>CM046879.1:43497291-44771041 GCA_025667525.1 Glebionis coronaria | reverse complement strand
TTAAATTGTTCGGTAATTTATTTTGCACATTCATTATTAAGGAACATGTCCTAATTGGTTCTTTATCTTTTCTATATATAATGTGTTAGTATCTATATTCACTTCTCATGATGATGTAATTATCATGTCCACAATCCACTCAGATATTGTTTCTATATTATGCGTCAGTAATTACGTTCACCTTTCTTCATATTTTCTAAGTTTCAGTTTCGTCTCATCTATCATTTTTATCATTTTTTCTCAATCCAGCGTTTAAAGCGTCGATAATTATTACAATTAATTAAATAATAATTAGTTAATTTTTATGAAACGTAAACGTAAAAATTTTAAATTTCTTAGTTCGACCAATTATATAAAATGTTCAAAAATAAATTTGAATTTAATTAACAAGATTTTTGTTGATTTATCGAAAATAATTATTAAGATTCGTAAATGTTCGAAAAATCTTTGGTTACACTTTGGTCAAAATTTTCTTATTTGAAAAGAAAAAATTGTCGTTTCAAATTTTAAGTCATGGTTTAAATGGTTTTCTCAATCCCTCTTAGGTTGTCTTAAGGTATGCAAAAACATTTACCCCTAAACAGAAGTTTAGTTAAATGTTTTGTGTATAAGGGAATAATCCCTTTAAAAATCCTTTGTTTAAACATTTGTCAAACCATATTTGCACTTTCTTTTTAGTATAACCCAAAGTCTTAAATGACTTCTAAATTTTGAAGAGTCAATTTATATTCCATTATCTATTAATCACACGGTTAAATCATGTAAAGTATTAAGTCTTAAGTCTTATGTTAAATATTCAAGGTACAATTTTTAATTGTTCGGCCAATTCAGGGCAATCTATAATTAATTTCTAACTCATTCTTATTCTTATAAACAAACATATAGTCCTTAATGATCACGAGCATGAATTTATCAAATTACAGCCTACACACGTGATTCATCATATTTATGAATACTACATGTGCATTGTCAATCCAAACGACATCACGTGAAACTCATAACGTTCATTACAAGAACCGGATGTAGTGATTGGAATAGATAATCCTTTTCGCAGATGCGAAGTTGATGATAACTATGCTGAGGATCAAAAACCTTGTAAATGATCAAACAAATCTTCCATTTCGAGTTATGGATATCGTTTTTGATTGTCAATTTACTCAGTTCACAGTAATCTATAAATATAAGGAATGATAATACCATAGCTCTTCATAATGACGAGCTCGGTAGAATAAAATTCTTTCTCCGACAACTCTCTCAGTTGTACGGTAATTCCTTAAATTCAGATGGTGCTGACGTACAGTGCACATGCCACAGGTGCAGCACCGGGAATATAATTAATACCAAATTCAACTTGCCTAAATGGCAAAGTTCTAAGTAATTCATCAACAATTACTTACTAAAGTTTCAGATAACATAAACATCTTTTAATAAATTCATATTAGGTTCTTTCTAGATTATAATATCTATGACAAATTCACAACCATTCATGGTATAATTTCAAGTCTAAATGCAGGATATGGTCATCCATCAAGAATTATTTAGGTCACTTTTGATAATCAACATCTTATCATTTAGGGAAATTCTATTCGAGTTCCCATCAATTAAGACAATGTCGTCATGTCATAATCAATCAATCCATTCTACTGGCACTGTCAACTTTCCAGTTTTATTGCCGTCGATAAGATGTGAACTTCTCAAAAGACCAATAATAACTCATAATCCTTCACAATTTAAAGGATATATGGAGACACAACTACTATTAAAAGAGTAAGGTCAACGCATAATCTATGCGAGAGAATTTCAAATCAGATACAAACGAAAACATTAACGAATATGAATAAATCCCATGTTTTCATAATTTGAGTACGCATTCGAAAGCTCCTCAGATCGTTACCCAGGTCATTCAAATTAAATCAAATCATAAGAAATGATAAGAACGTCAATACATCCAGTCGGTTATCAACACTCGGTAATCAGATACTTTTCCTAAGAATCTCACTACGGGAGAATTGGACAAGAACGGAATATCAACTGTCAAATAAGACAAAGTCCACAGATGAGTAAATTCAACTCAGAAGAATAGATGCTACAGGCACATATGTAGGTGTCCCTAACACTATGTCCTTATTTTTCACTTCTTGCAGATCTCATAGAATTTAATCTTTCACAATCTTCAAAGAAAATGTAGTGTTTATTCATTAATTTTTATGGTGACTACTAATCAGCCTTGCATGGTCCATTCCAAAATGTATGTAGGCGCGCAACTATATACAATTTCAAGATTAACGATGCAATACTCAGTTCGTCAAAATTTTATCATCATGTTTATAATAAAAACATTTTCATGCTTAATAAGAATCAAGAATAAATTTACAAAGATTTTCCTTGTTATGAAAACAATTAAGTTTTTCAAGGTGTTTTATAAACAACTTCATTTCGATAACAATCACTTATAAATATCACTTTAAATAATCCTAACAGTGATGAAAATTAAATTTTCTCAAAGGATACCGTTTTATCTTTATAAAAACAATGTGTGATCTGCAAAAGAGTGACGAAGAGTTGTTCACCAAGAACTAACTACAATATGATAGGAAATGAGCTTTAGCCAATTAATCATGAGGTTCATGACCTCGATCGCGCTCAAAAAGAATAATCCACAACGTAACTCAAATCGAGATGAGTACTCGTTCAATGGTTTCATCACTAATGCGAGCATTAGGAAGAAGCAAGAAAAGATAGATAACATCGATACATGTAGGATTTAGCAATCAAAGGTAGTCTTTTTCATTAATCACAAACAAGTCAAAATTGTACCGTAACACATTACGTGTCACTATGTCATACAATTCTCAGAACTCATCCTACCAACTGATATCTTAGTTAAGTTAGGGATTAGTTTTAAAAGATACCACAGTGAATACTAATCTACAAGAGTCATTAGGTGTTCCACATGTCCCGGAAGATCCATCGGTCCCAATTTAGAAGAAGATTTCTTCAATTTATTTCTTGGACACGGGGCATCCTCATCATTGGACAATGGCCTAGGAACAACACTTAACACGAATCAACAATCAATTAAAACCTTATAATCTAATCACAGAACTTAACGACTTATATTAGCAATCTCATATTCCATACGGGTTAAATTTTACTTCATTCATGTTCCAACCAATTTTATACTCAATTCGATATCCTACCTCATTATCCAATACTTCAACCTTATTCTTAGGCCTTAAAAGGGCAATAAAAGCTCAATATGAATCAATACTTATTTCCAATCCTATAGCTCTTACAACAACAATTATCAAATGAGTCACTAGTATGAAATGACTTGATCATTCAACTAGACTTCTGGGAAAGGTACTAGTGGCATGAGGCTTTTGGGTAATGGTTCCAATGACAGCCTCAAGTGCAACATTCACCCTTTCGATTCTCAAATTTAAGAATTGGGTGACAACGAATCAGATGACATCCTTCCAGGTGGTAACGTTTTGTCAAACTCCACTCTATAAGGAAAGATCGTCATGACATCGATATCAGTTTTAATCTCGCCAATTCTTTTTCAATATCACAATCAACTAATATCTACATTTCTACGAATATTAACCATTTGTTGGGATCATAAATATCCACAACTTGGTTTAGATCTAGGATAGCTAGAATTCCTACGAGAATAGCTTCGATTGGTTTGCTAGGGGAGTTAGGGTTACTTGTGACAATTTACGTCGTATAAATACCTCGTATAAATATAGAAATAATCATCAAACAATCATGTAATAAAATTACATCATATATATATATATAATCCAAGTTATATATATATTAAAATAACACTTCTCAGTCTGGCCTTGTCGGTAACTCGGGAATTTTTCGGCACCGTTATAGTCAAAAGATTTTTAGACATTTTTAGAAAAATGTTTATAGTTAAAAGATTTTGAAATGTTTTATTCAAAACCTTGGTTTTAAAAATCTTTCGTTCTCTATAGCGAGAGCTCTGATGCCAAACTGTAACACCCCCAAATTGATACAACTCAATACAACGGAAGACTAGTTGGTGTTACGGGATAGCACATTACTCACATCATAGACAACACATAAAAATCGCGTCGTTTATTAATAAAGCATTTCCATTCATAAACATTAAAGTTACATCGGTCCCAAGTCATAATCATTTCATACAAAGTTTTACAAAGAATTTGAATGGAAAATATTGTTTAAGTGCGGGCCATGAATTCTTGTTGTCTTCCCGAGAATTACCTTCAAGTACCTGAGATAAAACATGTTAAAAGAAAAGGTCAGCGATAACGCCGAGTGAATTCATAGAGTTTAATAAATTCCATCAATATAACTTTGGTATAAAATTAGTACCAAAACTCATTTCGTACAAATCATTGTAATAGGCCATAAAATAGCCAAAATCATTTTATACAAATCTTTATCAAAATCATAATATAGGCGTTTGCCTTAAAAATCGTTATACGAGCCAATGTCGTAAAAACGTCATACAATACGTCTTATGACGTTGTATGAAAATAAAAACCGTTATATGAATATGGTTATGAAAACCAAAACACAAACATAATATCAATAGTATGACCCTGTATTGCTAGTCAGGCAATACATCGTAATTCGGTTCGTCTAGTAGTATTTCGTTAGTGTGGATTATTATAAGCCGCATGACATTGTTACCTTACTAAACCAAACAACGGGTAGCTAACCCGATACTCAATTTGCCCATCTAAAGTAGCGTGTCGTCACAAAGGTCACGCTATGGAAATCTTCTCATACATAAATTCGCTTACCAATCAATGTGGCACGACGGGGATCAACCGTCATGGCGCGAACTGGGTTGATCGTCCCCAAATAGTACTATTAAATGCATAAGCGTTTACCAAATCCCGGTAGTTCACAATTCATGCTAATGGGACTTTTAGTGACATAACCTAACTTTAATAATCCATTTAATTTCATCTATCGGGTCCTTTAATCATTTATCGGGTCATACAATCGGGTCATACAATCATTCGGGTCCAAATCAATAAACAAACAATCGGGACAAATGGTGTCCTATTTTATAAAAACTAACATGTTATCTCCCTCGAGGGTTTATAAAACATTTCATTAAAACATATAAAAGAGTGCGAGGCTATGAACTCACGTTGATGTGGGAAGACGGGTTATCGGCAATTCGGATGTGCGGTACGTGCTTCAATCACGGAAACCTATATAAATAATAATCGGTCTTAGACTCATGTCCAATGACTTTATAAAAATAGCAATTAGGTATACATATGATGATTATTTATATATGATGATCAAGTGGGTTTACATATTCTCGTTTACTCATTTTAGTGTTATGTGTCGGTAACGTTTATACTAGGTTACTAGTTTCACCTATTTACGTGTTTTAGGTCCAATAAGCCTATTATAAGTTTATTAACTTGTATTAATCCATGTTATACTTATATTATCAGTATCTACACTTTACAAGTTGGGCCTAAGTGGGTTAAGTCCAATAAGTTCTTTTTATAAGTGTTTATCTTATTTAGTCCAATTATTAGTCCAATATGCTTAGTTAGCTCGTTAATGTCCGTATGTCCTATAGTTCGGGTTTTATCGGTTTTTACTTGTTATACATGTTTATATATCAGTATATAAGTTTTTATAAAGTTTAAATTAGACGGGTCCAACCATCTAAGTTTTATTTAACAAAAACGTTAATTTTACGGTATTAGTCGAAAAAGTCGTAAAAATCATGTTTATAGTTTTATAACTTATAAAACTTAACAAGTTACCATTTTTATAAAATGTCCACTTATTTACTATTTTACATATTTATATAAATTTATTATATAAGTTAGTGGGTTTTAATTTATATTTTATACTATTAATTTTTGAGTGCTTATATAATAGTATTATACTTTAATTTCCAAAATCTGATTTTTATCTTCACTTTCCCCAAAACTGCCATATCTAGAGTTCTATATGGAGATAGAAGCTCAAATGTTTATCACATAATCTACATGATATGTGCTCCATTTAACTCTTCTATAGCTACTGTTGACTCATCTTCTAAGTATTTTCTAAAAATCGTCCAAAACAGTGAACTCAGATTTGTAGTTTAAACTTGTTTTGATCATATCTCACTCATTACAATGATTTCATTGCATGGCCAACTCTCACATGTGTACAAGACCCATAGCTTACTGTAAATCCATTCTACTTCATCATTTTATCAGTTCATGACATGTTTCTTTACTGTTTTATACAGCCATCTAAATTAAGCAAGATTTTAACCTTGTTTCTTATAGTTTTTCACCTTTTTAAGCATGTTTATCAACAACAAATCCCCACATAACATTTTTATCATCATATAATCATCATATACATATACAATAGGAAATAAAATACATGATTACATAATCAAAATAACAAGAAGATGAGGAGAACAATCTTTATACCACCATGATGATGTAGGTCGTGATCAAAACATGGATTTTGATGGAGAAACTTGTGAATCACCAAGACCATCTTCAAGACCACCATTCTTCATGAACACCTTGTGAAAAATCAGCCCTAATACTCCATGGAAACTCCTCCTTGGATGTTATAACTTGCACCAATCTTCATCTTTTTGAATGGAGATTAACATATGTTAATTATAACATATGTTTGTGGTTAAAATTTGTATGAATGGGGTGGATGGTGATGATAGTTGGACGGCAAAAATGGAGTCAAGAGAGAGAGAGGAGTGGTTTTGCATGTGAGGGAAATGGTGGAAATGAGGAGCTAGTGGTTTGTAGTTGGTTTTGGTGTAAGTGAAAAGCTTAACTTGTAAGCTTAGTTACAAGTGTAAGATTTGTTAGATACACTTGACACCTCATGGGTGTTAAGTAGCTAGTTTTGGCTGGTTTTGGGGGTGGGACAAGTGTCCCACTTGTCTCATCCCCATTTATTTACGGGTACTCGTCGATTCTAGTTTCCTCGATTTGCGTGCCCTCGGGTCGTTTTACGAAAAACGTTTTTATAAATTATGAATCAACGGCACAAAACGAATCTAATAAAAATTGTTTCATCAAAAACGGAGTTCGAAAACTTAAATACGTAATCCTAAGGTTTCCGGTTTAGTCGTAAAGGACGTTAAAATAAAATCGTAAGTCCTAATCTCTTCTCGTAAATTTGTGAGTTTATGAACCAACACAAATTTAAAACTCCAAAATAATATTCACAGATAAATTTATTTTCTGAAATGTCGGACTGTCACCAAAACGGTGTATGTAAACGTAAGCACGTAACGTTGAATCCTCCGGTTTAGACGTAGTCGACGCTACTTCAAGACGTAAATCCAAATTACTTCCCAAAAATATGTAGGTTCATATTGTAACATTAAAATAATGTTTTCAAATAAATATTGAGAATAAAATATCAACCATAAATTGACGGATTGTCACAAACCATATTCAGAATACGAACAGCAGATTCAAGAGCATAATCCCAAAAGGATAATGGTAAAGTTGTAAGATTAAACATAGATCGCACCATATCTAATAATGTATGATTTATCCTTTCAGATACACCATTTTGTTGTGGAGTATATGGAGAAGTAAGTTTCTGAACAATTCCATTCTCACTTAAATAATCTTTAAACTCTTGACTTAAATATTCACCACCTCGATCAGAACGAAGAGCTTTAATCTTCTTTCCTAGTTGTAACTCTACTTCTGCTTTAAACGTTTTGAATGTTTCAAACACCTCATGTTTATGCTTAAGTAAATAAACATAACCATAACAGCTATAATCATTTGTAAACGTTAGGAAGTAGCTAGCACCTTTCCTTGACACAGGTCTAAGTGGTCCACACACATCAATATGTATCAAACCGAGTAGTTCATTAGCCCTTTCAATATTGCTATTAAAAGGTTTCTTGGTCATCTTTCTAGAGATACAAGACTCACATTAATCAAATGATTCATCATTGATATTTTCCAAAAGACCATCACGTTGAAGCTTTTGTATGCGAGTCTTCCCAATATGGGCAAGTCTACAATGCCAAAGATAAGAAGAGTTCTTGTCTAACTTTCTCTTCTTATTCATGCGAAAAAGAGAATTATTTTTCCTCTTGGAATGATTATCATGCATGTTAATTTCAAAAACACCATTCATAGAAATTGCATCAAAATAGAATAAACAATCTTTGAAAACAGAAATTCTATTATTATCAATCGTGTGATTAAATCCAAGATCCAACATACAAGAAAAGGAAATAACACCCCTAATAATTGTAGGTTCATAATGATAGTTATTTAAAAATAGTACTAAACTCGAAGGTAAAACTAGTTTAAATATTCCTATAGCTTCAACCGCTGCTTGTACGCCATTGCCCACTTGCAGAAATTGTTCCCCATAGGTAAGCTTCCTCTTCAACTCAAATCCCTGCAGGGTATTACAAATGTTAATACCACATCCTGTATCATATACCCAGGAGTTTGATTTGTATGTAAGATTAAATAACTCTATCATAAATAAGTTACCTGAAGATGTTGCAGCAGCTAGCTCAGCCTTCTTCTTATGTTCTTGCAACTCATGGAGGTAGAGAGAGCAATTCCTCTTCCAGTGTCCAATCATTTTGTAGTGGTGACAAGTCTCATCTTTCTGAGATTGACTCTTCTTGACAAAGTTCTGCTTTGGTTTTTATGGAGTCGCAACTTGTTTGCTCTTATCAACCTTGCCTTTGCTTTTCTGCTTCTTATTCACTTACGGTTTTGGTTTAGTCACTCTACCCTATTGCACATAAATTACTTGAGGAGTAGCAGTGGATGCCTTACCTTTCAACCCCTTTTCAAAGTCAATGAGCATTGCATGCAGATCATTAACCGTCTTCCCCGTGCAATGCATATTATAGTTACCAACAAAATCATTGAAGTCCTTATTAAGGGACCTATTGATCAAGTTGATAGCCATTCTATGATCATAGGTTGTCCTAGTGCGATGAGTTGTTCCACATAACCCCTCATCTCCATATAATGGGCACTTACGTACTTTCCAGGAGCTTGCTTGCAACTATGTAGAGCATCAACCAAATCATAGATCTCTACAGCTTGCGGCGTTTCATACACAGCCTTGAGTTCATCAAGCATTCGCTGAGGTGAGAATAGCTCATACTTCCTTTGAAGTGATGAAGCCATTGTCCCTAACATTACAGCAGCCACCTCATGGTGCTTCTTAACGTTAGCAGCGTGTTGAAGCCTTTCCGCATCAGATGCTCCTTCAGCAAGATCCTCCGGAAAAGGAGTAGTCAAGATATCAATAGTACCGGCTGCTCTCAGAACAATTCTTAGTGAGCGATACTAGTCATTGAAATTAGGGCCAGTAAGTTCAGGCCGTTCAAAGAAAGCTTTGAACGCCGAGCTTATTGTCAGATTGTTTTCGGGTTGAGCCATTTCTACAGAAATAAGTTCAAATATTAGTATTTTTGATAATACAATTCAAGAAAATAAAATTACCCCAGTAATAAACCATAGTATTTTCCTTGAAAAACTAGAATCCATATTGACATAGAATTATCACATCAATTGATCTGCTAGTGACAAATGTATTTAACACAGTAACTTGTCGAACAATAATTGACAAACAAATTTGTAATTTCTAGATATGTTAGGGATTTACATTGCCAAAATCATTTGCATTGTAAACATGTTTCATCCCTACTTTACGCCTTAAGTTTCCAGTTCTTACTGAGTAACTTAACTAAGTCGACTAATCTAAAGAACGTAAAACCTTCATGTGAAATCTTATTCAGTCATGAAGTTTTCTCTCCATTACAACATCGTCCAAAATCTCATATGACGACAATTGTAACTTCAAGTGTTCGTCAATTAGATGGCATATGACTTAAATTTTTAGGGTATAGATTTTGGTGTCAAAATCATGTATGGAGAAGCATTCATACATCTCCATAACATAAGTTTAATAAAAGTTTAGTAAACTTTTTGGTGAAACTAAAATTTCATCATATATTTGCAAGTTGTGGTATTTGTTAAACCAATTAAAGATTTTACACACAACTAAATTCACACCGTACTTTTTCTAGAACTAAGCTAAAGCACAAAGCGATAACCTTATTCATTGTGTTTCGGATGTGAATTAATGCAGTTAAATCAACCTTAAAGAATTATACAAATAACAACCGTAGGTAATTCTAATTTTGACGCACAGGCGAGCCAGGAATTTGGTCAGCGCTGAAGCATAACACCTCCTTCCTTAACCGGGTACATGACCAGCGGTGCGTTATACCCACTTTATAGTTTGCCAAAATTGAGTAGGCCGTTAAGTTGTTATTGCAATTCTAATCAACACAAATCATATGTAATTTAGATCTCAAAACAATTCATTAATTTTGATAAGATTTAGTCAATATTATTTTTCTTAAAAAAAATTACCCTTGTTTACAACATACAATAAAAAACGCATGAAAACAAGTAGTACAAAAAAAACTAAATCAAATAGCCACATGCATAACAATTTATTCAATGAACTTCAATATAGGGTTTTTCTAAACATAAAAAGTCTTCCCTAATTTTAAACCTTTGAACCAAATAAAGCAAATAGCACTCAAAATTATATGATCCGTAAAAAAACATGCATGTTTATTATGGATCTCCCACATTCTCTTAACAATTAAAAAACTACGGATCGTAACCACACATGACATAACAATTAATTCATGCAAAACATCTAAAGCTAATTACCATGTATTTTTAGGGTTTACAAATATTTTTTTTTTTTAAATTCGGCAGAGCCGATTTTAAAAACAATAATAAAAAACAAAACCCTAATTTTTATAAAACCTAAAAAAGAACATGTAATTTTTTAACACAAATCAATATTAGTTAAAAAACTTTAGATCTTAATAATTATAATCATGTTAAAATGGCTCTCGATGCCACTGAAGGTTTATATAGTTCATAACAATTATTAAAACCCCTAATATGGATCAAAGCACATACAGCGTAAGCAATTAACAAGATCATAATTAGCACAATTATAATTAATCAAGATTAGGGTTACATACCTTTATCCTAGCAAGATCCACAAGATCAACGGAACAATCGGCAACTAGGGTTAATCACGAACACCACCAGGATATAGTCTAAAGCAAGACTATATCACGATCTTGTACACACGTAATACGGCGAGTTAATCGTGAGTCTAGCACGAACAAACCGAGCTTCCAAGCCTATGGAGGATCTACCCAACAACCCTAGAGAGGGACTAGGATTAGATCTATTAAAATAGAAAAATAGAAAACCAAAACCCTAATATGGGGGTGTTTGGCCGGCGGTTTAAGAGCAAGAGAAAGAGGAGAGGAGTAAAAAAATTATGAAAGCCTTGGTTTGTTTATATAGCCCTTGGAAAACTTTTCCTCCAAGGTTAAACAAATTTAAGGAAACAAAATCTTTTTCCCTTTCCATTGGTTCTCCTATGGCCGGCGGTTTTCAAGTCCAAGAGGGGGTTTCCGGAACTTTCCGACTCCTTCTTTTAGCTTCTATTTAATTTTCATAACGATCGTTTAATACATAACTTTTATTTATTAACGATCGTTAGTTTAAGCTACGGTTTGATTTAATAAATATAATAAGTATATTTAATAAATAAATTAACCCTTTACGTAATGTGTGCAATCCCGTGAATACATTAGTTTTGGTATTCCTCATTAAACTTAAGAACTTACGTCATAAGCATGCAAACTAAACACACTTGGATAGAATGATGCATCATGCATGCTTATAAGTTATAACAAAGACACAATATTAAACTAATCGAATTGAAAACAGCGATAACACATACATTAGATAAACAAGCAAAAAGAGAGAGAACTTACCAGAATAAACCAAGAGTTGGTATTATATAGTGAAAGGTTGCGTGAACTTTAAAATTATTAAAGGTCGGTGAGATATTTTTAATAAAATACTACTTCGTAGTAAGAAAGAATTAGTGAATTTTTGTATTTTCAAACAAAACTTAGTATTGACAAAAATTATTTAAAATAAGGGAAAATGTATCAATCACCAAACATAAAGGGGTCTTTGTTTTCGTGAAAAAAGTCTGACTAGTGTCTGAATCTGACCGGTTGTTTGTTTTTCTCCCCTTGTTTAGACGCGGTCAGAGTTTAGTAGGTCAGATTAGACAGAGGTGGATGATTTATCTGAATGCCTCTTACTCCTTACTCCTGCCACCGTCTTCATTTCTTTAATTTAACATGAATTTGCTACATTTTATTTTCAATGGAGTCTTTTATATTGTTAGTTTAAAAACTAGTTGTAGGTTTTTTTATGAAGAAGAAGAAGAGTTGAGTAAAAAGGAAAGATATTCGCATTTTACTGTTTGCTTTGCTTTGGTTAATATGTTAATATTAAAAAGTGATAAGAGAATAAATGGTAGCTACCATTGTTTTAGTAGGAAAAAGTTCTACATAGACCCTTTCTTTAGCATAGACTCAATCAACCAATCACAACCATCCATTTTTTCATCTAACAACAAAAATATATTTTTTAAAAATTCAATATCTCACAAACCGTTAACCGTTACGCAAAACGAAACATACCATCGTGACCAGAATTAAATCATCTTTCAAACGAGGGGCACATGTATATACTTTTGACAAACTTTTTTTTCGACTTTTTTTTCTTAAGTCACGTCTGAGAGAAACATATATGATTCGTCACGAAACATATATGATTCGTCACGAAACATATATGATTTTCAGAAAATCATATATGATTCATATCACGAATCATATATGATTCGTGACGAATCATATATGTTTCGTGACGAATCATATATGATTCGTGACGAATCATATATGTTTCGAGACGAATCATATATGTTTCGTGACGAATCATATATGATTCTCTCAAACGTGACTTAAGAAAAAAAGTCGAAAAAAAAGTTCGTCGAAAGTATATACATGTGCCCCTCGATAGAAAGATGATTTAATTTTCGTTGTAATGGTGTATTTTTTGTCACTTGACGATTTACCGTTTGTGAGTTATTTAATTTTTAAGAAAAATGTGGAAAGTTAATTTGAATGAATGTGATTGGTTGATATGGTCTATGCTAAAAAGAAGGTCTATGTTGATCTCAACTCTGTTTTAGTAATATAAAATTACAAATTGTACATCAAATAAACTAATATATTAAAGTTGGTGGTGGCCGGTGGGTGTTAAACATGGGTGTTTATAAATTGTGTCTCATAAATAAAAATCATGGGTGTTTATAAATTGTGTCTCATAAATAAAAATCGTAAACCAAATTAAAGTGAATATAAATTAAATTCAAACCAAAAATAAAATTCATGTTTTGGGCTATGATCAAACTAAATCGAACTACAAATATTATTTTCGGGTTGAATGTGGGTTGACAATCATACCGGAAAACTAAGGTATAAAAATATTTTTTTTATATTATATATAATGATTATTAAAATTGAATTTTAACATAAAAAAATTAATTTGTATACCTGAAATATATCTTTTGCTAAATATATATATAATTATATTTTATTTTTTTTTGATAATTCGAGTTATTCTGGTCAACCTAAAAATCAACCCGAATTCAAATCCAGCTTTCAGTTCGGTAGAAATATGGTTTGGTTCGGTTTGGTTTAATTTTCGGATCGATAAAAAAAAGAATTAAAATAATGTATGCTTATGAAAATCAAATTCATAATTAAACTCACAAATTACAAAATAAATCGTGTATGCTTATGAAAATCATCGTATATATTTAAAAGAACGGACAACTAAACCATTCAGGCAATTATAAAAAACAAACAACCTTGTTTCATTCAGATTCAGACAATAAAGCCACCTCTTACCAGTAAGAGGTGGTAGTCAGATTCAGACCCAAAACATCTTAATGAAAGAAATACCACCTAAGTTATATTAATCGAATTAATATATCAAATCAGTTTTAGTACTTCATAAGTTTTAGTACTTCATAGGGGTGAGCATGAGGCGGGTTGGGGCGGTTTTTAGCTAAAACCAAACCTCGAATCAAAAATTTCGGTTTTTAAGAATCGTAAACTATTTAGTTTCGGTTTATTCGGTTTCGGTTTTTTCTACTAAATCGGTTTGGTTTCGGTTTTATTTTCGGTTTTTTTGTTTTCTTAAAATTTACCAATTTGTTAACTTAAAAATATGATCCCAACTTTAACTGGTTTCGTTTATAAATAAAATAAGTAACGAATAGTTTTCATATCACACTCATCAACCTGTTCATCATTTAACATGTTTACTATCTAAATAAAAAACGTCTTCGTCCATTTTGTTGCTAACCTCATCCTCGTTGAGGATTTGAGGTCCATAGCTAAAAAGCAACAAGATAGTCATGTTATAAACAAAAAAATATAAATTACCTCAGTAACAATCGTTTACAACAAATACTTTACTAATTTAATTACTAGTAATAACTTGGACGGGTTTGATAAATTAAAATAATAAAATAATGAATTAAGATATTAGGCCACAAAATAGATTCATTATCCTTGTTTTTCTAGTTATATGAAAACATCTTATGCGTATATATAACAAACTTCTAACAATAATGACGTAAACCATAGTTATGTTAAGAAACAAAAAGTGATTAGTTTATTACATCAACATTCATGGCAAAAATTTAGTCATCTGTTAACGAGAAGAAATGCAAGTGATAACAAATTAGCTAGTACTTGCATTACAATAAATCCAACTAAATATAAAATCACTAATAAATTTATATACAAAATAAAAATATCAACAACATATAATTGGTATATTTATTTTAATTACACACTAATAAACTATAAGTAGAAAGAAATTGTAAACTTTTAAAGATATTTAATGGTGGAGCGGGACGGTTTTTTCGGTTCGATTTTTGTATGCAACTAAAAACCGCCCCACATTCGGTTTTTCTAAAATTCAAAACCGTTGACATCGGTTTTTCAAATGGTTTGGTTTTTTCGGTGCGGGGTTTTTGTTTTTCGGTTTCAATTCGGTTTTTCGGTTTTTCGGTTTTTGTGCTCACGTATTTCTGAACATACGAAAGTTAGAAGTAAAGAATATTTAAATAACAATTTTGTTATTACATTTTTATATAGATTATATGTTCTTATGAACTTTTAATGCTTATATGTTAATAATTTTATTTTTTAATTCGCTTCGTGTAAATCAATATACACTCATTTCAAATTTTTATTATAATTAAATACACTATTATTATTCAAAATTGTTATTTTTTAATTATTAATCAAAAAATCACTTACATTAATTGTATACGTACGCAATCTAAACGAATAATATATAACAGGTAATACAATTTGAATGATTTTATTTTGAAGTTAAATATTGTTACAATTTATATTTTCATGATTTTATAATTTTTAATATTATTTTATAAAGTTGTATTAAGTTTTTAATCCTTATAAAATTGTATTATGGGTTTTTTGATACATGCCACTTAATCATTTAATGAGGTAAAAAACTTGCTTGTTTCTATGAGAGTAGATCAATTATGTAGCCGGAGAGAATTGAGTTTTAACAATGAAATAGAACAATCAAAAAAAGGTCTTAAAGATTGGGATGTTATGTATTACTTTACAGTATTGTGATCATAATGTTGGATCAGATTGTAAGAGTTTATTATAATATTATTTTTAATGATCTTTATACTATTGTACAAATCTACATATTATTATATATATAATAAACATAAATTTATATGAACATTTTATAAAAATATTGTCTTAATTTATGATCATGAAATATTAAAAAGAATTAACATGTTGTCTTTTTAATTACAAGAAACACAATCCATAAATTTGTACTTTGTAGTTTTAGTTTGTGGTTCGAGAAAAATAAGATCGGGTCATAGAAAATTTTAAGTAGCGATTGTCAAGAAATCAAAATCCTATAAAATCCTTAGCATGCAAAGAACTTATGTAAGATCTAAATTATTTTCTATTAATATTATAAAATTAGAAAATCCTAAAATTCTAAAATTAAAATCGAGATCTTGACAACAACGATGAAAGAAAACAATCAAAAGTTATTTAAGAAAGGTATCCAACAAATAAATAAATAAAAAAGTTAAAATCTTAAAATGAGGACTAAGGTTACTTTAATATCATTATGCATGTCAGTATATTTAAGTATGTAAAACCCGCATGCTTTTACCATGAATAGTACCCTTACGATAGTACGTACACGATTAGAAATTTCCCTTTAGAGCACGGTTACGTTTCATGAACAAGAATTACAAGTATTACGTACGTGTTATAACATGATAAGTATTTATTACGTATTAACACACGATAATTAATTCAGTAATAATTATAATCACGAACATACGAACATGAAATCATGAACGTAAATTAATCACGAGCTAATATTACGTATGTATGTATATTTATTACGAGCATGAATAAATATATTAGTCACGAACGATAATTAATTAAATCACGTAAAAACTTGAACACGTGAACACACTAAATATTTAGTCACGAGAAATGTACGGGTTACCCTTGTGGGCCCCCTTACCCGCTGACACAACAAGAAACATGGGACAAGCCCATGTAAAATTTACTAACTAGGGAAAAAGGGAAAAACATGTTTCATTAATCACAAAAATTTAGAAAACAAGAAAACCCTAGTTCTTCCTTTTGGTTTATTTTGGCCGCCGGGTTTACATCACCAAAAGGGGTGATTCAGTTTGATTTTGGTCTTTGATTTATTGCAAGGATCGTTGTGCGTTCATCCTTCTTGATTTCACGTGATCGGTATAAACCCTAACTTCTTTTATTTTATGTTTTGATTTATTTAATCACATAAAGTCATGAATGTTTTAATAAATTAATTAAAAATAAGTAATTAATCATGTTATTAATCATGGGTTTAAATCAATTATGTGTGTAGGGGTGTTTGTTGTTTGGCCGACGCCTAACCGAGCCCCAAGGGGGTCTCGGCTTGGCTTAAACTCACACCACCGAGACCTTAAGGTCTCGGTTTGGTGGTGGTGGTGTCACGGAAGCAGCAAGGCAAGAGGAAACCCCGACCTAGGTCGGGGTATGGTGGTGTTTTCGGGTCCGGTTCACGGTTTAAAACACGGTCCGGTTCATGAGTTATTTTTCAAGGTTTATTTTTTTACAAGTTATATTATTTTTACAAGATTTAAATTAAATTAATTAAAAGCATGAATGTGATTAATTTAATTTACATGACTTAGGTTATTAATTTTATTATTAATACATGAATTTTAACCTTAGTATTTATCTTTTAATTAAGCTATATAATTAATTAATTATTAAAACCATGACTTATAATTAATTAATTTACATCAGTTATGTTATATTGTTAATAGATAATAATACATGTTTTAACCTAAGTATTAATTTTACCTTTATTTAATTAAGTCATGTTATATTTAATTAAATACTTAAACTTATAGTTTATTTAATTTACATGAAATAGTTAATAAACTATACTATATAATCACATGACTTAGAATATTAATCAGAAAAAACTTAAGCTTATATAATTAGCTTAATTATCCAGCTTATATCTAATTATGGAAACTTCTAATTTTTAGAAACTTATTTATTTAAGGCAGCTAATCTATTTATGGAAACTTTCTATTTTTAGAAACTTATCTATTTTAAGTAGTAATTCTATTTTTGGAAACTTTCTTTTTTTGGAAACTTTCTATTTTAGGAAACCTGCTATTTTTAGAAAGTTACTTTTTATTACACAACAAGTATAATAATACATGAAATACAAGTAATACTTAATCAGAATAGATAGAATACATGATAAACATAGTATAAAGCTTAAATCAGTAAAACATGACATGAACATATAAAACAAGCTAGGACATGATATAAAACCAGCTACGTACTCAGTAATCAGATACTTATACACATATGTATTTATGTAGCATTAGTGATACCGAAGTAGGACTCTCTTTCGTTCGTCTTCTTCGTTCACTGGACATAAGGTACGGATTCTCCGTCCATTCTGTGTGGACATTCTTTCCTTATTAGGATTTTCCGTATGCAGCCAACTGTTTTTCCCCAGTATATGTTTTATATGTTTTTGAATTGCTTATGTTTAATTAGAATACCTAAAGCCATATACATGCATGACCAGTTTCACCTAGTTATGGAGGTACCATAACCATAACACTTGAGACACCAGTGTTATGACTTCACCACGGCAGAGTGATATCTCGTGGCGTCCCTTTCAGCTTTTGGCCATATTATTATTATCAGCTGGGGCGTATGGGTGCATCCTAGTTTACATGTTTTCAATAGATTACTCAGTGTGAATGTGGTGTGTGCCTTGCATCCTTCACAAGCAGCTGATCCCTCCTACCCAAAACCAGTATATTAAATTAGAGGCAGCCCCTCAAATTTGCATGACGAGGTGACCACTCCAAGTATTCATGCACGTTGATATTTCAGACCTATATTGGCTAATGGTAAATATGTTAAACAGTTTTTATAAGATAAACATAAGGCTTTTCAAACTATAAAACCAGTTTTACTAAGATATAACCAGGTTATCCAGGACTTAGTTTCTTCCGCTGTTTCATGTTTATATGCTTATACTATTCATGCTATACTTGTATATCTGTGCACTAAGCGTATTGCTCAGCCGCTTTCCATTTCATGTTCCCAAAACGGTAGGTACTCAGGTACGCTCGTAGACTTTAAGAGTACGTGCATATGGATTGGAAGCTTCCTAGCCTTCTTTACCTTATGCATTTTATCTATACTTTGATACTCATTTCCATGGACATTGTTTAGTCCTTTCATTTACAGTACTTATGTTTGTGTGTGATGAGTTCTACTTTTGGACTACCGATGTTTGATTCCGGTATTTCCTTTATGGTCATGTAATGTTTAGACATTTATCCTTGTATGCTTTGATGACACGCCATAATCACGTGTGACATTCAATTTATCAAAATGGGATGTTACAATTATGCTATCAGAGCCAAGGCTTCGACCTGTAGGCTCTCAAAACACGACCTGTGATTAGTGGGTAGTCACTATGGTCTTCCTAGAACTGACAGTCGGTTTTCATGCATTCATCATTTTCATGCATACATATATATGTCATTGTCGCAGGTTTATGACTAAGTAATGGTTGGTACAGGACTGGACCTATTTAGTCGCATGTGTTTTATCAAAACTTTTAAATTTGGGACCGACCCATAGGCGTCCCCTCGCCATGTCTTTTGTTTTGAGTGAACTGACCATAGGCGTTCACTCTCGCGCATAAAGAAGTTTTCATAAAACTGCATCATGCATTCATGTACTAGTTTTCCTGCATAAAATTTTCTCATGATTTATTGGTATAAATTTTTTTTCATGTATATATTTTATGTTTTGATCAGTTTAATCATGTATTTTATGTTATACTGTCAGATGGTTCTCACACGTGAGCAGGAACAACTCAATGCAGCAATCCAAGCTGCAATGAAAGCTATGCTTCCACAGCTGAGGAACGAAATCAGGGCTGAGGTTTTGGCTGCCAACAACCAGCAGCATCACCCAGTACCTCCTCCTCCAGCAACATTGGCCACATGGCTGGAGAGATTCAACAAGCTCCGTCCTCAAGCTTTCGAGAGAACAGATAGCCCCAGCGAAGCTGAAAGCTGGTTAGCTCACATCAAGGAGATCTTCGATGCTATGGGCTGTGACCCCATCTTCAAGTCGAGGTTGGCATGCTTCCGGTTTGAAGGTGATGTGTTAGCATGGTGGATAGCCCTGAAGCAGTCAGAGGGAGGTGATGATTGGGTGGCTGGTTTGACATGGGCTCAGTTCAGGGATAGGGTGATGGAGCAGTTCTTTCCCAAGGCCGAGCAAGACAAGCTGAAGAGGGAGTACCATGGGATCTGACAGAGAGTTGGGGAGAATAGCAACGAGTTCATGCAGCACTTTCTTCGCTTAGCTGGTTTCCTTGTTGCAGTAGCAGGTACTCCTGAAGAGCAGGCACACCACTTCAGGTGGGCTCTTCGCACATCGGTCGCAAACAACCTGGTGTATGCTACGTTCAACACGGTAGCACAAGTGGCCGATGCAGCACGTAAGTTGGAGATGCTGCAGGAGAGAGATAAGTTCGGGGAAGCAGAGAGACCCGATAAGAGGTAAACATTCGTATTCAAGAGGTGACCAATCCGTATTCTTTCAGTATATGTCAATATTTCATCTCTTTAAATTGTATCTTCTAGGCAGAAGACTGGGGACCGGTCTCAGCCGGCTACTCAGCAACAACCTAATCAGCCCAAGGGAAACGGTCAGACTAACGACCGTTCTGCTACGGATAGGCGTGGCGGTAATTATAATTACCGTAACAACGCTAGACACTCCAACAACAGCAGGTCCTTATACTTACGCATTTTCTTATGATTACATGATATAACTCTTAATTCTGACACATTAGCAAATATTCTACCAGGAATCATGGTAACGGTAGGGACCAGAACCAGAGAGGTTCACAGCCTAACCATCCAGTTGTCACTGGTATTCAATCTTACGATTATCCGCATTGTCCTTTGTACCCTATTATCATGTCTCACGTATAATGTTTTAGCAGGTTCTCAGCCAGTCAGGACACCTGCTGGAGGATATACTCATCCTCTTTGCTCTACTTGCCACCGTAGGCACCCAGGGCCATGTCGGCGCGACAGTGACGCATGCTTCAAGTGTGGTCTTCCTGGCCATCGCATGAAGGACTGCCACAAAGGAGAGATGGAGGGCACATCGAGACATGCTGACACCAAGCCGCCTCCTACTACTTGGCGCGTTTACACGACATCTCGCGATCAGGCCAACAAGTCTACAGGTACCATCACTGGAATCTTGTATATGTATGGTCAAGCTGCATGTGTTCTGTTTGATACGGGTGCTACTCACTCGGTCATTTCTACTGCTTGCCAAGAATGTTAGGATACTCCCCATGCCACTAGAGAATAGACTCAGTATTTCCACGCCTTTGCGAGACTCTGTACTTATAACCCTTGTGTACAAGAGTCTTCTCCTAGAGTTTGACGACAAGGTTCGTCCTGTTGACGCACTTCCGCTGGACATGAATGATTTTGACATGATTTTGGGCATGGATTGGCTATCCAAGCATCATGCTACTATAGAATGCCATTCATATCGAGTCATCTTCGGTGATGTTAATGCACCAGAGTACATTCACAACGGGTTCGTACCCAGCAGGTCTGTACAAATCATATAAACCCTGCAAGCACGTGCACTACTTTCACATGGTTGCGAGGGTTATCTAGCTACTATTCATGACATGGATGCGAAATCTCCATCAATTCAGAATCAGCCGATAGTGTCAGAATTTCCAGATGTATTTCTAGAAGAAATTCCGGCCATACCACCTGTACGTGAAGTAGAATTTAATATCGAGTTCATCCCAGAAGCTGAACCGATTTCTAAGGCTCCTTATCGCATGGCTCCCATAGAGCTGAAGGAGTTGAAGGATCAATTGCAAGAACTTCTGGAACGAGGCTTTATTCGACCGAGCGCATCTCCATGGGGCGCACCGGTCTTATTTGTTAAGAAGAAGGACGGCAGTATACGTCTTTGCATGGACTATCGCGAGCTCAATAAGATTACCATCAGGAATAGGTATCCACTACCACATATAGACGATCTGTTTGACCAACTCCAAGGGGCCAAACATTTATCCAAGATTGATCTAAGGTCAGGCTATCATCAGCTACGGGTTAAGGAGCAGGACATCGCCAAGACTGATTTCCGTACACGCTATGGCCACTACGAATTTGTAGTCATGCCATTTGGCCTTACCAATGCTCCAACAGTGTTCATGGATTTGATGAACAGAATCTTCCATGAATTTCTGGATAAGTTCGTCATTGTCTTCATCGATGACATCCTGATTTTCTCTAAGTCCAAGGAGGAGCACGAAGACCATCTTCGTGCAGTACTACAGATTCTTCGCCAGAAGCAGTTGTACGCTATATTCTCCAAGTGTGAGTTCTGGATAGACAAGGTGGCATTCTTAGGTCACATTGTATCAGCAGAAGGAATCACTATGGATCCAGCGAAGGTTGAGGCTATTACCAAGTGGCCGAGGCAGAAATCAGCAACTGAAGTCCGCAGTTTCCTAGGCTTAGCTGGTTATTACCATAGGTTCGTGGAGAAATTTTCCCGCCTAGCACTACCATTAACCAAACTGATGCGGAAAGGGGAGAAATTCGTCTGGACTGATGAACGAGATAAGAGCTTTGAAGACCTGAAGCAGAAGTTAGTATCTACACCTATTCTTACTCTCCAATCTGGTACGGGTGGATTTCAAATCTACAGTGATGCATCGGGGAAGGGACTTGGCTGTGTTCTCATGCAACATGGGAAAGTGATCGCGTACGCTTCACGGCAGCTTAAGCCTTATGAGGAAAATTACCCTACGCATGACTTGGAACTTACAGTAGTCGTGTTTGCATTGAAGATATGGAGGCACTACTTATATGGAGAATCATGTGACATTTTCACGGAGCTCAAGAGCTTGAAGTATATCTTCACTCAGCGTGAATTGAACATGAGACAGAGGAGATGGTTAGAGCTGTTGAAGGATTATGACATTAATCTGCAGTATCATCCCGGCAAGGCGAATGTAGTGGCAGATGCACTTTAGAAAGTCCGGAATGACCAATGGCATTGAGATTGAGGAGGAAATCATAAGAGACTTAGAGCGACTAGACATAGAGATCATGGTACGTGGACAGCACGGTTACTGGGTTAATCTTAGAGTAGAACCCGAGTTACTCTCTAAGATCAAGGAAGCTCAGAAAGATGATGGAGAAATATGGGCGATAATTCAGAATTTGGAGAAGCAGACAGAGTTCAGAGTAGATGCAGATGTTATCTTATGGAAGGACACGAGACTTTGTGTTCCTGATGATCAAGAACTCCGGGAAGCCTTGTTAGCTGAGGCTCATAGCTCCCTATTTTCTATCCATCCTGGTTCGACCAAGATGTACCATGACATCAAGCAGTACTTTTGGTAGAGTGGTATGAAACAGGATGTTGCCACTTACGTCTCCAAATGTCTTACCTGCCATCAGGTCAAGATCGAGCATCAGCGATCTGGCGGTCTTCTTCAACCGTTAGATATTCCTGAGTGGAAGTGGGACAAAATCACCATGGATTTTGTTACTGCAATTTGGGTGATCATTGATCGACTTACCAAATTAGCTCATTTATTACCGATCAACAAGGAAGATTCGGTCAGTAAACTCGCTGATACTTACAGAAGGGAGATCATGAGACTTCGCGGTGCTCCAACCAGCATCGTCTCAGACAGAGATCCTCGTTTCACTTCGCGATTCTGGAGAAGTCTGCAGAAATCTTGGGGTACACAACTTAAGCTTAGCACGGATTTTCATCCTCAAACACACGGGCAGTCAGAGCGAACGATTCAGACATTAGAAGACATGATGAGGTCATGTGCGTTGGAATGGACGGGTGATTGGGACGATTACATCTGTTTGGTGGAGTTTGCATACAACAACCATTGGCACGCAAGTATCAAGTGTACTCCTATCGAGATGTTGTATGGTAGGAAGTGTCGCGCCCCAATCTGCTGGGATCAGGTTGGCGAGCGAACACTTGAAGGAACAGAAATCATAGAGCTGACTAATGAGAAGTTCGCAGTAGCTAAGAAGAAACTGAAAGAAGCACGGTCACGTTAGAAGAGCTACGCAGACAAGCATCGTAGGGACTTACATCTTAACGTAGGAGATCACGTTTTCCTTAAGGTTTCGCCGGCACGTGATGTTAGACGTTTTGGAATTAAAAGGAAGCTCAGTCCTCGTTTCATTAGAACGTTTGATATCATTGAACGAGTCGGTGAAGTATCTTACCATTTAGCGTTACCTCCGTAGCTTTCTCATGTACACAATGTTTTCCATGTGTCCTTACTCAGAGGGTACCAGTATCATCCCCTTCACATGGTTCAGTATCCACTGGAACAGATTCGTAAAGATCTCACTTTCATAGAAGAACCCGAGCGAGTTCTTAACAGACAAGAAAGAGTCATGAGAAGGAAGACGATTCCATTCGTCAAAATCCTTTGGAGGGATCATACTAAGCGGTAAGCCACTTGGGAAACAGAGGAGTCTATCCGGGCTTCTTACCCTCATTTCATATTTTGAATTCGGGTATGTTCTTCTTTTCCAGTTACTTTATCTATAATTCGGGGATGAATTATTCTTTTAGGGGGGAAGAGTTGTAAAACCCGCATGCTTTTACGATGAATAGTACCCTTACGATAGTACGTACACGATTAAAACTTCCTTTTATAGCACAGTTACGTTTCAAGAACAAGAATTACAAGTATTACGTACGTGTTATAACACGAAATGTATTTATTACGTATTAACACACGATAATTATTTCAATAATAATTATAATCAAGAACATACGAACATGAAATCATGAACGTAAATTAATCACGAGCTAATATTACGTATGTATGTATATTTATTACGAGCATGAATAAATATATTAGTCACGAACGATAATTAATTAAATCACGTAAAAACTTGAACACGTGAACACACTAATTATTTAGTCACGAGAAATGTACGGGTTACCCTTGTGGGACCCCTTACCCGCGGACACAACAAGAAACATGGGCCAAGCCCATGTAAAATTTACTAACTAGGGAAAAAGGGAAAAACATGTTTCATTAATCACAAAAATTTAGAAAACAAGAAAACCCTAGTTCTTCCTTTTGGTTTCTTTTGGCCGCCGGGTTTACATCACCAAGAGGGGTGATTCGGTTTGATTTTGGTCTTTGATTTATTGCAAGTATCGTTGTGTGTTCATCCTTCTTGATTTCACGTGATCGGTATAAACCCTAACTTCTTTTATTTTATGTTTTGATTTATTTAATCACATAAAATCATGAATGTTTTAATAAATTAATTAAAAACAAGTAATTAATCATGTTATTAATCATGGGGTTAAATCAATTATGTGTTTAGGGGTGTTGGTTTTTTGGCCGACGCCTAACCGAGCCCCAAGGGGGTCTCGGCTTTGCTTAAACTCACACCACCGAGACCTTAAGGTCTCGGTTTGGTGGTGGTGGTGTCACGGCAGCAGCAAGGCAAGGGGAAACCCCGACCTAGGTTGGGGTATGGTGGTGTTTTCGGGTCCGGTTCACGGTTTAAAACACGGTCCGGTTCATGAGTTATTTTTCAAGGTTTATTTTTTTACAAGTTATATTATTTTTACAAGATTTAAATTAAATTAATTAAAATCATGAATGTGATTAATTTAATTTACATGAATTAGGTTATTAATTTTATTATTAATACATGAATTTTAACCTAAGTATTTATCTTTTAATTAAGCTATATAATTAATTAATTATTAAAACCATGACTTATAATTAATTAATTTACATGACTTAGGTTATTATTAATAGATAATAATACATGTTTTAACCTAAGTATTAGTTTTACCTTTATTTAATTAAATCGTGTTATATTTAATTAAATACTTAAACCTATAGTTTATTAATTTACATGAAATAGTTAATAAACTGTACTATATAATCACATGACTTAGAATATTAATCAGAAAACACGTAAGCTTATATAATTAGCTTAATTATCCAGCTTATATCTAATTATGGAAACTTTCCATTTTTAGAAACTTATTTATTTAGGCAGCTAATCTATTTATGGAAACTTTCTATTTTTAGAAACTTATCTATTTTAAGCAGTAATTCTATTTTTGGAAACTTTCTATTTTTGGAAACTTTCTATTTTTGGAAACTTTCTATTTTTGAAAACATTCTATTTTTGGACTTTCAATTTTTGGAAACTTTCTATTTTTGGAAACTTTGTATTTTAGGAAACCTACTATTTTTAGAAAGTTACTTATTATTACACAAGTATAATAATACATGAAATACAAGTAATACATAATCAGAATAGATAGAATACATGATAAACACAGTATAAAAGTTAAATCAGTAAAACATCACATGAACATATAAAACAAGCTAGGACATGATATAAAACCAGTTACGTACTCAGTAATCAGATACTTATACACGTATGTATTTATGTAGCATTAGTGATACCGAAGTAGGACTCTCTTCCGTTCGTCTTCTTCGTTCACTGGACATAAGGTACGGATTCTCCGTCCTTTCAGTATGGACATTCTTTCCTTATTAGGATTTCCCGTACGCAGCCAACTGTTTTTCCCCAGTATATTTTTTATATGTTTTTGAATTGCTTATGTTTAATTAGAATACCTAAAGCCATATACATGCATGACCAGTTTCACCTAGTTATGGTGGTACCATAACCATAACACTGGAGGCACCAGGGTTATGACTTCACCACGGTAGAGTGATAGCTCGTGGCGTCCCTTTCAACTTTTGGCCATATTATTATTATCAGGTGGGGCGTATGGGTGCATCCTAGTTTACATGTTTTCAGCAGATTACTCAGTGTGAATGTGGTGTGTGCCTTGCGTCCTTCACAAGGAGCTGATCCCTCCTACCCAAAACTAGTATATTAAATTAGAGGAAACCCCTCTAATTTGCATGACGAGGTCACCCCTCCAAGTATTCAGGCACGTTGATATTTCATGACCTATATTAGCTAATGGTAAATATGTTAAACAGTTTTTACAAGATAAACATAAGGCTTTTCAAACTATAAAACCAGTTTTACTAAGATATAACCAGGTTATCCAGGACTTAGTTTCTTCCGCTGTTTCATGTTTATATGCTTATACTATTCATGCTATACTTGTATATCCGTGCACTGAGTGTATTGCTCAGCCGTTTTCCTTTTCATGTTCCCAAAACGGCAGGTACTCAGGAACGCTCATAGACTTTAAGAGTACGTGCATATGGATTGGAAGCTTCCTAGCCTTCTTTACCTTATGCATTTTATCTATACTTTGATACTCATTTCCATGGACATTGTTTAGTCCTTTCATTTACAGTACTTATGTTTGTGTGTGATGAGTTCTACTTTTAGACTACCGATGTTTGATTCCGGTATTTCCTTTATGGTCATGTAATGTTTAGACATTTATCCTTGTATGCTTTGATGACACGCCATAATCACGCGTGACATTCCATTTATCAAAATGGGGTGTTACAAAGTAGGTCTATATATTATTTTTAGAATGATTGAAATCTTCACAAAGTTCATATGAATAACTTTAGGGGCTCATTGTGTTTATTGACGAGTTTAAAAGTTGAATTTGAATAAAGAAAAGAAAATGTCACATGAGAAAATAATAATATAACTTAAATAATATTATTTTATATAAAATTATAAAATTTAAATGTGAATAAGTAAACAAATATAATACTTGTGAGTTTAATATCGTATATTTTATGGCTGAGAATTTATGGCACATTTTTTTAAACTGTAAGAGCTAAAGAATTTTTCAAAACCTACCTATCGTAATGGCGTTTATACAATATGGATATTTGGGTCTTAAAATCATGCATCCATGCTTGATGTCATTTGAATTATACCAAACGTCTAACTTGAGAGAAGTTCATATATTTGTTTTTACATGACATCCTTGCTTCAAAAATTTAGATATTCCAAAATAATTTATATATTATGTGATTGTAAAGCTATGGAAATGTTCTTTAATCTCTCACGCTAGAAAAATTTGTTCCAATTAATAGTATTGATTCATGTTTTCAATATGAAAAAGTAAAAGGATCTTCAATGAATTATTTTTGCATGTGTATTTATGTTAATATACAATTTGAGAAATAGTTTTCTATATATGTTTTGTTGGAAATACGTTTTATGTATTAGAAAGGATCGGCCACTCCAACAATAGTATAAGTCGTAGCTCGTAGTTTAGCTCTATTAATATTATTCAAACAAGGCCAAGCCAAGCCCACAACTTGTATGAGGCCGGCGGCCCATTGTAAGCCCAAACCCATCTCATGGGCTTGGGTATATAAACCCTCTCCTTAGATGGAGAGGGTGTGGTTTTTCTCATACTTTACACATAGTAAAATGTGCAATCTTTTATCCTCTCTCAAGTGTGTGTGAAATCTACCATCTCTCTCTCTCTCTCTCTCTCTCTCTCTCTCTCTCTCTCTCTCTCTCTCTCTGTCTCTCTCTCTCTATAAATAAGCATAGATTTACAATATCTTACAAATGGTATCAAGAGCCATGGGATGATTGTATTGTTTATGTGTTTGTGTTTTTTATTTTTGTGCCCTTTTTGATTCAAATCATTCGATCCAAATATTTTTTTGTGTTTTTTATGGTTTTTTCTTGATACAAATCTTCTACATAGTTGTGATAGAGATTTAGTGTATTTATTTTGGCTAAAAACACAAAATTATTGGGTGTTTAGATCATATTTTGGCTTAAAATCTCGAATTAGGTGTGTTTTATCCGAGAAAAGTGCAAATATTGTTCACTGTTGTACTATTCCGACAGAGGTGCTTGAATTTCCATCACAATGGCTAGGGTTTATGATATTGCGACCATTATTGCGATGGACATTGCGACAGCTTGTTATTGGTTCACATTGCAATATAACTTCTTTTGTGACATTGCGATAGAACTTCCTTTGTGACATTGCGACAGGACTTACTGCGACAAGATTTATTACGACAGGTTGTGATATTGCGACAGGTTGTGATATTACGACAGGACTTATTACGATAGGTGTTATTCCGACAAGTTGTGATATTGCGATAGGCTGAGACATTGCGACAAAATTAATTTTGGGCATTGCGATAGAGTGACAAGTATTCCAAGATTTTTCAAAAACATGTTTTTGAAAATTTTTAACAAACTCGTGAGTTTTTGTTTGCCCTGGAATTTTTTGGTTTATCATGAACATATTTTAGGGGATTTCAACATTTTTCTCGACTTCTACACACGACAACAAACACATTTACTTTCTTTCATTGTTCGACCAACTTTCGTAAATCTTTACTTATCGAAATGGAGTACACATCTCTTACGGATAAGTCCATCCTCTCGGGTACGAATAATCGTCCACCAATGTTGGTGAAGACTATGTACGAGGATTGGGCTTCCCGAATGGAACTTTATATGTTGAACAAAGAGAACGGACATCTCATTTGGGCATCGGTGCTCAATGGACCATTAGTATATGGTACAGTGACGGAAGGTACTGTTACTCGTCCTCGCACAACGGGTGAACTAACTGGAGATGCTAAGATTCAAGACAAGTGTGATAAACAAGCTACAAACATCATTCTCCAAGCCCTTCCTCCAGATGTCTACAAACTCGTTAGTAAACATAAAGTTGCCAAAGAGTTATGGGAAAGAATTCGTGTTCTAATGCAAGGTACCTCGTTAACTAAACAAGAACGAGAGTGTAAGCTATATGATACGTTTGATAAGTTTGCCTATGTCCCCGGGGAGACTCTCAATGATTACTATTTGAGATTCACACTATTGATGAATGAGCTCAACATCTATGGCCTGGCAATTCCTACGTTTCAATTAAATACCAAGTATTTGAACACTCACCCTTCTGAATGGAGCAAGTACGTGACGGCGGTTAAATTGGCTAAGGATTTGCATCAAACCAACATGAATCAACTTCAAGCTTTTCTTCAACAACACGAATGCCACGTGATCGTGGCTCGGTTGTATACACCTTAAGTTTATGATCTACTAGTGATGTATGCTTCTCTAAAATGACTCCCCAACAAAACATGGCTTATACTTATCAACAACCATCATACTTGCAGCAGCCACCACAACACAACTACCAGCAATCACAGAAACCATCTTATCAACCAATCATGGTGCCACAGCAAGCATTTCAACGAAGTGTTCTTCAACAGCCTTATCCACATCAACCAACACATTAGGCATCACCATCACAAGCTATCACTTCACCAATGGGTTATACTCCTCAGCAAGGATATTTTCCAATTGAAGCACCACGAGCACACGCCTTCTACTCCAATGAAATTCCACTAATTCAAGCACCGTTCTTTACTCCAAATGATACACCTACTGATGTCTTAAACCATCTCAGTGCCTACTTGTCAAAACTTGTTGCTTCTAGAGGTTTTCCACCAACAAACAATCAGCTCCGCACTTCTTCAAATCCTCGACAACAAGCCACTATTCAAGATAGTCGAGTGACGGTGCAATCTATTTACGGAAGGAAAAATTCATATGGACCCACAACAAGGAACGTGAACGCTCAAGCTGTGAATTCTCAAGCTAGTGGAAATGGATGCACTATTGGTCCTCAAAAGGTTGTGACTTGCTACAATTTCCGAGGACAAGGTCATATGGCTAGAGAATGCACTCAGCCGAAACGGAGAAGGGATGCAACATGGTTTCGTGAGAAGATGTATTGTTGGGTCAAAAAGTTGATGTGGCAGAAACTTAAAAACGAAGAAAACATGAAGTTAATTGTCTAAGCGTTGACAAGAGTATTCCAGGCGTTGACAAGAAGAATTTAGGCGTTGATGAAATCAAGCATTGTCAAGAGCAATCCAAGCATTGTCACATGCAATTCAAGCATTGACAAAACGTAGACAAAGAAGCTTTTAGAAGATTCTGTTTGGATATATATGCAGGATATATTCTGTATATAGTTATTTAAATAGAAGATTCACATGTTTATTTATTCTTATCTCTTGTAAAACCCTAATCCTTACACTATAAAAGGAACTAAGGGTTATTAGGTTTTTCATACTTTCAATCACAATGTAAACCTAAAAGCGTGTGTGCACTAGACGTGGGATTCAATGTATACACGTATAGTGGTTGTTAATTATCAATATAATTAGCAACCCAATTGTTTTAATTCATGTTATTATGCTCTAAACACCTTGTTAATGATTGTTGTTCTAATTCCGCTTTGATTGTATAATCATATGAACAATGATCATTCCTAGTAGCTTCAAAGATCCGGAAACCAAGGTTTCCACAATTGGTATCAGAGTCTCGTGGCTCGTGATGCTAGGACCAACAAGGTGTTCGTGTATGGTGAAGAAAAGAAAAATCTGTCTAGGGTTTTTTGGACGTTTTTGTGTGCGCAGAAGTATTCAGAAGGTCATAACTTTCGATTGAACCGTTGGATCGTCACGAAATTTTATATGTGTGTTCTTCATACACATATCTAAACATCCACCGGAGGGGTTGTCCTGTTTTATCCCCAATCAAAAGTTATTAAGCGTCGAAGTGGGCTGATGAGGTAATTTCAGATTTCTTGTTTACATAAAATCATGTTTTAGGGTTTTTCTACAACCCCTATATCAATTCAAGAAGACACAAGAGATGTTTAGCAGCAAGAAAAGGGTTTTACAAAACCCTAAATCGATTTTCAAACCCTAAAGTTAGGGTTTCTATGCCTAAAATTATGTTTAGGGTTTCAAAACTCTAGACCTATTCATGATGTTGCAGTTCCATGTTATGGTTGCTGTATTCGATTCTTGATGAAGAAACAAGTTTAACCATGTCAGACGTGAGAAAGTGTTTTGTCTGGTTGTGACAGCAGTGTTACGAATTTATCACATAAATCAATCAAGGTACTGGTTATTTTATATACGAAGCATTCAGGGAAGATTTTGGTATGCTAAGTTCAAGGAGATGGATAAGTACTGGTAGATTCATCATGTGAAGACAAACAAACAGTAAGAAGCAGATATACATGGATTAGTACTTCACGTTTATTCAGGAAATATTTTTGTGCAAAGATTACGAAAGGTATTAGGAGCATGGATATATTCTGTCTCCTACTTTGAAGGGAACATAATATTCCTAAAGTATCGGAGTTACTTTCTATGTCATATTATATCTCACATCTGAGGATTCTTTACGTGAGGATCACATTTTCTGAAATTCACGTGAGGACTTATGGGCTAAATATTCTTGGGCTTGAGTTTTATATTTAAAGACTAAAGATGACAACTCTTAAGTATTACTTGGTTACTGTTGAAGATCGTTGCCCTAAGTGACGTCAGCAGAAGAGACGCTGACAAGAGAGGCGTAGACGCTGACATATTGGAGTTTGACGCTGACAGAATAAGTCAACGTTGTTAGTATTGACAGTGTTGTCCGATATATGAGTTCAAACGCTGACATGTATTGTCCGATATCGGACAATACATCTGACCTTGATATTGGACAGAAGAGGATATTGGACAACACAAGGATAGCTGCTGTTTGAGAAAATTAGTACGTTTTGAGCACACAAAAAGGTGGTATTTACACACGAAGGTACATGGAATCTCCGTTTTAATTTAGAATATCATGTTGATATTTATGGTTCGGAAATTTTTAAAAGGAATTAATGATATTAAAGCAAGTTAGCAACAATTCATGAGGTAATGAAAAGTCTTTATGAAGAGGTGTTGGCTTAAGGGGAAGAATTCTTATGGTAAGTTTGATGATTGAAGAAGATTTTCGCGAGTTTGTGTTCTATCATATCTTAAAGTCATGCACTAGCGACTTTAAAGATAACTTGTTCGTGCTTTACATGCTTGGTGATGAAGGCTTGTCATAACACTTGAAGGAGTTACATTATCGTGCTCAGTGTCTCACATAGGATGAGAATATTGACAAGAGATCGAGGTCTGCTTATAATACTAAAGGTATAAGTTCTTTATCACGTGGATGGTACAAGACATGGAACACAAGGTTGGGTTATTCTACTTCTACATCAAAAATATTATATTAATTGTTCTTCAAGATCATTACACAGAGCCTACATTTGGAGAATCTTCAAAGATTGCATACGTTGTTTACTTCCCTGTTGATGTGACAAAAAGGGGAAGAAATACGTGCTACACTTGAGGGGAAGCAATTTGAAGATCATGTACAACTTACAAGAGATACACATAGAGTTTTGCCACTATCAACTAGGGGAAGATTGTTGGGTCAAAAAGTTGATGTGGCAGAAACTCAAAAACGAAGAAAACATGAAGTTAATTGTCTAAGCGTTGACAAGAGTATTCCAGGCGTTGACAAGAAGAATTTAGGCGTTGATGGAATCAAGCATTTTCAAGAGCAATCCAAGCATTGTCACATGCAAATCAAGCATTGACAAAACGTAGACAAAGAAGCTTTTAGAAGATTCTATTTGGATATATATGCAGGATATATTATGTATATAGTTATTTAAATAGCAGATTCACATGTTTATTTATTCTTATCTCTTGTAAAACCCTAATCCTTACACTATAAAAGGAACCAAGGGTTATTAGGTTTTTCATACTTTCAATCACAATGTAAACCTAAAAGCGTGTGTGCACTAGACGTGGGATTCAATGTATACACGTCTAGTGGTTGTTGATTATCAATATAATTAGCAACCCAATTGTTTTAATTCATGTTATTGTGCTCTAAACACCTTGTTAATGATTGTTGTTCTAATTCCGCTTTGATTGTATAATCATATGAACAATGATCATTCCTAGTAGCTTCAAAGATCCGGAAACCAAGGTTTCCACATGTATTTGGTAGATGCTCAATCTAAGGGAAAGATTTTAGACTCAGAGGAATTAGCATTTCTTGCAGACCCAAGGGCAGCTGATAATGAAGACATTGCAGTCGTCTCTACTTCTAATGTCGCATATCAAGCAGATGATCTTGATGCATATGATTCGGATTGTGATGACATTCACTCAGCCCAAGCTGATCTCGTTGCTAATCTCTCTCACTACGGTTCTGATGACGTCAATGAGGTACCAACCACATCTAATAATGTTCATAATAATCCACATCAAGTTGAGCATGAAAATGACAACCTCGAACAGCATTCGGGAACTAGTAACTCAAATGATGTGATATCCAATCCAACACATTTGAGTGAACCTCAACCAAATGCTACGACGGGTATGGAATCTTATGATCAACATGATTAGTATTGGTGCCTAAACATATTATTGATAACATGAATGTGGCCATCCTACAAACCATAGATTTGAATGCCAATCTAACCGCTGAGCTTGCGCTGTATAAGGAAAAGGTCAAAACTTTTGAAATGGTCCCTCAAGCAGAGTAAATAACTTGTTCTGAATTTGACCAATTTCGTTTTGAAAAGATAGAACACCAAAAGGAAACAGAATCATTAAGAGCTAATCTTTCCAATGAATCAAAATAAAAAGAGTCGGTAGTAAATGATTTTCAAAAACTTAAAAAGGATTTCGAAACTCTCTAGTCTTTTGAATCGGAAATTCATGCTACCAAACTTCTTCAATTCAAGGAACAACAGCTTTTAAAATAATACGCTTCCATATAAAAGATTCATCTTTTAAATAAATCGTTTAAAGAACTAGAACTTAAGCATCTTCAAGATTTACCACCTAATCTCGGTTATGCAAAACAAGCTCAGGAATATATTCCTTGTCTTTATGATGTGACCCTAACTGGAAAATCGAAAGAAGCACCTTATGTTCGTAATACTGAGGAGACATTGTCACTTGCGTAAGAAACTCGATCTAAAATGCTTTCAACATTCCATAAGCTTGACTATGATAAGCATAATAAAGATCAATTTGATAAAAAGACTCGTATTCTCTTACAAAAGGAATTATCTCAAATATCAGCTTTTGTGCCCCCAAGTTTGTCAAATGAAAACCTTCCTAGTACGTCTCCTACACTTGTCAAAAAGGATTTAACTAAGTTAATTCCACCGGTAAGTAAGGTGTCAGATAGCTTAAATGCGGTGCACCAACACTTTGCCGATTTTGAAAAGGTCATTACGGAACGTACGACGAAATCAGCCATAACGGAAGGTTAATGGAATTTTGAGCACACTAGAGCTGCGTTTCAAGACGAAACTGTTCTGTTTGTAAACAATATTAAAGCCTGACATAGCAATATTGATCAAGATTTTCTTTTGGAAATAGAAGAAGTTAGACGTCTTTTCAATAAAATGGATGATGCTTATGAAAACAGTTTACTTGAAATAGAACGAATTTCACGCCAAGATGATTAGCTTCTGAAGCAAGTGATGTCGCATGATATTGTTTCTGTCTGTGTGAATACTAGTGTTGATAATGATTCTATTGTGCATAATGTTGAATCTGTGGATAATGTGGTAGATAGTACTTGTCACAAATCTGACGCTAAATTTTTAAAGCTTCAAGATTCTTATTCTTCGCTTTCAAAATGTTTTGATGAAACTCAAAAACATTGTATTTCGCTTGAATGTAAACAACAATTTATTCAAAAGCTTTTTAAAACTTCATTTGAAGATGTTAATATAGATGATGCAAATTTTCAAAAGAATTTTCGATTGGATTTACAATCAAAACAGTGTCAGCCAAGTGACGAGGTTGCTAAATCATTGCCGATAGACATAGAGAAATCTAAGGAGATTAACTGTGTGAACGTAACTGAAGCCGCTGAGAATATTAAACTTGATCTAGATAATCGAGTTTCCAAGATTTTGTCCAAAGTTGATAATTTAAAACAGAAAAATACATAACTCTTCGATTCAGTAAAGCCTGCATGTGCTAATACCACTGCACAGAATCATTCATTGATTGAACGAATGAATTGAAGGTCGGTGGAAATATCCGATTTGAGGGAACAAATTTGTGATAAAAATCTGGCTTTGGCTGAGTTAAAGGAAACACTTCGTACCATAAAAGGTAACAATGTTGTGGATAACGCAGCCACTGTCTCAGCATCGTCCTCTAGTGCAATCAAAAAGAACCTCATCACCGTCACACCACTTAACAAGGGCCCTAGGACTAAACCATCTCAAACATTGGTCAATAAAGATAACGCAAAATCAAAACCAGCTTCTAATATTCTCGTGTTGCCTTCTACAGGATTAAGCACCACTACTAAGGCTCAAAGATCTAAGCTTAAAAGAAACAAGAAGAATGATAGGATCTTGCCCCCATCTAGTTGTCAAGTGAAGAAGAAAGTAGAAGCCCACCCTAGGAATGTTATTTCTATTTTCAATAAAAAGAATCATGTAACTAAACCTAAAGGCTCTGTGGTTGTGCAGCGTTCTAAGCCTACTATGAATTCTAATTTGAAATGTTGGAATTGTAATGAATGTATGCTTTCTAGTCGTCATTATTCTTGCCTTATTGACCATGTGAATGAGATGAATGCCCAGAAAAATGGTTTAGAATGGAAACCGACTGGGAAAGTGTTACCCCAAGTTGGTTGGATGTGGCGCCCCACTGGTAGAACTTTCACTATAGTAGGAAATCCGTGCCCTTTAACTGGGATCACTCTCATTAAAGCGAAGAAAGCGTTCCCTTTAACTAGGAGTACCAAGGCTACCAAAACACAAGCGTGTCCTTTAACTAGGAACACCGACATTACTGTAGGAACCAAGTGCTCTTTAAATAGGTCTACTCCCACTGTAGTGCCCGCTAATACTCCAAACCTAAAAAAGTTGGAACAGTAAAACCTGTTATTGATAAAACTCACATTAGAAAATGCCGGAAATCTAAGGATAACACAAATGTTAGCAATTCTGATAATATTATATATGTATCTGCTAACACTCCGGAACCAATAGTTTCCAATGCATTGTCTACTGTTGTTACTGAAAACAGGTGGTCCAAATTGTTCTCTGGTATTTAGACTCTGGTTTCTCCGAACATATGACCGAAGATCGCTCTCAGCTCAGAAATTTCGTCAGCAAGTTTCTTGGTACGGTTCAATTTGGAAATGATCATATTGCAAAGATAATGGGTTACGGTGATTATCATATTGGGAATGTTATAATTTCAAGAGTGTATTATGTGGAAGGTCTCGGTCACAACTTATTTTCTGTGGGACAATTTTATGATGCAAACCTAGAAGTTTCTTTTCGAGAGCATACCTGCTTCATCTGTAATTTGGAAGGGGTTGATTTATTGAAAGGTACTCGAGGGAATAATTTGTACACTTTGTCTCTACAAGATATGATGGCCGCTTCTCCCGTATGTATTCTCTCCAAAGCATCGAAGACTAAGTCATGGTTATGGCATCGACGGTTATCTCATCTTAACTTTGACGCTATTAATCATTTGGCGAAAAACAAATTTGTTCGTGGTCTTCCTAAACTTACATTTTACAAGGACCATTTGTGTTCCGCGTGTACAATGGGGACAAGCACTAAGAAATCATACAAACCCAAGACTGAAGACACCAACCAAGAGAAAATATATCTGTTGCATATGGATCTTTGTGGGCCAATGCGTGTTGAAAGTCTTAGTGGTAAAAAGTACATCCTCGTGATTGTCGATGATTACTCTCGGTTTACATGGGTGAAATTTCTTACAACAAAAAATGAGGCACCTAAATTCATCATCGGATTTCTCAAGATGATTCAAGTGCGTCTCAACACTACTGTCCGACGCATTCGTACAGATAATGGAACTGAATTTATGAATCAAATCTTGCGTAATTATTATGAAGAAGTTGGCATATCTCATGAAACATCCGTTGCTCACACTCCACAACAAAATGAAGTCGTTGAAAGGCGAAATCAGACACTTATGGAAGCTGCTCGAACGAAGTTAATTTACGCAAAGGCTCCATTATTTTTATGGGCAGAAGCAGTTTCTACAGCAGTTTTCACCCAAAACCGGTCACTAATTCGAAAACTCCATGGTAAAACACCTTATGAGCTTCTACATGGAAAAGTACAAGATTTATCATATCTTCATGTATTTGGTTCTCTTTGCCATCCAAATAATGATGGTGACAATTTGGGAAAACTTCAACCAAAGGCTGATATTGGTATTTTCATTGGTTATGCACCCACAAAGAAGGCATACCGAATCTACAGTCGTAATTCTCGTAAGATCCTCGAAACTTGATGAGCTGACGGCTATGGCTTCTGAGCAAAGCAGCTCTGGACCTGCACTTCATGAAATGGGACCCAGTAACATTAGCTCTGGTCTTGTCCCAAACAACCCTACTTCATCATCATTTACACCACCTTCTAGGAATGAATGGGATACGTTGTTTCAATCGTTCTTTGATGAATTCTTTACTCCTCCAAGTATTGTTGCTCTAGAACCTGAGGTAATAGCTCCGGTTACCGAATTTTATCTCCAGCAACCGCAGCACAATCAGATACGTCTAAACCTACAATTGGTCAAGATATACCTTCAACGAGTAATTCTCAACCAACACCCGAATCAACTACCCATGTCATGCCTATTGATGATGAATAGGATGATGATGATCACAATTTGGAATTCGCTCAAATGCGTGAACTTCCATTCTTTGACGTACCTATTCCCGACCATAATCAAGACGGGCCGTCCACCTCAGAGGAAACTCCTACTACGGTCTACTCCAATCCACGGATTTGTGAACATGACAACAATTAGACAAAGGATCATCCTATAGATCCTATTATTGGTGACCCTAATTGTCCGGTATCCACATGAAGTCACCTACAAGAAAGTGAAATGTTTTTTCATTTTAATGCTTTTCTTAGTAAAGTTGAACCTAAGACGTGGCAACAAGCATTTACCCAATCTTGTTGGATAGAAGCTATGCAAGAAGAACTTAATGAATTTGTACGTCTTGAAGTATGGGAACTTGTCACGTGCCCGGATCAAGTGAGATTACTCACTTTGAAATGGGTTTACAAGGTGAAACTCAACGAGTTAGGCAGAATTTTGGAGAACAAAGATCGACTAGTAGCTCGTGGATACAAGCAATTATTGGGCATCGACTTTATGGAATCCTTTACACCCGTTTCCCGTTTGGAAGCTATTATACTATTCCTCGCTTATGCAGCCTACATGAATATTATCGTCTATCAGATGGATGTGAAGACATCATTTCTCAATGGTGAAATCAAGGAAGAGGTCTATGTTCAACAACCGGATGGTTTTGTGAACTCTAAATATCCTAATCACGTGTACAAGCTTAAGAAGGCTCTCTATGGGTTGAAGCAAGCTCCACGCGCGTGGTATGATCTATTATCACAATTCCTCATTACGCAAGGATTCGCTAAAGGCAAGGTGGATCCCACGTTGTTTATTCAGAAACGAGGTAAAGATATGATTATTGTACAAATATATGTTGATGATATTATATTTGTTGCCTCGACCCAAACCTTATCGGATGAGTTTGGGACACTTATGTCTTCAAAGTTTAAGATTTCAATGATGGGAAAGGTATCTTTTTCTTAGGTCTTCAGATATCTCAGTGTCCTAGAGGCATCTTTATCAATCAATCCAAGTATGCCCTTGAATCGCTTAAGAAATATAAGATGGAAACTTGCGACCCCGTGGATACTCCAATGGTGGAACGAACTAATCTAGATGCAGATCCACATGGGATTGTCATTGATCTGACACTTTATTGTGGAATGATCAACACCCTTCTATATACCACAGCTAGTCGACTTGATCTTCAGTTTGCTATATGCATGTGTGCTCGGTATCAAACTTGGCCTACTGAGTTACACTTAACTACTGTTAAACGGATCTTTCGATATATTAAAGGAACCATTAATCGAGGACTTTGGTATTCCATGGAATCTTCGATTGCACATATGGCATATGCAGATGCGGATCACACGGGTTGTCAAGATACAATGCGTAGCACAAGTGGAACTTTGCAACTACTAGGAGATCGATTAATCAGTTGGGCATCTAAAAGGCAGAAAAGCGATGCAATTTCAAGTACGGAAGCAGAATACATAGCTATGTCCGGTTGCTGTGATCAAATTCTTTGGATGAGATGACAATTAACCGACTATGGTCTAGATTTCAACAAAATTCTGATGTACTGCGACAACAAAAGTGCAATTGCCTTATGCTGCAACAATGTTCAATTCTCCCGGTCGAAGCATATTGACATTCGCTACCACTTTATCAAGGAGCAAGTGGAAAATGGAGTGATCGAGCTTTACTTTGTCCGATCTGAGTATCAATTGGCAGATATTTTCACGAAGGCTTTAGATCGCGCTCGAATGGAATTTTTGGCCGACAAGCTAGGTTTGAGAACATTCTCGCCCGAGACTCTAAAGGAATTGGCAGATGAAGCGAAAAAATAGTGGTGCTAAACTATTCTCCGTATCCTTGGTGATCATCTGTATATATTGTCTATATTTTTATCCACAAAAGCAAAATATAAAAATATAAAACCATATAAAAACCATAAAAATTAAAAAATTCATAAAAATCCAAAAATATTTTTACTTTATTTTTTCAAAGGCATGTCTTTTGGTACGATAATATTTACGGCCTTAGAAATGTTGATTAATATCGACACGGCGCCATAAATAGATTTCGTACAAAAGTTGTAAATATTTCATAAAACATGCCCAAATGGCTTGTAGTATTTCAGACTGCAACCCGTTTTTCATATTAAAGTCAAGTATTTCTTATGAAAGCTTTGGCTCACAACGGGAATTAGTTTTCTCAGGCATGGTTACTTTATAACCATGTAAGGAATTGTGTTTACGTTATAACACAATCTAACACGGATATATGTACGCATCAGTGCATTTATTTGTTAAAACAAGAGAAATCTTGTTTTTATGGATTTATCATCTCTACAACCATAGCAATCTACAATTGGTATCTACATACTCGATGATGCGACTAATCAAACGACGACTACATCTCTTTCAATAGAACACGGGTCAACAATTGAGGGGGAGCAATTGTCAAGCATTCAGAATCTTCGATGCCAAAAGTGCCAAGTTCACTAATTGTTGTCAAGACAAAAATACCAATCGTACATGTGGTGCCAAGAGATGACTTCAGACGTGACAAGGCTACCAACATTCACCGACAAGAACCATGTGATCTTATCATATGATGTTCTCATCAATCAGTTCCAACCTTGTCAATTTACTCTTATATGGTGAATATGTGATAATTTTGAAAATCGGTATCATTTTTTTCACACATTGGTATCATGAAGATAATTGGATTTGCATTTTTCTTCCCAAATTTTCTTAAAATTTCATTAAATCAATTGATATTAAAAATATCGATTGGGTTAATATTTTTAATATGAGGGAGAAAATGTGATTTAATATTGAGATCAATAATGGTTTACTTAATGTGCTGGCTCATCCCGACATGTGCGAAATGTTTTCGAATATCGTGGCATATGTTAAGTGGGAGAAAAATGGATTTGGATATCAAAATAGATTTTATGGTAACATACACTTACCCAAAACATCTCTATTCACGACGGTGAAGATTGTGGTGACATAAGGATGGTAGGATAGGTTAAAGTCCAATGATTCCTCTAGAACCGCATGAATCTTCCCAAGGACATTCCATAGCTAGAAATAGTAGTCCTTAGGATAGATGGAGAAAGATTGTGAACGTAGCTGAATGCCGACCAAGTACTTAAGTTAGCACTGGAATAATCAAAACAAGGTGCTAATTATGACGTATTGGTAAGCATTGAAGGGGTTGAAGAATGAAAAAGAATTGTAAAGATGGTCAAAAGAAAGCAGCCCTCCTTACAACCTTAGGCAGAAACCGGGTCAACACATATGTTATAGAGATCATTTTTTAATGATTCTCGATATTGAAGATAGACATCATGAACTCAGTGATGAAATGCACAACCCATCCCAACTAACTCAGATATCTCTCAACAGGTATTTGTTTTAATCCCACGGAGATCAACACGTTTATCTATCGATTTATTCACTCCGAATAAATAGGTATTGAAATGGTGGCACTCCTCTCCAGCCTCCTATCACTAAAATCCAAAATGCACGATCGAGTATAGAGCCTTTTAAGATCATTAAATATCTCATTAGGACACACTTCCATAATTCCTTGCATCTTCACACTCTATGAAAAGTAAGAAAAATATTAAGAGTCCTACGCAAAATCTTCATGATCTTGCCTGAACATCCGAGTAATACACACGTATTTACAATGAAGATGGAAATCCTTCTTGAGCGAACATTAAAAAGCTCATGGTAGGTGACTTGTGAGATTCTTTATGAATCAAACTTGTGATAACTGGAAAGCAACAATTGTTTAACTCTTAATTGAATTTAACCACGTTCCAGGCCTCAACACAATATCTCAGTGATCTTGCCAGAACACTCAGAGTGACACTTTATAGTGTTCACAGTGATGAGTGGAAATCCTTCTAGTGTTAGCATCAAACAGCACTTGGTAGGTAACTTGCAAGATTCTATATGAATCAAGCTCGTGACAACTAGGAAATCAACAATGGTGCAATTCTTTAATGAATCAAAGTTGTTTCAGGAATCGGATTTGACGGCTTCAATCATGCGGATATTTTATCCAAATGATTCACTCTTTACGTTCGCAGTCAGCTTTGGATGGTCGAGTAAAGAGAATGGGTTTACCCGCGAAATCTTGTCAAGGAGATTTTTATGTAAATCTACCTGCCACAAGTACGATATTTAATATCGTCCAACGGTCTTCACCGAGCGGAGGTAAAATGCTACCAAATTAGAATGAAATGTTCAAATCCATTTCGTTCTTGTCTACTTATGTTGCGGCATTTGAAGACGGTGGCGTTTTGGAGTCCTAGACGAAGTCGTCCCCACATGCTTATATTTTCTACCTCAACAAATTTAAGAAATCCTAAAAGTCAAGTCTTCTGCTATATCGAACTTTGAAGCTTTCAAGAATTACGAAGATATAAGTATGTGGGAAAGAATGTCACGAGGAGGCGGATATTACAAGTGATGTACAAGATCAAAGGAAGATATTATGCTCTAGATTGATATCAAAGATCACATCAACATGTTCACCATAAAAGAAAAAGAAAAGAAAGACGAAGACTACGAGCTCAAGACAAGTATAGAATGCTAGGTTTATTTTATTATTGTAACTTGGGTAACGCCCTTATTTGGAGTGACCTCCCTTAGGGAGAGATTGTTGGAAATACGTTTTACGTATTAGAAAGGATCGGTCACTCCAACAATAGTCTAAGTCGTAGCTCGTAGTTTAGCTCTATTAATATTATTCAAACAAGGCAAAGCCAAGCCCACAACTTGTGTGAGGTCGGCGACCCATTGTAAGCCCAAGCCCATCTCATGGGCTTGGGTATATAAACCCTCTCCTTAGATGGAGATGGTGTGTTTTTTCTCATACTCTACACATAGTAAAAGGTGTATCTCAAGTGTGTGTGAAATCTACCATCTCTCTCTCTCTCTCTCTCTCTCTCTCTCTCTCTCTCTCTCTCTCTCTCTCTCTCTCTCTCTCTCTCTCTCTCTCTCTCTCTCTCTCTCTCTCTCTCTCTCTCTCTCTCTCTCTCTCTCTCTCTCTCTCTCTCTCTCTCTCTCTCTCTCTCTCTAAATAAGCATAGATTTATAATATCTTACATGTTTTAAATTATTCGCATGTATTTATATTTTTTATATATGTTTTTTAACTGTTTAGAATAAAAAGATAATATTGGTTTCATATTAGGTATTTAACATGTTTGATAAAAATGAGGACCAATAAAATTATAAATAGTGTATAACAATTATATATTCTTTCTAAAGAAAAACTGGCCATGATAAAGATGTAATGACCCAAGGGTAAAATAAGATACAAGTTGCGTTGACGAATATGAATACACCTGCATACAAATCATGAAAGTGTTCAATGAGGGAAAATACATGTACATATATGGAACCTTCAAATCTAGTTATGTTAAATTTTATTAGTGCATATGAATATAAATAAATTTTATTTCATATAAGATATAAATAGAATTATATATTATTCTTTTTACTACTCTATATTCTCTTTTAAAGACATATTAAATTTATCTATTTATAAAACTTAAAATTAGAATGAGAACAAAATTTAAAAGTATAGGTATCTTTCTAAAAAAATTATCCGATAAATAGAATTCATATAGATGATGACTTCAAAAACAATCAAAAACACACTTTTGAGTGTTAAATTGAATCAGTGGCTTCACATATAATGCTAAAAGAGCATGTATGACAACATTTATGTATGTGCAAACCTCCAACCAATATATATTAATTTTCATCATTATAGTTAGCTCGGATAACTTATAGCAAAGAAGATTGACCCATTCTCTTTAATTTTCTTCTAAAATAGGCTCGAAATGGACAATTGATCCAATGCTAATATGCATCAATAATAGGATTGGTGAAGGAGGCCATGCCTAGGTCAGGTGTACAGGGGAATGTAAGTTATAATTTCTTTATTTCATTCTTACATCCTTTAAAATATAGTATATATGTTTGAAGTTTTTAATGTCAATTATTATGTGTCTATTTTCCAAATAAAAAAACACGACCGTTGCTGTGAAAGTTATAAAACAAGATGTTTGGGAGGAGCATAACTATGTACATAACAAAACCTGGTTTGTGAGAGAGGTTTAGATATTATCTACATCACAACACGAGAATATTGTGAAAGTATTATCTTTGTTTTGATCAAAACATAAAAGTTGCATGCTAACTTTTCAAATGTTCGATAACATTAAATTATAATTGCTAATGTTTGTTAAAATTGGATTAATTCTGGTTTATCGGTACAAGCATGGAACTAATGATAATGATAATAACTAAGCTTCTTAAGAGTGAAACGTTGAAAGAGCACTTGGTGAAAATGCAGCCAATCAATTTAGATAGACATATTGTCATCAAATTTTCGCTTGATGTAGCACGGGCAATTGAGTACTTACACTCACACATGATCATTCACTATGACTTGAGACCAGGTAACTTTTAAAGATTAAGGAACAATGCAGTAGATGAGAAGATTGTATGGCTTAATATCAAGTTTCAATAGAAATTTTGTTATCGAATATCGATTTTCTTAGAATATAAATTTTATTTGGATCTCATAAGAGAGTAAATAATGTAACGGTAAAATATTAGCCAATAGTTACATCAAAATACAGTGGTTAGATCATGTTTTCTAAACTTTTGAATTTGCTTTCTCTATTATTAGTGAATATAAATATACATATTCGGGTATTCGAAAATTTGGTTGGAATTAAATAAAAAATGAGGATATTTGAATTGTAACTTTGAAACATATAGATTAAAATTTTACAAAAATTCTAAACATAATTTTGACACATAGTTTTGGATTTTCGGATACATAAAACCATTATTCGAAACTTTAGATATCCAAATTCCTAAATCATATTTTCGTTTTACACCTTTAAAAGAGACGAGACAACCTTCAAAGTAAGTAGTTTCTACATATTGTGCATATAATAATAGTTTTGTTTCTACCTAAACACGTGCAGTTTCTTTAAAAAAGAAAATAATTATCGTTACAATAACATAGGTTGAGTTACTGACATAACTCGAATTGTTAGTTTACATTTTCTTCCTCTTAAAAAATTTCTAATACCGCCTTTGATCATTAATGTTGTTTTTTGTTGACAAATTATTTAATTTTTTTTAATGGATTGTGTTATTTTATAAAAAATGTGAAGCCTAGTGTATACAATATTCTTAGAGATCTAGCATCACTAACTACATCGTGCTGGGACGAGGATCCGAATGTTAGGCCTAATTTCAGCAAGAAAATACATATGCTTGAGCGTTGCGTGTTTGTCGGCTCGCCCCCATGACCCAAACTTTTGCACGATTCTAGTGGCCAAAGTGCCTTGGTTGCAATAACCGACGGGTCAAACTAAGGAAACGCAAGAAACCACTACCAAAAAGAAAGCAAGTTGTATTTTCTCGTGCTTTTATCGGCGTTAGGTTGTATGTGAGAACTTGTGTTTTGGTCGTGTTTTTCAATTGTTTTTAAGTTGTATTCATCTAACACCACATATTATTATTCTAGTAAGCTATGTTTTTACTTTTGATATTTAGAGACGCGTGATAATCTTATTAAACTTTATGCGATATTTCTTTATGATTAATGACTTTATTTTACTACCGTTATAACTAGTCATAAGTTATAGCATCTGTAGAAATTTTCATTCTACATGAAAGCTCACTCATGCAATAAGTTAGATTTCATGTTTTTTGCGTAATTTTTTGAATCATCAAAATCAATAGTAACTTTATACTTAATATATTTATATATGTGTGTAAATTTTAATTTCAGTTAGCTAACAAAATCGAACATAATTACGCCGAATAGTAAGCACAAACACTCATTATAATACCTAACAATTATTACCAATATATTATCGTAAATCAACATACTTCAAACCCAACAAAATAACTTGAAATGATGACAAACATTTACATAACATACACATTCTTTATAATCAACTTACACGCCGGAAAAATAAGTTACAAAAACGATATTAAAAGTTGTAGGGATGTGCACACATAAATAATATATGTCCAAAAAAGTTCTTATTGACCACATAAAACAAATACATGTTGTACTATTAAAAGTATAAATTTTAAAAGGGTGTGTTTACTTATAAATTTATTGTAAAAAATATGTAAAATTATAAATTTATATTTAAATTTATATAATTTATTTAAATTCAATCATTAATCTTTTATTAATTACTTTTTCTTTTTTTAAGAAAAATTCATAAATTTGACATTTATATTTTTTATTACTTTTTTGTCCTCACCATATTCTATTTGAATATTTTAATTATGAAGTTAAATATTGTGATAATTTATGAATATTTTATTTTGTGATCTTGAATATTATTTTATAAAATTGTACTAAGTTTTTATCTCTAAATAGTTACAATACTCATGCACACATGAGTTTTACATATATTTTTTCATTATGTGTTAATATTGATTGATATTTATACAGATTTTGATGTATAAATGATTTAACTTTGTTTAACCGAAATTTTAGTTGTTATGTTCTATACATTATGTGTGCTTACTTTTGGGCCGGTTGTGGGCGAGGAGGGATTCGAACCCCCGACACCGTGGTTCGTAGCCACATAACGACTTTAAAAAAATATGTGTCATTGTAATATTTAAAATTCGTTTATTTATTTTTAATCTCACACTAACGTCTGAAGACATTGTAATATGAAAAATAAGTTATGTATTGTTTGCTTTGATTGGGTTAAAAATCTTTCAAATTCTATAGCTCCTATGTAATGTTTGTTTCCTAGCTTTCGCTAGTCTAATATAATCCAGTCGTTCAAAAGAAAGTCTGAGACCGTGTCCTTTTTTTATATTTATAATCATGTTAATAATAATTTACGTTGATCGCATTATTTGATTTAGTTAAGCGTCACAATAGCTTGTGTTTTTTTATCTATATAATCACGTGTGTATATTCTTGTTGACTACATAAAAGAAATAGATGTTGTATTTTTAAAAGTATAAATTTTAAAAAGGTGTGTTTACTATAAATGTAAAGTTATAAATTTACATTTAGATTCATATAATTTATTTAAATTCAATGATTAATGTTTTATTAATTACTTTTTCTTTTTTAAATTTTTTTTTCACAAATTTAATATTATAATTTTTTTTTTGAATTTTTTTTGTCCTCGTCATATTTTTTCAGCAAAAATTTTAATTTTGACTAAGTTGTATTCAAATTTGACGTTTTTTCCAACTAATCAAATCGCTCGTTTTTTCAACTAATTACAACTGGATTGCGTGGTTAAATGATCAGTTAAAAGTTCTTTCTGTTTTTTGGCTTAGCCTAACTTCTTGCTATTTTATACTAAAATCCCTCTGTTCAAAAATAATATACCCGGGTCTTGTTTAGTGCGATTTAGGTTTGTGCGATTGATATGATAATTGTGGAAAGGTAAAATTTTTACAATGTAGTCAAATTACATATAGTATCTAAAAATCATGATCTTGAATAATGGTGTTCAAGAAAAATGTGTGGCTATGGGTGAAAGTTTATGGACTTTAAAATCGATAGTCGTGTGATATGATCGAACTCGAGATCACGGGATTGCACACATTACGTGAAGAGTTAATTTATTTATTAAATATATTTATTATATTTATTAAATCAAACTGTAGCTAACGATCGTTAAGTAATTAAAAGTTAAGTATTAAACGATCGTTATAGAATGTTAAAAAGCTAAAAGAAGGTGTCAGAAAGTTCCGGAAACCCCCTTTTGAGCATGTGTATAACCGGATTTTAAAGAGAGGAGATAAGAAGGAAAAAGATTTTGGCTTTATCTTGTTTAAACCTTGGAAGATAAGTTTTCAAGGTGTATATAAACAAACCTTAAGGCCTCATAATTTTTCACTCCATATTCTTCTTTCTTTGCCTTATACCGCCGGCCATATACACCCTTTTAAGGTTCATCTTTGATTTTCTATAAGCTATTTTAGATCTAGTCCTAGCCCCTCTCTAGGGTTGTTGGGTAGATCTTCCATAGACTTGGAAGGCTCGGTTTTGTTCGTGCTAGACTCACGGTTAGCTCACCGTATCACGTGTGTACAAGATCGTGGTGTGATCTTATTTTAGATTACATCCTGGTGGTGTTCGTGATCTATCTTTACCGGTGATCGTTCTGCTAGGATAAAGGTATGTAACCCTAGCCTTGATTAATTATAATTGTGTTATATAAAGATCTTGTTAATCTGCTTCCACTGTATGCTCTTTGATCTATGTTAGGGTTTTTATAATTTTTATGATAATCATAAACCATCAGTGGCATCGAGAGCCATTTTATCATGATTATAATTATCAAGATCTAAATTTTTTTAACTAATATTGATTTGTGTTAAAAATTACATGTTGTTTTTAGGTTTTATAAAAATTAGGGTTTTGTTTTTTTTATTGTTTTAAAAACAGCTTTGCCGATTTTTTATAAAAAATAAAATAAAATTTGTAAACCCTAAAATTACATGGTAATTAACTTTAGATGTATGCATGAATTAATTGTTATGTCATGTGTGGTTACTATCCGTAGTAGTTTTGTAATTGTTAAGAGAATATGGAAGATCCGTAATAAACATGTATGTTTTTTTTACGGATCATATAATTTTGATTGCTATTTGCTTTATTTGATTCAAAGTTTTAAAATTAGGGAAGACCTTTTATGTTCATAAAAACCCTAGATTTGATGTTCTTTGAATAAATTGTTTTGCATGTGGCTATTTGATTTAGTTTTTTTTTGTACTACTTGTTTTCATGCGTTTTTTAATTGTATGTTGTAGACAAGGGTAATTTTTTTTTAAGAAAAATAATATGGACTAAATCTTATCAAAATTAATGAATTGTTTTGAGGTCTAAATTACATATGATTTGTGTTGATTAGAATTGCAATAGCAACTTAACGGCCTACTCAATTTTGACAAACTATAAAGTGGGTATAACGCACCGCTGGTCAAGTACCCGGTTAAGGAAGGAGGTGTTATGCTTCAGCGCTGACCAAATTTCCGGCTCGCCTGTGCGTCAAAATTGGAATTACCTACGGTTGTTATTGGTATAATTCTTCAAGGTTGTTTGGTTTAACCAATACCTCAACTTGCAAATATATGATGAACTTTTAGTCTCACCAAAAAGTTTACTAAACGTTTTATTAAACTTATGCTATGGAGATGTATGCATGCTTCTCCATACATGATTTTGACACCAAAATCTATACCCTAAAAATTTAAGTCATATGCCCTCTAATTGACGAACACTTGAAGTTACAATTGTCGTCATATAAGATATCGGACGATGTTGTAATGGAGAGAAAACTTCATGACTGAATAAGATTGCACATGAAGGTTTTACGTTCTTTAGATTAGTCTACTTAATTGAGTTACTCAGTGAGAACTGGAAACTTAAGTCATAAAGAAGGGATAAAACATGTTTACAATGCAAATGTTTTTGGAAATGTAAATCCCTGACATATCTAGAAATTGCAATATGATTTGGCAATTATTGTTCGATAAGTTACTGTGTTGAATACATTTGTCACTAGCAGATCAACTGATGTGATAAATCTATGTCAATATGGATTCTAGTTTTTCAAGGAAAATACTATGGTTTTATTACCGGGGTAAATTTTATTTTCTTGAATTTTATTATCGAAAATACTAATGTTTGAACTTATTTCTGTAGAAATGGCTCAACCCGAAAACAATCTGACAATAAGCTCGGCGTTCAAAGCATTTTTTGAACGGCCTGAACTTACTAGCCCTAATTTCAATGATTGGTACCGCTCACTAAGAATTATTCTGAGAGCAGCGGGTACCATCAATATCTTGGAAACTCCTTTTCCGGAGGATCTTGCTGAAGGAGCAACTGATGCGGAAAGGCTTCAACACGCTGCTAACGTTAAGAAGCACCATGAGGTGGCTGCTGTAATGTTAGGGAGAATGGCTCCATCACTTCAAAGGAAGTATGAGCTAACTTCTCCTCAGCAAATGCTTGATGAACTCAAGGCTGTGTATGAAACGCCGCAGGCTGTAGAGATCTATGATCTGGTTGTTGCTCTACATAGTTGCAAGCAAGCTCCTGGTAAGTCCGTAAGTGACCATTATATGGAGATGAGGGGTTATATGGAATAACTCATCGCACTAGGACAACCCTTTGATAATAATATGGCTATTAACTTGATCAATAGGTCCCTTAATAAGGACTTCAATGATTTTGTTCGTAACTATAATATGCATTGCACGGGGAAGACAGTTAATGATTTGCATGCAATGCTCATTGACTTTGAAAAGGGTTTGAAAGATAAGGCACCCACTGCTACTCCTCAAGTACTTTATGTACAAAATGGTAGAGTGTCGAAACCAAAACCGCAAGTGAATAAGAAGCAGAAAGGCAAAGGCAAGGTTGATAAGAGCAAGCAAGTTGCGACTACATCAAAACCAAAGCAAAACTTTGCTAAGAAATCTCTGAAAGATGAGACTTGTCACTACTCCAAGATGACTAGACACTGGAAGAGGAATTGCTCTCTCTATCTCCATGAAATGGCAGAACATAAGAAGAAGGCTGAGCAAGTTGCTGCAGCACCATCTTCAGGTAACTTATTTATGATAGAGTTATTTAATCTTTCATACAAATCAAACTCCTGGGTATATGATACGGGATGTGGTATTAATATTTGTAATACCCTGCAGGGATTTGAGTTGAAGAGGAGACTTACCTATGGGGAACAATTTCTGCAAGTGGGCAATGGCGCACAAGCAGCAGTTGAAGCTATAGGAATATTTAAATTAGTTTTACCTTCGGGTTTAGTATTGTCTTTAAATAATTGTCATTATGCACCTACAATTGTTAGGGGTGTTATTTCCTTTTCTAGTATGTTGGATCTTGGATTTACTCACACGATTGATAATAATAGAATTTCTGTTTTCAAAGATGGTTTATTCTATTTTGATGCAATTTCTGTGAATGGTGTTTTTGAAATTAACATGCATGATAAAAATCCCAAGAGGAAAAATAATTATGTTTTTAGCATGAATAAGAAGAGTAAGTTAGACAAGAACTCTTCTTATCTTTGGCATTGTAGGCTTGCCCACATTGGAAAGACTCGCATACAAAAGCTTCAACGTGATGGGCTTTTGGAAAGTATCAATGATGAATCATTTGATAAATGTGAATCTTGTATCTCTGGGAAGATGACCAAGAAACCTTTTAATAGCAATATTGAAAGGGCTACTGAACTACTTGGTTTAATACACACTGATGTGTGTGGACCACTTAGACATGTGTCAAGGAAAGGTGCTAGCTACTTCTTGACGTTTAGGGATGATTATAGCCGTTATGGTTATGTTTATTTGCTTAAATATAAACATGAGGTATTTGAAACATTCAAAACGTTTAAAGCAGAAGTAGAGTTACAACTAGGAAAGAAGATTAAAGCTCTTCCTTTTGATCGTGGTGGTGAATATTTAAGTCAAGAGTTTAAAGATTATTTAAGTAAAAATGGAATTGTTTAGAAACTTACTTCTCCATATACTCCACAACAAAATGGTGTATCTGAAAGGAGAAATCGTACATTATTGGATATGGTACGATCTATGTTTAATCTTACAACTTTACCATTATCTTTTTGGGATTATGCTCTTGAAACTGCTGTTCGATTCTGAATATGGTTCCCACAAAGAAGGTTGATAAGACACCATATATGGAATGGCAAGAAGCCATATTTGTCTTATTTGAAAGTCTGGGGTTGTGAGGCGTATGTGAAACGTGACTCTAGAGATAAACTCCACCAACGCTCAGTAAAATGTATCTTTGTAGGTTACCCTAAGGAAACTATGGGTTACTACTTTTATTATCCGGCTGGGAACAAGATAGTTGTGGCTCGGTATGGAGACTTCCTTGAAAATGATCTTGTAAATCAAGAATTCAGTGGGAGAAATTATGATCTTGAAGAAATTCAAGAAGATACATTGCCTTCTGAAAATACTAGCGATGAAATTCCTAAAGAACCAGAAAGTCTGAGTGTTCCACCGGAATTAATTCCTCCACGTAGGTCTCAAAGGGCTATACGTGCGTCGGAAAAACTATGTCTATACATAGAGGATGATGAGGAGGAAGTAGGGGATCTTGGTGAACCTGCTAACTATCGATCCGCAATGTCTGATCTAGAAAAGTCAAAATGGATAGTTGCGATGAATGAGGAAATGAAATCCATGGAAATCAATGATGTTTGGAGTCTTGTAGACGCACCTAAAAATGCTAAAGTAGTGAAAAATAGGTGGATCTATAAGAAGAAAACTGACATGGATGGTGATGTACAATCCTATAAAGCACGTTTAGTGGCTAAAGGTTTTACTCAAACTTTTGGCATAGACTACGAGGAGACATTCTCTCCTGTAGCAGACTTACGAGCTATTAGGATTATCATAGCTATAGCATCATACTATGACTATGAGATATGGCAAATGGATGTTAAAACTGCCTTCTTGAACAGTCGCTTAGATGAACACATCTATATGCAACAACCGGAAGGGTATGTTGATCCTAAATATCCAAAACGCGTGTGAAAACTTCAAAGGTCTATTTATTGCTTGAAGCAAGCATCACGTCAATGGAATAAGCGATATGATGAAGAAATCAAAAAGTTTGGATTTATTCAAAATCGTGATGAGCCATGTGTATACCGCAAAACTAGTGGGAGTGTAATGTAGTGTTCCTAATTCTATATGTCGATGACATATTGATCATGGGAAGTAACATTCCAAGACTTAAGGAAGCTAAGGATTATCTTTGTAAATGTTTTTCTATGAAAGATTTGGGAGATGCTGCATATATTCTGGGAATTAAGATCTATCAAGATAGGAGTAGACGGTTAATTGGTCTTAGCCAAGATGCTTATATTGATAAGATATTGAAGAAATATAACATGCATAACTCTAAGAAAGGTTTCTTACCGATGGAGGTTAAGCATGAGTTAAGTCATGAGAAAGATGCATCATCACCAGAAGAGGTGGCTTACATGAAGAAGGTGCCTTATGCTTCGGCTGTAGGATCTATTATGTATGCTGTAAGATGCACAAGGCCTGATGTGGCATTTGCTCAGAACTTGGTCAGTAGATACCAACAGAATCCAGAAAAGTCTCATTGGACTGCTGTTAAGCATATTCTAAAGTATTTAAGAAGTACGAAAGATATGTTTTTGGTATTCGGGGGTAACCAGACACAGAATTGAATGTAACAGGATTCTGTGATGCGTCATGGCAATGTGATAAAGACGATACGAAGTCTCAGACGGGTTACGTGTTTGTCATCAATGGAGGAGCAGTTGACTGGAAGAGCAATAAGCAGAAAACCATTGCTATGCATGCGACTCAATCTGAGTACATGGCCGCTTCAGAAGCTGCAATGGAAGCTGTTTGGATTAGGAAGTTTATTGGAGATCTTGGAGTGATGCCTTCAATTAAAGAACCTATTGATATATATTGCGACAACTCTGCGGCAATAATCTTCGCCAATGACCCTGGAGTCATGAAGGGCGCCAGACACTTTAAACGTAGATATCACTACGTTAGAGAACAAGTGGAAGCTCGAGAAATAAAATTAATAAAAGTTCACACAGATGATAACGTAGCTGATCCTTTTACTAAGGCTTTGTCTAGGCCAAAGGTAGTTAAGCATGCCAAGGCAATTGGGCTGCAACTAGCTAGCGAATTCATGCAATAAATCTGTTGATTAGTATTTGGATAAAGGATGTAAGACATTATTGAATTGATGAAATAAAGATTGGGTTTCGTTTATTTTTCTGTTATTTGATTTTGTATCCTATTTTACATGTTTTAATCCGTGAGCATTATGATGTTTCTAAATGTCCGTTGTCAATTAATAATATGGGAGTATTATTAAACTAAGACAATTCAAAATAGTGACAGAGTATACTTGAAAGTATATTGGTCAATTTTGGATGATATTTGATGGATCAAATATTGGACTTATCCCAACTATGTGATTTTACTTTATGGATCTTTGTCATTAAGTAAATCATAAATAGTTATCCTTAGACCTGAGATGCCAGAAAACTGCATTGAGTATAGTGCATTTCTGTAAGGTAACCTAGCGCTAAACGTAACTGGTAGTCATAAGGGTTATTTTCAGAAGTGTTGCGAAGTTCATGTGTTTTGCTTGTAGTCGAAATGGGATTCGTTTCCTTCAAATTATTATTTGAAGTATAAATACAACTGGGCCCCTCGGGGGAATAGTAAGATGTTTGTGTGGCCACACCTAAATGTGTTTTGGTAATCTTGCTATATCCGTAAACGAGAAACAGAATAGTTAATGAAGGAATGACTAAGATCCATATCCTTATTAACAATGTATTTGAAATGAGAGGATAATAATAATGATTATATATCATTAAAAGGTTTTGTCCAGGAAGCCTTACTCGAGTTGTACTAGTGACATTGTTAGTGTAACTAGACGCTAATCAATGTGATCACGACATTCGAATTTTGTCCAAGTGGGAGCTGAAAGTTTATGGACTTTAAAATCGATAGTCGTGTGATAGGATCGAACTCGAGATCACGGGATTACACACATTACGTGAAAAGTTAATTTATTTATTAAATATATTTATTATATTTATTAAATCAAACTGTAGCTAACGATCGTTAAGTAATTAAAAGTTAAGTATTAAACGATCGTTATAGAATGTTAAAGAAGCTAAAAGAAGGTGTCGGAAAGTTCCGGAAACCCCCTTTTGAGCATGTGTATAACCGGATTTTAAAGAGAGGAGATAAGGAGGAAAAAGATTTTGGCTTTATCTTGTTTAAACCTTGGAAGATAAGTTTCCAAGGTGTATATAAACAAACCTTAAGGCCTCATAATTTTTCACTCTATATTCTTCTTTCTTTGCCTTATACCGCCGGCCATATACACCCTTTTAGGGTTCATCTTTGATTTTCTATAAGCTATTTTAGATCTAGTCCTAGCCCCTCTCTAGGGTTGTTGGATAGATATTTCATAGACTTGTAAGGCTCGGTTTTGTTCGTGCTAGACTCACGGTTAGCTCACCGTATCACGTGTGTACAAGATCGTGGTGTGATCTTATTTTAGATTACATCCTGGTGGTGTTCGTGATCTATCTTTACCGGTGATCGTTCTGCTAGGATAAAGGTATGTAACCCTAGCCTTGATTAATTATAATTGTGTTATATAAAGATCTTGTTAATCTGCTTCCGCTGTATGCTCTTTGATCTATGTTAGGGTTTTTATAATTGTTATGATAATCATAAACTATCAATGGGTTCTTCGATACATGCCAGTTAATCATTTAATGATGTAAAAAAGCACTTGTATATATTTACGAGACTAGATCAATCATTTAGGCACAGAGAATTGAGTTTTAACAAATAGAAAAATTAAATCAAGGTTTTAAAGACCGGGATCTTATGGATTATTGTTTTTTGTTTTCATAAGATCGAGATTATAAAGTTACATGAGATTGTATGAGTCTACCATAATGTTACTTTTTTAATAATCTTTATACTATTATACAAATTTACATATTATTATATATCATAAATATAAATTTATATGAATGTTTTATAAAAATATTTTCCTAAATTATGATCATGAAATATTAAAATAAATTTAACATGCTGTTATTTTAATTGTACAAAAGGCGGTCTATAAACTTGTACTCCGTAGTTTTTTAGCTTGTGGTTCAAGATAAATAAGATCGGATCGTAATAAATTTTAAGTAGTTATGGTCAAGAGATCGGAATCTTATAAAATCTCTAGCATACAAAATCCTACGTATGATATAGATCTTTTTTATAATATCATAAAATCAAAAAATTCTAAAATCTTAAAACTAAAATCGAGATCTTAACGAACATGAAAAAACAATCGAAAGTTATTGATAAAAGGTATACGAGAATTAGAAAAATTGGTGAAAATCTTAAAATGAGGACAAATGTGAGTGTAATATCATTGTGCATTTGTGCATTAAAAAAATTGGTGAAAATCTTAAAATGAGGACAAATGTGAGTGTAATATCATTGTGCATTTGTGCATGTCAGTAGTTGAGTTTAAGTAGGTTTATACATTATTTTTAAAATGATTGAAATCTTTTAAAAGTTCAGATGAATAACTTTAGAGGCTCGTTTGGTTTATTGACGGGTTTAGAATTTAGATTTGGATTTTATGTAAGACAAAGAATAGAAAATGACGCATGAAAAAGTAATAAAATAAATTGAAATAATTTTTTATTATTTTATATAATATTTTAAAATTTAAAAGTGTATAAATAAACAAAGATATTACTTGTGAGGTAAAGTATCACATGTTGTGTTATCAATGCCAAAGAATTTTTCAAAACCTACCTATGTATGGCGTTTATAAAAGGTGGTTATTTGGGTGTTAAAACCATGCCTCCATGCACCATGTCATTTGAATTGTAACAAACGTCTTACTCGAGTCCGATAAAAGTTCAAGTATTCATTTTTACGTGACATCCTTGCTTAGTTGCTTCAAAAGTTCAAATATTTCTTATGTGGCTTGTAACTATGACGAAGATTGGCTCTTGAACACTGATTTTGCTGTAAATGGTAGCATGGCTGATTATCTTCATGGTAAGTGATGGAATCAGCCTCCTTATAATAACCGGACTCACACCACTCGAACACCAAACAAAACGTCAATATGGTTTTCAATGCTTCTGTGTATTATAAGGATGAAACTGATTCATTAAATAAGAACTACATAAGGCTTTATATAGCCTTTAAAGAAAGCTATGTATGACACTAACCTCCTAAAGAATTGGCATAACAGTCCCACTAACTATCCAAAATACTCGGTCAAACTATTACCATTTCAAAATACTACACTAAACACATCTAGTCATGCATACGTGAACACAACGATTAAACCCAACAATAACCCCTTAATCGGTTGTTCGCGTCACCTCGGTCATTTGATGCAATACTTCGGTCTTTAGCTATTAAAGCTTCGGTCTAGATAACTCGCCAGTCACGGTTATCTCTTTCGGGCCTCGGTCTAATCTTTCTTAGATGAGTCTTCGGTCTTCGGTCTTTCGGTCTTCGGTCTTTCGGTCTTCGGCCTTTCGGTCTTCGGCCTTTCGGTCATCGAGTTTTGGCCATTGGTCTTTTGGTCATCAAAACAGTCTCTTTCGGTCTTTATTGTTGAAACTCGGTCTTCTTTTCTTTCTCGGGCAACCCACGGTCTCGGTCTTGGTTGCCGCATCCGGTCTCGGTCTTGATCTAAACTTTCTCGGTCAGGTACCGTCGTGCCTCGGTCTCACATTCCTTCTGCAAGTCACATAAACTTGCTCCTTGCTTTCTTCTTTCACTACCTTCGTACATAGAAGGCTTTCTTTCTTTGGGTCTCTTTCTTCCTTCAGCAGACACGTTCTGCTTCTATTTTTCGGTCACGGTCTTACGGTCTCCTCTTGCTATCGTCGGTCTTTTCGGTCTTTGGTCTCACGCCAGAGCTTCCTCGGTCTTCTCTACAGCATCGGTCTTTTATTGGTCTTCACAGTTCTTTCTGCAGTTCAAATGAGCATGCTACTCTCTCCTATATGAGCCCAAGCCTAGCTCTGATAATCAGCCTCCTTATAATAACCCGGACTCACACCGCTCGAACACCAAACAAAACGTCAATATGGTTTTCAATGCTTCTGTGTATTATAAGGATGAAACTAATTCATTAAATAAGAACTACATAAGGCTTTATATAGCCTTTAAAGAAAGCTATGTGGGATACTAACAGTCCCACTATGTTAACTATCCAAAATACTCGGTCAAACTATTACCATTTCAAAATACTACACTAAACACATCTAGTCATGCATACGTGAACACAACGATTAAACCAAACAGTAAGGTGTTAAGAGACAACACATACATTATTTCTTGCTTGATTAGGGGTCTAAAATTAGCATTTTCTTGATAGATACTTGTGTTTTTTAACTTTTTTTTTTTTTTTTTTTTTTTTTTATAACTTATGTTACAGTTTCATGATCTATAGTTGCACCGGAAGATCGTGATCCGCCAGGATTGGATTGGCCAACACGATTTAAGAATAATCGAGGGTGTAACAAGAGGGCTAGATTTTCTTAACCAACAATTTCCTAGCCTATTGCTACCTCATGGCCATCTAAGCTCATCAAATGTACTTCTTGACGAACATTCCGTTTTGTTTCCCATCCCAGTCTTTCGCAACACTTCAGGTTTACTTCTTTTGTTGCTTTCAATCCCCTCCTAGCATACTATGCTCTAGCACCTATTTTAAAAAAGAATACCGTGAAAGGATATTTGAATGCCTACAGTTTACCTGAATTCACTCAATATAACCAACTTGTGACGAAGAAGACAGACGTTTGGTGTCTTGGGATCTTAATTCTAGAAATACTAATTGGGAAATCCCCATTAAACTATCTAGAACAAGGTTATAAGACATGGGTGAAATCTATGGGGATGGATGAGTGGACCGACAAGCTGTTTGATAAAGGCATGAAATGGACAAAAAAACAACGAGATTGAGATGATAGACCTCATGAAGATCGGGTTACATTGTTGCGAAGATGTCTCGAGGAGATGGGATATGAAAAAGGTCTCCGAGAAGATACAAAGGTTGAGGGAGACAGAAAATGAGGAAGAATACTTATCTGATTCTAGCGAAGAATAGTTCGTACTCATACCTTCAAAATGACCTAGTCTTTTAGAAGGAATTGTAAAAAAAGAGTGGGGTACTTGTTTTTCTGCTTACGAACAAATTTCACATTGCTACAAATATAATACCTAATATAAGTGTTTGTACAAATATACCTAAGTCTGGCTCACCAAACCTACCGCATACAAAATAACTGATATGCTTTATGTTTTCAAAAACTGATCTGAAAATGCCAAAAAAAACTAAAGAACGGCACGAGTTTAGCCACACTATCATCTCTTGGCGATGTTTTGATTATTCGAAAGTATCCATACATACATGATACATTAGCATCCTTGACTCTCAAGCAATCATTGGAGCACGGAGGGCGGTTCTTGAAAGTTGCAACATGTTTTACCGGTCTTTCATACCATGTACGCCACGACCTTGAAGAGAAAAAAACGTCCACGCACATGCCCGTCGAAGCTAGTCATACATTTCAAAGTTTACATATAGCTTTCAAGGTTTGTTGAACTTTTTATCAACCACAAATGTTATGTTATTTACTTATGTCTTGCAAAAAATTCTTATATACTTATTTACCAATATACACTAACAAAATTTTGTAGATCATCGACTCGGTCTTTTAAGAGCTGCTAATAAGTATGATGCGGTGAAAAAAAGTTTAATAGAAGATATTGACAGGAAGACTGCATGCGCTTGAGATGCTGCAAATTGCTTCTATATAGATTGGTAAACTTTACATGTATGAACACAATGAAAAGAAGCACTTGATTTTTAGCAATTCGTTTCCATATGAATGTGATTTCTAAGAAGCTGTCATCATTCCAAAATGGATTTAAAAATTGCAATCGTTTTTAGTTGCTAATCAGAATGTGAACCGATCCAGTTCATAGAGTGGGAAACGAATAAACTATTTGATTATTGATCCAGTTGCTTAATTATTACTCTATTAAATTTTCTCCAAGCACACAGATCAAGGAAACTCGATTATCGTTTCATCTTGCCCAAGTATAGTTGACTAAACATTGTTTTAAGAACAAATGATATCACAAATCATCCAATAATTACTAACATGTTAAACATAAGAGATCCATCAAATACAAACCACCAAAATGATGCCCCTTATAAAAACCTTTGAACACCTTCAAATACAACTAGAAGCTATCAAATCAGCAACCAACAACTAACTTTGATGCGGCTAACTGCATTGGGAGTGGAGGTTTTGGTAAAGTCTATAAAGGAGAACTGGCACATTCGAAGGGGAAGACCATGGTTGCTTCTAAGCGATTAAATCGTATTTATGGGCAGGGAGAAACCGAGTTCTGGAAGGAGGTCGTTATGCTTTCCCTCTATAAACATGAAAATATCGTTTCTCTCTTAGGATTTTGTGATGATAGCAAAGAGAAGATTCTAGTGTATGAGTATGTATCTATGGGAAGTCTAGATTTGTATCTTGAAAAAGATGACCTAACATGGGCTAGACGCCTTCGTATATGCATTGGAGCGGCTCGTGGACTAGCATATCTTCATAGTTCTGGTGGTACACAACAAAGAGTATTACATAGGGATGTTAAAAGTTCCAACATTCTTTTAGATGATGATTGGAACGCAAGAATCTCGGATTTTGGTCTATCCAAATTTTGTCCTGCTAACCAACAATATACTTTTCTTGTCTCTCATGTTGTAGGCACAATTGGATATTGTGATCCGTTGTATGTAGAGACAGGATTGTTAACAAAAGAGTCTTATGTCTACTCTTTTGGAGTAGTACTGTTTGAAGTATATTGTGGAAGGTTGTGTATAGGAAATGGTAACAACAAACATCTGCCTCTCACAGGATTGATACTTCTATGAACAGAACAAAATAGGCGAGCTTGTTTTTGATCATATAAAGGATGAAATAATTCCTAATTCACTGAAAGCATTTGCATCAATTGCTTAAAAGTGTTTGAACACAGACCGTGAAACACGTCCATTAATGACAGAGATCGTGAGAGAACTTGAAAACGCACTCGAGTATCAAGTGAGTTTTTTCTTTGATTCATGCATTCATTTTGGTTATCATACGAAATTCTGTATATGTCATGGGATAAAAAATGCAGTTTTCCAAGATCAATTGGCTAATGATAACCATAATTAACTTAAAGATTAATATGTACTTGTCTTTGCACTTAATTATCCAAATTTCTCTGTACACTCTTTGTGTCTGCACCAGGGAGTGATTCATTTGTGACTTCTAATGGGAAATTAAAAGTTGGAATAAACTGATCACGTATTTGACAATTAAAACAACTTAGTTAGATTTGATATGCGTGGTTATTTTATATGATTCTATAGATAATTGGTTTGCCTATTAATGATAAATCAACTATTACAAGGATGTCCAGACGCATGACCATCATCAAGAGAATTACAAAATAGCCTACGATTCGAGTACGACTTTTCACTTTGTGAGAGCCAGAAAGGAAAGGTTTTGCTTGGAGGAACTTCTACGTGCCGAAGCAGAAGTATTAGGAGGATCGGGTATGGGAACTACGTACAAGGCAGTGCTTTCAAAAGGGACAGTTGTCGTGGTTGCCAAGAGATTTAAGCAAGAGGCCATCAAGGAGGGAATTAAAGTAGACTTTCATGCACATATGATGTTATTAGGAAGTATATCACATCCCAATTTGATGCCATATGTGGCATGTATCTACCACAAACAAGAAAGGATCTTGATCACTGATTTTAATATAAATGGTAGCATGGCTATACTCATCTCCACGCCACTTAAATATGGGTCGAAAGTTAGTATTCTCTTTATAAATTTGTAATATCTGATTTATTTTATTGTTTTATGATCTACAGCGAAACCAAAAGATGGTGAGCCAGGATTGGATTGGCAAACACGTAAAGATAATCCAGTGTGTATCAAGAGGACTTAGTTATCTTCACCAGCAATTCCCTGGCCTATCGCTACCTCATGACAACTTAAGCTCATCAAATGTGCTTCTTGACAGCGAGTGTAATCCCCTGTTAATAGACTATGCTCTAGCACCTATTGTAGAAAAGGAAGCCACGAAAGCATACATGAAGGCCTACAAGTCACCTGAATTCACTAAATATAAACAACGTGTGATGAAGAAGACAGATGTGTGGTGACTTGGGATCTTGATTTTAGAACTGCTAACAGGGAAGTCCCCGTTAGACTATCTAGAACAAGGTAAGAATACTACAGAACAGGAGTTTGTGACATGGGTGAACAACTCTATAGGCAGGGACACAACTGAGACCCAATTTGACCAGGTACATATACCAAAAAATCAAGGTTTTTTTACAAAAACTAAAGCTACGCCGCAAAGTTCCATCGGTGTCCCTGGACCCTCCGGTCCCGGGACACACCCTGGTTCCCTCCGTGTCTATAGGGAGGCATGAGTTGATCACCGACAAGGTGTTTGATAAAGGCATGAAATGGACAAAAAGCAACAAGATTGAGATGATAACATTGCTGTGAATCAGATGTCTCGAAGAGGTGGAATTTGAGAAGTTACAAAGGTTAAGGGAGACTGAAGATGAAGAAGAATACTTATCTAATTCCAGCGAAGAATTTCACATTGCTATAAAATATGTTGCCTAGTATGTCTTTTATTCCATATGTACATAATAAGTCTGGCTCACTAAACCTAAACTATGCCAAACAACGGATATACCGAATGTTTTCATGAACTGATCGATAATGCCAAAAACTAAAGAACGACATGCGTTTAGCCACACTATTATCCCTTGGTGAAATGTTATCCAAAAGTATCCATACGTACTCCACAAACCTTGAAGAAAAGAAAACTTCCACAAAATAGCTCAATTCTAAACATATTCTAACTTCAAAAACAATCACGACAAGTCAACGACAACTACCAACATAACTAGAGACGAAGTAGTCTCATCTTTCATGATTCACTAGTCTCAGTTTCACCAATCTTAACACCATTCTCGAGTAGCACAACTCTAATCCCATCTTTTTAACTTGTTCTGCTAATAGGTTGAGCGGTTCTTGAGCTTCAATTCAAACAGGGACAATTCATGATAAAATGGATGTGCCTGAAACATCAATATAAATAGTTAATGCAGCTGAATATAAAAGATCAATAGGTTGTGTCCGCTACAACAATGGTAACAAAAGATCCATATATACCTTTTGTAATAGAACTTCTTCCTTAATATTCGCCGTTCATCTAGCACAGTGATTTCCGTTGTTATCATCATGAGTAGGCGCTGCCAAGATTCTCGCTGTTCTTTTGCGTAATGGAATCATCGACTGTTCTTTTTTATTCTGTCTTTCAACTTGCTCTCTAAGGTCTTCCGCATTGCTTAGATCAGTATTTAATGGGTTTTCAAACAAGCCCAAGATGAACTTCACCCGTAAGATCCTCCTAACTGCATCATTGATTCGTCTGATTGGAATGACTTTGTTCTTCACAAGGGAGGTTAAGCCGTCCATGAACTCTTGGTAGTTGTTTTCAACCATAATCTGTCATAATTTTACGAAGTAAGAGATCACACCCAACCAAAATAAAATATACTTAGTCAATTCTATGTTATGATGTACTAAAGCCAACGTACCATGTCTACGCCAGCACCAACACTTTGTTCAATCATGTAAGCATAATTAACACTCGCTGGATCGGTAATCATGCCAATACCCATAAGATCTGAGATCACAAATCCCTGAAAACATTAACCAAAAAGCCTTGTCATTACACTATAATAATGAAAGGGAAATCTTGATAATAATAATAATAGAATGAAGGAGTAATTTACTCTGAATTTGAGTTTGTCCTTGAGAAGTCCCGTTATAAGCTCTTTATTCTTATGTCCATTCTGACTTGGATACGAAACCTTGATGGTTGCAACACCCTTTCGTACCGCGTCATAGTAAGGAGCTCCGATTTTCTGCAATTGAGGGTCCCTATTCAAGAGTTTCAAAAGGATCACAGTTGTTAGAACATGATCATTATAACTAGTTTGAAGATCAAACACTCGGCTCAAATAAAAGAATGGATCAAAATTGATACAAAAGTTCATATGATTATTTACCTTGTTTCTTCAGGTACAATATTCTGTGGAAAAATGGTGGCTCCAAAAGCATTACTGTTTCCATTGACATCATCACTTCCATACATCACCGGTATCCCTAAATGGGTAGAAGAGGTTCCTTTATTAAACCCGTTCACCATATTAATCCATGTCTTCGAAGATGCTTCCTTCGCCGGAACACTAATACTCCCTATAGAAAACTCAAAACCCGTTATATACTTATAATCATACTCTTAATTATACGAATCTTGAAGTATTTGAATACAAAAAATAATATATGTAGTGAACTTCCAATTCACCTATAAAGTAGTTCTGCATTAGGTCACTTGTAGCAACCTCTCCATTAATCTGTGTCATTTGGCCAATCTTTTCTTCTAATGTCATTCGCAGCATCAAGTCATTAATTCGTAAACGTAGTGGCTGAGTCGGATCTTTGTACTTCATGGTCATTGATTTAGCAAAGGTTGCACAACAACATATGACCAGAAATATGAAAACGCGTAGGGAAAGTATCGTCATTGCCTTACTAACTTGAATCAAATTGTTTCTGAAGACATAAAACCGAAGATTAGATAGAATACACTAGTTTTTATGTTCTTCATAAAAGAACTAACGTAATAAGCACTTAGATGGAATGATGCATCGTGCATGCATGCTATAAGTTATAACAAAGCCATGATATTAAACTAATCTAATTGTAAACAACGATAACACAAATATGAACCAGTAAAAAGAGAGAGAACTTACGATTGTTATGAAACGATTTGGAATAATATGAGAGTTGGTGGGTATTATATAGTGAAAGGTTGCGTGAACTTTAAAATTATCAAATGTCGGTGAGACTATTTTTAACAAAATACTTACTCCTTAATAAGAAAGAACTAGTATTCAACTAGTATTTACAAAAATTTATTTAAAATAACGGAAAACGCATCAGGCAACAAACATTAGTTATATTACTTCCTCCGTCCCATTTTTATTATCCTCATTACTATTTTAGTTTGTCCCAAAATATTGTCCAGTTTCTTAAATAAGAAGTCAGAATTAATTAATTTTCCAGTTTTATCCATGCTATTAATTTCTTAAAAGGAAACTATTAATGTATTCAAAGGATAAACTTGTCTTTTTCAACATAAAATGTCTACATTCAATGTATCTATCATAAATCACAAAAAATTTGTTGGGGGACGAATAAAATGGGACGGAGGGAGTAATCAAATTATAATATCAAATCAGTTTTAATACTCGTGCACGAAAATTAGAAGTAAATAACAATTAAATAATAATTTCGTTATTACGATTTACATATAGTAGTTATAATACTCGTGAATGCACGATTGTTTTTTTTAATTTTGTAAGCATGTATGATAATAATTTATAATTTTATATGTATTATTTGATTTTTTAAGAACTTTTAATGTTTATATATTTGATAATAATGTTTTTCAATTTGCTTCGCGCAAATTAATATTAACTTATTTCAATTCTTACTTTCAACATTTTTATTCAAAATAGTTATTTCTTAATTGTTAATCAACAAACCACTTACATCAATCATGTACACACGGAATTTGAACGAATAGTATCACAGGTAATATTGCTTGAATAATTTTATTTTGAAGTTAAATATTGTGATAATTTATGTATCCTTAATTTTGTAATTTTTAATACCATTTTATTAAACTGTATTAAGTTTTTAATCCTTATAAAATTGTATTATGGGTTTTCTGTATATGCCACATAATCATTTACTGAGGTAAAAAGAACTCGCGTGTATCTACGAGAGTAGATCAATTATGTAGCCGTAGATAATCGAGTTTTAACAGATGAAATAGAAGAATAGAAAAGGTCTTAAGGATTGAGATCTTATATATTATTTTACAAGATCGTGATCATGAAGTTAGATCAGATCGTAAGAGTCTATTATAATGTCATTTTTTTAATGATCTTTATACAATTGTGCAAATTTACATATCCACTTCTTATAAAAGTAGGGTTATTTCCTAAAAATTCTCTTTTAAAATTCTTTATCAATTGACATGTGTAATTAGGACTTTTAAGAGCCGTCAGATCAAATACCTGCCATATATTCATTTTACCTATTCTACTATACCCAATTCATTTGAAAGCCCCCTTATTTACTTCTTTCAACAATTAGTCCAATCCTTTTATTAACAATCAATCCAATCCATTTATTAACAAAAATCTGATAAATTTATGTTCAAACAATTCATTTAAAAAAACCGTTCTTTAATTCGTTTAAACAATTCATTTTAATTGATAAAGAGATACCAAATATCGAAACAATTATGGGATGTGTTTTTTATGTGTTTTGATTTTGCAGAATCGTTACACACAAATGTTTGGGCATCGTTGTGTTTCACTAACCAGGTTTTTAATATATTTGTTTTCTTTGTTAACTAGTTCTATATGTTTTTAAATTTAGTGAATTTGGTTGAGGTTTTCATATGTTTTTCAGGAAAAGTTTTGATTAATACGATGTATAGGATTTATATGGTTGTTATGATTTAGTGATTCATCTTAGCGAATTCCCTGTTAAGAGGGGTGACAACGACATCGAGATCGAAACCAATAAATACGTCTTATTAACTTTCTTCTAACTATCTTATGTGATTAATCATATGGTGTCTTAGCCCTATTTTCATGTATGTTATCATTGCTTATTAACACTGATAATAATTTTGCTTTCTCTCTCTTTTTGTTCAGATTTTGTTGATCGGTGTAACTTAATTAATTACCAAGGTTTGGTTTAGCTATGAAGAAGGTAATTAACTCAAATTTAAGTAATGATTCATTTTCTTAAAAATGGGATGCTATCTAGTTCATGTGTTGTTGTTGTGGGGATGATATCATGGATAATCAAGTCATGTAATATTCAAGAAACAATGCCTAATTATCATAACCATATGTCTCGACCATATGTTGGGGTTAAAGTCCCAATGAAGAAGGTAATAATGTTTTTATCATCTATTTAATTGTTCTTTGTTATGTTGTAAAATATGAAAATCTGTATTCACCTTGGTCACTTCTTTTTTCTACAAACTGTAATGCTACATGAATTGCAACTAGAGACCCCGTTATGACACGAATATAGAAGCCTTGGAATAATGGAAGGTAAGCTAATCTATACCAAACTTTCATTAAGTTTATGGTTGAATATGGGATGATCGATAAAGTTTTCAGAAGCACAAGATTTCATTAGGTTTAAGCCTTGGAAGAATGGAAGGTGCGCTTGTAACACCCCATTTGGTAAAATGGAATTTCACATGATAATTATGGCGTGTCATCAAAGCATGCAAGGTAATTGTCTAAACATTCATGACCATAAAAGGAAATATCAGAAACAAACATCGGTATAGTCCAAGTAACTCAAACACAAGCAAATATAAGTACTGTAAAGGAAAGGACTAAACAATGTTCAAATGAAATAAATTATGAGAAAGTAGGATAAATGCATAAGATAAAGAAGGCTGGATAGCTTCCATCCGAATGCACATACTCTTGAGATCCTACTTACGACCTTGGGTACCTGCTGTTTGGGAACATAGAAAAGGAAAACGGCTGAGCATAATGCCCAGTGAATGGATATGTAGCATAACATGAAGACATAGAATAATGAAAGCATATAAAGAACATATAAAGCATGAATGGCAGCAGAAATGAATAAGTTTTGGGGAAAACCTAGGCATATAACATGTTAACTGATTTTAGTTTAGAAAAATATAGCTTGTGTTTACTTATGAAACACTAGTACAAAAATGGGTTTCGGTCACACATACCAGATTTCGTGTAGTCACAAATATATTTTTTTGTGTGACTGAATTCGCCAGTCATAAATAAACAGTCACACTTGAAGTCGGTTTGTAAGACCAATTCGTATTTTGTTTGTCACGCATATGAATATTTACGTGACTATGGCTAACAAATACTTTTTGGATGAGTCGTTAGTCACTTAATAATTTGAGAGTGTTACCAAATCAAAGTCTGGTTCAAGTAGTAGTCACATTATACGTATACATGTGTGGCAAATATTTGTCATAAACACATTGAATGCGACCAAAAATCATATATGGTCACATAGACTTATTTTACAAGTGACAAACTGATAAACAAGGTTGTCACACACATTATTTTAACGTGACTAGTATATTTTGTTAAATGTTAACCACACATGAATTTTGTGTGTGTGGCAAATTGAAAGTAGGTATTGAAATATTTGCCACTATATTTATTTAAATGTGACAAATATTTTACAATTACTTGAAGACTATGATCAAATATAATACATGATCATATTAAATCGTCAAACAATTATGTGACTATATGATTGCCAATAGTCACAACATTTGAGAAATGTGTATCAAAATTATACTTATGGTCACATTATAATGGGATTAACTATAAACAACACATTAAAAACGTCACACAGTAAAATATTCATGTGACAAATGTTTATAACCAAATTTAATCTCTATTTTCACTAATGTTAATATTAGTCACATATTTAGAACCAAATATGTTCATGTGGCAAACTGGTTAAGTGTGTTAGTGTTTGAATGGAAGGTCTAGGGTTCGAGTCCTAGACCTTGTTTTTTGCTATTTTTTTCAAAACACAATAAACTCTAAAAACACAAAAAGCACACACTTTCTACACGCCTAATGAGAATACTAATTCTTGGAACTTCACAAAAATTAATTACATGCATGAATATGCATTAGATGTTTATGTAGGATGCTGACCCTTTGTATTCCATCCTTGGTTATATAAACAAGGATTAAGTAATGAAATTAATCATAACAAAAACATAACAAACACTTAATTATCAGCATTTTAAGAATCAAAAAATGGATTCTTCATCAAAAAGAACATTTTCTGCTGCTTTTGAAGATACCAGTGCAGTTCCTAACAAGTATGTATCATTATTTATTGTTGTATCTTTGTTATCATTTAGTACTAATAATCTTTTATGTTCTTTTTAGGAAACCTTGTGTGGTGCCCAAAGTAACAGCTAATGCAGATGGAGAGTTCCCTGTTGATTGTCCTTACGATGATAAATATGATGAGTACGATTGCTATGTTGAGGAAGCTTACGAACAGCGACAATGGAAGCTGAAAGACGAAGAGAATGCCTGACTTGAACAACAATGCCGGAGGGAGAAAGCTGCTTCCTTAAGAAGGAGGCAACAGGAGCAAGAACAACGCGAGAGGGAGTAAGCTTCTTCTTTTAGAAGGAGGCAAGAGGAACAACGACAGAGGGAGGAGGCGTATAGGAGGCAACTGGAGGAAGAAGGTAAAATCATTGATGATGATGTTTATTCTTCTGAGCATGAATTGAACAAGACGAAGACGAGTTCAAAGAGGCTTTAGATTACGATGAACTTCATTTGGCTTTCGATCCTAAAAAATCTCCAAAGTTTGATTAGTTAGAGAAACAAAATGTTTGTTTTATTTAAAACTGTAATCCTTTAGTATTATTGAATTGAATTTATGTTTGATCAGTTTTCACCTTGTCTTATTTTTATTTTACTTCAGTCATTTCAAACTTTTCATTTTTAGTTTGATTAACATTTAAGCACATTGTTAGAAAAAATTAGTTGTTTATGTGAATTTTGACACGAATTGGAATAAATACTTAGGAGGACTAGTGAAAATATATTAAAAGATAAAAAAAATCTTAACTTGTGCTTGACTAGATAATGATTAAAAACAAAATAAGCTGAAACAAGCAGCTTTTCAAGGAAATAGTCAATATTAGCTTAGTTTTGAGTGAAGAATGGCCTAGCAGTATTGTTACAAACATATGCTCAGAACTTCAGAAGAATAAGTCGAGAGCCTAACAACTTTATATCCAATTGGAAAATAATTGCAGATGTAATAGCAAAAACTTAAAAGCACCTTAGAGTTAAGCTAAGTCGAAAACATAAACTGCTAAAAGCTTAATTAGTTTTGGCGGGAGAATTAGGGAAAAAAATTAGGTTATAAGATCCACCGAAGTGGAAAGCCTCAACCGGATATGTAACAGGTAACTTTGACACAAAAAAACTTGGTTATATATGGTATGCATCTAGGATTATACAACTCACAACATGAATAAATAAAATACAAGATGAACCATGTTTACATTAATGAAATACAAGTCTAATTTCATAATATTGATGATAATATTGCAGGTTCATACAAAATGTGAATGACAACATATTTGCATTCCAAACAATAATGGATACACCCATCCATGCAGATTAGTGTTTAAAATTGTTTACATAAACTATACTTACACTTAACCGAAATAGTCTAAAGAAGATTCATTAGAAACATCCATAAAACAGAGATAACAAGTTCTTCCATAGCCTACCCCCTACAAGTTCCTCCATAGCCTACCCCCTCTTTCTTTTTCCTAGCTTTGTTTCAAATTCTTTCAATTTTTTTGGACAAGGCTGTTGATCCCAAACTTAGATCGATTAGCTTTGTGTATACGAGATTAGATCAAGTACTACACGTAGAGAAACCTTTGCTTATGAATAAAGTAACAAAGTGTTATGCGGAATTAACACTTAATCTAAAACACAATGATGTTAAACAAACTTTCACTTGTATTAGAATAATCGTGTTGATTACAATGAAAGGTTTAACTTGTGAATACTATGAAAACTGATATATGACTTTAACCTAAAAGACCTTCTTTTATAGAACAAGAAGTCTTGTACAATAAGCTATGAATCAACTATTCTAGGTAAAGATAATAATAGAAAATACAATGTCGTGCTTATCTTCACCATACATAAATAAAGAAACAAATAAACAAAAGATATTCTATCAGTGTCAATCTTCAAGGCTGTCAGCGTTGACTTCTATCAGCGTCCAAAATCAATCTATCAGCGTTGACTTTCTTCTTATCAGCGTTTGGTGATCTGACCCATATTTTATTCCCAACAATCCTCCCCTAAACTTGATATCCATACCAATGATCAAGTTTCTGAATAAAAACTAAAGGCTTAGGAGGAATCTTTCAATAACTTCTTATGTTGGTGATAAACATATCTGATCAAGTCCTTGGCCACATCACTCGTATAATCAATCTCCAAGGGTGTCTCTAGCATCTTCTCCAATACTTCTTTGGACAAGAAATAGTCAGCATCCACAAGCAAATATTCTGAAAACTTTGTAGAGCTCATATGAAATACACCACAAGTAGAATATAGCCTCCAATGAAGATTACTGAGATCATCTTCAAGATCCTTCAAAATGGCAGGATCTGCTTCTTTTGGACCACACAAAGTCATAAATGTGTTCCAAAGTCTTATTCCATTAGCTGAAGTAGGTGCTTCAGCTGTATACTTGGCCTCTATTAACCTCCATAGATGCACCAAGTCTTCCCTGTCTATGCTTGCAAATATAGAAATAACTGAAGTGAAAGTATGTACCTCCTTTCCAAATCGTCCAACCTTCCAAAATCCACACTCATCTTCATCAAAACTGATAATTGGATTTCTGTCATCTAGAGGTATCACATTTACCAAATCTGAAGCTTCCAAGGGAGAAAGCTTGAGATGTTTCCTTATAACACCTTCAGTTGGAAAATATACATCCATGTCTTTAGGAAATTGAAAAGGATCTCCTTTCTTCACTGGTCTTTGAGCAATCCTTATTTCCTTTTGAATTTTCATCTCCTCTGCAAGCTCTTGTTTTCTTTCTTCTGAAAGAAACTGGTAGACATTCTGTTCTTGCACCTTCCTCCAAATAGGATGTGCCCTATACTCTAACTCCTCAAAAGACAAGGCCAGTAACTTCTTTGATGTCCAATTAGGCTGATGACATCTAAGTAACTTATAGTACAACTGCCTTCTATCTCTTTTGAGCCAGGTCTTGACCTCTTGTGCATTAAATCTCATAATCACCTTTATGTCTTCTTGTACCCTAAGAAGAACTTCCAACCCCCAAATTTGATCTGATAAACTCATACCTGGGTTGTCCATCACCTGGTCTTCCCAAGCATGGTACATTCTGGTGATTTCTGGTAGGTCCCAATCAACCTGGTTCTTCAACTCACTCAACCTTTCCTTTGCTAGCTCATCCCCATATTCAAGCCTTTCTGGATCTTCAATAATTTGAATGCTTGAATCTGAGCTATCATCATCTTTTCCATCACCACTTTCTTCCTCACTTTCAGAAACAACAAATGGTGATCTTCTAATTCTCCTCAAATCTCTTTCCACAAGTTGTGCAGCCAACTGTTCATCAAATGCTATTTGTGCTGCATCTTTCTTTGGAACATCTTCTTCAATCAAAATACCTTTACCTTTGTCTTTTGGATCAATAATTGGTAAAGTAGAAGAAGAAACCTGTGTGGACACATCTTTGATAATTGTTGATGGCTGGAATACATCAACACTACCTGCAACTTTGTCAGCGTCCAAGTTGCTCCCATCAGCGCCACGATTACCTTTATCAGCGCTGGATGTGTCAGCGTCCAAACCTGTATCAGCGCCCAATGTTTCTTTGAAAGATCCTTCCAAGTTCTTTGGTGTCATCTTGGATATATCAACAACTGGATGCTTCTTCAAGTTGGTGAGAGCTTCAGCAATCTGCAAAGATTCACTAAATTGTGAACTCTTTTCTGAACTCTTTTCACTAGCTGTGTGAATCAACTCATCCTCCTCATCCTCTTTTTCCTCCCCTTTGGAAGATTCCTCCATTAGACTCCTGCTACTTGGATTCTCCAAAACAGTTACTCTCTCCCTCAAAGCTTGGAGTTCTCTTCCCTGGTTGTTGACAGTTTGTACAAGACTGACATTTTGCTTTTGCAAGCTAATGACAGCCGCCGTCAATTCAATTATGGTCATAGGTTCCAATCTGCCCTCAGCTAGAATGGGGATTTGACCTCCCAAAATAGAATCATGGGGCATGGATGAGGTCTTAATGATGTTAGGACTGTCTTGACCAGCTGCTAAGCCTGTGTCAATAGCCCCAGCCTCACCCATTTCACCAGCCACACTTGTGGAGGTGGTTCTCTCTGCTACAAGGCTAGGATCACTAGAGGAGAACACTCCAGTAACCCTTTGGCGTTTAGTCAACCTAGATGGTAATGGGGTAGAAGATGAAGTAGATTGTGTAGGTGTGGGTTGATTAAGGGGTGTTTGGGATTGTTCAGGAAGTGTATCAGTGTTGGGATTGGCTGTGTCAGCGCCCACATTGTGAGTGTCAGCGCTGGGTTGGTCAATGGCCATGTGTTCTGGTGAAGGTGATGGTTCATGAATAGGCTCAAGTTGGGGTTCAGGGCCTGGTTGTGGGTCTGGTTCTGGTTGAACAGCCTGAATTACTTCAAGCATGGGTTGGGTAAGAGGTATGGGATCGTTTGTGGAGCTCATTTTAGCAAAAATGGTTTTCTGTGGTTTAGGGATCTCATAAAAAGTGTCATGATCCCTAGAACAATATCCTTGTAAATCAAAGACCATTTGCAAAAATCTAGGGTAAGCCAAAGTCATTTTACTTCCCTTGTTTTTACACATCCCTTCAAAAATCATTTTTGAAAAATTATACTTAAGCCCACGTGTTATACAAACCAAAGCACTTGCAATTGACCTGTTTATTTCATTAAAAGAAGTACATTTTGGACTTAAGCATTGTAAAAGGACATGTATCAAATATTTCCAGTCAGAGGGAAATTCCTGCTTATGATATTTATTTAAAGTGACATCAGCAGGAATAGGATAACCCAATTCCCTAAGACCCTGTTCTATTGTTGCTATGGCAAGAGTAGTCACACCATCAGCGTCATCAAAACGCAAAGCTTGGCGAACCAAAGCTTCAGTGACCACCCATGTTCTTCCATGAACAGTAGATGTTAATGTGGTCACTCCATTAGTTGTTGTGGAACTAACATTGTTCCAAAACTGTCTAATGTGTGCGACAGGGACTAATGGTGTATGAGAAAGTGCATACCTCAATGAAGATGCATTTAAAAATGCCACCATCTGTGAATACTGAGGAAATAAAGCATCATCAGCAGTCAAGTAAGCGATCATATTGTGTTGGCTCTTGAACTCCAATGTTAAATTCTTTGAGTTGAATTTGGGTGCCATGACGTAAAGCTGTTTAGGTTATATGATATGGGAAAAATCTAGGAAGAAAAGAGTTAGACAAGAAAATATGAATACCCAGAATAAAAAGATTAGCCAAATTTATAGGAGAGATGCATGATTTTGATTGGTCAAAAATGAGGCGGTTATATTCAAAGAGCAATCATGAAAATCTTGAATCAAATATAACTTATCTCATGCATTAATTAAAAGTAACTTCTCCCCAAAATTACGGCCAAAGATTAGTCAAAAAAATAACAACTGGGTAGGGCCCACTAGGTGTCAACGGTCAAAAATAGCCCATCAGCGCCCAACGGCTATATTTCCTTGTCAGCGTTTGCCTAAAGCCTTGTCAGCGTCACGATTGAACGTAACAGCGTTTGGAGAAAAACTTGTCAGCGTCTAAAAAGTAAAAATAAAAATATTTAAAAAGAAAAAGACCTTAACAAAGTAATTTATCCTAAGGGAAATATCTTACAAGTTGATAATAATTACTGGGCGGCAAGCACTGTCCATTTATACACACTTGCATAAGCAAGATAGACACAAATGTCCTCTAGAGTCCCTTGCTAACCAAAATACTTACCAACAAAGTTATTTCATAAAATTCTTTGTAACTCCCAGGTAAACCCATATCCAAAGTATTCCCAAGTCTCCCATCAGACCATAACCAATTCTAAGTCAAAAATGTCTTGGCAGCATGCAAAGTTGATATACTATGCATGCTACAGTGCCTCATGGTTTAGTAAAACTAACCCATACTCACCTGTGGACACAATCTAGAATTGTGATGAGAGTATTCTAAGAATACCCAAGAGTCCTAAAGGTTCCTTAAACCTCCCCTCAAACTATGATACATGAGTTCTCAACAATATATATGAACATTAAAAATTTATGTCAAGATAGGAATATAAATATTCCAACCATCATCCATAAACAAAACATGTCCAAATAGCTCTTCAAAGATCCATAAGCAACTCTGTATCCAATGGCATAAAGCTACCATTACCTGCACATTTAGATGAAAACCACAAAACTAACATTTGTTGCTAACAGCGTCCCGACAACACTTATCAGCGTTGAAGAAACTCTTGTCAGCGTTAGACCATAATATCTCCAACAACGGCAAAATAACACTTGACAGCGTTACATTTACCTTTGTCAGTGTTAGAAAAATAATGTGGAAAATCTAAATCATCACAAAGACCAATAACAATGCATTATCCTGTACATACTTTTACAAAAATGTTCCAAAACACATATTAAGTGAGATTAACCATTCCAATATTTGTTACCAAATATTGAAATCTTCCAGCATCAAAAGGTTTAGTTAATAAATCAGCTACATTATCTTCAGTATCTACCCTATCTGGGTGTATTAAACCTTTCTCAAAGCAATCTCTTATAAAATGGTGTCTAATTTCTATGTGTTTGGTTTTAGAATGATGTACAGGATTTTTAATAATGCATAAAGTACTGTTATTGTCTACAAAAATCTTGGTATGCATAAAATTATACCCATAATCCAACAGCTGGTTCTGAACCCATAAGACTTGTCCACAACAAGCAGCTGCAGCAACATATTCTGCTTCAGTTGTAGAGTTGGCCACCACTGTTTGTTTCTTGCATTGCCAAGATATTAATCTGCTCCCAAGAAATTGGCATCCACCAGTTGTGGATTTCCTATCAAACTTGTCACCACCATAATCACTGTCTGAATATGCAATAAGGTCCAAGGGAGAATCTTTTGGGTACCATAATCCAAGATCTGGATAGCATCTTAGGTACCTAAAAATCCTCTTCACAGCAAAAAGGTGACATTCTTTGGGAGTCACTTGATGGCGTGCACATGCACACACAGCAAACATGATGTCAGGTCTTGAGGCTGTAAGATACATCAATGAACCAATCATTGATCTATAGTGCCTAACATCCACATCCTTTCCAGCTCCAAGTTTTCCCCAAGGGTATTGCTTATCCATAGGAGTGGAAGCCTCCTTCTCATGTGGAGAAAAACCATATTTCTTCAAGATTTCAGCTACATACTTGTCCTGGGAGATGAAGATACCATCTTCTTTCTGCTGAACTTGTAAACCTAGAAAGAAGTTCATCTCACCCATTGCACTCATCTTGAATTTATCTGTCATGAGCTTGGAAAATTCCTCACTCATTTTTGGATCAGTAGATCCAAAAATGATGTCATCAACATAGACCTGCACAAGTAACACATGTTTTCCTTTCTTCTTTGTAAACAGTGTCTGGTCTATGGTGCCCCTCTTGAAACCATTTTCCACCAAGTAGGTGGACAAGGTACCATACCATGCTCTTGGGGCTTGATGAAGGCCATACATTGCCTTCTTTACTCTATAAACCTTGTCTGGATTCTCAGGATCTTCAAAACCAGGAGGCTGCATTACATAAACCTCCTCAACAATTGTGCCATAGAGGAAAGCACTCTTCACATCCATTTGATAAACAGTAAAATTCATGCAAGAAGCATAAGCTAAGAAAATTCTGATAGCTTCAATTCTTGCAACTGGAGCAAAGACTTCTTCATAATCAATTCCTTCCTCTTGTGTATAACCCTGAGCGACCAAACGTGCCTTGTTTCTGACCACAATGCCTCTTTCATCTTTCTTGTTCCTTAGAACCCATCTTGTCCCAATTGGTCTCACATATCTGGGACAATCAACCAGCTCCCAAACATCCTGTATAGCAAATTGGTGAAGCTCATCCTGCATTGCTTCCACCCAACTTGGTTCCTTGAGAGCATCAAAAATTTTCTTGGGTTCTTCCTGTGACAGAAAACAGGCAAACAAACATGCTTGTACAAGGGGGGTATCAACCTTCTTGTGTATATTGGCAATAAATCCACCAAGACCTTGATGGGATCTTCTTGTCTGAACTGGAGCCATAACATCACCAATGATTTGAGATGTGGGGTGATCTTTAGCTGTGGAAGTGAGAACTCCTCCTTCAAAAAGTCTAGTGTCCTCAATTTCACGCTCCATGTTGCCAATATCTTCTTCAGATTCTTCTTGATCAACAGAGATCTCTTCATGAACATTGGAAGGTCCACCTTGTTCAAAATGAGAAGAGAAAAGCTGTGTAAAAGTGTCTCCAAAGTCTGAACCATGCTTGTCAGCGTTAGGGCTAACAGCGTTTGAACTGTTGTTGTCAGCGTTGGAGCCATCAGCGTCTGAATTGGTCGTGTCAGCGCTGGATTTCCCTTTGTCAGCGCTTGAAGAATCATGCATGTTTGTAGTTGGTGGTATCTGAACACCACCATTATCTTTCCTTGCAGCAGTAGCAGCAGCATAATACTCATCTGTCCATATAGGAAGTGTAACAAATTCTTGTGTGGGAGATGATATAACTGCTGGTGGTCCATCCTCCTTAGCAACCTGTATACCTGAAACATTACCAATTCTCTTTTCCAAAACACTTGAAGTTACCTTCACAATGTCTGGATCAGTAACAGGCATATAATTTAAAGCTCTAGACAGAGGTTCTAAGTCAAACAACCAATTTGGACCACTCTCAGGATCACTAGGTTTACTCTCTAAAAACCTAACATGTACCTTTTCAAGTATACGTTTTTCCTTTTTAATGTAAACCCTATATCCTTTACTCTGCACTGAATAACCCATGAAGTAGCCTTCATCACCTTTTGAATCAAATTTACCTAGGGCCTCACTAGTTTCTAACACAACTACATGACAACCAAAAGGCTTCAGAAAACCAATATTTGGCTTCCTTCCCCAAAGTAATTCATAAGGTGTCTTATTATGTATCTTGTTGACCAATGCCCTATTTTGAACATAACAAGCTGTGTTAACAGCTTCAGCCCAAAAAGCTATAGGAAAGTGGGCATCAGCCAACATGGTTCTGGCTGCTTCAATAAGGGTCCTATTCTTCCTTTCAGCAACTCCATTTTGCTGAGGAGTTCTAGCTATGCTGAACTGCCTAGTAATCCCTTTCTTGGCACAAAAATCATCTAATAATTGATTTCTAAACTCACCCCCATTGTCACTTCTAATAATTTTGACCTCATTACCATTCTTCTTTTCAATCTGGGTAATGAAATTAATCAGACTAAGGGCAGTTTCACTTTTCTTAGCTAAAAAGAAAGTCCATGTGAACCTGGAGTAATCATCAGTAATGACAAAACAATATGATTTACCCTTCAAACTCTCTATATTAGTAGGACCAAAGAGGTCCATATGCAATAAGTGAAGGGGTTTAGAACTAGAGTGCACCTGTTTAGACCTGAATGAGACCTTGTGCTGCTTGCCCTTAAGGCATGCAACACAAGAGTGGTCATTGTGGAAAGCCTTTTCAGGCAAACCATCAACTAAACCAAGCCTCACAAGCCTATTAATATTCTTAAAGTTTATGTGCCCTAGTCTCCTGTGCCAAAGATTACTTTCATCTACTGAGGCCTTAGCATACAGACATGACATTTTATTATTTACCTTAATTCCATTAAGATTCACATTATATATGTCTTTATGCCTTGGTGTTCTAAAATCTATGTATTTATCCTCTGGAAGCTTATAATCTTTGCTTAACACCAAGCACTCAGTATCTGTGAAAAGAACCTTATTTTTGTTATCACACACTTGTGATACACTAAACAAGTTATAATCTAGGTCTTTCACCAAGAAGACATTATCAAACCTAAGATTGTTGGTGACAAGAGTTCCTTTTCCAGTGATGGTGCCGTAGCCCCCTCCAAAGTATACCTTATCACCATCTAGAATAGGAGAGAAATTGGTCAGATAGTCTTCCTTTCCTGTCATGTGCCTTGAGCATCCACTATCCCAGTATCCATAGTCATTGATTTTCTTCTGAATGCCCTGCACATAAAGAAAACACATTAGTTTTCTTTGGGAACCCAAGCCTTGGAAGACTTGGATTCATTTGGTTGTTCAACAAGAACAGACTTGGTTCTCATAACAACCCCATTTTCATCCCTGTTTGAATGAAATTCCCAGTTAACCCCAATTGGTGTTGACAATGCCTTAGAAATATAATGAAACCTGTTGCATGTCATAGAAATACCAGTATTATTAGGGTTCTGGTCTTGTTTTGGTCTCCATGTTAAGCTAGTAGAAGCTTTAGACCTATTTCCCTTTGGCTGCAAATACCTAGGTTTAGCAGTGTTTCTATCAGCGCTGAAATTACTCCTGTCAGCGCCCCGATTGCTCTTATCAGCGTTGAACCTAGGGTTTGCTACAGGAACCCATTGCCTATTTGACCAAGTATTTGACTTTTGAAAAGGTCTTAGGCCTTGTGTGTTAGACCCTCTAGAAAAGAATGGGGCTGGTCTAACAACTTGTGAACTTTTGTTCACAAAGGTATTGGGTCTGACAGTGTTTGACCTATGTTGACTTTTGTCAGCGCTGAAATGGTTCCTGTCAGCGTTGACAGTGGAAGCATTGACACATTTGTAGGCCAAATGTGAGAAGCTACCACATGTATAACAAGCTTTTCTAGACATAGTCTTAGGTCTAGAAGCAAAGAAGCCTGTTCCATGATTACTTACTTGGCTTTTTGGTGACCTAGAATTTCTATACATCTCTGCATATTTAACACTAGGTTTTCTAACATTTTGTGGGCCAAGGTCAACAGGTTTGCCAGTGGTAGGGTGTGTGATCTTAATAGGTTTAGGATCATAGGACTCCACAATTGGTATCATGTTTGGTGTGGGTTCATTTGGACTTTCACACAATAACCCTCCCTTAACAAACAAAGTGTGGTTTGCTTTCTTCCACTCTTCTAGGTCAGTCAGCTTTTGCTGATATTCCTCAACTGGGGAAGTCACTCTAGGTGGAGGAATAAACTCCTCCTCTTGGAATTCTGGCAAGCCAGTCCAAGATAAGTCCTTTGATTGGACACCATAAAAATCCCCAGCTGGTGGTGGAACAACAGTATAATTATTCATCCCAATCCCACTCATATCCTTAGAGTCTCTTTGTTTACTAACACACTCTCCTAGGGATTGTGTGGCCTTATCAAATCTCTGGATTTTAAGACTCACATTATCTTTGTTTTTGTTAGCCTCCTCTAACTGAGCTATCAAATCAAGATTAACCCTATTTACTATATCTTGAACATCCTTACTCTGATGTAACTCATGTTTTAAGATATTTATTTGATCCTTTAAATCAAACTCCATTTTCTTATACTCAGATACTGTCTTTTCTGTTTGGGTAAGAGCAATTTGATAGTTAGATAATTTGCACCTTAGAGTACTTGCTTCATCTAATAACTTAACTAGCTCTTGTTTTGATTTTTCAGTATTTAAACGACAACCATTAGAACAGAAAGCATCATCATATACCTCATTATCTGATGAAGAGGAGGAGTGTGCCATGAGAGCATATTCAGCATGCTCTTCTTTAACTTCAGCAACCAAAGCTCTGTCCTCTTCCTCATTCTTAGCCATCCAGCTCCAATCCCATTCCCCAACGCCATCAATTTGTTGAACAGCAACCATGGCCTTGGGATCTGGGTTCTTAATCATTTGGCTAGAAGGCTTCCCAGCATCAGATCTCCTTGGAGATCTACATTCCCTCATAAAGTGCCCCATCCTATGACAGTTGTAGCACTCCACCTTGGACTTGTCAAATCCAGCAACATCCTTAGCATTAAAGGTCATCTTCTTCTTGAACCTTTTATTGAACCTGTTTGCTCTTAAACTTACAAGAGCCATAGTCCACTTTATATCCATCTCTTCCAATTGTTCATCACTTATCTGCTCAAGATCTTCATAAGTGATTCTTGAATCACTGGGCAAAGAAGCAATGAAGGCACACACAGTGTCAAGATCAAAACCAGCAGGTTTAATTCTATCAGCGCCATGATTGTGTGTGTCAGCGCTTGAGTACAAAGCGTTGACAGGATATGATCCAGCGCTGACAGATTGACATCCAGCACTGACACCTTGAGATCCAGAGGCTGAATGTCCATAAAAGTTCATGGAATCAAATTGGCCTTCACTTTGTGAAAAGAAGGCCATGTTGCTGCTTGAAGATTTGTTATCACTCTCCAATTGCCATTCATTCTCCAACAGCCTTAACTTGTTGAAGATGTCATCAAACCTGGAAGTCTTGTGAGTGTTATTGACAAGAATAGATCTTGTCTCAATCTTCCATACATCACCAAGGCTTTTGAGAAAAGTAGCATTCAATTCAGGGTCATCAATCTGTTTTCCCATGAAGGAAAGTTGACTTGTGATGTCAAGAAGTCTACTTCTCACACTGCTGAGATTCTCATTAGGTTGAGCTTTAAAGACAGCATACTCATGCATGAGTTGCTTCTTCTTTTCTTCTTTTGTGTCAGCATTGCCACCATGTGCTACTTCAAGAGCTTCCCAAAGCTCTTTTGCAGAATCAAAACGTTTGTACTTATGCTGATTCTCATGACCTAGGGCATGTTTCAAGATGTTCAAAATTTTCATGTCCACCCTTTTCTTGGCTATGTCTTCAACAGCTACTGCTCTCCCATCATCAGGCTTTTCCACTTTATCAGCTTCTGGACAATTAGGAATAGCTGACCTTGCCTCAATAGCAGCAGTAATCTTTGCTGCTTTATCGAATGTGTTCCCATATTCGATAATTTCCCAAAGAGTGTAGTCATGAATAGCTATGTATTGCTCAAAATTGGACTTCCAAAGTTCAAAGTTCCTGGCATCAAACATGGGAATTTTGATACTAGGATTTGAGAAGTTGTTTTGCAGCAAAGCAGGAGGTTGATTTGTGCCAGACATGGTGTTTTTAGGGTTTTGAGATTTTAGGGTTTTTAGGTTTTGGTGTTTTAGGGTTCTGCGTTACTTAAAGATCAAAAGTTTCTCAACAAGCTCTGATACCACTTGTTGATCCCAAACTTAGATCGATTAGCTTTGTGTATACGAGATTAGATCAAGTACTACACGTAGAGAAACCTTTGCTTATGAATAAAGTAACAAAGTGTTATGCGGAATTAACACTTAATCTAAAACACAATGATGTTAAACAAACTTTCACTTGTATTAGAATAATCGTGTTGATTACAATGAAAGGTTTAACTTGTGAATACTATGAAAACTGATATATGACTTTAACCTAAAAGACCTTCTTTTATAGAACAAGAAGTCTTGTACAATAAGCTATGAATCAACTATTCTAGGTAAAGATAATAATAGAAAATACAATGTCGTGCTTATCTTCACCATACATAAATAAAGAAACAAATAAACAAAAGATATTCTATCAGTGTCAATCTTCAAGGCTGTCAGCGTTGACTTCTATCAGCGTCCAAAATCAATCTATCAGCGTTGACTTTCTTCTTATCAGCGTTTGGTGATCTGACCCATATTTTATTCCCAATAAAGGCAGGAAACATACTGCATTTCTGATAGGTAGGGGCCTTTCTATTGTAGAAAATGGAGACTGAGAAGATGACTCTGCTTTTGGTGTACATCCCTTGCTAACCCTTGGACTGAGTATCTGTTTGGATGATCCACTCGCCTTGCCTGCAGTCTGACTGGATGAGCCAATAGCTTTGCCTTTCTTCTTGGATGGTGAATTAGTCTCTCCCTAAGTATCGTCCGAACTACAATCATCTGCAGAGGTGCTGGAATACTTGAAAGGTTCATCCTGGTCATCATGAAATGGGTGCTGGAAGTCTTTAGTGTTTACATGTTCAAATATTTCATCTAATGACAACAAATCTTCCTCGGGGCTTTCAAAGCTTTCATCTGGTGATAGCGTATCTTCTTTAGAGCTTTCAGAGGAATCAATGATGATAACATCTATAAATTACAAGACAAATTTTAATAAATTCAGATACTAACAGCCACCCAGATACTCAAAACAATAAAACATTCATATACAAACTTATTATAGGTTAAAGTTAATATACTAACCTCCCTGCAACAGTCTCTGTTTGAAATGTTGGAATTCCTTTTCAAGCTTTTCCACCCTATTATGTAGGTTAGAAAGAGCAACTGTGGTATCAGTTTCCATTGAACCGTTTCCTTTTTATTTGTTTTTCAAGTCAGCTCCTGTATCTACATACCATAATACCCCATAAGTTAACTACAAATACATAATCACGTGTCTGCTATAAAGTTTAACAGCTACACATAAACGACATCTTAAGCCCGTTTGCTCTTCGAGGTAGATATCTCTAGGATTCCTCTATCTCGTGAACATGTTCATCTTTATGCCCAATATATGAATCCAATATGGACCTACTTCTTTTTCGTTTATCCTTTTTTTATGTAAGTAGCTCAAAATTTGACATTCGCATTCGGTCTTTGATTGATATCAATATCATCAATACCCATGAAAAAGCGAATATGAGTGCCAAAGTAAGAGGTTACTAAAAAGGCTAAACAAAAAGATGTTAATGCATACTGAATTCACATATTGGGCACGAAGATGATGATTTTCACGAGAAAGAGGAATCATGGCGATATTTACCTCGAAGAGGAAACGGGCTTGAGATGTCGTTTATGTGGAGCTGTAATACTTTATAGCATACATGTGATACCGAAGCTAGTGAATAACTATATTTCTATAAAGGTTAAAATTTAGTTTACTTACATCCCTCCAACTGTGTCTGTTTAAGAAGTTTGAATTCCTTTTCAAGCTTTTCCACTCTATTATCTATATTAAAAGGATCAAATGCTTTATCAGCTTCTGTTGATCCCTCGCCTTTTTCTTTTTTCTTTAAGTTAGCTCTTGTATCTGCATCAGCATATAACCAACATATAAACAACATAGTAAATGAACCAATGCAGCTGTGAAAAGGTATAGACTTCCTGGCCAACATTTTTGAATCTAAGATGGCATCGACAGAAGAACCTACATATTTTCGTTTACCCTTTTTTATGTAAGCCCCTCTTACTATGGACGTCGCATTATCTTTTTCATGGGCATCACTACCATCAACTAAGGTCTTTACTGAGCAACCCGTTTCCTTTTTGTTGATTGGTCGAAGGATTTCCTTCCCATTTGTAAATTTTGGCGCTTATTTCGGCATCAAATTATCTGAGTCGTCACTGTGAACACGCTCACTCTCACTTTGAGTTTCAGTATTGAAATATAATCCACACATGGATCAATCCAAATACTAAATGCATGATATAAACCACACAAGTCTGTATCTACATACTCAACTGGAAAGAGTATTCGGATACTGAAACTGAAACTGAAAAGAGAGCATTCATAGTGGTGACTCGGATAACTAGCTACCCCATGAAGCCCCAAAAGTGGGGACTGAGAATGAAAACATTCAACCAATCAACAGAAAAGAAAAGGGTCATTTATTAAAGACCGTAGTTGATGTTAACAAGGACCATGAAAAAGGGAAATGACACGGCCATAGTAAGAGGTACTTACATAAAAAGGGTAAACAAAAAGATGTAGGTTGTTCTATCGATTCCATCTTTAGATTCAAAAAAGTTAGCCTGGAAGTCTATACGTTTTCACATCAAGATAATCAAACCTAATCTCAACTCAAATGTTTAAGGTTTCTATTATGACCAACCCTTTTTTTTTAAATTTATGGTGTGTTTTTTTAGCTTATATAATGGGCTTATATAAGCCATTTTTTGCTTATATAAGCCTCTGTTTAATAAACTTATAAGCCCATGGCTTATATAAACTTAAGTTAACATGAGGGTAAAATGGTAAATATGTTATATAAGCCCAAACCTTCCTAAAAAAGCTACATTTTTATGGCTTATCATAACACCCATATATAAGTTTATAAGCCCACTAATATAAGCTTAGCCAAACACTTGGTTTGAGCTTATAGGCTTATATAAGCTAAACCAAACACCCCCTTATCTCCTGTATCTACATCATCATATAACCAACAGAGTACTTGAACCATTTATCATTTTCACTACTCCTAAAACTTTACATAGTAAACACTAACTAATGATCCATCTAACGCCTTTTTGACAAACATATAAACATAAAATTTCATAAAATTGACCTTTAATATGTGCCTTCGTAGCTTCATCAACCTTCATAGCTTCATCAACCTTCGTAGCCTCATCTGCCTTGTCATCTATATAACAAATATTAAAACAGAATCAATTATTGGTATTTTCATAACATACAACATCATCAAAACAAAGACAAATCATCAAAACTTCAATAATACTGTTGCGAAGTAAAAATCCTAACCTTGTTTTGATTTTCCTTTAGTCCGGTTTTTTAAATCTAACTGCATCAAGTCTTCAATAATAGTGTCAGCAAGAGGATCATCATATCTCCAGTTGGTTCCATACTTATCCATCACATAATCAATCATCTCAGTAGTGATCTTAAAATCAATATCCATCTGGTCATTTAGGTTTGATTTATCAGGGTTTAAAGATTTGTTACTGTTTGTGTCTGGGTGGGTGGGTAGTTGATTCATTATTTGACCTCCGGATATTGAATGTGTGTGTGTGAGAGAGAGTTATTAGTGGACGGGGTACCGATGCAATATATCAAGTTGCATGCAAATTAAACGATTCACTTGTTAGACACGTTAGTATAAGTCGAGTTTAGTAGTATAATCTTATTAATTTTTCATGATTTTATTAATTGAACTTTACCTTACATGATTATTGGATAATTAAATTAAAGCATGTTGTTAATTTAATTAAACCTTGGTTAAAAATTAATATAACATAATTAAGCTATGTTTCTTAATTAATCAAATGTAACATGAATAATTATATTAATAACTATTTTAACCTAAAGTTTCTTTAAATAAAATGACCATGTTTAATTATCATGATAATTATATTAATAATTATAACATAAATCTTTTTTATTAATTATATAATATAAGTCGGGTGATTAAACGGTTTTTTGACTTATTTCAACAAGCTCACGTATGAATCTAACATAAACGATGATTAATTTGTTATCTGATAGATTTTAAAACCTTAAAGTTTTTAAAATATATGAAATGTTAAACTCATCTATCTCGAATGATGCTAACCCTAAATCATAAACCTTAACAAATTAAACCATAAACACAAATTAAACCATAAACCAATAATAAAACCTAAATCCTAAACCTTAAACCATTTAACCGTAAACTATAAACCAGTAAACCATAAACCTTAATTAAACCATAAATCATAATCATGCATTCCATAAACCATAAACCATAAACACAAAACCATAAACCATAAACCATAAACCCTAAACCCTGAACCTTAAACCAATGAACACTAAACAGTAAATCATAAATCTTAAACCATTTAACCTTATACTACACAAACCCTAGCTAATTAAACCATGAATCCTAAACCTTAAACCCTAACCCTAAACCGCAAACCCTAAGCCCTAAACCTTAACCCCAAAAAACCCTAATCACTAATTCATAAACCTAAAACCATTTAACCTTAAATTATAAACATTAAACCATTAATTAACCCTTAAACCACAAACCCTAAACCATAAACCATAAACCCTAAACCCTGAACCTTAAACCGATGAACACTAAACACTAAATCATAAATCTTAAACCATTTAACCTTATACTATAAACATTAAATCATTAATTAATAATTAAACCACAAACCCTAGCTAATTAAACCATTAATCCTAAACCTTAAACCCTAACCCTAAACCGCAAACCCTAAGCCCTAAACCTTAACCCCAAAAAACCCTAAACACTAAATCATAAAACTTAAACCATTTAACCTTAAACTATAAACATTAAAACATTAATTAACCCTTAAACCACAAACCATAAACCTTAAACCCTACACCCTAATACTTGAACCTTAAACCAATGAACACTAAACACTAAATCATAAATCTTAAACCATTTAACCTTATACTATAAACATTAAATCATTAATTAATAATTAAACCATAAACCCTAGCTAATTAAACCATTAATCCTAAACCTTAAACCCTAACCCTAAACCGCAAACCCTAAGCCCTAAACCTTAACCCCAAAAAACCCTAAACACTAAATCATAAAACTTAAACCATTTAACCTTAAACTATAAACATTAAAACATTAATTAACCCTTAAACCACAAACCATAAACCTTAAACCCTACACCCTAATTCCTGAACCTTAAACCAATGAACCCTAAACACTAGATCATAAATATTAAACCGTTTAACCTTATACTATAAACATTAAACCATTAATTAACCATTAATAAACCACAAACCCTAGCTAATTAAACCATTAATCCTAAACCTTAAACCCTAACCCTAAACCGCAAACCCTAACCCTAAACCTTAACCCCAAAAAACACTAAACACTAAATCATAAACCTTAAACCATTTAACCTTAAATTATAAACATTAAACCATTAATTAACCCTTAAACCATAAACCAAAAACCTTAAACCCTAAACCCTAATCCATGAACCTTAAACCAATGAACCTTAAACACTAGATCATAAATCTTAAACCATTTAACCTTATACTATAAACATTAAACCATTAATTAACCATTAATAAACCTTAAAACCTAGCTAAGTAAACCATTAATCCTAAACCTTAACCCTAAATCCTAAACCGCAAACCCTAAGCCCTAAACCTTAACCCCAAAAAACCCTAAATACTAAATCATAAACCTTAAACCATTTAATATTAAACTATAAACATTAAACCATTAATTAACCCTAAAACCATAAACCATAAACCTTAAACCCGAAACCCTAAACCCTAACCTTATTAAACCATCTATTAAAAATCGACCTTATTCATAATAAATTGATTGAGATGATTATTCAAGGTGATTGATATAAAGCTCAACTAAATCCCACATACTGTTAAAAACCAAAAGATATTTATCTCGCGGTTGTCAAGCATTATTATAACCTAATATATTTAAGTTATTTTACTATAATTTTATGTTTAAAATTAAACTAATATTTTAATTTTTGTTTTTCATAAAAATAAAACGTATATGCTTTTTTATTTACTTATTAACTTTTAAATATTAAATTTATTATTAACTTTTAAAAATATTTAAGTTATTTAATTATTAATATATTTAAGTTATTTAATTATTTATTTATTATTAACTTTTAAAAATTAAATGTTAATTATACTTTTATTATTAAGTAAATTTAATATTTACATTTTCATTAAACACAATATCCGGTAACCATCTTGTAACCACCACCATTTTCACCACCATTTTCACAATGACACAAGAAGAACGAACCCTAAATTAACCACCCAATAACTGATCAAAAAAATCAAACCTCATAAACAATAGTCGCCTATCTATAGAATCAATAACAACATGAAACATCAGGAAAGAGGTAATGCAAAAATCAGTATTGTTTAATTTAATGTTAGGGTTCATCCGAATAGTGTAAGTTTGTTACTGATATTAGAGTTGACACTTACTTTTAATGCATGTATGTGGACCTATGTCATATTTAATTAACGTGATTCAATTTATAGGATTAACCCTTCTTAATGTGTTTATATGGTCTATGTGTCAATCTAGGATATGGTTTTTGTTAATGTGTCTGGATATGGTCTCATGGTATGTTATAGTTTAAGGATATGGTCCCCTATACAAACATATGTATAACCAAATCCAAATGTTATTAGGGCATCCACAACCATGATACACATTATGCCAAACACTCCCTTCGTTGACATATAACTGTAACACCCCATTTTGATAATGGAAATGTCTCACATATTATGGCGTGTCACCAAAGCATACAAGGAAAAATATCTAAACATTACATGACCATAAAAGGAAAATACCGGAATCAAACATCGGTAGTCCAAATGTAAAGCTCATCACACATAAACATAGTATAGTAAAGGAAAGGACTAAACAATTTCCATAGCAAGTGTATCAAAAGAAAAGTAATGCATAAAGTAAAGAAAGGCTAGAAAGCTTCTAGTCAATATGCACGTACTCTTAAAGTCTACGAGCGTCCCTGAGTACCTGCCATTTTGGGAACATAGAAAAGGAAAATGGCTGAGCAATACGCTCAGTGCACGGATGTATAATAAAGCATGAATAGGATAAGCATATAACATATAACAGCGGAAGAAACTAAATCCCGAGTAATCTGATTAAGTCTTGATAAAACTGGTTTTATAGTTTGAAAAGCTTTATGTTTATCTTGTAAAAACTGTTTATCATATTTTACCATTAGCCAATATAGGTCATGAAAATCCACCGTGCATGAATACTTGGAGGGGTGACCTCATCATGTAAATTAGAGGGACTTCCTCTAATTTAATATACTGGTTTTTGGGTAGGAGGGATCAACTCCTTGTAAAGGATGCAAGGCACACACCACATTCACCATGAAATCCTGACTGAAAACATGTAAATAGGATGCACCCATACGCCCCACATGATAAATATAATATAAATGGCCAAAATCTGAAGGGACGCCACGAGCAATCACTCCGTCATGGTGAAGTCATAACATCAGTGCCTCTAATGTTATGGTTATGGTACCTCCATAACTAGGTGAAACTGGTCATGCATGTATATGGCTATAGGTATTCTAGATTAAACATAAGCAAATCAAACACATAACTTATACTACGGGAAAACATTTGGCTGCATACGGGAAATCCTAATAAGGAAAGAATGTCCATACTGAAAGGACGGGAATCCATACCTTATGTCCAGTGAACGAAGAAGATGAACTGAGAGGAATCATACTTCCATATCACTAATGCTACATAAATACATACATGAATAAGTATCTGCTTACTAGTACGTAACTGGTTTTATGTCATGTCTTAGCTTATTTTATATGTTCTTATCATGTTTTACTGTTTTAAGCCTTAAATTGTGTTTATCTTATATTCTGTTTACTCTGATTAAGTATTTCTGGTATTTCATGTATTATTATACTTAGTGTGTAATAATAAGTAACTTTCCAAAAATAGCAGGTTTCCTAAAGTAGAAAGTTTCCAAAAATAGAAAGTTTCCAAAAATAGAAAGTTACCAAAAATAGAAAGTTTCCAAAAATAGAAAGTTTCCAAAATTAGAAAGTTTTCAACAATAGAAAGTTTCCAAAAATAGAATTACTGCTTAAAATAGATAAGTTTCTAAAAATAGAAAGTTTCCATAAATAGATTAGCTGCCTTATTTAAATAAGTTTCCATAAATAGATTAGTTGCCTAAAATAAATAAGTTTCTAAAAATAGAAAGTTTCCATAAATATGCCTTATTTAAATAAGTTTCTAAAAATAGAACGTTTCTATAATTAGATATAAGCTGGTTAAATAAGCTAAGTATATAAGCCTAAGTGTTTCCATGATTTTTTTCTAAGTCATATGATATAATGTATAGTTTATTAATTATTTCATGTAATTAAAATAAACTATAGGTTAAAATGTTTAATTAAAGTATATCATGTTTTTAATTAAATAAAGTTAAATACTTAGGTTAAAACATGTATTATTATATATTAATAATATAACCTAAGTCGTGATAATTAATTAATTATAACCATGGTTTTTAAATAATTAATTAATTTATAAGTCTAAAAATATAAAATACTTAGGTTAATAATTTCATGATTTTAATAATTAACATAACCTAAGTCATGTTATTAAATTAATCATGTCATGTTCATTAATTTAATTTTAACATAAGATTATAAAAAAAGAATAATCTTAACATACACCGTGAACCGGATCTTGACTAAGAACCATGAACCGGACATGAAATCGACATCATACCCCGAACCACATCGGGGTTCCCCTTGTCTTGTTGTTGCCGTGGGACACCCACCAACCAACCGAGACCATATGGTCTCGGTGGTGGTCGAATAGCCAAACCGAGACCCCCTCGGGTTCGGTTTAGGCGGCAGCCAAGAACAAACACCCCTAAAACACCCTTTTTGATTTATTCCAAAACCAATTTCATGTTAGATCTATGATTTAATTAGGTTTTTAAGAAAAACATGTCATGTTCTTAATTATTTAAAAGATTAAATCAAAAGAAAATGGTTAAAAGAATTACCTAATGCGTGGATCTAAACAAGGATGAACAAACACGAACACTAACACTAAACCCAAGATCAAAGATCAAATAAACACCTCCTTGGTGTGTTTATGGGTGGCGGCCAAAAGAAAGAAAAAGGAGAAGGAAGAGCCTTTTTAGGTTTTGTAAAATTCTTTTGTAAAAGTGAAAAATGAGTAGTGGTTTTTCCTTTTACACTCTTTAGTTAAAATTGAGATGGGCTTGGCCCATCTTTCCCTTGTAGTCGCGGGTAGGGGCCCCACATGGGGTACCCGTACCGTTTTCCGTGTCTCGTTGATTAATTACACGTTCGTGATTATTTATGTTCGCGTTTAGTGTGTTCTCGTTAAATAATTACTGTGACCTAATATATTTATTTACGCTCGTAATAAATATATATACGTAATTAATAATAGTTCGTGATTTAATTACGTTCATGATTTCATGATCGCATGTTCGTGATTAATTATTGTCAAATAATTATTGCGTGCTCGTGCGTAGTAAATACTTATCGTGTTCTAACACGTACGCAATACGTAAAATCCTAACACGTAATCATAATCATGCTATAATAGGAAAGTTTTAATCTAATACATACGATCTTAAGGGTACTATTCATGGTAAAAGCATGCGGGTTTTACAACTCTTCCCCCCTAAAAAGAATAATTCGTCCCCGAATTATAGATAAAGTAAACTAGAAAAGAAGAACATACCCGAATTCAAAATATGAAATGAGGGTAAGAAGCCTGGATAGACTCCTCTGTTTCCCAAGTGGCTTCCCGCTCGGTATGATCCCTCCATAGGATTTTGACGAATGGAATCGTCTTCCTTCTCATGACTCGTTCTTGTTTGTCAAGAACTCGTTCGGGTTCTTCTATGAAAGTGAGATCTTCACGTATCTGTTCCAGTGGATACTGAACCATGTGAAGGGGATGATACTGGTACCCTCTGAGTAAGGACACATGAAACACATTGTGCACATGCGAAAGCTGCGGAGGTAACGCCAATCGGTAAGATACTTCACCGACTCGTTCAATGATATCAGACGGTCCGATGAAACGAGGACTGAGCTTCCCTTTAATCCCGAAGCGTCTAACACCACGTGCCGGCGAAACCTTAAGGAAGACGTGATCTCCTATGTTAAAATGTATATCCCTACGATGCTTATCGGCGTAACTCTTCTGACGTGACCGTGCTTCCTAAATTTTTTGCTTAGCTACTGCGATCTTTTCATTGGTCGTCTCTATGATTTCTGGTCCTTCAAGTGTTCGCTCACCAACCTGATCCCAGCAGATTGGAGCGTGACACTTTCTGCCATACAACATCTCGAAAGGAGCACACTTGATACTTGCGTGCCAACTGTTGTTGTATGCAAACTCTACCAAACAGATGTAATCGTCCCAATCACCCGTCCATTCCAACGCACATGACCTCAACATATCTTCCAATGTCTGAATGGTTCGTTCCGACTGTCTGTCCGTTTGAGGATGAAAAGCCGTGCTAAGCTTAAGTTGTGTACCCCAAGCTTTCTTCAGACTCTTCCAAAAGCGCGAAGTAAATCGAGGATCTCTGTCTGAGACGATGCTGGATGGTGCACCGTGGAGTCTCATGATCTCCCTTCTATACGTATCAGCGAGTTTACTTACCGGATCTTCCTTGCGGATCGGTAAGAAATGAGCTGATTTGGTAAGTCGATCTACGATAACCCAAATTGCATCGTGCTTCCTCTTGGTAGGCGGAAGACCAGTAACAAAATCCATGGTGATTTTGTCCCACTTCCACTCTGGAATATCTAACGGTTGAAGGAGACCACCAGATCGCTGATGCTCGATCGTAACCTGCTGGCAGGTAAGACATTTGGAGACGTAAGTGGCAACATCCTGTTTCATACCATTCCACCAAAAGTACTGCTTGATATTATGGTACATCTTAGTCGAACTAGGATGTATAGAGAATGGGGAGCTATGAGCTTCAGCTAACAAGGCTTCCCGGAGTTCTTGGTTATCAGGAACACAAAGTCTCGTGCCCTGCCATACGATACCATCTGCATCTACTCTGAATTCTGTCTGTTTCTCCAAATTCTGCACTATCGCCCAGATTTCTCCATCATCCTTCTGAGCTTCCTTGATCTTAGAGAGTAACTCGGGTTTTACTCTAAGATTAGCCCAGTAACTGTGCTGTCCACGTAGCATGATCTCGATGTCTAGTTGCTCCAAGTCTCTTAGTATTTCCTCTTCGATTTTAATGCCGTTGATCATTCCAGACTTCCTCTAAGAGCATCTGCTACTACATTTTGCTTTTCGGGATGATACTGTAGATTAATGTCATAATCCTTCAACAGCTCTAACCATCTCCTCTGCCTCATGTTCAATTTACGTTGAGTGAAGATATACTTCAAGCTCTTGTGGTCCGTGAAAATGTCACATGATTCTCCATATAAGTAGTGCCTCCATATCTTCAATGCAAACACGACTGCAGCAAGTTCCAAGTCATGCGTGGGGTAATTTTCTTCATAAGGATTAAGCTGCCGTGAAGCGTACGCGATCACTTTCCCATGTTGCATGAGAACACATCCAAGTCCCTTCCCTGATGCATCACTATAGATTTGAAATCCACCCGTACCAGATGGGAGAGTAAGAATAGGTGCAGATACTAGCTTCTGCTTCAAGTCTTCAAAGCTCTTCTCTCGTTCTTCAGTCCAGACGAATTTCTCCCCTTTCCGCATCAGTTTGGTCAATGGTAGTGCTAAGCGAGAAAAGTTCTCCACGAACCTACGGTAATAGCCAGCTAAGACTAAGAAACTGCGGACTTCCGTCGCTGATTTCGGCCTTGGCCACTTAGTAATGGCCTCAACCTTCGCTGGATCCATAGTGATTCCTTCTGCTGATACAATGTGACCTAAGAATGCCACCTTGTCTAACCAGAACTCACACTTGGAGAATTTCGCATACAGCTGCTTCTAGCGAAGAATCTGTAGTACTGTACGAAGATGGTCTTCGTGTTCCTCCTTGGACTTTGAGAAAATCAGGATGTCATCGATGAAGACAATGACGAACTTGTCCAGAAATTCATGGAAGATTCTGTTCATCAAATCCATGAACACTGCTGGAGCATTTGTCAGGCCAAATGGCATAACTATAAACTCGTAGTGGCCATAGCGGGTACGGAAGGCAGTTTTAGCGATGTCCCGCTCCTTGACCCGTAGCTGATGATAGCCTGACCTAAGATCAATCTTGGAGAAGTGTTTGGCCCCTTGGAGTTGGTCAAACAAATCGTCAATACGTGGCAGTGGATATCTATTCCGGATAGTAATCTTGTTGAGCTTGCGATAGTCTATGCAAAGACGCATACTGCCGTCCTTCTTCTTAACGAACAAGACCGGTGCGCCCCATGAAGATGCGCTCGGTCGAATGAAACCTCGTTTAAGAAGTTCTTGCAGTTGATCCTTCAGCTCCTTCATCTCTATGAGAGCCATGCGATAAGGAGCCTTGGAGATCGGTTCAGCTCCTGGAATAAGCTCGATACTGAATTCCACTTCTCGTACAGGTGGTATGCCTGGAAGTTCTGCTGGAAAAACATCTTGGAATTCCGACACTATTGGTTGATCCTGAATTGATGGATATTCAGCATCCATGTCGTGAACCGTAGCTAGGTAACCCTCGCAGCCATGTGACAGTAGTGCACGCGCTTGTAGGGTAGATATGAAATGTACAGACCGTTCGGGTATGAACCCGTTACGAATGTACTCTGGTGCATTAACATCACCGAAGATAACTCGATATACATGGCAGTCTATGGTATCATGATGCTTGGATAGCCAATCCATGCCCAAAATCATGTCGAAGTCATTCATGTCCAGCGGAAGTGCGTCAACAGGTCGAATCTTATCGTCAAATTCTAGGGGAAGACTCTTGTATACATGGGTGATTAATACAGAGTCCCCAAAGGCGTGGAAATAGTAAGCCTATTTTCTAGTGGCATGGGGAGCATCCTAATGTTCTTAACATAAGAAGTAGAAATAACCGAGTGAGTAGCACCCGTATCGAAAAGAACACATGCAGTTGACCATACATATACAAGATTTCAGTGATGGTACCTGTAGACTTGTTGGCCTGGTCTCGAGATGTCGTGTAGACACGCCCGGTGGTAGTAGGAGGCTTGGAATCAGCATGTCCCGATGTACCCTCCATCTCGCCCTTACGACAATCCTTCATGATATGGCCAAGAAGACCACACTTGAAGCATGTGTCAGTGTTACGGCGACATGGCCCTGGGTGCCTACGGTGGCAAGTAGAGCAAAGAGGATGAGTAAATTCTCCAGCAGGTGCTCTGGCTGGCTGGGAACCCGATAAAACATTTTACATAAGACATGATAATAGGGTACAAAGGACAATGCGGAAAATCGTAAGATTGAATACCAGTGATAGCTGGACGGCTAGGCTGTGAACCTCTCTGGTTCTGGTCCCTACCGTTTCCATGGTTCCTGGTAGAAGTTTTGCTAAAGTGTCAGAATATGAGTTATAACATGAAATCATAATGAAACGCGTAAGTATTAGGACCTACTGCTGTTGGAGTGTCCAGCGTTATTGCGGTAATTATCATTACCGCCACGCCTATCCGTAACAGAACGGTCGTTAGTCTGACCGTTTCCATTGGGCTGATGAGGCTGCTGCTGAGTAGCCGGCTGAGACCGGTCCCCAGTTTTCTGCCTGGAAGATACATTTAAAGAGATGAATAATTGACATATATGGAAAGTATACGGATTGATCACCGCTTGAATACGAATGTTTACCTCTTGTCGGGTCTCTCAGCTTCCCCGAACTCATCTCTCTCTTGCAGCATCTCTAGCTTACGTGCTGCATCGGCCACTTGTGCTACAGTGTTGAACGTAGCACACACCAGATTGTTCGCGACCGATGTGCGAAGAGCACACCTAAAGTGGTGTGCCTGCTCTTCAGGAGTACCTGCAGCCGCACCAAGGAAACCAGCTAAGCGAAGAAAGCGCTGCATAAACTCGTTGCTATTCTCCCCAGCTCTCTGTCGGATTCCATGGTACTCTCTCTTGAGCTTGTCTTGCTCAGCCTTGGGAAAGAACTGCTCCATCACCCTATCCTTGAACTGAGCCCAAGTCAAACCAGCAACCCACTCGTCACCACCCTCAGATTACATCAACGCTAACCACCAATTTATCACATCGCCTTCGAACCGATAGCATGCCAACCTCGCCTTGTATGCGGGGTCACAACCCATAGCATTGAAAATCTTCTCGATATGAGCCAACCAGCTTTCAGCATCACTAGGGCTATCTGTCTTCTCAAAAGCTCGAGGATGAAGCTTGTTGAATCTCTCCAGCCATACTGCTAATGTCACTGGAGGAGGAGGAGGTGCCTGATTATGCTGCTGATTGTTGGCAGCTTAAACTTCAGCCCTGATGTCGTTCCTCAGTTGAGGAAGCAAAGCTTGCATAGCAGCTTGAATTGCAGCATTGAGCTGTTCCTGTTCGCGTGTGAGAACCATCTGACAGTATAACATAAAACATATGATTAAACAGATCAAAACATAAAAGATTATATACATGTAAAAAATTTATACCAAATTTCAAGAGAAAAATTTTATGCAAGAAAATTTTTGTGTATGAATGCATGATGCAGTTTTATGAAAACTTTGTATGCTCGAGAGTGAACGCCTATGGTCAGTTCACCCAAAACAAAAGACATGGCGAGGGGACGCCTATGGGTCGGTCCCAAATTTAAAAGTTTCGATAAAACACATGCGACTAAATAGGGCCAGTCCTGTACCAACCATTACTTAGTAAAAAATCTGCGACAATGACATATATATGTATGCTTAAAATGATGAATGCATGAAAACAACTGTCTGTTCTAGGAAGACCGTAGTGACTAACCACTAATCACAGGTCATATTTTGAGAGCCTACAAGTCGAAGCCTTGGCTCTGATATCATAATTGTAACACCCCATTTTGATAATGGAAATGTCACACATATTATGGCGTGTCACCAAAGCATACAAGGAAAAATGTCTAAACATTACATGACCATAAAAGGAAAATACCGGAATCAAACATCGGTAGTCCAAATGTAAAGCTCATCACACACAAACATAGTATAGTAAAGGAAAGGACTAAAGAATGTCCATAGCAAGTGTATCAAAAGAAAAGTAATGCATAAAGTAAAGAAAGGCTAGAAAGCTTCTAGTCCATATGCACGTACTCTTAAAGTCTACGAGCGTCCTTGAGTACCTGCCGTTTTTGGAACATAGAAAAGGAAAACGGTTGAGCAATACGCTCAGTGCACGGATGTACAATAAAGCATGAATAGGATAAGCATATAACATATAACAGTGGAAGAAACTAAATCCCGGGTAATCTGATTAAGTCTTGATAAAACTGGTTTTATAGTTTGAAAAGCTTTATGTTTATCTTGTAAAAACTGTTTATCATATTTTACCATTAGCCAATATAGGTCATGAAAATCCATCGTGCATGAATACTTGGAGGGGTGACCTCATCATGCAAATTAGAGGGGCTGCCTCTAATTTAATATACTGGTTTTTGAGTAGGAGGGATCAGCTCCTTGTGAAGGATGCAAGGCACACACCACATTCACCATGAAATCCTGACTGAAAACATGTAACTAGGATGCACCCATACGCCCCACATGATAAATATAATATAAATGGCCAAAAGCTGAAGGGACGCCACGAGCAATCACTCCGCCGTGGTGAAGTCATAACATCAGTGCCTCTAATGTTATGGTTATGGTACCTCCATAACTAGGTGAAACTGGTCATGCATGTATATGGCTATAGGTATTCTAGATTAAACATAAGCAAATCAAACACATAACTTATACTACGGGAAAACATTTGGCTGCATACGGGAAATCCTAATAAGGAAAGAATGTCCATACTTAAAGGACGGGAATCCGTACCTTATGTCCAGTGAACGAAGAAGATGAACTGAGAAGAATCCTACTTCCTTATCACTAATGCTACATAAATACATACATGAATAAGTATCTTCTTACTAGTACGTAACTGGTTTTATGTCATGTCTTAGCTTATTTTATATGTTCTTATCATGTTTTACTATTTTTAAGCCTTAAACTGTGTTTATCTTATATTTTGTTTACTCTGATTAAGTATTTCTGGTATTTCATGTATTATTATACGTACTGTGTAATAATAAGTAACTTTCCAAAAATAGCAGGTTTCCTAAAATAGAAAGATTCCAAAAATAGAAAGTTTCTAAAAATAGAAAGTTACCAAAAATAGAAAGTTTCCAAAAATAGAATGTTTCCAAAAATAGAAAGTTACCAAAAATAGAAAGTTTCTAAAAATAGAAAGTTTCCAAAAATAGAAAGTATCCAAAAATAGAAAGTTTCCAAAAATAGAAAGTTTCCAAAAATAGAATTACTGCTTAAAATAGATAAGTTTCTAAAAATATAAAGTTTCCATAAATAGATTAGCTGCCTTATTTAAATAAGTTTCCATAAATAGATTAGCTGCCTGAAATAAATAAGTTTCTAAAAATAGAAAGTTCCCATAAATAGATTAGCTGCCTTATTTAAATAAGTTTCTAAAAATAGAACGTTTCCATAATTAGATATAAGCTGGTTAAATAAGCTAAGTATATAAGCCTAAGTGTTTCCATGATTATTTCCTAAGTCATATGATATAATGTATAGTTTATTAATAATTTCATGTAATTAAAATAAACTATAGGTTAAAATGTTTAATTAAAGTATATCATGTTTTTAATTAAATAAAATTAAATACTTAGGTTAAAACATGTATTATTATATATTAATAATATAACCTAAGTCATGATAATTAATTAATTATAACCATGGTTTTTAAATAATTAATTAATTTATAAGTCTAAAAATATAAAATACTTAGGTTAATAATTTCATGATTTTAATAATTAAAATAACCTAAGTCATGTTATTAAATTAATCATGTCATGTTCATTAATTTAATTTTAACATAAGATTATAAAAAAAATAATCTTAACATACACCGTGAACCGGATCTTGACTAAGAACCATGAACCGGACATGAAATCGACACCATACCCCGAAGCACATCGGGGTTCCCCTTGTCTTGTTGCTGCCGTGGGACCCACAACAACCAACCGGGACCATATGGTCTCGGTGGTGGTCGAATAGCCAAACCGAGACCCCCTCGGGTTCGGTTTAGGCGGCGGCCAAGAACAAACACCCCTAAAACACCCTTTTTGATTTATTCCAAAACCAATTTCATGTTAGATCTATGATTTAATTAGGTTTTTAAGAAAAACATGTCATGTTCTTAATTATTTAAAAGATTAAATCAAAAGAAAAGGGTTAAAAGAATTACCGAATGCATGGATCTAAACAAGGATGAACAAACACGAACACTAACACCAAATCCAAGATCAAATAAACACCTCCTTGGTGTGTTTATGGGTGGCGGCCAAAAGAAAGAAAAAGGAGAAGGAAGAGCCTTTTTAGGTTTTGTAAAATTCTTCTGTAAAAGTGAAAAATGAGTAGTGGTTTTTCCTTTTACCCTCTTTAGTGAAAATTGAGATGGGCTTGACCCATCTTTCCCTTGTAGCCGCGGGTAGGGGCCCTACATGGGGTACCCGTACCGTTTTCCGTGTCTCGTTGATTAATTACTCGTTCATGATTATTTGTGTTCGCGTTTAATGTGTTCTCGTTAAATAATTACCGTGACCTAATATATTTATTTACGCTCGTAATAAATATATATACGTAATTAATAATATTTCGTGATTTAATTACGTTCATGATTTCATGATCGCATGTTCGTGATTAATTATTGTCAAATAATTATTGTTTGCTCGTGCGTAGTAAATACTTGATAGGTGTGAATACACCCATCTTTTCTACCACTTAATTACAATAATAACCGAGCCAAAACGTATATTTTATGTCTTTTATGTCGGAATTATGCGTGGTTTGTGTTTTTGTTGTGATTTAGGACGAAAAGGTGAAAAGTGGAGAAAACACGGGCATTCACGGGCATTTACGGACTTTTATTGAAGAAAAAGATGAAAGACGAAGTCAAGAAGTCAAGAGTGCAAAAAGAACGGAAGTCCAAGACCAATTCTGAAGATTTATCGAAGAAAAAGTCAAAAGACAGAAGTTTACTTAAAGCCGAGGAACTCAAGTCTTATTTATCGGTGAATTAAAAGACGAGTCCAAAGAAATCCCGAGCCAAAAGTCATCAAAGTCCAAGATTAACAAAGAGATTAAGAAGGAAGGACTTGATGGCGCAATTAAGAAGAAATGAAGGAGGGGAGGAAGCTTCCTCTAACCACCCTCCTAATCTCCTATAAATACACCCCATTTTCATTCATTTGTTTTTGTTGACTAATCGTGACAATTAGTTCTTCCACCTTTACTTTTATACACCTTTATTTACTTGCACCTTTAATTACATGTCTTGCAAAACCATTTAATTTCAAGTAAGTTTTTCTTTTAATTCTCGCACCTTTACTTTATATTGTTGATCTCATTCTACCTTTCTTTAATCTTTGATTTATAAGCTTTTTGTCTCGTTTATTTATTTAAAGATTTCATTTTTATGCTTTTGATTATTTTAAATCATTTATTTTCATAGCTTATTTTGTTTATTTTCAAGTTTATATAGTTTTTATAAAAGTTATTTTTATATAAAAGTTTGTTTTTTGTAAAGCTTATCCTTTTCGTATTTTAAAAGTTTTTAAATTTCTGTTTAATAGCTTTTTCTTAATCGGTTTGCCTTAGGATTTTCGTGGTTTGCTTATTAGAGTTATAGCTTATTTTTCTAGCTTATTTTGTGTACTTTCCACCGTATTCCGATCTGACAAATCGGAAGAGAGTTTTACATTCCGATTGGAGTGATCAGAAAAGGGTTTTGACATTCCTTTTGGTATTCCGATTGGGTAGTGGCTTGGTTATTCCGATCTGGGTTAAGTAACAGTATTCCGATTGGGTGGATATTCCATATTCCGATCGAGGTGTTTGATTGGTTATTCCGATTAGGTGTAGTGACGATATTCCGATCATAAGGTTCCGATCAGCATTCCGACCAGGGGATCATTCCTTATTCCGATCAAAGGTAAGATTGATATTCCGATCTGGGGTAGTGATAGTATTCCGATTGGGAGTCACTCATGTAACACCCCCAAGTTGGTCAAATGCAGCGGAAAAGTAGTTGGGGTGTTACTTGGGTGGATCGATAGCACATAGCATATAGAGCAATGATCATAATATCATTTGAAAACATATTACATGAATTAATCGTACACATTTAGTATCTTGTCCAAAAGTAAACCACATTTATTATAAAACAGAAATAAATATCCCAGCCCAATGGTCAACATGATGCTTTCCTATAATGCTGGAATCCAATGCATGATCCTGCTTACTTTCCTGAGAAAACATAAAAGTAAAATGTGGGGGTCAACACGAGGTTGGTGAATTCACAGGTTTAATTAAATAAAGTATCAATATGCAAAGCACCACGAAGGTAGCAGGACATCACAGCCCAATACTACAGTAGTTCCTACTGCCCTGTAATAGAAGCTAGACATGATTCTCAGTACGCCCATTGGGTCTATCCTGATGAGGTTTCCCTTAATCCGACAATGACATAAACCTGCTGCTCGGCCTAAGCAATACGTGATAGCTGATCACGACAGGCCGGGTGTTGTCAATACCCGAATAGATCTATCCATACATTTCGCGCTACACTATTAACTAATACAGTCCACGGGATTGGGGCAAACAGTAGGCAAATAAATTGTTGTTGTCTGTGCATGCTTGCATATAAATAGTTTTGTATGTTTTCTCCCCCAGTTATAAAACAGTAAAGATGGGGCCATGAACTCACCTTAGTGATAATGAGGTAGTGAGGATGATGTCACAGTATAGTCACGAACTGGAGAAATTACCTAAGTAATTTAAATGTCTCAGTGAATGCAACAATAATTATGCATGATGAATGGTACATATGAAAAATGCATGATCACAATTTATGGATTGTTACGTTGGCTTAAGTGTTTGTTCTAATAGTGAATTAAAGGTATGTATATATATTTTTGTTCAAGAAATATATATATATAAATGTTTATAAATTTGTTTTAAGGTATCGTAATTTAAATAAGTACCTATGCCTTATTTAATTTATTCTAAAGAAATAACTTATACCTTATTAAGGTTTCAAAGGGAAATGGTTAACGAGTTTTGTCAATATCGTACGGTTTGTAAATAACTAAAATAATTCATTTTACAAATGACAAGTTTTATTATTTCATTTAATTAAAGACTATGATAATTCTTTGTAAATATAATTGTTTAGAAAAATTATCCTTAAGTTTACATCCGTTAAATTTGTTACACCGTTAGTCCTTGTCGGTTATCCCATTTTTATGAAAATGCCCCCTAGGGCTTGATAATCTTTCGAGAATTGGCAAAATAGCCCCCTCCAATCCCACGTCATAAATATAAGTGGGATTAGGGCTTGATTTAAGTTTCAAAAATGGCATAAAAGGTCCTTGTAGTTTATTTAAGGCTCACGGTTGATTTTTGTTTACCCTATACTTTCAAAACTGACACAAACACCCCTTGGACTATACAATAGTCACGAAAATTATTTCATAGTTTTTACTAGTTTCACTCTCGGGCCCAACTTTCACCATGTGACACTTTTGGCACAAAAAAGTAATTAGTTGATTTTTAATAGTGGGCTACGCGACCCATTAAGGTCCGGTTGGGGTAAAATGTTATTGGGCTTAGTTAAAGTTTAGGGTAATTAGTAAATGGTAATTTTCTTACTATTGGGCCTTAACTAGTGGGCTTATATTAAGTTTTATTTACAAACACTAGTTTAGTTTTTAAACTTATATGTTTCGGCTTATTAGTGTGGCTTATATAAATTCATCATTTTTTTTTACCAAGGCTTATATTTTCCCACTAGTAAATCATGAGCTTATATTTTGGAGGCTTTTGGGCTTATATTAAGGCTTACAATATTCGGCTTATATATTCATAGCTTATATTTTTAGGCTTAATTTCCTAAGTGCTTAAATAAACTTATCTAGGTCTCGGCTTATATTGATTTTAATTGTCAAGCTAGCTTATTTTAGTAGTACTTCGGTTTAGATGGATTTTTAAGGCTTATACGACGTAGCTTATATAATACAATATGGCTTATATATGCTAGTGGTTCGACTTATTTTACAACATGAATATTTTTAAGGTGCTCATTCATAACTAGTTCATTCCTAAGGTTTTTAAGCAAGGTGTCCAACATGCTAGCACATGAATAAGGATTCTAAGGCACGAAAGGTTCACCCATTATATAAGCCGTGGCTTATATGTCACTTGGATGGCATTTTCATGGAGGTTTCACGTATGCATGGCAACCTAGGTTTATTCCTTAAGCTTATACATGCATGATATGAGATGGAAAGTAAAAGGAATATGGAAATAGGTCTAGTGGAGTTTTTACTTACTTGATTGATCAAAATGGTGACAATGAGAGTAGTGATGGCGTCGGCTTGTTATTACACGAGTCCTAGGAGCTTTGAATGTTTAGACTTTAATGCTTGGAGTTCATAGATTTTGTAGTAAATGAGATGGGGTATATCCGGTTAACTCTAGGTGATATGTGGGAGAGTTTTCTTTGATCCGAATTTATGGTGAGGGTGAGTGAATGTGTAACTTAGCTCCTAAATATCCAAAAGTGAGAATGAGTTGTGGCTTAGGGGTGAGACACTGCAAGAGAGAGGAAAGAAGATTGGGAGTATTTTGCAATGTACTTGGCAAGGACTTCCCATAATTGCATCAAGATGTACATGTTTGCTAGGGATGTCTTGTTTAGCCGTCGCATATAGGGTTCAAAAGGGGCAAGTGGTAAGTCTTTGAGTGTTTCCATTTATTGTCATGTTTGTACAAGGTTTGTTGTGTGGTGTTGTGGGTATACACGGCTAAGGCAAAGCAAGAAAAGAGGTGTGTCATAGTTTCCAAATAGTGTTCCTAGTACTATCCTTAATTACCCAAAATGTACAAGTTTTCCCATGGTTTACAAAGTGAAAACCGGCGGTTTATGGGTTCAAGTGAAAAGAAAAGTGAAATTTGTGTATTTAGACAATTGGTAAGGAGGGTAGGAGTTTTGGTATAAAAGGGTTATGGTTAAGTATATATATAAATATATATGGTTTAGTATAAGTCTAGGTTCGACTTGTGTTTATTTTTTGTGTTTAGGTGAGTGTTAAATGAGTTAAGGTTTATAATATTGTGAGTACGTTTGAGTTTAAGTAATTTGGGTTACGTTTGGAGCCTTTTGGTGAAAGTATGGTCCTTAGGTGATTTTATTAATACAAAATATATAAAAGAAATATAACATGCTTTATTGTAGTGTTCATGTGTATAAGTAATTGTCATTGTAGTTTAAAGCCATTTATAGTGTGAAAATATATATAAACTATCCAATTTAAAAATATTTATATATATAAATAGCCAGTTATTAATTGTGATCATGACGTCGGATTTTTAGAAAATCAATGGGATGTATGCAAGTGATCTTATGTTCAGATGACTTAAAGTCCTTTACAGTAGATCATTTGTTGTCCAGTATGCTATTGAAATATAGTCATACAAATGTGGTCATGCTTTTATGATTAAAAGTACTCATAGTCACAATAAAAATTGTGATATAGTTGTTTTCCTGTTCAGATAATTAGAATGATGTATGCTCATGTGATGCATATGATTGTTCAAAGGATTTCATGCAAAGGAAATATAATAAAATATATAGATATCATGGGGTGACGTACACAATGTTGACAGAGTCAAAACCTGAAATTTACAGGTTTTACAACATAAACCCGTTATTTTAGCTTTGTCCTCAAAGCTTAAGATGACGTCACTACTTAGGTAAAAAGGTGCGGGTACTTGGCTCTAAACGAGTCTCCGCGTTCCCAAGTAAATTCGGGACCTTTCCTAGAGTTCCATCGTATTTTAACTAACGGGATTTGGCTTCGTTTCAACTTCTTAACTTCTCTCTCCACGACTTCCACTGGTTCTTCTATAAATTGAAGTTTGTCATCAAAATGGACTCCCTCCAATGGCATTGCTAAAGGTTCATCTACGTAGCACTTCTTCAAGTTTGAGACGTGGAAAGTAGGGTGTACTCGGCTCAACTGCTGGGGCAACTCTAAGCGATAGGCGACCTCTCCAATTATGGCAATCACTTTGAAAGGTCCTACGTAACGTGGATTTAGCTTTCCCCGTTTCCCAAACCGTACAACCACCTTCCAAGGTGATACCTTTAGCATGACACGATCACCTACAGCAAACTCCATAGGTTTACGTTTCCTGTCGGCATAACTCTTCTGTCTATCCTGGGCAGCTTGAATTCGTTGCTTGATGAGGGTGATCTTCTCAGTAGTCTCTTGGATCAGTTCGGGTCCTATCAGTTGAAATTCTCCCACTTCTGCCCAGCATACTGGCGAACGACATTTGCGGCCATAGAGAGCCTCAAATGGTGCCGCCTTAATACTGGCATGGTAGCTGTTATTGTAGGAGAACTCCACTAATGGAATGTGTTCGACCCATCCCTTTCCAAAGTCGATCACACATGCCCTCAGCATGTCTTCTAGTGTTTAGATTGTTCGTTCACCCTGACCGTCTGTCTGTGGATGGTATGCGGTACTCATATCCAGGTTTGTCCCTAAAGCTTTTTGAAAAGCTTTCCAAAAGTTTGATGTAAATATGCCATCTCTATCGCAGATGATTGAGACTGGTATCCCATGTCTCGTCACAACTTCCTTTAAGTATGTTTTGGCTAATTTGCTCAGAGAATCGTTTTCCTTGATTGGTAGGAAGTGAGCTGATTTTGTGAGGCGGTCTACGATTACCCAAATTGTATCGTAACTGTGGGACGATGTAGGGAGTTTGGTGATGAAATCCATGGTGATATTGTCCCATTTCCATTTTGGTATTTCGGGTTGAACCAGCAAACCTGATGGTCGCTGATGTTCTATTTTAACTCTAGCACAAGTCAAACATTTCTTCACGTAGGTGGCAATGTCTGCTTTCATGTTCGGCCACCAGTATAATTTCTTCACGTCTTGATACATCTTTTCGGATCCGGGATGTATGGAGTACTTGTATTTATGGGATTCGTGCATGATCATGTTCCTCAAGTCTCCGTAACATGGTAGCCAGCTTCTTCCGTGTAGACACAACGTTCCATCCGTTCTAGCTTCTAACTTCTCATTGCTTAGGTCCATCCTAAGCATTCCTACTATGTCTTCCTTCCCGATATTCTCAGGCTTCTGTGCTTGGAGTTGGGCCTCTAATATCTGTTTGGGTAGGTCCAAATTAATGGTCATGACTAAGGCTCGAACTCTCATGGGAGGATCAGTCCCCTTTCGGCTTAGTGCATCTGCAACTACGTTTGCTTTTCCTGGGTGGTATTTGATGTCACAATCGTTGTCGCTGAGTAATTCTATCCAACAACATTGTCTCATGTTTAATTCTTTCTGATCTAGAATGTGTTGTAAGCTCTTGTGATCAGTATGAACTGTGCATTTGGTCCCGTACAGGTAGTGCCTCGAGATTTTTAAGGCAAAAACTACGGATCCAAGTTCTAGATCATGGGTGGAGTAATTCTGCTCGTGCTTCTTCAGTTGTCTTGAAGCATAAGCAATCACTTTCTGTCTCTGCATCAACACAGCTCCCAACCCTTTGTGCGAGGCGCCACAGTAGACAACGAAGTCTTTGTTACCTTCTGGTAAGGCTAAAATAGGTGCACTGCATAACTTTTGTTTGATGGTCTGGAATGCAGCTTCTTCTTTTTCTTCCCACACGAACTTTATACCTTTCTGGGTGAGCTTGGTCATTGGTTTGGCAATCTTAGAGAAACCTTCGATAAATCGTCGGTAGTAACCAGCAAGACCTAAGAATTGACGAATTTCCTTCGGTGATGTGGGAGATGTCCAATCTTTCACGGATTCGACTTTTGCAGGGTCAACTTGGATTCCCTTGTCGTCAATCACATGACTGAGAAAGTGTACTTTAGGGATCCAAAAATCACACTTTGAGAATTTTGCGTACAACTTTTCTTCCTTAAGCAGTTTTAGTACTTGAGCCAGATGTTCTCCGTGTTCTTGCTCATTCTTGGAATAGATGAGAATGTCGTCAATAAACACTATCACGAACTTATCCAGATAGGGTCTGCATACTCGATTCATGAGATCCATGAATATAGCTGGTGCATTAGTTAGTCCAAATGGCATGACTTGGAACTCATAATGACCGTATCGTGTTCTGAAAGCTGTCTTTGGTATGTCCTCTTCTCTGACCTTCAATTGGTGATACCCGGATCGTAAGTCGATCTTGGAGTACACACTTTATCCTTGTAGTTGATCAAATAGTTCGTCGATTCGTGGTAACGGGTAACGGTTTTTCACAGTTAACTTATTCAGTTCTCTGTAATCGATACACATTCGGAATGAACCGTCTTTCTTTTTGACAAACAATACTGGGGCTCCCCAAGGCGAGGAACTGGGCCTGATAAAGCCTTTATCTGACAGTTCTTTGAGTTGTTCCGCGAGTTCTTTCATCTCGGTAGGTGCTAAACGGTAGGGTGCTTTAGCTACAGGTGCCGCTTCCGGCACCAAGTCTATTTGAAATTCAACTTGACGGGTCGAAGGTAATCCTGGCAAGTCGTCTGGAAAGACTTCAGGATAATCACGGACGATGGGTACATCCTTGATTTGTTTCTCCTCGGGTTCTTCTTCTTGATCTGTTTTAGAAATATGCGCTAAAAAGATAGGGTATCCTTTTAGTAGATATTTCTGGGCTTGGGTGCACGAGATCACACTCAACCTAGTGTCTGTTTTATCCGAATTTCCGTCTCCTCGGATAATCAGATCTGTACTTCCCCATGGTATACGGACTAGTTTCTCGTCACACACAATAGTTACATGATACTTGGCTAACCAGTCCATACCAATGATGACATCAAAACTACTTAGTTGTATGGGTATTAATTGAATATCAAATGGGTGATTTTGAAGGTTTAAAGTACAGCCTCTTATGATGGTATTAGTTTCAATGATCTTTCCGTCTGCTAATTCGACTCTGTAACAGTTATCTAACGGGGTTGGTAAAATGCCTAGTAAGCTACCAAATTTAGTGGATACGAAACTCCTATCGGCTCCCGTATCGAATAAAATATTTGCATAGCGATTATTCAGAAGGAACGTACCAGTAACTACATTGGAGTCGGGGTTGGTCCTGTTCTCTCCTATGACATAAACTCTGGCAGGTGCTCCGCTTTGGCTTTCATTCTTACGCTTTGGACAGTCAGGTCTGATGTGTCCAATCTCTCCACAACCAAAGCAACGGGTCTCCTTACGAGCCATGTTTCCACTTCCAGTGAGCTGGAGGCTTCCTTGGTATCCACCTCCATGGGAATTCTGCATGTTGCCATTGTGGGACTTGTTGTTGGCACTGAAGTTGTTCCTGTTGGTCAGAACATATGCACTGTCCTGCTCTGGTCTTCGGCATCCAACAGTGGGGTAGTGATGGAAGTTACACTTTGAGCATTTTGGTTTGTTTCCCACGTATGGTGGTGGTCCTGAGGAAACAGCACTGCAGACTTGACCTAAGCCTTGCCTCTTGGGCTGTTGAGTCTGGGGATGATGACGGTAGTTATCATCGACTTTCCTCTTGTGTTCTGCTTGTCTAATCATATGATCACGACCACGTTTGTCCACTAATTCTGTGGCAAACTCAATAGCACTCTCGATGGTAGTAGGTCGGGATGCAAGCACACTGTCATGAACAGCGTCTGGAAGTCCACTAACGTACATCTCTATCTTATCCGACACCTTTGGGTACATACGGGTACACATCAAAGTTAGTTCCTGGAACTTCTGATTGTAACCCGTAATATTGAAGTTGGTGCATTTGAGATTCCATAATTCAATCTCCAGCTTTTTGATTTCACTACATGGACAGTATTTCATGGTAAGCTTTTCCTTCAACGCAGTCCATGTCATCCCATAGGCTCCATCGTGTCCGAGGGTAGCAACTTGTGAGTTCCACCACGTGAGTGCATGTTCCAAAAGTGTACAAGTGGCGAATTTCACCTTGTTCTCTTCAGTACAGTCACTAATACGAAACACGGTCTCAGTCCTCTCAAACCATTGCATGAGCTCGACTACCCCTTCCTTGCCCTTGTAATAGCTGGGCTTGCACTTTAGGAAGTCAGGGTAAGTACATCCTCGAGCTTCGTGGTTTCGGTTATTAGAGTTTTCACTGTCTCCATGGGTTCCGCTGGGGCGGTTTTCCCTGGCAGCTAAGGCGTCAGTGATGCCTTGCTCAATCAGTACTCTAAGTTGTGCATCGGATATAGTCGTCGCAGGTGTTTCTGCGGGGTTTGGGCGTGCGCGTCTTGGTGGCATTTTTCTATAAGAAAGACTGAGATTTGTTAGCTGATAAAAGATGGTTATATTAAACTGCATGGGTAATGTTTATGCATAGAATTCACAACAAATTTGATAATCCGTTAAGAGTTCATAATAATATAAATGTAAACAAACAAGTGAACGGTAACATGCTATTTCTGGCAAACAACAGTATAGTACAAGTACAACCGATCTAAGACAGAGTCATAGCAACCTGTCTGAAATAGTGGTACATATGTTTGCAATACAACCAAAAGATATCCTACCTACTAAGGTCAGGTACTACGAATACAACTGAAAGGAATACAAGTACAAAAGAAATAAATCATGCGAGCTGAGATGCAACTCAGTGCTTGTCATGATGTACAACTACTAAAAATCTATCCTACACTAGTATGGCTGCCTGCAGGTGCAGGTGGTCCAGCTGGTGGTGCACGCTCGTCCTGCATACGGATCACGGCACTCCGGGTCTCTCTAGTGTATCTCAAGGCCTGTAGTAGCTGCTGCTGACGTGCAATGTCAGCACTCCGTAACTGCTCTGTCTCTGTAGTGATCCCCTGATGACGGAGATCGGTCAAATCCACGAAGGTCCTAAAGGTGTCCTCCTGTGTGTAGATGGCGGCTCGAGTCTCGTAGGAATGACTCTCCAATGAAGCTATGCGGTAACGGAGGTAAGCTACCTCATCCAATAGCCAGTGTATGGTCTCCCGGGTGGTGTATGACTCACCGGCTATGGCCCAATAGAGAGAGTCTAGTCTCTCCTGGAGCATGGCGCGACCCTGCTGGTCCGCCTGTAGTAGAGAGTGGATAAGGGTGGTATCCTGTGCCTGTCGGGCCGTGAGTGCATCAACCTGTGCCTGAAGGGCACTAAGTCTAGCCTGCTCGGCTCCTGATCCCTCTCCTACCTCATAGGTCGAGTCAGGGATAGTGTCATGTCTCCTCTTACGAGGTGGCAAGACACTGGTGGGGTAAGTGCTAGGTACGGAATGTGGTGGTAAGGATGGTAGAGAAGGTACGACCTAGTCCACCTCTCTAGGAGGGGATGCAGGTACTACAAGGAGTGGTGTAGAAGGAGATGCAGTGGGTGGTGAAGGAGTAGGTGAATCTGTGAGTACGATGACCCCGTCCTGCTGGTCATCTCTGGACTCTGTATTGGAAGCAGGTCCAGCTAACACTGACGTCGGTGACAGAGGTGTAATGGTAGGAACCATAAGCTCCTCGAAAGTAGTAACAATACTGGGCGTCGTCATGATATCTGAAAGTAATATTTTATAGTTTGAGCAAGTTCTCAACTTACACAATATAAAAGGTTTTTCATGATGCATATGCGATGTGGTTTTAAAACTTTTAACCATGATGTCAAAAGTATAAATAGATACTTATGTGATTTATTTACCATGAGGGAGTAAATCAATGTGAAGTTAGTTCACATAATATGCATGCTCTATAATGCCATATGCCTAACTTATAGGTTCCCCAAAAATCAATTTTTCATTAGACTGATTTTTATGTTCAGTTATAGTCCAGTTTAAAATTTTTATTATTTAAAATTTTTTAAGTTTTTGATCTGGTTCTCTATAACTATGCGCTCTGATACCATTTCTGTAACACCCCCAAGTTGGTCAAATGCAGCGGAAAAGTAGTTGGGGTGTTACTTGGGTGGATCGATATCACATAGCATATAGAGCAATGATCATAATATCATTTGAAAACATATTACATGAATTAATCGTACACATTTAGTATCTTGTCCAAAAGTAAACCACATTTATTATAAAACAGAAATAAATATCCCAGCCCAATGGTCAACATGATGCTTTCCTATAATGCTGGAATCCAATGCATGATCCTGCTTACTTTCCAGAGAAAACATAAAAGTAAAATGTGGGGGTCAACACGAGGTTGGTTGTTGGAAATACGTTTTTCCCAATAAAGTCTCGGTTACATCTTAGTTAGTATAGATCACGAGTTATAGACTATTTAGAACTTTGTTTCTTGGAGCGACCTCCCTTAGGGGGAGATTGTTAGAAATACGTTTTTACGTATTTATGAAGGATCGGTCGCTCCAACGATAATTATGTAATGGGCTCGTGATCTATTTAATTAGTGTATAGTCCATATAGCCCACATGTAGGGTGGGCTATATATATCCCCTCCTAGCATGTTAGGAGGGGTTGTTGATTGTCATTTCACTTAATCATTTTTCCATCTTAACTTTCTCTCTCTACCTTTCCCCTTTTCTCTCCTTTCTCTCTCTAATCCCTCATCTCCTTCCTTCATCTCTTTATGTTTATCATCTAAATCAACCAGATTAATCCATCAAATCCATGATATAGAATAGGCCAATGATCTCGTAGACCTTCAATTGGTATCAAGAGCCAAGGTTTGATTGGCTTATTCTAGCTTTTATTTTCTTTTTGATTTTGGTGGGTTTTGATTTAATCATGCTTAAATATTAAAAAGTTTGTATTTTTTATAAAAAGTTTGTGTTTTTATGTGTTAAACCATATCAAATCTTCAAATTTACTCACTTTTTAGATAAAAAATCACAAATTTTTATATAAAAATCAAAAATTTCTTTATCAAATCTTAAAAAGTTTGTGTTTTTATAAAAAGTTGTGTTTTTCTCTTTTTAATTTTGTATTTTTTTTTGATTAAATCCTTCTATTTTAATTGCCTTTTTGTTTGAATTTCTTAAATTGAAATTTTAATTTTGTTATCACTTTAATTTTTTTATTATCAATTTTAGTCTATCAATTATCAGTTATATTGTTATATCAGTTTATAATCAGTTTTTTTTATTTTTTATACAATCATTTTAAATTTTTTTATATACCAGTTTTTATATATAATTTTTTTATTATATCTGGGTTTCAAGTCTGTCCAGTTGTCTTTATTTTTTTTATATAATCAGTATTTTTCTTTATTTTTTAATCTATTGGGTCTCAGTTTTTGTCCAATACCAGTCCTACTGTCCTTCATTATCTCGTTATCAAGGTTTTTGGGTCTCGAGTTTCAGTCAGTCAGTCTGTCTGTTATTGTCCAGTTCTGGGTGAAGAATTTTTTCGGGTGCTCACAAGTTCCGAACGAAACAAGTTCCGAACGAAACAAGTTCCGAACGAAACAAGTTCCGAACGAAACAAGTTCCGAACGAAACAAGTTCCGAACGAAACAAGTTCCGAACGAAACAAGTTCCGATTCGGAACTCTTCCGAACGAAACAAGTTCCGAACGAAACAAGTTCCGAACGAAACAAGTTCTGAACGAACAAGTTCCGAACGAACAAGTTCCGAACGAAACAAGTTCCGATTCGGAACTCTTCCGAACGAAGCAACCATTTCAAACATAACAGTCTAATTTTGGACTCAAACCCACTCGTCTCGACTCCATTTGACTCTCGTCCAAAACACTCCGACACAAAACACTCGACACCCTAACCACACAACACCCCCAAACCAACAACATCAGACCCTCGACAATAAACTTTCAACACTCAAGACTCGATCTCGGTCACACGTAAAACATCCTCGATCCAGACTCACTTTTGCTACCCTCACCCAAGACTTAAAAAAACATCACCCTCATCCAAACTCTCTCTCGACACACACCTTCAAAACCCTCACCCTCGCAACCTCACACCCTCATAATACTCTCGTCCGTCATACACATCCTCACCCATCTCACACCAACAGACTCCCTCACACCTCTCGACACTATACGACGAAGACTCGACTCCTCATTTTTATTCAAAAAAACTTACCCACAAACACAAACCCACAAATTCAACTCTTCATCTACACCATAAAACTTCACAAGAAAGACACTACAGATGAGAGAGGGACTCAACAAGTAAACATAATTACACCTACCTGAGACCATCTCAGTGATCTTGAAGACATCATTCTTCTTGAGAAACGTGATTTCATGGTCCTTCAAAAACATGATTTCGAGGGTTGAAGTGGTATTTGATCAAAGTATTTAAAGTGGTATTTGATAATGATTTCGAGGGTTGTGGTTTGAGAGTATCTTTGGTGGGAGAGAGGAGTGGTATAGACGGAGGAGTTTTAATCTGTGAGAGAGAGATAGATTTAGTTAGGGTAGAGAGATAATCAAGAGACGGAGGAGTTTTGCTTATCTTGTGAGAGAGAGAAACAGAAAAAGGATAGGTTGGGGCGGATTTCACAAGAAAGAAGAATAGTGGAATAACATATTAATATAAATGGGTGGACATTCCAAAGTATATGTGAGTGGATTAAAGTTAACCACGTGTCTTTGAGTGATAGTTGTCAAGCCACGCGGGGCGGAGAAAACAAAGCCTGGGACACGTTTTTGCATTGAATATTTTAAATACACATTTAATTGGGACACTTACGTAACAGACATTTATTTTATTTTTTTTATTTTTATCTTTATTTTATTTTTTTATTTTTTTGTTGTGGAGTAACATTTTTAAGTGACATTTTTTTTTATTATTTTTTTTTTATTTTTTTATTTTCTTAAGTTAATTTTTCTTTAGGTAAATCAATTTTAATATCTTTTGTCAATTGATATATTTAAATTTGGTACATCGTGTTGAGGCGGGTATTTTGAAAGAATCAAAGTGGTAAAATATTTGACGGGTTAAAAGTTTTTGTGGCCGGATTTGACGACAAAGTGACGAGTCAACGTGAAGATTTTTGATCGGGTTTAATTCATAATCGTTTGAGCCGACAACATCTTTTGAGCCAAATCGAATTGTAAAATCCTGAAAACTACAACATCCACATCATTTTTCCTCGATTTTCAATGGACTCGACACTTAAAGAGGGAGACTTGCATCGAATGCACGACAAAGCTAGAGAAAGTGGTATAAATTCATTTCAAATGCTTCAATATCATCTAGTTACTCTTTCACGGCTTCAAGGAGGGAGCGAATTTGTGACAATCTTTGGACAAGATCGTCATATATTCATCGACTCAATTTTCACCACTTTGACCCAACTCGCCGAGCAACTCAACCATGACAACTTTAATCACTCTGCATCGGCACTTGCATATAAGGATCTTGTGACACAACTCACGCCTTTCCTCGAATTCAATATCATCAAGCCTGAAAGCTCAGTGATTTACCAATCATTTCTTCGAGATACACATACCGAGCTTCGAGTTTTCCGTGATACGATTTTGAAACTCATGTCATCGGTCTCGTCTTCAATTTATGAAAGATCTCGACTTCAGCAAGGGTATGATAATGGAGTGCAAGACTCTTCGATGCAAGAGGAAACTGGTCATACGGTTGACAACTTGGAGCCTAACGATGGCAAGAGCACGGAATCAGGAGAACAACATGATACCAGTGGTACGTCAGGGAATGTTCACGAGATCTCTCTTGATGACACCTTACCCGTTTATGACGAAGAGCCTGCAAATATGGTACAATTTAATGTTGTTTATGATGTATATGTTAATGACATGCCGCATATTGAGCATTCTGAACCTAATTATGACAAACATGGGATGGAAAAGAGTGATAGAAATACCACTTCTGATTCATCCGATGTGAGTCATAATGGGGGAGAAGGTGTTCAAAATGCTAAACATCATGATAAATGCTTTATAACTGCCTCGTTAACTGATTCTGATTCCAAGATTAAAGAGCTCGAAACGATCGTAGCTCGGCAATCAAAAGATCTTGAGGATGCCAAACTTGAATTTTCTAAGAAAACGGACAAATTTGAAACATACTTTGAAAAACTTGAAAAGTCAAACGTTGTTCTTGAAAGAAAATTGGATCAAACTGTTCTAGATTCTAAAGCTGAAAAGGATAATCTTTTGAAACAAATTCAGTTATTAGAGACTAAATTGGCATCCCAAGATAGAGTGCTTAAAGAGAAAGAGACATTAAAGGCCCAATTACAGGAAAAGGTTTTTGCTATAGCTGCGTTGAAAAACGAGTTAAGGAAAACTAGAGGACCTAGTGTGGACACTAAGCTTGAAAAACCATCAATCTTGGGGAAACCGCCTACAAATCAGTTCGTTAGACAACCGATTGTCAGACAACCTACTGCATTTAGATCCGAGCGACCCCAATCCTCGAGACCGCGGTTTGCCTCCCAAGTTGATTTGGGACATATTTCTAGAACAGTCACTCCACCAACTAGACCTAATGTGACTAAATCAGTTTTAGCAAGATCTCATCACATGATTGCCCCTAGTTCCTCTAAGAATAGTTCAATGAACACATCTAGAACTAGTTCAACTGATGTGCGCCATAATTTTGGTCAAAGGGAAGCTATTCAAAAGACACATGTAAGAGATAGCAATGTCCAACCTAGTCAGATGCCTTCTAGATTACCCAACACTGCTAACCGTAGCTTGTCATCTCCTAGGAGCGTCGATCAATCATCTAGGAATTACTCGGACATTAAATATGCTACTTGTAAAACATGTAGAAAATGTGTCTTTACGGCAAATCATGACTCCTGTATCAAAAAATTGCTTAATGAGGTGAACTCCCGTGCTAGACTTAAATCCCAGTGGGTTGCAAAAATCAAACCCGTTGGTAAAATGTGGCGCCCCACTGGTAGAACTTTCACTCTTGTAGGAAACGAGTGCCCTTTAACTAGGATAGTCTCTGATTCTACGAAGACTACTAGGGAGGAAATTGCAAAGGATGATACATCACTTAAGCCTGAACTTAAGATTTTCTATAAAAGGAAACGTTTGCCCACTAAGACAAGTGAATCATCTCCTCAGGCCACCTCTGACACAAGAAAAGAAAACCGTGAACCCCCACGTGCTTCTAAAATAGATATCTCTAACCCATGCAAAAGTATACAAACTCCTAATGAGAATGCAGGTACCAAAGTTGATGTTCCAAAAGAACGAAGCGGTCCAATCATTGTATACCGTTCAACTAAGGACACTCTCAGAGTTTGGTTGCTGAAGAAGCAGATATCAGAGAAACTAGTATCTCAGGGGATTCATGGTTAAAGCTTACAAGGACTTACAGTCACATAACAGACTGTAACTCGATCTCCAAAGACAGGAAAGTTTATCGCCGATGGTAAACTTATCCTAACAACGAGAAATTAATTTTTCTCGGGCATGAGCTTATATCAAAAACATTCCAAGTTTTTAAGCTCATGCACAATGGCTCCTCGTTAAATGACAGACGACGACCCGGACTTCAGAGACAGGGAAGTTTATCTACGCAATGATAACTTACCCTCTTAACAAGAAATTAAGTTTTCTTGGACACGAGCTTACCCTAAAAACCATTCAAAGGTTTTAAGCTCGTGTATAATGGTTTATCATTAAATATCAGATGGTAACCCGCGCATCAAAGAAAGGAAAGTTTATCGCCGATGATAAACTTATCCTAACAACGAGAAATTAAGTTTTCTCGGGCATGAGCTAAAATTAAAAACATTCGAGGTTTTTAAGCTCATGCACAATGACTTACAGTTAAATGTCAGACTGTAACTCGAACTTAAAATAAAGGAAAGATTATCGTTTATGATAACTTATCCTCTTAACGAGAAATTCACCTTTCTCGGTCATGAGCTTGTATTAAAACATTCGAAGTTTTAAGCTCATAAAGGAAAGTTTATCTTTTAACTAAGAGAACTTGTCCTCGTAACGAGAAATTAACCTTTCTCGGTCATGAGCTTTCCGTTAAAACAGTCAAAGTTTTCAAGCTCATGAACACGACTTCTAAGTAAATGTCAGCTTAGGACTCGTTCTTCAGATAAAAGGAAAGTTTATCGCCGATGGTAACTTATCCTTAACAACGGGAAGTTCACAACTTCTCGGACTTGAGCTCGCTTTTAAGATATTCAACATCTTAAGCTCAAGTAATTGTTTTTCAAAACTTTGAACACAATTTTTCGAGAATTTCTCAAAAGTTTTTTCTAAATCTTTCAAAATTGTGTGTTCAAAAACGTTTTGATAAAACGAGCATGTCTTCTGGAATCGATAATATTTACGAACCTAGAAATGTCATTCAATAATGACACGGGGTTGTAAATAAAGTTCGAGCAGAAGTTTAAAAGATTTAAAACATGCTCCATATGGTTTGCTATTATTTCAGATAGCAACCCGCTTTTCATAATCAAGTCAAGCATTTCACCGGAAAGCTTCGACTCAACAACGGGAATTAATTTTCTCAAGAACGTGACGAGGAGACCAACATTCGTGAACAAGAACCATGTGATTCTTTCATATGATGTTCTCCATCATTCAGGTCCTACCTCGTAAACTATTAATCTTGTGAATTCATTATCATATATGATCTTTGCACGTGATAAATACCTTACACTTGTGTTTAAAAGGTATTTATTTTACGTTTCATCACACCCTCATTAATTTGAGGGGGAGCTTGTGTAATTCATGAAGATAATTGGACTTGCATTTTTCTTCCCAAAATTTCTTAAAATGCTATTAAATCAATTGATATTAAAAACATCGATTGGGTTAATATTTTTAATATGGGGGAGAAAATGTGATTTAATATGGGATATGATCAATCATAAATAGTTTGAGTTAAAGTGATAGCTCATCCCGACATGTGCAAAATGTTTTCGGATATCGTGTCATATGTTAAGGGGGAGCAAAATGGATTTGCACTTCAAAATGGATTTCATGGTGACATACACTTACCCAAAACATCTCTATTCACGACGGTGAAGATTGTGGTGACATAAGGATGGTAGGATAGGTTAAAGTCCAATGATTTCTCTAGAACCGGAGGAATCTTCCCAAGGACATTCCATAGCTGGAAATAGTAGTCCTTAGGAAAGATGGAGAAAGATTGTGAACGTAGCTGAATGCCGACCAAGTACTTAAGTTAGCACTGGAACAATCACACAAGGTGCTAGTGATGACGTATTGGTAAGCATTGAAGGGGTTGAAGAATGAAAAAGAATTGTAAAGATAAAGGGTGTAAAGAAAGAAGCCCTCCTTACAACTTTAGGAAGAAACCGGGTCAATACATATGCTATTGAGATCATTTTGGTTAATGATTCTCGATATTGAAGAAAGACATCATGGACCCAGTGATGCAATGCACAACCCTTCCCAGCTAACTCAATATCTCTCAAAAGGTATTTGTTTTAATCACACGGAGATCAACACGTTATCTATTGGTTTATTCACTCCGAATAGACTGGTATTGAAAAGGTGGCACTCCTCTCCAGCCTCCGATCACTAAAAATCCAAAATGCACGATCGAGTCTAGAGCCATTTGAGATCATCAAATATCTCATTAGGACACGCTTTCATATTTCCTTGCTTCTTCACACACTGTGAAAAGTAAGAAAGATCTTAAGAGTCCTACGCAAAATCTTCATGATCTTGCCTGAACATCCGAGTAATACGAAAGTATTTACAATGAAGATGGAAATCCTTCTTGAGCGAATAACAAAAAGCTCATGGTAGGTGACTTGTGCGATTCTTTATGAATCAAACTTGTGATAACTGGAAAGCAACAGTGGTTTAATTCTTAAATGAATTTAAACACGTTCCAGGCCTCTACGCAATATCTTAATGATCTTGCCAGAACATTCAGAGTAATACTATTAAGTATTTACAGTGACGAATGGAAATCCTTCTAGTGTTAACATCAAACAGCACTTGGTAGGTAACTTGCAAGATTCTTTATGAATCAAGCTAGTGACAACTGGAAAGCAACGATGGTGCGGTTCTTAATTGAACTTCACTTGTTCCAGGAACATGAATTGACGGCTTCAAATCATGCGGATAATATTATCCAAATGATCCACTCTTTACGTTCGCAGTCAGCTTTGGACGGTCGAGTAAAGAGAACGGGTTTACCCGCAAAATCTTGTCAAGGAGGTTCTTTATTGAAACTACCTGCCACAAGTACGATATTTAATATCGTCCAACGGTCTTCACCGACCGGAGGTAAATTGCTACCGAATTAGAATGAAATGTTCAAGGCCATTTCATCCGTGTATATTGTTTTGTTGCTAACTGTCTTATGCAGCGTAACAAGAAGGTGGCATTGCGGTGTACAATCCAGAAGAAGTCGTCACCACATGCTTATACTACATACAATTAGTACTTCAACAAATTCAAGAAAGCCTGAAGGTCAAGTCTTCCGCTGTATCAAACTCTGAAGCTTTCAAGAATTTAAAAGTATAAGTATGTGGAACATGAAGTCACAAAGAGGCAAATATCACAAGTGAAGAATGCACAAGGTCAAGGCAAGGAAACATGCTCAAGACTAAAGTCAAAGATCACATCAAGCATATTCACAAGAACAAGATCGAAGACTCAAGCATAGATGCTAGGTTTAAGATTTTGTAAAAAGATGTGACCTCCCTTAGGGGGAGATTGTTGGAAATACGTTTTTCCCAATAAAGTCTCGGTCACATCTTAGTTAGTATAGATCACGAGTTATAGACTATTTAGAACTTTGTTTCTTGGAGCGACCTCCCTTAGGGGGAGATTGTTAGAAATACGTTTTTACGTATTTATGAAGGATCGGTCGCTCCAACGATAATTATGTAATGGTCTCGTGATCTATTTAATTAGTGTATAGTCCATATAGCCCACATGTAGGGTGGGCTATATATATCCCCTCCTAGCATGTTAGGAGGGGTTGTTGATTGTCATTTCACTTAATCATTTTTCCATCTTAACTTTCTCTCTCTACCTTTCCCCTTTTCTCTCCTTTCTCTCTCTAATCCCTCATCTCCTTCCTTCATCTCTTTATGTTTATCATCTAAATCAACCAGATTAATCCATCAAATCCATGATATAGAATAGGCCAATGATCTCGTAGACCTTCATTGGTGAATTCACAGGTTTAATTAAATAAAGTATCAATATGCAAAGCACCACGAAGGTAGCAAGACATCACAACCCAAACTACAGTAGTTCCTACTGCCCTATAATAGAAGCTAGACATGATTCTCAGTACGCCCATTGGGTCTATCCTGATGAGGTTTCCCTTAATCCGACAATGACATAAACCTGCTGCTCGGCCTAAGCAATACGTGACAGCTGATCACGACAGGCCGGGTGTTGTCAATACCTGAATAGATCTATCCATACATTTCGCGCTACACTATTAACTAATACAGTCCATGGGAATGGGGCAAACAGTAGGAAAATAAATTGTTGTTGTCTGTGCATGCTTGCATATAAATAGTTTTGTATGTTTTCTCCCCCAGTTATAAAACAGTAAAGATGGGGCCATGAACTCACCTTAGTGATAATGAGGTAGTGAGGATGATGTAACAGTATAGTCACGAACTGGAGAAATTACCTAGGTAATTTAAATGTCTCAGTGAATGCAACAATAATTATGCATGATGAATGGTACATATGAAAAATGCATGATCACAATTTATGGATTGTTACGTTGGCTTAAGTGTTTGTTCTAATAGTGAATTAAAGGTATGTATATATATTTTTGTTCAAGAAATATATATATATATAAATGTTTGTAAATTTGTTTTAAGGTATCGTAATTTAAATAAGTACCTATGCCTTATTTAATTTATTATAAAGAAATAACTTATACCTTATTAAGGTTTCAAAGGGAAATGGTTAACGAGTTTTGTCAATATCGTACGGTTTGTAAATAACTAAAATAATTCATTTTACAAATGACAAGTTTTATTATTTCATTTAATTAAAGACTATGATAATTCTTTGTAAATATAATTGTTTAGAAAAATTATCCTTAAGTTTACATCCGTTAAATTTGTTACACCGTTAGTCCTTGTCGGTTATCCCATTTTTATGAAAATGCCCCCTAGGGCTTGATAATCTTTCGAGAATTGGCAAAATAGCCCCCTCCAATCCCACGGCATAAATATAAGTGGGATTAAGGCTTGATTTAAGTTTCAAAAATGGCATAAAAGGTCCTTGTAGTTTATTTAAGGCTCACGGTTGATTTTTGTTTACCCTATACTTTCAAAACTGACACAAACACCCCTTGGACTATACAATAGTCACGAAAATTATTTCATAGTTTTTACTAGTTTCACTCTCGGGCCCAACTTTCACCATGTGACACTTTTGGCACAAAAAAGTAATTAGTTGATTTTTAATAGTGGGCTACGCGGCCCATTAAGGTCCGGTTGGGGTAAAATGTTATTGGGCTTAGTTAAAGTTTAGGGTAATTAGTAAATGGTAATTTTCTTACTATTGGGCCTTAACTAGTGGGCTTATATTATGTTTTATTTACAAACACTAGTTTAGTTTTTAAGCTTATATGTTTCGGCTTATTAGTGTGGCTTATATAAATTCATCATTTTTTTTTACTAAGGCTTATATTTTCCCACTAGTAAATCATGAGCTTATATTTTGGAGGCTTTTGGGCTTATATTAAGGCTTACAATATTCGGCTTATATATTCATAGCTTATATTTTTAGGCTTAATTTCCTAAGTGCTTAAATAAACTTATCTAGGTCTCGGCTTATATTGATTTTAATTGTCAAGCTAGCTTATTTTAGTAGTACTTCGGTTTAGATGGATTTTTAAGGCTTATACGACGTGGCTTATATAATACAATATGGCTTATATATGCTAGTGGTTCGGCTTATTTTACAACATGAATATTTTTAAGGTGCTCATTCATAACTAGTTCATTCCTAAGGTTTTTAAGCAAGGTGTCCAACATGCTAGCACATGAATAAGGATTCTAAGGCACGAAAGGTTCACCCATTATATAAGCCGTGGCTTATATGTCACTTGGATGGCATTTTCATGGAGGTTTCACGTATGCATGGCAACCTAGGTTTATTCCCTAAGCTTATACATGCATGATATGAGATGGAAAGTAAAAGGAATATGGAAATAGGTCTAGTGGAGTTTTTACTTACTTGATTGATCAAAATGGTGACAAAGAGAGTAGTGATGGCGTCGGCTTGTTATTACACGAGTCCTAGGAGCTTTGAATGTTTAGACTTTAATGCTTGGTGTTCATAGATTTTGTAGTAAATGAGATGGGGTATATCCGGTTAACTCTAGGTGATATGTGGGAGAGTTTTCTTTGATCCGAATTTATGGTGAGGGTGAGTGAATGTGTAACTTAGCTCCTAAATATCCAAAAGTGAGAATGAGTTGTGGCTTAGGGATGAGACACGGCAAGAGAGAGGAAAGAAGATTGGGAGTATTTTGCAATGTACTTGGCAAGGACTTCCCATAATTGCATCAAGATGTACATGTTTTCTAGGGATGTCTTGTTTAGCCGTCGCATATAGGGTTCAAAAGGGGCAAGTGGTAAGTCCTTGAGTGTTTCCATTTATTGTCATGTTTGTACAAGGTTTGTTGTGTGGTGTTGTGGGTATACACGGCTAAGGCAAAGCAAGAAAAGAGGTGTGTCATAGTTTCCAAATAGTGTTCCTAGTACTATCCTTAATTACCCAAAATGTACAAGTTTTCCCATGATTTACAAAGTGAAAACCGGCGGTTTATGGGTTCAAGTGAAAAGAAAAGTGAAATTTGTGTATTGTGTATATATATTGGTGTATATTTAGACAATTGGTAAGGAGGGTAGGAGTTTTGGTATAAAAGGGTTATGGTTAAGTATATATATAAATATATACGGTTTAGTATAAGTCTAGGTTCGACTTGTGTTTAATTTTTGTGTTTAGGTGAGTGTTAAATGAGTTAAGGTTATAATATTGTGAGTACGTTTGAGTTTAAGTAATTTTGGTTACGTTTAGAGCCTTTTGGTGAAAGTATGGTCCTTAGGTGATTTTATTAATACAAAATATATAAAAGAAATATAACATGCTTTATTGTAGTGTTCATGTGTATAAGTAATTGTCATTGTAGTTTAAAGCCATTTATAGTGTGAAAATATATATAAACTATCCAATTTAAAAATATTTATATATATAAATAGCCAGTTATTAATTGTGATCATGACGTCGGATTTTTAGAAAATCAATGGGATATATGCAAGTGATCTTATGTTCAGATGACTTAAAGTCCTTTACAGTAGATCATTTGTTGTCCAGTATGCTATTGAAATATAGTCATACAAATGTGGTCATGCTTTTATGATTAAAAGTACTCATAGTCACAATAAAAATTGTGATATAGTTGTTTTCCTGTTCAGATAATTAGAATGATGTATGCTCATGTGATGCATATGATTGTTCAAAGGATTTCATGCAAAGGAAATATAATAAAATATATAGATATCATGGGGTGACGTACACAATGTTGACAGAGTCAAAACCTGAAATTTACAGGTTTTACAACTCCAGCATTCCGATCAGGTAGGTTTATATATTCCGATCAGGGGGATTAAGTTCATTCCGATTGGATTGATCGGAATGTATTCCGATCTGGGTTAACTTTTAGTGTTTTGTCTTGTTTAATTTTTACATTCTCATTTTAATTCTTGTCTAATTTTAATTTCCGTCACGCTTTAAATTTAAGTCATTTAGTTAATTTACCTTTCAAAGTTTTTAAATATCGCACATTTATTTTAATTAGACTTAGATTTATTTTAACGCCTTTTATTTCAACGCCATTTTACTTTAACGACATTTACTTTTAAGTCTTTGCACATTTAAATTTAAAAACAACCAAAAACATTTGTTTCACCAAAAATCAATATAGTCACACTTTAAGCCAATAATCAATTCGTTAAGACACACATCAAAGAACTTTTTAACTGAGAAAAGCCCAGTTATCAAATGGCGCCGCTGCCGGCTCTTTCCGTAAAGATTAACGGTTTTCTGTGAGAGACGCGTTGCTTTTTGGGATCCGTTCACTTGTGAGCGTTATTTTCTTGTTTAAAAAAAATTCAAAAAACCATAAAAATTAAAAAATTGATAAAAATCCATAAAAATTAAAAATTTCAAAAATCTAAAAAGATTTTATTTTTATTGTGTATATATATTGTCTTTGTGTTTGGTTTCTTTTTCTTTTGCATTTTCAGGTGTATGCGTACTAGATCTTCTAATTATCAAGAGCCCGAGACTCAAGAAGATTTAGCTATGTCAAGTGTTAACAACAATAATATTCCACCGCACCTCAACAATAACAACAATGTTCTTCCACAGCCCGATCTTCGGACCATGGAGGAGCTTTGTCAACCTACTATGTTTGGACGAGGAGGACCGATTGCGCCGATGCAAATCAACGCTCCTGAGTTTTCGTTGAAGCACCACATGATTCAGCAAGTGCAAACTAACCCATTCCGTGGATTGTCTGATGATGATGCCAACAAACACCTTGACAAGTTCATTACAATCACCCAAAGCATGAAGTTGGCTGGTGCCACAATGGATGAACTTCGCCTACAACTCTTTCCACATACTTTATTACATCATGCCGAGAAATGGTTTGATCGTCTCCCGAAGAATTTTATTCACACTTGGGATGACATGACTCAACGCTTTTTGTCGCGCTACTTTCCACCATCCATGGTCACGAGCCTTCGCAATCAAATCAGCGGTTTCATGCAAGATCCTGATGAATCTCTTTTTGATGCTTGGGAGAGATATAATGTCTTGATCGATAGATGTCCAAACCACAACATGCTACCCGTGACCTTAATTGATACTTTCTACAACGGTTTGACTTTTCGAGATCGTGATACGATTAATGCAGCCGCCGGTGGCACATTCATGAAAAAGAGACCCGAGGAGTGTAGAGAGCTTATTGAAAACATGACTACTCACCACAAAAACTGGGATTCCTCTGCTTCTTCAAGGAACAATCCGAGAGTCAATGTTTCCTCCACTTCAGCAAACCCTAATATGACCGAACTCACCCGTGTGCTGACTGAAATGAGCAGAAGTATGAAACTCTTGGCTTCAAACCAACAACAACAACAAGTTAAAGCGGTTGCTAATCCTTGTGAAACATGCGGCAGTCCTCACTCATACACCGATTGTCCTTCGACTCAAGGAAATCCGGAAAATGTGTATGCAGCTTATGGTAATTATTCACCGGAAAATTACCAAGCTCGACCTCCAGGGGATAGAAATTTGTTGAGTTACAATCAAACAACTACCTTTCACCCGGTTTTTCTCCTCAAAACCAAAACTCCGCCAACAACTACACTAGAAGCAACCAAATCCCACCAAGAGCTTCTAATCCTTATCACCCACCCGCTCAACAACTTCCACCCATTAACCCCGATGTTGACACCATCATGAGAACCCACGGTGAGCAAATCAAGAACCTGCAGAGCCAAATTATCAATCTGAAAGGAGATATTACCAAGCAAGGAAATGAGATAAGATCCGAGCTTCGAGATAATATTCAGTCCTCCTTCAGCAATCAAACCAATGATTTGAAGAATATGCTTGCTAGTTTCTTGCCCGCCGCTCAACCTTCTTCTTCGAGTTCTCTACCTTCAAACACCGTCACCAATCCGCGAGCAAATGTGAGTGCTATTACTACCCGTAGTGGAGTCACCATCGTAGGACCACCAATCCCACCACCATCATGTACACCTCCTCTACCACCATTTATCCCTACTCCTCCTACACCTAGTATTAGTGCACCATTACCGTCTCCGCCTCGTCATGATGATATACCTAGGAAGGACCCTTCAACATCTCAACCTTTACCACCTACACCTGCACCTTCACCACCCAAACCCAATATCCCTTATCCCTCTCGTTTAGGCAAGACCAAAATGCTAACTAAGGAGGACTCCGAAGTGACACGCTATGTGAAGATGATTTCTCAAATGAACTTCAACATTAGCTTTCTTGAAGCACTTGTACACATGCCCAAATTTGTTAAAGCATTTAAGGAAGTGCTTAACAAGAAGGAGAAGCTGATTGAACTCGCCAACACACGATTAAATGAAAACTGCTATGCAGTTATTCTTAAAGAACTTCCGGAAAAGCTTGGAGATCCCGGTCGTTTTGTGTTGCCTTGCGTGTTCAACAAAACAAAAGAATTTACTACCCTTGCTGATCTAGGGGCCAGTATTAATTTGATGCCTTTGAGTGTTTGGAAAACACTATCATTACCCGACCTTACTCCCACAAAGATGACTCTTGAACTTACAAATCGCACTCTCGCTTACCCCGTTGGTATAACCGAAGATGTGTTCATTAAAGTTGGCACATTTACTTTCCCGTTCGATTTTGTCGTAGTTGATTATGAAATGGACCCTCATATTCCTTTAATACTTGGTCGGCCATTCTTGAGAACCGGACGAGCTTTAGTAGATGTGGCCGAAGGTGAGTTAATCTTAAGAGTCGGGGATGATGCACAAGTTTTTAAAATGGGGAAGCTTACAGGCAAATCCTTTGGAGGCCGAGAATCAATGAATATGATTAATGTGCATGATGACTTCGTTGTCTAAGACAATCCTCTATTCGACTCTTGCATCGATAATCCACTTTTTCAAGATGATGTGGATGATTCTCGCCCCACTTTGGAACCTTCTCCCATTTATGATTCTCCACCGATCTTTGATGCTTATGATGATGATTCTAGCTCAGATTCGGATGATTTTGATGATTGTACTTCCGAGTATCCCGACCTGCCCACATGCGATGATTTTGATGAGGCCAATACTCTTTCGAGCGATTCTTCTCACGATGAAGATCCTCCACCATCACTCGATCCTACTTTGGACGATTACTCATTTGAGGAAGACTTCTTTATGTTTCTCAACACTTACTTCCCTCATGAGAGTGATGCACCTCCTTATGATTTTGAAGATTATCGTCTTGATCCTACTTTGGATTTGAAGCACATTCTTTCAAAGGAGAAGAAACCGGTCGACACCAATATCCGCAGCACATATGATTTAACACCTCTTTGTCCCCCTTCTGAGGACGAGGTTGTGCTTCTTCGCGGATCTTCTTCACACTCTGCTGAGCCTGAGTGCTATTTTCCCCTAAAGGAAAAGGTGTTCGACCCCGGTATTGAAATCTTTAAGTCATCTCAGTATCCACCTGATGAAATAAAAGGAAATATCTTTGGAACTTATGGAAATCTGCTTGCACCACTTCACCCTTACTTCCACCGTGCTCCATCTTTGCTTAAGGGAACCTTGCCTACTCTTATTTGGCTTGCCTTGTTCGCCTTAAGCCTCTGCTATTTGATGGACGAAAACTATGTCTTTGATCCTGGTGGATATGTTTCATGCTTCTTCCTATGATGATCAAGATCGAGTCAGGATCACGACTTGGTTAACAAAAATCAAGTGCTTCTTGGGAGGCAACCCATGCATCTATCTTTTCGCTCTCTTTATCATAAGTGTAGGGGGGAGACCCTTTGGTTTGATTTCCTCTCATCCCCTCTTACAATCAGGGATTCGAGCTTCAAAGACACACTCTTGATGATTCTTGACGACCCGTGATTTCGTGTCCACTTCTTCTCGGTTCTATCCTAAACTCTTTTCGATTCATTATTTTATATTTTCTCAATATTAAAATAGGAATCTCTTTAGTTGTCTCTTCCTTAGCGAGATTTAAACAAAGTTCACAATGTCCTAAGTGTAGGGGAGTTTACTCCAATATGCTTAAACATTAAGGACAATGTTTATCTTAATTTTAGGGGGGACTTCTATCGAAGTTAAGTGGCCTTTTCCTTGTATTTGTCCTCATTTTAACCGGAAAACTAATTTTTCGACATTTTTCAAAATTTTTGATCTATTTTGGCCTATTAGTTTTACCCTTTGTATAGTTATTTTCTTTCTTTGCTAGAATAAATCTTTAATAAAGTGGTTTTAATTTTCAAACGTTGTGAATCTTTTGACTCAACCCGAGTTTACTTAACTAAGTTACTCTAGCTAGTATCCTTAACATGTTTAAGTCAAGTTTTGCTAGGCTTTTATATAGGGAGCTATAAAACGCGAAAGTCTTAACTCTCACGGGTTAAGAACTATAACTTTTCGCAAGTTCCTATAATTGATCCTAGAGAGTCGTTTATCAAGGGAACTTTAAAATACGATTTCTAAAACTTGAAAAAGTCTAAGAATTTGCAAGATCCTATAGGCGACTCGAAAACCCAAAGCTTTGATTAATAGGCTAATCATCCACAAGTCTCATTCCTTGAGATTTTAAACTGTGGAGAACGAGAGATGATAGAGCCAAATATAAGTCCAGTATTCTTTCGTGAATTTATGTGAGTTAATTATGAGCCTATTCTCCCATCGCTTGCTAAATAATTTATCTGCTAATAAATAAGGTTGTACGATTTGAAAAGTTACTTAGCTTCTAGCCCAAGATCGTTTAAAAGTTGCTCGGTATGGATTAGAGTTCATAGCCAAGGCATAACTTATTGAAGCGGGACGCGAAGATTGGCAAGTCCGAAAAGGGCATGAGGGCTACGTTTTGTTGCTAAAGAACCAAGTGATGTGAAGAATCATTTATCGAAAATCAATATGAAGGATCGAGACACGCGACGTAAAGCAAAAACTCCCCAAAAGTCATGGAGAAGTGTATCCGAAAAGACCCTAACAAGGTATGAGGATAAATAGATCCAAGTCATAAAAGGAGGCGGATCGTTGTATATCAAAGTCCAAAATAAAGATTGGAGAAAAATGAAGAAGTCGTGGTCCAAGTATGAATCTCTCAAAACTTCAAGTGAAGAAATTCCATTATGAAGAGAAGACCATAATTTCATGAACGTCTCTCAAGGTTTGAAGTATGAAGTCGCTGCCAAATATCGGTCCGAGAAAGGTCTCAAATCGCGAAGCGAGTTATGCCAAGATATGAACTTTATGAGGTCCCGAGAAGCAGTTTTAAAAGATTTTGTCCTTTAGCTAACTATTGATTAAATCGTTCACTTTATTTTTGGACTAAATAACTATCGAAATAAGTCAAACAATGCATCCTCATGATCATTCAAGACAAAAATAAAATATAAGAGATACACCTAGGAATAAGGGAGTCTAAGTGAGTAATTGGCCCACATGAGTTCGTGTTAGTTTACTAACTTATAATAACAATGATCTCGTTTTTAAGCTTGGTTTGGAGAAAGTGAAAACTTGAGGATGATGATTATTCATGACATTTCCAAAACCCAAGGTATGCTTTTGATTTCCTTATTTTGAATGTTTATAACTTTCTATCTCGTTAATAAAGGCCAACGTGGATTAATTATGATGAAAAATGTAAACGTGCTTTGTAACTAATGCATTGCATGAGGACATTGCAATGGTCAAGTGTAGGGGATTTGATAGGTGTGAAAACACCCATCTTTTCTACCACTTAATTACAATAATAACCGAGCTAAAACGTGTATCTTATGTCTTTTATGTCGGAATTATGCGTGGTTTGTGTTTTTGTTGTGATTTAGGACGAAAAGGTGAAAAGTGGAGAAAACACGGGCATTCACGGGCATTTACGGACTTTTATTGAAGAAAAAGATGAAAGACGAAGTCAAGAAGTCAAGAGTGCAAAAAGAACGGAAGTCCAAGACCAATTCTGAAGATTTATCGAAGAAAAAGTCAAAAGACGGAAGTTTACTTAAAGCCGAGGAACTCAAGTCTTATTTATCGAAGAATTAAAAGACGAGTCCAAAGAAATCCCGAGCCAAAAGTCATCAAAGTCCAAGATTAACAAAGAGATTAAGAAGGAAGGACTTGATGGCGCAATTAAGAAGAAAGGAAGGAGAGGAGGAAGCTTCCTCTAACCACCCTCCTAATCTCCTATAAATACACCCCATTTTCATTCATTTGTTTTTGTTGACTAATCGTGACAATTAGTTCTTCCACTTTTGCTTTTATGCACCTTTATTTACTTGCACCTTTAATTACATGTCTTGCACCTTATTTACCATTTTATTTCAAGTAAGTTTTTCTTTTAATTCTCGCACCTTTACTTTATATTGTTGATCTCATTCTACCTTTCTTTAATCTTTGATTTATAAGCTTTTTGTCTCGTTTATTTGTTTAAAGATTTCAGTTTTATGCTTTTGATTATTTTAAATCATTTATTTTCATAGCTTATTTTGTTTATTTTCAAGTTTATATAGTTTTTATAAAAGTTATTTTTATATAAAAGTTTGTTTTTCGTAAAGCTTATCCTTTTCGTGTTTTAAAAGTTTTTAAATTTCTGTTTAATAGCTTTTTCTTAATCGGTTTGCCTTAGGATTTTCGTGGTTTGCTTATTAGAGTTATAGCTTATTTTTCTAGCTTATTTTGTGTACTTTCCACCGTATTCCGATCTGACAAATCGGAAGAGGGTTTTACATTCCGATTGGAGTGATCAGAAAAGGGTTTTGACATTCCTTTTGGTATTCCGATTGGGGAGTGGCTTGGTTATTCCGATCTGGGTTAAGTGACAGTATTCCGATTGGGTGGCTATTCCATATTCCGATCGAGGTGTTTGATTGGTTATTCCGATTAGGTGTAGTGACGATATTCCGATCACAAGGTTCCGATCAGCATTCCGACCAGGGGATCATTCCTTATTCCGATCAAAGGTAAGATTGATATTCCGATCTGGGGTAGTGACAGTATTCCGATTGGGAGTCACTCCAGCATTCCGATCAGGTAGGTTTATATATTCTGATCAGGGGGATTAAGTTCATTCCGATTGGATTGATCGGAATGTATTCCGATCTGGGTTAATTTTTAGTGTTTTGTCTTGTTTAATTTTTACATTCTCATTTTAATTCTTGTCTAATTTTAATTTCCGTCACGCTTTAAATTTAAGTCATTTAGTTAATTTACCTTTCAAAGTTTTTAAATATCGCACATTTATTTTAATTAGACTTAGATTTATTTTAACGCCTTTTATTTCAACGCCATTTTACTTTAACGACATTTACTTTTAAGTCTTTGCACATTTAAATTTAAAAACAACCAAAAACATTTGTTTCACCAAAAATCAATAGAGTCACACTTTAAGCCAATAATCAATTCGTTAAGACACACATCAAAGAACTTTTTAACTGAAAAAAGCCCAGTTATCAATACTTATCGTGTTCTAACACGTACGCAATACGTAAAATCCTAACACGTAATCGTAATCATGCTATAATAGGAAAGTTTTAATCTAGTACGTACGATCTTAAGGGTACTATTCATGGTAAAAGCATGCGGGTTTTACAATAACTAACATTAATGTGTACATGTTTGCAGAAATAATTCATATAGAATCCGACAATTCATCATCTAGTTCTGAAAGTGCTAAATTTCGCCCACCCCCTAGCAATAAAAGTCCTATTCGTAGTTTGCCAAGAAGTTCTTCAAGTACTCCATGTTTTCGTCCTCCATTGTTTCAAACTCCTATTGTAGGCATACATAATGTCACAAGTTCTTCATCTGTCCGTCCTTCCTTTTATTAAACTCCTAATGCCACAAGTTCGTCAGCTCGAGTTCGTCCTCCCTCTATTCGTCCTGCCTTGCTTCAAACTCAAATTTTAGGTGTACCTAATGCCACAACATCTTCCAAAAAAGTTCGTCCTCCCTCTATTCGTCCTCCTTGTTTAGAAACTCCTATTATATTCAAACCTATTACAGAGGATGAATCATATTCATCTAAAGAGGATGAAGACACTAATGATGCCGAGGTAGATTCTAGTGATGAGGAGGAAGATACAAGTGATGAGGAGAAAGACACGAGTGATGAGGATTATGAGTTCGAACTCAAGAAGAATAGCAATTCTAAAGGTAAATCTGTTTAAACTAAAAGTTTATGGTTTAATGTACAGCATTGTGAAATTTTAATTTATTCAACTTAATGCTATATCAGGTTCAAAGTCAAAGTCGACTGCTTACTCGAAACGATATAAGAAAATTTCAGACAAGGTATAGTTAAGTTGTTATGTGTTTATGCATAAAGCTGAATACGTTTATACCATCGATTAATTGTTTTAAACACATGATGTGGTCAAATATCAGGAGGAATGGGAAAACATAGATTGGATTAGAAAGAGCCCTTTCTTTGACTCTAGTGATGAAGAATTAGTTGCTCAAGCTGATACTCCAAGACGAAAGCACACTCCCAAATTAAAGCACACTCACAAAGCTCCATCTTCTCAAGCTAAAGCTCCAAGACCAAATGTCGTTGTTGGCCTAGCCAATAAAAAACTTAGAAAGAAATTGTTGAGAAGGGTAAGTCAAGGAATGCTGCAGAGGGGAGCAACAGCAAAGGCAAAAGGAAGGTTGGATGATGTTAGTTCTCCCTGTTTAATATGAACAATTTTTTTGAGTTTTGTTGGTCTGGTATTGCTAGGAACCTATTGTATTATCAAACTACAGGTTGCAACAATTTAATAGATTTGTATGCATTACTAGCATCATGAAACAATTATCAATTATCTGTAATCAACAATATGGTTTGTTAACTAGTTAATATAAGTATTTTAAGTTCATGTACAATTCAATATCTGTACTCAAGCAATTATCAGTTATCTATCAAAGGTTTTTGGTTGAATGTTAAAATGTGTAAAATAGTATAACATTCTGTTCAAAATTTATTTTTACCAGGAAACTCAAAGGGAAAGTTTACATAGTTTGAATGTTTAATTTGGAGGCAAATTGGAGTTCAAAATATTTGGTTGTTTAATTTTTGTATTTGGAGCCAAATGTTTCACGAAAATTTTAAATGTCCATGCTAAGTTAACATATGCAGTTACCATAATATTCTAATTCCATCTCCATCTCAAATCCTGATTTTTCTCCAAAATCACAAAATATACCATAATTTTCTAACTCCATCTCCATCTCAATTACTTTTTCACTAGTTTCATACTAGTTCCACTTATTGTTCTTGTACACATGTCAATAATCATGAACACTGAAAACAATGATCAAGATTATATTGTTAATGATGATGATTATTTGGTTAATAATAATGATGTAAATCACGATAATGAAGGAGGTTATGAATCAGAGGATTATGGTGATCAATCAGATGAGGATGAAGACATCAGTAAACAGAAGGTTGTTAATAAGAGGGGTATAACTAGGTTATCCAAGTTTCGGATAAAATATGGAAAACCAGATGTCATGAAGATAAATGTGAACTTTGATGCACTGAATAGATATCAGGGCCAAACGGATCATTGTTTATCAGTTTTTTAGGAGACACGGTTCGGGAGAAGATAGGATTGAAGATTCTATCGTGGAAAGATGTGAAGGAAGAAGCAAGAGAAAAACTTTGGACTGAAACCACGGTACAAATACAAAATTTTTTACCCAACTATTAGTCGTATTCCTACATTTACTTTAATATTATGTTAATATGTGCAGCAATACTTTGAGTTTGATGTGTCCTACAAAAAGTTGGTTATGAATAAGCTAGGTGAACTGCTAATAAATTTCAGAAGCAAATTGACAGCAAAGCACATAGTTCCCAACCTAGATAATACTGAAAAACTAAATGTAGTTCCAAAGAATTACAAAGCAATCATCAATGCCGAACACTGGGTTGCTTTTGTAAACCACACGACGACAAAAAAATTTAAGGTTGTTAATTTCTATTTCTTTTTACATTTATAAACACCGTATGTATGCATTGTTTGGAAACTCCGTATGACAAACACAGTCTGTTACGTACTAGCAACTTCTCATCCAGTAATCTTTTTTGTTAGGTGAAATCAGCTGCTAATAAATTGGCGCGTTCCAAGTCTCTTTATCAGCATACAATGGGACGTGGTGGTTATGTATATATAAAAGAGCAAATGGTAAGGTTATATTGGTGTAATATCCTAACACTGTTGTCCATGTTGGTTTAACTTTTCATCTGTACGTATTTGATGTTTGGAAGATCATAAAAAAAGAAACTACATCAGATCAAGAACCCCCCCCCCCCTCCGTGGTGTATTGTGGTTTAATGGAAGGGTTAGGAAAGAAAGAAAAGAGACAGATGATGAAAGAATCAAAGTTGGCACTAAGATTGTAAGTGTTATTGCAAATTTTTTTATATAATGTTTATATTCGTATAATAAATTATTTACCATTTTCTGTGTGCAACTAGAAGCAGAGGAACAAATCAGAGATGGAACCTTGATGGTTGATAGTGGCTCAAATTCATTATCACATGTATTAGGAAAGGAAAAGGGAGGGTATGCACGAGGAGTGGGAGGCAGAGTTACGTGCAGGAAGTTCTTTGATCTACCTAGAAGGAAACAAGGAACTGATGTAAGGATTGCGTTGCTTGAAAATGAACTTGAGAAGGAGAGACATGCGCGTAAAGAAAAAGAGAATACAGTCGCTGAATTAAACACCAAGATGTCACAAACACAGGAAACTATTGAAAAATGTTGAAACTTATGTCTGCACAAGGGGTTAATATAGCCGAGTTAATGCCAAGTCAGTCAAATGTAAGACTAGTTTTCTAATTTTGATTTGATGATTTTCAGTCTGTAATACCAATAACAATTAACATACTTATATATTTCAGGTATTACAACTAGAACATAATACATTAAACAAATTACCTAGTGAAGAGCAAAGGACGTCGATCAGTGGTGGTGGACTTCAGAAGGGTGTGTTATTTCCAATGTCTAAGACAACTGCAACTTCGAACAAGGATTTGGACACTGCAACTGCAGCTGCAACTGCAACTGCGAAGAAGGTAAGTTATAAAAAAACCATGTTTGGTTTCTAAATTGTACTATACATGACTTATTTACTATGTTATGTATATATGCAGGTACCTACTATAACTAGGTTAGCAAAAAATAAGACTAGATCGTTGGAAAAGAAGTCTCCACTTCAAAATCCCCAATCTCAAGAAGATATTTATCCAGCTTCCGGATCACAACAAAATCTGTCTCCCTTGACACAACAAGACGTACCTATTGCATCATTAAGAAAGAAGCGTACACCTTCTAAATCGAAAGTAAATCATTCTCCACCATCACTACCAGATGTAAGTATTTCATCATTTTTCATATAATTACTTGTTTAATTTATTTCTCATTAACGCATGTAAACATTTTTTCTTCAGACATTTAAGTGCAAACTATGGAACATATCTAGGACAATTATCATTGGTAACGGTAGGGTATACAAGTCTAAGGATGGAGACAATGTAATGATTCATAACCAACCACTACCAAAAAATTGCTACAAAGTTTCAGTTGATGAATCCATAGTGGATGCAGCATTCATACCTGATGATGGAAATAATGGTTTAAAAACTATTAAGGATGTAAAAGGTAGTTTCGTGGCATGGCCAAAGGAAAATGTTATTTTTTTGGAAGAGGTACATACACTTGATTTATCATCCTACATATACATACCTTTTCATATTTAGTTCAATGTTTAATACACGGCTTTTGTTTCCATACATGAAACAACACCACCAAATACCATGAAAGCTGTTGTTGAAAGTGCACCAAAGATAGGATCTAAGCGCTCGATGAATGTTCCAGCAGGCAGTACATTTACGACTATTACTCTTATGCAGAAACAAGCTAGGAATAACAAGGCTCAAAAGACTTTACAATACGGTGATTCAAAGTCTTTACAAATGTGATTCTATGTGAAAAGTATGTTACTTGAGAATAATACGACATTACATTTGTTGATCTGATTATGTACATTCAATTTTATATATTAATGCAATTGAAATTTGATTTCCAGAATTTTGTTATTTGTTTTTATTGAATTCTGAAAGGTTACTAGAAGATGAAACATAGTAACACTTATTAACATTTCAATGTGTGACTACATATCATAAAAAGTCACACAAACATACAATTCTATGTGACTATTAATGCATATATAGTCACATAAAATACAATTTGCTTGACTTGACAAAGCATACAGTGACACTTATTACTACTATTGGTAACTCTTTGGTTAATTGTATGTGACAAACTTAGTGACATTAGCATGATTTGTGTGACTACATGTCATAAAAGGTCACACAACCATACAATTCATGTGACTATTGGATGAATATAGTCACACAAAATACAATTTTCTTGACTTGATAAAGCATACAGTCACACTTATTTCCACTATTGGTAACTCTTTGGTTAATTGTATGTGACAAACTCAGTACCATTAGCATGATTTGTATGACTACATGTCATAAAAGGTAACACAAACATACAATTCATGTGACTATTGGATGCATATAGTCACACAAAATACAATTGGCTTGACTTGACAAAGCATACAGTCACACTTATTACTACTATTGGTAACTCTTTGGTTAATTGTATGTGACAAACTCAGAGCCATTATCATAATTTGTGTGACTACATGTCATAAAAGGTCACACAAACATACCCTTCAAGTGACTATTTGATGCATATAGTCACACAAAATACAATTTGCTTGACTTGACAAAGCATACAGTCATACTTATTTCTACTATTGGTAACTCTTTGGTTAATTGTATGTGTCAAACTCAGTACCATTATCATGATTTGTGTCACTGCATGTCATAAAAGGTAACACAAACATACAATTCATGTGACTATAGGATGCATATAGTCACATAAAATACAATTGGCTTGACTTGACAAAGCATACAGTCACACTTATTACTACTATTGGTAACTCTTTGGTAAATTGTATGTGACAAACTCAGTACCATTAGCATGATTTGTGTGACTACATGTCATAAAAGGTAACACAAACATACAATTCATGTGACTATTAGATGCATATAGTCACACAAAATACAATTGGCTTGACTTAACAAATCATACAGTCACACTTATTACTACTATTGGTAACACTTTGGTTAATTATATGTGACAAACTCAGATCCATTAGCATAATTTGTGTGACTACATGTCATAAAAGGTCACATAAACATACCCTTCATGTGACTATTTTGATGCATATAGTCACACAAAATACACTAATCACATAGTAAATGTCACACATATTGTATATTCATGTGACAAATTTATAAACAATAGTCACTCTTAAACAAAACTCGTGTAACTGTAGAGTGTTTACCGTCACACATATTCACTAAAACACCAAATATTGTACCTAGTTCGTCACACATTTTCGAGTATTGGTCACATTTTTTTGCTGGTTATCGTCACAAAGATCAGATCGTGACCGTAGTGTACGTACGGTCGCGGGACCTTTGGTCACAAAGACAAAAAAACCGCGTGTGACTGTGTAACACCCCCACAATTGTTATGCGCAGCGGAACTACAACAATGGGTGCTACACAGTATTCATTACACACAAGATATATCAAACGACGCTAAAAAGACGTCAACTTAAAACTTGAAATTTAAAGTTGTTAGATGATACATGTCCACAGTTTTTCCAACCCCAAATAGTGCACAGAGTTTAGCGTTTTCGGTCCCCATGAATCTCAACCCAAAACTTCAGTTTTATGACAACATAACATTAAACTTAAAAATTGTTTAAGTAGAAAAAGGAGGGAAAAACAAGCGGACTCCAAGCCGTACACACAACATCCATCCCATGCATGCTCCATCCTACACCTCAGCGGTTACCTGAAACACATGCCAAAAATTTGGTCAACGAAAACGTTGAGTGGAATTCATAGGTTTTACAATCCATTTGAACGTATATATATATATTAAAAACCATTCGTGATCATTTATAGTCTTGTCGATCAAACAAACTATAATCAGGATACTGACAATTGTGTTTAAGCTCATGACACTAATCCGTTAACTCAATCACCCGCGTAAATATACCGGCGTGATTCAGATGAAACCAGTGCCCCTTCTAAAGGCATCAGTTGCAATTATACCTTATTTCTCATACAAAATAATCTACCGCAGAACTTACTATAAGTACAGCTTCTCGGCTAGCATTGGGTCGTTAACCCCGTAGTACTACAAATTGCATAAGCGGCTATTTCCCCCTACTCGAGGGCAGGACAATAGTTAATAGTTCATGAATTTAGGGTCTTTTGCAACTTTGGTACTCAACACAATTTCTAAGGCAACTTTCGGGTCTAACAATCATTCATGATATACGTTCCTTTTAAAAACTAGCATGCATTTCCCTCGCGGGTAAAACAATTTGAAATAAATATAAGCGAGGCTATAAATTCACACCTTAGATATTAAGTAGTCGGTAGTTCGAGGAATGATCACTGACGATGTTACGGATGCCCGGGTAAATCAACACCTATCACAAATAACGCGTAATGAGTAATCTCATTTTAATACTTACGGTACTGTATAAAATACATATATACTAGTCACTTAGGACAAGTATAACTCACGCCAAAAACAAAATAACAAGTATCACTCATTTTATACCATTCGTTCTTATTACCTACGTTGTCCATTTTTACCCATTCTCGTCGGTACTCGACTAAAGTACGGGCTGTTTTACCTTATTAAACCACACTTATAAAATTTGACAAAATTTCCAAAAATCCTATAAGACCTGTAGATAACATGTTTTTAAACCCAATAAAAGTTTTTACTTTTACAACCCGTTACGCAACTCATTTCCACGACTACATTTTACGGGCTGAAATTGCGCTTCGACCAATTTTGACCTCTTTGACCTATATGAAAAATACCTTTGACTTCTTTGACTCATAAGTCAACATATAGACTCATTTGTACAGGTTAGGGACCAAATTTTGACCCTTGACCATTTACCATTTATACTTGTGACCCTCGGGATTTGACTAAAACTTTACACAAATTCGGATTATGAAAGTCCTCGTCTCCCGGTACCCGATCTTTAAAATGTCATAACTTTTAGCTCGTTTTGAGTCACGGGCTCTACCTTATACCAAATTAAAGATAGAAAGACCCTCTATCACTAAATTTAGTTTTCAAGACCTGGAACAAAAATCATTTTTATAAAATAGACCAAATGTTTCTGCCTAAAAATGACCATACCAAAAACATGCTTAGACTCGATTCCAAGACTTCTAACCACCACTAAACATCATCCTAAGCCTTCCCAAACATATCCTAACATCAAACTTCAATCCTACCCCTATTGATCAATCAATCTCAAAATCAAAACTTCAAAGAAATAAACATGCAACTAGTATAACCTATGTAAATCATCCTAAAACAATGAACCAAACACAATAATAACATGCAAAATCAACAACCACCATGGCTCCCCAAACACCCCCTTTGCCGTGGGGTTTGGGTGACCCAATCACCACAACCAAATTAATTTTGGTGGGTTTTCTTGGTGTTTATACTTTCATAACACTTAAAATCAACATGCATTAGCTCATTTAGCCTCAAAAACGAATTTGGATCATATGGAAAAATCTTGAAAAATTTTTGTTAGTGCATGTTGGATTTGAGCACATGAACATGTGGGGAATGACCAAACTAAGTGTGGTCTAACCTTAGATTTTTGAAAAATCAAGTGGAAAAAGATTTTTGGTGGATTTTTGATGGTATAGGGGTGTCCGTCGGTTTGAGAGAGAGAGGAGAGAGTGAGTGTTTGATTTTTGGTGCAAGTGTTGTGTGTGTTTGTGTTTATGACAATTTTGGCCTTTTTGGTGGGTTGGGAGGGACCTTGTTGCAATTTTTAACTTCTTTTGGCCTTAAATGAAAAACGTCCTCAAAACTTTGCGGGTTCGACTCATTTGACAATTTTGAAAATTTTTACGGGAGTCGGAAATCTTCCCGAACGCTCCAAAATATTTTTGGGATACTTTAAATGTACTCGGAAGGCTATAAAACTCACCCGACTCAACTTAACACGAACCGTAAATAAAATTCTCGAAAAATTACATTATCGATAAATCGTCAAAAATTATATAAAATTGGGCATCCCTCGGGATCGTAATCGTCATCGTCCTTCTTAAAACGTCAATCGTAAAAATTATAACCTCGAACATCGGCTTTAACCAAAATACTTATATGTATAGAAATTAAAATTTATTAAAAATTTCAAAAATTAGCGTAATTCAGGGTATCGTTAATGACCTCGATTCTAGGGTGTCACATCCACCCCTCCTTAAAGAGAGCGACGTCCCGGCGCTCGCCTCTTCTTGTACTCACATTTCGTCTTACTGGAACAAATGAGGATACCTTTCCTTGAAAAAGTCCTCACGTTCCCAGGTGTATTCCGGTCCACGCTTAGAATTCCATCGGACCTTCACAATAGGAATCCTACTACGCTTCAACCGCTTGACCTCCCGGTCCATAATTTCCACAGGTTCTTCCACAAAGTGCATTTTGTCGTCTAGTCGAATCTCGTCCAAAGGAATCACCAATTCCTTGTCCGCCAAACTCTTCTTCAGGTTCGATACGTGAAACGTGTCATGAATAGCACTAAGCTCGGTCGGCAATTCTAACTTGTACGCTACCGGTCCAATTCGTTCAACGATCTTAAACGGTCCAATATACCTCGGACTCAACTTTCCTTTCTTTCCAAAACGAATTACACCCTTCCATGGCGATACCTTGAGCATAACCATATCTCCAACTTCAAACTCCAACGGTTTCCTTCGGTTATCGGCATAACTCTTCTGTCGGCTTCTCGCAGCAAGTAGTCGGTTCTTGATCTGCACGATCTTCTCTGTCGTTTCTAAAACCATTTCGGGTCCAGTCAATTGACTTTCCCCTACTTCACTCCAACACACAGGCGATCTACACTTCCTTCCATACAATGCTTCGAACGGTGCCGCTTTGATACTCGCATGATAACTATTATTGTACGAAAATTCCACCAGAGGCAAGTGGCGTTCCCAACTTCCTCCAAAATCGATCACGCACGCTCGAAGCATGTCCTCCATCGTTTGAATCATTCGTTCACTCTGGCCGTCAGTTTCCGGGTGATAAGCCGTGCTTAAACTCAGTTCAGTGCCCATCGCACGTTGAAGCGATTTCCAAAATTCCGACGTAAATCTACTATCGCGATCCGAAATGATCGATAACGGCACTCCATGTCTACAGACGATCTCCTTCACGTACACGCTGGCGAGTCTTTCCATGCTGTCCGTCTTCTTCATAGGTAAGAAATGAGCAGATTTCGTCAACCTATCCACAATTACCCATATCATATCGCTTCCACTAGGAGTCCTAGGTAAACCCGTCACGAAATCCATTGCGATTTTCTCCCATTTCCATTCTGGGATTTCCGGTTGTACCAACAATCCAGATGGTTTCTTATGTTCTGCCTGAACCTTCGCGCAAGTCAAACACTTACTAACGTAACGAGCAATATCTGCCTTCATATTCGGCCACCAGTAGACTTTCTTCAGGTCGTGGTACATCTTATCCGATCCAGGATGTATCGAATACTTCGACTTATGCGACTCATTCATAACCAATTCTCGAACTCCAGGCTTTCCTTTCTCAGATGAACACAATGGCAACCAAATTCGATTCTCAAAATATCTTAGTCCGTCAGACCTAATCACGAAAAGAGGTTTCAACATTCGTCCCAAGTTTTCGGCTTCAACATTCCCTTTCATTAGTCCTCTCTCCTGAGCCTTCAGTATGGTTTCGGTTAAGTCAACGCTCTCACTCATCACTAAAGCTCTAACCCTCAAAGGTTTCTCCCGTTCTTTCCTACTCAATGCATCCGCCACAACATTCGCCTTCCCAGGGTGGTAGCGAATTTCACAGTCGTAATCACTCAATAGTTCAACCCATCGTCTTTGTCGCATATTCAACTCCTTTTGATCTAAAATGTGCTGCAAACTCTTGTGATCAGTGAATACAACACACTTTGTCCCATACAGATAGTGTCTCCACAACTTTAACGCAAAAACTACCGCTCCTAATTCCAAATCGTGCGTCGTGTAGTTCTCCTCATTCTTCCTTAATTGCCTCGACGCGTATGCTATCACCTTTTCACGTTGCATTAACACTGCTCCATAACCTTTACGAGACGCATCACAATACACTACGAAATCTTCGGTTCCTTCAGGCAATGATAAAATCGGCGCGGAACATAACTTATCCTTGAGCGTTTCGAAAGCAAGCTCTTCCTCATTTCCCCATTCATACACCCTATTCTTTTCGGTAAGCCGCGTCAATGGTTTTGCAATCAACGAAAATCCTTCGATAAACCTTCGATAATACCCCGCTAAACCCAGAAACTGTCGAACTTCAGTCGGCGTCGTTGGTGCTGACCATTCCCTGATCGCTACGATCTTAGCAGGATCTACACGAACTCCCTCACTATCAATCACATGACCTAGAAACTGCACTGATTCCAACCAAAACTCACACTTAGAGAATTTTGCATACAGCTTCTCCTTCCTCAACAACTCCAAAATCTTTCTCAGGTGCTTCTCGTGCTCCTCCTTACTTTTAGAGTAAATAAGTATATCATCGATGAAAACAATAACAAACTTATCTAGATACGGCTTGCACACGCGATTCATAAGATCCATGAATACAGCAGGCGCGTTCGTCAACCCAAACGGCATCACTCGAAATTCAAAGTGTCCATACCGCGTACGAAAGGCGGTTACAGGAATATCCTCCTCTCTTACACGCAGTTGATGATACCCTGATCTTAGATCGATCTTTGAGTATACGCTGGAACCTTGCAATTGATCGAACAAATCATCAATCCTCGGCAATGGGTACCGATTCTTAACCGTCAGCTTATTGAGTTCTCTATAGTCAATACACATCCTAAACGAACCATCCTTCTTCTTTACGAACAACACTGGCGCTCCCCAAGGTGATGAGCTCGGCCTAATAAATCCTTTGTCCATCAATTCCTTCAATTGATCCGCTAACTCCTTTAACTCAGATGGTGCTAAGCGATAAGGTGCACGTGCAACCGGCGCAGCTCCTGGCACTAAATCAATTCGAAACTCGACCTCACGGGTAGGCGGTAAACCTGGCAACTCGTCTGGAAAAACGTCCGGATACTCGCGAATAATTGGTACCTCGTCGATCCTCGCCTCTACATCACCATCGCTCGAAACCTGTGCCAAAAACACATCGCATCCGCTCTCTACGTACTTCATCATTTTCAAACACGAAATCACCTTCAAACGAGAAGTGCATTCGTCTCCTTTAACCGTCAAAACCCTATTCCTCAGCGGAATCTGAACCAATCTCTCACCACAGACGATCGTAGCACTATGCGCCATTAACCAATCCATTCCCACAATCACGTCAAACGATCCTAGCTCTATAGGCATCAAGTCGATTTTAAAAGCGTAATTTCCTAACTTCAAGGTACACCCTCTCAGTATAGAATTCGTGCTAACAATTTTTCCATCGGCTAATTTAACATTATAACTAGTCGTTAACAACACCGGTTCTCTATCAATATGACGACTAAATCTAACGTCTACAAAACTCTTGTCGGAGCCAGAATCAAATAAAATACTAGCATAACAAGCGTCTAGCAAAAACGTACCGGTAACCACATTGGGACCTTGTGGTTTATCAGCAGTTCCCACTTGATACACAGCAGCCGCATTATTACCTCCCCGCCTGTTTCCTGCCTTCGGGCAATTCGCTTGCACATGCCCTCTTTCTCCACAACTATAACATCTTCTCATCCTGATAGCATTAGCCCCAGTGGCTACTCCTCCCGTTCGACAACTAGAAGTCCTATGACCTGCCTTTCCACACTTGCCGCATGCCGGCGGGCAATTTCCAACATGATACAAATTGCACTTACCACAATGGGGATTCACTTTCACACCTCTAGGGTTCGTCACTGCCCTCATCCCTTCGTTCCTTCTCTGATTAAACTGCTGATTACGGTTCGGCCCATGGTTGTTTCGATTTCCACCTCGGTTCTGGCCTTGGGATTGATTACTTTGTGCTGCTTCCCATTTCCTTTTGTTGCCTTCGGCAATGTAATTCTGCTTGTCCTGAAGCTTAACGTCCATCAAAGCGTGTGCCATTTGAACCGCTTCATCAAACGTTCCAGGTTTTGACGAAGTTGTTTCACCTTTGATGTTGCTAGATAGACCCTTAATATACTGCTTCATTTTCTTGGCATCATTGGCAAATATGTCCGGACACAAAAGACTTAACTCATTGAATCTCCTGGTGTAAGCAGCTATATCGTTGTTCTTCAAGGTCAAATGCCTCAATTCGTCCTCCAATTGCCCCAATTCCTCCTCTGGGCAAAACTTCTTAGTCAACAAAGCTTTGGTCGCATTCCACGTCCTTGCATTCGCTACAGCCAATCCAACCGTAGCTACCTGGGTATTCCACCAACTTAGCGCATCATCGAGAAACGTAGCCGCTGCAAACTTTACTTTATCTTCTTCTGCACAACCACTGATTTCAAACGTGCTTTCAACCTTTTCCAACCACCGTCTAAGTTCTAAAGCTCCACCCGTTCCACGGAACTGCGTGGGACCGCACTTCATAAAGCTAGAATAGGTACACACCCTCGGGGCTTGCTGTCTCCCCGCGTTCCTTCCTGGATCCTGATTTCTCCCAGCTCGGTCCGCTTCCAACGCATTAGCTATAGCTTCCTGAATCATGGTGTTAACACGATCGGCAGTCAACTTTGGAGGCATGGTGTTATCGAATATCTCTTTCTGCAAGACAAGGAAAATAGAAAAACAATGTAAGTATTCATATCAAGTTTCCCAGACATAAAATACATACAACGACTCATCACTACGGAGTTACTAATATTCATCAATTCACATCACAAAAGATCAAATTTAAGACATATCACAGATCATGAAAGGTAACATAGATTGTATTGATAATTAACCAAAATCGTGACAAGTATTGCCACTACAATCGTTCACCATAAAACATCAAGTACTTGAGTTTCTCGTCATAATACCATCATACAAAGGTCTAAAATAGTTCAATTACAATGATCAAAGAAAATACAAAACAAGTAACTAGGCATGTGGTGATCCACACTGCCTCTTGGATGGCGGCTCGTCGTCGTCTTCCTCGGTTTCCTCATCACTGACGTCCTCATCCACATCATCCACTTTTCCTTTTCCTTTCTCCTCTGGCCCACATTCTGTTTCCTTTTTCGTCCCTGATGTGGATCCATACTCAATCGCTACCTGATTTCCCACCGAAATACAAGCACCTCCAGTAGGCGGCTGAATCATAAAGTCGTTCGCCTCCATCTCCAAATCGTCCACGAATCTCCAATCCGGGGGCAATGAATCCCTCACACGATGCTCCCAACTCTGCATCCTCGACAACCTCATCTGATCCTCCCTAACACGGTCAAGACTAGCACTTAAATTTGCAACCATTGATTTTAAACTGTTGATGGCACTTTTGTTCATTATCCCATCATACGCAATTCTTGAAGTCCTTTCCAACAGTCTTTGATGTTCCTTTTCAGTCTTATCAAACTTCTTAATCACCCTAGTCTCAACTACAAACCGCTCATACATCAACCTTTCCATCCTCCCCAAACGACCTACGGGATCCCAATAGTGTCTCGGTCTCGGAAGTAGACCCTTGTAATGTTCTCATGAATCGATGGCGACTTGGATGACTTGCTGGACTCTCCACTGCTCCCATCACTTACTCTAACAAATCCTGGCACGGTTCTCAAATAATCCTTACAATTGTCCATCGGGCGATCAAAGGGTTGCTGCTCATAACGACCGGTCGGTGGTACCTCATAACCCTTCGGCGAATTCGGGGACTGAAACAAATCGGGTTCGGTCTGGCCTACGGCATCCTCGGGAATGCCATCATCCAATAGCTCCTCGGGCTCTTCTTCGGAATCCTCATTCTCGTCACTACTCATGCTGAAATTATCCACCTCACTTTCGCCATTGTCGTTTTCCGGCCCTATTTCGTCTTCTGGAGCGATCCATCCATTATTATTGTCCGGCGGGTTCGGAGGAAACGGTCCCCCTTCGTGACCTACGACGTAATCGTTTCCGTTATCGTTGGGCGGTACCTCGGCCATTCCTGCAATAACAGCGAATTTCGGAGGGTACATAAGTAATTATACAATAATTATAAATATACGCATGCAAATGCAATGCAAAGGTGGTACATATGCCCGAAATGTAATAATATGATGCTCATGCATGATTAATACAAAAATTACGATGTCGGATATTTCACGTAAAATTCAACGTCTACATATAGTAATTCCATACTTATGTAATAATTACCCACATATATACTTTACTCAAAAGTATACGTCAAATGCCATAAATACAACAATAAATCTTACCGGAGCCATGCAGGATAGTTGTGTGTGCTTGGACCCTTTCTTACGACACCAAAAGTTATAGTTTAGGATTTTCAAAAACGACCTAGTTCTCTATAACTCGTGGCTCTGATTACCAATCTGTAACACCCCCACAATTGTTATGCGCAGCGGAACTACAACAATGGGTGCTACACAGTATTCATTACACACAAGATATATCAAACGACGCTAAAAAGACGTCAACTTAAAACTTGAAATTTAAAGTTGTTAGATGATACATGTCCACAGTTTTTCCAACCCCAAATAGTGCACAGAGTTTAGTGTTTTCGGTCCCCATGAATCTCAACCCAAAACTTCAGTTTTATGACAACATAACATTAAACTTAAAAATTGTTTAAGTAGAAAAAGGAGGGAAAAACAAGCGGACTCCAAGCCGTACACACAACATCCATCCCATGCATGCTCCATCCTACACCTCAGCGGTTACCTAAAACACATGCCAAAAATTTGGTCAACGAAAACGTTGAGTGGAATTCATAGGTTTTACAATCCATTTGAACGTATATATATATATTAAAAACCATTCGTGATCATTTATAGTCTTGTCGATCAAACAAACTATAATCAGGATACTGACAATTGTGTTTAAGCTCATGACACTAATCCGTTAACTCAATCACCCGCGTAAATATACCGGCGTGATTCAGATGAAACCAGTGCCCCTTCTAAAGGCATCAGTTGCAATTATACCTTATTTCTCATACAAAATAATCTACCGCAGAACTTACTATAAGTACAGCTTCTCGGCTAGCATTGGGTCGTTAACCCCGTAGTACTACAAATTGCATAAGCGGCTATTTCCCCCTACTCGAGGGCAGGACAATAGTTAATAGTTCATGAATTTAGGGTCTTTTGCAACTTTGGTACTCAACACAATTTCTAAGGCAACTTTCGGGTCTAACAATCATTCATGATATACGTTCCTTTTAAAAACTAGCATGCATTTCCCTCGCGGGTAAAACAATTTGAAATAAATATAAGCGAGGCTATAAATTCACACCTTAGATATTAAGTAGTCGGTAGTTCGAGGAATGATCACTGACGATGTTACGGATGCCCGGGTAAATCAACACCTATCACAAATAACGCGTAATGAGTAATCTCATTTTAATACTTACGGTACTGTATAAAATACATATATACTAGTCACTTAGGACAAGTATAACTCACGCCAAAAACAAAATAACAAGTATCACTCATTTTATACCATTCGTTCTTATTACCTACGTTGTCCATTTTTACCCATTCTCGCCGGTACTCGACTAAAGTACGGGCTGTTTTACCTTATTAAACCACACTTATAAAATTTGACAAAATTTCCAAAAATCCTATAAGACCTGTAGATAACATGTTTTTAAACCCAATAAAAGTTTTTACTTTTACGACCCGTTACGCAACTCATTTCCACGACTACATTTTACGGGCTGAAATTGCGCTTCGACCAATTTTGACCTCTTTGACCTATATGAAAAATACCTTTGACTTCTTTGACTCATAAGTCAACATATAGACTCATTTGTACAGGTTAGGGACCAAATTTTGACCCTTGACCATTTACCATTTATACTTGTGACCCTCGGGATTTGACTAAAACTTTACACAAATTCGGATTATGAAAGTCCTCGTCTCCCGGTACCCGATCTTTAAAATGTCATAACTTTTAGCTCGTTTTGAGTCACGGGCTCTACCTTATACCAAATTAAAGCTAGAAAGACCCTCTATCACTACATTTAGTTTTCAAGACCTGGAACAAAAATCATTTTTATAAAATAGACCAAATGTTTCTGCCTAAAAATGACCATACCAAAAACATGCTTAGACTCGATTCCAAGACTTCTAACCACCACTAAACATCATCCTAAGCCTTCCCAAACATATCCTAACATCAAACTTCAATCCTACCCCTATTGATCAATCAATCTCAAAATCAAAACTTCAAAGAAATAAATATGCAACTAGTATAACCTATGTAAATCATCCTAAAACAATGAACCAAACACAATAATAACATGCAAAATCAACAACCACCATGGCTCCCCAAACACCCCCTTTGCCGTGGGGTTTGGGTGACCCAATCACCACAACCAAATTAATTTTGGTGGGTTTTCTTGGTGTTTATACTTTCATAACACTTAAAATCAACATGCATTAGCTCATTTAGCCTCAAAAACGAATTTGGATCATATGGAAAAATCTTGAAAAATTTTTGTTAGTGCATGTTGGATTTGAGCACATGAACATGTGGGGAATGACCAAACTAAGTGTGGTCTAACCTTAGATTTTTGAAAAATCAAGTGGAAAAAGATTTTTGGTGGATTTTTGATGGTATAGGGGTGTCCGTCGGTTTGAGAGAGAGAGGAGAGAGTGAGTGTTTGATTTTTGGTGCAAGTGTTGTGTGTGTTTGTGTTTATGACAATTTTGGCCTTTTTGGTGGGTTGGGAGGGACCTTGTTGCAATTTTTAACTTCTTTTGGCCTTAAATGAAAAGCGTCCTCAAAACTTTGCGGGTTCGACTCATTTGACAATTTTGAAAATTTTTACGGGAGTCGGAAATCTTCCCGAACGCTCCAAAATATTTTTGGGATACTTTAAATGTACTCGGAAGGCTATAAAACTCACCCGACTCAACTTAACACGAACCGTAAATAAAATTCTCGAAAAATTACATTATCGATAAATCGTCAAAAATTATATAAAATTGGGCATCCCTCGGGATCGTAATCGTCATCGTCCTTCTTAAAACGTCAATCGTAAAAATTATAGCCTCGAACATCGGCTTTAACCAAAATACTTATATGTATAGAAATTAAAATTTATTAAAAATTTCAAAAATTAGCGTAATTCAGGGTATCGTTAATGACCTCGATTCTAGGGTGTCACAGACTGTATGCCTACGGTCACTCTTTTTGAGTGTGACGGATACCATTTTTTTACTAGTGAAAATCTGTATTAGCTTGATATACCAAAAGCCAATATAGGTCACAAGGTCAACAACTTGCATGAATACATGGAGGGGTGACCTCGTCATGCAATTAGAGGGGATGCCTCTAATTAATATAGTCTGGTCAGAGGGATCATCTCCTTGTGAAGGATGCAAGGCACACACCACATTCACCATGAGAATCTTGACTGAAACTATAACTTGGATGCATCCATACGCCCCACATGATAACATAATTATAATAAAGGCAAATAAACTGAAGGGACGCCACGAGCTATCACTCTGCCGTGGTGAAGTCATAACACTAGTGCCTCCAGTGTTATGGTTATGTTACCTCCATAACTAGGTGAAACTGGCATGCATGTATATGGATAAGGTAACTAATAAAACATAAGCATTTAAATCTGTAACTACTGGGAAAACAGTTGGCTGCATACGGGAAATCCTAATAAAAGAAGAGATTGTCCTTACTGAAGGACGGAAAATCCGTACCTTGTGTCCAGTGGAAGCTAACAGAAACGCTGAAGAAACTACTCCGCCTTGACGGATAATACTACATAAGATGAGTAACATGTATGAGTTGTCTGAGATACGTGTATTTTACTGGTCTTGTGTGTTCTTAGCTTATTATTCATGTTCTGTCATGTTTTACTGTTTAGTGGTATTATCTGTAGTTATTCTTGTGTTCTGTTGTATAGTATTCATGTAATAAGGTATTATAATACTTGTATTGTAATACTAAGTAACTTTCTAAAACTAGCAGGTTTCCTAAAATAGAATGTTTCTAAAAATAGTAAGTTTTTCAAAATAGAATAAGTTGATTAATAAGTCCAAAATAAAAGTTTAAGCTTATTAGTAAAAATACAAGTCGTGGATGAAAGGTTATAGCTTATTAAATGGTTAACATGGTCATTTAATAACTATAGATTGTATGAATTTAATTAAAATAACATGTTTAATTAATTTAGGCTAATTAAATACTTAGGTTAAATCATAAAATATTAATTTTAATATTTAAAACCTAAGTCTTGTCAAATAAATAAAATAAACTGATTTTATTAATTCCAGAACCCGAACCCGTGTTCTAAAATAATCCCGAGCCCGAAAAGTGCCTAGCCAACACCACACAGTCGGCGGCTAGTGGTGTCAGTCGGCGGCTAACCTACGGCCAGTGGCTACCCGGATAGCCGGTTGCCACTGCCTGACCAAACTACCCACCGGTTGTAGCCGATGGTTCCCCCTGCTTTTGTCTCAGCTACCCACTGACCGAGTCAAGACCACCCCGGCTTACGTCGAGTTCCCAGTGTTTTCATGAACCGTCCCACCGAGACCCTATAGGCCGCGGTTGACACTCAAAACCAAGCCATAAAAAACCCCCGACATGCGTCGGGTTTCCCTTCATGTGTGATCGACCCAAAAAACCCACGCCGAGACCTTGAGGTCTCGGTGGTGGTGTGATTAACCAAGCCGAGAGCCTTGTGCTCTCGGTTGTGTGTCGGCCGAACCAAACAAAACCCCAAACAACCTTAATTCTTGATTCTTGATTAATCTTAACATGTTTTATGTTTGTTTTTAAGATTAATTAACATGGACTAATGAATTCAATAAAAAGAATAAAAATAAAAAGTTTATGATGTTACCGAATGCGTAGATGATTAAGGTTAATAAACACGAACATGTACACACCAAAATTGAAGATCAAAATCAACAAACACCACCTTGGTGTTCTTGTTCGACCGGTGGCAAGAGGAGGAGAGGAGGACTGGGGTTTCTTAATTTTTTGGAAAAGGATTATTATGCTTTTAATTCCCTGGAGGTAATATTGTTTTAGGATTAAACTTGGGCTAATGGGCCAAAGGCCCTTCTCCTTCCTTCTTGACTCCTAGCCGCGGCCACATAGAGCCCACAAGACAAAGCCATAAATTTCTAGCTAGATAAATATTCTCGTAGTGTTGTGTTTAATTGTCGTGAATTAAATGTCGTGTTCATGTCACATTTATAATATACGTAAATACTTGTTATTTAATGTCGTGACACGTGTAATACATTATAAATGGAAAGTTTTAGTTTATACGTATTTTCGTTTATTTACTGTTCATGTTTACTGTTCATGGTTTTTTAATGCAGGTTTTACAACTCTTCCACTCTAAAAGAATAATTCGTCCTCGAATTTGAGAAAACGTAAACTGAAAGAAAACATACCCGAATCAGAACTAGAAATGAGGGTAAGAATTCCGTATAGACTCCCCCGTCTCCCAAGTGGCTTCCCGCTCAGGATGATCCCTCCAGAGGATTTTGATGAATGGGATCGTCTTCCTCCGCATGACACGATCTTGTCGTTTAAGAACTCTCTCAGGTTCTTCGACATATGAAAGATCCTCTCAAATCTGATCAAGCGGATACTGAACAACATTAAGGGGATGATAGTTGTATCATCTGAGTAAGGACACATGGAACACGTTGTGAACGTGTAATAGCTGAGGTGGTAACGCTGAACGATATGACACTTCACCGACGCGTTCTATGATGTCAAACGGTCTGATGAAGCGAGGACTGAGCTTTCCTCTTCTTCCAAAATGCTCGACTCCACGTGATGGTGATACCTTGAGGATGAGGAAAACATGATCACCTACGTTGAACAATAGATCTCTACGATGCTTATCAACATAACTCTTCTGACGAGCACGAGCTTCTTGCAGCTTCGCCTTGGCGACGGCGACCTTCTCATTAGTCACCTCAATCATCTCTGGACTGTCGATCAGTCGTTCGCCCACCTGATCCCAGCAGATTGGGGCGCGACACTTCCTACCATACAACATTTCAAACGGTGCACACTTGATGCTAGCGTGTCAAGTGTTGTTGTATGCAAACTCCACTAGATAGATATAATCGTCCCAACTTCGTGTCCATTCTAGAGCACACGCCCGCAGCATGTTCTCCAATGTCGAAATAATATCCAAAATAAAGCATTATTTTAACACCAATCCTCTTCTAAATAATATCCAAAATGTTTCCCCGGCATCATGTAGCCGGAGATACATTGGCGGGATTATTTCCCTCCTTTGGTTTGGCGAAAAAATTTTGGGAATTTTTGGTCAGTGTTTCCCCGTCGACGTATCGCCGGGGAAACACCAGTCAACATTTGACCAAAAATTTTCCCCCAAATCTTTGCCACGTCAAATTTGGGTTGTCGTCTAGCGGTTTTTCCCGTCAATATTTTTCGTCGGGGAAAAGATCGATGGGGAAGGCCTCGAATGTTGTAGTGTAAGCGATTAAATCGTATTTATGGGCAGGGAGAAACTTAGTTCTAGAAGGAGGTCGTTATGCTTTCCCTCTATAAACATGAAAATATTGTTTCTCTCTTAGGATTTTGTGATGATAGAAAAGAGAAGATTCTAGTGTATGAGTATGTATCTAGGGGAAGTCTAGATTTGCATCTTGAAAAAGATGACCTAACGTGGGCTAGACGCCTGCGTATATGCATTGGAGCGGCTCGTGGACTAGCATATCTTCATAATTCTGGTGGTACACAATAAAGAGTATTGCATAGGGATGTTAAAAGTTCCAACGTTCTTTTAGATGATGATTGGAACGCAAGAATCTCGGATTTTGGTCTATCCAAATTTGGTCCTGCTAACCAACAATATACTTTTCTTAGGCACAATTGGATATTGTGATCCGTTGTATATCGAGACAGGATTATTAACAAAAGAGTCGGATGTCTACTCTTTTGGACTAGTACTGTTTGAAGTATATTGTGGGAGGTTGTGTATCGGAAATGACAACAAACATCTGCCTCGCACAGGATTGGTACGACGGTTCTATGAACAGAACAAAATAGGTGAGCTTGTTTTTTATCATATAAAGGATGAAATAATTCCTAATTCACTGAAAGCATTTGCATCAATTGCTTATCAGTGTTTAAATAGAGACTGTGAATCACGTCCATTGATGATAGAGATTGTGAGAGAACTTGAAAACGCACTCGAGTATCAAGTGACTTGTTTCTTTGATTCATTCATTCATTTTGGTTATCATATGAAATTCTGTATATGTCATGGGATAAAAAATGCAGTTTTCCAAGATCAATTGGCTAATGATAACCATAATTAACTTAAAGATTAATGTTGTACTTGTGTTTTCACCTAATTATCCAAATTTCTCTTTACACTCTTTGTGTCTGCACGAGGGAGTGATTCATTTGTGACTTCTAATGGGAAATTAAAAGTTGGAATAAACTGATCACGTATTTGACAATTAAAACAACTTAGTTAGATTTGATGCGTGGTTATTTTATATGATTCTATAGATAATTGGTTTGCCTATTAATGATTAATCGAGTATTGCAAGGATGTCCAGACGCATGACCATCATCAAGAGAATTACAACATACCCTACGATTTGAGTACGACTTTTCACTTTGTGAGAGACAGAAAGGAATGGTTTAGCTTGGAGGAACTTCTACATGCCGAAGCAGAAGTATTAGGAGGATCGGGTATGGAAACTACGTACAAGGCAGTGCTTTCATATGGGCCAGTCGTGGTTGAAGAGATTTAAGCAGGATGCCCTCAAGGAGGGAATTAAAGTAGACTCTCATGAACAGATGATGTTATTAGGAAGTATATCACATCCCAATTTGATGCCATATGTGGCATGTATCTACCACAAACAAGAAAGGATCTTGATCACTAATTTTAATATAAATGGTAGCATGGCTAGTCATCTCCATGTTACGCCACTTAAATATGGGTCGAAAGTTAGTATTCTCTTTATATGTAATCTCTGATTTATTTTATTGTTTTATGATCTACAGGTAAACCAAAAGATGGTGAGCCAGGATTCGATTGGCAAACATGATTAAAGATAATCCAGGGTGTAGCAAGAGGACTCAGTTATCTTCACCAACAATTCCCTGGCCTATTGATACCTCATGGCAATCTAAGCTTATCAAATGTGCTTCTTGACAGTGATTCTAATCCCCTGTTAGTAGACTATGCTCTAGCACCAATTATAGAAAAGGAAGCCGCGAAAACATACATGAAGGCCTACAAGTCACCTAAATTCAGTAAACATAAACAACATGTGATGAAGAAGACAGATGTGTGGTGTCTTGGGATCTTGATTTTAGAAATGCTAACAGGGAAATCCCCGTTAAACTATCTAGAACAAGGTAAGACTACTACAGAACAGGAGTTTGTGACATGGGTGAACAACTCTATATGCAGGGACAGAACTGAGACACAATCTGACCAAGTAAATTTACCAAAAAATCAAGGTTTTTTACAAAAATTAAAGCTACACCGCAAAGCTCCATCAATATCCCGTGCCCCCCCCCCCCTCACGTCCATTGATGATAGAGATTGTGAGAGAACTTGAAAACGCACTCGAGTATCAAGTGACTTGTTTCTTTGATTCATGCATTCATTTTGGTTATCATATGAAATTCTGTATGTCATGGGATAAAAAATGCAGTTTTCCAAGATCAATTGGCTAATGATAACCATAATTAACTTAAAGATTAATGTTGTACTTGTGTTTGCACCTAATTATCCAAATTTCTTTTTACACTCTTTGTGTCTGCACGAGGGAGTGATTCATTTGTGACTTCTAATGGGAAATTAAAAGTTGGAATAAACTGATCACGTATTTGACAATTAAAACAACTTAGTTAGATTTGATGCGTGGTTATTTTATATGATTCTATAGATAATTGGTTTTCCTATTAATGATTAATCGAGTATTGCAAGGATGTCCAGACGCATGACCATCATCAAGTTAATTACAACATAGCCTACGATTTGAGTACGACTTTTCACTTTGTGAGAGCCAGAAAGGAAAGGTTTAGCTTGGAGGAACTTCTACATGCCGAAGCAGAAGTATTAGGAGGATCGGGTATGGAAACTACGTACAAGGCAGTGCTTTCAAAAGGGCCAGTCGTGGTTGCCAAGAGATTTAAGCAGGATGCCCTTAAGGATGGAATTAAAGTAGACTTTCATGAACATATGATGTTATTAGGAAGTATATTGTTGGAATTTAGGAGTAAACTTAAATATAGTTTAGGGACTTAAGTGTACTTTGTAATATAGATTAGGAATAAACTTGTATTAGGAAGGTGCCTACCCCCTCATCTCTATAAATAGGGATGAGGGGGGATCCTAGTTCATTGTATTCTTCTTCCTTAATGTAGTCTTTATTAGGGTTACTAATAAAGAGGTAATTGAGGGTATACCGTGTGCATATATTTGTCGGTTCTTTGTAGTGTCTCGTGTTCGCTACTTGTGCTCGATATAACTCACGATCTAGCGGTTCCGCGTTATCAATCTTCGGGTTGTTGTCGGTTTCGTACAACAAGTGGTATCAGAGCTCACGGTTATTGTGGTCTCCGAAGATCGAGTGCTAGATCGAGGTTACGGGTTAGTTAAACTATCGAGGTGTCGAAGTTCGGATTTGAAGTTCGGTTTCAAAGTTTAGAGGATAGATTATACGATCCTTGAAGTTGCGATCGCCGATTGGTGACGAGAGGGAATAAAAGGTGACGAATGTGAGGGTTCTTTTTTGTTTAAAAAAAGGAAAAAAAAAAGAACAACGTGATTGGTTTATCATTGTTCTCACGTTTGTATGCATATTCCAATTCAGAAAGTGAGGGTTATCTCTTTGTTTAACAACAAAAGGTATTATATTTTAAATATATCTCACTTGGAAAGGTTTTTTAAATACTACAAAGTTGACGAATATTTGGAAAAGGTATGATACTTTTTCAAAGGAGTTGACTTCATTTTTCGTTTTAGTTTGATAAAACAGGAACGATTAAAGCGAAGTTGTATTGTTGCGGGTTCTTGTGGTTCAAGTTACGATCGTGGTTCGCTTGGGTATTCAAGTTTACGATCGGGTTGCTTGTTCATGATCGAGGGTTTAGGGTATCTAATAAATTCGATTTGCAAGAAAGATATTTTCTTGTGGTTCAAGTTTGATCGTGGTTTGCTTGGGTTTTTAAGTTAACGATCGGGTTGCTTGTTCTAATCGAGGGTTTAGGGTTATCCTAATTAATTCGATTTGCAAGAAAGGGTTTAGCAACAACGGGTATATTGCACACGGCTTGCGAGGCTTGTCGGTAAAGTTGGTTAAGAAACAACTTGACAAGGTTTGTAGCAAGGTTAAAGAAGATTCAAGACTTGTCGAGGTTGCAAGATCTCTTAGGTTATTAGAGATAGGTTTTGCAAAATTAAAAGTACGACAAGGGTTACTTCAAAAGGAGTCGGGTACTTTCTTGATTCAAGGGTTGTCGATTTGTTGGATAGGTTAATTTCTAAGGCTCAATCGATATTTGTGTAAGAAAGGGTGTTCTTTTGAAGGGTTACTTGGTTTGATCGATTTCTAAGAAGGTTTCTCTTAGGGTTATATCGATAAAGCAAGGGTTTTTCATTATAAACGGGGACTTCGTATTCGTGATTGTGAGGTTTAATATATCACAAGGTTTAGCGAATTATCGAAGGGACTTTGTCGGTTTATGATTGTGAGCTTATTCACAAGGTTTAGCAAACAACAAAGGGATAAAGAAAAAAATGGCTAGTTCTATAACTAGGTTTGACATCGAAAATTTCGATGGGTCTAATGTACATAAGCATGGAGGTTCAAAACAAGTTGGGTTCAAACAACTTGGTCCTGGTGTTAAAACAGGAGTCCATGGAGTACAGGTTCATAAACGTGTTTGGTTTGAGGTGGAACTGCAGGGAGCTCAGGGGGTCGTGAAGCTGAGGTTTTTCAGGTTAGTAATGATCATGTTGCAATGGCTCAAAGACGGTTTGAGGTGGAACTGCATGGAGCTCAAGTGGGTCGTAAAGCTGAGGTTTTTCAGGTTAGTAACGATCATGCTGTAGTGGCTCAAATACGGTTGGAGGACAAACAACCTGAAGAAAAGACAAACACGGGCTGCTTGATAAATGAGCAGGAAAAGGTACACCTTGGTATAAAGGTGGGGGCAAACATTACAATAACCGGAGAACCTGGTCAAGAGAGTGCGGAGGGTAATGTTGCTGAGAAGAAGAACGTGAAGGAGTTTATGGAAGCTAATCTAGGGAAATTATAGAAGTACAATGCCTGGTCGACAAGGTGGTTCCCGGTTCGAGGTTCCAACACCGGTAATAAGTGTTGAGTATCGGTTATGTTTAAGTGTTACTCCTAAGGTGGAAATTGTTGGAATATTAGTAGTAAACTTAAATATAGTTTAGGGACTTAAGTGTACTTTGTAATATAGATTAGGAATAGACTAGTATTAGGAAGTTTTTAGGTTAACCTCTTTAAGTTGGTTTATAGGAAGTTTCCTATTTGACTTAAGGAGGTGCCTACCCCCTTGTCTCTATAAATAGGGATGAGGGGGATCCTAATTCATTGAATTCTTCTTCCTCAATGTAGTCTTTATTAGGGTTATTAATAAATAGGTAGTTGAGGGTATACCGTGTGCATATATATTTGTCGGTTTTTTGTAGTCTATCGTGTTCGCTACTTGTGCTTGATACAACTCGCGATCTAGCGGTTCCGCGCTATCGAACTTCGGGTTTGTTGTCGGTATAGTACAACAGTAAATAATCATATGAACTTTTGTATCAATTTTGATCCATTCTTTTATTTGAGCCGAGTGTTTGATCTTCAAACTAGTTATAATGATCATCTTCTAACAACTGTGATCCTTTTGAAACTCTTGAATAGGGACCCTCAATTGCAGAAAATTGGAGCTCCTTACTATGCGCGGTACGAAAGGGTGTTGCAACCATCAAGGTTTCGTATCCAAGTCAGAATGGACATAAGAATAAAGAGCTTATAACGGGACTTCTCAAGGACAAACTCAAATACAGAGTAAATTACTCCTTCATTCTATTATTATTATTATCAACATTTCCCTTTCATTATTATAGTGTAATGACAAGGCTTTTTGGTTAATGTTTTCAGGGATTTGTGATCTCAGATCTTATGGGTATTGGCATGATTACCCATCCAGCGCGTGTTAATTATGCTTACATGATTGAACAAAGTGTTGGTGCTGGCGTAGACATGGTACGTTGGCTTTAGTACATCATAACATAGAATTAACTAAGTATATTTTATTTTGGTTGGGTGTGATCTCTTACTTTGTAAAATTATGACAGATTATGGTTGAAAACAACTACCAAGAGTTCATGGACGACTTAACCTCCCTTGTGAAGAACAAAGTCATTCCAATTAGACGAATCAATGATGCAGTTAGGAGGATCTTATGCGTGAAGTTCATCTTGGGATTGTTTGAAAACCCATTAAATACTGATCTAAGCAATGCGGAAGACATTAGAGAGCAAAAGTTGAAAGACAGAATAAAAAAGATATGGCTATGCAAGCTATGTGTATTGACCTGTCGATGATTCCATTACGCAAAAGAACAGCGAGAATCTTGGCAGCGCCTACTCATGATGATAACAACGGGAATCACTGTGCTAGATGAACGGCTATTAAGGAAGAAGATCAATTACAAAAGGTATATATGGATCTTTTGTTACCATTTTTGTAGCGGACACAACCTATTGATCTTTTATATTCAGCTGCATTAACTATTTATATTGATGTTACAGGCACATCCATCTTATCATGAATTGTCCCTGTTTGAATTGAAGCTCAAGAACCGCTCAACCTATTAGAAGAACAAGTTAAAAAGATGGGAACTAGAGTTGTGCTACTCGAGAATGGTGTTAAGATTGAAATTGAGACTAGTGAATTATGAAAGATGAGACTACTTCGTCTCTAGTTATGTTGGTAGTTGTCGTTGACTTGTCGTGATTGTTTTTGAAGTTAGAATATGTTTAGAATTGAGCTATTTCGTGGAAGTTTTTTTTTCTTCAATGTTTGCGGAGTACGTATGGATACTTTTGGATAACATTTCACCAAGGGATGATAGTGTGGCTAAACGCATGTCGTTCTTTAGTTTTTTGGCATTATCGATCAGTTCATGAAAACATTAGGTATATCAGTTGTTTGGCATAGTTTAGGTTTAGTGAGCCAGACTTATTATGTACATATGGAATACAAACACATATACTAGGCAACATATTTTATAGCAATGTGAAATTATTCGTAACAAAAAAACCAAGTACCCTAGCTAGCCTTATTTGACAAATCCTTCTATTCTTCGCTGGAATTAGATAAGTATTCTTCTTCATCTTCGGTCTCCCTTAACCCTTGTAACTTCTCAAAGACCTTTCTCATATTCCACCTCTTCGAGACATCTGATTCACAGCAATGAAAGCCGATCTCCATGAGGTCTATCATCTCAATCTCGTTGCTTTTTGTCCATTTCATGCCTTTATCAAACACCTTGTCGGTGATCAACTCATGCCTCCCTATAGACACGGAGGGAACCAGAGTGGGTCCCGGGACACCGATGGAACTTTGCGGCGTAGCTTTAGTTTTTGTAAAAAACCTTGATTTTTTGGTATATGTACCTGGTCAAATTGGGTCTCAGTTGTGTCCCTGCCTATAGAGTTGTTCACCCATGTCACAAACTCCTGTTCTGTAGTACTCTTACCTTGTTCTAGATAGTTTAACGGGGACTTCCCTGATAGCATTTCTCAAATCAAGATCCCAAGACACCACACATCTGTCTTCTTCGTCACACGTTGTTTATATTTAGTGAATTCAGGTGACTCCTAGGCCTTCATGTATGCTTTCGCGACTTCCTTTTCTATAATAGATGCTAGAGCATAGTCTATTAACAGGGGATTATAGTCATTACACTCACTGTCAAGAAGCACATTTGATGAGCTTAGATTGCCATGAGGTAGCGATAGGCCAGGAAATTGCTGGTGAAGATATATAACTAAGTCCTCTTGCTACACCCTGGATTATCTTTTATCGTGTTTGCCAATCCAATCCTGGCTCACCATCTTTTGGTTAAGCTATAGATCATAAAACAATAAAATAAATCAGATATTACATATTTATAAAGATAATACTAACTTTCAACCCATATTGAAGCGGCGTACCATGGAGATGACTAGCCATGCTACCATTTATATTAAAATCGGTGATCAAGATCCTTTCTTGTTTGTGATAGATACATGCCACATATGGATCAAATTGGGATGTGATATACTTCCTAATAACATCATATGTGCATGAAAGTCTACTTTAATTCCCTCCTTGATGGCATCCTGCTTAAATCTCTTGGCAACTACGACTGGCCCTTTTGAAAGCACTGCCTTGTACGTAGTTCCCATACCCGATCCTCCTAATACTTCTGCTTCGGCACGTAGAAGTTCCTCCAAGCTAAACCTTTCCTTTCTGGCTCTCACAAAGTGAAAAGTCGTACTCGAATAGAAGGCTATATTATAATTCTCTTGATGATGGTCATGCGTCTGGACATCCTTGCAATACTCGATTAATCATTAATAGGCAAACCAATTATCTATAGATTCATATAATATAACCACGCATCAAATCTAACTAAGTTGTTTTAATTGTCAAATACGTGATCAGTTTATTCCAACTTTTAATTTCCCATTAGAAGTCACAAACGAATCACTCCCTCGTGCAGACACAAAGAGTGTAAAGAGAAATTTGGAAGTGCAAACACAAGTACAGCATTAATCATTAAGTTAATTATGGTTATCATTAGCCAATTGATCTTGGAAAACTGCATTTTTTATCCCATGACATATACAGAATTTCGTATGATAACCAAAATGAATGCATGAATCAAAGAAACAACTCACTTGATACTCGAGTGCGTTTTCAAGTTCTCTCACAATCTCTATCATCTATGGACGTGATTCACGGTCTCTATTTAAACACTGATAAGCAATTGATGCAAATGCTTTCAGTGAATTAGGAATTATTTCATCCTTTATATGATAAAAAAACAAGCTCACCTATTTTGTTCTGTTCATAGAACTGTCGTACCAATCCTGTGAGAGGCAGATGTTTGTTGCCATTTCCGATACACAACCTCCCACGATATACTTCAAACAGTACTACTCCAAAAGAGTAGACATCAAATAAGAAAACAAAAACAGGAGATCCAAAGATGAGTTTAATTTGGAGAAATTGATGGATCTCTTATGTTTAACATGTTAGTAATTGTTGGATTATTTATGATATCATTTGTTCTTAGAACAATATTTAATCAACTATACTTGGGCAAGATGAAAATCGAGTTTCCTTGATCTGTGTGCTTGGAGAAAATTTAATAGAGTAATAATTAAGCAATTGGATCAATAATCAAATAGTTTATTTGTTTCCCACTCTATGATCGGTTCACATTCTGATTAGCAACTAAAAACGATTGCAATTTTTAAATCCATTTTGGAATGATGACAGCTTCTTAGAAATCACATTCATATGGACAAAGATATGAGTTTTTACCTTAGGTCAAAAAACTAGTTTTTTTACTTTTGTTGTCACCGCATATTTCCATTAATCAATGAGCATATTCATGGTCCTGCAAAAAATAAATTCAAACCGTACTAGTATTAAGAGAAAGGCTGACAAATTGTATTAACACACTTGTGCAATGCATTAAGACTACCTTTTTTAGATATGATGCAATGCATTTATTCCCGAATACAACATTTGAGCTATGCTGAAAGGAGGTTCCATCTAAAAGAAAATCACAATTATCATGATTCCAAATTATAATTTCAATACAATTTAAACAAAAGTAAATAAATCAATTAAAAGTTGCTTGTGGTCGACTATGAATGATCAATCGGACCAGGGTCTAATTCCGCGATAAGAGAGCTTTGAATCCAGACATATTTTTCCATTAATAACCATAAAGCTTATTAATTACAAATCATACAGACGACCTGATTATTTGACTCAATAACTGAAAATCATACGAACCTAGTATGAGATGCATATACATCATACTAAACCAGTTTGGTGTTAGTGACCGAGAAGAAAATGTTTATTATAAAAACAATAAAATCATATATAAAAAAGACAAAATATCGAAATTACAAAACTAGTTTTGAGGCGATCTGATTCTAATGTGTTTCATATTCAAGCAAGCCTTATATTTGAATGATATTAGGTTATGAAAAAACTAATTAGTAATAACACATTAAATTCTTGCGTAATTTTAGGAATTAAAATTTCAATCAAGAGAGAATGATATGGTGATTTTTTTTTACAAATTTAAAAACTTTTGTTACTGTGTTTTAAATTTTAAATAAGACAAAACTGATATCTCTGTTATGTATTTTGGTTTAGAAATTCTTGCACAAAGGTTGAAACTAACATATTGGATAAGGCGTGGTATCATGGGCATCATGAACTAAGTTTGATTCTTGGCTATGCCATATATTTTATAGATAAGGCTAAGTGGATTGCCAAGTAGGATTGATGATGCTTAGATGGATTGCATAGTATGATTGAAAATTGTTAAATAGGATTGTCTAGTAGGATTGATTTGCATGAGGTGTTATTTAATTATCTTTTTATATATATACGTCAAGTAAAAATGGGCCACAAAGTCGTTAATCGGTTAATGAGTTACGTCAAAGTGAATGTCATATTTTTATATTTACATTTGTGATAATGATTAAGGTATCATTTAATTAGTTTGTTAATGATACTTGTCATTAATTTGTGGTTAATGATTAATACTTGGGATTTAAATAACAAAGTGATAGTTTTTAGATGACGAGTTTGGGATCTTTAAAGAATCAGGGAATTAAATTTTAATGGCTAGATTCGAAATTACTTTTTCTAAGTGGTTATGGCGTTGATTTGATATCACTTATTTGAGATTGAAGTTGGATTTACGAAGACATGCACTTAATTTATCTTGAAGTCGGGGTTGGTTAGATTGATGAATTCAAATATAACTTGCTCGAGCTTAAATTTAAGATGAAGACTTGGAATATCTAATTTCTTGAAGTCAGGGTGGATGGTTGAAGACATGGATAACTATCACTTTAAAGAATTACGTTGTAGTACTCAATGTCACACGCAGAAGACGATGTGGATAGTCTATAAAGGTGTTGTACTTTCCATATACATTGAATGTCGGGTATAGGGTACTTAGAGATATGCCTTTGCACCACTATTCAATCAACATTAGTGCAAGCTTAAGTTACAAGAACGGGGAATTATTCTTAAACTTCAACTTTGGTACATCGGGTTTACTCTATTAGTGTTCATTTCAATTAGCCTATAAAAGGGTTGGTAAAGATAGCTAGAGATAGTTGTATGGGTAGATAGTTGATCAGCAATTGATTCTCAAGATATTTATTCAAGTTAATTTTATTCTTCTCACAAGATTTCAAATATATGTGCGCTCAATGTGTTGTTAATTTCGAGGCATCAAACCCGGCAAGGGGGAAGATATAGATACACCGCACAACAAGTGAACGTAGTAGCGTTCATACCTTCTTATTTCAGGTCGCTCCGAGGAGAAAAATGTCATAACTTAAGAGAAAGTCATTGTTTTAACTTGTTACTTCTTGTGTATTACTCCAACTTCCTGGGGGAAGAGACGCAAGAAACAATTTACTATGGGAAAAGTGATACACAATGCTATGATAATCCCTTTATAGTAGTCATTAGCTTGAAAGTTAAAATGAGTACACCCAGACTTCAGTGTTGAGTTGGATGTTACTAGATATATCATCATTATCCTAGACGGGGAAATGTGTACATCAAGGACGCACAACAAGATCACATGATTGAGATTTATAATATATTCTGAAGGTTAGCCCGCATTGATCGCTAGTGCTTTGAATTGTTATTTTGGTGTTATCGCTTCAACTCCGTCATCAGATAGAGTGTGTAGTTTAGGTTTTTGGGATTCATACAATGAGACTAGATGCATCACTTCAACTACATGGGTAAAGCGATACCTCAACACTGTTTGTATGCATTATTTGAGCCTCGAGGGGAAGTTATGTGAGAAGAATTATTCATGTGTAAAAAAATACATTGGTGATCCATTTTATGTTCCCGTAACGGATAATCACTATGCTTATTATCAAAGAAGCAGTCATATTTGATATGGGTATCTACTCATTCCGCGGTGCACTTAATCATTCTAAGCTTGCAATAAATAATTGAAACTGCTTATATGAAGATTGTTAGTTCGGGGGAAGCTATTAAAGCTTCTAAATGATGAATATGTGGCATGCATGGGGGGCTGATTCAAAACTTCTCCTTAACCACATGGAAGCTTCTAGGAAAAATTTGTAAGTAATTATGTATATCGTCCCATGAGGGAAGATTGTTAGCATTTCACTTATATGTGACGACATACAAAGTTACCATAGTTTCTGTCACCACCAAACACATGGACTAGTTTAGGCATTCTATTATATTTATAAGTGCTTGGTGGTATATATACCCTTAATGGCTTCCATAGAGGGTGTGACTATTGTTATAATTTCACATATCAAACTTTATTTCTCTCTCTAACTCACTCTCTCACTACAAATGGCTATTACTTAGTTTGAGTCTCCCGAATCTCTGAATACGTGATTCTTGGTACTTCGCAAAATTTTCTTTGAAAAAGGTCTAAAGAAGTCTTATTAACCTGAATATTCCATCTTCAATCATCAAAAACCCAATTGCATCTTCACTCTTGCTCATTATACGTAAATTAAGATAAACTCTTGATCAGTTGCCACTACAACAAAACAAGGGTTTAGGGTCAGGTTTTTATTAGGGTCGACAAAGTCGACCCTAAATTAAGTGAGGGCCCACCACTTTCTTAAGAAAATGAAGTCAAGTATTAGCTGTGGGGACAATGTGGGGACACAAAACTTAGGAACGACCAAGTCGTCCCTAAAATAAAAAATAATAATTTTTCCCCATTTTTATTATATTTTGTTATTTAAAAGTAATATAACTAATTTTCTATGAAATTAAAATCTTAGGGACGACCAAGTCGTCCCTAAAATAAAAAGAAAAATAATTTTCCCCCTTTTTATTACATTTAGTTATTTAAAAGTAATATAATTAAATTTCTGTAAAATTAAAATCTTAGGGACGACCAAGTCGTCCCTAAGATAAAAAGAAAAATAATTTTTCCCCTTTTTTATTACATTATGTTATTCAAAAGTAATATAATTAATTTTCTGTAAAGTTAAAATCTTAGGGACGACCAAGTCGTCCCTATAATTAATTATATATGTCAGTCTGAGGATCATTTGAAGAGGGATTGTCCCAGGTATAATCACAAGAAATCTCAAGGTTTTGTCAAGAATGAAGATCAAGTATCCGATTCTGGAGCTGATAGGTATTACAATGCTGATGTTATGATGGCTATGAGTGTTCATGAACTTTTGGACTGGATCATGGATTCAGGGGGCTCATACCATATGACATACACGAGAGATTATTTGGTTGATTTTAAAGAGCATGACGGTGGTAATGTACTGCTAGGTGATGGCAGGGAATGTCGTGTATGGGGGACGGGTAAGGTTCGAGTACGAATGAGGGATGGGTCAAGTTTCTTGTTGGACAACGTCAGGTATGTTCCAGAATTAAGACGAAACTTGATATCGCTGGGCACTCTTGAAAAAAAGGGTTTTACCATGAAGATGCAGTCGGGCAAGATCAAGGTTATAAAGGGTTCACTGGTGGTACTATCAGGAACAAGAAGGGCAAATTGCGTATATACCCTGAACGGTCAGGCTGTGACCGGGAAGACAATGAAGGGTAGGAAGCAATTAGGAAAATTTCAGACTGGGTGGAAGATCAAGACAGGTGATGTTCTTGATTCTTGTAATCAGAAGGCCAAACATTTGGATGTTGCAGGGTTACAGCAGCAGAATGGGTTGGTTGAGAAGACAAACGTGACACTCTTGGATAAGGTACATTGTTTTCTGATTAAGTCTGGTCTGTCCAAGGTTTTTTGGACATAGGATACAACCATGTCTACATATCTAGATAATAGGTCACCATCAGCAGCGATTGGATTCAAGAAGACTATAGATATGTTTGGGTTTTTTGGTTGGCTTGCTAGTATTGAGCACGGAATGCTTGAACCGGTTAAGTTCAAGTGCATATTCTTGGGATACCATAAAGGTATGAATGTCTATCAACTTTGGAGGTTAGATGACGTTACTTTAAAGGGAGTGCTTTACAGGAATATGGGTTTCAATGAAAGTGGGCAATACAAGAAAACTTTCATTGGTTCTGGTGTATGTACAAGTTCAGTGCAGGTGTTGCAAGGAGTTGGGTTTGAGGTGGAATCTCGGGAGAATCATGCATTTGAGGTGGAACCTCGAGGGAATGTTGATCATGTAGATGTTCCAAAGGAAGTACAAACTCAAGATTTGATATACTATCATCTAGCACGAGATAGGGAGCAACACTTAGCACGGGAACTATTCAAGTATAGAGAAGACAGTAATGAGTCTGCTTTTTGCAGTTGCTGCAGTGGAGAAGATATATGCACACAAGTCACTGACTTTCAATGATACAGTTGCTTGTGAGGTTCTTTCCAAGTGGATGGCTGGATTGAAAGAAGAAATGCATACTCGGTTAGATGTGCATGTGCTCAACAAGGGTTGCAGGAAAAGTAGTGACGACAGATACGGTAATTACTGGGAGTATACACCAGGTATGATCATACATCTATTTCTCTATATAGAGTGTATGGTATTTTCTTGCGGATGCAAGGCTGAGATCTCGGTTACCAAGGGTTTGTTGGTTAAAGCAAAGGGAGATATACTTGGTATTAAGATCATCAGGAATCAGAGTGGTAATACTCTGAGGGTGTCACGGTCCAGGTTATACAACGGAAAGTTGGTACAGACTTTGTTGAAGGGACACTCCATACTGTCGTTGGAGGATAGTCTATCAGGGGACTGTGATGTGGAGAAGAATAGTAAGTGTTCATATATATATGCAGTTGGAAGCCAGGAGTATCAGGTGGTCTGCACGAGACCTAACATAGCATCTGCACGTGTGGGTATGTTGGATATGTTTGATCGTGGATTATAGATTTACGTACAGGTTTTTGTGGATTATGACTGTCACACCCCACCATGGCAGAATATGGGGCGCGACGTATGGATATCATCACAACAATAGCGTGTCTATAGAGTGAACTAAATGAAATAGAAATGTCATAAAAAGGTGACACAATGTCATGACAATATCTCAAATAATGTAGGCGTCTAAGTGAGTAGGTAACAGGCCTACCTCTTACCAAAGACATTCAAATAAACAAACATCAAACATATAGGTGTCTAAAATGTACCACTTATTTAAACATTAAATAAATACTAAGAGGAAAGGGATTCCTCCTAATGCAATCCTAGCAGCCTCTAGAATCTAGCCACCTCTAACATCATCCTTCATAACTACCTCACCTGAAAATGACACTAAAATCTGTCAACATAAAGTTGATGAGAACATAGGTTTAAGTTATCAAAATATCTTAAGAAACCTTGTCAACCGCTGTAAATAAGTTGAAGAAAAACAATTTATAGTAATGGACCATAATGTGATAATCATGTTACATGCATCCACAACAAAACTTAAACCAAGTACCGATCACATCTACAATTCACAAAGCACACTATAAAAATCAAGAAGTATCCCGTCACACACACAAGAACACACACCACACTATCCGGATCTTTCCCACACCACCTGTGGAAGATGAACTATATCCTCGTCGAGATATCTTGCCTCCGAAGAGACGATGCACAAGTACTCAAGAAGGATCGTGCCCCACGAACCAAGAACTCAGAACCAAGAAGTCAGGACGGATCGTGCCCCACGCTCCACACACATCACAACTGGTCCCATAGACGCCCATACATCTATGTACCAAAGCCAATCACAACACAAACAATATTCTCATGGCAAAACACATATCAAAGCACATATGAGAACACATAAGTACGCAAGTCACACAATAACACATCTATGTCCAAAAATTTATGAAAATACAGTACCAAAACATTTTAAGAACACCACAAGTGTCATCTCCATCCCATACTATAAGAAAACATTTAAAAACTCAGTGAAAATGGGACTATGAACTCACCTGAATGCTTCTTCACAAGTCCTCGCACTAGCAACAAGCTAACAAACCAAAACCACGCAATCAATATATGAACCAATCACTAAGATGGCTCATCAACCTATGATGGACATCTAAACTCCTCTCATATAAATACCCCATTTATAAACTCTAAACACCCCATTACCCTTCCCTAACAATTCCTTAACTTGGTTAAGTTTAATAACTATCCCACTCATATTTTACACAAAACAGTCCCAATTTTAGGTCTCCAAACTTTAAGTCAAACGTCCACTTAAGCAAACCCATAGTTTCTGTAAAAGGAATATTCATACCTTTACATATGTTAGCTAACACCTCCCATTTGCCCCAACCTTAAAGCTACTGTTAAGGCCCCGATATATATATATATATATATATATATATATATATATATATATATATATATATATATATATATATATATATATATATATATATATATATATATATATATATATATATATATATATATATATATATATATATATATATATATATATATATATAGTGTAACTTTACTTACAAAACCCATCTTAATGACAGAACTTGCAGAACTCTTATTTTTGAAGGAAAACATGTATATTTGAAGGATTACATGTATGTTTTTAGAGAATATATGTATTCACGAAGCATATTTGAAGTTCTTTTTGTCAAAATTAAATAAAATTAAAAAAAAGATATTCAAAAACATACATGTTTGAGGGCGTGCATGCATGTATGTGCACGCATTCAAAAACATACATTTTATAAAGCGCGCCTGCATGTATGTGCACCGATATAAAAACATACATGTTCGCTTTCATAAACATACATGTAAGCCTTTAAACATACATGTTTGCTTTCAAAAACAAGAGTTCTGCAAGTTCTGTCACTAAAATGAGTTCTGTAAATAAAGTCCCCCTATATATATATATATATATATATATATATATATATATATATATATATATATATATATATATATATATATATATATATATATATATATATATATATATATATATATATATATATATATATATATATATATATATATATATATATATATATATATATATATATATATATATATATATATATATATATATATATATATATATATATATATATGTATATGTATATATATATATATATATATATATATATATATATATATATATATATATATATATATATATATATATATATATATATATATATATATATATATATATATATATATATATATATATATACATACTTTTGTCATTCCAGATTTACTGATTTTAAACATACTAAAAGTTTGTTACAATTAAGGGGTCTTACCCTAAACCACAACCTTAGCCCAAGTGCAGATACTTACTAAAATATATAAACCATCTCTCATGTTCGTGAGAAGATCCCAATGCAACCCTAAGTACCCCAAACAACCAAAAACTTAAAAAGAAAACAGGCTGACTTCAAAACTGTCTTGACCTCCGACTGTTGTAACCTGTTTTTGACCCACTTCCCGACCTCCAATTTAGTTCTAACTTCTTGAATTGGAAAGCCATTTCAATTACCTTTTCAGGGATACTTGGATCGCATCTTGAATGTTCCTAGAACTCCCGATATGATCAAAACAATTGACTCAAAATACTGCCCAGTTTTTAAAAACGGGTTTAATCAAATTAACCTAATTAATTCCCCATAACCCCATTAGTTACAAGCCCTAATTTATGTAATCATTATAACATCATTATTATAACATTAATTTACTGTTTATATATTAAACCCTAACCCTAATCCATCATAAGATGATTAAAGAAAACAATAAAACAATTTAATTAAAAAATGTTAAGAAGGTTTTACCTTTAAATTAATGGAAGATGTAAAAACCCAAATTTTTGAAGAACCCTAATTCTTCTCTTTGGTCGACTAAAACTCCAGGGAATAAAAAAAATGCGTTTGATTTAGTGTTGGGGGTTCCTTATATAGCCAAAACAATCCTTGTCCAACCCAATTACCACTCACCATAAATCTTTTCTTTTTTCCTTTTTTTTCTCTTCTAAACCGACCTATACCCCATAAAATTCATTTTTCTCTTTATTTTATTATTAAATAAATATCTTATTAATATTACCTTAATTTTCCTTAATTTATTTCAGCTCCTAAAGCCTCCAAAACCTCAAAACCGTAAAACTAGTCAGTTTTTACGCGAATATCGTAAAAGACGTAAAATATACACTTTTAAAAAAAATCTCAAATTTTGAAATAAACTTTATAACTAAGTCCTAAATGACTTAAAACCATCCCGAAAAATATCCATATGACTAATTACCTCATCCGAGACCTCTAAATGCTAAACCGTAAATCCTAAAAAAATACTATTACTATAATACTTATACGTATACGTAAACACCAAAATATCACCATTTCATTTCATAGTCATAACTTGTAAGCTCATGAACATAAAATAACCGTTCCTCGATTTACTTATGAGTACTTCTATACTCATAAACGATAACCACACCAACCTTAATCACTCAAAATAAACATGTAATCACATAATCAAGTAAGCACACATAAAATAACCTAAAAGTAAAACCAAGTGACAAATCCAAAACCTAGGGTTGTCACCTCACTCCCTCCTAATAGAAATCTCGTCCCGAGATTTACTCCCAAACTCAAACTTATTCTCAGCAAACAAACGAGGATACATATCCCTGATAAAACCTTTACGTTCAAACGTGAACTCAGTTTATACTAAAATAATCTCAAGGAACAACACATGAGCCTTAACCGTCCACGAGGAAACTTATTAAAACCATACAATTATGTAATCAACCTAACTAAATCCCGCAACTCATCAAACAAGAACTGTCTTGAAACCAAGTTAGAAGCCATCACATAACTCGACGGGTTTAAAACTGTCACCCCGATTTCGGTCTTACTCATAAATACCATAAATCAAAACTCATCAAAATATAACCACGTGCTCTAAGGTCTAAATAAATCTCAAATTCTATCCCAAATCATCTCTATGTTAACCCTCCACGTGTTTATTACCCCAAATAAACAAAGACAATGGAATTTTTAAACTATCTCAATAACATTTACGCTAAAAGTACCGTACAAACGAACACCTGAAATGAGGACTCGATAAATGCGCTACTACAGAAGTTGAACATGCCAAAGAGAAAAGAGCTAGAAAACCATCCTAAGAATACAACCGATAAGTAGAAAGGAATTATACATATATAGGCATATGCATACATACACTCAAATCCATCCAACATATACTATACAAGCATGTATTAACCCTCTTTCATGCAACCATACTTAGGAATCCATTGATGTTGTGGTACTTGTGTAACTATGTTAGCCACCATACTTATACAAGTCCCCTTTCACCAATGCACTCCCTCCTATGATGACACTTATAAGAATTAATACTACACATAACACATCGGTCTACCAACTCAAATAAGCACATAGATCCTACAACTCATATAAGCACATAACCACAACATAAAATAAGATTCAAAATCCATGTATTAAAATAACGTAGCCAATGCAGGAAACTCATAAACTCGTAGTCTAGCTGAACCAGCGTAGACAAAATTCGAAATGTATAAAGAACATGAAAGCATAATTAAACGAAATCCAACAATGACTAGTGTATATGACTATAGTTCAACCCGCATTATTCAAAACTCGAAAAGAAAATAACATGTAGTTAAGTATGAACCATACTAGTTCATAACTTAAAAAATATCGCAAAAATAACATCCAAACACATCAACTATTATAAAAAGCACATATACCCCTATGACGCCTATGTGCAAGGACCCTTAAGCTATAGACTAGGCTACGCGACTAGGCAACCTAATTCTCTATAACCATTGTCTCTGATACCATTCTGTCACACCCCACCATGGCGGAATATGGGGCGCGACGTATGGATATCATCACAACAATAGCGTGTCTATAGAGTGAACTAAATGAAATAGAAATGTCATAAAAAGGTGACACAATGTCATGACAATATCTCAAATAATGTAGGCGTCTAGGTGAGTAGGTAACAGGCCTACCTCTTACCAAAGACATTCAAATAAACAAACATCAAACATATAGATGTCTAAAATGTACCACTTATTCAAACATTAAATAAATACTAAGAGGAAAGGGATTCCTCCTAATGCAATCCTAGCAGCCTCTAGACTCCAGCCACCTCTAACATCATCCTTTATAACTACCTCACCTGAAAATGACACTAAAATCTGTCAACATAAAGTTGGTGAGAACATAGGTTTAAGTTATCAAAATATCTTAAGAAACCTTGTCAACCGCTGTAAATAAGTTGAAGAAAAACAATTTATAGTAATGGACCATAATGTGATAATCATGTTACATGCATCCACAACAAAACTTAAACCAAGTACCGATCACATCTACAATTCACAAAGCACACTATAAAAATCAAGAAGTATCCCGTCACACACACAAGAACACACACCACACTATCCGGATCTTTCCCACACCACCTGTGGAAGATGAACTATATCCCCGTCGAGATATCTTGCCTCCGAAGAGACGATGCACTAGTACTCAGGACGGATCGTGCCCCACGAACCAAGAACTCAGAACCAAGAAGTCAGGACGGATCGTGCCCCACGCTCCACACACATCACAACTGGTCCCATAGACGCCCATACATCTATGTACCAAAGCCAGTCACAACACAAACAATATTCTCATAGCAAAACACATATCAAAGCACATATGAGAACACATAAGCACGCAAGTCACACAATAACACATCTATGTCCACACCTTTATGAAAATACAGTACCAAAACATTTTAAGAACACCACAAGTGTCATCTCCATCCCATACTATAAGAAAACATTTAAAAACTCAGTGAAAATGGGACTATGAACTCACCTGAATGCTTCTTCACAAGTCCTCGCACTAGCAACAAGCTAACAAACCAAAAACACGCAATCAATACATGAACCAATCACTAAGATGGCTCATCAACCTATGATGGACATCTAAACTCCTCTCATATAAATACCCCATTTATAAACTCTAAACACCCCATTACCCTTCCCTAACAATTCCTTAACTTGGTTAAGTTTAATAACTATCCCATTCATATTTTACACAAAACAGTCCCAATTTTAGGTCTCCAAACTTTAAGTCAAACGTCCACTTAAGCAAACCCATAGTTTCTGTAAAATGAATATTCATACCTTTACATATGTTAGATAACACCTCCCATTTGCCCCAACCTTAAAGCTACTGTTAAGGCCCCGATATATATATATATATATATATATATATATATATATATATATATATATATATATATATATATATATATATATATATATATATATATATATATATATATATATATATATATATATATATATATATATATATATATATATATATATATATATATATATATATATATATATATATATATATATATATATATATATATATATATATATATATATATATACTAGTGACAAAACCCGTCCGATGGACGGGTATGATGTCTGATTTTTGTTTAGATCTTTATGTTTACTTTTATTGAGGTTCATATTTGTTTGTAAATATAATTTTTATAAGTATAGCATTATGAATTACATTTATTCTTTTAGCTACATATAAATTTTAAAAATTTTATAAAGTTTTTTTATTCTTATCGATATATATTAAGTTACAATTATAGCATGAATGATACAAATAATTGATTTTGTAATAATTAATTTATTGTGAATTGTTTTCTGTTTTTTTTTAACAAAATTGTTTTCTGTTTATGTAAATTGTTTTCTCATATCTCTCCTATTATAGTGTTGATTGTTTATCTGGATGTGAACTTTTCATATTTATTCAATAATCATAGTCATTTGATCAAAGCATAACTTTTAGTGGAGAATCTTCAGTCATTTAATTTTGTTTTTTTGTTGTATTATTTTGTTGTTAATCTTATGAAAGTTTGTTTGTTTTAGTTTAAGATAACTAATCAATGTCATCATATGATAAGATTACATTGTTTTTATTTTATTTTATTAGTAAACCTAAAAGCATATACACTCAATGGTTTGTAATAACATCAATGCCATTATATGATAAGATTACAATGTTTTTACCATTATATGATAAGATTACCATGTTCTTGATTCATTGTGATTCTACTTAAGCAACGCATGTATGACTTTTATTAAGAGAAATTGATAAATAGAATAAATAAATGCCTAGAATCAGAAGCTCCATCAAAATTGTAATATGTTATAATACATTTTTTTACCTTAATTTAAAAAGTTAACATAGCTAGCTGACGCACAGTTGATAACCATACTATCTTAATTTATATACATTAAGTAGTTTGGCGCGGTAAAGTTCATTTGAGATAACCTACACGGAAGTCTCAAGGTTTTACGAAAGTGAATCAGTTGTAAGCTACTAACGCCAATTGATAAAAAGATAGTGGCTTATCTTAAGTTCATCAAATTCACCTAAATTTTTAAATTTAGAATCATGTTTTAACAAAACATTATTACGAAGAGACAACATCCTTTGTTGTTTTAATTTAACCACTTTCACATAAAATGTTTATGTTTTTTTTTCATAAACTCAAATTGTTAATTTTTTTATTATTCAACTTAAAATGTTAATGTTTTTTCTTTCATTACCTTAAATTGTTAATGTCTTTTTTTATTATTCATATAATCTCATGATGTAAGGTTGTTTTATCAATCATCGCAAAAAATACTCCATAACTAAATACATCAACTTTCTATTTCCTACTCTTTACATTCACTCCCTTTCACAATTCACTCTTGGTCACTGAAACCCTCACTAAATAAAGCATTTAATTAAATATCCATTTTATAAAAATATATTCTACAAATATTCCACTCACACTCACAACCAAATTAAATATCATAGTTGGGCCCACTTCACACACAAATACCGAACGGTGAACTCCTCATCATTGTGCAAATTTTTAGCTGGTCACACGCTATTCGATCTGATCTTAGCAAGCCTCACGCGTGAGGTGAGGAAAAAACTGCCTCATAGTGGGTTTGTCACGCACTACTAAATGCAACGTAAGTCTATTAAGCAATGTTTTTAGACCCGGGTCAACTCGGTCGGGTCAACTGGTTGACCCAGTTCTGGCTAAAAAAAGGGTCATATTGACCCGTGTTTCATATTTTCGAAACCCGGCTAGACCCGTCAGGTTTGGGGTGACCCGGGTTAACCCGATTCTTGAGACCTTGTAGGGTTTTGATTTTTTCAATTTTTTTTAAATATGTAAATTTTACGTATTTGCGACAGAATTTTATTATTACATGGTAAACAATTTATATTTTTAATATACGAAATTTTTTATTGTTTTTATATATAATTTTTAAAAATTATTAAAAGTATAAAAAATTATATTTTTTGAAAACTGGATTAAACCGGGTTGACTCGAACCTGATAATTCAACCGGGTCGATTTTAAAACCGGGATTCAAAACATTTCTATTATTGCTAGTATGATGGTGACAGTTGTGACTTTATGTGATAAAAGAACATATTAGCAAATTTATGCACGCTTTCTTTTTGTAAAGATCAATGTTACTATCAATAAAAGTACCCATATTTTTAAGAATGTTTATTTTGGAAGTTTATAGTTATAACTAAGTCAAATTTCAACAGATTAGATAAGGCTCTTAGACGAAAAATATACATAGTAAAATTTAAAAATTAATACTTTATCCATCCAAACATGCCCAGTACTATATATGTTTTTGTTCCTTTAAAGTAAACCACATAACCCTATTAAGTGATACTTTTTAAATGTGATATTTAAAGACCTTGTGCGAATGTGACGAAGTAAACCTCTCACCCACCACAATATCAGTAATATGTTATATAAATATAAAAAGGTCAAGTATTTCTAAATATACAAAACTATTGGGAACCAGATTCATACACTTAGGCATGTGATAATTAATTATACATGCATATTTCTACGTGAGCGTCAACACTGTCAATTTTGCATCGCCCGAGCCTGTTCATGCATGCCAATTTTCTTTTACTTACAGCAAATGAGCAAGTGTTAGTATTTGACCCATTAGCAAATCAGTTAAGGATTTTAAGAAAGACAGAAGATAGCTGTCAATATAGGTTGGTGTTGCGTTGGGATCTCAGATTTAGTAAGGCTAAACCTTACACCTTTATTATTGTATCTGATGAGAGGGAATGTTTGAATATCATGTCGAGCATTTACAAAGAGTTGGGTCGTTCATTAAGCGTTGGAAGAATGAAAACAAAAACTGGTATTGCACACATCTCTTAAGATTTGGGTTCTTTTCAATATACCATGTACTCGTCAAGTGTTCTTTCACCAATGCACTGTACCAGTTTCAACACTTAGTTTTACAATACACACTTGATATAAATAGTTTTGATAATAAGGACTATTTATAATATACTAAATATCTAAGATCAAAATACACATATTTTGTCAGAACTTAGTACAGATATTATCTACACGAAGCTAGTGCTTATTAGAACTTAAGAACATTTTAAGACTCTTTCTACGACCATTTGTTACAACTGATTATCAATAACCCGTACATCCTCCATATCTTATATAAGTATGACTTTGTTGCTTGATCTGCCAAATGCATAAATTGACCCACATTATGCTTTGTAATTATGATTCTTTACAACATAGAAGACGTAATCTAGAGAACTGAAAATCAAACCATACCTACAGGATGTTCCACCCTTGTAGCAGATACTCCAGTGGATAGCACACCATGGAAAACATGTATGAGAAAGGCTGGTGCAACTTTGTTACTTATTTAATGCTTATATAAACAGATTTAGTCATATAATGCACAAGGTAAAACTGTGGTACATATCCATAATAAAGAGAACAACTTACCCCTCTACTATGAGGTCCCCTCAGTTCCATTGTCATATACACACATTGTTTGCATGTATATGTAAATTTCCAGTACTCGTCGTTAAGCATCTATGACAATACATCCATATTCCCTCAGGTGGATCATTTTATATGTCCTAGTCACAGATAGCCAAAAGCTCTCGCTTCTGTACCTTATGCACCAACTGGCCCACACATAATCATATAGTTTGAAGATAATAATCTGACCCACAAATAATCAGATAACCGCAATCAGAATATGCTAATCCTAACATTAAAGATTAATGACTGAAAGTGCAGGAGCCTTATATATCCGGCTGAGGCGACAGGTCTGACCAATTGACTTATAACTGATTAACTTGGGTTGTGTCTATTATTTTATTTTCAAATGGGCCATAAAAGTTTTATGCTAAAAATGGACCAGTTTACACAGGCAAAAGGTCGACCATAGGTTGTTTATTCATAAAACAGAATGATAGAGGTTGGTGCGCCAAACCAACATACTAAAAAACTGACCGAAATCAAACCGACACATTTTGAACGAATACAGAACCTACCCCACACATCCATCTTTCCACCTCTAATATATGTTTAATTCATCGGATGATATAAGGATTCATTAGCAATTAAGATGTTTGGTTCAAACCTTAACAATGAGATTAACCACTTTATAACGCGCATCAACTGATCCAACAGAGCAAGCAATATGTTATTTCCCGTCCCTATCTACTAACTCAACTGTTGTTGTTCTAACGCATAGACTCCCAACTATAACCTGTAACTTACAGCTAAAAAGTTATATACAAATTAACAGCTATACTTATGCACATGTGGTCCACTACGGCACCTATACATACTTAATCACAGGGTAGAAGATCTCTGACCTGCTCGTTATAGATTTCAACCATTCATATTTTAGAACACATTTTCTTATACTAAACAGATCAAAAAGATCATTTAGAGCCGGATTATAATTGATTTCTATAGATTTTTAAGACATGGCAGAAGATCCACACTATTACCACAACCTAAATGATATAATAACTACAATTTTTACTCTAAAAGTAAATAGTATAGACATGTATGTGTTTCCTCACCAGTATGTGTTTTCCCTGATCCACATCTGGCCATATGCAAAGATTCTGATGTTGTAACCACCCACAACTGAAGTAATATGGTTTAAGAATTTTGAGACATTTTGTGGTTCTGACATGCTGTAGACACATATTAGGAGTTTGCTATATTAGTGACTATCTCACATAATTATGCTAATGTGGAAAAAATCTATTTATATATATCATATATCGGTCAAGTTAAGATACATGTTGAATTTAGAAATTTGGAACTACAATAAGTTCATTATGCCTATGTCATCTCTATATGTTATACTTAGAGCACACCTATAAAGACAAAATTTGATGAAAACAAATGACAAGTAGAAAGTATACATACAATGCAAGGAAAAAGGCTCACTTTTATGAATGCAAAAATAGCATCACGACTGACAAGAACTACTCCGTCTATCAATTCCCAGCATAAACGGAAAATTTCTAAACCGACTTCCATTACAAAAACACCATCTGCAAAGCCCACCACTTGATCGATTACCACTCTTTTATCGTGGTGTAATGAAAACGACATTGCATTTGCATCAACTGAAAAATTCATTAGTTCAGTTACCAAATTATAAAAACGTCTAAATAAGTAATTTGCATAATTCTATTCACGACACCTGAAATTTCTATTGTAACTCTCAATCTAATACACACATAACATTTTTGAGAAAAAGACCTGAAAACACACCTTCATACTGGAAAAAGTGTCCGATGAGTAAACAATTCAGCCAATATTGATCCCACTGCTCACATATCTCTGATTGGAAGAATTATAAAAGGTTGACCCTTGTGAGGTTGCATAAACACATCCAAAATAATTAGTATGTTTTAATTAAATCACTCACCAGCTACTAAACCACATGTCGGTGACTGTAGAAGAACCTCAAGAGCACGATACCTACAATATCCACATTAAGGGCTTTTTTTCCGGCTATCTCAGGCGAAGTTTTACCTCATCTGAATAAACCACAAAAAACAAAGTCATGTTGTCTGAATAAACTGATCATCCACGTTATTTGACCTGTTAAAATATCCAATTGAAAATTTTGAAAAGTTAACCATTGTGAATTACCTATGTTGATGTCTTCCTTCTACAAATTTTCATAGATAGTTACATATGTGAAAAAAAAATATCTTGATAAAGTTGTAAACTCCATCACCTAGGAGTACGTGAAGCTATCGAGATAATGATCTGCTGACCAAAAAGTTAGTAAGACAACACAAACCGTAACAAAGATGGATGATATGAGTGATCGTGTGAAATCAACACTTTCTAACCGTAAAGACATTCCATACTGATGGGAAACCATCTACTTTCCGTTTTGCTAAGTGGCCACATTATACCCCAGGAAACAACTGCTCCAAACAGTTTGAAAAGCTCACAATGCGAGGGCATATCATACCAGTTCTCATACAGGTCATGCCAAAATCCAAGTAAAATCTACACCAAACAGAAATCTCAACATTTATTCAAGAATTATATACCTCTGAAAAAAATATAAGATGAAAATTTAGAATTGTTTACTAATAAATTGTCGGTTGGGTTCTGTCTCAATGGTGTCCATAATGTCGAAACTGTAGTACAAAGAAGGGCTCCATGCAGTGCTTCTTCATCAAGTCCGAGAATATTGGTTGTGGATACTCAAATCTGCATTAAAAAAATGTCAAAATATTTAACAGCAAAGCTCGTGACTATGTTGATCTAATAATTATTCCCTTATAAACAAACCATTAAAGTTCTATAAGGATGTTACATAATATGCACAATGACTACCTTTGAATACATAAGTAAACATTTAAAATCAACGAACCATAACGCAAAGAGGAACACCAATATGTCTACAGCTAGAAAAGCACCAAGAACTATAAACGTGTCAAGAAAATCAAAATATGGTATAATTGTAATCAGCAACGTACCATAAACTACGATAAAAAGCCCGATGATTTTAGAGACGATAAATAACATTCAAATCGAATTTAAAATCAAATAAACGTGGCTAAATATTATACATCCATTCCTTTAAAATAATGCTCGACACTTAATCATAGATAAATGATCCGAAGAAGGCGGAATCCTAAGCAAACTGCATAATAATGTCTGAAGTGTACACCACCAAATAGTGCATTTGGTCTTGAATCTATTCCATACAAATCTGCGAACTCAAACACTCCATCATTATTGACTATATCCAAGTTATTTGCAACGTTCGTACTAAATGATCTATGGCCATTGAACACTCCCATCATCCTTGTTCCTGTAAAGACTATTTTAGCATCAATAAAGTCTAGATAGTTATGTTTATACTCAGGCGGTTTTTATGAGTAAATTGGAGAAGATCAAGAAAAGTGAAACAAAGTCTCTCACCTGTACATGAAAGGTAGCCACCATATACTCCTCAATTCCATCCTAAGAAGTATTGATTTCTGATTTACAAAAGTCTGGTGAACCATGTTTCTCTTCACTGACAAACAGACAAGTAGCCACACCAATCAGCAAACAATAAGCAATTCAGTAAACCGGTTGAGGGAATGTTCATCAGTAAATATATCACGGGATGAAATTACTTCAAAATAAAAGAACATTGTATGCTAAGTTACTAATATGGTTACACTAAAAAAATCAAGGAAAATAAAAATTATTCTCCAACTAAAAAAAGAACTGTATAACTTACATGCTAAACAGCAACTTACATGCTAAATGGCAGGTTTGGATTGTCCTAGATCCTCCACCATTAGTGGCTTCCCAACAACACCCATGGTCATCATTATCTACTATATCAAAAGACGATATTGTAAAATAAGGACAAATATCAAACCTTCAAATGATTAACCTGCATCTATAAATTCGACCTGCAAAACATAATATTATCGAAAGACTATTACCTGCATATATATACCAAACAGATTAACCTTCAAAACAAAACAAAACAAAGCACATAATCAATCTGTACCACAATATAATCGCAAAGATCACGATAATTAAAACATAATCAATCTGTGCCACAATATCATCGCAGAGATAACAATAATTAGGGTTTTCTGTTAATGAGAAGGTTATGTTTCGACTTCGGAGAGATATTTAAGTTTTATTTAAGATCCTATATATATTTTTATATTTAGGGATAATATATCTTTGTAACAGTGTATATATTTTAATTTGCAAAATATAATCTTAAAATAATAAAAAAACGAAAATTATAAAAATTACCAAAAAAGAAAATGATGACATGTATTAATAGAATGCTTATGTGGCATATCCCTCCTCTTATATATAATGTAGAGAGAGATATATATATATATATATACTTTTGTCATTCCAGATTTACTGATTTTAAACATACTAAAAGTTTGTTACAATTAAGGGGTCTTACCCTAAACCACAACCTTAGCCCAAGTGAAGATACTTACTAAAATATATAAACCATCTCTCATGTTCGTGAGAAGATCCCAATGCAAATCTAAGTACCCCAAACAACCCAAAACTTAAAAAGAAAACAGGCTGACTTCAAAACTATTTTGACCTCTAACTGTTGTAACCTGTTTTTGACCCACTTCCCGACCTCCAATTTAGTTCTAACTTCTTGAATTGGAAAGCCACTTCAATTACCTTTTCAGGGATACTTGGATCGCATCTTGAATGTTCCTAGAACTCCCGATATGATCAAAACAATTGACTCAAAATTCTGCCCAGTTTTTAAAAACGGGTTTAATCAAATTAACCTAATTAATTACCCATAACCCCATTAATTACAAGCCCTAATTTATGTAATCATTACAACATCATTATTATAACATTAATTTACTGTTTTTATATTAAACCCTAACCCTAATCCATCATAAGATGATTAAAGAAAACAATAAAACAATTTAATTAAAAAGGGTTAAGAAGGTTTTACCTTTAAATTAATGGAAGATGTAAAAACCCAAATTTTTGAAGAACCCTAATTCTTCTCCTCTTTGGTCCACTAAAACTCCAGGGAATAAAAAAATGCGTTTGATTTAGTGTTGGGGGTTCCTTATATAGCCAATCCTTGTCCAACCCAATTACCACTTACCATAAATCTTTTCTTTTTTTCCTTTTTTTTCTCTTCTAAACCGACCTATACCCCATAAAATTCGTTTTTCTCTTTATTTTTTTATTAATAAATATCTTATTAATATTACCTTAATTTTCCTTAATTTATTTCAGCTCCTAAAGCCTCCAAAACCTCAAAACCGTAGAACTAGTCAGTTTTTACGCGAATACCGTAAAAGACGTAAAATATTCACTTTTTAAAAAAATCTCAAATTTTGAAATAAACTTTATAACTAAGTCATAAATGACTTAAAACCATCCCGAAAAATATCCATATGACTAATTACCTCATCCGAGACCTCTAAATGCTAAACCGTAAATCCTAAAAAAATACTATTACTATAATACTTATACGTATACGTAAACACCAAAATATCACCATTTCATTTCATAGTCATAACTTGTAAGCTCATGAACATGAAATAACCGTTCCTCGATTTACTTATGAGTACTTCTATACTCATAAATGATAACCACACCAACCTTAATCACTCAAAATAAACATGTAATCACACAATCAAGTAAGCACACATAAAATAACCTAAAAGTAAGACCAAGTGACAAATCCAAAACCTAGGGTTGTCACAATGACTACACCATGGGTAGATCATTCACTGTCATGGGTAGATCAATCACAAGGTATGGGTTGCTGATACATGGATGTGCGAGGAGCTGGGAAGCTAAGTTGCAGCACACGGAGGCTTTGTGGACAACTAAAGCGGAGTATATGACACTTACGGAGGTTGTGAAAGGAGTTATTTGGCTAAGGGGATTCTTGGAAGAGTTAGGCGTGAAGCTTAACACTGTTGCAGTCAATTGTGATAATCAGGGAGCGATTCATTTATCGCGGAATCATGTTTTTCATGATAGGACTAAGCACATCAATGTGCGTTATCACTTTATCAGAAGAGTCTTGGATGAAAAGACGGTTGAAGTTCTGAAGGTGGGTGCTGAACACAATGTTTCGGATGCCTTGACGAAGGTGATACCTAGACGCAAGATACAACACTGCTTGGAGCTGCTGAGTGTTGGGATAGGCTAATATAAGCCTAAGGTGGAAATTGTTATGTAATAGTCTTTAATTAGCCTAAGTTGTGTCTAGAGGATAACTTTCGAGTTTCCTAAATAGCAAATAGGATAAAGGTTGGTTGGTTGTTCTAAGCCCAACCCGACCCGTAGGACTATGTATTAGTCGGTTCCCCCTCATCTCTATAAAAGGAGGTGAGGGGGACAAGATTCACAACGCTTTTTTATCAATAAAACTAATCGGTTGGATTAGGGTACATACCTTGTGGGATTTACTTTTCTGTCGATTGCATCATGATCGAATATTATGCGCATCTAGTAACTAGGTTGTAGTCAAATTACTACACAGATTGTGATAACAGTCCTTGATGGGATTGATCATACGGAATTACCAAGAAAAACATATGTGGACGTGAGATGTGTGGACCAAAATGTGATCAAAGCTTTGTACCGTTGGGTGCACAAGATGAGTTGCTCAAAGGTACTAATCATGCTTTCACTTTAATAGTATTCTTCCCGTATTCATCTATAGTGGTCAAACAGAAGCTAGACTTATGTAGTCAAAGATAGTACTGTTTGTTATTTGTGATCCAAACAACTCATCTTGGGGTCTGCGTGAATGTTGGAAAGATACACATTCTATACTTCCTTAATTATAGGGATTCTTATTTATCCTTTATTAATCCTACATATTAAACGTAATATTGGAGAATATCGTTTCTTATGTTGAACGTGATTCAACAACAGCCATCAAATATGGAAGCAGTTATTCACGAAAAGTATGGGAAAACATGTTTAGGGATTCTGTTTTGATTTATTCAAATATCATATATATTAATCGGATATTGTTAGACGTACAAGGTATGTGTCTTCATAGAGGCTCAAGAACATTTTTGGACATATATTATTTACGTGTACATATTCTTACATTTTTTTAATATCATTTTTGTAACTTTTGTTTCCGGCGTCTAAGTTATGTTTTTCGTCATTTCAAATTATTTTGTTGGATTTGAAGTATCTTGATTTACGATTTATATATTGGTAATAATTGTTAGGTGTTATAATGTAACACCCCATTTTGATAATGGAGATGTCACACGTAATTATGGCGTGTCATCAAAGCATACAAGGAAAAATGTCTAAACATTACATGACCATAAAAAGAAAATACCGGAATCAAACATCGGTAGTCCAAAAGTAAAGCTCATCACACACAAACATAAGTATAGTAATGGAAAGGACTAAACAATGTCCATAGCAAATGTATCAAAGGAAAGATAATGCATAAAGTAAAGAAGGCTAGAAAGCTTCCAGTCCATATGCACGTACGCTTAAAGTCTACGAGCGTCCTGAGTACCTGCCCTTTTGGGAACATAGAAAAGGAAAACGGGTGAACAATACGCTCAGTGCACAGATGTACAATAAAGCATGAATAGGATATTTAACACCCCCAAATTTACACGCAGCGGAATACATCTTTGGGTGCTAAACAATGATACAACAACACATAATTTATAAAGAACGACTCGAAAAGAGACGTTTTAGATTTATCGTTCCCAAAACATTCATCAGAGTAGCGTAGTCCCAAGTAATCGTTACCAAAAGATAAGTTAAAACAACATATTAGTTTGTTTTAAAAATGGAACGATAAATAAATCAAAGAGTTTGAACAACATAGCAGTGCACAACTTCATTCTCGTGACCTCCAAGCTTCCACTTCTTAATTACCTGAAATACATGAGAGTAAAACAATCAGCAAAAATGCCGAGTGAATCTATAGGTTTATATAATCATTTTTGAACACAAGCAAAGATTATAAGTTCGTGGCATGCTTAAAGGCAACAAGCATCAAATAATAATTCGCATCAACAATAATAATTGTATATAGCATAAATTGCAATAAGCTCATGGAACCGAGCCCTTAGACACTCCCTTTAGAGGTCTGATAAGACAGGAGATTTATTAATTGTCGGTTACCTCCAGATTATTGGTACATTGCCGTATACCTGACTTCTCAATACAATATGCTCAAACAGTGTGGAGGTCGGGCCTAAGCTTCTATGACAAGTCCACAAAAACTGAACCGGGGCGGCTTCCCCCATAGATCTATTAATTGTACTAGCGGTTAACCCATCATAAGTTAATTAACGGTCTATAATTGAGGCTTTAACAAAGGCAATCACTTAATGCAATTTAAAGGCAACCACGGGTCCATTCATAGAGGGACAAAGCATACCATAAAAATCTTGTGTTCTAAGTTTATAAAACATGTATTCCCCCTCGCGGGTTTAAAATCATTTAATAACTAGTATAACGCGAGGCTATAGACTCACCTTAGCCAATAGTGGTAATGAGACGATCGCCGACGATAGATGATGCCTTTCAAACACGAGAACCGCAACCTATCAAATGAGGTGCGTTCATTAATAATAGACTCGAGAAATAAACCATACATAAGAATATAAAACTAGACTCATAAAATCACCACAAACTCGAGAGAAAACGATACAAGTGATACTATTACACTCTCCTATATATTCATTTTATTGTTTTATGCCTTTAACAAAAATCTGTCGGAACATACCAAATGTCCAAGCCGTTTTCCCATACTTGGACACATCAAATTTTTATGATACTACTCAGAGAACTTACTTACTATATGTATAAAGTCCTCTCAAGAGCCCATCAAAAGATTTTACTTCTAAAGTTCCCTACCCGACTCATCTTTGAATCACAAAATCCGGACAGTTTAGCGACCTTGACTTACGAAACCATTTTGACCATTCTAAACAACTCAATTTGTAAAACCGCCACTTGATTCTAAAAATAGACTCAAAATGCTAAACTTGGAGCCTGAGAACAGCCCTTGAATCATTTTGAAACTCATTTTATAGTCCCCGAGATTCGATCCAAATATCGACAACAATTTTCTGATTGTGTCGACACTCGTCTCCCGGTACACGAAAATCAAACTAGTGTATCTTCCACCTCGTTTGGAGTTGGAAGGCCTACTTTATATCAAATCGAAGCTAACGAAATTCTCTACGACATAATCCCATAATAACAACCTATATTCAGACTTAAGATTTCCGAAAATGACCTCAAACCTACTGCCCAAAATTGACTATTAAAATCTCTTACAAAATCATGTTTTTGATCAATTCCAACAACTTTTGTCATCAACCTAAGCCCCTAATATCATCATAAACCAATCCTAACACTTGTATCATCCTAAAAATCAAAAAACCAAAAATTAAAAATCAACTTTTTAACAAAAACATAACATGAAAATCTTTTGATCATCACTACTAACACATGCATACAACAAATTTGGATCAAACATCACCAACTTTTCTTGAAAAAATTAATATGGTTGCATGCTGATAAAAATGGTACCAAAATACTCACAAGATGATTTTAGGATAGGGACTTTGCTTGGTTTTTATTGAATCAAATTAGATAATAAAATTTTTGATGATTTTTGGTGTGGGGGTTTATAGTGTATGGTAAGAACAAGGAAGAAGGGAAGGAGAAAATGAATTTTTTTGATAAAAAAAAATTGTATAGGTGGTAGTGGATAGTTTATATATAGTTTAAGGTTAGGGTAGTTTTTGCCAATTTGTGATAGTTTTGGTCCAAAATGTAATAAAATAGTTTAAAAAAAAAGTAGAAAATGTAAATTGTAAATTTTGAAATATTTGCGAGACTCGGGTTTCGTAGAAATACTTTTTTTTTAAAGTTTAAACGCACACGAAAAATAATAATATACGACTCGATACGTAATTAAAACGATATCGTCGAAAATATTAAATATCGAGACGATCGATAATAAAATATAAAATTTTAGGCATTCGTCGGTATCGCGATCACTAGTAGTCCTCCTTACTCGTAAAAATATTAAAATATAATATTTAATATCGGTTTCAATTTAAACCGTTAAACATAATAATATTTAACGTTATAAAATACTTCAAAATAATTGAAAATAGAATTAAATTATGACCTTGTTTTTACGGGTTTTACATCCTCACCATCTTAAGGGAGCGACGTTCCGGCGCTCAACTCACCTCATACACGAGTTGATCACTACCCGGAAGGATGACGACATTCCTTATAAAGAAGTCTTCACGTTCCCACGTGAATCTCGATCCACGATCTCCACTGGTTCTTTTACAAAACACAACTTGTCGTCAAGTTGTATCTCACCAAAAAGGAATAAATAAATCCTTATCCACAAGTCACTCGTCAAGCTCGACACATGAAAATTTTATGAATCACACGAAGCTCATTCGACGACAAGAATAGATGACAGGATTTATCGGGTAAGTCCAGTTAAAAAAAGAATGTTGAAATTTAAAGGATAGCCACTGGCCGGATAGCCATGGACACACATCAAAAAGAACTAACAAGAAAAACATTTTCGTCATCGGAGGGTGCTCACACGCGGGTCCCTACTCAAAAGATAATATAAAGACACCATCTTACTTTCGCCAATGCGCATTCAAAAACTCAATGAACATCGTCGTTGAAAGTCAAAAAGATATTACATAATATGTGTTCTATATGATCGGACGTCACCGGATGATGCCGTCTCAAGTTCTCACAACTTACGATCATTTGACTAGATCACACACCATGTAAGTACATAAAAGAAAAGGTCGAACATAAACATCGAGTATAGATCTCCACCGTTAATCATCGAGAAAACCTTGAAAGAATCCTTGATAATAACTACTTGATCTCAAGAGTCTTTCCACTTGCGGTGTCGGCTTCAACTTACTCCTCGAGGTTGTAACGAATTTATTAACTCCATTCATTAAGAGATTCGGTCCTCAATCATTCCACAAGTACACGCATAAATCCTGGTGACACTTATCATTTCTTCTTATACACTACTTCCCGAGATTCATTGTAAACTCAGAATAAAATAGTGATCTTCAGTACGAGGAACAGAACGAGATAAAAATAAATTCAATAAACGCATAAACGGACAAGATGTGGTAAAATGATTTAAGGTTTACGATCGACGAGGGATCTCGAATCACGTAACCGTAAAACATAATAATTCACAATACTAGAAAAATGAGAGCGAAGAATGAATTAAATATTAATATTAAAATAACGTTTGTCACAATTATCCGTCCCGGATTTGGTATTACCTTAAAACTCAATTTAGGTACCTTCTTGATAAAGATGATATATTAAAAATAGAAGTTAAATAGCTTCATAATTTATTGTGGTTGTCTTAAGAAACTTTGAAAGAATGTCATGAATTTATTAATTAAACTCGTATTGATGGTTACAATTAGAAAATATAATTTCCAAATTAGATCATTATTAGGAATGTAAATTAAATCAGTAATTTCATTACATTTAAAGTAAAGTATGATAAGTCAATTAGTTCAAAAGATAGAGCATAATTTCATTTTAAACATTAGTTTAGTTATACAAAATATGATGTATAAATTTGACCTTTTTCTTATGATGGTTATTTCGATAATTGAAAATCATTGGAAAATGTATAAAAGTTCTATAAAAAAAAATTTATAATACTTTGTAGGAATACATAAAGGTGTTTATCATTCCAAAATAAATATGGGTTACATTCGGGTTTTGAAATGTGACAAGATAACAAACGAATACGAATGGAAATAATAGTCAACAATTAGTACGAAATCAATGGTACAAAAGGGGACGAAGCAAAAGTCGTATAAATTCTTAAAGAGAATAATAAAATAAAGGCGTTGATGGTAAGACGATAAGAAATAATAGATTAAACAAGTTGTCAATTTTGTTAGTGCGGTTGATGGTTCACCAATATCAGCTCGTTAACTTAGCGGTGGTCGATACATGATCGGAAAGAAGATCCATACAAAAATTTTAATAAATAAAATTCCTAATAATCACTTGTAATTAAAACAAATCAAATGAACGATGTTAGTGTCTAAAGAGAGAAGTCAAAGCACGGTTCACAAGAGTGGATTTCGAGACAACCGAGAGTGACGGATGTCATCCCGGATATACGGAAATCACTCTAGTGATAATTCATTATTCACGTGTGGACACATTCCAAAGATCTACCCAGTCGCATAAAGAAGATTGGACGAAAAGGAAGGATAAAACATTGAGACTTTCAAGTCATTTATCAACAGTCAGTAATTAGACGAACGGTCAAAAGAAATCAGTTATAAGACAAAATGAAGTAACAAGTGGAAAAACGATTGTCGAGTAAAAACGTATTCGTAAGCGCGTAATTCGTTCAAGAAAAGGTAAGAAAACATATGCGGATGCATAGAAATTGCGCTACTTGCATGAAATATAAAGGTTTTTAAGACTACTTTTCATTTTATTTCATTTTATTTATCTTTATCATAAATACAAGTAAAAAGTTGATTATTATCAAGATTTTTAAGTGGACTACTATTCAGCCTAGCATGGCTCCATCTAAATTAGACATAGGTGATCAGGCCATGTATAATTTAGGAATAGCAATGCAGTGCTCAGTTTCGTCGAAAAGTATTACGTTTCTTATGTTTATATATAAACCATGCCATTTGTAAAATGGAATTTAAAAATAGTTTATAAATTTATAGGATACAAGTAATTTGTGAGATACTTAATAAGCAACTTTTAATCTTACGAAAAGTATTTTATAAGACCAAAGTAAAAATAATTGGTGAAAATAATCGTAAAACAATATCAGATTTATTTATAATATGACATCAAGGTGACATTTTGATGAAGTATATAATAACCAAAGGTTTGCAGAAAGTTGCAAATAGCAGCTCATAAAACAACCAATGAAATGGTCACGAGTTAATAAGGTTTCAGAAGGTTATAAGATTTAGACGAAAACGCCATGAGACACGTGATAAAAATATCGACGAAGAATGTGAAGACAAAACTTCAAAACTCAACCCAATTTAGTGGAAGGTTAGAAGAAAATAAAAATAAAATAACATCGAATGACAATTGAGTCATATATATAAAAAGAATAAATTAATCCACATGTGTATTCTATGTAAGATATTCAACACAACATGCTTTTAAGAAAGTATATTATTCATTTTCAAATTACCCCATTATTCCGGTAATTGCTAATCCTGTACTGTTTCTATTTTTAAACATTTTCACATGCAACTAGTATTCGTTAGTTGTAAAATAATATTTGTTAAAATTTGACGATCTCAAATGAAATCAAAACTGCTTAGAAACATTTAAAACTTATGTTCTGAATTTTCTATCAGATTTGACTTTTAAATATGAGCCGATTAATTGACCCGATAAACGACATCTCCAAGACTCAGAGTCTAAAGCATTTTGATGCAAAACGACGTTTCAGACGACTTTCTAGTTTTACCCGAGACCTGAAAACCAATGTAAAATGACCAAAATACCCCTGCAAGTTCTGTGCAGGTTTGACTATTTTATTTTAAAAACGCAGGTTTTACTTTTAAGTTTTGACCTTTTTATATTGCCCCTACAGTTTCTGCATAAAGTGTATTTTTCGACACTTCTTAACGGCTCAAAATATATACATATATACACACATGTCTTGTGGATTTTATAAAAACGAAAAATAATTCTCGTAATGAGCATCAAATAAAATATAGCATGATGAATGACAGAAAATGCTTCAAGGTATTCAACACGAAATTTAGGAAGCAAGACGGTGAAAGACGTTCGTAATTTAGATTTCAAAATGCAATGTAGGCAAATCTCCTTGGTGCCACGATTGTCAAAAACACAAAACATAACAAGAAAAGAATGGAACATTAACATGCTACACTCCGGGAGCGAGAAGGTTAATGAAAAACAAATGATACAATTTTATATAAGTAAAATCGTATTCCAATTCTAGTGCCATAATCTAGACGATGATTTATAAAATAACGATGACGTTACCGAGATATAAGTGAACAATACACTTCGGAGTCGATACATATAAATGTCAACGAATTAAATCTTCGCATGTCGTGTAAAACGATAATAAAAATCAACAAAATATTATGAAAAACCATAGTATTATTCAACACTACTTTAAGAAATGTTTCAAAATGTATGACTCACACGATAGCGGTAAGTCTATTCCAAGAACACATTGAGCTACACAATGGTCTGGAGATTACGTTAAAAGACGTTCAAGCACAAATAGCCGGAAGACGATTTGAATATCTATATAGATATCACAAAGGGTTAAACAATGAAAGTAGCGCGCGTAGATGAAGTTATGTAAGGTCATAATATAAAAATTTTTGCAATAAAAGCAATTTAAATACTTCAAAAATAAATACAGAAAGATCTTGAAATTCATTGTATTTATTTAAGTTAATCATTAATAAATGATAAACTTTTATCGAAAAGTTTAACGACATAAATATATATCGATAAAGAGATCCTAGATATAAATATATATCCATAAATGGATCATAGTATTTATTTATAAATACTTGCCAATAAGGTATACGTAATAACGCATACTAAAGTGGTAATCCCAGAAGTAGCTTGAACCTGAAGTCACGCGAAGTCCTGTGCACCGACTCTTTGAAAAATAAAAACTGACAGTTATAGTTTAGGTTTTTAAAATAAAGACCTAGTTCTCTATAACTCATGGCTCTGGTACCAATCTTTAACACCCCCAAATTTACACGCAACGGAATACATCTTTGGGTGCTAAACAATGATACAACAACACATAATTTATAAAGAACGACTCGAAAAGAGACGTTTTAGATTTATCGTTCCCAAAACATTCATCAGAGTAGCGTAGTCCCAAGTAATCGTTACCAAAAGATAAGTTAAAACAACATATTAGTTTGTTTTAAAAATGGAACGATAAATAAATCAAAGAGTTTGAACAACATAACAGTGCACAACTTCATTCTCGTGACCTCCAAGCTTCCACTTCTTAATTACCTGAAATACATGTGAGTAAAACAATCAGCAAAAATGCCGAGTGAATCTATAGGTTTATATAATCATTTTTGAACACAAGCAAAGATTATAAGTTCGTGGCATGCTTAAAGGCAACAAGCATCAAATAATAATTCGCATCAACAATAATAATTGTATATAGCATAAATTACAATAAGCTCATGGAACCGAGCCCTTAGACACTCCCTTTAGAGGTCTGATAAGACAGGAGATTTATTAATTGTCGGTTACCTCCAGATTATTGGTACATTGCCGTATACCTGACTTCTCAATACAATATGCTCAAACAGTGTGGAGGTCGGGCCTAAGCTTCTATGACAAGTCCATAAAAACTGAATCGGGCGGCTTCCCCCATAGATCTATTAATTGTACTAGCGGTTAACCCATCATAGGTTCATTAACGGTCCATAATTGAGGCTTTAACAAAGGCAATCACTTAATGCAATTTAAAGGCAACCACGGGTCCATTCATAGAGGGACAAAGCATACCATAAAAATCTTGTGTTCTAAGTTTATAAAACATGTATTCCCCCTCGCGGGTTTAAAATCATTTAATAACTAGTATAAAGCGAGGCTATATACTCACCTTAGCCAATAGTGGTAATGAGACGATCGCCGACGATAGATGATGCCTTTCAAACACGAGAACCGCAACCTATCAAATGATGTGCGTTCATTAATAATAGACTCGAGAAATAAACCATACATAAGAATATAAAACTCGACTCATAAAATCACGACAAACTCGAGAGAAAACGATACAAGTGATACTATTACACTCTCCTATATATTCATCTTATTGTTCTATACCTTTAACAAAAATCTGCCGGAACATACCAAATGTCCAAGCCGTTTTCCCATACTTAGACACATCAAATTTTTATGATACTACTCAGAGAACTTACTTACTATATGTATAAAGTCCTCTCAAGAGTCCATCAAAAGATTTTATTTCTAAAGTTCCCTGCCCGACTCATCTTTGAATCACAAAATCCGGACAGTTTAGCGACCTTGACTTACGAAACCATTTTGACCATTCTAAACAACTCCATTTGTAAAACCGCCACTTGATTCTAAAAATAGACTCAAAATGCTAAACTTGGAGCCTGAGAACATCCCTTGAATCATTTTGAAACTCATTTTATAGTCCCCGAGATTCGATCCAAATATCGACAACAATTTTCGGATTGTGTCGACACTCGTCTCCCGGTACACGAAAATCAAACTAGTGTATCTTCCACCTCGTTTGGAGTTGGAAGGCCTACTTTATATCAAATCGAAGCTAACGAAATTCTCTACGACATAATCCCATAATAACAAGCTATATTCAGACTTAAGATTTCCGAAAATGACCTCAAACCTACTGCCCAAAATTGACTATTAAAATCTCTTACAAAATCATGTTTTTGATCAATTCCAACAACTTTTGTCATCAACCTAAGCCCCTAATATCATCATAAACCAATCCTAACACTTGTATCATCCTAAAAATCAAAAACCCAAAAATTAAAAATCAACTTTTTAACAAAAACATAGCATGAAAATCTTTTGATCATCACTACTAACACATGCATACAACAAATTTTGATCAAACATCACCAACTTTTCTTGAAAAAATTAATATGGTTGCATGTTGATAAAAATGGTACCAAAATACTCAAAAGATGATTTTAGGATAGGGACGTTGCTTGGTTTTTATTGAATCAAATTAGATAATAAAATTTTTGATGATTTTTGGTGTGGGGGTTTATAGTGTATGGTAAGAACAAGGAAGAAGGGAAGGAGAAAATGAATTTTTTTGAATAAAAAAAATTGTATAGGTGGTAGTGGAGAGTTTATATATAGTTTAAGGTTAGGGTAGTTTTTGCCAATTTGTGATAGTTTTGGTCCAAAATGTAATAAAATAGTTTTAAAAAAAGTAGAAAATGTAAATTGTAAATTTTGAAATATTTACGAGACTCGGGTTTCGTAGAAATACTTTTTTTTAAAAGTTTAAACGCACACGAAAAATAATAATATACGACTCGATACGTAATTAAAACGATATCGTCGAAAATATTAAATATCGAGACGATCGATAATAAAATACAAAATTTTAGGCATTCGTCGGTATCGCGATCACTAGTAGTCCTCGTTACTCGTCAAAATATTAAAATATAATATTTAATATCGGTTTCAATTTAAACCGTTAAACATAATAATGTTTAACGTTAAAAAATACTTCAAAATAATTGAAAATAGAATTAAATTATGACCTTGTTTTTACGGGTTTTACAGGATAAGCATATAACATATAACAGCGGAAGAAACTAAGTCCCTAGTAACGTGGTTAAGTCTTGATAAAACTGGTTTTATAGTTTGAAAAGCCTTACGATTATCTTGTAAAAATTGTTTATCATATTTTACCATTAGCCAATATAGGTCATGAAAATCCACCGTGCATGAATAATTGGAGGGGTGGCCTCATCATGCAAATTAGAGGGGCTGACTATAATTTAATATACTGGTTTGGGTAGGAGGGATCAGCTCCTTGTGAAGGATGCAAGGCACACACCACATTCACCATGAAATCCTGACTGAAAACATGTAACTAGGATGCACCCATACGCCCCACATGATAAATATAAAAATATGGCCAAAAGCTAAAGGGACGCCACGAGCAATCACTCCGCCGTGGTGAAGGCATAACATCAGTGCCTCTAATGTTATGGTTATGGTACCTCCATAACTAGGTGAAACTGGTCATGCATGTATATGGCTATAGGTATTCTAAATTAAACATAAGCAAATCAAACACATAACTTATACTACGGGAAAACATCTGGTTGCATACGGGGAATCCTAATAAGGAAAGAATGTCCATACTGAAAGGACGGGAATCCGTACCTTATGTCTAGTGAACGAAGAAGACGAACTGAGAGGAATCCTACTTCCGTATCACTAATACTACATAAATACATACATGAATAAGTATCTGCTTACTAATACGTAACTGATTTTATGTCATGTCTTAGCTTATCTTATATGTTCATATCATGTTTTACTGTTTTAAGCCTTAAACTGTGTTTATCTTATATTTTGTTTACTCTGATTAAGTATTTCTGGTATTTCATGTATTATTATACTTACTGTGTAATAATAAGTAACTTTCCAAAAATAGCAGGTTTCCTAAAATAGAAAGTTTCCAAAAATAGAAAGTTTTCAAAAATAGAAATTTACCAAAAATAGAAAGTTTCCAAAAATAGAAAGTTTCCAAAAATAGAAAGTTTCCAAAATTAGTAAGTTCTCAAAAATAGAATTACTGCTTAAAATAGATAAGTTTCTAAAAATAGAAAGTTTCCATAAATAGATCAGCTGCCTTAATTAAATATGTTTCCATAAATAGATTAGCTGACTGAAATAAATAAGTTTCTAAAAATAGAAAGTTTCCATAAATAGATTAGCTGCCTTATTTAAATAAGTTTCTAAAAATAGAAAGTTTCCATAATTAGATATAAGCTGGTAATAAGCTAAGTATATAAGCCTAAGTGTTTTCATGATTATATTCTAAGTCATAATGATATAATGATTTCATGTAATTAAAATAAACTATAAGTTAAAATATTTAATTAAAGTATATCATGTTTTAATTAAATAAATTTAAATACTTAGGTTAAAACATGTATTATTATTTATTAATAATATAACCTAAGTCATATTAATTAATTAATTATAACCATGGTTTTTAAATAATTAATTAATTATAAGTCTAAAAATATAAAATACTTAGGTTAATAATTTCATGATTTTAATAATTAATATAACCTAATTCATGTTATTAAATTAATCATGTCATATTTATTAATTTAATTTTAACATATGATTATATAAAAAAAAAAATAATCTTAACATAAACCGTGAACCGGATCTTGACAAGAACCCTTGAACCGGACATGAAATCGACACCATACCCCGAACCACTTCGGGTTTCCCTTGTCTTGCTGCTGCCGTGGGACCCACACCACCCAACCGGGACCAGATGGTCTCGGTGGTGGTCGAGTAGCCAAACCGAGACCCCCTTGGGGTTCGGTTTAGGCGCCGGCCAAAACAAACACCCTTTTTGATTTATTCCAAAAACCATTTTCATGTTAGATCTATGTTTTTAATTAGGTTTTAAAAACATCTTGTTCTTAATTTATTATTAGATCAAATCAAAAAGAAAAAGGGTAAAAACATATACTGAATGCGTGGATCTAACGAGGATGAACAAACACGAACAATTGCACCAAAACCAAGATCAAAAATCAAACAATCACCTCCTTTGGTGTGTTTGTATTCGGCGGCCAAAAAGAAAAGAGGAGGAGAAGAAAAACTTTTTTAGGTTTTTTGTTAAATCTTCTGTAAAGAGAAAATGACTAGTTAATTTTCCCTTAACCCCTCTTTAGTGAAATTTGAGATGGGCTTGGTCCATCTCTTCCTTGTTTCCGCGGGTAGGGGACCCACATGGGGTACTCGTACCGTTTTTCGTGTCTCGATGTTTAATTGTTCGTTCATGTTTATTTGTGTTCGCGTTTAATGTGTTCTTGTTAAATAATTACCGTGACCTAATATATTTATTTACGCTCGTAATAAATATATATACGTAATTAATAATAGTTCGTGATTTAATTACGTTCATGATTTCATGATCGCATGTTCGTGATTAATTATTGTCAAAAATTATTGCGTGCTCGAGCGTAGTAAATACTTATCGTGTTCTAACACGTACGTAATACGTAAAATCCTAACATGTAATCGTAATCATATTATAAAAGGAAAGTTTTAATCTAGTACGTACGATCTTAAGGGTACTATTCATGGTAAAAGCATGCGGGTTTTACAACTCTTTCCCCCTAAAAAGAATAATCCGTCCCTGAATTATAGATAAAGTAAACTAAAAAGAAGAACTACCCGAATTCAATATATGAAATGAGGGTAAGAAGCCCGGATAGACTCCTCTGTTTCCCAAGTGGATTCCCGCTCGGTATGATCCCTCCATAGGATTTTGACGAATGGAATCGTCTTCCTTCTCATGACTCGTTCTTGTCTGTCAAGAACTCGTTCTGGTTCTTCTAAGAAAGTGAGATCTTCACGTATCTGTTCCAGTGGATATTGAACCATGTTAAGGGGATGATACTGGTACCCTCTGAGTAAGGACACATGAAACACATTGTGCACATGCGAAAGCTGCGGAGGTAACGCCAACCGGTAAGATTCTTCACCGACTCGTTCAATGATATCAAACGGTCCGATGAAACGAGGACTGAGCTTTCCTTTAATCCCGAAGCGTCTAACGCCACGTGCCGGCGAAACCTTAAGGAAGACGTGATCTCCTATGTTAAAATGTATGTCCCTACGATGCTTATCGGCGTAACTCTTTTGACGTGATCGTGCTTCCTGAAGTTTCTGCTTAGCTACTGCGATCTTTTCATTGGTCATCTCTATGGTTTTCGGTCCTTCAAGTGTTCGCTCGCCAACCTGATCCCAGCATATTGGGGCGCGACACTTCCTGCCATACAACATCTCGAAAGGAGCACACTTGATACTTGCGTGCCAACTGTTGTTGTATGCAAACTCCACCAAGCAGATGTAATCGTCCCAATCACCCGTCCATTCCAATGCACATGACCTCAACATGTCTTCCAATGTCTGAATCGTTCGTTCCGACTGTCCGTCCGTTTGAGGATGAAAAGCCGTGCTAAGCTTAAGTTGTGTACCACAAGATTTCTGCAGACTCTTCCAAAATCGCGAAGTGAAACGAGGATCTCTGTCTGAGACGATGCTGGATGGTGCACCGTGGAGTCTCATGATCTCTCTTCTGTACGTATCGGCGAGTTTACTTACCGGATCTTCCTTGCGGATCGGTAAGAAATGAGCTGATTTGGTAAGTCGATCTACGATTACCCAAATTGCATCGTGCTTCCTCTTGGTAGGCGGAAGGCCAATAACAAAATCCATGGTGATTTTGTCCCACTTCCACTCTGGAATATCTAACGGTTGAAGGAGACGGCCAGATCGCTGATGCTCGATCTTAACCTGATGGCAGGTAAGACATTTGGAGACGTAAGTAGCTACATCCTATTTCATACCACTCCACCAAAAGTACTGCTTGATGTCATGGTACATCTTAGTCGAACCAGGATGTATAGAGAATGGGGAGCTATGAGCTTCAGCTAACAAGGCTTCTCGGAGTTCTTGTTCATCAGGAACACAAAGTCTCGTGCCCTGCCATACGATACCATCTGCATCTACTCTGAATTCTGTCTGTTTCTCCAAATTCTGTACTATCGCCCAGATTTCTCCATCATCTTTCTGAGCTTCCTTGATCTTAAAGAGTAACTCGGGTTCTACTCTAAGATTAGCCCAGTAACCGTGTTGTCCACGTAGCATGATCTCGATGTCAAGTCGCTCCAAGTCTCTTATGATTTCCTCTTCAATTTTAATGCCGTTGATCATTCCGGACTTTCTGCTAAGAGCATCTGCTACTACATTTGCCTTTCCGGGATGATACTGTAGATTAATGTCATAATCCTTCAACAGCTCTAACCATCTCCTCTGCCTCATGTTCAATTCACGTTGAGTGAATTTATACTTCAAGCTCTTGTGGTCCGTGAAAATGTCACATGATTCTCCATATAAGTAGTGCCTCCATATCTTCAATGCAAACACGACTGCAGCAAGTTCCAAGTCATGCGTGGGGTAATTTTCTTCATAAGGCTTAAGCTGTCGTGAAGCGTACGCGATCACTTTCCCATGTTGCATGAGAACACAGCCAAGTCCCTTCCCCGATGCATCGCTGTAGATTTGAAATCCACCCGTACCAGATGGGAGAGTAAGAATAGGTGCAGATACTAGCTTCCGCTTCAGGTATTCAAATCTCTTCTCTCGTTCTTCAGTCCAGAAGAATTTCTCCCCTTTCCGCATCAGTTTGGTCAATGGTAGTGCTAAGCGGGAAAAGTTCTCCATGAACCTGCGGTAATAGCCAGCTAAGCCTAAGAAACCGCGGACTTCCGTCGCTGATGTTGGCCTTGGCCACTTAGTAATGGCCTCAACCTTCGCTGGATCCATAGTGATTCCTTCTGCTGATACAATGTGACCTAAGAATTCCACCTTGTCTAACCATAACTCACACTTGGAGAATTTAGCATACAACTGCTTCTGGCGAAGAATTTGTAGTACTTTACGAAGATGGTCTTCGTGCTCCTCCTTGGACTTTGAGAAAATCAGGATGTCATCGATGAAGACAATGATGAACTTGTCCAGAAATTCATGGAAGATTATGTTCATCAAATCCTGAACACTGCTGGAGCATTTGTCAGGCCAAATGGCATAACTACAAACTCGTAGTGGCCATAGCGGGTACGAAAGGCAGTCTTAGCGATGTCCTGCTCCTTGACCCGTAGCTGATGATAGCCTGATCTAAGATCAATCTTGGAGAAGTGTTTGGCCCCTTGGAGTTGGTCAAACAGATTGTCTATACGTGGCAGTGGATATCTATTCCGGATAGTAATCTTGTTGAGCTCGCGATAGTCTATGCAAAGACGCATACTGCCGTCCTTCTTCTTAACAAACAAGACCGGTGCGCCCCATGGAGATACGCTCGGTCGAATGAAACCTCGTTCAAGAAGTTCTTGCAGTTGATCCTTCAGCTCCTTTAGCTCGATGGGAGCCATGCGATAAGGAGCCTTGGAGATTGGTTCAGCTCCTGGAATAAGCTCGATACTGAATTCTACTTCTCGTGCAGGTGGTATGCCTGGAAGTTCTGCTGGAAATACATCTTGGAATTCCGACACTATAGGTTGATCCTGAATTGATGGGGATTCAGCATCCATGTCATGAACCGTAGCTAGATAACCCTCGCAGCCATGTGATAGTAGTGCACGCGCTTGCAGGGTAGATATGATTTTTATAGACTGTCCGGGTATGAACCCATTATGAATGTACTCTGGTGCATTAACATCACCGAAGATAACTCGATATGAATGGCAATCTATGGTAGCATGATGCTTGGATAGCCAATCCATGCCCAAAATCATGTCGAAGTCATTCATGTCCAGCGGAAGTGCGTCAACAGGTCGAACCTTATCGTCAAATTCTAAGGGAAGACTCTTGTATACATGGGTGATTAATACAGAGTCCCTCAAAGGCGTGGAAATAGTAAGCCTATTTTCTATTGGCATGGGGAGCATCCTAATGTTCTTAGCATAAGTAGTAGAAATAACCGAGTGAGTAGCACCTGTATCGAAAAGAACACATGCAGCTTGACCATACATATACAAGATTCCAGTGATGGTACCTGTAGACTTGTTGGTCTGGTCTCGAGATGTCGTGTAGACACGCCCGGTGGTAGGAGGCGGCTTGGAATCAGCATGTCCCGATGTACCCTCCATCTCGCCCTTACGGCAATCCTTCATGATATGGCCAGGAAGACTACACTTTAAGCATGCGTCAATGTTATGGCGACATGGCCCTGGGTGCCTACGGTGGCAAGTAGAGCAAAGAGGATGAGTAAATCCTCCAGCAGGTGCTCTGGCTGGCTAGGAACCTGATAAAACATTTTACATAAGACATGATAATAGGGTACAAAGGACAATGCGGATAATCGTAAGATTGAATACCAGTGATAGCTGGACGGCAGGCTGTGAACGTTTATGGTTCTGGTCCCTACCGTTTCCATGGTTCCTGGTAGAAGTTTTGCTAAAGTGTCAGAATATGAGTTATAACATGAAATCATAAGGAAATTGTGTAAGTATTAGGACCTGCTGCTGTTGGAGTGTCCAGCGTTGTTACGGTAATTGTCATTACCGCCAATCCTATCCGTAGCAGAACGGTCGTTAGTCTGACCGTTTCCCGTGGGATGATGAGGCTGCTGCTGAGTAGCCGGCTGAGACCGATCCCTAGTTTTCTACCTGGAAGATACATTTAAAGAGATGAATAATTGATATATATGGAAAGAATACGGATTGATCACCGATTGAATACGAATATTTACCTCTTGTCAGGTCTCTCAGCTTCCCCGAACTCATCTCTCTCTTGCAGCATTTCCAGCTTACGTGCTGCATCGGCCACTTGTGCTACAGTGTTGAACGTAGCACACGCCAGATTGTTTGCGACCGATGTGCGAAGAGCCCACCTAAAGTGGTGTGCCTGCTCTTCAGGAGTACCTGCTGCCGTACCAAGGAAACCAGCTAAGTGAAGAAAGCGCTGCATAAACTCGTTGTTATTCTCCCCAGCTCTCTATCGGATCCCATGGTACTCTCTCTTGAGCTGTCCTGCTCAGCCTTGGGAAAGAACTGATCCATCACCCTGTCCTTGAACTGAGCCCAAGTTAAACCAGCAACCCACTCGTCACCACCCTCAGACGGCATCAACGCTAACCACCAATTTAGCACATCGCCTTCGAACCGATAGCATGCCAACCTCGGCTGTATGCGGGGTCACAACCCATAGCATTGAAAATCTTCTCGATGTGAGCCAACCAGCTTTCAGCATCACTAGGGCTATCTGTCTTCTCAAAAGCTCGAGGACGGAGCTTGTTGAATCTCTCCAGCCATACTGCTAATGTCACTGGAGGAGGAGGAGGAGGTGCCTGATTATGCTGCTGATTGTTGGCAGCTTGAACTTCAGCCCTGATGTCGTTCCTCAGTTGAGGAAGCAAAGCTTGCATACCAGCTTGAATTGCAGCATTGAGCTGTTCCTGTTCGCGTGTGAGAACCATCTGACAGTATAACATAAAACATATGATTAAACAGATCAAAACATAAAATATATATACATGAAAAAAATTTATACCAAAATTTCAAGAGAAAAATTTTATGCAAGAAAATTTTGTGTATGAATGCATGATGCAGTTTTATGAAAACTTTTGTATGCTCGAGAGTGAACGCCTATGTTCAGTTCACCCAAAACAAAAGACATGGTGAGGGGATGCCTACGGGTCGGTCCCAAATTTAAAAGTTTCGATAAAACACATGCGACTAAATAGGGCCAGTTAATGTTGAGATTTTGTATGGTTGAAAATTCGTTTCTCGGTATCTTCTCGAATCGATCACGGTTCAAAGTGGAATTGTTGTACTTGGTAACTAAAAAGGGGAGCTTTTGATCTATATCTACTAAAAAGATAAGTGCGAGAAGTAATAAAAGTAAACAAAAAAGCAATTACTGAAAATAAAACTTGAATTTAAAATTAAACAGTAAGATACCTTAACTAAGAAAAACAGCTGATTTGGAATGATTCTGTTGATCCGGAATATATTAGCTCATGCGGAATAACCTAAAACTTCTTCATTCGGAACATTCAACAAAACATCCTTCATTCGGAAAAACTGCTTGATTCGGAATATATGGTGATCCGGAATAAGTGCTTGATCCGGAATATATTTCCTTTACTCAGAATATTGCTTTACTCGGAATAATTTGCTCATTCGCAAAAACCTTTCATCCGGAATAACAGCTGATTCGGAATGTACCATTCATGCGGAATAATCACTGGTTCGAAATGCTTAGTTTGATTCGGAATGTCTTTAACAAAAATGCTTCATTCGGAACACTGGGTTTATTCGGAATAATTAATTAATAAAAAGGGCTTGATTCGGAATGTTTACTGATTCGGAACAATAGCTTCATTCGGAACATTGATTTGGTTCGGAATAAAAATTACAAAAGTGCTCATTTGGAATATTTGGCAAAAAGCTTCATTCGGAACATGATGTTCATTCGGAACAAAACCTTGATCCGGAATAATTAAACTAGACTGTTGATTCGGAATAAATGGTTCACTCGGAATATTAATTATTCCGAATGAACTCACTGGTTCGGAATGACTTCCGATTCGGAATATTAAAAACTAAAAGCTTTGTTCGGAATGTTGTTGATCCGGAATACTTAATACATAATGCTCGTCCGGAATATCTAGTTCAAAACCTTCATTCGGAATGATTGCTTCATTCGGAATCTGGGGAAATGAACAACAGTGCGAAGAACAGGGAAGTTACTTGATCACGAATTTAACCAAAATCCACCAAGTTTTTAACCAAAACTTAAACCAATTTAACCACTAATCATTTACCAATGATAAACATCAATCCAAATCAACAAAAACTCAAAACCCACTTACTTTTGAAGATCAAAACCAATAAAATAAAAGCTAAGAACTTGAGAATCAATAAGAACAAGAAGAACAAGATTGGGTGAAAGATTATATTGAAATATTAAGGTTTTAACAATGAAAAGGAAAGATTAAACTTACAAAATTATGGAGGAATCAATGAAAAATAAAAACCACCAATCTCCTTAAGGGAGTTGGTGTTCCTACGAAACAGGGAATGAAATAACAGAAAATGAACTCCTAAAATTTGTGAAGGGAAGGTCTGTTTATAGGCCTTGTCTTTGGTTGGTGAGTGGGCTTTCTCCCTTTCTTTTTGTCTTCTCGTCTTTTCAGAAAAGTCGACGTTTTTTATTTCGATTCGGGATTTGTCGACGAATAAATTCAACTCGTCTTTTAATTTCTTCATTTAATAGACTTGAGTTTCTTCAACATATGTAAATCTTCCATATTTGGTCCTTTTCTTCGATAAATCTTCAAATAGGCCCATTGACTTCAAATCTTTTGCATCTCTTGGACTATAGACTTCGTCTTTTCGTCTTTTTCTTCGATAAAACCCGTGCAATCCCATGTTTTCTTCAATATTTATCCGGTTGGCTCTGAAAACACAACAAACACACAAACCACGCATAATTCCAAACAAATGACATTAAATACGCGTTTTGGTCTCGTTTTAGCAAGAAATAAGTGGTAAAAGGATGGGTGTTTTCACACCTATCAAATCCCCTACACTTAACCATTGCCATGCCCTCATGCAATGCTACAATTTTAAAGCATGGTTTACATTTCTCATCATAAATAACTCACCTTGGCCTTTATTAAATTCTAAGCACTAACAAAACCAAAAGAACAAAACAAGTAAAGTATTTAAAGACTTGCATTGGGGTTTTAGATTGTCATGAATGTTCATCATTCTCAAGTTTCACGTTCCCCATACCAAGCTTAAAAACGAGATCATTGTTATTATAAGTTAGCAAACTAACACGAACTCATGTGGCCCAATTATTCACTTAGACTCCCTTATTCCTAGGTGTATCTCTTATATTTTATTTTTGTCTTGAATGATCACGAGGATGCATTGTTTGACTTATTTCGATAGTTATTTAGGCTAAAAACAAAGTGAGACGATTTAATCAATAGTTAGCTAAAGAACAAAAATTTTAAAACTGCTTCTCGGGACCTCATAAAGTTCATATCTTGGCATAACTCGCTTCACGATTTGAGACCTTTCTCGGACCGATATTTGGCAGCGATTTCATACTTCGAATCTTTGAGAGACGTTCTTGAAATTATGGTCTTCTCTTCATAATAGGAATTTCTTCACTTGAAGTTTTGAGAGATTCTTCATCTTTGGACCACGACTTCTTTCATTTTTCTCCAATCTTTATTTTGGACTTTGATATACAACGATCCGCCTCCTTTTAGGACTTGGATCTATTTATCCTCATACCTTGCTAGGGTCTTTTCGGATAGACTTCTCCATGACTTTTGGGGAGTTTTTGCTTTTCGTCGTGTGTCTCGATCCTTCATATTGATTTTCGATAAATGATTCTTCACATCACTTTTGGATCTTTAGCAACAAAATGTAGCCCTCATGCCTTGTTAGGGCCTTTTCGGACTCGCAAATCTTCGCATCCCGCTTCAATAAGTTATGCCTTGGCTATGAACTCTAATTAATACCGAGCAACTTTTAAACGATCTTGGGCTAGAAGCTAAGTAACTTTTCAAATCGTACAACCTTATTTATTGCAGATAAATTTATTAGCAAGCGATGGGAGAATAGGCTTATAATCAACTCACATAAATTCACGAAAGAATACCAAACTTATAATTGACTCTATCATCTCTCGTTCTCCATAATTTAAAATCTCAAGGAATGAGACTCGTGGATGCTTAGCCAATTAAATCAAAGTTTTGGGTTTTCGAGTCGCCTATAGGATCTTGCATCTTTTTAGACTCTTTCAAGTTTAGAATTTGCGTTTTAAAGTTCCCTTGATAAACAACTCTCTAGGATCAATTATAGGAACTTGCGAAAAGTTCTTGTTCTTAACCCATGAGAGTTAGACTTTCGCGTTTTAAAGCTCCCAATATAAAAGCCTAGCAAAACTTGACTTAAACACATTAAGGATACTAGCTAGAGTAAACTTAGATAAGTAAACTCGGGTTGAGTCAAAATATTCACGACTTTGAAAAATTTAAACCACTTTATTGAAATTTTATTCTAGCAAGGAGAGAAAATAAACATAACAAAGGAAAATGCAACTATACAACTAGGCCAAAATAGATTAAAAATTTTGAAAAATGTCAAAAAATCGAATTTTCCGGTTAAATAAAGGCACTTTAATGGAAAAGTCCACTTAAAACTTCGATAGAAGTCTCCCCTACACTTAATATAAACATTGTCCTCAATGTTTAAGCATGTGGGAAAAGTCTCCCCTACACTTATGACATTGTGCACGTTGGTTAAATCAAGTTAAGGAGGAGACAACTAAAGTGATCAATTTCAAAGGTGAGTATGAAGAAGATTGAATCACGATAGTTGAGAGATAGAATCGAATTTGCGGATAACATAAGAGCACGGTTCTTCAAAGATTCCAAGAGTACACTTATCCCTGTAATCACATCACCATACAAACACAAGCAACCTAGATAGCTCCCCCTACACTTAGGATAGATACTCGGGTTGCCTCCCGAGGAGCGCTTGTTTTTGTTAACTGAGTCACGAGCCTGACTCTGTCCCGAACTAATTCATGGGAAACGTGGTGAGGGACGGAATCATATCATGAGAGATGTCCTCACCAAAGTACAACTTCAGACGTTGGCCATTCACCTTAAAATTGGGCCCATTTGGCTGAGAAAGCTCAATGGTGCCATAGGGAAAGACATTGGCGATGGTGAATGGACCAGACCAGTGGCTCTTCAACTTGCCCGAGAAGATCTTCAACCGAGAGTTAAAAAGTAAGACTTGATCACCAACGTGGAACTCGCGGTTCTTAATTTTAGCATCATGGATAATCTTGGTCTTCTCCTTGTAGATTAATGAGTTCTCGTAAGCTTCATTCCTAAATTCATGTAGCTCGTTGAGTTGAATCTTGCGAAGATCACCGGCTTTGTTGATGTCGAAGTTAGCCCACTTCAAGGCCCAATATGACTTATGTTCCAGCTCGATGGGGAGGTGGCATGCTTTCCCGTACACAAGACGATAAGGTGTACAACCAATCGGTGTCTTATATGCGGTACGGAAAGCCCACAGATCATCATCAAGTTTATCGGCCCACGAGGCACGATGCTCTCCCACAGTACGTTCCAAAATTCGCTTCAATCCACGGTTGTATATCTCGGCTTGACCGTTGGTTTGAGGATGGTAAGCGGTGGAAAGACGGTGATTGACACCATACTTAGCCATGACTCTTGCAAATTGATCATTGTAAAAATGATTCCTGCGGTCACTGATTATAGCACGAGGAACACCGAATCGAGCAAACAGTTGTTTCAAGAAATTACAAACCACCCTCGCGTCGTTAGTGGGTAAAGCTTTGGCTTCAACCCATTTAGAAACATAGTCAACGGCGACAAGGATGTATTTGTTTCCTTTAGAAGAAGGGAATGGCCCCATAAAGTCGATGCCCCATACATCAAAGATTTCACATTCTTGTATGAAATTTTGAGGCATCTCATCTTTATGTGTGATCTTGCCTTGTTTTTGGCAAGCATCACAATGTTTAACCATCTCGTGAGCATCACAATAAATGGTGGGCCAATAAAATCCCGAGTCAAACACTTTTTTGGCGGTGTAGTTGGGACCAAAGTGACCACCGGTGGGTCCTTTGTGGCAAGCCTCGAGAATGTTTAAAGCTGCCGGTCCGTCAACACATCAGCGAATAATCAAATCAGCGCATTGTTTGAAGAGAAAAGGGTCATCCCAAAAGTAAGTCTTAACATCATTCAAGAAATTTTTTTTCTGTTGGGATGTTAACCCTTTGATGAGAACACCACCCGCTAAGTAGTTTACAATGTCGACAAACCACGGGGTGTCATCCAGATTGAGATTTATAGACATTAAGGTCTCAAGGGGAAAAGAGTCATTGATCTCTTTGTTCAGATGATCCCCTTGATATGGATCCTCAAGTCTACTTAGATGATCTGCGGCTAGGTTTTCAGCTCCCTTCTTGTCACGAATTTAAATGTTGAATTCTTGAAGGAGTAAAACCCAGCGAAGAAGTCTTGGCTTAGAGTCGTGCTTAGTCATCAAGTACTTCAACGCGGAATGGTCCGTGTATACGATTGTGGTGGATAAAACAAGATAGGGGCGAAATTTTTCAAAAGCATAGACAACAGCTAAAAGCTCTTTTTCGGTTGTCGTATAATGCAGTTGAGCCCCCGTCATTGTCTTGCTAGCATAATGGATTGGTTGGAAGTGTTTATTCACTCTTTGGCCCAAAACCGCTCCAATAGCAAAGTCGCTAGCATCGCACATCAATTCAAAAGGTAGCTCCCAATTAGGGGTAACCAAGACCGGTGCCTTAGTTAGCTTATCCTTAAGAAGATTGAAGGCTTCGATACACTCTTTAGAAAAGATAAAAGGAGTATCTTTTTCCAAGAGGTGGGTCATCGGGCGAGCGATTTTAGAGAAATCCTGAATGAATCGACGATAGAAGCCCGCATGACCCAGAAAACTTCTCACACCCTTCACGGTTGAAGGTGGAGGTAATTTGGCTATGACATCTACTTTAGCACGGTCGACTTCAAGACCGGCTTTTGATATTTTGTGTCCTAGCACAATGCCTTCTTTTACCATAAAATGGATTTTTCCCAATTTAGAACAAGGCGAGTGTCTTCGCACCACTTAAGCATACGTTCTAAATTGGCAAGGCAAGAAGAGAAGGAATCCCCAAAGACCGAGAAATCATCCATGAAGACTTCCATGGTTTGCTCAACCATGTCATGAAAAATAGCCAACATGCACCTTTGGAAAGTTCCGGGGGCATTGCATAAGCCAAAAGGCATTCTTTTGTAGGCAAATGTGCCATAGGGACAAGTGAATGTTGTCTTCTCTTGATCTTGGGGATCGATGGGTATTTGGAAATAACCCGAGAAACCATCTAGAAAGCAGTAATATTCATTACCCGCTAAACGTTCAAGCATTTGGTCCATAAAAGGAAGAGGGAAATGATCCTTTCTCGTGGCATCATTGAGTTTGCGATAGTCTATACAAACTCTCCACCCAGTAACGAGATGTGTAGGAATCAACTCGTTGTTTGCATTGGGCACAACGGTGATTCCGCCTTTCTTAGGCACACAATGGACTGGACTAACCCATGGTGAATCCGAGATAGGATAAATCATGCCCGCATCAAGAAGTTTGATAACCTCTTTTTTGATAACGTCATGGATTTTAGGATTCACCCTTCGTTGGCTTTGAATTGTGGGCTTAAAGTCGTCCTCCATGAGAATTTTATGTGTGCAAAAGTGAGGATCAATTCTGCGAATATCGGAGATTTTCCAAGCGATAGCTCTTTTATGTTTCTTGAGAACTTCAATGAGACGAGTTTTCTCATCGGCTTTTAAGTCCTTAGCAATGATAACGGGAAGTTGATCAATGCCTTCTAAGAAAACATACTCGAGATGAGGAGGTAGGTCCTTAAGCTCAAGAGTAGGAGGATCCTCAATAGATGGTGTAACTAACGATGGATCATTATTAGTCACCTCTTTAGGAGAAGGAGGAGAAAACGGGTCTTCATTGAGAAGTTTCTCAATTGTACGAATTTCTTCATCCCAATCGGTGGGAGAATCATCATACTTAAGATCGAGAGGACCCAAGCTAGCTTCAAAATCATCCAAGTCACTTTCTCCAAAAGGAGTCAATGACGGAGCAATTGAGGCAACGGTCTCAACATTGGGTAGAGACGAGAGATAACTTTTGCAAGCATCATGAAAGTGTTCTTCACAAGCCTCATCGAGAACATCAATAGCATTAACACTCTCATATGAATAAGGTTGCTTAGAAATCTTACCCATGTTGTAGACAATTTTATCGTCACCAACTCTCATGATTATTTCGCCCGCGGCTACATCAATGAGAGTGCGACCGGTCCTCAAGAAGGGACGTCCAACGATTAATGGAACACGAGGATCCATCTCGTAGTCAACGACAACAAAATCCATCGGGAAGGTGAATTTGTCAACGCCAACGAAGACGTCTTCGGCTATCCCCACTGGATAAGCAACCGTACGGTTAGCTAATTCCAAAGTCATTTTGGTGGGGACTAGCTCGGGGAGAGATAATTGCTTCCAAATACTTAAAGGCATTAAGTTGATACTGGCGCCTAGATCGGCTAGGGCCATGCAATTCTCTACTCCCGGGAAGTTGCAAGGAATCAAGAAGCGACCCGGATCACCAAGTTTGGTGGGCAATTTCCTTAATAGAACCGCGGAGCAATTCTCATTAAGTTGGGTCTGAGCAATGTCAAGAAGCTTCTCCTTGTCACTAAGAAGATCTTTAAACATCTTCGCATATTTAGGCATGTGAGCGAGAGCCTCGGCAAAGGAGATGTTAAAATTCAATTGTTTAAACATTTTGAGAAAGTTTGAAACTTGAATATCATCCTTGCTCTTTCGCTTCTCTTTCCTCAACCTTGAAGGATAAGGTATATCGGATGAATATGAAGGCTTTAGGGGAGTAGGATCACTCACAACCGTGGGTGGTGGGGGAATGGGGGTAGAAGGCAAAGGAGGTGAGGAAAGTTGCTCTTTTTCCTTGTTCGCAATCACGGGTGGAGGTGTAGGAAGCTCGGGTTCCGTATAACCTTTTCCACTACGAGTGGTGATTGCTTTCATCTCCCCTCTTGGATTCGCAACGGTGTTACTCGGAAGAGTACCTGAAGAAGAGGGTTGATTACCTTGGAAGAGCGAACCGATCATATCACGTATGTTGTCCGCTTGAGTGCTGAAAGAGTCTCTAATGTCTGCACGAATATCATTGCTTTGTTTGGCCACGTCATTCCTTAGCTCGGCTCGAATATCGCTCCCTTGTTTCGCCATTTCTCCCTTCAAGTTGATGAATTGACTCTGAAGATTCGTCACCATCTCTCTATTAGTCCTCATGAACGTCTCGACGTCTTGATTCAATGCCATCGGTTGATTGAGAGGTGGAGCTTAGTAAGCTTGAGAATTTCCTTGAGGTGGGTATGGGTTTCTTTGGGATTGATATTGATTGTTAGCACGAGGTTGGGATTGGTTGTTTCGGTTATAGCTTTTTTGTTGATTTTGGTTTTGAGGAGTAAAACCGGGTGGAGCAAGATAGTTGTTTGAACGATAACTTAGCAAGCTACGGTCTCCTTGAGGACGAGCTTGATAGCCTCCCGTGGGATAAGTATCGTATGCCGCGTTAACGTTTTCACAAAAATTGCCTTGAGTAGAAGGACAATCATTGTAGGAATGAGGACCACCACATGTGTCACAAGAAATAGCAACGGCTTTAGCTTGTTGAGGTTTGGTTAGAAGCCAAAATTTGCATACTTTTGCTAATTTCAAGAAAAGCATGTTCCATGGCGGACATGTCGGTGGTGGAAGAAGTAGATGAAACATTGACTCTCGGATTAGATCTTGAGGATGCGGATGAATCCCAATTCTTGTGGTGAGTAGTCATGTTTTCAATCAACTCTCTACACTCCTCCGGTCTCCTTTTCATAAAAGTACCACCGGCGGCGGCGTTGATCGTGTCATGATCACGAAAAGTGAGACCATTGTAGAAAGTATCAATGAGAGTGACGGGGAGCATGTTGTGATTTGGACAACGGTCGATCAAATCATTGTATCGTTACCAAGCATCAAAGAGCGATTCATCATTGTCTTGCATGAATCCACTAATTTGGTTACGAAGGCTCGTGACCGTGGATGGTGGGAAGTAGCGCGACAAAAAGCGTTGAGTCATGTCGTCCTAAGTATGAATATAATTCTTTGGGAGACGGTCAAACCATTTTTCGGCATCGTGAGAAAGCGAGTGGGGAAATAGTTGGAGGCGAAGTTCATCCATAGAAACACCGGGTGACTTCATGCTTTGGGTGATGGTAATGAATTTGTCGAGGTGTTTGTTGGCATCATCATCCGGAATTCCGCGAAATGGGTTAGTTTGCACTTGTTGGATCATGTGATGCTTCAACGAAAACTCCTGAGCCGTGATATGCATCGGCGCAATCGGGCCTCCACGTCCGTTCATCGTAGGTTGGCATAGCTCCTCCATGGTTCGTAGGTCGGGTAAGGGTGGATTATTCATGTTGGGGTGGGGTGGATTATTATTGTTGGGGTGGGGTGGATTATTATTGTTGTTGTTGTGTACACCGGCCATGTCTAAATCTTCGAGAGTCTCGGGCTCTGAATAAGACGTTGATCAAGTACGCATACACTAAAAAGAAAATGCAAGAGAAAATATTTTTGGTTTTTATAGGTTTTTTTAATGTTTTTGTATTTTTGAAAATTTTATATTTTTATGGGTTTTTGAAAATTTTTGTGCTTGAAATAACGTTCCCGAAAGAACGGATCCCAAAATCCAATTGTTCTCACAAGAAACTGTTGATCCTTACGAAAAGAGCCGGCAGCGGCGCCATTTTAATGTTGAGATTTTGTATGGTTGAAAATTCGTTTCTCGGTATCTTCTCGAATCGATCACGGTTCAAAGTGGAATTGTTGTACTTGGTAACTAAAAGGGGGAGCTTTTGATCTATATCTACTAAAAAGATAAGTGTGAGAAGTAATAAAAGTAAACTAAAAAGCAATTACTGAAAATAAAACTTGAATTTAAAATTAAACAGTAAAACAGTAAGATACCTTAACTAAGAAAAACAGCTGATTCGGAATGATTCTGTTGATCCGGAATATATTAGCTCATGCGGAATAACCTAAAACTGCTTCATTCGGAACATTCAACAAAACATCCTTCATTCGGAAAAACTGCTTGATTCGGAATATATGGTGATCCGGAATAAGTGCTTGATCCGGAATATATTTCCTCTACTCGGAATATTGCTTTACTCGGAATAATTTGCTCATTCGGAAAAACCTTTCATCCGGAATAACAGCTGATTCGGAATGTACTCTTCATGCGGAATAATCACTAGTTCGGAATGCTTAGTTTGATTTGGAATGTCTTTAACAAAAATGCTTCATTCGGAACACTGGGTTTATTCGGAATAATTAATTAATAAAAAGGGCTTGATTCGGAATGTTTACTGATTCGGAACAATAGCTTCATTCGGAACATTGATTTGGTTCGGAATAAAAATTACAAAAGTGCTCATTCGGAATATTTGGCAAAAAGCTTCATTCAGAACATGATGTTCATTCGGAACAAAACCTTGATCCGGAGTAATTAAACTAGACTGCTGATTCGGAATAAATGATTCACTCGGAATATTAATTATTCCGAATGAACTCACTGGTTCGGAATGACTTCCGATTCGAAATATTAAAAACTAATAGCTTTGTTCGGAATGTTGCTGATCCGGAATACTTAATACATAATGCTCATCCGGAATATCTAGTTCAAAACCTTCATTCGGAATGATTGCTTCATTCGGAATCTGGGAAAATGAAAAACAGTGCGAAGAACAGGGAAGTTACTTGATCACGAATTTAACCAAAATCCACCAAGTTTTTAACCAAAACTTAAACCAATTTAACCACTAATCATTTACCAATGATAAACATCAATCCAAATCAACAAAAACTCAAAACCTACTTACTTTTGAAGATCAAAACCAATAAAATAAAAGCTAAGAACTTGAGAATCAATAAGAACAAGAAGAACAAGATTGGATGAAAGATTATATTGAAATATTAAGGTTTTAACAATGAAAAGGAAAGATTAAACTTACAAAATTATGGAGGAATCAATGAAAAATAAAAACAACCAATCTCCTTAAGGGAGTTGGTGTTCCTACAAAACAGGGAATGAAATAACAGAAAATGAACTCCTAAAATTTGTGAAATGAAGGTCTATTTATAGGCCTTGTCTTTGGTTGGTGAGTGAGCTTTCTCCCTTTCTTTTTGTCTTCTCGTCTTTTCAGAAAAGTCGACTTTTTTTATTTCGATTCGGGATTTGTCGACGAATAAATTCAACTCGTCTTTTAATTTCTTCATTTAATAGACTTGAGTTTCTTCGACATATGTAAATCTTCCATCTTTGGTCCTTTTCTTCGATAAATCTTCAAATAGGCCCATTGACTTCAAATCTTTTGCATCTCTTGGACTATAGACTTCGTCTTTTCGTCTTTTTCTTCGATAAAACCCGTGCAATCCCATATTTTCTTCAATATTTATCCGGTTGACTCTGAAAACACAACAAACACACAAACCACGCATATTTCCAAACAAATGACATTAAATACGCGTTTTGGTCTCGTTTTAGCAAGAAATAAGTGGTAAAAGGATGGGTGTTTTCACACCTATCACCAGTCCTGTACCAACCATTACTTAGTCATAAATCTGTGACAATGACATATATATGTATGCATAAAAATGATGAATGCATGAAAACAACTGTCAGTTCTAGGAAGACCATAATGACTACCCACTAATCACAGGTCATATTTGAGAGCCTAGAGGTCGAAGCCTTGGCTCTGATACCATAATTGTAACACCCCATTTTGATAATGGAAATGTCACACGTAATTATGGCGTGTCATCAAAGCATACAAGGAAAAATGTCTAAACATTACATGACCATAAAAGGAAAATATCGGAATCAAACATCGGTAGTCCAAAAGTAAAGCTCATCACACACAAACATAATTATAGTAATGGAAAGGACTAAACAATGTCCATAGCAAATGTATCAAAGGAAAGATAATGCATAAAGTAAAGAAGGCTAGAAAGCTTCCAGTCCATATGCACGTACGCTTAAAGTCTACGAGCGTCCCTGCGTACCTGCCGTTTTGGGAACATAGAAAAGGAAAACGGCTGAGCAATACGCTCAGTGCACGGATGTACAATAAAGCATGAATAGGATAAGCATATAACATATAACAGCGGAAGAAACTAAGTCCCGAGTAACCTGGTTAAGTCTTGATAAAACTGGTTTTATAGTTTTAAAAACTTTATGTTTATCTTGTAAAAACTGTTTATCATATTTTACCATTAGCCAATATAGGTCATGAAAATCCACCGTGCATGAATACTTGGAGGGGTGACCTCATCATGCAAATTAGATGGGCTGCCTCTAATTTAATATACTGGTTTAGGTAGGAGGGATCAACTCCTTGTGAAGGATGCAAGGCACACACCACATTCACCATGAAATCCTGACTGAAAACATGTAACTAGGATGCACCCATACGCCCCACATGATAAATATAAAAATATGGCCAAAAGCTGAAGGGACGCCACGAGCAATCACTCCGCCGTGGTGAAGTCATAACATCAGTGCCTCTAATGTTATGGTTATGGTACCTCCATAATTAGGTGAAACTGGTCATGCATGTATATGGCTATAGGTATTCTAAATTAAACATAAGCAAGTCAAACACATAACTTATACTACGGGAAAACATTTGGCTGCATACGGGGAATCCTAATAAGGAAAGAATGTCCATACTAAAAGGACGAAAATCCGTACCTTATGTCCAGTGAACGAAGAAGACGAACTGAGAGGAATCCTACTTCCGTATCACTAATGCTACATAAATACATACATGAATAAGTATATGCTTACTAATAGGTAACTGATTTTATGTCATGTCTTAGCTTATCTTATATGTTCATATCATGTTTTACTGTTTTAAGCCTTAAACTGTGATTATCTTATATTTTGTTTACTCTGATTAAGTATTTATGGTATTTCATGTATTATTATACTTACTGTGTAATAATAAGTAACTTTCCAAAAATAGCAGGTTTCCTAAAATAGAAAGTTTCCAAAAATAGAAAGTTTTCAAAAATAGAAAGTTACCAAAAATAGAAAGTTTCCAAAAATAGAAAGTTTCCAAAAATAGAAAGTTTCCAAAAATAGATTTACTGCTTAAAATAGATAAGTTTCTAAAAATAGAAATTTTCCATAAATAGATCAGCTGCCTTAATTAAATAAGTTTCCATAAATAGATTAGCTGCTTGAAATAAATAAGTTTCTAAAAATAGAAAGTTTCCATAAATAGATTAGCTGCCTTATTTAAATAAGTTTCTATAAATAGAAAGTTTCTAAAATTAGATATAAGCTGGTTAAATAAGCTAAGTATATAAGCCTAAGTGTTTTCATGATTATTTTCTAAGTCATAATGATATAATGTATAGTTTATTAATTATTTCATGTAATTAAAATAAACTATAAGTTAAAATAGTTAATTAAAGTATATCATGTTTTTAATTAAATAAAGTTAAATACTTAGGTTAAAACATGTATTATAAATTATTAATAATATAACCTAAGTCATGTTAATTAATTAATTATAACCATGGTTTTTAAATAATTAATTAATTATAAGTCTAAAAATATAAAATACTTAGGTTAATAATTTCATGATTTTAATAATTAATATAACCTAAGTCATGTTATTAAATTAATCATGTCATATTTATTAATTTAATTTTAACATATGATTATATTAAAAAAAATCTTAACATAAACCGTGAACCGGATCTTGACTAGAACCCTTGAATCGGACATGAAATCGACACCATACCCCGAACCACTTCGGGGTTCCCCTTATCTTGCTGCTGCCGTGGGACCCACACCACCCAACCGGGACCATATGGTCTCGGTGGTGGTCGAGTAGCCAAACCGAGACCCCCTTGGGGTTCGGTTTAGGCGCCGGCCAAAACAAACACCCCTAAAACACCCTTTTTGTTTATTCCAAAAGCCATTTTCATGTTAGATCTATGTTTTTAATTAGGTTTTAAAAACATCTTGTTCTTAACTTATTATTAGATCAAATCAAAAAGAAAAAGGGTAAAAACATATACCGAATGCGTGGATCTAACGAGGATTAACAAACACGAACACTTGCACCAAAACCAAGATCAAAAATCAAACAATCACCTCCTTTGGTGTGCTTGTATTCGGCGGCCAAAAAGAAAAGAGGAGGAGAAGAAAAACTTTTTTGGGTTTTTTGTTAAATCTTCTGTAAAGTGAAAATGACTAGTTAATTTTCCCTTAACCCCTCTTTACTGAAATTTGAGATGGGCTTGGCCCATCTCTTCCTAGTTGTCGCGGGTAGGGGCCCCACATGGGGTACCCGTACCGTTTTCCGTGTCTCGATATTTAATTGTTCGTTCATGTTTATTTGTGTTCGCGTTTAATGTGTTCTTGTTAAATAATTACCGTGACCTAATATATTTATTTACGCTCGTAATAAATATATATACGTAATTAATAATAGTTTGTGATTTAATTACGTTCATGATTTCATGATCGCATGTTCGTGATTAATTATTGTCAAATAATTATTGCGTGCTCGTGCGTAGTAAATACTTATCGTGTTCTAACACGTACGTAATACGTAAAATCCTAACGTGTAATCGTAATCATATTATAAAAGGAAAGTTTTAATCTAGTACGGACGATCTTAAGGGTACTATTCATGGTAATAGCATGCGGGTTCTACATATAATGAGTGTTTGTGCTTACTTTCGGTGTAACTATGTTCGATTTTGTTAGCTAACTGAAATTAAAATTTACACATATATATAAATATATTTTGTATAAAGTTACTATTGATCTTGATGATTCAGAAAATTAAGCAAAAAAACACGAAATCTAACTTGTTGAATGAGTGAGCTACCATGTAGAATGAAAATTTCCACAGATTCAATAACTTATGACTAGTTATAACGATAGTAAAATAAAGTCATTAATCATAAAGAAATGTCGCATAATGTTTAATGAGATTATCACGCGTCTATAAACATCAATAGAAAAACATAGCTTATTGGAATAATAATATGTGGTGCTAGACAAATACAGCTTAAAAACAATTGAAAAGCACGACCAAAACACAAGTTCTCACATACAACCTAACGTAGATAAAAGCACGAGAAAACAACACTTTCTTTCTTTTTGGTAGTGGTTTCTTGCGTTTCCTTAGTTTCATCCGTCGGTTATTGCAACCAAGGCAGTTTGTCCACTAGAATCGTGCGTAAGTTTGGGTCGTAGGGGAAAGCCGACAAACACGCAACACTCAAGCATATGTATTCTCTTGATGCAATAAGGCCTAACATTTGGATGATCGTTCTAACACGATGTAGTTAGTGATGCTAGATCTCTAGGAAGATTGTATACACTAGCCCCTCATTTTGTAAAAGAACAACACAACCCATTAATTTTTTTAATAATTTGTCAATAAAAAACAACAATAATGATTAGAGGCAGTATTAGAAATTTACTAAGAGGAGGAAAATAGAAAATATCAATTCGGGTTATGTCAGTAACTCAAGTAACTCAGCCTTTGTTCTTGTAACGATAATCATTTTCTTTTTAAAGAAAGTGAACATATTTAGGTAGAACCAAAAATGTTATTATATGCACAATATTTAGAACCTACTTAGTATGAAGGTTGTCTCGTGTCTTTTGAAGGTGTAAAGCTAAAATATGATTTAGGAATTTGGATATCTAAAGTTTCGAATAATGGTTTTATGTATCCGAAAATCCAAAACTATGTATCAAAATGTTTAGAATTTTTGTTAATTTTTTTATCTATATGTTTCAAAGTTACAATTCAAATATCCCTATTTTTTAATTAATTATAGTAAAACTTTCGGATACCCGAATATGTATATTTATAAACACCGCTAATAGAGAAAGCAAATTTAAAAATTTAGATAACATGATCTAGAGTAATACGAAAATGTTGTTAACCACTATATTTTGATGTAACTATTGGTTAATATTTTTACCATTATATTATTTACTCTCTTATGAGATCAGAATAAAATTTATATTCGATGAAAATCGATATTTGATAACAAAACTTCTAGTGGAATTTGATATTAAGTCCATACAATCTTATCATCTACTTCATTGTTCCTTAATCTTTAAAGCTTATCCGGTTTCAAGTCATAGTAAATGATCATGTGTGAGTGTAAGACTCAATTGCCCGTGCTACATCAAGGGAAAATTTGATGGCAGTATTTCCATCTAAATTGATTGGCTGCATTTTCACTAAGTGCTCCTTCAACGTTTCACCCTTAAGAAGCTCAGTTATTATCATCATCATCGGTTCCATGCTTGCACCGATAAACTACAATTAATCCAATTTCAACAAACATTAGCAATTATAATTAAATGTTATCGAACATTTGAAATTGATAGCATGCAACTTTTTTGTTGTGATCATAACAAAGATAATACTTTCATAATATTCTCATGTTGCGATGTAGATAACATCCAAACCTCTCTCACGAACCAGGTTTTGTTATGTAACATGTTATGCTTCTCCCAAACATCTTATTTTATGACTTTCACCGCAACGAACCTGTTTTTATATCTGAAAAATGCACACATAATAGTTAACATTAAAAACCTCAAACATATATACTATATTTTAAAGAGTAAATTGTATAAATCGTCCCTAAAGTTTAGCCAAAATGCATGTTTTGTCCTAAACGTTACGAAAGTGCAAGAATTATCCTTATTTGGAAATTTTAATGCAAGTATCGTCCTTATGGAGAAAATTCTTGGGACGGAACACGCAAAATGGCCAAAATATTTAGGACGAAACATGCAAGATAGCAAAACCTCAAGGATGAAAATTTGCAAAATAGTTTGATTTTGGGACCATATTAGCACTTTCAAAATATTTAGAACAAAACCTACAAAATGTCCAAACTTCACGTACGATTTATGCAATTCTCTCTATTTTAAAGGATGTACGAGTGAAACAATGAAATTATAACTTACATTCCCCCATACACCTAGGCATGGCCTCCTTAACCAATCCTATTACTGATGGATACTAGTATTAGATCAATTGTTCATTTCCAGCCCATTTAATTTTTCTTTTAAAGAGAACGGGTCAATCTTCTTTGCTATAAGTTATCCGAGCTAACTATGATGATGAAAAACACTATATATATTGGTTGGAGTATTGCACATACATAAATGTTATCATACATGCTTTTGTAACATTATATTTGAAGCTATTGGTTCAATTTGAAACTCAAAAATGTGTCTTTAGATTGTTTTTAAAGTCATCGTCTATTTGAATTCTTTTTATCAGATAAAATAAAAAGTTAGAAAGATACATATACTTTAAACTTTTATTCTCATTCTAATTAAAAGTTTTATAAATAGACAAATTTAATATGCCGTTAAAAAAAATAGAGTAGTAATAGAGAACATTCTATTTATAGTATCTTATATGAAATAAATTTTATTAATTATACTCATGTGCACTAATAAAATTTAACATAATTGGATTTGAAGGTTTCATATATGTACATGTATTTCTCCTCATTAAACACTTTCATGATTTGAATGCATGTGTATTCATATTCGTCAATGCAACTTGTATCTCATTTTACCCTTGTGTCATTACATCTTTATCATGGTCCGTTTTTCTTTAGAAAGAATATATATTTGTTATACACTATTTATATATTTATTGGTCCTTATTTTTATAAAAAAATGTTAAATACCTAAATTGAAAAAAAATATTATTTTTTATTCTAAACAACAAAAAATCACATATGAACAATATAAACACATGTGAATAATTTAAAACATATATAGGCAACTATTTCTCTAATCGTATATTAAAAATAAAACACATGCAAACATAATTTATTAAACGTCCTTTTACTTTTTCATAGTGAAAACATGAATAAATTCTATTAATCGAAACAAAAATTTTGAGAAATTAAAGAACATTTGCGTAGCTTTACAATCACACCATATCTATATTAATATGGAATATTTAAACTTTTAAAGCAAGGATGTCATGTAAAAATGAATATGTGAACTTCTATCGAACTCAAGTTAGACGTTTAGTACAATTCAAATAACATCAAACATGGATGCATGGTTTTAACACCCAAATAGCCATATTGTATAAACGACATTACGATAGGTAGATTTTGAAAAAATCTATAGCTTTTATAGCTTCAAAAAAGGGGCCATAAATTCTCAGCCACAAAATATATAATACTTTAACTCACAAGTATTATATTTGTTTATTTATTCACTTTTAAGTTTTAGAATTTTATATAAAATATATTATTTAATTTCTATTATTATTTTCTAATGCGTCATTTTTTTTCTTTCTTCAAATTCAAGTTCTAAACTCGTCAATAAACCAATCAAGCCCCTAAAGTTTATTCATATATACTTTGTGAAGATTTTAATCATTCTAAAAATAATATATAAACCTACTTAAATTCAACTAGTGACATGCATAATGATATTAAAGTAACAATTGTCCTCATTTTAAGATTTTAACCAGTTATTTATTTATTTTTTGGGATACCTTTCTTAAATAACTTTCGATTGTTTTCTTTCATCCTTGTCAAGATCTCGATTTTAGTTTTAGAATTTTAAGATTCTAGAATTTTAAAATATTATAAAAATGATTTAGATCTTACATAAGTTCTTTGCATACTAAAGATTTTATGAAATTCCGATCTCGTGACAATCGCTACTTAAAATCTGCTACAACCCAATCTTATTTTTCTCGAATCACAAACAAAAAACTACGAAGTACAAATTTATGGATTGTGTTCCATATAATTAACATAACAACATGTTAATTTTTTTAAATATTTCATGATGATAATTTAAGACAACATTTTTTTTAAAATATTCATATAAATTAATATTTATGATAAGACAACATTTATTTAAAATATTCATATAAATTTATAATTATGATATATAATAATATGTAAATTTGTACAATAATATAAAGACATTAAGAAAAATGACATCATAATAAACTCTTACGAATGATCTAACTTTATGATTACGATCTTGTAAAATAATACATAAGATCTCAACCTTTAAGACCTTTCATTTTCTTCTATTTCATTTGTTAAAACTAGACACATGCGGGTTATTTTTACCTCATTAAATGATTAAGTGGTTTAAACAAAAAATAAAATGATTAAGTGGCATGTATAAAAAAACCCATAATACAGTTTTATAACGATTAAAAACTCAATACAGTTTTATAAAATGGTGTTAAAAATTACAAAATTAAGGATACATAAATTATCACAAAATTTAACTTCAAAATAAAATTATTCGAACAATATTACATGTTATACTATTCGTTCAAATTCCGTGTGTATATGATTGATGTAAGTGGTTTGTTGATTAACAATTAAGAAATAACTATTTTGAATAAAAATGTTGAAAGTAGTGTATTAAATTATAATAACAAGAATTGAAATAAGTTAATATTAATTTGCGCGAAGCAAATTAAAAAACATAATTATCAAATATATAAACATTAAAAGTTCTTAAAAAACAAATAATATATATAAAATTATAAATTATTATCATACATGCTTACAAAATTTAGAAAAAATATAGTGGGTTGACGAGTATTATAACTAGTATATATAAAATCGTAATAACGAAATTATTATTTAATCGTTATTTACTTCTAATTTTCGTACACGAGTATTAAAACTGATTTGATATTTTTAATTTGATTAATATAACTAATGTTTGTTGCCTGATGGTTTTCCGTTATTTTAAATAAAAAAATTTAAATACCAGTTGAATACTAGTTCTTTCTTATTAAGGAGTAGTATTTTGTTAAAAATAGTCTCACCGACATTTGATAATTTTAAAGTTCACGCAACCTTTCACTATATAATACCCACCAACTCTCATATTATTCCAAATCGTTTCATAACAATCGTAAGTTCTCTCTCTTTTTACTGGTTCATATTTGTGTTATCGTTGTTTACAATTAGATTAGTTTAATATCATGGCTTTGTTATAACTTATAGCATGCATGCACGATGCATCATTCCATCTAAGTGCTTATTACGTTAGTTCTTTTATGAAGAACATAAAAACTAGTGTATTCTATCTAATCTTCGGTTTTATGTCTTCAGAAACAATTTGATTCAAGTTAGTAAGGCAATGGCGATACTTTCGCTACGCGTTTTCATATTTCTGGTCATATGTTGTTGTGCAACCTTTGCTGAATCAATGACCATGAAGTACAAAGATCCGACTCAGCCACTACGTTTACGAATTAATGACTTGATGCTGCGAATGACATTAGAAGAAAAGATTGGCCAAATGACACAGATTAATGGAGAGGTTGCTACAAGTGACCTAATGCAGAACTACTTTATAGGTGAATTGGAAGTTCACTACATATCTTATTTTTTGTATTCAAATACTTCAAGATTCGTATAATTAAGAGTATGATTATAAGTTTATAACGGGTTTTGAGTTTTCTATAGGGAGTATTAGTGTTCCGGCGAAGGAAGCATCTTCAAAGACATGGATTAATATGGTGAACGGGTTTAATAAAGGAACCTCGTCTACCCATTTAGGGATACCGGTGATGTATGGAAGTGATGATGTCAATGGAAACAGTAATGCTTTTGGAGCCACCATTTTTCCACAGAATATTGCACCTGAAGAAACAAGGTAAATAATCATATGAACTTTTGTATCAATATTGATCCATTCTTTTATTTGAGCCGACTGTTTGATCTTCAAACTAGTTATAATGATCATGTTCTAACAACTGTGATCCTTTTGAAACTCTTGAATAGGGACCCTCAATTGCAGAAAATCGGAGCTCCTTACTATGACGCGGTACGAAAGGGTGTTGCAACCATCAAGGTTTCGTATCCAAGTCAGAATGGACATAAGAATAAAGAGCTTATAACGGGACTTCTCAAGGACAAACTCAAATTCAGAGTAAATTACTCCTTCATTCTATTATTATTATTATCAACATTTCCCTTCCATTATATTATTATAGTGTAATGACAAGGCTTTTTGGTTAATGTTTCCAGGGATTTGTGATCTCAGATCTTATGGGTATTGGCATGATTACCCATCCAGCGCGTGTTAATTATGCTTACATGATTGAACAAAGTGTTGGTGCTGGCGTAGACATGGTACGTTGGCTTTAGTACATCATAACATAGAATTAACTAAGTATATTTTATTTTGATTGGGTGTGATCTCTTACTTTGTAAAATTATGGCAGATTATGGTTGAAAACAACTACCAAGAGTTCATGGACGGCTTAACCTCCCTTGTAAAGAACAAAGTCATTCCAATTAGACGAATCAATGATGCAGTTAGGAGGATCTTACGTGTGAAGTTCATCTTGGGCTTGTTTGAAAACCCATGAAATACTGATCTAAGCAATGCGGAAGACCTTAGAGAGCAAGTTGAAAGACAGAATAAAAAAGATATGGCTATGCAAGCTATGTGTATTGACCAGTCGATGATTCCATTACGCAAAAGAACAGCGAGAATCTTGGCAGCGCCTACTCATGATGATAACAACGGGAATCACTGTGCTAGATGAACGGCTATTAAGGAAGAAGATCAATTACAAAAGGTATATATGGATCTTTTGTTACCATTTTTGTAGCGGACACAACCTATTGATCTTTTATATTCAGCTGCATTAACTATTTATATTGATGTTACAGGCACATCCATTTTATCATGAATTGTCCCTGTTTGAGTTGAAGCTCAAGAACCGCTCAACCTATTAGCAGAACAAGTTAAAAAGATGGGAATTAGAGTTGTGCTACTCGAGAATGGTGTTAAGATTGAAATTGAGACTAGTGAATTATGAAAGATGAGACTACTTCGTCTCTAGTTATGTTGGTAGTTGTCGTTGACTTGTCGTGATTGTTTTTGAAGTTAGAATATGTTTAGAATTGAGCTATTTCGTGGAAGTTTTTTTTCTTCAATGTTTGCGGAGTACGTATGGATACTTTTGGATAACATTTCACCAAGGGATGATAGTGTGGCTAAACGCATGTCGTTCTTTAGTTGTTTAGTGAGCCAGACTTATTATGTACATATGGAGTACAAACACATATACTAGGCAACATATTTTATAGCAATGTGAAATTATTCGTAACAAAAAAACCAAGTACCCTAGCTAGCCTTATTTGACAAATCCTTCTATTCTTCGCTGGAATTAGATAAGTATTCTTCTTCATCTTTGGTCTCCCTTAACCCTTGTATCTTCTCAAAGACCTTTCTCATATTCCACCTCTTCGAGACATCTAATTCACAGCAATGAAAGCCGATCTCCATGAGGTCTATCATCTCAATCTCGTTGCATTTTTGTCCATTTCATGCCTTTATCAAACACCTTGTCGGTGATCAACTCATGCCTCCCTATAGACACGGAGGGAACCAGGGTGGGTCCCGTGACACCGATGGAACTTTGCGGCGTAGCTTTAGTTTTTGTAAAAAACCTTGATTTTTTGGTATATGTACCTGGTCAAATTGGGTCTCAGTTGTGTCCCTGCCTATAGAGTTGTTCACCCATGTCACAAACTCCTGTTCTGTAGTACTCTTACCTTGTTCTAGATAGTTTAACGGGGACTTCCCTGTTAGCATTTCTAAAATCAAGATCCCAAGACACCACACATCTGTCTTCTTCGTCACACGTTTTTTATATTTAGTGAATTCAGGTGACTCGTAGGCCTTCATGTATGCTTTCGCGGCTTCCTTTTCTACAATAGATGCTAGAGCATAGTCTATTAACAGGGGATTACAGTCATTACACTCACTGTCAAGAAGCACATTTGATGAGCTTAGATTGCCATGAGGTAGCGATAGGCCAGGAAATTGCTGGTGAAGATATATAACTAAGTCCTCTTGCTACACCCTGGATTATCTTTAATCGTGTTTGCCAATCCAATCCTGGCTCACCATCTTTTGGTTTAGCTGTAGATCATAAAACAATAAAATAAATCAGATATTACATATTTATAAAGACAATACTAACTTTCGACCCATATTTAAGTGGCGTACCATGGAGATGACTAGCCATGCTACCATTTATATTAAAATCAGTGATCAAGATCCTTTCTTGTTTGTGGTAGATACATGCCACATATGGATCAAATTGGGATGTGATATACTTCCTAATAACATCATATGTGCATGAAAGTCTACTTTAATTCCCTCCTTGATGGCATCCTGCTTAAATCTCTTGGCAACCACGACTGGCCCTTTTGAAAGCACTGCCTTGTACGTAGTTCCCATACCCGATCCTCCTAATACTTCTGCTTCGGCACGTAGAAGTTCCTCCAAGCTAAACCTTTCCTTTCTGGCTCTCACAAAGTGAAAAGTCGTACTCGAATAGTAGGCTATGTTGTAATTCTCTTGATGATGGTTATGCGTCTGGACATCCTTGCAATACTCGATTAATCATTAATAGGCAAACCAATTATCTATAGAATCATATAAATAACCACGCATCAAATCTAACTAAGTTGTTTTAATTGTCAAATACGTGATCAGTTTATTCCAACTTTTAATTTCCCATTAGAAGTCACAAATGAATCACTCCCTCGTGTAGACACAAAGAGTGTAAAGAGAAATTTGGATAATTAAGTGCAAACACAAGTACAGCATTAATCTTTAAGTTAATTATGGTTATCGTTAGCCAATTGATCTTGGAAAACTGCATTTTTTATCCCATGACATATACAGAATTTCGTATATGATAACCAAAATGAATGCATGAATCAAAGAAACAACTCACTTGATACTCGAGTGCGTTTTCAAGTTCTCTCACAATCTCTATCATCTATGGACGTGATTCACGGTCTCTATTTAAACACTGATAAGCAATTGATGCAAATGCTTTCAGTGAATTAGGAATTATTTCATCCTTTATATGATAAAAAACAAGCTCACCTATTTTGTTATGTTCATAGAACTGTCGTACCAATCCTGTGAGAGGCATATGTTTGTTGCCATTTCCGATACACAACCTCCCACAATATACTTCAAACAGTACTACTCCAAAAGAGTAGACATCAAATAAGAAAACAAAAACAGGAGATCCAAAGATCACTACAACAAAATCAATGTTTAGGGTCGGACGTAATTTAGGGTCGAAATTTTCGACCCTAAATTAAGGTGGGGCCCACACATTTTCAACCCAAAAGAGCCCAAAAAGGCTGGTCAAAAAGCAGGTGGGACCCACGAAATTTAGGGTCGAAATTTCGACCCTAAATTAAAAATTTTAAATAATTTTAATTTATTTATTATATAATTTATTTTTAATAATTAAAAATAATTTTAAAAGAATTTATTTTTAAATTTAATACTTTAGGGTCGAAATTTCGACCCTAAATTTAAAATTTTAAATAATTTTAATTTATGTATTATATAATATATTTTTAATAATTAAAAATAATTTAAAAAAAATTATTTTTAATATTTAAAATTTTAGGGTCGAAATTTCGACACTAAATTTAAAATTTTAAAAATTTTTCACGAAAAATTTAAAATTTCACACGAAAATTTTTCACGAAAAATTTAAAAAATTCGCGGTTTATATTTAGGGTCGAAATTTCGACTCTAAATTATTAAATATATTTTTAAAATTTTCTTTTAGTGTGAATGCTTTTAAAATATTAATATATGTATATATTTAGATAATGCAGTAATAGCTAAAAATAATTAAGTCTAAGCAGAACTAAAGCTGTGCAAATAACTTAGCAAATACAAGAACATAACAAGTTCATCAATTACACCACAAATCCAGAAAGATCAAGCTGGTTACCACTATGAAAAACCAACTAGATTACAAATGACTGTACCCATTGTTTTAGTGCTTTCATTAGTCCCACTATTGATGGTACTAGTTTTAGTGCTTTCATTATGTACCCATTGTGAACAGGAAGATGATAATAGATGTATGTGTGCCATCCATATTGGGTAGTTGTTTTGCTATTTAATGGTTTGTAGTTTGCCTCCAATTATCACTCATCTCAGTTTTCCAATACTAAAAAAAACAACAATAATGGCCTGGTTAGGAAGGTTAGAAGAATTAAAAGAAGTTACTGGTTCAGATAATTGGACTGATCGAATGGTAGCATATTTTGAACAATCTGCCGAAGCGGACAAACGTTTTGGTCTGAAACTTGAACGTTTACATGAGGTTTTAGAAGAAGCTGTTGAAGAAAGACAACAGTTTATCCAGGAATTAGAACGTGCTGGAGATATATATATATCTTAAAGAAATGCGCTAAAGTATTGAAAGATACTCAAAAGAATGATAAGAAAACCTCAAGTCGGTTGGAAGGTTTAATTAAAGATACAGCAGCAAGAATGACTGAGAAGGAGGAATTCGTTAAGAAAATGAAGGATCAATAAATAAGCATTCGTAAATGCTTAGAAGGAGCCTTTATTTATGAGTTCGAGCAAAGTTTAATGAAGGAATTCGTTAAGACTGTGTCTCTTTTAATCTAATTAATAATTGTTGTTCATATAGAATAAGAACCATACTAACACATGTTGTTGTGTATAATGATGCTTCTGCATCTTTTATGGTTTTGTGTTTGAAATGTACTTGTATGTTTGTATGAATAAAAAAGGCTTCTTTATTTATGAGTTTGAGCAAAATTTGATTGAAGTAAAATGCTTTTGACTGAACTTTTGACTGCAAAACCTAACACAACAGACTTAAACTAAATTTTGTGACTCAAACAAACTAAATTCTCACAATGATTGAAGCTAGAATACTAATTAATCACAGAACCAAACACTCCTAAACATAAATTTATTCATCACGGACACTTAAACACGCGCTTAATTAAAATTGATATTACAACGATATTAGACTCGTAAACACGGAAAAAAACACATCACAAACTAGTTCAAACTAAGGTTCCCCATGTCATCGTAAAGGTCGTGAAGTAGTGCAGCTGAATCCAATGAGTGCCTATCGGAGTTGCGGTACAACTCTATCGTATGCTCAAGTACCATTATCATTCCATTCAAGCGCACACAGTTTGCACACGCTGAAGAGCTTGGAGAAGAAACTGGAATCGTTGAAGGTCTGGGAGAAGAGCTTGGAGTCGAAAAGCTCGTTGAAGGTCTTGAAGAAGAGCTTGGAGGAGAAAAGCTCATTGAACCTCCAAGAGAATTGATTAGTAGTTGGACGCGTTCGTCTTTCCACAAAAAAATTTTGCATCCATATGAAACTGGAAGTTGAACCCGTGAACGTGTATAAGCATAGTACAGTCTACCAAAATTTTCAGTTGTCCACGATTCTCGAAGAACTACATCTCCATGTCCACACCTGCACGGAAAAGCTTCATGCTTCAACATGTACATAATAACAATTTGTTTATGATGATAAGTGTGTGTGATCTGCTGGTGGTTGTGATGATAAGGAGTGTGTGTGGTTCTCTTTTTATGCTAAAAAAGTGAGGGAAATTGTTAACATTTTCCCTCCAATGTTTTCCCTACAATGTTTTCCCTCCAATGTTTTCCCTCCAATGCTGGTGGTTGTGACGATAAGGACTCATATCATGTAATACGATACCACATTGACTCATATCATGTAATACGATACCGTATTGGCTCATATCATGTAATACGATACCCTATTGGCTCATATCATGTAATACGATCCCCTATTGACTCATATCATGTAATACGATCCCCTATTGACTCGTATCATGCAATACGATACCATATTGACTCATATCATGTAATACGATACCCTATTGACTCATATCATGCAATACGATACCACATTGACTCATACCATGTAATACGATAACCTATTGACTCATATCATGCAATACGATACCACATTGACTCATATCATGTAATACGATACCGTATTAGCTCATATCATGTAATATGATACCCTATTGACTCATATCATGTGATACGATACCCTATTGACTCATATCATGCAATACGATCCCCTATTGACTCGTATCATTTAATGCGATACCCTATTGACTCATATCATGTAATACGATACCCTATTGACTCATATCATGTAATACGATACCCTATTGACTCATATCATGCAATACGATACCACATTGACTCATATCATGTAATACGATACCGTATTGGCTCATATCATGTAATACGATACCCTATTGACTCATATCATGTAATACGATACCCTATTGACTCATATCATGCAATATGATCCCCTATTGACTTGTATCATGTAATTCGATACCATATTGACTCATATCATGTAATACGATACCGTATTGGCTCATATCATGTAATACGATACCGTATTGGCTCATATCATGTAATACGATACCCTATTGACTCATATCATGTAATATGATACCCTATTGACTCATATCATGTAATACGATACCCTATTGACTCATATCATGCAATACGATCCCCTATTGACTCGTATCATGCAATACGATACCATATTGACTCATATCATGTAATACGATACCCTATTGACTCATATCATGCAATACGATACCACATTGACTCATATCATGTAATACGATACCCTATTGACTCATATCATGTAATACGATACCCTATTGACTCATATCATGTAATATGATACCCTATTGACTCATATCATGCAATACGATCCCCTATTGACTCGTATCATGTAATACGATACCATATTGACTCATATCATGTAATACGATACCGTATTGGCTCATATCATGTAATACGATACCGTATTGGCTCATATCATGTAATACGATACCCTATTGGCTCATATCATGTAATACGATATCATATTGACTCATATCATGTAATACGATACCGTATTGGCTCATATCATGTAATACGATACCGTATTGGCTCATATCATGTAATATGATACCCTATTTACTCATATCATGCAATACGATCCCCTATTGACTCGTATCATGCAATACGATATCATATTGACTCATATCATGTAATACGATACCCTATTGACTCATATCATGCAATACGATACCACATTGACTCATATCATGTAATACGATACCCTATTGACTCATATCATATAATACGATACCCTATTAACTCATATCATGCAATACGATCCCCTGTTGACTCATATCATGTAATACGATACCGTATTGACTCATATTTATTAATGTTTTAAAACATTTTAAAATTAAAATTATTCTCGTTTCGAAATTTACTATTTTAAAACGTAATTATTGTAATTTATAAAATAAATTTACATAAATAAAATATATTGGTGATACTTATTAATTTTTTATATAAACAAAATAATTTGTTAATATTTTATATAAATAATTTAGTAATTATAAACTCTATTTATTTATGTTTTAAAACATTTTAAAATTAAAATTATTCTCGTTTCGAAATTTACTATTTTAAAACGTAATTATTGTAATTTATAAAATAAATTTACATAAATAAAATATATTGGTGATTCTTACTAATTTTTTATATAAACAAAATAACTTGATAATATTTTATATAAATAATTTAGTAATTATAAACTCTATTTATTAATGTTTTAAAACATTTTAAAATTAAAATTATTCTCGTTTCGAAATTTACTATTTTAAAACGTAATTATTGTAATTTATAAAATAAATTTACAAAAATAAAATATATTAGTGATACTTATTAATTTTTTATATAAACAAACTAATTTTTTAATATTTTATATTAATAATTTAGTAATTTAAAAACTCTATTTATTGATTTTTTTAAAACATTTTAAATTTAAAACTATTATAGTTTCGAAATTTAGGGTCGAAATTTCGACCCTAAATTTGGCACTAAAACCTTTTATTTTCAAAAAATTTAACGAATATTTTAAAATTCTATACCAAAATTAAAAAATTCGCGGTTTATATTTAGGGTCGAAAATTAGGGTCGAAAATTTCGACCCTAAAAATTAGGGTCGAAATTTTCGACCCTAACTTTTGACCCTAAATTCTATCCACAACTTACGCACAACTAACACTTCATTCATTCTATCTTCTTCATTAAAAAAAACGGGAGTCATCTTCATTCGCATCACCAACCGCATCACCACCAATCTGCATCACCATTCGCATCACCAATCCGCACCACCACCTTCGCACCACCACAGACGGCAGTAGCCTCACCAACCCGCATCACCACCACCTTCGTCGCACCACCAATCCGCATCACCATTCGCATCACCACCTTCGCACCACCACTCATTCCCACCACAACCTTCGCACCACCACAGACGGCAGTAGCCTCACCACCATTTTCATCACCCTATTCCACCACAGTCCACCCCGTCACCCATCACCATTTTCATCACCCTATTTTCAGTCCCACCACCACAATCGGCATATAGTACCACCACAGTCCCACCACTTTGTTTTTTTAATAAATATAAAGGTAATTGATTTTTTGTTTAATATATTAATTTTGTTTAATTTTTTGCTAAATGTGATTGTTAATGTTTTGTTATTGTTAAATTATTGTTAATTTTTTTGCTAGCAACCACCCACCACCACCGCCGGTGCGGCATCAGTAGCAACCGCCACTGCCGGCAGCGGTAGCAGTAGCAACCACCACCATCGGCAGCAGCAGTAGCCTCCACCACCACCATAGGTGCTTATGATTTCGGCTTAATTGATTTAGGCTTATTTAGGCTTAGTTGAAAGGTGTTTGAAAAGTGTATTTGTTTTGATAAGCTTATCACGATATGCGCTTATTAGTTGATTTCGGATTATATTTAAGCTTATGATTTCAGATTATATTTAGGGATTAACTGATTTAGGCTTAATAGATTTCAGCTTATATAGGCATAAGTTTAATTTTTTTTTATATGTTTGTCGTAGCCGAGACCCGAGTCACAACCGAGTTAGCGGGGAAGCGAGTCGAGAACCGAATTCCCGAGTCACAGTCGTATAAAAGGTAATGTTTTTTTTTTGAAATTGTTTTAGTGTTTGTTTCAAATTAGATAAAATCTCGGAAACCAACTAATTTAGATTTTTTTATTTTATGTTTGTGTTTGGTTAGCACCGGGACAGTCGGGACAAGTTCCTCATCCGGACCTTTTTCCTATCTTTCCATCTTTGTTTATTTCAGCCGTGACCGAGGTGTGTAATTAATATTATGCATATGTTTATTATATTATATATTGTTAGTCTTTTGTAGTAAATAATTTTAGGATTGTTTTAGGATTCTAGTCGATTAATTTTGGAAAAGCCCCGTCCGAAATTAATCAACCTTAGAAAACCCGTCCAAAATTAATTTATTAGAAATTAATTTCGGACAGTCCCCATTTTTGGGACTGCTTTTTGAATGTTTTGTCTCATTTAGGATATGAATGCGTATAACTGGTTTATTATTTGAGATGATTTCGACAGCGTTTCTCCTTTACTCCTACGAATATGTCTTTAAACACATATTTGGGGAGTAGAGGGGAAATGCTGCCGAAATATTCTCGAATAGTAAATCAGTTATACGCATTCATATATGAGACGAAACATTCAAAGAGTGGGTTAGGATTGCCTTCCATAGTGCACTAGTAGGTGAAAAAACATTCCTGATTGTTTGTTTTAAGGTGTTTAATTAAATCATTTATTTGAATAATGTTTATTTGCAACGCAGTTATGATAATTGATAAGAGTTGGACAACTATATCCAATCGTAATTCCGATGAATTTTTATATGGTCTTTTCACCTTCCTCGAGCATTGTAAGACATTTGTGCACCCCATCACACAAATGATCCGTTGCCCATGTAAACGTTGTTGTAACTGTGAAAGATTGGTTGACCTCCACACTCTTGAGGTACACTTATCCCAACACGGGTGGGACGAACATTATACCACTTGGAAATATCACGGTGAACCGATTCTTCCGCTTCCTACACCAGTATCACATTCACCTGAACACCTTGACATGAATACGTTCTTAGAAGATATTTCTGTAACTAATGTCGAAACTCCACCAACTCAAACTCCTCCGACTCAAACTCCTCCGACTCAAACTCCACTTGATCAAACAACGGGTCCTAATAACGAGTTTGAAGAGTTACTTAGTAGGTCCACCCAAAAGTTGCACACGCTTACCAATTTGACTACATTGGAATTTACAACAGAGATTGCACACATCAAGGTTTTAAATAAAATTAGTGATGTCGGGTTTAACCAGATTCTAGCTTGTCTCCAGAAGTTTTGTACCCGTAGTCAAGGTTTCAATTTCCCATCGTCATACTATGAAATCAAGAAGACATACAGAAAGATCGGGTTAGGATACGAATCGATTCATGCTTGTATAAACGATTGCTTTTTATATTGGGGATCAGAGGATAACAAAAAGAGGGATAATTGTCCAGTCTGCGGAGAGAGTAGATATAAGACCCCAAGAAAACAAAGGGGAAGTTGGTTGCAAACAAGGTGGTGCGTTACTTTCCGTTAAAACCTAGACTTCAACGCATGTTCAACACAAAACACATAGCAAAGTGGATGATTGGCATGCTACTGGACCGTCTAAGGATGGCAAGTTGAATTACCCCTGTGACGGTAAAGCATGGAAACATTTTGACTTGATGCTACCTGATTTCTCTAGTGACCCTAGAAACGTTCAATTAGGGTTGGCTGCTGATGGTTTTAATCCTTATGGCATTATGAGTCAAAATTACAGCATGTGGCCGGTCATATTGACAGCATACAACACACCACCGTGGATGTGTATGAAAGAAACTTCTTTAATATTGACGATGTTAATTCCCGGCCCTAAATCACCTGCAAAAGATATTGATGTTTTCCTGGCGCCTTTGATTAAAGAACTCAAAGATTTATGGAAAGGATTCAGGACGAAAGACGCTGCTACGGGTACTTATTTCGATATGAAAGCGGCGCTTTTATGGACCATCAATGATTTTCCAGCTCGGGGTAGTCTTTCTGGGTGGGTTGGGCAAGGCTACTACGCATGCCCCACTTGTAACAAGGACACTCCATCGATGGCTATCAAGAACAAAATCGTTTATGTTGGTCATAGAAGATGGTTAAGAACCAATCATTATCTAAGGAGTAAAACTAGGCAATTCCATGGTAAAGCCGAACGGAAGCCTAAACCGGGAAAGTTTACCGAAATGGATATCCAGTTACAAATTAATAGCCTCTTGAGTCGTAAGCCGGGGAAGCATCCAAAAATTAAGAAAACCAACCCACCTCCTGATAGAAATGTTGAATTGAATTGGACTAAGCGTTCTATCTTTTGAGAGCTTGAGTATTGGCCCTTTCTTCTACTAAAACACAATTTGGATGTCATGCACATCGAAAAGAACGTGCTTGAGGCAATACTGAATATCTTGTTACAAAACGATAAATCCAAAGACACGGCAAAGGCAAGGCAAGACTTGGAAAAATTGGGAGTTCGACCTGAGTTGTGGTTAGTTCCAAAAGGAAACGGGAAGTTTGAGAAGCCTCATCCAAAGTACTCTTTCACCAAAGCTAACAGGGAACTTTTTTGTAAATTCATCAAAGGAGTTAGACTACGTGATGGGTTTGGATCCAACTTTAAGCAAAAAGTCACCGCTAATTATGACAATATAACGGGCATGAAATCTCATGACTATCATTTAATGATGAAACGGTTACTTCCTTACGGAGTACAACAATACTTGCCCAAAAACATTGCAGATCCTATAATCCAGCTTTGCTTGTTTTTTAAGCAGCTTTGTTCTAGAATTTTGACGGAGGAGGACATGGTAAAAGCTAAAAACCAATTGATCAGTGTGATGATTAATTTAGAGCAAATCTTTCCTCCTTCTTTTTTTGACATAATGCCTCATTTGGTTGTACATCTACCCGATGAGGCTATTCAAGGTGCCCTCATTCGCTGCAGGTGGATGTATCCATTTGAAAGATACATGAATAAGCTAAAGAATTATGTCCGAAATAAAGCAAAGCCCGAAGGTTCTATTGCGGAGGGTTATGTTGCAGAAGAAGCATTAACTTTTTGTTCGCGTTATCTTGCTGAGGATGACGAGACGAGATTTAACCGTCTTGACAGGAATGACGATGGTTTGCCTGAACAAAAGATAAATTCCAGGTGTTCCGGTCTGCATGCAAACTGATGGGTAGAGTCAAAGATATTCATATGAGTTTAGATGTTACGCGGGCAGTTGTATGGTATATACTTAACAACAGTCCTGAAATCGAATCAGACATCTTGGCTTACAAAGAGTATGTCTCTTCCTTATCTATATTTTAAAAAATCTTCTTTCGGGATGACTTATCCTAATATCATGAACTTTTGCAGAGAATCGCCTGATAACGTGGAAACGGGGTTTCCCACCTGGTTTAGTCACAAGGTAAATACATTAGATATATTACCTTGGAGTTATTGCTCATATATCTAAATATGTTTGTATCTCTTTCGTAGATTCGTGAAAAAAACGACAGGCGACTGTGATGAAGAGTTATTCTCTTTGGCATGTGGACATACTAGTGCATGTACATACCCCGCTTGCGTAGTTAACGGTGTGAGGTTTGTGATACATGAACGCGATAAACTTCACACCACTCAATGCAGCGGTGTTTCAACAGCTAGGCTTGATGGAGAGATGTATTATGGTCAACTCGAAAAAATTCTGGAGCTCACTTATATCGGGAACCGCAAGGTTGTGTTGTTTCGATGTAAATGGTTTGACACCATTAACCCCCCAAATTGTACGAAACGCAATAGACGTTCTTACATTGAGCAGGGCATACATCATATTTTGACTAATAAGGAATTTCACAAAAATAACCAATACATTCTTGCGACACAAGTATCACAAGTATTTTACCTTGAAGACCTTGCTAGAAAACCAAAGGGTTGGAAGGTGGTCGAACATGTTTATCATGGCGATGTTGAAGAGTCCGATCAAGATGTTATACATGGTAGCAGTTCATCAAATTTTACGCTGAATGTTGGTTTGACTTGTTTGGAGGATACAAATTTGAGTTTGAATGACGAATCGGCAGAAGTGTCCGCCACACAGGTTAATGAAGACGATGATGATCTAATCAATAATGAAGATGATGGCGTTGCACATGCCCTTGATGATGATGATGTTGAAATGTCTGATGATGATGAAGTGAACCCTAATAATGTTGTTGAAGAAGTTTTATCTAGCGATGATTCAGGTTGTGATAATTGATCTTAAGTTATAATTTGAATGAAACAATGATTTAATCTTTAGATGTGTAATTTTTTTAATGAAATTGTTCTTATATGTTTAAATGTGTAAATTTTTATGAATTTGTGTATTAGCATTAACCGGTCCACGAAATTGTGTGTTCATGTACTTGTTATATTACAGATGACGTGTGTAGGTGGTAGATCACACGGTGGGGATGGTGGTGGTACTCCACCTAGACGACCTACAAAGTCCGTACCTGGCAATTGCGAAAGTAAGAAATTGTGATTTATTTTTATTTTATGTCAACTCTTATTGTTAATTAAGTGTGTTTCAATTTTCACGAATCAATAACTTCAATAACTAATCTTTGCAGGTGACCCGATACCACATATGGTTACGATTAATACGAGCCTAAAGAGGAAGCATAGGGCACATGGAGGACCTTTGCCAGTTACATTTGATATTTATGATCTTAATAGCTTCCATCCGTTAGGCGATAATGATGCGATGTTGAGCTCTCTGATGGGGGAAATAGTCCGACCACTTCCACTTGCTTGCGAGTGGGAACAGATACCATTGCACCTCAAAACCCATATCTTTCCTACACTTGAGGTATTAATTGTTTGCGTTACATCTAGTCTTATTAACTGTTTTGGTTGAAAATTGTTTGTTTATTTAAATGCATATGTTTACATGTAGACCTATTACAACCTGACGGGTTGGTTGGATAGTCGTGATACTGTGACTTATGGCAGGATAACATATGTAGTGGGAGAAAGGATAAAAACTGGAATTAACTGTAAGTTGAGGCTACTTTGGCGCAAAAATAAGAACAAGTTAAAGCGTGACTATTATTCTATCCATGATTCGGCCGAGGAAGCGGCGCTTGTACCGCCCCCATCGAGTTCTACATGGGGCAACAGATCAGCAAGGGAGTGGCTTGATTTGTGCCGGTATTGGTCTGACCCGAAACAGGTGAGGAGAAGTGAAGTTAATGCAGTTAACCGCTCGAAAAACAAAGTTTCTACACATCAAGGGAAAAAATCATTCGCTCAAGGAAGGAACGAATATGTAAGAACCGTTATAGTTTTTGTGATCATTTAAAAGTTTTATATTGTTTATTTGTATCTTGTTATTAATTTTTTTTGGTAAAGATCTTGTTATTAATTTATTTGATATTGTACAGAAAGTCAAGCATGGGTCCCACGAGGACCTTATACAAACTTGGAAGAGGGCACGCACAAACAAGAATGGCACTATGTCTGAGGAAAATGCAGACAGATATGTAAGTAATTTAATTTATACATGCTTTAATAACATATTTTTATTTGTTTTTAACTTCTTTTTTTCTCTTTCTTTTTCACAGTCGAGAATGATGGCCATAAAAGAAGCGATTTCTTGCTGTGCTGAGCAGTACAAAAGTGATCAAGAAATAATTGATCTAGTAATTCCGAGCCGTAACACTCAAAATATCGTCGGCAGGGGCAGGAAGTTGCCGGGTGGTGGTACCTCATATGGATGCGGGAGTAGTTCTTATAGTGAGGGAGTGACTCGAGAACAACTCTCGGAGGTACTTAGGATTCATGAGCAAGAAAAAGAGCTGTTGAGGAAGCAAACCGAGGAGGCGCAGCAATGGGCTAATTTGGCCCATATGTATGCTAGTGTGGCGCAACAAAATGCTGAGGTAAACAACGCCCGCCTAAGTCATTTGATTTCTCATTATACTTCACATGTGGGTCGAGGGTATACCGGACCTAATAACCCTTTTGTACCGCCACCCCAATTCGCTTCTATGCCTGTCATGTCTCAGATCCCTGGTATGCCTCAGTTCCTTGGTATGTCTCAGGTCCCTATTATGCCCCAGTTCCGTGGTATTCCTCCCCCTCCCGGATTTCCATATAATACTCCACTCAACCCACTCCAACCTCCAATTACCCAAAATAACAGTTTCAACAACTGTAATCGACCCGTTGTCACCACCACTGGCCCCTCGAGTTCTAACTCTCGGGAAAGTCCCAACTATACCGTCAGCCTAAATCCTCATCAAAATGATACTCGGACCGTCGACGAGTTGGCTCGAGATCTTGAGAATGCCAACAACATGTCCGATAATGAGCTAATTAACTCGGATGCTGATGAGGGGGGTGATGAGGGGGATGATGATCAGGTCGGGGACTATTCAGATTAGGAGTTGTTGTTGGTTTTAGACTTTTTATTTTGTGTAATAACTTAAGACTTGTTAAATTGTGAAACATGGATTTATTGTGATGTGTAATAATTTTAGACTTGTTACATTTGTGAAATAAGGATTTGGTGAAATGTATTCTAACGTTTTGGCTATTTAACGTATTGTAAATTATTAGTATTGTACTGTTTAGTGATTTGTAATATTGTGGATTTGTTGAAATATAGATTTTTTCCGGAAAAAATGTCGGACAAAAATCTGGAAACAAGCTGCAAAATGCAGTCTTTTTTTTTGCCCAGAAACTATTTAGGGTCGAAATTTCGACCCTAACCATATAGTTAGGGTCGAAATTTCGACCCCAAATTATAGTTAGGGTCGAAATTTTCGACCCTAAGACTTAGGGTCGAAAATTTCGACCCTAAGTTTCGACCCTAAATCCTTCCTGCACACATTATTTCTGGAAAAAAAACTAATATAAAATGTTTAGGGTCGAAATTTTCGACCCTAAACTTGAAAAATATTTCGACCCTAATTTATTAAATTAAAAAAAAATGTTTTCACAAAGTTTTTTTAATTTACACGTGGATATTATTTAGGGTCGAAATTTTCGACCCTAAATTTGAATTATATTTCGACCCTAATTTAATAAATTAAAAAAAAAAGTTTTCACAATGTTTTTTAAATTACACGTGGATATTATTTAGGGTCGAAAAATTCGACCCTAAATTACAAAGGCTTTCGACCCTAAATTTTGGTCAAAAGCTTTGCTGAAAAGTGGTGGGCCCCATTTTTTCGACCCTAAATTACAAAGGGTATTTCGACCCTAGTTTTTTAGGGTCAAACAGTTAGGGTCGAGCCCTTAGGGTCGAATATTTCGACCCTAAAAATTAGGGTCGAAATCCCTTTGTATTTAGGGTCGAAATTTTCGACCCTAACCCTTGATTTTGTTGTAGTGGATGAGTTTAATTTGGAGGAATTGATGGATCTCTTATGTTTCACATGTTAGTAATTGTTGGATTATTTATGATATCATTTGTTCTTAAAACAATATTTAATTAACTATACTTGGGCAAGATGAAAAATCGAGTTTCCTTGGTCTGTGTGCTTGGAGAAAATTTAATAGAGTAATAATTAAGCAATTGGATCAATAATCAAATAGTTTATTTGTTTCCCACTCTATGATCATTGCAATTTTTAAATCCATTTTGGAATGATGACAGCTTCTTAGAAATCACATTCATATGGACAAAGATATGAGTTTTTACCTTAGGTCAAAATGTTGTCACCGCATATTTCCATTAATCAATGAGCATATTCATGGTCCTGCAAAAAATAAATTCAAACCGTACTAGTATTAAGAGCACCCACAATGGTAACTTGAGCAAAGACTTGATGCATTTATTGTATTAAATACATGTCCATTATAATCACTAAGAGAAAGGCTGACAAATTGTATTAACACACTTGTGCAATGCATTAAGACTACCTTTTTTAGATATGATGCAATGCATTTATTTTCGAATACAACATTTGAGATATGCTCAAAGGAGGTTCCCATGTAAAAGAAAATCACAATTATCATGAATCCAAATTATAATTTCAATACAATTTAAACAAAAGTAAATAAATCAATTAAAACTTGCTTGTGGTCGACTATGAATGACCAATCGGACCAGGGTCTAATTCCGAGATAAGAGAGCTTTGAATCCGGACATATTTTTCCATTAAAGACCATAAAGCTTATTAATTACAAATCATACAGACCTGATTATTTGACTCAATAACTAAAAATCATACGAACCTAGTATGAGATGCATATACATCATACTAAACCAGTTTGGTGTTAGTGACCGATAAAAAAATGTTTATTATAAAAACAATAATATCATATATAAAAAAGACAAAATATCGAAATTACAAACATGATTTTGAGGCGATCTGATTCTAATGTGCTTCATATTCAAGCAAGCCTTATATTTGAATGATATTATGTTATAAAAAAACTAATTAGTAATAACACATTAAATTCTTACGTGATTTTAGGAATTAAATTTCAATCAAGAGAGAATGATATGGTGATTTTTTTTTACAAATTTAAAAACTCTTGTTACTGTGTCTTAAATTTTAAATAAGACGAAACTGATATCTCTGTTATGTATTTTAGTTTAGAAATTCTTGCACAAAGGTTGAAACTAACATATTGGATAAGGCGTATTATCATGGGCATCATGAACTAAGTTCGATTCTTGGCTATGCCATATATTTTATAGATAAGGCTAAGTGGATTGCCAAGTAGGATTGATGATGCTTAGATGGATTGCATAGTAGGATTGAAAATTGCTAAATAGGATTGTCTAGTAGGATTGATTTGCCTGAGGTGTTATTTAATTATCTTGTTATATATATACGTCAAGTGAAAATGGGCCACAAAGTCGTTAATCGGTTAATGAGTTACGTCAAAGTGAATGTCATATTTTTATATTTACATTTGTGTTAATGATTAAGGTATCATTTAATTAGTTTGTTAATGATACTTGTCATTAATTTGTGGTTAATGATTAATACTTGGGATTTAAATAACAAAGTGATAGTTTTTAGATGACGAGTTTGGGATCTATAAAGAATCAGGGAATTAAATTTTAATGGCTAGATTCAAAATTACTTTTTCTAAATGGTTATGGCATTGATTTGATATCACTTATTTGAGATTGAAGTTGGATTTACGAAGACGTGCACTTATTTTATCTTGAAGTCGGGGTTGGTTAGATTGATGATTTCAAATATAACTTGCTCGAGCTTAAATTTAAGATGAAGACTTGGAATATCTAATTTCTAGAAGTCATGGTGGATGGTTGAAGACATAGATAACTATCACTTTAAGGAATTACGTTATAGTACTCAATGTCACACGCAGAAGACGATGTGGATAGTCTATAAAGGTGTTGTACTTTCCATATACATTGAATGTCGGGTATAGGGTACTTAGAGATTTGCCTTTGCACCACTATTCAATCAACATTAGTGCAAGCTTAAGTTACAAGAACGGGGAATTATTCTTAAACTTCAACTTTGGTACATCGGGTTTACTCTATTGGTGTTCATTTCAATTAGCCTATAAAAGGGTTGGTAAAGATAGCTAGAGATAGTTGTATGGGTAGATAGTTGATCAGCAATTGATTCTCACAAAATTTATTCAAGTTAATTTTATTCTTCTCACAAGATTTCAAATATATGTGTGCTCAATGTGTTGTTAATTTCAAGGCATCAAACCCGGCAAGGGGGAAGATATAGATACACCGCACAACAAGTGAACGTAGTAGAGTTCATACCTTCTTATTTCAGGTCGCTCCGAGGAGAAAAATGTCATAATTGAAGAGAAAGTCATTGTTTTAACTTGTTACTTCTTGTGTATTACTCCAACTTCTTGGGGGAAGAGACGCAAGAAACAATTTATTATGGGAAAAGTAATACACGATGCTATGATAATCCCTTTATAGTAGTCATTAGCTTGAAAGTTAAAATGAGTACACCCAGACTTTAGTGTTATCATTTCGACCACTTAGAGGGATTAGTTGTCTTCTTCTGAGGCTTAGTTGAGTTGGATGTTACTAGATATATCATCACTATCCTAGACGGGGAAATGAGTACATCAAGGACGCACAACAAGCTCACATGATCGAGATTTATAATATATTCTGAAGGGTAGCCCGCATAGATCGCTAGTGCTTCGAATTGTTATTTTGGTGTTATCGCTTCAACTCCGTCATCAGATAGAGTGTGTAGTTTAGGTTTTTGGGATTCATACAATGAGACTAGATGCATCACTTCAACTACATGGGCAAAAGCGATACCTCAACACTGTTTGTATGCATTATTTGAGCCTCGAGGGGAAGTTATGTGAGAAGGATTATTCATGTATGAAAAGATACATTGGTGATCCATTTTATGTTCCCGTAACGGATAATCACTATGCTTATTATTAAAGAAGCAGTCATATTTGATATGGGTATCTACTTATTCCGCGGTGCACTTAATCATTCTAAGCTTGCAATAAATCATTGAAACTGCTTATAAGAAGATTGTTAGTTCGGGGGAAGCTACTAAAGCTTCTAAATGATGAATACATGGCATGCATGGGGGGCTGATTCAAAACTTCTCCTTACCCACATGGAAGCTTCTAGGAAAAATTTGTAAGTAATTATGTATATCGTCCCATGAGGGAAGATTGTTAGTATTTCACTTATACGTGACGACATACAAGGTTACCATAGTTTCTGTCACCACCAAACACATGGACTAGTTTAGGCATTCTATTATATTTATAAGTGTTTGGTGGTATATATACCCTTAATGGCTTCCATAGAGGGTGTGACTATTGTTACAATTTCACATATCAAACTTTATTCTCTCTCGAACTCACTTTCTCACTACAAATGGCTATTACTTAGTTTGAGTCTCCCGAATCTACGAACTCGTGATTCTTGGTACTTCGCAAAATTTTCTTTGAAAAAGGTCTAAAGAAGTCTTATTAACCTGAATATTCCATCTTCAATCATCAAAAACCCAATTGCATCTTCACTCTTGCTCATTATACGTAAATTAAGATAAACTCTTGATCAGTTGCCACTACAACAAAACAAGGGTTTAGGGTCAGGTTTTTATTAGGGTCGACAAAGTCGACCCTAAATTAAGTGGGGGCCCACCACTTTCTCAAGAAAATGAAGTCAAGTATTAGCTGTGGGGACAATGTGGGGACACAAAACTTAGGGACGACCAAGTCGTCCCTAAAATAAAAATAATAATAATTTTTCCCCATTTTTATTATATTTTGTTATTTAAAAGTAATATAAATAATTTTCTATGAAGTTAAGATTTTAGGAACGACCAAGTCGTCCCTAAAATAAAAAGAAAAATAATTTTCCCCTTTTTTATTACACTTTGTTATTTAAAAGTAATATAATTATATTTCTGTAAAATTAAAATCTTAGAGACGACCAAGTCGTCCCTAAGATAAAAAGAAAAATAATTTTCCCCCTTTTTTATTATATTTTGTTATTCAAAAGTAATATAATTAATTTTTTGTAAAATTAAAATTATAGGGACGACTTGGTCGTCCCTATAATTAATTATATATGTCAGTCTGAGGATCATTTGAAGAGGGATTGTCCCAGGTATAATCACAAGAAATCTCAAGCTTTTGTCAAGAATGAAGATCAGGTATTCGATTCTGGAGCTGATAGGTATGACAATGTTGATGTTATGATGGCTATGAGTGTTCATGAACTTTTGGACTAGATCATGGATTCAGGGGGCTCATAGCATATGACATACAGGAGAGATTATTTGGTTGATTTTAAAGAGTATGAACAAACACGAACACTTGCACCAAAACCAAGATCAAAGATCAAACAAACACCCCCTTGGTGTGTTTATGGGTGGCGGCCAAAAAGAAGAAGAAGAGGAGAAGGAGAAACTTTTTAGGGTTTTTGGTATTTTCCTGTAAAGTGAAAAAATGACCAAAATCTTTCCTAATTCCTTGTTTTAGTAAAAAATGATGGGCTAAGACCATCTTCCCTCCCTAATTTCGTGGTATGGGGCCCACTTGGGGTAACCCATACATTTCCTGAGTCTAAATATTATAGTGTGTTCTCGTGTGTTCTCGTGTTCGTAATTTACGTGTTTCAGTTAGTTATCGATCGTGACTTAATATATTTATTCGTGTTTGCAATAAATATATATACGTAATTAATATTAGCTCGTGATTTAATTACGTTCATGATTTCATGATCGCAAGTTCATGATTAATTATTGTTTAAATAATTATTGCGTGTTCGTGCGTAATAAATACTTATCGTGTTCTAACACGTACGTAATACGTAAAATCCTAACACGTAAACGTAATCGTACTATAAAAGGAAAGTTTAAATCTAGTACGTACGATCCTAAGGGTACTATTCATGGTAAAAGCATGCGGGTTTTACAATGACAGTGGTAATGTACTGCTAGGTGATGGCAGGGAATGCCGTGTACGGGGGACAGGTAAGGTTCGAGTACGAATGAGGGATGGGTCAAGTTTCTTGTTGGACAACGTCAGGTATGTTCCAGAATTAAGACGAAACTTGATATCGTTGGGCACTCTTGAAAAAGAGGGTTTTACCATGAAGATGCAGTCGGGCAAGATCAAGGTTATAAAGGATTCACTAGTGGTACTATCAGGAACAAGAAGGGCTAATTGCGTATATACCTTGAACGGTCAGGCTATGACCAGTGAAGGGTAGGAAGCAGTTAGGAAAATTTCAGACTGGGTGGAAAATCAAGACAGGTGATGTTCTTGATTCTTGTAATCAGAAGTCTACACAACAATGTATGAAGAGTGGGGTCGCTAAACATTTGGATGTTGCACGGTTACAGTAGCAGAATGGGTTGGTTGAGAAGACAAACGTGACACTCTTGGATAAGGTACGTTGTTTTTTGATTAAGTCTGGTATGTCCAAGGTTTTTTGGACAGAGGATACAACCATGTCTACATATCTAGATAATAGGTCACCATCAGCAGCGATTGGATTCAAGAAGACTATAGATATGTTTGGGTTTTTGGTTGGCTTGCTAGTATTGAGCAAGGAATTCTTGAACCGGTTAAGTTCAAGTGCATATTCCTGGGATACCATAAAGGTATGAATGTTTATCAACTTTGGAGGTTAGATGACGTTACTTCAAAGGGAGTGCTTTATAGGAATATGGGTTTCAATGAAAGTGTGCAATACAAGAAAACTTTCATTGGTTCTGGTGCATGTACAAGTTCAGTGCAGGTGTTGCAAGGAGTTGGGTTTGAGGTGGAATCTCGGGAGAATCATGCATTTGAGGTGGAACCTCGAGGGAATTTGGATCATGTAGAACGTGATAGGGAGCAACACTTAGCACGGGAACTATTCAAGTATAGAGAAGACAGTAATGAGTCTGCTTTTGCAGATGCGGCAGTGGAGAAGATATATGCACATGAGTCATTAACTTTCAATGATACAGTTGCTTGTGAGGTTATTTCCAAGTGGATGGCTGGATTGAAAGAAGAAATGCATACTCGGTTAGATGTGCATGTGCTCAGCAACGGTTGTAGGAAAAGCAGTGACGACAGATACGTTAATTACTGGGAGTATACACCAGGTATGATCATACATCTATTTCTCTATATAGAGTGTATGGTATTTTCTTGCGGATGCAAGGCTGAGATCTCGGTTACCAAGGGTTTGCTGGTTAAAGCAAAGGGAGATATACTTGGTATTAAGATCATCAGGAATCAGAGTGGTAATACTCTGAGGGTGTCACGGTCCAGGTTATACAACAGAAAGTTGGTACATACTTTGTTGAAGGGACACTCCATACTGTCGTTGGAGGATAGTCTATCAGGGGACTGTGATATGGAGAAGAATAGTAAGTGGTCATATATATGCAGTTGGAAGCCAGGAGTATCAGGTGGTCTGTACGAGACCTAACATAGCATCTGCAGGTGTGGGTATGTTGGATAGGTTTGATAATGGATTACAGATTTACGTATAGGTTTTTGTGGATTATGACTACACCATGGGTAGATCGATCACTGTCATGGGTAGATCAATCACAAGGTACGGGTTGTTGATACATGGATGTGCGAGGAGCTAGGAAGCTAAGTTGCAGCACACGGAAGCTTTGTGGACAACTAAAGCGGAGTATATGACACTTATGGAGGTTGTGAAAGGAGTTATTTGGCTAAGGGGATTCTTGGAAGAGTTAGGCGTGAAGCTTAACATTGTTGCAGTTAATTGTGATAATCAGGGCGCGATTCATTTATCGCGGAATCATGTTTTTCATGATAGGACTAAGCACATCAATGTGCGTTATCACTTTATCAGAAGAGTCTTGGATGCAAAGACGGATGAAGTTCTGAAGGTGGGTGATGAACACAATGTTGCGGATGTCTTGACGAAGGTGATACCTAGACGCAAGATACAACACTGCTTGGAGCTGCTGAGTGTTGGGATAGGCTAATATAAGCCTAAGGTGGAAATTGTTATGTAATAGTCTTTAATTAGCCTAAGTCGTGTCAAGAGGATAACTTCCGAGTTTCCTAAATAGCTAATAGATTAAAGGTCGGTTGGTTGTTCTAAGCCCAACCCGACCCTTAGGACTATGTATTAGTCGGTTCCCCCTCATCTCTATAAAAGGAGGTGAGGGGGGACGAGATTCGCAACGCTTCTTTATCAATAAAACTAATCGGTTGGATTAGGGTACATACCTTATGGGATTTACTTTTCTGTCAATTGCATCATGATCGAATATTATCCGCATCTAGTAACTAGGTTGTAGTCGAATTACTACACAGATGTTGATAACAGTCCTTGATGGGATTGATCATACGGAATTACCAAGAAAAACATATGTGGACGTGAGATGTGTGGACCAAAATGTGATCAAAGCTTTGTATCGTTGGGTGCACAAGATGAGTTGTTCAAAGGTACTAATCATGCTTTCACTTTAATAGTATTCTTCCCGTATTCATCTATAGTGGTCAAACAGAAGCTAGACTTATGCAGTCAAAGATAGTAGTGTTTGTTATTTGTGATCCAAACAACTCATCTTGGGGTCTGCGTGAATATTGGAAAGATACACATTCTATACTTCCTTAATTATAGGGATTCTTATTTATCCTTTATTAATCCTACATATTAAACGTAATATTGGAGAATACCGTTTCTTATGTTGAACGTGATTCAACAACAGCCATCAAATATGGAAGCAGTTATTCACGAAAAGTATGGGAAAACATGTTTAGGGATTTTGTTTTGATTTATTCAAGTATCATATATATTAATCGGTTATTGTTAGACGTACAATGTATGTGTCTTCATAGAGGCTCAAGAACATTTTTAGACATATATTATTTACGTGTACATATTCTTACATTTTTTAATATCATTTTTGTAACTTTTGTTTCCGGCGTCTAAGTTATGTTTTTCGTCATTTCAAGTTATTTTGTTGGATTTGAAGTATCTTAATTTACGATTTATATATTGGTAATAATTGTTAGGTGTTATAATGAGTGTTTGTGCTTACTTTCGGTGTAACTATGTTCGATTTTGTTAGCTAACTGAAATTAAAATTTACACATATATATAAATATATTTTGTATAAAGTTACTATTGATCTTGATGATTCAGAAAATTAAGCAAAAAACACGAAATCTAACTTGTTGCATGAGTGAGCTACCATGTAGAATGAAATTTTCCACAGATTCAATAACTTATGACTAGTTATAACGATAGTAAAATAAAGTCATTAATCATAAAGAAATGTCGCATAATGTTTAATGAGATTATCACGCGTCTATAAACATCAAAAGAAAAACATAGCTTATTGGAATAATAATATGTGGTGTTAGACAAATACAGCTTAAAAACAATTGAAAAGCACGACCAAAACACAAGTTCTCACATACAACCTAACGTAGATAAAAGCACGAGAAAACAACACTTTCTTTCTTTTTGGTAGTGGTTTCTTGCGTTTCCTTAGTTTCATCCGTCGGTTATTGCAACCAAGGCAGTTTGGCCACTAGAATCGTGCGTAAGTTTGGGTCGTATGGGCAAGCCGACAAACACGCAACACTCAAGCATATGTATTCTCTTGATGCAATAAGGCCTAACATTTGGATCATCGTCCTAACACGATGTAGTTAGTGATGCTAGATCTCTAGGAAGATTGTATACACTAGCCCCTCATTTTGTAAAAAACAACACAACCCATTATTTTTTTAAAAATTTGTCAATAAAAAACAACAATAATCATTAAAGGCAGTATTAGAAATTTACTAAGAGGAGGAAAATAGAAAATATCAATTCGGGTTATGTCAGTAACTCAAGTAACTCAGCCTTTGTTGTTGTAACGATAATCATTTTCTTTTTAAAGAAAGTGAACATGTTTAGGTAGAACCAAAATTGTTATTATATGCACAATATTTAGAACCTACTGAGTATGAAGGTTGTCTCGTGTCTTTTGAAGGGATAAAGCTAGAATATGATTTAGGAATTTGGATATCTAAAGTTTCGAATAATGGTTTTATGTATCCGAAAATCCAAAACTATGTATCAACATGTTTAGAATTTTTGTTAATTTTTTTATCTGTATGTTTCAAAGTTACAATTCAAATATCCCTATTTTTTAATTAATTATAATCAAATTTTTGGATACCCGAATATGTATATTTATAAACACCGCTAATAGAGAAAGCAAATTCAAAAATTTAGATAACATGATCTAGAGTAATACGAAAATATCGTTAACCACTATATCTTGATGTAACTATTGGTTAATATTTTTACCATTATATTATTTACTCTCTCATGAGATCAGAATAAAATTTATGATCGATGAAAATCGATATTTGATAAAAACTTCTATTGGAATTTGATATTAAGTCCATACAATCTTAGCATCTACTTCATTGTTCCTTAATCTTTAAAGCTTATCCGGTCTCAAGTCATAGTAAATGATCATGTGTGAGTGTAAGCACTCAATTGCCCGTGCAACATCAAGGGAAAATTTGATGGCAATATGTCCATCTAAATTGATTGGCTGCATTTTCACTAAGTGCTCCTTCAACGTTTCACCCTTAAGAAGCTCAGTTATTATCATCATCATCGGTTCCATGCTTGCACCGATAAACTACAATTAATCCAATTTCAACAAACATTAGCAATTATAATTAAATGTTATCGAATACTTGAAATTGATAGCATGCAACTTTTTTGTTGTGATCATAACAAAGATAATACTTTCATAATATTCTCGTGTTGCGATGTAGATAACATCCAAACCTCTCTCACGAACCAGGTTTTGTTATGTAACATGTTATGCTTCTCCCAAACATCTTATTTTATGACTTTCACCGCAACGAACCTGTTTTTATATCTGAAAAATGCACACATAATAGTTAACATTAAAAACCTCAAACATATATACTATATTTTAAAGAGTAAATTGTATAAATCTCCCTAAAGTTTAGCCAAAATGCATGTTTTGTCCTAAACGTTAGGAAAGTGCAAGAATCATCCTTATTTGGAAATTTTAATGCAAGTATCGTCCTTATGGGGAAAATTCTTGGGACGGAACACGCAAAATGGCCAAAATATTTAGGATGAACATGCAAGATAGCAAAACCTCAAGGATGAAAATTTGTAAAATAGTTTGATTTTGGGACCATATTAGCACTTTCAAAATATTTGGAACAAAACCTAAAAAATGTCCAAACTTCAAGGACGATTTATGCAATTCTCTCTATTTTAAAGGATGTACGAGTGAAACAATGAAATTATAACTTACATTCCCCCATACACCTAGGCATGGCCTCCTTAACCAATCCTATTACTGATGGATACTAGTATTAGATCAATTGTTCATTTCCAGCCCATTTAATTTTTTTTTAAAGAGAACGGGTCAATCTTCTTTGCTATAAGTTATCCGAGCTAACTATGATGATGAAAAACAATATATATATTGGTTGGAGTATTGCACATACATAAATGTTATCATACATGCTTTTGTAACATTATATTTGAAGCTGTTGGTTCAATTTGAAACTCAAAAGTGTGTCTTTAGATTGTTTTTGAAGTCATCGTCTGTTTGAATTCTTTTTATCAGATAAAACAAAAAGTTAGAAAGATACATATACTTTAAACTTTTATTCTCATTCTAATTAAAAGTTTTATAAATAGACAAATTTAATATGCCGTTAAAAAATAAATAGAGTAGTAATAAAGAACATTCTATTTATAGTATCTTATATGAAATAAATTTTATTAATTATACTCATGTGCACTAATAAAATTTAACATAATTGGATTTGAAGGTTCCATATATGTACATGTATTTCTCCTCATTAAACACTTTCATGATTTGAATGCCTGTGTATTCATATTCGTCAATGCAACTTGTATCTCATTTTACCCGTGTGTCATTACATCTTTATCCTGGTCCGTTTTTCCTTAGAAAGAATATATATTTGTTATACACTATTTATATATTTATTGGTCCTTATTTTTATAAAAAATGTTAAATACCTAAATTGAAAAAAAAATATTATTTTTTATTCTAAACAACAAAAAATCACATATGAACAATATAAACACATGTGGATAATCTAAAACATATATAGGCAACTATTTCTCTAATCGTATATTAACAATAAAACACATGCAAACATAATTTATTAAACAACCTTTTACTTTTTCATAGTGAAAACATGAATAAATTCTATTAATCGAAACAAAAATTTTGAGAAATTAAAGAACATTTGTGTAGCTTTACAATCACACCATATCTATATTAATATGGAATATTTGAACTTTTAAAGCAAGGATGTCATGTAAAAATGAATATGTGAACTTCTATCGAACTCAAGTTAGACGTTTGGTACAATTCAAATAACATCAAACATAGATGCATGGTTTTAACACCCAAATAACCATATTGTATAAACGACATTACGATAGGTAGATTTTGAAAAAATCTATAGCTTTTATAGCTTCAAAAAAGGGGTCATAAATTCTCAGCCACAAAATATATAATACTTTATATAAAATATATTATTTAATTTCTATTATGATTTTCTAATGTGTCATTTTTTTTCTTTCTTCAAATTAAAGTAACAATTGTCCTCATTTTAAGATTTTAACCAGTTATTTATTTATTTTTTGGGATACCTTTCTTAAATAACTTTCGATTGTTTTCTTTCATCCTTGTCAAGATCTCGATTTTAGTTTTAGAATTTTAAGAATTTATAATTTTAAAATATTATAAAAAATGATTTAGATCTTACACAAGTTCTTTGCATGCTAAAGATTTTATGAAATTCAATCTTGTGACAATCGCTACTTAAAATATGCTACGACCCGATCTTATTTTTCTCGAATCACAAACAAGAAAACTACGAAGTACAAATTTATAGCTTGTGTTCCATATAATTAACATAACAACATGTTAATTTTTTTAAATATTTCATGATGATAATTTAAGACAATATTTTTTTTTAAATATTCATATAAATTTATATTTATGATAAGACAACATTTTTTAAAATATTCATATAAATTTATAATTATGATATATAATAATATGTCAATTTGTACAATAATATAAAGACATTAAGAAAAATGACATCATAATAAACTCTTACGACTGATCTAACTTTATGATTACGATCTTGTAAAATAATACATAAGATCTCAACCTTTAAGACCTTTCATTTTCTTCTATTTCATTTGTTAAAACTAGACACATGCGGATTATTTTTACCTCATTAAATGATTAAGTGGCTTAAACAAAAAATAAAATGATTAAGTGGCATGTATCAAAAAACCATAATACAATTTTATAACGATTAAAAACTCAATACAGTTTTATAAAATGGTATTAAAAATTACAAAATTAAGGATACATAAATTATCACAATATTTAACTTCAAAATAAAATTATTTGAACAATATTACCTGTCATACTATTCGTTCAAATTCCGTGCGTACATGATTAATGTAAGCGGTTTGTTGATTAACAATTAAAAAATAATTATTTTAAATAAAAATGTTGAAAGTAGTGTATTAAATTATAATAACAAGAATTGAAATAAGTTAATATTAATTTGCGCAAAGCAAATTAAAAAACATAATTTTCAAATATATAAACATTAAAAGTTCTTAAAAAACAAATAATATATATATAATTATAAATTATTATCAGACATGCTTACAAAATTTAGAAAAAAAAATCGTAGGTTCACGAGTATTATAACTAGTATATGTAAAATCGTAATAACGAAATTATTATTTAATCGTTATTTACTTCTAATTTTCGTACACGAGTATTAAAACTGATTTGATATTTTTAATTTGATTAATATAACTACACTAGTCCAAAATTGGTTTTTAAGAACGGTTAAAAAGCATTTTTTAAAGCGGCCTTAAGCCATTGTATCACAAAACGTAGTAAATAATAAAGACGATTATTTAAAACGGTTTCTAACCGTTGTAAAAGACATGCCATGAATGCATGAATTACAGTTACATAATCTCCAAAAGAAACGGTGGGAGACAACCGTTTTAAAAAGTCATTCAATTAAAAAAAATATTACTACATTGTATTATGATATGAGCTGTCATGACAAAAATTCTTTGTGAAACAATTTTTAAGCATAATATGCTTATTTCACCAAGTCTAAATATTGCTCATTCAATATACATAAAATCCAAAAGTTATATGCATCTTACAACAATATCAACAGCTGTTACATAAATTGATAAACTACGCCTAATTTTATGTAAGCAAAATAATACATTTCAAAATGTACAAAATAAAGAACAAAACTAAGATTCACAGCTATAGACAATCAAATCCATGTCAAATTCATTGCATGTGCAAGAAAACAAAAGTGAAAATAAAATAAAACAATAACATATAGATCTAAAACAATAACAGATCTGAAATAAAATGATCTTAAAACAATAACATATAAAATTATTTAGATCTACAAGAAATGTTCTTGAACCTTCGCAGATCTGGTGGCCGGATTAGCAGCCATAGATATGTGGGCTTATGATCTAGGCAATTTAAGTTTATAATGAGAGAGTGCTCTATGTTTTCAACAGGTAGTGGTGATACTGGTAAATCGGCTAGTAGAAGGATATGTTGTTTGTATATGTTTGTATGTGTTTTATTTGTGTGTGTTCTTGAAAAGTGAAAAGATGATAAGATATGTTTGTAATTGTAGTTCTGAGCTTTACTAAAATATTTTGGTTGTTTAATATGGTTCTTTAACAACCGTTCTAATAAAATGCTAAAAAGAAAGAAATGGAGGGAATTATCCCCCTTTTTAATTGAGAAAATTCTTGAAAATGTTATTCATTATACAACGGTTATTAAAAACCGTACTATAAAACAACTTTTCAACACCAACCGTTTTAAATAACATCATTTGGAACGGCTTTTCAAGAAACTGTTCTATAAAATAGGTTTTCTTATTTTTTTAAGCGGTACATCAAAGAACCGTTATAAAAAAAGCGTTGTAAAATATATTTTTTGTAGTAGTGCTAATGTTTGTTGCCTAAGTTCTCTCTCTTTTTACTGGTTCATATTTGTGTTATCGTTGTTTACAATTAGATTTGTTTAATATCATGGCTTTGTTATAACTTATAGCATGCATGCACGATGCATCATTCCATCTAAGTGCTTATTACGTTAGTTCTTTTATGAAGAACATAAAAACTAGTGTATTCTATCTATAATCTTCGGTTTTATGTCTTCAGAAACAATTTGATTCAAGTTAGTAAGGCAATGGCGATACTTTTGCTACGCGTTTTCATATTTCTGGTCATATGTTGTTGTGCAACCTTTGCTGAATCAATGACCATGAAGTACAAAGATCCGACTCAGCCACTACGTTTACGAATTAATGACTTGATGCTGCGAATGACATTAGAAGAAAAGATTGGCCAAATGACACAGATTAATGGAGAGGTTGCTACAAGTGACCTAATGCAGAACTACTTTATAGGTGAATTGGAAGTTCACTACATATCTTATTTTTTGTATTCAAATACTTCAAGATTCGTATAATTAAGAGTATGATTATAAGTTTATAACGGGTTTTGAGTTTTCTATAGGGAGTATTAGTGTTCCGGCGAAGGAAGCATCTTCGAAGACATGGATTAATATGGTGAACGGGTTTAATAAAGGAACCTCGTCTACCCATTTAGGGATACCGGTGATGTATGGAAGTGATGATGTCAATGGAAACAGTAATGCTTTTGGAGCCACCATTTTTCCACAGAATATTGCACCTGAAGAAACAAGGTAAATAATCATATGAACTTTTGTATCAATATTGATCCATTCTTTTATTTGAGCCGAGTGTTTGATCTTCAAACTAGTTATAATGATCATGTTCTAACAACTGTGATCCTTTTGAAACTCTTGAATAGGGACCCTCAATTGCAGAAAATTGGAGCTGCTTACTATGACGCGGTACGAAAGGGTGTTGCAACCATCAAGGTTTCGTATCCAAGTCAGAATGGACATAAGAATAAAGAGCTTATAACGGGACTTCTCAAGGACAAACTCAAATTCAGAGTAAATTACTCCTTCACTCTATTATTATTATTATCAAGATTTTCCTTTCATTATTATAGTGTAATGACAAGGCTTTTTGGTTAATGTTTTCAGGGATTTGTGATCTCAGATCTTATGGGTATTGGCATGATTACCGATCCAGCGCGTGTTAATTATGCTTACATGATTGAACAAAGTGTTGGTGCTGGCGTAGACATGGTACGTTGGCTTTAGTACATCATAACATAGAATTAACTAAGTATATTTTATTTTGGTTGGGTGTGATCTCTTACATTGTAAAATTATGACAGATTATGGTTGAAAACAACTACCAAGAGTTCATGGACGGCTTAACCTCCCTTGTGAAGAACAAAGTCATTCCAATTAGACGAATCAATGATGCAGTTAGGAGGATCTTACGTGTGAAGTTCATCTTGGGCTTGTTTGAAAACCCATTAAATACTGATCTAAGCAATGCGGAAGACCTTAGAGAGCAAGTTGAAAGACAGAATAAAAAAGATATGGCTATGCAAGCTATGTGTATTGACCAGTCGATGATTCCATTACGCAAAAGAACAGCGAGAATCTTGGCAGCGCCTACTCATGATGATAACAACGGGAATCACTGTGCTAGATGAACGGCTATTAAGGAAGAAGATCAATTACAAAAGGTATATATGGATCTTTTGTTACCATTTTTGTAGCGGACACAACCTATTGATCTTTTATATTCAGCTGCATTAACTATTTATATTGATGTTACAGGCACATCCATTTTATCATGAATTGTCCCTGTTTGAATTGAAGCTCAAGAACCGCTCAACCTATTAGCAGAACAAGTTAAAAAGATGGGAACTAGAGTTGTGCTACTCGAGAATGGTGTTAAGAATGAAATTGAGACTAGTGAATTATGAAAGATGAGACTACTTCGTCTCTAGTTATGTTGGTAGTTGTCGTTGACTTGTCGTGATTGTTTTTGAAGTTAGAATATGTTTAGAATTGAGCTATTTCGTGGAAATTTTTTTTCTTCAATGTTTGCGGAGTACGTATGGATACTTTTGGATAACATTTCACCAAGGGATGATAGTGTGGCTAAACGCATGTCGTTCTTTAGTTTTTTGGCATTATCGATCAGTTCATGAAAACATTAGGTATATCAGTTGTTTGGCATAGTTTAGGTTTAGTGAGCCAGACTTATTATGTACATATGGAGTACAAACACATATACTAGGCAACATATTTTATAGCAATGTGAAATTATTCGTAACAAAAAAACCAAGTACCCAAACTAGCCTTATTTGACAAATCCTTCTATTCTTCGCTGGAATTAGATAAGTATTCTTCTTCATCTTCGGTCTCCCTTAACCCTTGTAACTTCTCAAAGACCTCTTCGAGACATCTGATTCACAGCAATGAAAGCCGATCTCCATGAGGTCTATCATCTCAATCTCGTTGCTTTTTGTCCATTTCATGCCTTTATCAAACACCTTATCGGTGATCAACTCATGCCTCCCTATAGACACGGAGGGAACCAGGGTGGGTCCCGGGACACCGATGGAACTTTGCGGCATAGCTTTAGTTTTTGTAAAAAAAACTTGATTTTTTGGTATATGTACCTGGTCAAATTGGGTCTCAGTTGTGTCCCTGCCTATTGAGTTGTTCACCCATGTCACAAACTCCTGTTCTGTAGTACTCTTACCTTGCTCTAGATAGTTTAACGGGGACTTCCCTGTTAGCATTTCTAAAATCAAGATCCCAAGACACCACACATCTGTCTTCTTCGTCACACGTTGTTTATATTTAGTGAATTCAGGTGACTCGTAGGCCTTCATGTATGCTTTCGCGGCTTCCTTTTCAACAATAGATGCTAGAGCATAGTCTATTAACAGGGGATTACAGTCATTACACTCACTGTCAAGAAGCACATTTGATGAGCTTAGATTGCCATGAGGTAGCGATAGGCCAGGAAATTGCTGGTGAAGATATATAACTAAGTCCTCTTGCTACACCCTGGATTATCTTTAATCGTGTTTGCCAATCCAATCCTGGCTCACCATCTTTTGGTTTAGCTGTAGATCATAAAACAATAAAATAAATCAGATATTACATATTTATAAAGATAATACTAACTTTCGACCCATATTTAAGTGGCGTACCATGGAGATGACTAGCCATGCTACCATTTATATTAAAATCAGTGATCAAGATACTTTCTTGTTTGTGGTAGATACATGCCACATATGAATGCATGAATCAAAGAAACAACTCACTTGATACTCGAGTGCGTTTTCAAGTTCTCTCACAATCTCTATCATCTATGGACGTGATTCACGGTCTCTATTTAAACACTGATAAGCAATTGATGCAAATGCTTTCAGTGAATTAGGAATTATTTCATCCTTTATATGATAAAAAAACAAGCTCACCTATTTTGTTGTGTTCATAGAACTGTCGTACCAATCCTGTGAGAGGCAGATGTTTGTTGCCATTTCCGATACAAAACCTCCCACAATATACTTCAAACAGTACTACTCCAAAAGAGTAGACATCAAATAAGAAAACAAAAACAGGAGATCCAAGATGAGTTTAATTTGGAGGAATTGATGGATCTCTTATGTTTCACATGTTAGTAATTGTTGGATTATTTATGATATCATTTGTTCTTAAAACAATATTTAATTAACTATACTTGGGCAAGATGAAAAATCGAGTTTCCTTGGTCTGTGTGCTTGGAGAAAATTTAATAGAGTAATAATTAAGCAACTGGATCAATAATCAAATAGTTTATTTGTTTCCCACTCTATGATCATTGCAATTTTTAAATCCATTTTGGAATGATGACACCTTCTTAGAAATCACATTCATATGGACATAGATATGAGTTTTTACCTTAGGTCAAAATGTTGTCACCGCATATTTCCATTAATCAATGAGCATATTCATGGTCCTGCAAAAAATAAATTCAAACCGTACTAGTATTAAGAGCACCCACAATGGTAACTTGAGCAAAGACTTGATGCATTTATTGTATTAAATACATGTCCATTATAATCACTAAGAGAAAGGCTGACAAATTGTATTAACACACAATGCATTAAGACTACCTTTTTTAGATATGATGCAATGCATTTATTTTCGAATACAACATTTGAGCTATGCTCAAAGGAGGTTCCCATGTAAAAGAAAATCACAATTATCATGAATCCAAATTATAATTTCAATACAATTTAAACAAAAGTAAATAAATCAATTAAAACTTGCTTGTGGTCGACTATGAATGATCAATCGGACCAGGGTCTAATTCCGAGATAAGAGAGCTTTGAATCCGGACATATTTTTCCATTAAAGACCATAAAGCTTATTAGTTACAAATCATACAGACCTGATTATTTGACTCAATAACTAAAAATCATACGAACCTAGTATGAGATGCATATACATCATACTAAACCAGTTTGGTGTTAGTGACCGAGAAGAAAATGTTTATTATAAAAACAATAATATCATATATAAAAAAGACAAAATATCGAAATTACAAACCTGATTTTGAGGCGATCTGATTCTAATGTGCTTCATATTCAAGCAAGCCTTATATTTGAATGATATTATGTTATGAAAAAACTAATTAGTAATAACATATTAAATTCTTACGTGATTTTAGGAATTAAATTTCAATCAAGAGAGAATGATATGGTGATTTTTTTTTACAAATTTAAAAACTCTTGTTACTGTGTTTTAAATTTTAAATAAGACGAAACTGATATCTCTGTTATGTATTTTAGTTTAGAAATTCTTGCACAAAGGTTGAAACTAACATATTGGATAAGGCGTATTATCATGGGCATCATGAACTAAGTTCGATTCTTGACTATGCCATATATTTTATAGATAAGGCTAAGTGGATTGCCAAGTAGGATTGATGATGCTTAGATGGATTGCATAGTAGGATTGAAAATTGCTAAATAGGATTGTCTAGTAGGATTGATTTGCCTGAGGTGTTATTCAATTATCTTGTTATATATATACGTCAAGTGAAAATGGGCCACAAAGTCGTTAATCGGTTAATGAGTTACGTCAAAGTGAATGTCATATTTTTATATTTACATTTGTGTTAATGATTAAGGTATCATTTAATTAGTTTGTTAATGATACTTGTCATTAATTTGTGGTTAATGATTAATACTTGGGATTTAAATAACAAAGTGATAGTTTTTAGATGACGAGTTTGGGATCTATAAAGAATCAGGGAATTAAATTTTAATGGCTAGATTCAAAATTAATTTTTCTAAATGGTTATGGCGTTGATTTGATATCACTTATTTGAGATTGAAGTTGGATTTACGAAGACGTGCACTTATTTTATCTTGAAGTCGGGGTTGGTTAGATTGATGATTTCAAATATAACTTGCTCGAGCTTAAATTTAAGATGAAGACTTGGAATATCTAATTTCTAGAAGTCATGGTGGATGGTTGAAGACATGGATAACTATCACTTTAAGGAATTACGTTATAGTACTCAATGTCACACGCAGAAGACGATGTGGATAGTCTATAAAGGTGTTGTACTTTCCATATACATTGAATGTCGGGTATAGGGTACTTAGAGATTTGCCTTTGCACCACTATTCAATCAACATTAGTGCAAGCTTAAGTTACAAGAACGGGGAATTATTCTTAAACTTCAACTTTGGTACATCGGGTTTACTCTATTGGTGTTCATTTCAATTAGCCTATAAAAGGGTTGGTAAAGATAGCTAGAGATAGTTGTATGGGTAGATAGTTGATCAGCAATTGATTCTCACAAAATTTTTTCAAGTTAATTTTATTCTTCTCACAAGATTTCAAATATATGTGCGCTCAATGTGTTGTTAATTTCGAGGCATCAAACCCAGCAAGGGGGAAGATATAGATACACCGTACAACAAGTGAACGTAGTAGAGTTCATACCTTCTTATTTCAGGTCGCTCCGAGGAGAAAAATGTCATAATTGAAGAGAAAATCATTGTTTTAACTTGTTACTTCTTGTGTATTACTCCAACTTCCTGGGGGAAGAGACGCAAGAAACAATTTATTATGGAAAAAGTGATACACAATGCTATGATAATCCCTTTATAGTAGTCATTAGCTTGAAAGTTAAAATGAGTACACCCAGACTTTAGTGTTATCATTTCGACCACTTAGAGGGATTAGTTGTCTTCTTCGGAGGCTTAGTTGAGTTGGATGTTACTAGATATATCATCACTATCCTAGACGGGGAAATGTGTACATCAAGGACGCACAACAAGCTCACATGATCGAGATTTATAATATATTCTGAAGGTTAGCCCGCATAGATCGCTAGTGCTTCGAATTGTTATTTTGGTGTTATCGCTTCAACTCCGTCATCAGATAGAGTGTGTAGTTTAGGTTTTTGGGATTCATACAATGAGACTAGATGCATCACTTCAACTACATGGGCAAAGCGATACCTCAACACTGTTTGAATGCATTATTTGAGCCTCGAGGGGAAGTTATGTGAGAAGGATTATTCATGTGTGAAAAGATACATTGGTGATCCATTTTATGTTCCCGTAACGGATAATCACTATGTTTATTATCAAAGAAGCAGTCATATTTGATATGGGTATCTACTTATTCCGCGGTGCACTTAATCATTCCAAGCTTGCAATAAATCATTGAAACTGCTTATAAGAAGATTGTTAGTTCCGGGGAAGCTACTAAAGCTTCTAAATGATGAATATGTGGCATGCATGGGGGGGCTGATTCAAAACTTCTCCTTAACCACATGGAAGCTTCTAGGAAAAATTTGTAAGTAATTCTGTATATCGTCCCATGAGGGAAGATTGTTAGCATTTCCCTTATACGTGACGACATACAAGGTTACCATAGTTTCTGTCACCACCAAACACATGGACTAGTTTAGGCATTCTATTATATTTATAAGTGTTTGGTGGTATGTATACCCTTAATGGCTTCCATAGAGGGTGTGACTATTGTTACAATTTCACATATCAAACTTTATTTCTCTCTCTAATTCACTTTCTCACTACAAATGGCTATTACTTAGTTTGAGTCTCCCGAATCTCCGAATTCGTGATTCTTGGTACTTCGCAAAATTTTCTTTGAAAAAGGTCTAAAGAAGTCTTATTAACCTGAATATTCCATCTTCAATCATCAAAACCCCAATTGCATCTTCACTCTTGCTCATTATACGTAAATTAAGATAAACTCTTGATCTGTTGCCACTACAACAAAACAAGGGTTTAGGGTCAGGTTTTTATTAGGGTCGACAAAGTCGACCCTAAATTAAGTGGGGGCCCACCACTTTCTCAAGAAAATGAAGTCAAGTATTAGCTGTGGGGACACAAAACTTAGGGACGACCAAGTCGTCCCTAAAATAAAAAAATAATAATTTTTCCCCATTTTTATTATATTTTGTTATTTAAAAGTAATATAAATAATTTTCTATGAAATTAAAATTTTAGGGACGACCAAGTCGTCCCTAAAATAAAAAGAAAAATAATTTTCCCCTTTTTTATTACACTTTGTTATTTAAAAGTAATATAATTAATTTTCTGTAAAATTAAAATCTTAGGGACGACCAAGTCGTCCCTAAGATAAAAAGAAAAATAATTTTCCCCCTTTTTTATTATATTTTGTTATTCAAAAGTAATATAATTAATTTTTTGTAAAATTAAAATTATAGGGACGACTTGGTCGTCCCTATAATTAATTATATATGTCAGTCTGAGGGTCATTTGAAGAGGGATTGTCCCAGGTATAATCACAAGAAATCTCAAGCTTTTGTCGAGAATGAAGATCAGGTACCCGATTCTGGAGCTGATAGGTATGACAATGCTGATGTTATGATGGCTATGAGTGTTCATGAACTTTTGGACTAGATCATGGATTCAGGGGGCTCATAGCATATGACATACAGGAGAGATTATTTGGTTGATTTTAAAGAGTATGAACAAACATGAACTCTTGCACAAAAACCAAGATCAAAGATCAAACAAACACCCCCTTGGTGTGTTTATGGGTGGCGGCCAAAAAGAAGAAGAAGAGGAGAAGGAGAAACTTTTTAGGGTTTTTGGTGTTTTCCTGTAAAGTGAAAAAATGACCAAAATCTTTCCTAATTCCTTGTTTTAGTAAAAATTGATGGGCTAAGACCATCTTCCCTCCCTAATTTCATGGTATGGGGCCCACTTGGGGTAACCCATACATTTCCTGAGTCTAAATATTATAGTGTGTTCTCGTGTGTTCTCGTGTTCGTAATTTACGTGTTTCAATTAGTTATCGATCGTCACTTAATATATTTTTCGTGTTCGTAATAAATATATATACGTAATTAATATTAGCTCGTGATTTAATTACGTTCATGATTTCATGATCGCATATTCGTGATTAATTATTGTTTAAATAATTATTGCGTGTTCGTGCGTAATAAATACTTATCGTGTTCTAACACGTACGTAATACGTAAAATCCTAACACGTAAACGTAATCGTACTATAAAAGGAAAGTTTAAATCTAGTACGTACGATCCTAAGGGTACTATTCATGGTAAAAGCATGCGGGTTTTACAATGACGGTGGTAATGTACTGCTAGGTGATGGCAGGGAATGCCGTGTACGGGGGACAGGTAAGGTTCGAGTACGAATGAGGGATGGGTCAAGTTTCTTGTTGGACAACGTCAGGTATGTTCCAGAATTAAGACGAAACTTGATATCGCTGGGCACTCTTGAAAAAGAGGGTTTTACCATGAAGATGCAGTCGGGCAAGATAAAGGTTATAAAGGGTTCACTAGTGGTACTATCAGGAACAAGAAGGGCTAATTGCGTATATACCTTGAACGGTCAGGCTATGACCAGGAAGACAGTGAAGGGTAGGAAGCAGTTAGGAAAATTTCAGACTGGGTGGAAGATCAAGACAGGTGATGTTATTGATTCTTGTAATCAGAAGTCTACACAACAATGTATGAAGAGTGGGGTCGCTAAACATTTGGATGTTGCAGGGTTACAGCAGCAGAATGGGTTGGTTGAGAAGACAAACGTGACACTCTTGGATAAGGTACGTTGTTTTTTGATTAAGTCTGGTCTGTCCAAGGTTTTTTGGACAGAGGATACAACCATGTCTACATATCTAGATAATAGGTCACCATCAGCAGCGATTGGATTCAAGAAGACTATAGATATGTTAGGGTTTTTGGTTGGCTTGCTAGTATTGAGCAAGGAATTCTTGAACCGGTTAAGTTCAAGTGCATATTCCTGGGATACCATAAAGGTATGAATGTTTATCAACTTTGGAGGTTAGATGACGTTACTTCAAAGGGAGTGCTTTATAGGAATATGGGTTTCAATGAAAGTGGGCACTACAAGAAAACTTTCATTGGTTCTGGTGCATGTACAAGTTCAGTGCAGGTGTTGCAAGGAGTTGGGTTTGAGGTGGAATCTCGGGAGAATCATGCATTTGAGGTGGAACCTCGAGGGAATGTGGATCATGTAGATGTTCCAAAGGAAGTACAAACTCAAGATTTGATATACTATCATCTAGCACGTGATAGGGAGCAACACTTAGCACGGGAACTATTCAAGTATAGAGAAGACAGTAATGAGTCTGCTTTTGCAGTTGCTGCAGTGGAGCAGATATATGCACATGAGTCATTAACTTTCAATGATACAGTTGCTTGTGAGGTTATTTTCAAGTGGATGGCTGGATTGAAAGAAGAAATGCATACTCGGTTAGATGTGCATGTGCTCAGCAACGGTTGTAGGAAAAGTAGTGACGACAGATACGGTAATTACTGGGAGTATACACCAGGTATGATCATACATCTATTTCTCTATATAGAGTGTATGGTATTTTCTTGCGGATGCAAGGCTGAGATCTCGGTTACCAAGGGTTTGCTGGTTAAAGCAAAGGGAGATATACTTGGTATTAAGATCATCAGGAATCAGAGTGGTAATACTCTGAGGGTGTCACGGTCCAGGTTATACAACGGAAAGTTGGTACATACTTTGTTGAAGGGACACTCCATACTGTCGTTGGAGGATAGTCTATCAGGGGACTGTGATGTGGAGAAGAATAGTAAGTGGTCATATATATATGCAATTGGAAGCCAGGAGTATCAGGTGGTCTGTACGAGACCTAACATAGCATCTGCAGGTGTGGGTATGTTGGATAGGTTTGATAATGGATTACAGATTTACGTATAGGTTTTTGTGGATTATGACTACACCATGGGTAGATCGATCACTGTCATGGGTAGATCAATCACAAGGTACGGGTTGTTGATACATGGATGTGTGAGGAGCTAGGAAGCTAAGTTGCAGCACACGGAGGCTTTGTGGACAACTAAAGCGGAGTATATGACACTTATGGAGGTTGTGAAAGGAGTTATTTGGCTAAGGGGATTCTTGGAAGAGTTAGGCGTGAAGCTTAACACTGTTGCAGTTAATTGTGATAATCAGGGCGCGATTCATTTATCGCGGAATCATGTTTTTCATGATAGGACTAAGCACATCAATGTGCGTTATCACTTTATCAGAAGAGTCTTGGATGCAAAGACGGTTGAAGTTCTGAAGGTGGGTGCTGAACACAATGTTGCGGATGTCTTGACGAAGGTGATACCTAGACGCAAGATACAACACTGCTTGGAGCTGCTGAGTGTTGGGATAGGCTAATATAAGCCCAAGGTGGAAATTGTTATGTAATAGTCTTTAATTAGCCTAAGTCGCGTCTAGAGGATAACTTCCGAGTATCCTAAATAGCTAATAGATTAAAGGTCGGTTGGTTGTTCTAAGCCCAACCCGACCCTTAGGACTATGTATTAGTCGGTTCCCCCTCATCTCTATAAAAGGAGGTGAGGGGGGACGAGATTCGCAACGCTTCTTTATCAATAAAACTAATCGGTTGGATTAGGGTACATACCTTATGGGATTTACTTTTCTGTCGATTGCATCATGATCGAATATTATCCGCATCTAGTAACTAGGTTGTAGTCGAATTACTACACAGATTGTGATAACAGTCCTTGATGGGATTGATCATACGGAATTACCAAGAAAAACATATGTGGACGTGAGATGTGTGGACCAAAATGTGATCAAAGCTTTGTACCGTTGGGTGCACAAGATGAGTTGCTCAAAGGTACTAATCATGCTTTCACTTTAATAGTATTCTTCCCGTATTCATCTATAGTGGTCAAACAGAAGCTAGACTTATGCAGTCAAAGATAGTAGTGTTTGTTATTTGTGATCCAAACAACTCATCTTGGGGTCTGCGTGAATGTTGGAAAGATACACATTCTATACTTCCTTAATTATAGGGATTCTTATTTATCCTTTATTAATCCTACATATTAAACGTAATATTGGAGAATATCGTTTCTTATGTTGAACGTGATTCAACAACAGCCATCAAATATGGAAGCAGTTATTCACGAAAAGTATGGGAGAACATGTTTAGGGATTTTGTTTTGATTTATTCAAGTATCATATATATTAATCGGTTATTGTTAGACGTACAATGTATGTGTCTTCATAGAGGCTCAAGAACATTTTTAGACATATATTATTTACGTGTACATATTCTTACATTTTTTAATATCATTTTTGTAACTTTTGTTTCCGGCGTCTAAGTTATGTTTTTCGTCATTTCAAGTTATTTTGTTGGATTTGAAGTATCTTGATTTACGATTTATATATTGGTAATAATTGTTAGGCGTTATAATGAGTGTTTGTGCTTACTTTCGGTGTAACTATGTTCGATTTTGTTAGCTAACTGAAATTAAAATTTACACATATATATAAATATATTTTGTATAAAGTTACTATTGATCTTGATGATTCAGAAAATTAAGCAAAAAACACGAAATCTAACTTGTTGCATGAGTGAGCTACCATGTAGAATGAAATTTTCCATAGATTCAATAACTTATGACTAGTTATAACGATAGTAAAATAAAGTCATTAATCATAAAGAAATGTCGCATAATGTTTAATGAGATTATCACGCGTCTATAAACATCAAAAGAAAAACATAGCTTATTGGAATAATAATATGTGGTGTTAGACAAATACAGCTTAAAAACAATTGAAAAGCACGACCAAAACACAAGTTCTCACATACAACCTAACGTAGATAAAAGCACGAGAAAACAACACTTTCTTTCTTTTTGGTAGTGGTTTCTTGCGTTTCCTTAGTTTCATCCGTAGGTTATTGCAACCAAGGCAGTTTGGCCACTAGAATCGTGCGTAAGTTTGGGTCGTATGGGCAAGCCGACAAACACACAACACTCAAGCATATGTATTCTCTTGATGCAATAAGGCCTAACATTTGGATCATCGTCCTAACACGATGTAGTTAGTGATGCTAGATCTCTAGGAAGATTGTATACACTGGCCCCTCATTTTGTAAAAAACAACACAACCCATTATTTTTTAAAAAATTTGTCAATAAAAAACAACAATAATCATTAAAGGCAGTATTAGAAATTTACTAAGAGGAGGAAAATAGAAAATATCAATTCGGGTTATGTCAGTAACTCAAGTAACTCAGCCTTTGTTGTTGTAACGATAATCATTTTCTTTTTAAAGAAAGTGAACATGTTTAGGTAGAACCAAAATTGTTATTATATGCACAATATTTAGAACCTACTTAGTATGAAGGTTGTCTCGTGTCTTTTGAAGGGGTAAAGCTAGAATATGATTTAGGAATTTGGATATCTAAAGTTTCGAATAATGGTTTTATGTATCCGAAAATCCAAAACTATGTATCAACATGTTTAGAATTTTTGTTAATTTTTTTATCTATATGTTTCAAAGTTACAATTCAAATATCCCTATTTTTTAATTAATTATAATCAAATTTTTGGATACCCGAATATGTATAAACACCGCTAATAGAGAAAGCAAATTCAAAAATTTAGATAACATGATCTAGAGTAATACGAAAATGTTGTTAACCACTATATCTTGATGTAACTATTGGTTAATATTTTTACCATTATATTATTTACTCTCTCATGAGATCAGAATAAAATTTATATTCGATGAAAATCGATATTTGATAACAAAACTTCTATTGGAATTTGATATTAAGTCCATACAATCTTAGCATCTACTTCATTGTTCCTTAATCTTTAAAGCTTATCCGGTCTCAAGTCATAGTAAATGATCATGTGTGAGTGTAAGTACTCAATTGCCCGTGCAACATCAAGGGAAAATTTGATGGCAATATGTCCATCTAAATTGATTGGCTGCATTTTCACTAAGTGCTCCTTCAACGTTTCACCCTTAAGAAGCTCAGTTATTATCATCATCATCGGTTCCATGCTTGCACCGATAAACTACAATTAATCCAATTTCAACAAACATTAGCAATTATAATTAAATGTTATCGAATACTTGAAATTGATAGCATGCAACTTTTTTGTTGTGATCATAACAAAGATAATACTTTCATAATATTCTCGTGTTGCGATGTAGATAACATCCAAACCTCTCTCACGAACCAGGTTTTGTTATGTAACATGTTATGCTTCTCCCAAACATCTTATTTTATGACTTTCACCGCAACGAACCTGTTTTTATATCTGAAAAATGCACACATAATAGTTAACATTAAAAACCTCAAACATATATACTATATTTTAAAGAGTAAATTGTATAAATCGTCCCTAAAGTTTGGCCAAAATGCATGTTTTGTCCTAAACGTTACGAAAGTGCAAGAATCATCCTTATTTGGAAATTTTAATGCAAGTATCGTCCTTATGGGGAAAATTCTTGGGACGGAACACGCAAAATGGCCAAAATATTTAGGACGAAACATGCAAGATAGCAAAACCTCAAGGATGAAAATTTGCAAAATAGTTTGATTTTGGGATCATATTAGCACTTTCAAAATATTTGGAACAAAACCTACAAAATGTCCAAACTTCAAGGACGATTTATGCAATTCTCTCTATTTTAAAGGATGTACGAGTGAAACAATGAAATTATAACTTACATTCCCCCATACACCTAGGCATGGCCTCCTTAACCAATCCTATTACTGATGGATACTAGTATTAGATCAATTGTTCATTTCCAGCCCATTTAATTTTTTTTAAAGAGAACGGGTCAATCTTCTTTGCTATAAGTTATCCGAGCTAACTATGATGATGAAAAACAATATATATATTGGTTGGAGTATTGCACATACTTAAATGTTATCATACATGCTTTTGTAACATTATATTTGAAGCTGTTGGTTCAATTTGAAACTCAAAAGTGTGTCTTTAGATTGTTTTTGAAGTCGTCGTCTATTTGAATTCTTTTTATCAGATAAAACAAAAAGTTAGAAAGATACATATACTTTAAACTTTTATTCTCATTCTAATTAAAAGTATTATAAATAGACAAATTTAATATGCCGTTAAAAAAGAAATAGAGTAGTAATAAAGAACATTCTATTTATAGTATCTTATATGAAATAAATTTTATTAATTATACTCATGTGCACTAATAAAATTTAACATAATTGGATTTGAAGGTTCCATATATGTACATGTATTTCTCCTCATTAAACACTTTCATGATTTGAATGCCTGTGTATTCATGTTCGTCAATGCAACTTGTATCTCATTTTACCCTTATGTCATTACATCTTTATCATGGTCCATTTTTCTTTAGAAAGAATATATATTTGTTATACACTATTTATATATTTATTGGTCCTTATTTTTATAAAAAATGTTAAATACCTAAATTAAAAAAGAATATTATTTTTTATTCTAAACAACAAAAAATCACATATGAACAATATAAACACATGTGGATAATCTAAAACATATATAGGCAACTATTTCTCTAATCGTATATTAACAATAAAACACATGCAAACATAATTTATTAAACAACCATTTACTTTTTCATAGTGAAAACATGAATAAATTCTATTAATCGAAACAAAAATTTTGAGAAATTAAAGAACATTTGTGTAGCTTTACAATCACACCATATCTATATTAATATGGAATATTTGAACTTTTAAAGAAAGGATGTCATGTAAAAATGAATATGTGAACTTCTATCGAACTCAAGTTAGACGTTTGGTACAATTCAAATAACATCAAACATAGATGCATGGTTTTAACACCCAAATAGCCATATTGTATAAACGACATTACGATAGGTAGATTTTGAAAAAATCTATAGCTTTTATAGCTTCAAAAAAGGGGTCATAAATTCTTAGCCACAAAATATATAATACTTTAACTCACAAGTATTATATTTGTTTATAATTTTAGAATTTTATATAAAATATATTATTTAATTTCTATTATTATTTTCTAATGTGTCATTTTTTTTCTTTCTTCAAATTAAAGTAACAATTGTCCTCATTTTAAGATTTTAACCAGTTATTTATTTATTTTTTGGGATACCTTTCTTAAATAACTTTCGATTGTTTTCTTTCATCCTTGTCAAGATCTCGATTTTAGTTTTAGAATTTTAAGATTTTATAATTTTAAAATATTATAAAAAATGATTTAGATCTTACACAAGTTCTTTTCATGCTAAAGATTTTATGAAATTCCGATCTCGTGACAATCGCTACTTAAAATATGCTACGACCCGATCTTATTTTTCTCGAATCACAAACAAAAAAACTACGAAGTACAAATTTATAGCTTGTGTTCCATATAATTAACATAACAACATGTTAATTTTTTTAAATATTTCATGATGATAATTTAAGACAATATTTTTTTTAAATATTCATATAAATTTATATTTATGATAAGACAACATTTTTTAAAATATTCATATAAATTTATAATTATGATATATAATAATATGTAAATTTGTACAATAATATAAAGACATTAAGAAAAATGACATCATAATAAACTCTTACGACTGATCTAACTTTATGATTACGATCTTGTAAAATAATACATAAGATCTCAACCTTTAAGACCTTTCATTTTCTTCTATTTCATTTGTTAAAACTAGACACATGCGGGTTATTTTTACCTCATTAAATGATTAAGTGGTTTAAACAAAAAATAAAATGATTAAGTGGTATGTATCAAAAAACCATAATACAATTTTATAACGATTAAAAACTCAATACAGTTTTATGAAATGGTATTAAAAATTACAAAATTAAGGATACAGAAATTATCACAATATTTAACTTCAAAATACAATTATTTGAACAATATTACCTGTCATACTATTCGTTCAAATTCCGTGCGTACATGATTAATGTTAGCGGTTTATTGATTAACAATTAAAAAATAATTATTTTAAATAAAAATGTTGAAAGTAGTGTATTAAATTATAATAACAAGAATTGAAATAAGTTAATATTAATTTGCGCGAAGCAAATTAAAAAACATAATTTTCAAATATATAAACATTAAAAGTTCTTAAAAAACAAATAATATATATATAATTATAAATTATTATCAGACATGCTTACAAAATTTAGAAAAAAAATCATAGGTTCACGAGTATTATAACTAGTATATGTAAAATCGTAATAACGAAATTATTATTTAATCGTTATTTACTTCTAATTTTCGTACACGAGTATTAAAACTGATTTGATATTTTTAATTTGATTAATATAACTACGCTAGTCCAAAAATGGTTTTTATGAACGGTTAAAAAGCATTTTTTAAAGCGGCCTTAAACCATTGTATCACAAAACGTAGTAAATAATAAAGACGACTATTTAAAACAGTTTCTAACCGTTGTAAAAGACATGCCATGAATGCATGAATTACAGTTACATAATCTCCAAAAGAAACGGTGGGAGACAACCGTTTTAAAAAGTCATTCAATTAAAAAAAATATTACTACATTGTATTATAATATGAGTTGTCATGACAAAATTTCTTTACGAAACAATTTTTAAGCATAATATGCTTATTTCACCAAGTCTAAATATTGCTCATTCAATATACATAAAATCCAAAAGTTATATGCATCTTACAACAATATCAACAACTGTTACATAAATTGATAAACTATGCCTAATTTTATGTAAGCAAAATAATACATTTCAAAATGTACAAAATAAAGAACAGAACTAAGATTCACAGCTAAAGACAACCAAATCCATGTCAAATTCATTGCACCTGCAAGAAAACAAAAGTGAAAATAAAATAAAACAATAACATATAGATCTAAAACAATAACAGATCTGAAACAAAATGATCTTAAAACAATAACATATAAAATTATTTAGATCTACAAGAAATGTTCTTGAACCTTCGCAGATCTGGTGGCCGGATTAGCAGCCATAGATATGTGGGCTTATGATCTAGGCAATTTAAGTTTATAATGAGAGAGTGCTCTATGTTTTTAACAGGTAGTGGTGGTACTGGTAAATCGGCTAGTAGAAGGATATGTTGTTTGTATATGTTTGTATGTGTTTTATTTGTGTGTGTTCTTGAAAAGTGAAAAGATGATAAGATATGTTTGTAATTGTAGTTCTGAGCTTTACTAAAATATTTTGGTTGTTTAATATGGTTCTTCAACAACCGTTCTAATAAAATGCTAAAAAGAAAGAAATGGAGGGAATTATCCCCCTTTTTAATTGAGAAAATTCATGAAAATGTAATTCATTATACAACGGTTATTAAAAACCGTACTATAAAACAACTTTTCAACACCAACCGTTTTAAATAACATCATTTGGAACGGCTTTTCAAGAAACTGTTCTATAAAATAGGTTTTCTTATTTTTTTTGAAGCGGTACATCAAAGAACCGTTATAAAAGAAGCGTTGTAAAATATATTTTTTATAGTAGTGTTAATGTTTGTTGCCTGATGGTTTTCCGTTATTTTAAATAAATTCTTTTAAATACCAGTTGAATACTAGTTCTTTCTTATTAAGGAGTAGTATTTTGTTAAAAATAGTCTCACCGACATTTGATAATTTTAAAGTTCACGCAACCTTTCACTATATAATACCCACCAACTCTCATATTATTCCAAATCGTTTCATAACAATCGTAAGTTCTCTCTCTTTTTACTGGTTCATATTTGTGTTATCGTTGTTTACAATTAGATTAGTTTAATATCATGGCTTTGTTATAACTTATAGCATGCATGCATGCACGATGCATCATTCCATCTAAGTGCTTATTACGTTAGTTCTTTTATGAAGAACATAAAAACTAGTGTATTCTATCTAATCTTCGGTTTTATGTCTTCAGAAACAATTTGATTCAAGTTAGTAAGGCAATGGCGATACTTTCCCTACGCGTTTTCATATTTCTGGTCATATGTTGTTGTGCAACCTTTGCTGAATCAATGACCATGAAGTACAAAGATCCGACTCAGCCACTACGTTTACGAATTAATGACTTGATGCTGCGAATGACATTAGAAGAAAAGATTGGCCAAATGACACAGATTAATGGAGAGGTTGCTACAAGTGACCTAATGCAGAACTACTTTATAGGTGAATTGGAAGTTCACTACATATCTTATTTTTTGTATTCAAATACTTCAAGATTCGTATAATTAAGAGTATGATTATAAGTTTATAACGGGTTTTGAGTTTTCAATAGGGAGTATTAGTGTTCCGGCGAAGGAAGCATCTTCGAAGACATGGATTAATATGGTGAACGGGTTTAATAAAGGAACCTCGTCTACCCATTTAGGGATACCGGTGATGTATGGAAGTGATGATGTCAATGGAAACAGTAATGCTTTTGGAGCCACCATTTTTCCACAGAATATTGCACCTGAAGAAACAAGGTAAATAATCATATGAACTTTTGTATCAATATTGATCCATTCTTTTATTTGAGCCGAGTGTTTGATCTTCAAACTAGTTATAATGATCATGTTCTAACAACTGTGACCCTTTTGAAACTCTTGAATAGGGACCCTCAATTGCAGAAAATCGGAGCTCCTTACTATGACGCGGTACGAAAGGGTGTTGCAACCATCAAGGTTTCGTATCCAAGTCAGAATGGACATAAGAATAAAGAGCTTATAACGGGACTTCTCAAGGACAAACTCAAATTCAGAGTAAATTACTCCTTCATTCTATTACTATTATTATCAACATTTCCCTTTCATTATTATAGTGTAATGACAAGGCTTTTTGGTTAATGTTTTCAGGGATTTGTGATCTCAGATCTTATGGGTATTGGCATGATTACCCATCCAGCGCGTGTTAATTATGCTTACATGATTGAACAAAGTGTTGGTGCTGGCGTAGACATGGTACGTTGGCTTTAGTACATCATAACATAGAATTAACTAAGTATATTTTATTTTGGTTGGGTGTGATCTCTTACATTGTAAAATTATGACAGATTATGGTTGAAAACAACTACCAAGAGTTCATGGACGGCTTAACCTCCCTTGTGAAGAACAAAGTCATTCCAATTAGACGAATCAATGATGCAGTTAGGAGGATCTTACGTGTGAAGTTCATCTTGGGCTTGTTTGAAAACCCATTAAATACTGATCTAAGAAATGCGGAAGACCTTAGAGAGCAAGTTGAAAGACAGAATAAAAAAGATATGGCTATGCAAGCTATGTGTATTGACCAGTCGATGATTCCATTACGCAAAAGAACAGCGAGAATCTTGGCAGCGCCTACTCATGATGATAACAACGGGAATCACTGTGCTAGATGAACGGCGAATATTAAGGAAGAAGATCAACTACAAAAGGTATATATGGATCTTTTGTTACCATTGTTGTAGCGGACACAACCTATTGATCTTTTATATTCAGCTGCGATAACTATTTATATTGATGTTAACAGGCACATCCATTTTATCACGAATTGTCCATGTTTGAATTCAAGCTCAAGAAGCGCTCAGCCTATTAGCACAACAAGTTAAAAAGATGGGAATTAGAGTTATGCTACTCGAGAATGGTGTTAAGATTGGTGAACTTGAGACTAGTGAATCATGAAAGATGAGACTACTTCGTCTCTAGTACGTTATGTTGGTAGTTGTCGTTGACTTGTCGTGATTGTTTTTGAAGTTAGAATATGTTTAGAATTGAGCTATTTTGTGGAAGTTTTTTTTTCTTCAAGGTTTGCGGAGTACGTATGGATACTTTTGGATAACATTTCACCAAGGGATGATAGTGTGGCTAAACGCATGTCGTTCTTTAGTTTTTTGGCATTATCGATCAGTTCATGAAAACATTAGGTATATCAGTTGTTTGGCATAGTTTAGGTTTAGTGAGCCAGACTTATTATGTACATATGGAATACAAACACATATACTAGGCAACATATTTTATAGCAATGTGAAATTATTCGTAACAAAAAAACCAAGTACCCTAGCTAGCCTTATTTGACAAATCCTTCTATTCTTCGCAGGAATTAGCTGTAGATCATAAAACAATAAAATAAATCAAATATTACATATTTATAAAGATAATGCTAACTTTCGACCCATATTTAAGTGGCCTACCATGGAGATGACTAGCCATGCTACCATTTATATTAAAATCAGTGATCAAGATCCTTTTCTTTTTTGTGGTAGATATACTTCCTAATAACATCATATGTGCATGAAAGTCTACTTTAATTCCCTCCTTGATGGCATCCTGCTTAAATCTCTTGGCAACCACGACTGGCCCTTTTGAAAGCACTGCCTTGTACGTAGTTCCCATACCCGATCCTCCTAATACTTCTGCTTCGGCACGTAGAAGTTCCTCCAAGCTAAACCTTTCCTTTCTGGCTCTCACAAAGTGAAAAGTCGTACTAGAATAGTAGGCTATGTTGTAATTCTCTTGATGATGGCCATGCGTCTGGACATCCTTGCAATACTCGATTAATCATTAATAGGCAAACCATCTATCTATAGAATCATATAAAATAACCACGCATCAAATCTAACTAAGTTGTTTTAATTGTCAAATACGTGATCAGTTTATTCCAACTTTTAATTTCCCATTAGAAGTCACAAATGAATCACTCCCTCGTGCATACACAAAGAGTGTAAAGAGAAATTTGGATAATTAAGTGCAAACACAAGTACAACATTAATCTTTAAGTTAATTATGGTTATCATTAGCCAATTGATCTTGGAAAACTGCATTTTTTATCCCATGACATATACGGAATTTCGTATGATAACAAAAATGAATGCATGAATCAAAGAAACAACTCACTTAATACTCGAGTGCGTTTTCAAGTTCTCTCACAATCTCTATCATCTATGGACGTGATTCACGGTCTCTATTTAAACACTGATAAGCAATTGATGTAAATGCTTTCAGTGAATTAGGAATTATTTCATCCTTTATATGATAAAAAACAAGCTCACCTATTTTGTTCTGTTTATAGAACTGCCGTACCAATCCTGTGAGAGGCAGATGTTTGTTGCCATTTCCGATACACAACCTCCCACAATATACTTCAAACAGTACTACTCCAAAAGAGTAGACATCAAATAAGAAAACAAAAACAGGAGATCTAAAGATCAGCTTAATTTGGAGGAATTGATGGATCTCTTATGTTTCACATGTTAGTAATTGTTGGATTATTTATGATATCATTTGTTCTTAAAACAATATTTAATCAACTATACTTGGGCAAGATGAAAAATCGAGTTTCCTTGGTCTGTGTGCTTGGAGAAAATTTAATAGAGTGATAATTAAGCAACTGGATCATAATCAAATAGTTTATTTGTTTCCCACTCTATGATCATTGCAATTTTTAAATCCATTTTGGAATGATGACAGCTTCTTAGAAATCACATTCATATGGACAAAGATATGAGTTTTTACCTTAGGTCAAAATGTTGTCACCGCATATTTCCATTAATCAATTAGCATATTCATGGTCCTGCAAAAAATAAATTCAAACCGTACTAGTATTAAGAGCACCCACAATGGTAACTTGAGCAAAGACTTGATGCATTTATTGTATTAAATACATGTCCATTATAATCACTAAGAGAAAGGCTGACAAATTGTATTAACACACTTGTGCAATGCATTAAGACTACCTTTTTTAGATATGATGCAATGCATTTATTTTCGAATACAACATTTGAGCTATGCTCAAAGGAGGTTCCCATGTAAAAGAAAATCACAATTATCATGAATCCAAATTATAATTTCAATACAATTTAAACAAAAGTAAATAAATCAATTAAAACTTGCTTGTGGTCGACTATGAATGATCAATCGGACTAGGGTCTAATTCCGCGATAAGAGAGCTTTGAATCCGGACATATTTTTCCATTAAAGACCATAAAGCTTATTAATTACAAATCATACAGACCTGATTATTTGACTCAATAACTAAAAATCATACGAACCTAGTATGAGATGCATATACATCATACTAAACCAGTTTGGTGTTAGTGACCGAGAAAAAAATGTTTATTATAAAAACAATAATATCATATATAAAAAAGACAAAATATCGAAATTACAAACCTGATTTTGAGGCGATCTGATTCTAATGTGCTTCATATTCAAGCAAGCCTTATATTTGAATGATATTATGTTATGAAAAAACTAATTAGTAATAACACATTAAATTCTTACGTGATTTTAGGAATTAATTTTCAATCAAGAGAGAATGATATGGTGATTTTTTTTACAAATTTAAAAACTCTTGTTACTGTGTTTTAAATTTTAAATAAGACGAAACTGATATCTCTGTTATGTATTTTAGTTTAGAAATTCTTGCACAAAGGTTGAAACTAACATATTGGATAAGGCGTATTATCATGGGCATCATGAACTAAGTTCGATTCTAGGCTATGCCATATATTTTATAGATAAGGCTAAGTGGATTGCCAAGTAGGATTGATGATGCTTAGATGGATTGCATAGTAGGATTGAAAATTGCTAAATAGGATTGTCTAGTAGGATTGATTTGCCTGAGGTGTTATTTAATTATCTTGTTATATATATACGTCAAGTGAAAATGGGCCACAAAGTCGTTAATCGGTTAATGAGTTACGTCAAAGTGAATGTCATATTTTTATATTTACATTTGTGTTAATGATTAAGGTATCATTTATTTAGTTTGTTAATGATACTTGTCATTAATTTGTGGTTAATGATTAGTACTTGGGATTTAAATAACAAAGTGATAGTTTTTAGATGACGAGTTTGGGATCTATAAAGAATCAGGGAATTAAATTTTAATGGCTAGATTCAAAATTACTTTTTCTAAGTGGTTATGGCGTTGATTTGATATCACTTATTTGAGATTGAAGTTGGATTTACGAAGACGTGCACTTATTTTATCTTGAAGTCGGGGTTGGTTAGATTGATGATTTCAAATATAACTTGCTCGAGCTTAAATTTAAGATGAAGACTTGGAATATCTAATTTCTAGAAGTCAGGGTGGATGGTTGAAGACATGGATAACTATCACTTTAAGGAATTACGTTATAGTACTCAATGTCACACGCAGAAGACGATGTGGATAGTCTATAAAGGTGTTGTACTTTCCATATACATTGAATGTCGGGTATAGGGTACTTAGAGATTTGCCTTTGCACCACTATTCAATCAACATTAGTGCAAGCTTAAGTAACAAGAACGGGGAATTATTCTTAAACTTCAACTTTGGTACATCAGGTTTACTCTATTGGTGTTCATTTCAATTAGCCTATAAAAGGGTTGGTAAAGATAGCTAGAGATAGTTGTATGGGTAGATAGTTGATCAGCAATTGATTCTCACAAAATTTATTCAAGTTAATTTTATTCTTCTCACAAGATTTCAAATATATGTGCGCTCAATGTGTTGTTAATTTCGAGGCATCAAACCCAGCAAGGGGGAAGATATAGATACACCGCACAACAAGTGAACGTAGTAGAGTTCATACCTTCTTATTTCAGGTCGCTCCGAGGAGAAAAATGTCATAACTGAAGAGAAAGTCATTGTTTTAACTTGTTACTTCTTGTGTATTACTCCAACTTCCTGGGGGAAGAGACGCAAGAAACAATTTATTATGGGAAAAGTGATACACAATGCTATGATAATCCCTTTATAGTAGTCATTAGCTTGAAAGTTAAAATGAGTACACCCGGACTTCAGTGTTATCATTTTGACCACTTAGAGGGATTTGTTGTCTTCATCTGAGGCTTAGTTGAGTTGGATGTTACTAGATATATCATCACTATCGTAGACGGGGAAATTTGTACATCAAGGACGCACAACAAAATCACATGATCGAGATTTATAATATATTCTGAAGGTTAGCCCGCATTGATCACTAGTGCTTCGAATTGTTATTTTGGTGTTATCGCTTCAACTCCGTCATCAGATAGAGTGTGTAGTTTAGGTTTTTGGGATTCATACAATGAGACTAGATGCATCACTTCAACTACATGGGCAAAGCGATACCTCAACACTGTTTGTATGCATTATTTGAGCCTCGAGGGGAAGTTATGTGAGAAGGATTATTCATGTGTGAAAAGATACATTGGTGATCCATTTTATGTTCCCGTAACGGATAATCACTATGCTTATTATCAAAGAAGCAGTCATATTTGATATGGGTATCTACTTATTCCGCGGTGCACTTAATCATTCTAAGCTTGCAATAAATCATTGAAACTGCTTATAAGAAGATTGTTAGTTCGGGGGAAGCTACTAAAGCTTCTAAATGATGAATATGTGGCATGCATGGGCGGGCTGATTCAAAACTTCTCCTTAACCACATGGAAGCTTCTAGGAAAAATTTGTAAGTAATTATGTATATCGTACCATGAGGGAAGATTGTTAGTATTTCAGTTATACGTGACGACATACAAGGTTACCATAGTTTCTGTCACCACCAAACACGTGGACTAGTTTAGGCATTCTATTATATTTATAAGTGTTTGGTGGTATATATACCCTTAATGGCTTCCATAGAGGGTGTGACTATTGTTACAATTTCATAAATCAATCTTTATTTCTCTCTCTAACTGATACAATGTTTTTGCAATGGGTTCAAAATATAATTCTCGGAATCCTCTCGAATTGATCTCAGTTAAAAGTGAAAAGATTTGTTCTTGGTGACAAAAAGTGGATTTGGTTTTCTATTCTAAATAAATGAAGCAAATAAAGATTAAAGCCAGAAACAGTAAATCAAAAGCAATTAAATGATAAAGCTGTAAAGATCCTTACTGAAAACTAGTGCTATTCGGAATAAATGGAGAAGATGGTCTATGCGGAATAATGACTATACGGAATAAGAACCCCTATGCGGAAACTTTGGCTTATTCGGAAAATATTGCTATGCGGAAAAATATCTTATGCGGAAAAAGTGGCCCTATGCGGAAAATAAACCTCTATGCGGAAAGTATGGCTTATGCGGAAAAAACATGCTATTCGGAAAAACTGGTTTATGCGGAAAGATGATGCTATTCGGAAAAACTGGGCTATTCGGAATATATGAGATATTCCGAATAAGGAAAAAATAAACTTGGCTATGCGGAAAATCAATACTGTTCGGAATATTCAAAATATTCCGAGTAAGGGAAATGAGAAACTCACTTATTCGGAATATTCGCTTTGTTCGGAAAGTTCTGGGAATCAAGAATAGTAACAGTAACAGCAAAACAGGGGGTCACGGTTTTAAATCCAAATCGACTCCAATACTCAAAAAGGTTTTACCAAACTAACCAATAATCATTAACATACCATAAGAAACAAATCCCACCAATAAAAACACTAAATCAACAACTTTTTAAAATCAAACTTGAATCAAAATAAAAAAAAAACTTAAGAACTTGCACTAGAAGATGATGAAGATCAAGATGAATGAAAAGATGGAATAGATTGATTAATGTAAAAATAACAAGAGTAATGATTAAGAGTTACAAGATTGAAAGAAAAAGATGAAAATCACCAAACACCCTAATGGTGTTTGTGATGAACCGAACCTAAGAACTGGAAAAAGGAAAAATGAAGCTAACTCCCTAAAATGTGAAGGGAGAATCTATTTATACTCCTAGTGGTTGGTTGGTGAGTGGGCTTTCTCCCTTTCTTCTTGTCTTCTCGTCTTTTCAGAAAAGTTGACGTTTTCGATTCTGATTCGGGATTTGTCGTCGATTAAATCCAACTCGTCTTTTAATTTCTTCGTTAAATAGACTCGAGTTTCTTCGACATATGTAAATCTTCCATCTTTGGTCCTTTTCTTCGATAAATCTTCAAATAGGCTCATTGACTTCAAATCTTTTGCAACTCTTGGACAATAGACTTCGTCTTGAGTCTTTTTTCTTGATAAAACCCGTGCAATCCCATGTTTTCTTTAATATTTATCCGGTTAGCTCTGAAAACACAATAAACACAAAAACCACGCATAATTCCAAACAAATGATATTAAATACGTGTTTTGGTCTTGTTTTAGCCAGAATTAAGTGGTAAAAGGATGGGTGTTTACACACCTATCAAATCCCCTACACTTAACCATTGCCATGCCCTCATGCAATGCTTAGTGATAAAGCAATTTTACATTTTTCTCATAATCAATCAACCTTGGCCTTATTTAAATTCTACTAAACAACAATTAAAATACTAAGAGAACTTAAAACTTTAAAATAAACAAAAGGATGGAAATAACTTGTAAAGAAATCAAGGACTTACATTAGGGCTTTGGTGTTGCGAAGATTTATCACCCTCAAGTTTCACGTTCCCCAAACTAAGCTTAAAAACGAGATCATTGTTATTATAAATTAGTAAATCAAACACTTACACACATGGCTTAATTAAATGCTTAAACTCCCTTATTCCTAGTTGTATCTCTTATATTTTATTTTTGTCTTAGAATGATCATGAAGATGCATTTTTGGACTTATTTCGATAGTTTATTAAGGCTGAAAGCAAAGTAGGACGATTTGATCAATAGTTAGCTAAAGGACAAAATCTCTTAAAACTGCTTCTCGGGATATCAAAAAGTTCATATCTTGGCATAACTTGGTTCACGATTTGAGACCTTTCTCGGGCCGATATTTGGCATGTACTTCATACTTCATATCTTCGAGAGACGTTCTTGAGATAATGGTCTTCTCATTATAATAGAGTTTCTTCACTTGGAGACTTTTGAGGGGTACTCCAACTTTGTTGACCACGACTTCATGATTATTTCTTCAATCTCTAATTGGGATTTTGAGATACAACGATCCGCCTCCTTTTCGGACTTGGATCTATTTATCCTCATACCTTGTTAGGGTCTTTTCGGATAGACTTCTCCATGATCTTTATGGGAGTTGATTGCTTTTCGTCGTGAGTCTTGATCCTTCATATTGACTTTAGGAATAATGCTTTTCACATCACTTTGGATCTTCAGCAATAAAATGGAATCCTCATGCCTTGTTAGGGCCTTTTCGGACTCGCCAATCTTCGCGCCCCGCTTCATAAGTTATGCCTTGGCTATGAACTCTTATCATTACCGAGCAACTTTTAAACGATCTTGGGCTAGAAGCTAAGTAACTTTTCAAATCGTACGACCTTACTTATTGCAGATAAATTATTAGCAAGTGATGGGAGAATAGGCAAATAATTACACCAAGTGAGCTTGCGCAAGAATACCGACTTATAATTGACTCTATCATTTCTCGTCCTCCACAATTTAAAATCTCAAATAATGAGACTCGTGGACACTTAGCCTAATAAACCAATTAAGGTCTACATGGTTAAGGATACTAGCTAGAATAAACTTGGATAAGTCTTATTCGGGTTGAGTCAAAATAAACGCAACGGGCCTAATATATCAAAGACTTCTAAACTAGCTACACCACTTTATTAATATTTTTGACTTTATTGCGGAATATATACATATGAAAGCAACGATAAAAACTTAAAAATTACGACTAAATGGCCAAAGTTAATTAAAAAGTTGAAAAATGTTGAAAAAGATGATTTTCCGGTTAAATGAAGGCATTTTCATGGAAAAGTCCACTTAAAACTTCGATAGAAGTCCCCCCTACACTTAAGATAAACATTGTCCTCAATGTTTAAGCATGTGGGAAAAGTCTCCCCTACACTTATGACATTGTGCACGTTGGTTAACTCAAGTTAAGGAAGAGACGACTAAAGTGATCAATTTCAAATGTGAGTATGAAGAAAATTGAATCACGATAGTTGAGAGATAGAACCGGATTTCAGATAACACGGGAGCACGGTTCTTCAAAGAATTCCAAGATTGCAGTTATCCCTGTAAGCACATCACCACACAAACACAAACGACCAAAATAGGTCCTCCCCTACACTTAGGGGGTTAAAGGGATAGATACTCGGGTTGCCTCCCGAGGAGCGCTTGTTTATTGATAACCGAGTCACGAGCCTGACTCGACCCAAAATTAGTTCATGGGGAACGTGTTGAGGGATGGAATCACCTCCTGAGAGGTGTCCTCACCAAAGTACAACTTCACTCGTTGGCCATTCACCTTAAAATTAGGTCCATTAGGTTGAGCGAGCTCGAGAGTACCATATGGAAAAATTTGGGCAATGGTGAAAGGGCCGGACCAACGAGATTTAAGCTTGCCCGAAAAGATTTTCAACCGAGAGTTAAAAAGTAAGACTTTGTCTCCAACATGAAACTCTCGGTTTTTGATCTTGGAGTCGTGAATGAGCTTAGTTCGTTCCTTATAGATCAAAGAATTTTCATAAGCCTCATTCCGAAGTTCATTGAGCTCATTGAGTTGGATCTTGCGTAGGTCACCGGCTTTGTTTATATCAAAATTAGCCCACTTCAAGGCCCAGTAAGCCTTGTGCTCCAACTCAATGGGGAGGTGGCACGCTTTCCCGTACACAAGACGATAAGGCGTACAGCCGATCGGGGTCTTGTAAGCAGTACGGAAAGCCCACAAAGCATCATCAAGTTTATCAGCCCATGCGGCACGATGCTCTCCCACAGTCCTTTCCAGAATTCGCTTAAGTCCTCGGTTGGATATTTCAGCCTGGCCATTAGTTTGTGGGTGGTAGGCTGTGGAAAGACGATGATTTACACCGTACTTAGCCATGACTCTAGCAAATTGGTCATTGCAGAAATGAGTCCCACGATCACTAATAATGGCGCGAGGCACACCGAATCTAGCGAATAAAGCTTTCAAAAAGTTACAAACCACCCTTGCGTCATTAGTAGGTAAAGCTTTGGCTTCAACCCACTTGGATACGTAGTCAACGGCTACAAGGATGTATTTGTTTCCTTTAGAAGAAGGGAATGGCCCCATAAAGTCGATACCCCACACATCAAAAATTTCACATTCCTGTATGAAATTCTGAGGCATCTCGTCTTTATGTGTGATTTTGCCTTGCTTTTGGCAAACATCACATCGTTTAACCATATTGTGAGCGTCACGATATATGGAGGGCCAATAAAATCCCGAATCAAACATTTTTTTAGCGGTGTAGTTGGGACCAAAGTGACCACCGGTGGGTCCTTTGTGGCAAGCATCAAGGATTTCAGACGCTGCCGGTCCATCAACACATCGGCGAATAATCAGGTCAGCACATTGTTTGAATAGGTAAGGGTCGTCCCAAAAGTAAGTCTTAATGTCGGTGAAGAACTTCTTCTTTTGTTGAGACGTCAACCCTTTCTTGAGAATTCCACCCGCCAAGTAGTTTGCAAAGTCCGCAAACCACGGGGTTTCATTCGACTTTGAGTTTATAGACATTAAGGTCTCCAAGGGAAAAGAATCATTGATTTCTTTGTTCGGATGATCCCCTTGGTAAGGATCCTCAAGTCTGCTAAGATGGTCCGCGGCTAGGTTTTCTGCTCCTTTTTTATCGCGAATTTCGATTTTAAATTCCTGGAGCAGCAAAACCCAGCGAAGAAGTCTTGGTTTGGAATCTTGCTTTGTCAACAAGTACTTCAGCGCGGAATGATCGGTGTACACAATGGTGGTGGAAAGGACAAGATAGGGGCAGAATTTTTCAAAAGCATAGACAACAGCTAGAAGCTCTTTTTCGGTTGTCGTATAATGCAATTGTGCCCCCGTCATTGTCTTGCTAGCGTAATGGATCGGTTGGAAGTGTTTGTTCACTCTTTGTCCAAGAACCGCTCCAATAGCAAAATCACTAGCATCGCACATCAACTCAAAGGGAAGCTCCCAATTAGGGGTAACCAAGACGGGTGCCTTAGTTAGCTTATCCTTGAGCAAGTTGAAGGCTTCAAGACACTCTTTGGAGAAGATAAAAGGAGTATCTTTTTCCAAGAGGTGGGTCATCGGGTGAGCGATTTGAGAAAAATCTTTGATGAATCGACGGTAGAAGCCCGCATGACCCAGGAAACTTCTCACACCCTTCACGGTTAAAGGTGGAGGCAACTTTGCGATAACATCGACTTTAGCACGGTCTACTTCAAGACCGGCTTTCGAGATCTTATGTCCAAGCACGATGCCTTCTTTTACCATAAAATGGCATTTTTCCCAATTTAGAACTAGGCGAGTGTCTTCGCACCTCTTTAGCATACGTTCCAAATTGGCAAGGCAAGAAGAAAAGGAATCCCCGAAGACCGAGAAATCATCCATGAAGACTTCCATGGTGTGTTCAACCATGTCATGGAAGATAGCTAACATGCACCTTTGGAAAGTCCCTGGCGCATTACATAAGCCGAAAGGCATTCTTTTGTAAGCAAAAGTGCCATAGGGACAAGTGAATGTAGTCTTCTCTTGATCTTGCGGATCGTTGGGTATTTGAAAATAACCCGAGAAACCATCAAGAAAGCAGTAATATTCATTACCCGCTAATCGTTCAAGCATTTGGTCCATAAAAGGTAGAGGGAAATGATCCTTTCTCGTGGCATCATTGAGTTTGCGGTAGTCTATACAAACTCTCCACCCAGTAACGAGACGAGTGGGAATCAACTCGTTGTGTTCATTGGGAACAACGGTTATTCCGCCCTTCTTGGGCACACAATGGATTGGACTAACCCATGGTGAATCTGAAATAGGGTAAATCATACCCGCATCAAGAAGTTTGAGAACCTCTGTTTTGATGACTTCATGGATTTTTGGATTCACCCTTCGTTGGCTTTGAATTGTGGGCTTAAAGTCGTCCTCCATGAGAATTTTGTGTGTGCAGAAGTGAGGATCAATTCCACGAATATCCGAAATCTTCCAAGCGATAGCTTTCTTATGATCTTTCAACACAGCGACAAGTCGAGCTTTCTCTTCATCCTTCAAATCCTTAGCAATGATGACTGGCGACTTCTTCTCTTCTTCGAGGAATACATACTCAAGATGGGGCGGCAACTCCTTAAGTTCCAAATCCGGAGGATTTTCGACGGGAGACGTATTCGAAGTCGGAGTATCGATAGCAATAACAGTGGGAGATGGAGGGGAAGGATTGTCTTCTTTGAGGAGGTTTGCAATGAAACTGAGATCGTCAGCCCAATTGGCAGTAGAATCTTCATTGTCTTGCTTCACATCTTCCAAGGTGGCTTCCAAATCTTTCCAAAGGAAATCACTTTCTCCAAATAGAGATAGTGATGAGTCGATAGAGGAAACGGTCTCAACATTGGGAAGAGAGGTAGGAATATTTTTACAAGCATCCTTGAAGTGTTCTTCACAAGCCTCATCAAGAACGTCAATACAATTAACACTCTCGTAAGAATAGGGCTGTTTAGAAAGCTTTCCCATGTTGAAGACTACTTTATCGTCACCCACTCGCATGATAAGCTCACCGGCTTCAACATCAATGAGAGTGCGACCGGTCCTCAAGAATGGACGACCAACAATGAGTGGCACACGGGGGTCCATCTCATAGTCGACGACAACAAAATCAGCAGGGAAGGTGAATTTGTCGACTCCTACAATGACGTCTTCGGCTATCCCCACTGGATAAGCAACCGTACGGTTGGCCAATTCCAAAGTCATTTTCGTGGGGACTAGCTCTGGGAGAGATAATTGCTTCCAAACACTTAGAGGCATAAGATTAATACTGGCACCTAGATCGGCTAGGGCCATGCAATTCTCTACTCCCGGGAAATTGCAAGGGATAAGAAAACGACCCAGATCACCAAGCTTGGTTGGCAATTTCCTTAAGAGCACTGCAGAGCAATTCTCATTAAGTTGGGTGTTGGCAATATCGAGGAGCTTTTCCTTGTCGCTCAGAAGATCTTTAAACATTTTCGCGTATTTGGGCATGTGAGCGAGAGCCTCAGCGAAGGAGATGTTAAAATTCAATTGTTTGAACATCTAAAGAAAATTCGAAACTTGAATATCGTCCTTGCTCTTTTGCTTCTCTTTCCTCAACCTAGATGGATAAGGTATATTGGAAGAAGAGGAAGGCTTTAGGGGAATAGGATCACTCACAACCACGGGTGGAGGAGGGGTAGAAGGGAGAGGTGGAGAAATTGGGGAAGGAGAAGGAGGAGGAAGAGGAGCGGGTGACTCGTTCTCCTTAGTCACAACCACCGGTGGAGGTATAGGAAGCTCGGGTTCCTTGGTACCTTTGCCACTTCGAGTGGTGATTGCTTTCATCTCCCCTCTTGGATTTGCAACGGTGTTACTCGGAAGAGTACCCGAAGAAGAGGGTTGACTACTTTGGAAGAAACTAGCCATCATGTTCCTCAGATCATTTGTTTGGCTATCCAACGTGTTTCTCATGTCGGCTCTCAAATCATTTCCTTGCTTTACCAAGTCTGCCTTCAAATTTCGCACTTCCTATTGTAGATTTTCCACGATCACATCACTGGTCCTCATGTAGGTTGCAACCTCTTGGTGTAATGCAGTGGTGGTTTGGTTGGCAGGAGCATTGTATGCAGGTGGTTGGTAAGCAGGTTGTTGGTAGACTTGATTGTTACGTTGAGGCGGTTGTTGCTGCTTGTGAGGAGGTATGTATGGTTGTCGAGGTTGTTGTTGTTGTTGAGGAGGGCGATTAAGGTTTTGTTGTTGGTTTGGGTTGGTAGGAGGGAAACCAGTTGGTGAAAGGTAGTTGTTGCTGCGGTAGCTAAGCAAGTTACGGTCACCTTGAGGTCTAGCTTGATAAGCAGGTTGAGTATAGGTGCCATATGCCATATTCACATTCTCAGCAGGGTAGTCTTGGGTGGCGGTACAAGTTGTGTAAGAGTGAGGACCACCGCATATCTCACAAAGTTGGCTGACAACGTTCACTTGAGCATTTTTGGCGTTGTTGCTGTTGTTGTTGCTGACGGTGTGGGTGACAAGCGATTCAAGAAGCGTAGTGATTTTGTCTAATCGCTTTTCGCTGTCACTAGTGCTAACACTAGCGACATTGGTCCGAACACTCTTGGTTTGCACACGAGATTTATTCTCAATGATGTCCCAAGCAGCATTGGAAGTCTTAGCCAATAGATTACCCCCCGAGGCACTATTCAGTGAATCTTGGTCACTCATGCTTAAACCATTGTAAAAAGTATTGATTTGATGTACTTTGGTAAAACCATGTTGTGGGCATTTTCTTAAAAGATCTTTGAAACGATCCCAAGATTCACTGAACGACTCATCGTACTTTTGTTCAAAATTTATGATTTCATTCCACAAAGCGGTAGTACGAGAGGGTGGAAAAAAGTAATTTATGAACTTAGTTTCCAAATCCGTCCACGAGAAAATACTCTGTGGCGGTTCCTTAGCAAGCCAATGCCGGGCTTGTCCCTCTAAAGAAAAGGGAAAAAGTTGTAACCTGATAACCTCTTGTGGAACTCCATTGAACTTGACCGTGTTGGTGAGTTGGAGAAATCTCTTGATGTGGTCGTGTGGATCATCAATGGTTCGTCCCAAGAATGGTTGAGCGGAGACCATCTGGATAAAGCCTGATTTTAGCTCAAAGTTGTTGGCGGCAATTGGAGGTATGACAATTGGATCCGTGTTGCCATCAACGTGAGCTTGCAGCAATTCAATCATCGGGCGATTATCCGGAAGGGGCTCATTGTTGTTGTTATTGTTCATGTTGTTGAAAGGCGGGTTGTTGTTGTTATTATTGTTTGGAGGTGGTACACCGGCCATGTCTAAGTGATCGAGAGGCTCGGGCTCTTGATATGACGTGGATCGAGTGCGCATACACCTGCAAAAGAACGAACAAAGAAAAACAAAGCAAAAATATTTTTGGTTTTTATGTTTTTTACTTTTTAGGATTTTTGAAAATTATATATTTTTTAGTGTTTTTGAAAATTTTTGTGAAAAATTAACGTTCACGGGGAACGGATCCCAAAATCCAAGTTCTCACAAAAAACTTTTGATCTTAACGAGAAGAGCCGGCAGCGGCGCCATTTGATACAATGTTTTTGCAATGGGTTCAAAATATAATTCTCGGAATCCTCTCGAATTGATCTCAGTTAAAAGTGAAAAGATTTGTTCTTGGTAACAAAAAGTGGATTTGGTTTTCTATTCTAAATAAATGAAGCAAATAAAGATTAAAGCCAGAAACAGTAAATCAAAAGCAATTAAATGATAAAGCTGTAAAGATCCTTACTGAAAACTAGTGCTATTCGGAATAAATGGAGAAGATGGTCTATGCGGAATAATGACTATACGGAATAAAAACCCCTATGCGGAAACTTTGGCTTATTCGGAAAATATTGCTATGCGGAAAAATATCTTATGCGGAAAAAGTGGCCCTATGCGGAAAATAAACCTCTATGCGGAAAGTATGGCTTATGCGGAAAAAACATGCTATTCGGAAAAACTGGTTTATGCGGAAAGATGATGCTATTCGGAAAAACTGGGCTATTCGGAATATATGAGATATTCCGAATAAGGAAAAAATAAACTTGGCTGCGGAAAATCAATACTGTTCGGAATATTCAAAATATTCCGAGTAAGGGAAATGGGAAACTCACCTATTCGGAATATTCGCTTTGTTCGGAAAGTTCTGGGAATCAAGAATAGTAACAGTAACAGCAAAACAGGGGGGTCACGGTTTTAAATCCAAATCGACTCCAATACTCAAAAAGGTTTTACCAAACTAACCAATAATCATTAACATACCATAAGAAACAAATCCCACCAATAAAAACACTAAATCAACAACTTTTTAAAATCAAACTTGAATCAAAATAAAAAAAAACTTAAGAACTTGCACTAGAAGATGATGAAGATCAAGATGAATGAAAAGATGGAATAGATTGATTAATGTAAAAATAACAAGAGTAATGATTAAGAGTTACAAGATTGAAAGAAAAAGATGAAAATCACCAAACACCCTAATGGTGTTTGTGATGAACCGAACCTAAGAACTGGAAAAAGGAAAAATGAAGCTAACTCCCTAAAATGTGAAGGGAAAATCTATTTATACTCCTAGTGGTTGGTTGGTGAGTGGGCTTTCTCCCTTTCTTCTTGTCTTCTCGTCTTTTCAGAAAAGTTGACGTTTTCGATTCTGATTCGGGATTTGTCGTCGATTAAATCCAACTCGTCTTTTAATTTCTTCGTTAAATAGACTCGAGTTTCTTCGACATATGTAAATCTTCCATCTTTGGTCCTTTTCTTCGATAAATCTTCAAATAGGCCCATTGACTTCAAATCTTTTGCAACTCTTGGACAATAGACTTCGTCTTGAGTCTTTTTTCTTGATAAAACCCGTGCAATCCCGTGTTTTCTTTAATATTTATCCGGTTAGCTCTGAAAACACAATAAACACAAAAACCACGCATAATTCCAAACAAATGATATTAAATACGTGTTTTGGTCTTGTTTTAGACAGAATTAAGTGGTAAAAGGATGGGTGTTTACACACCTATCACTAACTCACTTTCTCACTACAAATGGCTATTACTTAGTTTGAGTCTCCCGAATCTCCGAATTCGTGATTCTTGGTACTTCGCAAAATTTTCTTTGAAAAAGGTCTAAAGAAGTCTTATTAACCTGAATATTCCATCTTCAATCATCAAAAACCCAATTGCATCTTCACTCTTGCTCATTATACATAAATTAAGATAAACTCTTGATCAGTTGCCACTACAACAAAACAAGGGTTTAGGGTCAGGTTTTTATTAGGGTCGACAAAGTCGACCCTAAATTAAGTGGGGGCCCACCACTTTCTCAAGAAAATGAAGTCAAGTATTAGTTGTGGGGACAATGTGGGGACACAAAACTTAGGGATGACCAAGTCGTCCCTAAAATAAAAAATAATAATTTTTCCCCATTTTTATTATATTTTGTTATTTAAAAGTAATATAAATAATTTTCTATGAAATTAAAATTTTAGGGACGACTTAAAATAAAAAGAAAAATAATTTTCCCCTTTTTTATTACACTTTGTTATTTAAAAGTAATATAATTAATTTTCTGTAAAATTAAAATCTTAGGGACGACCAAGTCGTCCCTAAGATAAAAAGAAAATTAATTTTCCCCCTTTTTTATTATATTTTGTTATTCAAAAGTAATATAATTAATTTTTTGTAAAATTAAAATTATAGGGACGACTTGGTCGTCCCTATAATTAATTATATATGTCAGTCTGAGGATCATTTGAAGAGGGATTGTCCCAGGTATAATCACAAGAAATCTCAATCTTTTGTCAAGAATGAAGATCAGGTATCCGATTCTGGAGCTGATAGGTTTGACAATGCTGATGTTATGATGGCTATGAGTGTTCATGAACTTTTGGACTGGATCATGGATTCAGGGGGCTCATAGCATATGACATACAGGAGAGATTATTTGGTTGATTTTAAAGAGTATGAACTAACACGAACACTTGCACCAAAACCAAGATCAAAGATCAAACAAACACCCCCTTGGTGTGTTTATGGGTGGCGGCCAAAAAGAAGAAGAAGAGGAGAAGGAGAAACTTTTTAGGGTTTTTGATGTTTTCCTGTAAAGTGAAAAAATGACCAAAATCTTTCCTAATTCCTTGTTTTAGTAAAAATTGATGGGCTAAGACCATCTTCCCTCCCTAATTTCCTGGTATGGGGCCCACTTGGGGTAACCCATACATTTCCTGAGTCTAAATATTATCGTATGTTCTCGTGTGTTCTCGTGTTCGTAATTTACGTGTTTCAGTTAGTTATCGATCGTGACTTAATATACTTATTCGTGTTCGTAATAAATATATATACGTAATTAATATTAGCTCGTGATTTAATTACGTTCATGATTTCATGATCGCATGTTCGTGATTAATTATTGTTTAAATAATTATTGCGTGTTCGTGCGTAATAAATACTTATCGTGTTCTAACACGTACGTAATACGTAAAATCCTAACATGTAAACGGAATCGTACTATAAAAGGAAAGTTTAAATCTAGTACGTACGATCCTAAGGGTACTATTCATGGTAAAAGCATGCGGGTTTTACAATGACGGTGGTAATGTAATCCTAGGTGATGGCAGGGAATGCCGTGTACGGGGGACAGGTAAGGTTCGAGTACGAATGAGGGATGGGTCAAGTTTCTTGTTGGACAACGTCAGGTATGTTCCAGAATTAAGACGAAACTTGATATCGATGGGCACTCTTGAAAAAGAGGGTTTTACCATGAAGATGCGGTCGGGCAAGATCAAGGTTATAAAGGGTTCACTAGTGGTACTATCATGAACAAGAAGGGCTAATTTCTTATATACCTTGAACGGTCAGGCTGTGACCAGGAAGACAGTGAAGGGTAGGAAGCAGTTAGGAAAATTTCAGACTGGGTGGAAGATCAAGACAGGTGATGTTCTTGATTCTTGTAATCAGAAGTCTACACAACAATGTATGAAGAATGGGGTCGCTAAACATTTGGATGTTGTAGGGTTACAGCAGCAGAATGGGTTGGTTGAGAAGACAAACGTGACACTCTTGGATAAGGTACGTTGTTTTCTGATAAAGTCTGGTCTGTCCAAGGTTTTTTGGACAGAGGATACAACCATGTCTACATATCTAGATAATAGGTCACCATCAACAGCGATTGGATTCAAGAAGACTATAGATATGTTTGGGTTTTTGGTTGGCTTGCTAGTATTGAGCAAGGAATGCTTGAACCGGTTAAGTTCAAGTGCATATTCTTGGGATACCATAAAGGTATGAATGTTTATCAACTTTGGAGGTTAGATGACGTTACTTCAAAGGGAGTGCTTTATAGGAATATGGGTTTCAATGAAAGTGGGCAATACAAGAAAACTTTCATTGGTTCTGGTGCATGTACAAGTTCAGTGCAGGTGTTGCAAGGAGTTGGGTTTGAGGTGGAATCTCGGGAGAATCATGCATTTGAGGTGGAACCTCGAGGGAATGTGGATCATGTAGATGTTCCAAAGGAAGTACAAACTCAAGATTTGATATATTATCATCTAGCACGTGATAGGGAGCAACACTTAGCACGGGAACTATTCAAGTATAGAGAAGACAGTAATGAGTCTGCTTTTGCAGTTGCTGCAGTGGAGAAGATATATGCACATGAGTCATTGACTTTCAATGATACAGTTGCTTGTGAGGTTATTTCCAAGTGGATGGCTGGATTGAAAGAAGAAATGCATACTCGGTTAGATGTGCATGTGCTCAGCAACGGTTGTAGGAAAAGCAGTGACGACAGATACGGTAATTACTGGGAGTATACACCAGGTATGATCATACATCTATTTCTCTATATAGAGTGTATGGTATTTTCTTGCGGATGCAAGGCTGAGATCTCGGTTACCAAGGGTTTGCTGGTTAAAGCAAAGGGAGATATACTTGGTATTAAGATCATCAGGAATCAGAGTGGTAATACTCTGAGGGTGTCACGGTCCAGGTTATACAACGGAAAGTTGGTACATACTTTGTTGAAGGGACACTCCATACTGTCGTTGGAGGATAGTCTATCAAGGGACTGTGATGTGGAGAAGAATAGTAAGTGGTCATATATATATGCAGTTGGAAGCCAGGAGTATCAGGTGGTCTGTACGAGACCTAACATAGCATCTGCAGGTGTGGGTATGTTGGATAGGTTTGATAATGGATTACAGATTTACGTATAGGTTTTTGTGGATTATGACTACACCATGGGTAGATCGATCACTGTCATGGGTAGATCAATCACAAGGTACGGGTTGTTGATACATGGATGTGCGAGGAGCTAGGAAGCTAAGTTACAGCACACGGAGGCTTTGTGGACAACTAAAGCAGAGTATATGACACTTATAGAGGTTGTGAAAGGAGTTATTTGGCTAAGGGGATTCTTGGAAGAGTTAGGCGTGAAGCTTAACACTGTTGCAGTTAATTGTGATAATCAAGGCGCGATTCATTTATCACGGAATCATGTTTTTCATGATAGGACTAAGCAAATCAATGTGCGTTATCACTTTATCAGAAGAGTCTTGGATGCAAATACGGTTGAAGTTCTGAAGGTGGGTGCTAAACACAATGTTGCGGATGTCTTGACGAAGGTGATACCTAGACGCAAGATACAACACTGCTTGGAGCTGCTGAGTGTTGGGATAGGCTAATATAAGCCTAAGGTGGAAATTGTTATGTAATAGTCTTTAATTAGCCTAAGTCGTGTCTAGAGGATAACTTCCGAGTTTCCTAAATAGCTAATAGATTAAAGATCAGTTGGTTGTTCTAAGCCCAACCCGACCCTTAGGACTATGTATTAGTCGGTTCCTCTCATCTCTATAAAAGGACGTGAGGGGGGACGAGATTCGCAACGCTTCTTTATCAATAAAACTAATCGGTTGGATTAGGGTACATACCTTGTGGGATTTACTTTTTTGTCGATTGCATCATGATCGAATATTATCCGCATCTAGTAACTAGGTTGTAGTCGAATTACTACACAGATTGTGATAACAGTCCTTGATGGGATTGATCATACGGAATTACCAAGAAAAACATATGTGGACGTGAGATGTGTGGACCAAAATGTGATCAAAGCTTTGTACCGTTGGGTACACAAGATGAGTTGCTCAAAGGTACTAATCATGCTTTCACTTTAATAGTATTCTTCCCGTATTCATCTATAGTGGTCAAACAGAAGCTAGACTTATGCAGTCAAAGATAGTAGTGTTTGTTATTTGTGATCCAAACAACTCATCTTGGGGTCTGCGTGAATGTTGGAAATATACACATTCTATACTTCCTTAATTATAGGGATTCTTATTTATCCTTTATTAATCCTACATATTAAACGTAATATTGGAGAATATCGTTTCTTATGTTGAACGTGATTCAACAACAGCCATCAAATATGGAAGCAGTTATTCACGAAAAGTATGGGAGAACATGTTTAGGGATTTTGTTTTGATTTATTCAAGTATCATATATATTAATCGGTTATTGTTAGACGTACAATGTATGTGTCTTCATAGAGGCTCGAGAACATTTTTAGACATATATTATTTACGTGTACATATTCTTACATTTTTTAATATCATTTTTGTAACTTTTGTTTCCGGCGTCTAATTTATGTTTTTCGTCATTTCAAGTTATTTTGTTGGATTTGAAGTATCTTGATTTACGATTTATATATTGGTAATAATTGTTAGGTGTTATAATGAGTGTTTGTGCTTACTTTCGGTGTAACTATGTTCGATTTTGTTAGCTAACTGGAATTAAAATTTACACATATATATAAATATATTTTGTATAAAGTTACTATTGATCTTGATGATTCAGAAAATTAAGCAAAAAACACGAAATCTAACTTGTTGCATGAGTGAGCTACCATGTAGAATGAAAATTTCCACAGATTCAATAACTTATGACTAGTTATAACGATAGTAAAATAAAGTCATTAATCATAAAGAAATGTCGCATAATGTTTAATGAGATTATCATGCGTCTATAAACATCAAAAGAAAAACATAGCTTATTGGAATAATAATATGTGGTGTTAGACAAATACAGCTTAAAAACAATTGAAAATCACGACCAAAACACAAGTCCTCACATACAACCTAACGTAGATAAAAGCACGAGAAAACAACACTTTCTTTCTTTTTGGTAGTGGTTTCTTGCGTTTCCTTAGTTTCATCCGTCGGTTATTGCAACCAAGGCAGTTTGGCCATGAAACTAGAGATTTTGATTACCCTTTTTATATTTCTACTTTTATCGATCCTCGACTCACTCGAATTTGATTACCGATTAATCGTTACGACTAACTTTGTTTTTGGTGACGAAACTTTGGAATTTTAAACTAGATCCTATTTAATAATAAAGTAATTTAAAATTTAACTAAACTAAAAATTCTTAGAAACTAATTTTAAACTCTTTGAAAATATTAAACTACGTCTAATGTAAAAAGACTATTTTAAATAAAACTTTAATTCTAAATTGAAAACCAACTAATTTTAAACTAAAGACTTCTAAATAAAAACAATTTTAAAATAAACTTAAATCTAAATTTAAAACTAATTAATTTTAAACTAAATTATATGACATAAAAAGAAAACTAGATAAAACAAAACTTTAATTAAAACTAATTTTTCAAATACAAGTAAATTTAAACTAATTTAAAATTGTAAAGAAAGTAAATAAAATATTTTTTTTTTTGTCTTTTTATTATTTTATAAAAAAAAACGTATTAAAAGAAAGTATAACTTTTTAAGTTAAAACTTAATTAAACTATTAAAACTTAAGTAAACTATCTAATAAAAACTGCCACTAATAAAGTTCCTATATTAATTATACTAAACAGAAACATACATAAAAGAAGCACTGGCAGAGATGGATGGGGCGTTCGACTATTGTGCGAGGGGTCTGGGGATCGATCCCTAGCCCAGACAGAATGTTATTATTATTATTTTATTTTTTATTTTTTTGCTGAACTATGATTTGGACAGATAATACTCAAGCCAATTGGGCTTGAGAATAAGCAGCACACTCAAAACAGATTATCAGGAATAAAAATAAGCAATAAAAGCTGAAACAATAGGATAATAAGCAGAAGCAAATAAGCGAACTAGTTATAGCTAAAATCCTAATAAGCAAACAGAAATAAACAGTGGTAACCAAATAAGCTATAAACTAACTAACGGACCCAACTATATCGTAAGCGAATAAAGCTGTAAAACCAATTAAACGAAAAGCAAAAATCAAATAAGCTGTAACGAGAAAACAATAAGGCAGTCAAAAGTAAATAAACCAAATTAAACCCTCACTCAACTATTCTTATTAAACAAGCAGATAGAACAAAAAATATACTACACTTACACTACTAGCAGATAAATAGAAGGCAGATCCGAAACAAAATAAGCATAAACAAATTAAGCAGTCTAACAAACAAATCAAACTCAATCTAAACTAGCAGATAACTAAACTTAAACAAACTGACTACTTAATAAGTAGAATTTAAACAAGCATATATAAAACTTAAACAAAATAATTCTAAAGCAGATTTAAAACAAATACTACTTAAACATAAACCAAATAATCAAAACTTTAAACATAAAAATTAAAAAGGAAGCTTAGAACCTAGAGACGAAACCGTTGAGCTGAAGTGTCGCGCTGAGCGAACTTGTGAATCGAACAAGCTGTCACCATCGTCTTTCACCAAGATCATCAACTCGAACACCTTCTTCCCCGTATGGCTCTCAAACCGAACAGTAACATACGAACCAAACAAGAATCACTTCGAACAAATTTGTATCTTCCAGTGGGGAAAACACTTTTCTACTTTCCTTTTATTTTATTATTATTATTATTATTTTTTTTTTTTTATATGAATAATAAATTCTTCCGAAACAGTTTCAAACAAACAGTAGTAAAGGATAAAAAAATAATAGAACTTGGACAGAAAATTAAAAGGAGACAAGATTAATTAAAAGTAAATTTTCATTAATCATAAAAAATTACATAACTGAAAATAAGAATTACATTAAACCTACCAATCTAATTTTTCAGAAAATTAAACCTAATTTAAATCTACTCCTAATTTAATTAAAGAAAACTGAAATTAAAGAAAAAAAAAACTTAATCTAACATTACAGATTGAGGGTTTTTATAGGCAAACCCTAGGAAACCTTTTCTTGGTGCCCAAGGTGAATGATCTTGACCTTTAATCTCTTCTTTTCTTCTCTTTCTTTAATCGAACGGTGGAGAGGAATGGATGTAACCTCGGATTGCCCTCGTGGCTCTTTTTGTGCTTCTTCCTTGCTGAGGTGGCATCATTTAATTGAAGGATTGGCTGTGGTGATGTGTATCACCCAATCAAATGCTATAAAAAGGCCACGTCACCCAAGTTTCTCCATCTTCTTGTTCCGTTTTTCTTGGCAATTAATTTAAGAGCGTGAAAGTTCACGCGCTTTGATTAAGAAAGCCCTATTTTGAGTTATAGATGGGAGAAGGGTGAAAAGATGAAGAGGGAGTGTCTGGTTATTTTTGGTGAAAGAGAGATAGGGTAATTGCTTTGGAAATATCGAATGGTTGAATAAACATGTGTGGTGGATAAAAAAGTTTGACCAAAAGTAAAACGAATACTTCCCCACGCTTTGACCAAGGACTTTGACCACAATTCTCACTTAGTTTGTTCAATCTAGTCACCGTCCATTGTTTGTAAATAATTTGGGCTTGGCCCAACATTGTTATTTAAACATTTTCCTTTGTTTTGTAAATAATCGGGCTAAGGATCCAACACAAAGTATTAAACCGTCCTTTAATTGGGCTTTTGAGCCTTTTTGATCATAACAAATATATATCTTCTTAAATGGGCTTTTAGGCCCATTTATCCAAATGTGGGACCCATTTGGCCCAATTATCTTCAAAAAGATTTAATCCGTTAAAATCGAGCTCGAATCCGACTTTCTTGATAATTTATTCAAAATTAAGTTGACTTTGTCGGTTTTCGTGATCTTTGGCACACTTTAGTCTTTTTGATCTTGTCTTCGTCTTTTCTTGGACTTTTCTTCAACTTTTGACCGTAAAATCCCGTGTTTTCTCTTCTTTTGCTCATTTGTACCTATTTTAACACAAAAACACAAAACCACGCGTAATTCCGACTTTATTGATATAAAACACATGATTCGGTCTTGTTTTTCCTTGATTTTAGTGGCAAAAGGATAAGTGTTTTCACACTTATTAGGCCACTAGAATCGTGCGTAAGTTTGGGTCGTATGGGCAAGCCGACAAACACGCAACACTCAAGCATATGTATTCTCTTGATGCAATAAGGCCTAACATTTGGATCATCGTCCTAACACGATGTAGTTAGTGATGCTAGATCTCTAGGAAGATTGTATACACTAGCCCCTCATTTTGTAAAAAAACAACACAACCCATTATTTTTTTCATAATTTGTCAATAAAAAACAACAATAATGATTAAAGGCAGTATTAGAAATTTACTAAGAGGAGGAAAATAGAAAATATCAATTCGGGTTATGTCAGTAACTCAAGTAACTCAGCCTTTGTTGTTGTAACGATAATCATTTTCTTTTTAAAGAAAGTGAACATGTTTAGGTAGAACCAAAATTGTTATTATATGCACAATATTTAGAACCTACTTAGTATGAAGGTTGTCTCGTGTCTTTTGAAGGGGTAAAGCAAGAATATGATTTAGGAATTTGGATATCTGAAGTTTCGAATAATGGTTTTATGTATCCGAAAATCCAAAACTATGTATCAACATGTTTAGAATTTTTGTTAATTTTTTTATCTATATGTTTCAAATTTACAATTCAAATATACCTATTTTTTAATTAATTATAATTAAATGTTTGGATACCCGAATATGTATATTTATAAACACCGCTAATAGAGAAAGCAAATTCAAAAATTTAGATAACATGATCTAGAGTAATACGAAAATGTCGTTAACCACTATATCTTGATGTAACTATTGGTTAATATTTTTACCATTATATTATTTACTCTCTCATGAGATCAGAATAAAATTTATATTCGATGAAAATCGATATTTGATAACAAAACTTCTATTGGAATTCGATATTAAGTCCATACAATCTTAGCATCTACTTCATTGTTCCTTAATCTTTAAAGCTTATCCGGTCTCAAGTCATAGTAAATGATCATGTGTGAGTGTAAGCACTCAATTGCCCGTGCAACATCAAGGGAAAATTTGATGACAATATGTCCATCTAAATTGATTGGCTGCATTTTCACTAAGTGCTCCTTCAACGTTTCACCCTTAAGAAGCTCAGTTATTATCATCATCATCGGTTCCATGCTTGCACCGATAAACTACAATTAATCCAATTTCAACAAACATTAGCAATTATAATTAAATGTTATCGAATACTTGAAATTGATAGCATGCAACTTTTTTGTTGTGATCATAACAAAGATAATACTTTCATAATATTCTCGTGTTGCGATGTAGATAACATCCAAACCTCTCTCACGAACCAGGTTTTGTTATGTAACATGTTATGCTTCTCCCAAACATCTTATTTTATGACTTTCACCGCAACGAACCTGTTTTTATATCTGAAAAATGCACACATAATAGTTAACATTAAAAACGTCAAACATATATACTATATTTTAAAGAGTAAATTGTATAAATCGTCCCTAAAGTTTGGCCAAAATGCATGTTTTGTCCTAAACGTTACGAAAGTGCAAGAATCATCCTTATTTGGAAATTTTAATGCAAGTATCGTCCTTATGGGGAAAATTCTTGGGACGGAACACGCAAAATGGCCAAAATATTTTGGACGAAACATGCAAGATAGCAAAACCTTAAGGATGAAAATTTGCAAAATAGTTTGATTTTGGGACCATATTAGCACTTTCAAAATATTTGAAACAAAACCTACAAAATGTCCAAACTTCAGGGACGATTTATGCAATTCTCTCTATTTTAAAGGATGTACGAGTGAAACAATGAAAGTATAACTTACATTCCCCCATACACCTAGGCATGGCCTCCTTAACCAATCCTATTACTGATGGATACTAGTATTAGATCAATTGTTCATTTCCAACCCATTTAATTTTTTTTAAAGAGAACGGGTCAATCTTCTTTGCTATAAGTTATCCGAGCTAACTATGATGATGAAAAACAATATATATATTGGTTGGAGTATTTCACATACATAAATGTTATCATACATGCTTTTGTAACATTATATTTGAAGCTGTTGGTTCAATTTGAAACTCAAAAGTGTGTCTTTAGATTGTTTTTGAAGTCATCGTCTATTCGAATTCTTTTTATCAGATAAAACAAAAAGTTAGAAAGATACATATACTTTAAACTTTTATTCTCATTCTAATTAAAAGTTTTATAAATAGACAAATTTAATATGCCGTTAAAAAAGAAATAGAGTAGTAATAAAGAACATTCTATTTATAGTATCTTATATGAAATAAAATTTATTAATTATACTCATGTGCACTAATAAAATTTAACATTATTGGATTTGAAGGTTCCATATATGTACATGTATTTCTCCTCATTAAACACTTTCATGATTTGAATGCTTGTGTATTCATATTCGTCAATGCAACTTGTATCTCATTTTAACCTTGTGTCATTACATCTTTATCATGGTCCGTTTTTCTTTAGAAAGAATATATATTTGTTATACACTATTTATATATTTATTGGACCTTATTTTTATAAAAAATGTTAAATACCTAAATTGAAAAAAAAAATTATTTTTTATTCTAAACAACAAAAAATCACATATGAACAATATAAACACATGTGGATAATCTAAAACATATATAGGCAACTATTTCTCTAATCGTATATTAACAACAAAACACATGCAAACATAATTTATTAAACATCCTTTTACTTTTTCATAGTGAAAACATGAATAAATTCTATTAATCGAAACAAAAATTTTGAGAAATTAAAGAACATTTGTGTAGCTTTACAATCACACCATATCTATATTAATATGGAATATTTGAACTTTTAAAGCAACGATGTCATGTAAAAATGAATATGTGAACTTCTATCGAACTCAAGTTAGACGTTTGGTACAATTCAAATAACATCAAACATAGATGCATGGTTTTAACACCCAAATAGCCATATTGTATAAACGACATTACGATAGGTAGATTTTGAAAAAATCTATAGCTTTTATAGCTTCAAAAAAGGGGTCATAAATTCTCAGCCACAAAATATATAATACTTTAACTCACAAGTATTATATTTGTTTATAATTTTAGAATTTTAAATAAAATATATTATTTAATTTCTATTATTATTTTCTAATGTGTCATTTTTTTTCTTTCTTCAAATTCAAGTTCTAAACTCGTCAATAAACCAATCGAGCCCCTAAAGTTTATTCATATGAACTTTGTGAAGATTTCAATCATTCTAAAAATAATATATAAACCTACTTAAGTTCAACTTGTGACATGCATAATGATATTAAAGTAACAATTGTCCTCATTTTAAGATTTTAACCAGTTATTTATTTATTTTTTGAGATACCTTTCTTAAATAACTTTCGATTGTTTTCTTTCATCCTTGTCAAGATCTCGATTTTAGTTTTAGAATTTTTAAGATTTTATAATTTTAAAATATTATAAAAAATGATTTAGATCTTACACAAGTTCTTTGCATGCTAAAGATTTTATGAAATTCCGATCTCGTGACAATCGCTATTTAAAATATGCTACGACCCGATCTTATTTTTCTCAAATCACAAACAAAAAAACTACGAAGTACAAATTTATAGCTTGTGTTCCATATAATTAACATAACAACATGTTAATTTTTTTAAATATTTCATGATGATAATTTAAGACAATATTTTTTTTTAAATATTCATATAAATTTATATTTATGATAAGACAACATTTTTTAAAATATTCATATAAATTTATAATTATGATATATAATAATATGTAAATTTGTACAATAATATAAAGACATTAAGAAAAATGACATCATAATAAACTCTTACAACTGATCTAACTTTATGATTACGATCTTGTAAAATAATACATAAGATCTCAACCTTTAAGACCTTTCATTTTCTTCTATTTCATTTGTTAAAACTAGACACATGCGGGTTATTTTTACCTCATTAAATGATTAAGTGGTTTAAACAAAAAATAAAATGATTAAGTGGCATGTATCAAAAAACCATAATACAATTTTATAACGATTAAAAAGTCAATACAGTTTTATAAAATGGTATTAAAAATTACAAAATTAAGGATACATAAATTATCACAATATTTAACTTCAAAATAAAATTATTCGAACAATATTACCTGTCATACTATTCGTTCAAATTCCGTGCGTACATGATTAATGTAAGCAGTTTGTTGATTAACAATTAAAAATAATTATTTTGAATAAAAATGATGAAAGTAGTGTATTAAATTATAATAACAAGAATTGAAATAAGTTAATATTAATTTGCGCGAAGCAAATTAAAAAACATAATTTTCAAATATATAAACATTAAAAGTTCTTAAAAACAAATAATATATATATAATTATAAATTATTATCAGAGATGCTTACAAAATTTAGAAAAAAAATCGTAAGTTCACGAGTATTATAACTAGTATATATAAAATCGTAATAACGAAATTATTATTTAATCGTTATTTACTTCTAATTTTCGTACACGAGTATTAAAACTGATTTGATATTTTTAATTTGATTAATATAACTACACCAGTACAAAAATGGTTTTTAAGAACGGTTAAAAAGCATTTTTTAAAGCGGTCTTAAACCATTGTATCACAAAACGTAGTAAATAATAAAGACGACTATTTAAAACGGTTTCTAACCGTTGTAAAAGACATGCCATGAATGCATGAATTACAGTTACATAATCTCCAAAAGAAACGGTGGGAGACAACCGTTTTAAAAAGTCATTCAATTAAAAAAAATATTACTACATTGTATTATAATATGAGCTGTCATGACAAAAATTCTTTGCGAAACAATTTTTAAGCATAATATGCTTATTTCACCAAGTCTAAATATTGCTCATTCAATATACATAAAATCCAAAAGTTATATGCATCTTACAACAATATCAACAACTGTTACATAAATTGATAAACTATGCCTAATTTTATGTAAGCAAAATAATACATTTCAAAATGTACAAAATAAAGAACAGAACTAAGATTCACAGCTAAAGACAACCAAATCCATGTCAAATTCATTGCACCTGCAAGAAAACAAAAGTGAAAATAAAATAAAACAATAACATATAGATCTAAAACATTAACAGATCTGAAACAAAATGATCTTAAAACAATAACATATAAAATTATTTAGATCTACAAGAAATGTTCTTGAACCTTCGCAGATCTGGTGGCCGGATTAGCAGCCATAGATATGTGGGCTTATGATCTAGGCAATTTAAGTTTATAATGAGAGAGTGCTCTATGTTTTCAACAGGTAGTGGTGGTACTGGTAAATCGACTAGTAGAAGGATATGTTGTTTGTATATGTTTGTATGTGTTTTATTTGTGTGTGTTCTTGAAAAGTGAAAAGATGATAAGATATGTTTGTAATTGTAGTTCTGAGTTTTACTAAAATATTTTGGTTGTTTAATATGGTTCTTTAACAACCGTTCTAATAAAATGCTAAAAAGAAAGAAATGGAGGGAATTATCCCCTTTTTAATTGAGAAAATTCATGAAAATGTTATTCATTATACAACGGTTATTAAAAACCGTACTATAAAACAACTTTTCAACACCAACCGTTTTAAATAACATCATTTGGAACGGCTTTTCAAGAAACTGTTCTATAAAATAGGTTTTCTTATTTTTTTGAAGCGGTACATCAAAGAACCGTTATAAAAGAAGCGTTGTAAAATATATTTTTTGTAGTAGTGCTAATGTTTGTTGCCTGATGGTTTTCCGTTATTTTAAATAAATTCTTTTAAATACCAGTTGAATACTAGTTCTTTCTTATTAAGGAGTAGTATTTTGTTAAAAATAGTCTCACCGACATTTGATAATTTTAAAGTTCACGCAACCTTTCACTATATAATACCCACCAACTCTCATATTATTCCAAATCGTTTCATAACAATCGTAAGTTCTCTCTCTTTTTACTGGTTCATATTTGTGTTATCGTTGTTTACAATTAGATTAGTTTAATATCATGGCGTTGTTATAACTTATAGCATGCATGCACGATGCATCATTCCATCTAAGTGCTTATTACGTTAGTTCTTTTATGAAGAACATAAAAACTAGTGTATTCTATATAATCATCGGTTTTATGTCTTCAGAAACAATTTGATTCAAGTTAGTAAGGCAATGGCGATACTTTCCCTACGCGTTTTCATATTTCTGGTCATATGTTGTTGTGCAACCTTTGCTGAATCAATGACCATGAAGTACAAAGATCCGACTCAGCCACTACGTTTACGAATTAATGACTTGATGCTGCGAATGACATTAGAAGAAAAGATTGGCCAAATGACACAGATTAATGGAGAGGTTGCTACAAGTGACCTAATGCAGAACTACTTTATAGGTGAATTGGAAGTTCACTACATATCTTATTTTTTGTATTCAAATACTTCAAGATTCATATAATTAAGAGTATGATTATAAGTTTATAACGGGTTTTGAGTTTTCTATAGGGAGTATTAGTGTTCCGGCGAAGGAAGCATCTTCGAAGACATGGATTAATATGGTGAACGGGTTTAATAAAGGAACCTCGTCTACCCATTTAGGGATACCGGTGATGTATGGAAATGATGATGTCAATGGAAACAGTAATGCTTTTGGAGCCACCATTTTTCCACAGAATATTGCACCTGAAGAAACAAGGTAAATAATCATATGAACTTTTGTTTTGATCTTCAAACTAGTTATAATGATCATGTTCTAACAACTGTGATCCTTTTGAAACTCTTGAATAGGGACCCTCAATTGCAGAAAATCGGAGCTCCTTACTATGACGCGGTACGAAAGGGTGTTGCAACCATCAAGGTTTCGTATCCAAGTCAGAATGGACATAAGAATAAAGAGCTTATAACGGGACTTCTCAAGGACAAACTCAAATTCAGAGTAAATTACTCCTTCATTCTATTATTATTATTATCAACATTTCCCTTTCATTATATTATTATAGTGTAATGACAAGGCTTTTTGGTTAATGTTTTCAGGGATTTGTGATCTCAGATCTTATGGGTATTGGCATGATTACCCATCCAGCGCGTGTTAATTATGCTTACATGATTGAACAAAGTGTTGGTGCTGGCGTAGACATGGTACGTTGGCTTTAGTACATCATAACATAGAATTAACTAAGTATATTTTATTTTGGTTGGGTGTGATCTCTTACTTTGTAAAATTATGGCAGATTATGGTTGAAAACAACTACCAAGAGTTCATGGACGGCTTAACCTCCCTTGTGAAGAACAAAGTCATTCCAATTAGACGAATCAATGATGCAGTTAGGAGGATCTTACGTGTGAAGTTCATCTTGGGCTTGTTTGAAAACCCATTAAATACTGATCTAAGCAATGCGGAAGACCTTAGAGAGCAAGTTGAAAGACAGAATAAAAAAGATATGGCTATGCAAGCTATGTGTATTGACCAGTCGATGATTCCATTAAGCAAAAGAACAGCGAGAATCTTGGCAGCGCCTACTCATGATGATAACAACGGGAATCACTGTGCTAGATGAACGGCGAATATTAAGGAAGAAGTTCAATTACAAAAGGTATATATGGATCTTTTGTTACCATTTTTGTAGCGGACACAACCTATTGATCTTTTATATTCAGCTGCCATAACTATTTATATTGATGTTAACAGGCACATCCATTTTATCACGAATTGTCCATGTTTGAATTCAAGCTCAAGAAGCGCTCAGCCTATTAGCACAACAAGTTAAAAAGATGGGAATTAGAGTTATGCTACTCGAGAATGGTATGAAAGATGAGACTACTTCGTCTCTAGTTATGTTGGTAGTTGTCGTTCACTTGTCGTGATTGTTTTTGAAGTTAGAATATGTTTAGAATTGAGCTATTTTGTGGAAGTTTTTTTTTCTTCAAGGTTTGCGGAGTACGTATGGATACTTTTGGATAACATTTCACCAAGGGATGATAGTGTGGCTAAACGCATGTCGTTCTTTAGTTTTTTGGCATTATCGATCAGTTCATGAAAACATTAGGTATATCAGTTGTTTGGCATAGTTTAGGTTTAGTGAGCCAGACTTATTATGTACATATGGAGTACAAACACATATACTAGGCAACATATTTTATAGCAATGTGAAATTATTCGTAACAAAAAAACCAAGTACCCTAGCTAGCCTTATTTGACAAATCCTTCTATTCTTCGCTGGAATTAGATAAGTATTCTTCTTCATCTTCGGTCTCCCTTAACCCTTGTAACTTCTCAAAGACCTTTCTCATAATCCACCTCTTCGAGACATCTAATTCACACCAATGAAAGCCGATCTCCATGAGGTCTATCATCTCAATCTCGTTGCATTTTTGTCCATTTTATGCCTTTATCAAACACCTTGTCCGTGATCAACTCATGCCTCGCCATAGACACGGAGGGAACCAGCAGGGACGGAACCAGGGTGGGTCCCGGGGGGTCCTAGGACACCCATGGATTTTTGTTACATAGTGTTAAATTTGTTAAAAAACATTGATTTTTGTTAGATTTGCGTTAATGCACTTGTTCCTTAAAAATTGTGAATGTGGTATTGTTTAGTTGAATGTAAATGCACCTGGTCATTTTGTGTCCTGGTTCCGTCCCGGGGAACCAGGGTGGGTCCCCGGACACCGATGGAACTTTGCGGCGTAGCTTTAGTTTTTGTAAAAAACCTTGATTTATTGGTATATGTACCTGGTCAAATTGGGTCTCAGTTGTGTCCCTGCCTATAGACTTGTTCACCCATGTCACAAACTCATGTTCCGTAGTACCCTTGTTCTAGATAGTTTAACGGGGACTTCCCTGTTAGCATTTCTAAAATCAAGATCCCAAGACACCACACATCTGTCTTCTTCGTCACACGTTGTTTATATTTAGTGAATTCAGGTGACTTGTAGGCCTTCATGTATGCTTTCGCGGCTTCCTTTTCTACAATAGATGCCAGAGCATAGTCTATTAACAGGGGATTACACTCACTGTCAAGAAGCACATTTGATGAGCTTAGATTGCCATGAGGAAGCGATAGGCCAGGGAATTGCTGGTGAAGATAACTAAGTCCTCTTGCTACACCCTGGATTATCTTTAATCAAGTTTGCCAATCCAATCCTGGCTCACCATCTTTTGGTTTAGCTGTAGATCATAAAACAATAAAATAAATCAAATATTACATATTTATAAAGATAATGCTAACTTTCGACCCATATTTAAGTGGCCTATCATGGAGATGACTAGCCATGCTACCATTTATATTAAAATCAGTGATCAAGATCCTTTCTTGTTTGTGGTAGATACATGCCACATATGGATCAAATTGGGATGTGATATACTTCCTAATAACATCATATGTGCATGAAAGTCTACTTTAATTCCCTCCTTGATGGCATCCTGCTTAAATCTCTTGGCAACCACGACTGGCCCTTTTGAAAGCACTGCCTTGTACGTAGTTCCCATACCCGATCCTCCTAATACTTCTGCTTCGGCACGTAGAAGTTCCTCCAAGCTAAACCTTTCCTTTCTGGCTCTCACAAAGTGAAAAGTCGTACTCGAATAGTAGGCTATGTTGTAATTCTCTTGATGATGGTCATGCGTCTGGACATCCTTGCAATACTCGATTAATCATTAATAGGCAAACCATCTATCTATAGAATCATATAAAATAACCACGCATCAAATCTAACTAAGTTGTTTTAATTGTCAAATACGTGATCAGTTTATTCCAACTTTTAATTTCCCATTAGAAGTCACAAATGAATCACTCCCTCGTGCAGACACAAAGAGTGTAAAGAGAAATTTGGATAATTAAGTGCAAACACAAGTACAACATTAATCTTTAAGTTAATTATGGTTATCATTAGCCAATTGATCTTGGAAAACTGCATTTTTTATCCCATGACATATACATAATTTCGTATGATAACAAAAATGAATGCATGAATCAAAGAAACAACTCACTTGATACTCGAGTGTCATTTCAAGTTCTCTCACAATCTCTATCATCTATGGACGTGATTCACGGTCTCTATTTAAACACTGATAAGCAATTGATGTAAATGCTTTCAGTGAATTAGGAATTATTTCATCCTTTATATGATAAAAAACAAGCTCACCTATTTTGTTCTGTTCATAGAACTGTCGTACCAATCCTGTGAGAGGCAGATGTTTGTTGCCATTTCCGATACACAACCTCCCACAATATACTTCAAACAGTACTACTCCAAAAGAGTAGACATCAAATAAGAAAACAAAAACAGGAGATCCAAAGATGAGCTTAATTTGGAGGAATTGATGGATCTCTTATGTTTCACATGTTAGTAATTGTTGGATTATTTATGATATCATTTGTTCTTAAAACAATATTTAATCAACTATACTTGGGCAAGATGAAAAATCGAGTTTCCTTGGTCTGTGTGCTTAGAGAAAATTTAATAAAGTAATAATTAAGCAACTGGATCAATAATCAAATAGTTTATTTGTTTCCCACTCTATGATCATTGCAATTTTTAAATCCATTTTGGAATGATGACAGCTTCTTAGAAATCACATTCATATGGACAAAGATATGAGTTTTTACCTTAGGTCAAAATGTTGTCACCGCATATTTCCATTAATCAATGAGCATATTCATGGTCCTGCAAAAAATAAATTTAAACCGTACTAGTATTAAGAGCACCCACAATGGTAACTTGAGCAAAGACTTGATGCATTTATTGTATTAAATACATGTCCATTATAATCACTAAGAGAAAGGCTGACAAATTGTATTAACACACTTGTGCAATGCATTAAGACTACCTTTTTTAGATATGATGCAATGCATTTATTTTCGAATACAACATTTGAGCTATGCTCAAAGGAGGTTCCCATGTAAAAGAAAATCACAATTATCATGAATCCAAATTATAATTTCAATACAATTTAAACAAAAGTAAATAAATCAATTAAAACTTGCTTGTGGTCGACTATGAATGATCAATCGGACCAGGGTCTAATTCCGCGATAAGAGAGCTTTGAATCCGGACATATTTTTCCATTAAAGACCATAAAGCTTATTAATTACAAATCATAGACCTGATTATTTGACTCAATAACTAAAAATCATACGAACCTAGTATGAGATGCATATACATCATACTAAACCAGTTTGGTGTTAGTGACCGAGAAGAAAATGTTTATTATAAAAACAATAATATCATATATAAATAAGACAAAATATCGAAATTACAAACCTGATTTTGAGGCGATCTGATTCTAATGTGCTTCATATTCAAGCAAGCCTTATATTTGAATGATATTATGTCATGAAAAAACTAATTAGTAATAACACATTAAATTCTTACGTGATTTTAGGAATTAAATTTCAATCAAGAGAGAATGATATGGTGATTTTTTTTTACAAATTTAAAAACTCTTGTTACTGTGTTTTGAATTTTAAATAAGACGAAACTGATATCTCTGTTATGTATTTTAGTTTAGAAATTCTTGCACAAAGGTTGAAACTAACATATTGGATAAGGCGTATTATCATGGGCATCATTGAACTAAGTTCGATTCTTGGTTATGCCATATATTTTATAGATAAGGCTAAGTGGATTGCCAAGTAGGATTGATGATGCTTAGATGGATTGCATAGTAGGATTGAAAATTGCTAAATAGGATTGTCTAGTAGGATTGATTTACCTGAGGTGTTATTTAATTATCTTGTTATATATATACGTCAAGTGAAAATGGGCCACAAAGTTGTTAATCGGTTAATGAGTTACGTCAAAGTGAATGTCATATTTTTATATTTACATTTGTGTTAATGATTAAGGTATCATTTAATTAGTTTGTTAATGATACTTGTCATTAATTTGTGGTTAATGATTAGTACTTGGGATTTAAATAACAAAGTGATAGTTTTTAGATGACGAGTTTGGGATCTATAAAGAATCAGGGAATTAAATTTTAATGGCTAGATTCAAAATTACTTTTTCTAAGTGGTTATGGCGTTGATTTGATATCACTTATTTGAGATTGAAGTTGGATTTACGAAGACGTGCACTTATTTTATCTTGAAGTCGGGGTTGGTTAGATTGATGATTTCAAATATAACTTGCTCGAGCTTAAATTTAAGATGAAGACTTGGAATATCTAATTTCTAGAAGTCAGGGTGGATGGTTGAAGACATGGATAACTATCACTTTAAGGAATTACGTTATAGTACTCAATGTCACACGCAGAAGACGATGTGGATAGTCTATAAAGGTGTTGTACTTTCCATATACATTGAATGTCGGGTATAGGGTACTTAGAGATTTGCCTTTGCACCACTATTCAATCAACATTAGTGCAAGCTTAAGTTACAAGAACGGGGAATTATTCTTAAACTTCAACTTTGGTACATCGGGTTTACTCTATTGGTGTTCATTTCAATTAGCCTATAAAAGGGTTGGTAAAGATAGCTAGAGATAGTTGTATGGGTAGATCGTTGATCAGCAATTGATTCTCACAAAATTTATTCAAGTTAATTTTATTCTTCTCACAAGATTTCAAATATATGTGCGCTCAATGTGTTGTTAATTTTGAGGCATCAAACCCAGCAAGGGGGAAGATATAGATACACCGCACAAGAAGTGAACGTAGTAGAGTTCATACCTTCTTATTTCAGGTCGCTCCAAGGAGAAAAATGTCATAACTGAAGAGAAAGTCATTGTTTTAACTTGTTACTTCTTGTGTATTACTCCAACTTCCTGGGGGAAGAGACGCAAGAAACAATTTATTATGGAAAAGTGATACACAATGCTATGATAATCCCTTTATAGTAGTCATTAGCTTGAAAGTTAAAATGAGTACACCCGGACTTCAGTGTTATCATTTTGACTACTTAGAGGGATTAGTTGTCTTCACTGAGGCTTAGTTGAGTTGGATGTTACTAGATATATCATCACTATCGTAGACGGGGAAATGTGTACCTCAAGGACGCACAACAAGATCACATGATCGAGATTTATAATATATTCTGAAGGTTAGCCCGCATTGATCGCTAGTGCTTCGAATTGTTATTTTGGTGTTATCGCTTCAACTCCGTCATCAGATAGAGTGTGTAGTTTAGGTTTTTGGGATTCATACAATGAGACTAGATGCATCACTTCAACTACATGGGCAAAGCGATACCTCAACACTGTTTGTATGCATTATTTGAGCCTCGAGGGGAAGTTATGTGAGAAGGATTATTCATGTGTGAAAAGATACATTGGTGATCCATTTTATGTTCCCGTAACGGATAATCACTATGCTTATTATCAAAGAAGCAGTCATATTTGATATGGGTATCTACTTATTCCGCGGTGCACTTAATCATTCTAAGCTTGCAATAAATCATTGAAACTGCTTATAAGAAGATTGTTAGTTCGGGGGAAGCTACTAAAGCTTCTAAATGATGAATATGTGGCATGCATGGGGGGGCTGATTCAAAACTTCTCCTTAACCACATGGAAGCTTCTAGGAAAAATTTGTAAGTAATTATGTATATCATCCCATGAGGGAAGATTGTTAGCATTTCACTTATACATGACGACATACAAGGTTACCATAGTTTCTGTCACCACCAAACACATGGACTAGTTTAGGCATTCTATTATATTTATAAGTGTTTGGTGGTATATATACCCTTAATGGCTTCCATAGAGGGTGTGACTATTGTTACAATTTCACATATCAAACTTTATATCTCTCTCTAACTCACTTTCTCACTACAAATGGCTATTACTTAGTTTGAGTCTCCCGAATCTCCGAATTCGGGATTCTTGGTACTTCGCAAAATTTTCTTTGAAAAAGGTCTAAAGAAGTCTTATTAACCTGAATATTCCATCTTCAATCATCAAAAACCCAATTGCATCTTCACTCTTGCTCATTATACATAAATTAAGATAAACTCTTGATCAGTTGCCACTACAACAAAACAAGGGTTTAGGGTCAGGTTTTTATTAGGGTCGACAAAGTCGACCCTAAATTAAGTGGGGGCCCACCACTTTCTCAAGAAAATGAAGTCAAGTATTAGCTGTGGGGACAATGTGGGGACACAAAACCTTGGGACGATCAAGTCGTCCCTAAAATAAAAAAATAATAATTTTTCCCCATTTTTATTATATTTTGTTATTTAAAAGTAATATAAATAATTTTCTATGAAATTAAAATTTTAGGGACGACTTAAAATAAAAAGAAAAATAATTTTCCCCTTTTTTATTACACTTTGTTATTTAAAAGTAATATAATTAATTTTCTGTATAATTAAAATCTTAGGGACGACCAAGTCGTCCCTAAGATAAACAGAAAAATAATTTTCCCCCTTTTTTATTATATTTTGTTATTCAAAAGTAATATAATTAATTTTTTGTAAAATTAAAATTATAGGGACGACTTGGTCGTCCCTATAATTAATTATATATGTCAGTCTGAGGATCATTTGAAGAGGGATTGTCCCAGGTATAATCACAAGAAATCTCAAGCTTTTGTCAAGAATGAAGATCAGGTATCCGATTCTGGAGCTGATAGGTATGACAATGCTGATGTTATGATGGCTATGAGTGTTCATTAACTTTTTGACTGGATCATGGATTCCGGGGGCTCATAGCATATGACATACAGGAGAGATTATTTGTCTGATTTTAAAGAGTATGAACAAACACGAACACTTGCACCAAAACCAAGATCAAAGATCAAACAAACACCCCCTTGGTGTGTTTATGGGTGGCGGCCAAAAAGAAGAAGAAGAAGAGAAGGAGAAACTTTTTAGGGTTTTTGGTGTTTTCCTGTAAAGTGAAAAAATGACCAAAATCTTTCCTAATTCCTTGTTTTAGTAAAAATTGATGGGCTAAGACCATCTTCCCTCCCTAATTTCGTGGTATGGGGCCTACTTGGGGTAACCCATACATTTCCTGAGTCTAAATATTATAGTGTGTTCTCGTGTGTTCTCGTGTGTTCTCGTGTGTTCTCGTGTTCGTAATTTACGTGTTTCGATTAGTTATCGATCGTGACTTAATATATTTATTCGTGTTCGTAATAAATATATATGTAATTAATATTAGCTCGTGATTTAATTACGTTCATGATTTCATGATCGCATGTTCGTGATTAATTATTGTTTAAATAATTATTGCGTGTTCGTGCGTAATAAATACTTATCGTGTTCTAACACGTACGTAATACGTAAAATCCTAACACGTAAATGTAATCGTACTATAAAAGGAAAGTTTAAATCTAGTACGTACGATCCTAAGGGTACTATTCATGGTAAAAGCATGCGGGTTTTACAATGACGGTGGTAATGTACTCCTAGGTGATGGCAGGGAATGCCGTGTACGGGGGACAGGTAAGGTTCGAGTACGAATGAGGGATGGGTCAAGTTTCTTGTTGGACAACGTCAGGTATGTTCCAGAATTAAGACGAAACTTGATATCGCTGGGCACTCTTGAAAAAGAGGGTTTTACCATAAAGATGCAGTCGGGCAAGATCAAGGTTATAAAGGGTTCACTAGTGGTACTATCAGGAACAAGAAGGGCTAATTGCTTATATACCTTGAACGGTCAGGCTGTGACCAGGAAGACAGTGAAGGGTAGGAAGCAGTTAGGAAAATTTCAGACTGGGTGGAAGATCAAGACAGGTGATGTTCTTGATTCTTGTAATCAGAAGTCTACACAACAATGTATGAAGAGTGGGGTCGCTAAACATTTGGATGTTGCAGGGTTACAGCAGCAGAATGGGTTGGTTGAGAAGACAAACGTGACACTCTTGGATAAGGTACGTTGTTTTCTGATTAAGTCTGGTCTGTCCAAGGTTTTTTGGACAGAGGATACAACCATGTCTACATATCTAGATAATAGGTCACCATCAACAGCGATTGGATTCAAGAAGACTATAGATATGTTTGGGTTTTTGGTTGGCTTGCTAGTATTGAGCAAGGAATGCTTGAACCGGTTAAGTTCAAGTGAATATTCTTGGGATACCATAAAGGTATGAATGTTTATCAACTTTAGAGGTTAGATGACGTTACTTTAAAGGGAGTGCTTTATAGGAATATGGGTTTCAATGAAAGTGGGCAATACAAGAAAACTTTCATTGGTTCTGGTGCATGTACAAGTTCAGTGCAGGTGTTGCAAGGAGTTGGGTTTGAGGTGGAATCTCTGGAGAATCATGCATTTGAGGTGGAACCTCGAGGGAATGTGGATCATGTAGATGTTCCAAAGGAAGTACAAACTCAAGATTTGATATATTATCATCTAGCACGTGATAGGGAGCAACACTTAGCACGGGAACTATTCAAGTATAGAGAAGACAATAATGAGTCTGCTTTTGCAGTTGTTGCAGTGGAGAAGATATATGCACATGAGTCATTGACTTTCAATGATACAGTTGCTTGTGAGGTTATTTCCAAGTGGATGGCTGGATTGAAAGAAGAAATGCATACTCGGTTAGATGTGCATGTGCTCAGCAACGGTTGTAGGAAAAGTAGCGACGACAGATACGGTAAACTGGGAGTATACACCAGGTATGATCATACATCTATTTCTCTATATAGAGTGTATGGTATTTTCTTGCGGATGCAAGGCTGAGATCTCGGTTACCAAGGGTTTGCTGGTTAAAGCAAAGGGAGATATACTTGGTATTAAGATCATCAGGAATCAGAGTGGTAATACTCTGAGGGTGTCACGGTCCAGGTTATACAACGGAAAGTTGGTACATACTTTGTTGAAGGGACACTCCATACTGTCGTTGGAGGATAGTCTATCAGGGGACTGTGATGTGGAGAAGAATAGTAAGTGGTCATATATATATGCAGTTGGAAGCCAGGAGTATCAGGTGGTCTGTACGAGACCTAACATAGCATCTGCAGGTGTGGGTATGTTGGATAGGTTTGATAATGGATTACAGATTTACGTATAGGTTTTTGTGGATTATGACTACACCATGGGTAGATCGATCACTGTCATGGGTACATCAATCACAAGGTACGGGTTGTTGATACATGGATGTGCGAGGAGCTAGGAAGCTAAGTTACAGCACACGGAGGCTTTGTGAACAACTAAAGCGGAGTATATGACACTTATGGAGGTTGTGAAAGGAGTTATTTGGCTAAGGGGATTCTTGGAAGAGTTAGGCGTGAAGCTTAACACTGTTGCAGTTAATTGTGATAATCAGGGCGCGATTCATTTATCGCGGAATCATGTTTTTCATGATAGGACTAAGCACATCAATGTGCGTTATCACTTTATCAGAAGAGTCTTGGATGCAAAGACGGTTGAAGTTCTGAAGGTGGGTGCTGAACACAATGTTGCGGATGTCTTGACGAAGGTGATACCTAGACGCAAGATACAACACTGCTTGGAGCTGCTGAGTGTTGGGATAGGCTAATATAAGCCTAAGGTGGAAATTGTTATATAATAGTATTTAATTAGCCTAAGTCGTGTCTAGAGGATAACTTCCGAGTTTCCTAAATAGCTAATAGATTAAAGATCAGTTGGTTGTTCTAAGCCCAACCCGACCCTTAGGACTATGTATTAGTCGGTTCCCCCTCATCTCTATAAAAGGAGGTCAGGGGGGACGAGATTCGCAACGCTTCTTTATCAATAAAACTAATCGGTTGGATTAGGGTACATACCTTGTGGGATTTACTTTTTTGTCGATTGCATCATGATCGAATATTATCCGCATCTAGTAACTAGGTTGTAGTCGAATTACTACACAGATTGTGATAACAGTCCTTGATGGGATTGATCATACGGAATTACCAAGAAAAACATATGTGGACGTGAGATGTGTGGACCAAAATGTGTCAAAGCTTTGTACCGTTGGGTGCACAAGATGAGTTGCTCAAAGGTACTAATCATGCTTTCACTTTAATAGTATTCTTCCTGTATTCATCTATAGTGGTCAAACAGAAGCTAGACTTATGCAGTCAAAGATAGTAGTGTTTGTTATTTGTGATCCAAACAACTCATCTTGGGGTCTGCGTGAATGTTGGAAAGATACACATTCTATACTTCCTTAATTATAGGGATTCTTATTTATCCTTTATTAATCCTACATATTAAACGTAATATTGGAGAATATCGTTTCTTATGTTGAACGTGATTCAACAACAGCCATCAAATATGGAAGCAGTTATTCACGAAAAGTATGGGAAAACATGTTTAGGGATTTTGTTTTGATTTATTCAAGTATCATATATATTAATCGGTTATTGTTAGACGTACAATGTATGTGTCTTCATAGAGGCTCAAGAACATTTTTAGACATATATTATTTACGTGTACATATTCTTACATTTTTTAATATCATTTTTGTAACTTTTGTTTCCGGCGTCTAAGTTATGTTTTTCGTCATTTCAAGTTATTTTGTTGGATTTGAAGTATCTTGATTTACGATTTATATATTGGTAATAATTGTTAGGTGTTATAATGAGTGTTTGTGCTTACTTTCGGTGTAACTATGTTCGATTTTGTTAGCTAACTGGAATTAAAATTTACACATATATATAAATATATTTTGTATAAAGTTACTATTGATCTTGATGATTCAGAAAATTAAGCAAAAAACACGAAATCTAACTTGTTGCATGAGTGAGCTACCATGTAGAATGAAAATTTCCACAGATTCAATAACTTATGACTAGTTATAACGATAGTAAAATAAAGTCATTAATCATAAAGAAATGTCGCATAATGTTTAATGAGATTATCACGCGTCTATAAACATCAAAAGAAAAACATAGCTTATTGGAATAATAATATGTGGTGTTAGACAAATACAGCTTAAAAACAATTGAAAAGCACGACCAAAACACAAGTTCTCACATACAACCTAACGTAGATAAAAGCACGAGAAAACAACACTTTCTTTCTTTTTGGTAGTGGTTTCTTGCGTTTCCTTAGTTTCATCCGTCGGTTATTGCAACCAAGGCAGTTTGGCCACTAGAATCGTGCGTAAGTTTGGGTCGTATGGGCAAGCCGACAAACACGCAACACTCAAGCATATGTATTCTCTTGATGCAATAAGGCCTAACATTTGGATCATCGTCCTAACACGATGTAGTTAGTGATGCTAGATCTCTAGGAAGATTGTATACACTAGCCCCTCATTTTGTAAAAAAAACAACACAACCCATTATTTTTTTAATAATTTGTCAATAAAAAACAACAATAATGATTAAAGGCAATATTAGAAATTTACTAAGAGGAGGAAAATAGAAAATATCAATTCGGGTTATGTCAGTAACTCAAGTAACTCAGCCTTTGTTGTTGTAACGATAATCATTTTCTTTTTAAAGAAAATGAACATGTTTAGGTAGAACCAAAATTGTTATTATATGCACAATATTTAGAACCTACTTAGTATGAAGGTTGTCTCGTGTCTTTTGAAGGGGTAAAGCAAGAATATGATTTAGGAATTTGGATATCTAAAGTTTCGAATAATGGTTTTATGTATCTGAAAATCCAAAACTATGTATCAACATGTTTAGAATTTTTGTTAATTTTTTTATCCATATGTTTCAAAGTTACAATTCAAATATCCCTATTTTTTAATTAATTATAATCAAATCTTTGGATACACGAATATGTATATTTATAAACACCGCTAATAGAGAAAGCAAATTCAAAAATTTAGATAACATGATCTAGAGTAATACGAAAATGTCGTTAACCACTATATCTTGATGTAACTATTGGTTAATATTTTTACCATTATATTATTTACTCTCTCATGAGATCAGAATAAAATTTATATTCGATGAAAATCGATATTTGATAACAAAACTTCTATTGGATTTTGATATTAAGTCCATACAATCTTAGCATCTACTTCATTGTTCCTTAATCTTTAAAGCTTATCCGGTCTCAAGTCATAGTAAATGATCATGTGTGAGTGTAAGCACTCAATTGCCCGTGCAACATCAAGGGAAATTTGATGACAATATGTCCATCTAAATTGATTGGCTGCATTTTCACTAAGTGCTCCTTCAACGTTTCACCCTTAAGAAGCTCAGTTATTATCATCATCATCGGTTCCATGCTTGCACCGATAAACTACAATTAATCCAATTTCAACAAACATTAGCAATTATAATTAAATGTTATCGAACACTTGAAATTGATAGCATGCAACTTTTTTGTTGTGATCATAACAAAGATAATACTTTCATAATATTCTCGTGTTGCGATGTAGATAACATCCAAACCTCTCTCACAAACCAGGTTTTGTTATGTAACATGTTATGCTTCTCCCAAACATCTTATTTTATGACTTTCACCGCAACGAACCTGTTTTTATATCTGAAAAATGCACACATAATAGTTAACGTTAAAAACGTCAAACATATATACTATATTTTAAAGAGTAAATTGTATATATCGTCCCTAAAGTTTGGCCAAAATGCATGTTTTGTCCTAAACATTACGAAAGTGCAAGAATCATCCTTATTTGGAAATTTTAATGCAAGTATCGTCCTTATGGGGAAAATTCTTGGGACGGAACACGCAAAATGGCCAAAATATTTAGGACGAAACATGCAAGATAGCAAAACCTCAAGGATGAAAATTTGCAAAATAGTTTGATTTTGGGACCATATTACCACTTTCAAAATATTTGGAACAAAACCTACAAAATGTCCAAACTTCAGGGACGATTTATGCAATTCTCTCTATTTTAAAGGATGTACGAGTGAAACAATGAAATTATAACTTACATTCCCCCATACACCTAGGCATGGCCTCCTTAACCAATCCTATTACTGATGGATACTAGTATTAGATCAATTGTTCATTTCCAGCCCATTTAATTTTTTTTAAAGAGAACGGGTCAATCTTCTTTGCTATAAGTTATCCGAGCTAACTATGATGATGAAAAACAATATATATATATTGGTTGGAGTATTTCACATACATAAATGTTATCATACATGCTTTTGTAACATTATATTTGAAGCTGTTGGTTCAATTTGAAACTCAAAAGTGTGTCTTTAGATTGTTTTTGAAGTCATCGCCTATTTGAATTCTTTTTATCAGATAAAACAAAAAGTTAGAAAGATACATATACTTTAAACTTTTATTCTCATTCTAATTAAAAGTTTTGTAAATAGACAAATTTAATATGCCGTTAAAAAAGTATTAGAGTAGTAATAAAGAAAATTCTATTTATAGTATCTTATATGAAATAAATTTTATTAATTATACTCATGTGCACTAATAAAATTTAACATAATTAGATTTGAAGGTTCCATATATGTACATGTATTTCTCCTCATTAAACACTTTCATGATTTGAATGCCTGTGTATTCATATTCGTCAATGCAACTTGTATCTCATTTTACCCTTGTGTCATTACATCTTTATCATGGTCCGTTTTTCTTTAGAAAGAATATATATTTGTTATACACTATTTATATATTTATTGGTCCTTATTTTTATAAAAAATGTTAAATACCTAAATTGAAAAAAAAATATTATTTTTTATTCTAAACAACAAAAAATCACATATGAACAATATAAACACATGTGGATAATCTAAAACATATATAGGCAACTATTTCTCTAATCGTATATTAACAGCAAAACACATGCAAACATAATTTATTAAACATCCTTTTACTTTTTCATAGTGAAAACATGAATAAATTCTATTAATCGAAACAAAAATTTTGAGAAATTAAAGAACATTTGTGTAGCTTTACAATCACACCATATCTATATTAATATGGAATATTTGAAATTTTAAAGCAAGGATGTCATGTAAAAATGAATATGTGAACTTCTATCGAACTTAAGTTAGACGTTTGGTATAATTCAAATAACATCAAACATAGATGCATGGTTTTAACACACAAATAGCCATATTGTATAAACGACATTACGATAGGTAGATTTTGAAAAAATCTAGAGCTTTTATAGCTTCAAAAAAGGGGTCATAAATTCTCAGCCACAAAATATATAATACTTTAACTCACAAGTATTATATTTGTTTATAATTTTAGAATTTTATATAAAATATATTATTTAATTTCTATTATTATTTTCTAATGTGTCATTTTTTTTCTTTCTTCAAATTCAAGTTCTAAACTCGTCAATAAACCAATCGAGCCCCTAAAGTTTATTCATATGAACTTTGTGAAGATTTCAATCATTCTAAAAATAATATATAAACCTACTTAAATTCAACTTGTGACATGCATAATGATATTAAAGTAACAATTGTCCTCATTTTAAGATTTTAACCAGTTATTTATTTATTTTTTGGGATACCTTTCTTAAATAACTTTCGATTGTTTTCTTTCATCCTTGTCAAGATCTCGATTTTAGTTTTAGAATTTTAAGATTTTATAATTTTAAAATATTATAAAAAATGATTTAGATCTTACACAAGTTCTTTGCATGCTAAAGATTTTATGAAATTCCGATCTCATGACAATCGCTACTTAAAATATGCTACGACCCGATCTTATTTTTCTCGAATCACAAACAAAAAAACTACGAAGTACAAATTTATAGCTTGTGTTCCATATAATTAACATAACAGCATGTTAATTTTTTTAAATATTTCATGATGATAATTTAAGACAATATTTTTTTTAAAATATTCATATAAATTTATATTTATGATAAGACAACATTTTTTAAAATATTCATATAAATTTATAATTATGATATATAATAATATGTAAATTTGTGAAATAATATAAAGACATTAAGAAAAATGACATCATAATAAACTCTTACGACTGATCTAACTTTATGATTACGATCTTGTAAAATAATACATAAGATCTCAACCTTTAAGACCTTTCATTTTCTTCTATTTCATTTGTTAAAACTAGACACATGCGGGTTATTTTTACCTCATTAAATGATTAAGTGGTTTAAACAAAAAATAAAATGATTAAGTGGCATGTATCAAAAAACCATAATACAATTTTATAACGATTAAAAACTCAATACAGTTTTATAAAATGGTATTAAAAATTACAAAATTAAGGATACATACATTATCACAATATTTAACTTCAAAATAAAATTATTCGAACAATATTACCTGTCATACTATTCGTTCAAATTCCGTGCGTACATGATTAATGTAAGCAGTTTGTTGATTAACAATTAAAAATAATTATTTTAAATAAAAATGTTGAAAGTAGTGTATTAAATTATAATAACAAGAATTGAAATAAGTTAATATTAATTTGCGCGAAGCAAATTAAAAAACATAATTTTCAAATATATAAACATTAAAAGTTCTTAAAAACAAATAATATATATATAATTATAAATTATTATTAGACATGCTTACAAAATTTAGAAAAAAAATCGTAAGTTCACGAGTATTATAACTAGTATATGTAAAATCGTAATAACGAAATTATTATTTAATCGTTATTTACTTCTAATTTTCGTACACGAGTATTAAAACTGATTTGATATTTTTAATTTGATTAATATAACTACACTAGTACAAAAATGGTTTTTAAGAACGGTTAAAAAGCATTTTTTAAAGCGGTCTTAAACCATTGTATCACAAAACGTAGTAAATAATAAAGACGACTATTTAAAACGGTTTCTAACCGTTGTTAAAGACATGCCATGAATGCATGAATTATAGTTACATAATCTCCAAAAGAAATGGTGGGAGACAACCGTTTTAAAAAGTCATTCAATTAAAAAAAATATTACTACATTGTATTTTAATATGAGCTGTCATGACAAAAATTCTTTGCGAAACAATTTTTAAGCATAATATGCTTATTTCACCAAGTCTAAATATTGCTCATTCAATATACATAAAATCCAAAAGTTATATGCATCTTACAACAATATCAACAACTGTTACATAAATTGATAAACTATGCCTAATTTAATGTAAGCAAAATAATACATTTCAAAATGTACAAAATAAAGAACAGAACTAAGATTCACAGCTAAAGACAATCAAATCCATGTCAAATTCATTGCACCTGCAAGAAAACAAAAGTGAAAATAAAATAAAACAATAACATATAGATCTAAAACAATAACAGATCTGAAACAAAATGATCTTAAAACAATAACATATAAAATTATTTAGATCTACAAGAAATGTTCTTGAACCTTCGCAGATCTGGTGGCCGGATTAGCAGCCATAGATATGTGGGCTTATGATCTAGGCAATTTTAGTTTATAATGAGAGAGTGCTCTATGTTTTCAACAGGTAGTGGTGGTACTGGTAAATCGGCTAGTAGAAGGATATGTTGTTTGTATACGTTTGTATGTGTTTTATTTGTGTGTGTTCTTGAAAAGTGAAAAGATGATAAGATATGTTTGTTATTGTAGTTCTGAGCTTTACTAAAATATTTTGGTTGTTTAATATGGTTCTTTAACAACCGTTCTAATAAAATGCTAAAAAGAAAGAAATGGAGGGAATTATCCCCCTTTTTAATTGAGAAAATTCTTGAAAATGTTATTCATTATACAACGGTTATTAAAAACCGTACTATAAAACAACTTTTCAACACCAACCGTTTTAAATAACATCATTTGGAATGGCTTTTCAAGAAACTGTTCTATAAAATAGGTTTTCTTATTTTTTTTAAGCGGTACATCAAAGAACCGTTATAAAAGAAGCATTGTAAAATATATTTTTTGTAGTAGTGCTAATGTTTGTTGCCTGATGGTTTTCCGTTATTTTAAATAAATTCTTTTAAATATGATCGGCGTCGAAGTACCGGTCAAAAATAAACCTAATTACCTTATATTAGATAGGGTAAATGGGTATCGATCCACGAGGACTATGTGGTTTTAGTTTAAGTTTTGAGGTGATCACTGATCAATAAAGGTTTGGGTTTTGAAATCTGACAACTAAAATACTTTTGATAATAAAAATGCGGATTAAAAATTAAAATAATTATTAAGCTAATAGTAAAGCTAGAAAAATAAAATAAGATGTAATCAATTAAAAGAAAAATGCAATCCCTTCCAGCTCCTAATATTTATGGTTGATCACACTAATGGATTATTGAAACTTTTTAGAACCGATTACAGAGATTATTTTGACTTAATATGAATGAATTAATGTCGGCATTTATTATGTTCATCAACGACTCGCAATAATAAATCTTAAATTAATCCAACCAATAGTTATGTTTTAATAATTTATTTAGGTACAACTTATATTGATTATACGACCATCTTTTTTTTTTTTAACTAAATAAAATAAGTATGAATCGTTAACTAATAATAAATCGTCTCGCACAAATAATTAAACATAATATTAAGTCAATAAAAATAATTTATAAATAAATCATAAATCAATGTAGTAAAAATATAATAACCCAAAAGTAATGATCAAACCATAAATAAAGTTACCGGAAGGAATTACAACAAAATTAGTCGGACATTGCGGTGTACCCGACCCGCTTAATGACAACCACCATCTTTATCTTCAAGAAAAGAAATCTTCTTTTTTTTTTTCACCAACTTTTCAATCGTGTTTTTTTTTTCTCCCCTGTTATAATGTGTCGACCCACAAAAGCTCTCACCCTCCAATTATATACTCCCTTTTATGTCGGTTGAACAATTGGGCCGTGGGCTAATAAACTTTTTTTTTTTCTTTTGAAATATAATAGCTTTGGCCCAAATAAAAATAGCCCAACATTAATAATTGCTCGAACGAAGCCCGAACAAATAATAGATGACCGAAAATATTGCGACACGCTCAAATCTTTTTCTTCAATATTTTTTCTTCATTAATCGGCGCTCACAATGTCTTTTCTCCAAAAAATTAATTAAGCGTCCATTTTTATTCCACTTCACTCGTAACCTACATAATCACAAAACACACTCAAAGTACATATATAACGAAAAATAAATATATAAATATACTAAATTAACATGCTATGAGGTGTATGCAAAATACACCGATTAACTCCCCTCAACTTTAACTTTTACCGTCTCGTGTAAAAATAAAATAAAAATATACAAGCATGTTAATTTCATAATTTTTAATCATACTATTGAAATTTAATCAAAAAAATCACATTCAACCTAATACATTAATAACCATCCTATATGACAAATAATCCAAAAATGATTACCAATATTTTTGTCCTTCTTAAACACTTAGCATAATCATTCCCATTGATTCCATTTACTTTATATTTCATATAATTAACCATGTGGCCAACGTACCTATTACACACCTATAATCAATATAAACATTAATCTAAAACAAGAGGTGAGAATATCGTACACCTTTTATAACGTTGGAGTTTTTATAGCATACGAGCACATCATAAGCCATCATACTTTAGCTTACATACTTCCACTTTTTTCATCATTTTTTTTTTCTTTTTTTTTCACATCACACATAAGCTCTATCTTTTTAGCCATTCGAGACCGTTTCTTATACAAGTCATCCCGAACGCTTTATACACTCCTTTTAAGGTTGATATAAAGACCAATTATTCAGAAAAAATGAATATCTATCCTATAGGTGCATACTAAGATACATTGGCACATGAGAACCGGTTAATTAAGTCTGTTTAATTAAATGGGAACAGTTATACTTCGTGCCTACTGGTACATCACATGATGGAATTATCTACCACATAGTATAATTATACAATGCACTAAATTAAACTGATCTTCCTAATTTCATTACAACAATACAAGAATTGGGTTATTTCACCTAAAATTGTCTCAGCTAAGTGCAATGCTATCCATCATAAAAATTGGCGTCTGACCCATGCTAACAACTAAAGTATCACCTTGCGCGGGTGACGAATCAGATAGGCAAGCCCAGCATATGACTACCACCAATAATTATGACAGTTCTCCAACTCTTTTCTAAGGCCACCGTGCGCGGGTGGCGAGCCGAATAAGATCAATTCTAAATGTCCTAACCCAACTATCACATTACTATATTTCATATTATTTATTTAAAATTTTTACTCGATCTAAGCAAGGGTAAGTAGAGGGAATTCAACCGGCGTGGTTTGATCATCTAATTATACATATGCCTAACTACATGCAAACAATCAAGTCAATTTAATAACCAAATTATACAATGGAATCGGGTGCACCTGATAATTAAGGCCAAATCTTCTAGCTTGCTCCAATAAATCATCCTCAAACTAATCTTTAGAATCTGCAAACACTCAACAAACATATATGTAGAAGAAACTTCCACATCTAATTAGCACAAGACTCTTATAATGTGATTTAAAATTTTAAAAAAAATTTCAATTTTTCCCAAAAATCACATTTTAACCCATTTTGACCAAAATTTCACACAAAAACATGTAACACATGTGCCACCTCCCTCAACTTAAAGCATTGCATTATTCCTAATGCAAAAACTTTAAATTGAAATTTTGGTTAAAAATCAATTTGACAACCTCACACAAAAAACAAAAACCTAACTCACTTTCGTAGGAATCACGGTTGCATTTAGCGTATGCAACAAGCCTTTAAACCACTCGGTAGCCCGACTGGACGAGTTTTGTCTCGTGAGGGTTTGTAGTGAACACACCCACAAAGTTCCACAAACCACGGGTTGCCTCCCGCGCAGCGCTAAGTTTACCGTCTTCAGCCAGACATAACTCATATGAGCTATTGAGACGGTTGGAGTGGTTCCAAGTAAACCACATCCACCGTTTCCATCGGATCACTTTCTAACTCAACATACGGCTTTAAACGGTGTCCATTAACTTTAAAAGGCTCTTCACCCACCATATTTTTTATTTCAATGGCTCCATATGGAGATACTTGAGTCACTATGTATGAACCCGTCCATTTACTTCTCAACTTTCCAGGAAAAAGCTTAAGTCTAGCATTGAATAACCAAACTTTTTGACCAACCAAGAAGGACTTCTTGGTGATGTGTCGATCATGAAAAGCTTTGGTTTTCTCCTTATAAATCTTAGAACTCTCATAAGCATCACGTCTAATCTCATCCAATTCAGATAATTGAAGTTTCCTAGAACTACCCGCTTTCTCTAAATCCAGATTAACGGTCTTAATCGCCCATTCAGCCCTATGCTCTATCTCAACCGGTAAATGACACGCCTTGCCATACACCAACTTATATGGTTACATACCAATAGGAGTCTTAAAAGCCGTCCTATATGCCCACAAAGCATCATCTAACCTCAAGGACCAATCTTTCCTATCACTACGGACAGTCTTTTCTAAGATTCTTTTAATCTCCCTATTAGATACTTCAACCTGTCCACTAGTCTGTGGGTGATAAGGGGTAGCTATCCTATGATTAACTCCATAGTGTTTCAGTAATTTTCCAAATCTAAAGTTCTTAAAGTGGGAACCCCCATCACTAATGATAGCCTTAGGAATTCCATGTCTAGCAAAGATATTCTTCTTAACAAACTTAAGAACTACACTATGGTCATTTGTTCTAGTAGCTTCAGCCTCCACCCACTTAGACACATAATCAACTGCCACTAAAATGTAAACATTGCCATGGGAAGTGGGGAATGGTCCCATAAAATCAATACCCCACACGTCAAAGATCTCAACAACGAGTATGGGATTCATAGGCATTTGATCACGCCTTGAAATCCCTCCAACTTGTTGGCAACGAATACACGCTTTCACAAAAGACTGGGCATCCTTGAAGATAGTCGGCCAAAAGAAACCGCTTTGCAGGACTTTATGCCCAGTTTTCGTAGCACCAAAGTGACCACCACATGCATAAGAATGGCAATGAGCCAATATGTCCATATGCTCATGGTCAGGAACACATCTCCTAACAACTTGGTCAGCACATACCTTATATAGCTCCGGATCCTCCCAAAAATAATGCTTCAACTGAGATAAGAAGTATTTTCTTTGTTGTTTGGACCAAAAATCCGGGAGCTTTTTAACAGCTAGGTAATTAACTATATTTGCGTACCAAGGAACCTTAGAAACCTCAAATAAGCTTTCATCCGGAAAGCTTTCCTTAATCACATCAGAAGGGTTGAACGGCGGAGGGATAATTCTAGACAAATGGTCGGCAACTACATTTTCCGACCCCTTTTTATCCCGAATTTCTAGATTAAATTCCTGTAAAAGCAAAATCCACCTAAGCAACCTCGGTTTTGTCTCTTTCTTAGTCAACAAATGTCTTAAGGCACTATGATCTGAAAATACTATCACCTTAGAATGCCCCCAAATATATGACCTAAACTTATCAAGAGCAAAAACCACGGCTAACAACTCTTTTTCAGTAGTAGTGTAATTCATTTGAGCTTCTGAAAAAGTCTTACTAGCATAAAAGATCACAACGGGCTTCTTATCGACCCGCTGTCCTAGAACCGCCCCAGCGGCATAATCACTCGCATCACACATGATCTCGAAAGGCTTCGACCAATCAGGTGATTGCAGAATAGGGGCTTCTACAAGCTTTTGCTTAAGCATGTTGAATGCTGTAAGACATGATTCATTAAAGTCAAAGTGTGCATCTTTTAAGAGTAGATTGCAAAGAGGCTTTGATATAGCACTAAAATCTTTAATAAATCGCCTATAGAACCCAGCATGACCAAGAAAAGAACGCACACCTTTGACGGTAGTGGGAGGAGGAAGGGTTGAAATTACTTGAACTTTGGCACGGTCAACCTCAAACCCTTTTTCAGACACAACATGCCCTAATACAATTCCCTCTCGAACCATGAAATGGCTCTTCTCCCAACTAAGTACCAGATTAGTTTCGGTGCATCTTTTTAACACACTTTCAAGCTGATCAAGGCAGCTTTCAAAGGATTGACCAAAGATGGAGAAATCATCCATAAATATCTCTACAGATTCTCCAACCATGTCAGAAAAGATACTCATCATACACCGCTGAAAGGTAGCAGGTGCATTACACAGGCCAAAAGGCATTCTTCGAAATGCAAACGTCCCGTATGGACACGTAAACGTAGTTTTGGCCTGGTCATCAGGATGGATGGGTATTTGATTATAACCGGAGTACCCATCCAAGAAGCAATAGAATTTCTTACCAGAAAGCTTCTCAACTATTTGATCAATGAAAGGTAGTGGGAAGTGATCTTTAGATGTGGCATTATTCAGCTTACGGTAATCTATACAAACTCTCCACCCAGTGACTGGTCGGGTTGTGAGCTTTTCCCCATTCTCGGTTTCAACAACGGTGATTCCAGCCTTTTTAGGCACCGTTTGAGTAGGACTTACCCATTTACTATCCGAGATGGGATAGATGATACCGGCATCTAACCATTTAAGAACTTCCGTCTTGACTACCTCTTTCATATTAGGATTCAGACGCCTTTGCGCATCTCTTGCTGGCTTAATATCTGGGTCCGTAACAATTCGATGCATACATAATGAAGGGCTGATCCCTTTCAAATCTGCAATCGTCCATCCCACTGCTGCTTTGTACTTGGAAAGCACTTTTAGGAGTGCTCCCTCTTGTGATTCAGAAAGATCAAAAGCAACAATAACAGGTAACGTATTATTAGGACCTAGAAAAGCATATTTGAGATTGGATGGCAAAGGTTTTAACTCAAGAGTTGGAGGCACCTCCAAAGACGGCTTCGTAGCCGTGTCAAATGTAGAAGGCAAGGGCTCCACTTTATAAGACCAAGGTGGTTTTTGATGGTCCAAAGAACTGACCAAACACTCTTGAATCTCTAGAACTTCAGCAACATCAAGAATCTCCTTGTTATCACCAGTTAAATATAATTCCAAAAGATCATCCTTAAGCATACGGGATGCATGCTTTTGAACTTCCTCATCAATCACATCTACTTGGTAACATTCGATCATCGTAGGAGAATTCATAGAATTAAACACATTCAATCTTATCTTCTTATTACCGAATGCAATATCCATGGCACCGGTCCGACAATTAATCCTAGCATCTATCGTGGCTAAGAATGGGCGCCCAAGGATAATAGTCGGTTGAACATCCTTGTATTGTGACTCGGTGTCCATAACAAAGAAGTCAACTGGGTAATAGAAATCATCAACTTTCACAATAACATCCTCTAAGATACCTCTAGGAATTTTGGTAGATCGATCGGCTAAGGAAATAATGGTGTCTGTCTTACGAAGGGTTCCTAAGTCATACTTATCAACCAAACTAGCAGGAAGGATGTTGATACTAGCACCAAGATCAAGGAGCGCCTTCTTAATGGCAATATTTCCGACCACAACTGAAATCAGTGGTGCTCCAGGATCTTTGAATTTAGGAGGAAGGGAGCTAGATAAGACTGCACTAACATGCTCAGTTAGGTCAATCTTTTTAGGCAACGACGCCTTCAGCTTCCTCTTCTGGGTACACAAGTCCTTTAAAAACTTGGCGTATGCAGGAATTTGCTTGATAGCATCAATAAGGGGGAGATTAATTTTAACTTGCTTGAAAGTCTCCCACATATCCTCAGCATGAGGACCCTTTTTAGCTAACTTTGCAGGTGTCGATTTCTCCAAAGCTGTAGGGTAAGGTGTGCTGGACACACCACCCTCCCCAACTTCAGGAGAGTCAGTAGCTTTAGGATTCGGTGTTGTTGGTTTAGGAAAATCATTTAACAAATCATTTACCAACTCAGAACCGGACTTAACATTATCAGAATCTTTACCTTCAACAATGATTTCATCTTCGGTGACGAAATCCTCGACGTCAGGAGAATTTGGAATTCCCTTGTCATTGTTGTAGATTTTACCGTTTCGAAGAGATGTCACCATATTCACGTGCTCATTTCCATTTTTCTTGTGTGCGGGATTCATGGTGGGGTAGCTCGGTAGCCTTCCCTCATCTCTTTTGCTTAATTGATCCGCTAATTGACCAACTTGTCTCTCAAGAGCTGCAATAGATTTAGTAGTGGTCTCGTGTCTTTGATTAGTGACCTCAAATTTTCTATTAATCTCTTGATTGTTGGTAGACAATGAATCCATAAGCCTATCAAACTTTCGGTCAAGGTTCAAGAGACGGTTGTCATCTTGGCCTTGGCCCTGATTTGGATATTGTTGTTGTGCCCTATGATTGTAAGAATTTTGTTGGAAATTAGATGAATCGCCACCCTCATACCTTGGTTTGTAACCATAGTGTTGTGTTGGGCATTATTAGGGCGAGTGTCTTCATCTTTCCAACGGAAATTGGGGTGATTGCGCCATCCAGGATTGTAACTTTCGGAGAATGGGTCATTTCGTGGACGACCACCGTAGACTCCATTTACCTCCTCATTCGGTGGCGCCCCCCAACTTTGACAATTATCGACAGAGTGACTCGGATCACCACACATTGAACACCCACTATGCGACACATTAGACACATTCGGCACACCTTTTCCTATATTTTTCAACAAAAGATCAACTTTCTTACTTAACTCGCTAATTTCAGAATTTGTGCCACGTTGGTTAGACACAAAATTGGCGGAAGATGGGTGGTTGTTTCGATCCACTGAAGCTTGGGTCTTAGAACCTTTGCTTAGTTTTTCAAAAAACTCCCATTCTTCCTCCATAGGTCGCGAGAAAAACATACCCCCACTAGTGGCCATCACAAATTGTTGGTTGTTATAATCCAACCTATCATAGAAGACTTTGACAAGCTCCCATTTTGGAACATCGTGATGAGGGCATGTTCTTAATAACCCCTTAAGTCTATTAAATGCTTCATGAAACTGCTCGCCTGGGATTTGACGAAAGGATTTAATCTTATTCCTAATGGCAGCAGTTTTACTTATAGAATAAAATTCCTCAAGAAAAGCAGATTGCATTTCAGACCATGAGTTAATACTATCTGGCTCAAGAGATGAGAACCAGTCCTTAGCTTGATCTTTAAGTGAGAAAGGAAAAAGGCGAAGTCTTACCTCATCCTTGGTAATGTTATTAACCTGATGTGTGTCAGCAATTGAGAAGAATTCTCGCAAATGTGCATATGGCTCCTCACGACCTCTAAACACTGGCAAAATTGCTATGAGGTACGGCTGGATCTTGAAGTTACTTGTAACCCCTTTAACCGGATCTGGATAAACGATAGGCGAAGGATCCTCGAAGATCCCCGGCCTGTAATAAGAATCAACACCCCGTGGTGGAGATTCTCCTCCGCTACTACTGCCGCTAGCACTTCCGCCAGCATCTTCGTCACCTGGCATTTCAGCGAAAAGCTCTGCTAAACCTGAAAAATCAAGATTAGTAGAAAACTGTCGAAACGTCTTTCTTCTTAACCTTGCACTTTTCTCAACCTCAGGATCGTAAGATAACGGTGATGTTCGTCCCGATCTGCGTGTGCGCATACACTAACCTGCACAGTTACAAGAAACAAACAAACAAGAAACAAACAAACAAACAAGAAAAATAAAATCTTTTTGTATTTTTTTATTTTATTTAAGAAAAATATTAACAAAAACTTAAACGAAAAGCTCACTAGGTCCCCGGCAGCGGCGCCAAAATTTGATCGGCGTCGAAGTACCGGTCAAAAATAAACCTAATTACCTTATATTAGATAGGGTAAATGGGTATCGATCCACGAGGACTATGTGGTTTTAGTTTAAGTTTTGAGGTGATCACTGATAAATAAAGGTTTTGGTTTTGAAATCTGACAACTAAAATACTTTTGATAATAAAAATGCGGATTAAAAATTAAAATAATTATTAAGCTAATAGTAAAGCTAGAAAAATAAAATAAGATGTAATCAATTAAAAGAAAAATGCAATCCCTTCCAGCTCCTAATATTTATGGTTGATCACACTAATGGATTATTGAAACTTTTTAGAACCGATTACAGAGATTATTTTGACTTAATATGAATGAATTAATGTCGGCATTTATTATGTTCATCAACGACTCGCAATAATAAATCTTAAATTAATCCAACCAATAGTTATGTTTTAATAATTTATTTAGGTACAACTTATATTGATTATACGACCATCTTTTTTTTTTTAACTAAATAAAATAAGTATGAATCGTTAACTAATAATAAATCGTCTCGCACAAATAATTAAACATAATATTAAGTCAATAAAAATAATTTATAAATAAATCATAAATTAATGTAGTAAAAATATAATAACCCAAAAGTAATGATCAAACCATAAATAAAGTTACCGGAAGGAATTACAACAAAATTAGCCGGACATTGCGGTGTACCCGACCCGCTTAATGACAACCACCATCTTTATCTTCAAGAAAAGAAATCTTCTTTTTTTTTTTCACCAACTTTTCAATCGTGTTTTTTTTTTCTCCCCTGTTATAATGTGTCGACCCACAAAAGCTCTCACCCTCCAATTATATACTCCCTCTTATGTCGGTTGAACAATTGGGCCGTGGGCTAATAAACTTTTTTTTTTTTTTTTTTTTTTTCTTTTGAAATATAATAGCTTTGGCCCAAATAAAAATAGCCTAACATTAATAATTGCTCGAACGAAGCCCGAACAAATAATAGATGACCGAAAATATTGCGACACGCTCAAATCTTTTTCTTCAATATTTTTTCTTCATTAATCGGCGCTCACAATGTCTTTTCTCCAAAAAATTAATTAAGCGTCCATTTTTATTCCACTTCACTCGTAACCTACATAATCACAAAACACATTCAAAGTACATATATAACGAAAAATAAATATATAAATATACTAAATTAACATGCTATGAGGTGTATGCAAAATACACCGATTAAAATACCAGTTGAATACTAGTTCTTTCTTATTAAGGAGTTTCTTATTAAGGAGTAGTATTTTGTTAAAAATAGTCTCACCGACATTTGATAATTTTAAAGTTCACGCAACCTTTCACTATATAATACCCACCAACTCTCATATTATTCCAAATCGTTTCATAACAATCGTAAGTTCTCTCTCTTTTTACTGGTTCATATTTGTGTTATCGTTGTTTACAATTAGATTAGTTTAATATCATGGCTTTGTTATAACTTATAGCATGCATGCACGATGCATCATTCCATCTAAGTGCTTATTACGTTAGTTCTTTTATGAAGAACATAAAAACTAGTGTATTCTATCTAATCTTCGGTTTTATGTCTTCAGAAACAATTTGATTCAAGTTAGTAAGGCAATGGCCGATACTTTCCCTACGCGTTTTCATATTTCTGGTCATATGTTGTTGTGCCACCTTTGCTGAATCAATGACCATGAAGTACAAAGATCCGACTCAGCCACTACGTTTACGAATTAATGACTTGATGCTGCGAATGACATTAGAAGAAAAGATTGGCCAAATGACACAGATTAATGGAGAGGTTGCTACAAGTGACCTAATGCAGAACTACTTTATAGGTGAATTGGAAGTTCACTACATATCTTATTTTTTGTATTCAAATACTTCAAGATTCGTATAATTAAGAGTATGATTATAAGTTTATAACGGGTTTTGAGTTTTCAATAGGGAGTATTAGTGTTCCGGCGAAGGAAGCATCTTCGAAGACATGGATTAATATGGTGAACGGGTTTAATAAAGGAACCTCGTCTACCCATTTAGGGATACCGGTGATGTATGGAAATGATGATGTCAATGGAAACAGTAATGCTTTTGGAGCCACCATTTTTCCACAGAATATTGCACCTGAAGAAACAAGGTAAATAATCATATGAACTTTTGTTTTGATCTTCAAACTAGTTATAATGATCATGTTCTAACAACTGTGATCCTTTTGAAACTCTTGAATAGGGACCCTCAATTGCAGAAAATCGGAGCTCCTTACTATGACGCGGTACGAAAGGGTGTTGCAACCATCAAGGTTTCGTATCCAAGTCAGAATGGACATAAGAATAAAGAGCTTATAACGGGACTTCTCAAGGACAAACTCAAATTCAGAGTAAATTACTCCTTCATTCTATTATTATTATTATCAACATTTCCCTTTCATTATATTATTATAGTGTAATGACAAGGCTTTTTGGTTAATGTTTTCAGGGATTTGTGATCTCAGATCTTATGGGTATTGGCATGATTACCCATCCAGCGCGTGTTAATTATGCTTACATGATTGAACAAAGTGTTGGTGCTGGCGTAGACATGGTACGTTGGCTTTAGTACATCATAACATAGAATTAACTAAGTATATTTTATTTTGGTTGGGTGTGATCTCTTACTTTGTAAAATTATGGCAGATTATGGTTGAAAACAACTACCAAGAGTTCATGGACGGCTTAACCTCCCTTGTGAAGAACAAAGTCATTCCAATTAGACGAATCAATGATGCAGTTAGGAGGATCTTACGTGTGAAGTTCATCTTGGGCTTGTTTGAAAACCCATTAAATACTGATCTAAGCAATGCGGAAGACCTTAGAGAGCAAGTTGAAAGACAGAATAAAAAAGATATGGCTATGCAAGCTATGTGTATTGACCAGTCGATGATTCCATTAAGCAAAAGAACAGCGAGAATCTTGGCAGCGCCTACTCATGATGATAACAACGGAAATCACTGTGCTAGATGAACGGCGAATATTAAGGAAGAAGTTCTATTACAAAAGGTATATATGGATCTTTTGTTACCATTGTTGTAGCGGACACAACCTATTGATCTTTTATATTCAGCTGCATTAACTATTTATATTGATGTTTCAGGCACATCCATTTTATCATGAATTGTCCCTGTTTGAATTGAAGCTCAAGAACCGCTCAACCTATTAGCAGAACAAGTTAAAAAGATGGGATTAGAGTTGTGCTACTCGAGAATGGTGTTAAGATTGGTGAAACTGAGACTAGTGAATCATGAAAGATGAGACTACTTCGTCTCTAGTTATGTTGGTAGTTGTCGTTGACTTGTCGTGATTGTTTTTGAAGTTAGAATATGTTTAGAATTGAGCTATTTTGTGGAAGTTTTCTTTTCTTCAAGGTTTGTGGAGTACGTATGGATACTTTTGGATAACATTTCACCAAGGGATAATAGTGTGGCTAAACGCATGTCGTTCTTTAGTTTTTTGGCATTATCGATCAGTTCATGAAAACATTAGGTATATCAGTTGTTTGGCATAGTTTAGGTTTAGTGAGCCAGACTTATTATGTACATATGGAGTACAAACACATATACTAGGCAACATATTTTATAGCAATGTGAAATTATTCGTAACAAAAAAACCAAGTACCCTAGCTAGCCTTATTTGACAAATCCTTCTATTCTTCGCTGGAATTAGATAAGTATTCTTCTTCATCTTCGGTCTCCCTTAACCCTTGTAACTTCTCAAAGACCTTTCTCATATTCCACCTCTTCGAGACATCTGATTCACAGCAATGAAAGCCGATCTCCATGAGGTCTATCATCTCAATCTCGTTGCTTTTTGTCCATTTCATGCCTTTATCAAACACCTTGTCGGTGATCAACTCATGCCTCCCTATAGACACGGAGGGAACCAGGGTGGGTCCCGGGACACCGATGGAACTTTACGGCGTAGCTTTAGTTTTTGTAAAAAACCTTGATTTTTTGGTATATGTACCTGGTCAAATTGGGTCTCAGTTGTGTCCCTGCCTATAGAGTTGTTCACCCATGTCACAAACTCCTGTTCTGTAGTACTCTTACCTTGTTCTAGATAGTTTAACGGGGATTACAGTCATTAAAATCAAGATCCCAAGACACCACACATCTGTCTTCTTCGTCACACGTTTTTTATATTTAGTGAATTCAGGTGACTCGTAGGCCTTCATGTATGCTTTCGCGGCTTCCTTTTCTACAATAGATGCTAGAGCATAGTCTATTAACAGGGGATTACAGTCATTACACTCACTGTCAAGAAGCACATTTGATGAGCTTAGATTGCCATGAGGTAGCGATAGGCCAGGAAATTGCTGGTGAAGATATATAACTAAGTCCTCTTGCTACACCCTGGATTATCTTTAATCGTGTTTGCCAATCCAATCCTGGCTCACCATCTTTTGGTTTAGCTGTAGATCATAAAACAATAAAATAAATCAGATATTACATATTTATAAAGACAATACTAACTTTCGACCCATATTTAAGTGGCGTACCATGGAGATGACTAGCCATGCTACCATTTATATTAAAATCAGTGATCAAGATCCTTTCTTGTTTGTGGTAGATACATGCCACATATGGATCAAATTGGGATGTGATATACTTCCTAATAACATCATATGTGCATGAAAGTCTACTTTAATTCCCTCCTTGATGGCATCCTGCTTAAATCTCTTGGCAACCACGACTGGCCCTTTTGAAAGCACTGCCTTGTACGTAGTTCCCATACCCGATCCTCCTAATACTTCTGCTTCGGCACGTAGAAGTTCCTCCAAGCTAAACCTTTCCTTTCTGGCTCTCAGAGGACACGGTATGGTAGCTGGCCATCGTGGGGAGTTTTGGTGTCGTGGGAATAAAAAGTGATGTGGCATCACTTTTTGCCCACGACACGAGCACGACGGCTCAACCATACCGTGTGCTCTCACAAAGTGAAAAGTCGTACTCGAATAGTAGGCTATGTTGTAATTCTCTTGATGATGGTCATGCGTCTGGACATCCTTGCAATACTCGATTAATCATTAATAGGCAAACCAATTATCTATAGAATCATATAAAATAACCACGCATCAAATCTAACTAAGTTGTTTTAATTGTCAAATACGTGATCAGTTTATTCCAACTTTTAATTTCCCATTAGAAGTCACAAATGAATCATCCCTCGTGCAGACACAAAGAGTGTAAAGAGAAATTTGGATAATTAAGTGCAAACACAAGTACAGCCTTAATCTTTAAGTTAATTATGGTTATCATTAGCCAATTGATCTTGGAAAACTGCATTTTTTATCCCATGACATATACAGAATTTCGTATGATAACCAAAATGAATGCATGAATCAAAGAAACAACTCACTTGATACTCGAGTGCGTTTTCAAGTTCTCTCACAATCTCTATCATCTATGGACGTGATTCACGGTCTCTATTTAAACACTGATAAGCAATTGATGCAAATGCTTTCAGTGAATTAGGAATTATTTCATCCTTTATATGATAAAAAAACAAGCTCACCTATTTTGTTCTGTTCATAGAACTGTCGTACCAATCCTGTGAGAGGCAGATGTTTGTTGCCATTTCTGATACACAACCTCCCACGATATACTTCAAACAGTACAACTCCAAAAGAGTAGACATCAAATAAGAAAACAAAAACAGGAGATCCAAAGATGAGTTTAATTTGGAGGAATTGATGGATCTCTTATGTTTAACATGTTAGTAATTGTTGGATTATTTATGATATCATTTGTTCTTAAAACAATATTTAATCAACTATACTTGGGCAAGATGAAAATCGAGTTTCCTTGATCTGTGTGCTTGGAGAAAATTTAATAGAGTAATAATTAAGCAACTGGATCAATAATCAAATAGTTTATTTGTTTCCCACTCCATGATCAGTTCACATTCTGATTAGCAACTAAAAACGATTGCAATTTTTAAATCCATTTTGGAATGATGACAGCTTCTTAGAAATCACATTCATATGGACAAAGATATGAGTTTTTACCTTAGGTCAAAAAACCATGGTCCTGCAAAAAATAAATTCAAACCGTACTAGTATTAAGAGAAAGGCTGACAAATTGTATTAACACACTTGTGCAATGCATTAAGATTACCTTTTTTAGATATGGTGCAATGCATTTATTCCCAAATACAACATTTGAGCTATGCTCAAAGGAGGTTCCCATGTAAAAGAAAATCACAATTATCATGAATCCAAATTATAATTTCAATACAATTTAAACAAAAGTAAATAAATCAATTAAAACTTGCTTGTGGTCGACTACGAATGATCAATCGGACCAGGGTCTAATTCCGCGATAAGAGAGCTTTGAATCCGGACATATTTTTCCATTAAAAACCATAAAGCTTATTAATTACAAATCATACAGGCCTGATTATTTGACTCAATAACTGAAAATCATACGAACCTAGTATGAGATGCATATACATCATACTAAACCAGTTTGGTGTTAGTGACCGAGAAGAAAATGTTTATTATAAAAACAATAAAATCATATATAAAAAAGACAAAATATCGAAATTACAAACCTGATTTTGAGGCGATCTGATTCTAATGTGCTTCATATTCAAGCAAGCCTTATATTTGAATGATATTAGGTTATAAAAAAACCAATTAGTAATAACACATTAAATTCTTGCGTGATTTTAGGAATTAAATTTCAATCAAGAGAGAATGACATGGTGATTTTTTTTTACAAATTTAAAAAATCTTGTTACTGTGTTTTAAATTTTAAATAAGACGAAACTGATATCTCTGTTATGTATTTTAGTTTAGAAATTCGTGTACAAAGGTTGAAACTAACATATTGGATAAGGCGTGGTATCATGGGCATCATGAACTAAGTTTGATTCTTGGCTATGCCATATATTTTATAGATAAGGCTAAGTGGATTGCCAAGTAGGATTGATGATGCTTAGATGGATTGCATAGTAGGATTGAAAATTGCTAAATAGGATTGTCTAGTAGGATTGATTTGCCTGAGGTGTTATTTAATTATCTTGTTATATATATACGTCAAGTGAAAATGGGCCACAAAGTCGTTAATCGGTTAATGAGTTACGTCAAAGTGAATGTCATATTTTTATATTTACATTTGTGTTAATGATTAAGGTATCATTTAATTAGTTTGTTAATGATTCTTGTCATTAATTTGTGGTTAATGATTAATACTTGGGATTTAAATAACAAAGTGATAGTTTTTAGATGACGAGTTTGGGATCTATAAAGAATCAGGGAATTAAATTTTAATGGCTAGATTCGGAATTACTTTTTCTAAGTGGTTATGGCGTTGATTTGATATCACTTATTTGAGATTGAATTTGGATTTACGAAGACGTGCACTTATTTTATCTTGAAGTCGGGGTTGGTTAGATTGATGATCTCAAATATAACTTGCTCGAGCTTAAATTTAAGATGAAGACTTGGAATATCTAATTTCTAGAAGTCAGGGTGGATGGTTGAAGACATGGATAACTATCACTTTAAAGAATTACGTTGTAGTACTCATGTCACACGCAGAAGACGATGTGGATAGTCTATAAAGGTGTTGTACTTTCCATATACATTGAATGTCGGGTATAGGGTACTTAGAGATTTGCCTTTGCACCACTATTCAATCAACATTAGTGCAAGCTTAAGTTACAAGAACGGGGAATTATTCTTAAACTTCAAATTTGGTACATCGGGTTTACTCTAATTGTGTTCATTTCAATTAGCCTATAAAAGGGTTGGTAAAGATAGCTAGAGATAGTTGTATGGGTAGATAGTTGATCAGCAATTGATTCTCACGAAATTTATTCAAGTTAATTTTATTCTTCTCACAAGATTTCAAATATATGTGCGCTCAATGTGTTGTTAATTTTGAGGCATCAAACCCAGCAAGGGGGAAGATATAGATACACCGCACAACAAGTGAACGTAGTAGAGTTCATACCTTCTTATTTCAGGTCGCTCCGAGGAGAAAAATGTCATAACTGAAGAGAAGTCATTGTTTTAACTTGTTACTTCTTGTGTATTACTCCAACTTCCTGGGGGAAGAGACGTAAGAAACAATTTATTATGGGAAAAGTGATACACAATGCTATGATAATCCCTTTATAGTAGTCATTAGCTTGAAAGTTAAAATGAGTAAACCCGGACTTCAGTGTTATCATTTCGACCACTTAGAGGGATTAGTTGTCTTCATCTGAGGCTTAGTTGAGTTGGATGTTACTAGATATATCACCACTATCCTAGACGGGGAAATGTGTACATCAAGGACGCACAACAAGATCACATGATCGAGATTTATAATATATTCTGAAGGTTAGCCCGCATTGATCGCTAGTGCTTCGAATTGTTATTTTGGTGTTATCGCTTCAACTCCGTCATCAGATAGAGTGTGTAGTTTAGGTTTTTGGGATTCATACAATGAGACTAGATGCATCACTTCAACTACATGGGCAAAGCGATACCTCAACACTGTTTGTATGCATTAATTGAGACTTGAGGGGAAGTTATGTGAGAAGGATTATTCATGTGTGAAAAGATACATTGGTGATCCATTTTATGTTCCCGTAACGGATAATCACTATGCTTATTATCAAAGAAGCAGTCATATTTGATATGGGTATCTACTCATTTCTCGGTGCACTTAATCATTCTAAGCTTGCAATAAATCATTGAAACTGCTTATAAGAAGATTGTTAGTTCGGGGGAAGCTACTAAAGCTTCTAAATGATGAATATGTGGCATGCATGGGGGGGGCTGATTCAAAACATCTCCTTAACCACATGGAAGCTTCTAGGAAAAATTTGTAAGTAATTCTGTATATCGTCCCATGAGGGAAGATTGTTAGCATTTCACTTATACGCGACAACATACAAAGTTACCATAGTTTCTGTCACCACCAAACACATGGACTAGTTTAGGCATTCTATTATATTTATAAGTGTTTGGTGGTATATATACCCTTAATGGCTTCCATAGAGGGTGTGACTATTGTTACAATTTCACATATCAAACTTTATTTCTCTCTCTAACTCACTTTCTCACTACAAATGGCTATTACTTAGTTTGAGTCTCCCGAATCTCCGAATACGTGATTCTTGGTACTTCGCAAAATTTTCTTTGAAAAAGGTCTAAAGAAGTCTTATTAACCTGAATATTCCATCTTCAATCATCAAAAACCCAATTGCATCTTCACTCTTGCTCATTATACGTAAATTAAGATAAACTCTTGATCAGTTGCCACTACAACAAAACAAGGGTTTAGGGTCAGTTTTTTATTAGGGTCGACAAAATCGACCCTAGATTAAGTGGGGGCCACCACTTTCTCAAAAAAATAAAGTCAAGTATTAGCTGTGGGGACAATGTGGGGACGACCAAGTCGTCCCTAAAATAAAAAATAATAATTTTTACCCATTTTTATTATATTTTGTTATTTAAAAGTAATATAAATAATTTTCTATGAAATTAAAATTTTAGGGACGACCAAGTCGTCCCTAAAATAAAAAGAAAAATAATTTTCCCCCTTTTTATTACAGTTTGTTATTTAAAAGTAATATAATTAATTTTCTGTAAAATTAAAATCTTAGGGACGACCAAGTCGTCCCTAAGATAAAAAGAAAAATAATTTTCCCCCTTTTTTGTTATATTTTGTTATTCAAAAGTAATATAATTAATTTTTTGTAAAATTAAAATCTTAGGGACGACCAAGTCGTCCCTATAATTAATTATATAAGTCAGTCTGAGGATCATTTTAAGAGGGATTGTCCCAGGTATAATCATAAGAAATCTCAAGGTTTTGTCAAGAATGAAGATCAGGTATCCGATTCTGGAGCTGATAGGTATGGCAATGCTGATGTTATGATGGCTATGAGTGTTCATGAACTTTTGGACTGGATCATGGATTCAGGGGGCTCATACCACAATATGACATACAGGAGAGATTATTTGGTTGATTTTAAAGAGTATGACGGTGGTAATGTACTGCTAGGTGATGGCAGGGAATGCCGTGTACGGGGGACAGGTAAGGTTCGAGTACGAATGAGGGATGGGTCAAGTTTCTTGTTGGACAACGTTAGGTATGTTCCAGAATTAAGACGAAACTTGATATCGCTGGGCACTCTTGAAAAAGAGGGTTTTACCATGAAGATGCAGTCGGGCAAGATCAAGGTTATAAAGGGTTCACTAGTGGTACTATCAGGAACAAGAAGGGCTAATTGCGTATATACCTTGAACGGTCAGGCTGTGACCGGGAAGACAGAGAAGGGTAGGAAACAGTTAGGAAAAGTTCAGACTGGGTGGAAGATCAAGACAGGTGATGTTCTTGATTCTTGTAATCAGAAGTCTACACAACAATGTATGAAGAGTGGGGTCGCTAAACATTTGGATGTTGCAGGGTTACAGCAGCAGAATGGGTTGGTTGAGAAGACAAACGTGACACTCTTGGATAAGGTACGTTGTTTTCTGATTAAGTCTGGTCTGTCCAAGGTTTTTTGGACAGAGGATACAACCATGTCTACATATCTAGATAATAGGTCACCATCAGCAGCGATTGGATTCAAGAAGACTATAGATATGTTTGGGTTTTTTGGTTGGCTTGCTAGTATTGAGCAAGGAATGCTTGAACCGGTTAAGTTCAAGTGCATATTCCTGGGATACCATAAAGGTATGAATGTTTATCAACTTTGGAGGTTAGAAGACGTTACTTCAAAGGTAGTGCTTTACAGGAATATGGGTTTCAATGAAAGTGGGCAATACAAGAAAACTTTCATTGGTTCTGGTGCATGTACAAGTTCAGTGCAAGTGTTGCAAGGAGTTGGGTTTGAGGTGGAATCTCAGGAGAATCATGCATTTGAGGTGGAACCTCGAGGGAATGTGGATCATGTAGATGTTCCAAAGGAAGTACAAACTCAAGATTTGATATACTATCATCTAGCACGTGATAGGGAGCAACACTTAGCACGGGAACTATTCAAGTATAGAGAAGACAGTAATGAGTATGCTTTTGCAGTTGCTGCAGTGGAGAAGATATATGCACAAGAGTCATTGACTTTCAATGATACAATTTCTTGTGAGGTTATTTCCAAGTGGATGGATGGATTGAAAGAAGAAATGCATACTCGGTTAGATGTGCATGTGCTCAACAACGGTTGTAGGAAAAGCAGTGACGACAGATACGGTAATTACTGGGAGTATACACCAGGTATGATCATACATCTATTTCTCTATATAGAGTGTATGGTATTTTCTTGCGGATGCAAGGCTGAGATCTCAGTTACCAAGGGTTTGCTGGTTAAAGCAAAGGGAGATATACTTGGTATTAAGATTATCAGGAATCAGAGTGGTAATACTCTGAGGGTGTCACGGTCCAGGTTATACAACGGAAAGTTGGTACATACTTTGTTGAAGGGACACTCCATACTGTCGTTGGAGGATAGTCTATCAGGGGACTGTGATGTGGAGAAGAATAGTAAGTGGTCATATATATATGCAGTTGGAAGCCAGGAGTATCAGGTGGTCTGCACGAGACCTAACATAGCATCTGCAGGTGTGGGTATGTTGGATAGGTTTGATAATGAATTACAGATTTACGTATAGGTTTTTGTGGATTATGAATACACCATGGGTAGATCGATCACTGTCATGGGTAGATCAATCACAAGGTACGGGTTGTTGATACATGGATGTGCGAGGAGCTGGGAAGCTAAGTTGCAGCACACGGAGGCTTTATGGACAACTAAAGCGGAGTATATGACACTTATGGTGGTTGTGAAAGGAGTTATTTGGCTAAGGGGATTCTTGGAAGAGTTAGGCGTGAAGCTTAACACTGTTGCAGTTAATTGTGATACTCAGGGCGCGATTCATTTATCGCGGAATTTTGTTTTTCATGATAGGACTAAGCACATCAATGGGCGTTATCACTTTATCAGAAGAGTCTTGGATGCAAACACGGTTGAAGTTCTGAAGGTGGGTGTTGAAGACAATGGTGCGGATGTCTTGACGAAGGTGATACCTAGACGCAAGATACAACACTGCTTGGAGCTGCTGAGTGTTGGGATAGGCTAATATAAGCCTAAGGTGGAAATTGTTATGTAATAGTCTTTAATTAGCCTAAGTCGTGTCTAGAGGATAACTTCCGAGTTTCCTAAATAGCTAATAGATTAAAGGTCAGTTGGTTGTTCTAAGCCCAAACTGACCCTTAGGACTATGTATTAGTCGGTTCCCCCTCATCTCTATAAAAGGAGGTGAGGGGGGACGAGATTCGCAACGCTTCTTTATCAATAAAACTAATCGGTTGGATTAGGGTACATAACTTGTGGGATTTACTTTTCTGTCGATTGCATCATGATCGAATATTATTCGCATCTAGTGACTAGGTTGTAATCGAATTACTACACAGATTGTGATAACAGTCCTTGATGGGATTGATCATACGGAATTACCAAGAAAAACATATGTGGATGTGAGATGTGTGGACCAAAATCTGATCAAAGCTTTTTACCGTTGGGTGCACAAGATGAGTTGCTCAAAGGTACTAATCATGCTTTCACTTTAATAGTATTCTTCCCGTATTCATCTATAGTGGTCAAACAGAAGCTAGAATTATGCAGTCAAAGATAGTACTGTTTGTTATTTGTGATCCAAACAACTCATCTTGGGGTCTGCGTGAATGTTGGAAAGATACACATTCTATACTTCCTTAATTATAGGGATTCTTATTTATCCTTTATTAATCCTACATATTAAACGTAATATTGGAGAATATCATTTCTTATGTTGAACGTGATTCAACAACATCCATCAAATATGGAAGTAGTTATTCACGAAAAGTATGGGAAAACATGTTTAGGAATTCTGTTTTGATTTATTCAAATATCATATATATTAATCGGTTATTGTCAGACGTACAATGTATGTGTCTTCATAGAGGCTCAAGAACATTTTTGGACATATATTATTTACGTGTATATATTCTTACATTTTTTTAATATCATTTTTGTAACTTTTGTTTCCGGCGTCTAAGTTATGTTATTCGTCATTTCAAGTTATTTTGTTAGATTTGAAGTATCTTGATTTACAATTTATGTATTGGTAATAATTGTTAGGTGTTATAATGAGTGTTTGTGCTTACTTTCGATGTAACTATGTTCGATTTTGTTAGCTAACTGAAATTAAAATTTACACATATATATAAATATATTTTGTATAAAGTTACTATTGATCTTGATGATTCAGAAAATTAAGCAAAAAACACGAAATCTAACTTGTTGCATGAGTGAGCTACCATGTAGAATTAAAATTTCCACAAATTCAATAACTTATGACTAGTTATAACGATAGTAAAATAAAGTCATTAATCATAAAGAAATGTCGCATAATGTTTAATGAGATTATCACGCGTCTAAAACATTAAAAGAAAAACATAGCTTATTGGAATAATAATATGTGGTGTTAGACAAATACAGCTTAAAAACAATTGAAAAGCACGACCAAAACACAAGTTCTCACATACAACCTAACGTAGATAAAAGCACGAGAAAACAACACTTTCTTTCTTTTTGGTAGTGGTTTCTTGCGTTTCCTTAGTTTCATCCGTCGGTTATTGCAACCAAGGCAGTTTGGCCACTAGAATCGTGCGTAAGTTTGGGTCGTAGGGGCAAGCCGACAAACACGCAACACTCAAGCATATGTATTCTCTTGATGAAATAAGGCCTAACATTTGGGTCATCGTCCTAACACGATGTAGTTAGTGATGCTAGATCTCTAGGAAGATTGTATACACTAGCCCTTCATTTTGGAAAAAAACAACACAACCCATTATTTTTTTTAATAATTTGTCAATAAAAAACAACAATAATGATTAAAGGCAGTATTAGAAATTTACTAAGAGGAGGAAAATAGAAAATATCAATTCGGGTTATGTCAGTAACTCAAGTAACTCAGTCTTTGTTGTTGTAACGATAATCATTTTCTTTTAAAGAAAGTGAACATGTTTAGGTAGAACCAAAACTGTTATTATAAGCACAATATTTAGAACCTACTTAGTATGAAGGTTGTCTCGTGTCTTTTGAAGGGGTAAAGCTAAAATATGATTTAGCAATTTGGATATCTAAAGTTTCGAATAATGGTTTTATGTATCCGAAAATCCAAAACTATGTATCAACATGTTTAGAATTTTTGTTAATTTTTTTATCTATATGTTTCAAAGTTACAATTCAAATATCCCTATTTTTTAATTAATTATAATCAAATTTTTGGATACCCGAATATGTATATTTATAAACACCGCTAATAGAGAAAGCAAATTCAAAAATTTAGATAACATGATCTAAAGTAATACGAAAATGTCGTTAACCACTATATTTTGATGTAACTATTGGTTAATATTTTTACCATTATATTATTTACTCTCTCATGAGATCGGAATAAAATTTATATTCGATGAAAATCGATATTTGATAACAAAACTTCTATTGGAATTTGATATTAAGTCCATACAATCTTAGCATCTACTTCATTGTTCCTTAATCTTTAAAGCTTATCCAGTCTCAAGTCATCGTAAATGATCATGTGTGAGTGTAAGCACTCAATTGCCCGTGCAACATCAAGGGAAAATTTGATGGCAATATGTCCATCTAAATTGATTGGTTGCATTTTCACTAAGTGCTCCTTCAACGTTTCACCCTTAAGAAGCTCAGTTATTATCATCATCATCGGTTCCATGCTTGCACCAGTAAACTATAATTAATCCAATTTCAACAAACATTAGCAATTATAATTAAATGTTATCGAACATTTGAAATTGATAGCATGCAACTTTTTTGTTGTGATCATAACAAAGATAATACTTTCATAATATTCTCGTGTTGCGATGTAGATAACATCCAAACCTCTCTCACGAACCAGGTTTTGTTATATAACATGTTATGCTTCTCCCAAACATCTTATTTTATGACTTTCACCACAACGAACCTGTTTTTATATTTGAAAAATGCACACATAATAGTTAACATTAAAAACCTCAAACATATATACTATATTTTAAAGAGTAAATTGTATAAATCGTCCCTAAAGTTTGGCCAAAATGCATGTTTTGTCCTAAACGTTACGAAAGTGCAGGAATCATCCTTATTTGGAAATTTTAATGCAAGTATCGTCCTTATGGGGAAAATTCTTGGGACGGAACACGCAAAATGGCCAAAATATTTAGGACGAAACATGCAGATAGCAAAACCTCAAGGATGAAAATTTGCAAAATAGTTTGATTTTTGGACCATATTAGCACTTTCAAAATATTTGGAACAAAACCTACAAAATGTCCAAACTTCAGGGACGATTTATGAAATTCTCTCTATTTTAAAGGATGTACGAGTGAAACAATGAAATTATAACTTACATTCCCCCATACACCTAGGCATGGCCTCCTTAACCAATCCTATTACTGATGGATACTAGTATTAGATCAATTGTTCATTTCCAGCCCATTTAATTTTTTTAAAGAGAACGGGTCAATCTTCTTTGCTATAAGTTATCCGAGCTAACTATGATGATGAAAAACAATATATCTATTGGTTCGAGTATTGCACATACATAAATGTTATCATACATGCTTTTGTAACATTATATTTGAAGCTGTTGGTTCAATTTGAAACTCAAAAGTGTGTCTTTAGATTGTTTTTGAAGTCATCGTCTATTTGAATTCTTTTTATCAGATAAAACAAAAAGTTAGAAAGATACATATACTTTAAACTTTTATTCTCATTCTAATTAAAAGTTTTATAAATAGACAAATTTAATATGCCGTTAAAAAGAAATAGAGTAGTAATAAAGAACATTCTATTTATAGTATCTTATATGAAATAAATTTTATTAATTATACTCATGTGCACTAATAAAATTTAACATAATTGGATTTGAAGGTTCCATATATGTACATTTATTTCTCCTCATTAAACACTTTCATGATTTGAATGCCTGTGTATTCATATTCGTCAATGCAACTTGTATCTCATTTTACCCATGTGTCATTACATCTTTATCATGGTCCGTTTTTCTTTAGAAATAATATATATTTGTTATACACTATTTATATATTTATTGGTCCTTATTTTTATAAAAAATGTTAAATACCTAAATTGAAAAAAAATATTAATTTTTATTCTAAACAACAAAAATCACATATGAACAATATAAACACATGTGGATAATTTAAAACATATATAGGCAACTATTTCTCTAATCGTATATTAACAATAAAACACATGCAAACATAATTTATTAAACATCCTTTTACTTTTTCATAGTGAAAACATGAATAAATTCTATTAATCGAAACAAAAATTTTGAGAAATTAAAGAACATTTGTGTAGCTTTACAATCACACCATATCTATATTAATATGGAATATTTGAACTTTTAAAGCAAGGATGTCATGTAAAAATGAATATGTGAACTTCTATCGAATTCAAGTTAGACGTTTGGTACAATTCAAATAACATCAAACATGGATGCATGGTTTTAACACCCAAATAGCCATATTGTATAAACGACATTACGATAGGTAGATTTTGAAAAAATCTATAGCTTTTATAGCTTCAAATAATGGGGCCATAAATTCTCAGCCACAAAATATATAATACTTTAACTCACAAGTATTATATTTGTTTATAATTTTAGAATTTTATATAAAATATATTATTTAATTTCTATTATTATTTTCTAATGTGTCATTTTTTTTCTTTCTTCAAATTCAAGTTCTAAACTCGTCAATAAACCAATCGAACCCCTAAAGTTTATTCATATGAACTTTGTGAAGATTTCAATCATTCTAAAAATAATATATAAACCTACTTAAATTCAACTAGTGACATGCATAATGATATTAAAGTAACAATTTTCCTCATTTTATGATTTTAACCAGTTATTTATTTATTTTTTGGGATACCTTTCTTAAATTACTTTCGATTGTTTTCTTTCATCCTTGTCAAGATCTCGATTTTAGTTTTAGAATTTTAAGATTTTATAATTTTAAAATATTATAAAAAAATGATTTAGATCTTACATAAGTTCTTTGCATGCTAAAGATTTTATGAAATTCCGATCTCGTGACAATCGCTATTTAAAATCTGCTACGACCCGATCTTATTTTTCTCGAATCACAAACAAAAAAACTACGAAGTACAAATTTATGGCTTGTGTTCCATATAATTAACATAACAACATGTTAATTTTTTTTAAATATTTTATGATGATAATTTAAGACAACATTTTTTTCAAATATTCATATAAATTTATATTTATGATAAGACAACATTTTTTTAAAATATTCATATAAATTTATAATTTTGATATATAATAATATGTAAATTTGTACAATAATATAAAGACATTAAGAAAAATGACATCATAATAAACACTTACGACTGATTTAACTTTATGATTACGATCTTGTAAAATAATACATAAGATCTCAACCTTTAAGACTTTTCATTTTCTTCTATTTCATTTGTTAAAACTAGACACATGCGGGTTATTTTTACCTCATTAAATGATTAAGTGGTTTAAACAAAAAATAAAATGATTAAGTGGCATGTATCAAAAAACCCATAATACAATTTTATAACGATTAAAAACTCAATATAGTTTTATAAAATGGTATTAAAAATTACAAAATTAAGGATACATAAATTATCACAATATTTAACTTCAAAATAAAATTATTCGAACAATATTACCTGTTATACTATTCGTTCAAATTCCGTGCGTACATGATTAATGTAAGTGGTTTGTTGATTAACAATTAAGAAATAACTATTTTGAATAAAAATGTTGAAAATAGTGTATTAAATTATAATAACAAGAATTGAAATAAGTTAATATTAATTTGCGCGAAGCAAATTAAAAAACATAATTATCAAATATATAAACATTAAAAGTTCTTAAAAAAACAAATAATATATATATAATTATTAATTATTATCAGACATGCTTACAAAATTTAGAAAAAAAATCGTGAGTTCACGAGTATTATAACTAGTATATGTAAAATCGTAATAACGAAATTATTATTTAATCGTTATTTACTTCTAATTTTTGTACACGAGTATTAAAACTGATTTGATATTTTTAATTTGATTAATATAACTAATGTTTGTTGCCTGATGGTTTTCCGTTATTTTAAATAAATTCTTTTAAATGCCAGTTGAATACTAGTTCTTTTTTATTAAGGAGTAGTATTTTGTTAAAAATAGTCTCACCGACATTTGATAATTTTAAAGTTCACGCAACCTTTCACTATATAATACCCACCAACTCTCATATTATTCCAAATCGTTTCATAACAATCGTAAGTTCTCTCTCTTTTTACTGGTTCATATTTGTGTTATCGTTGTTTACAATTAGATTAGTTTAATATCATGGCTTTGTTATAACTTATAGCATGCATGCACGATGCATCATTCCATCTAAGTGCTTATTACGTTAGTTCTTTTGTGAAGAACATAAAAACTAGTGTATTCTATCTAATCTTCGGTTTTATGTCTTCAGAAACAATTTGATTCAAGTTAGTAAGGCAATGGCGATACTTTCGCTACGCGTTTTCATAATTCTCGTCATATGTTGTTGTGCAACCTTTGCTGAATCAATGACCATGAAGTACAAAGATCCGACTCAGCCACTACGTTTACGAATTAATGACTTGATGCTGCGAATGACATTAGAAGAAAAGATTGGCCAAATGACACAGATTAATGGAGAGGTTGCTACAAGTGACCTAATGCAGAACTACTTTATAGGTGAATTGGAAGTTCACTACATATCTTATTTTTTGTATTCAAACACTTCAAGATTCGTATAATTAAGAGTATGATTATAAGTTTATAACGGGTTTTGAGTTTTCTATAGGGAGTATTAGTGTTCCGGCGAAGGAAGCATCTTCGAAGACATGGATTAATATGGTGAACGGGTTTAATAAAGGAACCTCGTCTACCCATTTAGGGATACCGGTGATGTATGGAAGTGATAATGTCAATGGAAACAGTAATGCTTTTGGAGCCACCATTTTTCCACAGAATATTGCACCTGAAGAAACAAGGTAAATAATCATATGAACTTTTGTATCAATTTTGATCGATTCTTTTATTTGAGCCGAGTGTTTGATCTTCAAACTAGTTATAATGATCATGTTCTAACAACTGTGATCCTTTTGAAACTCTTGAATAGGGACCCTCAATTGCAGAAAATCGGAGCTCCTTACTATGACGCGGTACGAAAGGGTGTTGCAACCATCAAGGTTTCGTATCCAAGTCAGAATGGACATAAGAATAAAGAGCTTATAACGGGACTTCTCAAGGACAAACTCAAATTCAGAGTAAATTACTCCTTCATTCTATTATTATTATTATCAACATTTCCCTTTCATTATATTATTATAGTGTAATGACAAGGCTTTTTGGTTAATGTTTTCAGGGATTTGTGATCTCAGATCTTATGGGTATTGGCATGATTACCCATCCAGCGCGTGTTAATTATGCTTACATGATTGAACAAAGTGTTGGTGCTGGCGTAGACATGGTACGTTGGCTTTAGTACATCATAACATAGAATTAACTAAGTATATTTTATTTTGGTTGGGTGTGATCTCTTACTTTGTAAAATTATGGCAGATTATGGTTGAAAACAACTACCAAGAGTTCATGGACGGCTTAACCTCCCTTGTGAAGAACAAAGTCATTCCAATTAGACGAATCAATGATGCAGTTAGGAGGATCTTACGTGTGAAGTTCATCTTGGGCTTGTTTGAAAACCCATTAAATACTGATCTAAGCAATGTGGAAGACCTTAGAGAGCAAGTTGAAAGACAGAATAAAAAAGATATGGCTATGCAAGCTATGTGTATTGACCAGTCGATGATTCCATTACGCAAAAGAACAGCGAGAATCTTGGCAGCGCCTACTCATGATGATAACAACGGGAATCACTGTGCTAGATGAACGGCTATTAAGGAAGAAGATCAATTACAAAAGGTATATATGGATCTTTTGTTACCATTTTTGTAGCGGACACAACCTATTGATCTTTTATATTCAGCTGCATTAACTATTTATATTGATGTTACAGGCACATCCATTTTATCATGAATTGTCCCTGTTTGAGTTGAAGCTCAAGAACCGCTCAACCTATTAGCAGAACAAGTTAAAAAGATGGGAATTAGAGTTGTGCTACTCGAGAATGGTGTTAAGATTGAAATTGAGACTAGTGAATTATGAAAGATGAGACTACTTCGTCTCTAGTTATGTTGGTAGTTGTCGTTGACTTGTCGTGATTGTTTTTGAAGTTAGAATATGTTTAGAATTGAGCTATTTCGTGGAAGTTTTTTTTCTTCAATGTTTGCGGAGTACGTATGGATACTTTTGGATAACATTTCACCAAGGGATGATAGTGTGGCTAAACGCATGTCGTTCTTTGTTTTTTGGCATTATCGATCAGTTCATGAAAACATTAGGTATATCAGTTGTTTGGCATAGTTTAGGTTTAGTGAGCCAGACTTATTATGTACATATGGAATACAAAACACATATACTAGGCAACATATTTTATAGTGTTGGTTTGACAATCTCTCAAATGGTGCATTTAACTTTGCTGTGTTATTCTTTTTAATCTCGTGTTTATTATGTTTTCAGGTTTTGCATATGGGCTTATGTTTCGCTACTGGGCCTTGGTCTTTCGTTGGTTGGCTTTGAAGCCGTTGTGTCTTTTTGACCAAAAGGTGTATATCACCCTAGTCATTGACTAGGGTTTGGCTATCACACATTCACAACACACATATCTGTGTGTGTGCGCAGCTCTCTCTCTCTCTCATTTCATCCATGGAGGTTTGACCTGGGAGTTTGATGTTCATCTTGTATAGCTGAGTGTTTGAGTGATCTCTTGTATTGTAAGGGAGAACGGATCAACCTAGTTAGGACGTTCTCACCATTTCTATTGTAATCGTTCGATTAGCACCCGTTTGGGGACTAATCTTTATCTTTCTGTTTTAAACCTTGATTTATAATAAATTACACCAAGGGGTGGTTGGTTGGGTGTAAAGATCTCTCTTGTCTGTGATATTATGTTTATTAACATGGTATCAGAGCGCTGGTTGTAGATCTTTCAGCCTATCTAATCTCTCTCGGTTCTTTTTATTATAATCATTTTTTTTATTTTTCGAAACCCTAATTAATTTTTTAGGGTTTTATACTTTGGGTGGTGATTCTTACTCTCTTGACGTATCTGGAAGCTTGTTTTGGTGGTGTCGTTCGTTTTCTTGGAAAATATTATTAGGGTTTTCAAAAACCCTAATTTTATTTTTTTGGGGTTTTGTTTCTGTGGTGCCCAGGAAGCTTTAATAGGTGTTGCTGTTGATTTATTCGGTGGTGTCGTTAAAAATCTTGAAGATTGGATTAGGGTTTCTTGAAACCCTAATTTAATTTTTTGGGGTTTTCTCTATTATTGGTATCCTGGTATCACCTTGGTGGTGTCGTTACCATTTTTTGCTAATTTACACAGGTATATTTGCTAGGGTTTGCTAACCCTAGCTTGTTACTTTTTGGGGGGTTTCTGATTGGTGGTTCACCCATCCTCTAGACTAAGTGAATCTAGAGATTGGGTGTCTTTTTGCTGTTTCCGCTGTAAGTCTTCTTTCATTCTTCTTTCTTGCCTCTTTCTTGGTTACTTTTGTGGGTCACTGTTGTCTTGTGTGTGGGTGCAAACGGATTCGGTTAACATCTTGATCCTCCAGCCTTGACTGGTGTGGATACCTGCTCTGGCCAATCCCAGTCCACAGCTTGACATTTCTGGTGCTCACCTTCTGAGTGTTTATTGTGATTATATTTGTCTTGTTCTATCTGCTTTTTTTTACATGCCTTGGTTTGTCTGTTTGTTTTGCTTTCTGCTTATTGCTTTGGGTGCTTATTGCTCTCTCTGTGTGTGAGTTATGAGTGCTAGTGGTGCTCCTCCTCCACCACCCAATGGTGGAGGAGGAAATGGTGGTGGTGGGGGCTTCCCTAAGACCACCACCAATCATGTTGCTCTCATCAGCAATTTGGATGCTGGAAACCCACTTCACATTCATAATAGTGATAATAGCAGCTTTGTCCTTGTCCCTTTCAAGCTATTGGGGACTGAGAATTATAAGATGTGGAACAATGCTATGAGACTTGCTTTACAAGCTAGGAACAAATTTGCTTTTGTTGATGGGTCTTGCTTAAGAGAGTCTTATACTGATGATGTGTTGTGTGCTCAATGGGATAGATGCAATGCTATGGTTCTTACTTGGATTATGAATGTGGTTTCCAGTGATGTTTATATGGGTCTTGTTTATTCTGAAAATGTTGCTAATGTCTGGAAAGAGCTTAATGAAACTTATGACAAGGTTGATGGTTCCATTGTTTATAATTTGCTTCAAAAGATTGGGTCTGTTAAACAAGGGGGTAGTTATATATCTGATTATTATCATAGGTTAAACTCTCTATGGAGAGAGTTTGATGTTGTTTCTAAGATTCCTAAATGTGTTTGTGCTGTTAAATGCTCTTGTTCTGCTAGCACTGAATTAGCTTTGCATCAGCAAATCATGAGGCTTATGCACTTTCTTATGGGGCTTGATGACTGTTATCAGCCTGTTAGGACTGCTCTTCTCACCAGGGATCCACTCCCTGATGTTAAGGAAGCTTATGTCACTGTATCTAGAGAGGAATCACATAAGGGTGTTCCTGATAACTCTGATCATGCAGAGGCTAAATTGAACGCTACTTCCTTTGCTGCTAAGACCTTTAATCAAAATAGGAGAAACACTTCCAATGTTTCTAATAGAACCCCTAACAAGGGCAATGGGTCTAAAAACTTTAGGGGTCCTAACCCTAATCTTTTGTGCACTCATTGCAATCAAATTGGTCATACTGTTGATAGATGTTTCGAATTGATTGGTTATCCTGCTGGTTATATAAAAAAGGGGGTAATAATCAAAGGCAAACTGTTTTTAAACCCAACTTTAATGCAAATTGTGATATCAAAACTGGAGAAAAATAAGCTTCCACTTGTAATTCTCCAAACTCTTTCACCACTGAACAAATGCAGAAGCTTCTTAACTTGATCAATGACTCCTTTGACAACACTCAGTCCAATATGGCAGGTAGAATCTCTTTCTTTAATGCTAATGTTTGGTTCAATGTGAATTTTTCCAAGTTCTTTTGTGGGAACTCTAAATTTCTTGTTAAAACCATTACTTTGGGGTGGATTATTGATTCTGGGGCTAACCAACATCTTACCACTTCCACAGTTGGTATGTTCAATGTTGTTGATATTTCCAACCTCAACATCTCTATTGGTCACCCCAATGGCACTGTTGCCAATATAAGTCACATTGGTGACCTCAAACTTTCTAACAATGTTATTCTTCATGATGTGTTGGTTGTTCCTAGTTATTGTGTTAGCTTGATGTCTGTTAACAAGCTTATTAAGGATAGTAAATTGTTTGTTGGTTTTGATGAGGATAAATGTTACATTCAGGACTTGGCCAAGGGGACTACTTTGTGGACTGGTAGTGAATCTGGGGGGGCTCTACTTGTTTGATGACCTTAAGACTAAAAGCCTTGGTACTGTTAATACTGCTATGACCTTTAATACCTCTAAGGATATTTGGCATTGTAGACTTGTTCATCCCTCTGACCAAGTTCTCAATGCTCTCAAAATTGACCTCAAACTTTCTAAAAACACCTCCATATCTGTTTGTGAAACTTGTCACAGGGCTATACAAACAAGGGAACCCTTTCCCTTGAGTGATCACAAGTCCAGTAAACTTGGTGATCTTGTTCACTTGGACTTGTGGGGCCCTTACAAGGTTCCTAGTAAGGAAGGGTATAGATACTTCCTTACTATTATGGATGATTACTTTAGAGCTGTGTGGACTCACTTTCAGAAATCTAAGGATGAGGTTTTTGAGTGGTTGACTCAATTTATTAATCTTGTTAAAACTTAGTTTGATGCCAAAGTTAAAAAATTTCAGATCTGATAATGGGACTGAATTGGTCAATAACAAAGTACACATTATGCTCTCTTCTTTGGGTATCATCCATCAGACCTCTTGTCCTCATACCCCTCAGCAAAATGGGATTGTTGAAAGGAAACATAGACACCTGCTTAATGTGGCTAGGAGTCTTATGTTTCAGGGTGGGATTCCTATCAATTTTTGGTCTGAATGTATTTTAACTGCTGTTTATTTGATCAACAGACTCCCCTCTTCTGTCTTAAATGGTAGGTCCCCTATGAATTGCTTTTTAGCAAAAAACTAAATCTCTCTCATTTGAAATGTTTTGGATGTCTGTGTTTTTCTACTTGTCTGAATAACAATGACAAACTCACACCTAGGTCTGAGAAATGTGTTCTCATTGGTTATTCTTCTGTTAAAAAGGCTTATAAACTGTTTAGCTTGGATAATAGAAGAACTCTTTTCTCTAGGGATGTGAAGTTCTATGAAACTGTCTTTCCTTTCAAAATGAAAAACAATAGTGAAAAGGACTCAACTGATGTAGTTGTTACAAGTGATGTTGATCTCTTAACATTTTTTGATAACCAAACAAATGCAAGTCCCAATGATGATGAGAGAGCATCACCTGGTTTGGATGGTAGGGTTCACCCTACTATTGATGATTCCCTTGAGGATCATCAAGAGGAGAACCCTACAACCACCATAGGTGAAAATGTGCAAATCTGCTCTAAGGGCAACTTTGAAAATGAAAATTCTTCTAATTATTTCATTGATCATAGTGGGGACCATTCTATAGAAGAGGAGCAACCTGTTAGAAAGTCTAGTAGACCCACTAAGCTGCCTGCTAAGCTTAATGATTTTATTCTTGATAGTAAACTCAAGTATGGTATTGAGAAGCATGTTAATTATTCTAAGTTGAATACCACCAACTTTTGTTTTGCTACCACACTTAACAAATCTGTTGAACCATCCACCTACTATGAAGCTGTGAAAGATAGTAGGTGGGTTGAGGCTATGAACAATGAAATTGAAGCCCTTTTAAGGAACAATACTTGGACCTTATGTGATTTACCTGCTAATAGAAAGGCTATTAATAATAAATGGATCTATAAGATTAAATACAAGTCTTCTGGTCTTGTTGACAAGTTTAAAGCTAGGGTTGTTGTTAAAGGTTATAGTCAAAGGGAAGGCATTGATTTTGATGAGACTTTCAGTCCTTGTTGTTAAAATGGTTACTGTTAGGTGTCTTGTTAGTATTGATGTCTCTAATGATTGGCCTCTTTTTCAACTTGATGTCAACAATGCTTTCTTATATGGTGATCTTGATGAGGACATTTGCATGACTCTTCCTTTGGGGTTCAATTCCAAGGATAAAGGTAAGGTGTGTAAGCTTAATAAAGCTTTGTATGGTCTCAAGCAAGCCCCAAGGCAGTGGAATGCAAAACTTACCACTGTCTTGGTTGAGCATGGCTTTTGCCAAAGTAAATTTGATTACTCTATTTACACTAAACAGAATGGTAACATGTTTATTGCTCTTCTTGTCTATGTTGATGATTGTATCATTACTAGTAAATGCATTGAGGAAATTGAATCATTTAAATGCTTTCTGAAAACCAAATTTATGATTAAATACCTTGGAATTATGAGGTATTTCTTAGGTATTGAGGTTCTTGAAAACTCCAATGGGATCTGCATAACCCTAAGGAAGTATTGTCTAGAGCTCATACATGAGTTTGGTTTGCTTGTTGTTAAACCAGTAGCAACCCCATTACCTGAAAATTGTGTTTTGGCTGTTGATGAAAGCAAGGATGATAAATTTTTGTTAAATGTTTTTGAGTATCAAAGATTACTTGGGAGACTTATTTACTTAACCCATACCAGACCTGATATATCTTATGTTGTTCATTGCCTTAGCCAACACATGCATGCACCCCTTCAGTCTCATCTTAAAATAGCCTTAAGGGTTATTAGATACCTCAAGAACTCTCCTGGTATTGGTATCTAGTTCTATAAGGATACCTCTTTAAAGGTGTCTTGTTTCACTGATGCTGATTGGGCCAAATGTCTTAAAACCATGAAGTCTGTGTCTGGATACTGTGTCTTTCTTGGAAGGTCTCTTGTCTCTTGGAAGAGCAAGAAGCAACCCACAGTATCCAGATCTTCAGCTGAGGCTAAGTATAGGTGTATGGCAAGTGCCACTTGTGAGGTTATTTGGATCAATAACTTGCTTAGTGATCTAAGGATTAAGTCCTTGTTTCCTGTTGATCTTTATTGTGATAGCAGTTTTGCTATTCAGATTGCTGCCAATCCTGTCTTTCATGAGAGGACTAAACATTTTGAAGTTGATGTTCATTTGGTAAGGGAAAAAGTTCAGGATGGTGTTATCAACACCATCAAGGTTGCCTTTCTTGATCAAACTGCTGACATCTTTACTAAGGCTCATGGCATTCATCAACACCTGAAATTATGCAAGCAGCTTAGGCTGGTAAACATGTTTGGTGTTTAATTTTGTGCTCTCTCCTTTGTTAGATTGAGGAAGGGTGTTGGTTTGACAATCTCCCAAAGGGTGCATTTAACTTTGCATTGTGTTATTTTTTTTTCTTGTGTTTATTATGTTTTCAGGTTTTGCATATGGGCTTATGTTTCGCTACTGGGCCTTGGTCTTTCGTTGGTGGGCTTTGAAGCCGTTGTGCCTCTTTGACCAAAAGGTGTATATCACCCTAGTTATTGACTAGGGTTTGGATATCACACATTCACAACACACATATCTATGTGTGTGCGCAGCTCTCTCTCTCTCTATCTCTCTCTCATTTCATCCATGGAGGTTTGACCTGGGATTTTGATGTTCATCATGTATAGCTGAGTGTTTGAGTGATCTCTTGTATTGTGGGGGAGAACGGATCAACCTAGTTGGGACGTTCTCACCATTTCTATTGTAATCGTTTGATTAGCACCCGTTTGGGGACTAATCTTTATCTTTCTGCTTTAAACCTTGATTTATAATCATTTACACCAAGGGGTGGTTGGTTGGGTGTAAAGATCTCTCTTGTCTGTGATATTATGTTTATTAACATATAGCAATGTGAAATTATTCGCAACAAAAAAAACCAAGTACCCTAGCTAGCCTTATTTGACAAATCCTTCTATTCTTTGCTGGAATTAGATAAGTATTCTTCTTCATCTTCGGTCTCCCTTAACCCTTGTAACTTCTCAAAGACCTTTCTCATATTCCACCTCTTCGAGACATCTGATTCACAACAATGAAAGCCGATCTCCATGAGGTCTATCATCTTAATCTCGTTGCTTTTTGTCCATTTCATGCATTTATCAAACACCTTGTCGGTGATCAACTCATGCCTCCCTATAGACATGGAGGGAACCAGGGTGGGTCCCGGGACACTGATGGAACTTTGCGGTATAGCTTTAGTTTTTGTAAAAAACCTTGATTTTTTGGTATATGTACCTGGTCAAATTGGGTCTCAGTTGTGTCCCTGCCTATAGAGTTGTTCACCCATGTCACAAACTCTTGTTCTGTAGTACTCTTACCTTGTTTTAGATAGTTTAATGGGGACTTCCCTGTTAGCATTTCTAAAATCAAGATCCCAAGACACCACACATCTGTCTTCTTCGTCACACGTTGTTTATATTTAGTGAATTCAGGTGACTCGTAGGCCTTCATGTATGCTTTCGCGGCTTCCTTTTCTACATTAGATGCTAGAGCATAGTTTATTAACAAGGGATTACAGTCATTACACTCACTGTCAAGAAGCACATTTGATGAGCTTAGATTGCCATGAGGTAGCGATAGGCCAGGAAATTGCTGGTGAAGATATATAACTAAGTCCTCTTGCTACACCCTGGATTATCTTTAATCGTGTTTGCCAATCTAATCCTGGCTCACCATCTTTTGGTTTAGCTGTAGATCATAAAACAATAAAATAAATCAGATATTACATATTTATAAAGATAATACAAACTTTCGACCCATATTTAAGTGGCATACCATGGAGATGACTAGCCATGCTACCATTTATATTAAAATCAGTGATCAAGATCCTTTCTTGTTTGTGGTAGATACATGCCACATATGGATCAAATTGGGATGTGATATACTTCCTAATAACATCATATGTGCATGAAAGTCTACTTTAATTCCCTCCTTGATGGCATCCTGCTTAAATCTCTTGGCAACCATGATTGGCCCTTTTGAAAGCACTGCCTGGTACGTAGTTCCCATACCTGATCCTCCTAATACTTCTGCTTCGGCACGTAGAAGTTCCTCCAAGCTAAACCTTTCCTTTCTGGTTCTCACAAAGTGAAAAGTCGTACTCGAATAGTAGGCTATGTTGTAATTCTCTTGATGATGGTCATGCGTCTGGACATCCGTGCAATACTCGATTAATCATTAATAGGCAAACCAATTATCTATAGAATCATATAAAATAACCACGCATCAAATCTAACTAAGTTGTTTTAATTGTCAAATACGTGATCAGTTTATTCCAACTTTTAATTTCCCATTAGAAGTCACAAATGAATCACTCCCTCGTGCAAACACAAAGAGTGTAAAGAGAAATTTGGATAATTAAGTGCAAACACAAGTACAACATTAATCTTTAAGTTAATTATGGTTATCATTAGCTAGTTGATCTTGGAAAACTGCATTTTTTTACCCATGACATATACAGAATTTCGTATGATAACCAAAATGAATGCATGAATCAAAGAAACAACTCACTTGATACTCGAGTTCGTTTTCAAGTTCTCTCACAATCTCTATCATCTATGGACGTGATTCACGGTCTCTATTTAAACACTGATAAGCAATTGATGCAAATGCTTTCAGTGAATTAGGAATTATTTCATCCTTTATATGATAAAAAACAAGCTCACCTATTTTGTTTTGTTCATAGAACTGTCGTACCAATCCTGTGAGAGGCAGATGTTTGTTGCCATTTCCGATACACAACCTCCCACAATATACTTCAAACAGTACTACTCCAAAAGAATAGACATCAAATAAGAAAACAAAAACAGGAGATCCAAAGATGAGTTTAATTTGGAGGAATTTATGGATCTCTTATGTTTAACATGTTAGTAATTGTTGGATTATTTATGATATCATTTGTTCTTAAAACAATATTTAATCAACTATACTTAGGCAAGATGAAATCGAGTTTCCTTGATCTGTGTGCTTGGAGAAAATTCAATAGAGTAATAATTAAGCAACTGGATCAATAATCAAATAGTTTATTTGTTTCCCACTCTATGATCGGTTCACATTCTGATTAGCAACTAAAAACGATTGCAATTTTTAAATCCATTTTGGAATGATGACAGCTTCTTAGAAATCATATTCATATTGACAAAGATATGAGTTTTTACCTTAGGTCAAAAAACTAGTTTTTTTAGTTTTGTTGTCACCGCATATTTCCATTAATCAATGAGCATATTCATGGTCCTGCAAAAAATAAATTCAAACCGTACTAGTATTAAGAGAAAGGATGACAAATTGTATTAACACACTTGTGCAATGCATTAAGACTACCTTTTTTAGATATGATGCAATGCATTTATTCCCGAATACAACATTTGAGCTATGCTCAAAGGAGGTTCCCATGTAAAAGAAAATCACAATTATCATGAATCCAAATTATAATTTCAATACAATTTAAACAAAAGTAAATAAATCAATTAAAACTTGCTTGTGGTCGACTATGAATGATCAATCGGACCAGGGTCTAATTCCGCGATAAGAGAGCTTTGAATCCGGACATATTTTTCCATTAAAAACCATAAAGCTTATTAATTACAAATCATACAGACCTGATTATTTGACTCAATAACTCAAAATTATACGAACCTAGTATGAGATGCATATACATCATAACAAACCAGTTTGGTGTTAGTGACCGAGAAGAAAATGTTTATTATAAAAACAATAAAATCATATATAAAAAAGACAAAATATCGAAATTACAAACCTGATTTTGAGGCGATCTGATTCTAATGTGCTTCATATTCAAGCAAGCCTTATATTTGAATGATATTAGGTTATGAAAAAACTAATTAGTAATAACACATTAAATTCTTGCGTGATTTTAGGAATTAAATTTCAATCAAGAGAGAATGATATGGTGATTTTTTTTTACAAATTTAAAAACTTTTGTTACTATGTTTTAAATTTTAAATAAGACGAAACTGATATCTCTGTTATGTATTTTGGTTTAGAAATTCTTGCACAAAGGTTGAAACTAACATATTGGATAAGGCGTAGTATCATGGGCATCATGAACTAAGTTCGATTCTTGGTTATGCCATACATTTTATTGATAAGGCTAAGTGGATTGCCAAGTAGGATTGATGACGCTTAGATGGATTGCATAGTAGGATTGAAAATTGCTAAATAGGATTGTCTAGTAGGATTGATTTGCCTGAGGTGTTATTTAATTATCTTGTTATATATATACGTCAAGTGAAAATGGGCCACAAAGTCGTTAATCGGTTAATGAGTTACGTCAAAGTGAATGTCATATTTTTATATTTACATTTGTGTTAATGATTAAGGTATCATTTAATTAGTTTGTTAATGATACTTGTCATTAATTTGTGGTTAATGATTAATACTTGGGATTTAAATAACAAAGTGATAGTTTTTAGATGACGAGTTTGGGATCTATAAAGAATCAGGGAATTAAATTTTAATGGCTAGATTCGAAATTACTTTTTCTAAGTGGTTATGGCGTTGATTTGATATCACTTATTTGAGATTGAAGTTGGATTTACGAAGACGTGCACTTATTTTATCTTGAAGTCGGGGTTGTTTAGATTGATGATTTCAAATATAACTTGCTCGCACTTAAATTTATGATGAATACTTGGAATATCTAATTTCTAGAAGTCAGGGTGGATGGTTGAAGACATGGATAACTATCACTTTAAGGAATTACGTTGTAGTACTCAATGTCACACGCAGAAGACGATGTGGATAGTCTATAGAGATTTGCCTTTGCACCACTATTCAATCAACATTAGTGCAAGCTTAAGTTAAAAGAACGGGGAATTATTCTTAAACTTCAACTTTGGTACATCGGGTTTACTCTATTGGTGTTCATTTCAATTAGCCTATAAAAGGGTTGGTAAAGATAGCTAGAGATAGTTGTATGGGTAGAGAGTTTATCAGCAATTGATTCTCACGAAATTTATTCAAGTTAATTTTATTCTTCTCACAAGATCTCAAATATATGTGCGCTCAATGTGTTGTTAATTTCGAGGCATCAAACCCAGCAAGGGGGAAGATATAGATACACCGCACAACAAGTGAACGTAGTAGAGTTCATACCTTTTTATTTCAGGTCGCTCCGAGGAGAAGAATGTCATAACTGAAGAGAAAGTCATTGTTTAACTTGTTACTTCTTGTGTATTACTCGAATTTCCTGGGGGAAGAGACGCAAGAAACAATTTATTATGGGAAAAGTGATACACAATGCTATGATAATCCCTTTATAGTAGTCATTAGCTTGAAAGTTAAAATGAGTACACCCAGACTTCAGTGTTATCATTTCAACCACTTAGAGGGATTAGTTGTCTTCATCTAAGGCTTAGTTGAGTTGGATGTTACTAGATATATCATCACTATCCTAAACGGGGAAATGTGTACATCAAGGACGCACAATAAGCTCACATGATCGAGATTTATAATATATTCTGAAGGTTAGCCCGCATAGATGGTTAGTGCTTCGAATTGTTATTTTGGTGTTATCGCTTCAACTCCGTCATCAGATAGAGTGTGTAGTTTAGGTTTTTGGGATTCATACAATGAGACTAGATGCATCACTTCAACTACATGGGCAAAGCGATACCTCAACACTTTTTGTATGCATTATGTGAGCCTCGAGGGGGAAGTTATGTGAGAAGGATTATTCATGTGTGAAAAGATACATTGGTTATCCATTTTATGTTCCCGTAACAGATAATCACTATGCTTTTTATCAAAGAAGCAGTCATATTTGATATGGGTATCTACTCATTCCGCGGTGCACTTAATCATCCTAAGCTTGCAATAAATTATTGAAACTGCTTATAAGAAGATAGTTAGTTCGGGGGAAGCTATTAAAGCTTCTAAATGATGAATATGTGGCATGCATGGGGGGGGTGATTCAAAACTTCTCCTTAACCACTTGGAAGCTTCTAGGAAAAATTTGTAAGTAATTATGTATATCGTCCCATGAGGGAAGATTGTTAGCATTTCACTTATACTTGACGACATACAAAGTTACCATAGTTTTTGTCACCACCAAACACATGGACTAGTTTAGGCATTCTATTATATTTATAAGTGTTTGGTGGTATATATACCCTTAATGGCTTCCATTGAGGGTGTGACTATTGTTACAATTTCACATATCAATATTTATTTCTCTCTCTAAGTCACTCTCTCACTACAAATGGCTATCACTTAGTTTGAGTCTCCCGAATCTCCGAATACGTGATTCTTGGTACTTCGCAAAATTTTCTTTGAAAAAGGTCTAAATAAGTCTTATTAACCTGAATATTCCATCTTCAATCATCCAAAACCCAATTGCATCTTCACTCTTGCTCATTATACGTAAATTAAGATAAACTCTTGATCAGTTGCCACTACAACAAAACAAGGGTTTAGGGTGAGGTTTTTATTAGGGTCGACAAAGTCGACCCTAAATTAAGTGGGGGCCCACCACTTTCCCAAGAAAATGAAGTCTAGTATCAGTTGTGGGGACAATGTGGGGACACAAAACTTAGGGATGACCAAGTTGTCCCTAAAATAAAATAAAATAAAAATCCCCTTTTTTATTACATTTTGTTATTTAAAAGTAATATAAATAATTTTCTTTGAAATTAAAATCTTAGGGACGACCAAGTCGTCCCTAAAATAAAAAGAAAAATAATTTTCCCCCTTTTTATTACATTTTGTTATTTTAAAGTAATATAATTAATTTTCTATAAAAATTAAAATCTTAGGGACGACCAAGTCGTCCCTAAGATAAAAAGAAAAATAATTTTCCCCCTTTTTTATTACATTTTGTTATTTAAAAGTAATATAATTAATTTTCTGTAAAATTAAAATCTTAGGGACGACCAAGTCGTCCCTAAGATAAAAAAATTTATTTTCCCATCTTTTTTAAAAGGGGTAAAAATATTAAAAAACTTTGTACATATTTATTTAAAAAAAACTTTGAACATATTTTAAAAAAACTTAAGATATATTTAAAAAAACTTTTATACATATTTAAAAAAATTTATACATAAAAAAACTTTATATATATTCAAAATAAACTTTTATATTTATTTTAAAAAAACTTTGTACATATTTAAAAATACTTTATAAATGTTTAAAAAAACTTTAGTTATATTCAACACGGACACTTAAACACGCGCTTAATTAAACATAAATATTACAATGATAATAGATTAATAAATACGAAAAAACACATCACAAACTAGTTCAAACTAAACATACATATTAACACATAATAATAAAATACAAATTAACACATTAAAATAACAAACAGATTACTACTCAACGCTAAGATTTTCCATTTCATTTAAAAGCTCATGAAGTATTGCAGCCGATTGACATGCGTGGTCTTCAAGATGCCTTTCCATTTCTAGTCTTGCCTCTAGCATCTTTATCTTTATATCTTTAGATCTTTGATCTTGCAATTTGAGCACTCAGTGGGTGCAGATTGAGAAGGACCTGTAGAAGAACTTGGATGTGAACCTTAAGGTGTTGAAGATCCAGGGGAAGATCTTATACGTAGTTGGAGATTAAAATCATCCTTCCATTTAAAATATTTACATCCATGATCTTCTTCTTTTGGCTGTTACAAAGTAAAGAAATAACATGACATGTCATTTTAATAATCACACGTATTACATAAATAAAACATTAGATTGTTTATCTTCGAAAGAGGACATGCATAGTAAATTTTACCAAAGCTATGACGTCGATTTGACTGTCTCAACACTATATATCCCTTTCCACATCGACACTTATAAGCTTCAAGCGGATCCATCTTATGCAAAATCAGGTGGTGGTGGTGGTGAGTTTGGTAGGAGAGGATAAGAGTTTGTGAGGATAAGAGCTACCATAAATAAAGATAAAAATTTAGGGTCAACGCATTTAGGGACGACTTAGTCGACCCTAGCTTTCCCGCCAACATTTTCCCGCTAGCATTTAGCGCCAACATTTCCCGCCAAATTTAGGGTCGACAAATTCAGGGACGACTCGTCAGTTGAACCTATAAGGTATAACCGTAAATCGACTCATCAATTGAACCTATAACGTATAACCCTAGCATATCGACTCATCGGTTGAACCTGTAAACTATAACCGTAGCATATCGACTCATCAGTTGAACCTCTAACGAACAACCCTAACGTATCGACTTATCATTTGAACCTCTAACGTATAACTGTAACATATCGACTCATCAGTTGAACCTCTAACGTATAACCGTAAGATATCGACTCATCAGTTGAACCTCTAACGTATAACTGTAGCATATCGACTCATTTAGTTGAACCTCTAACGTATAACCGTAGCATATCGACTCATCAGTTGAACCTCTAACGTATAACCGTAACATATCGACTCATCAGCTGAACCTTTAACGTATAACCCTAGCATATCGACTCATCAGTTGAACCTCTAATGTATAATCGTAACATAGCGACTCATCAGTTGAACCTCTAACGTATAACCCTAGCATATCGACTCATCAGTTAAACCTCTAACGTATAACCATAACATATCGACTCATCAGTTGAACCTCTAACGTATAACCGTAGCATATCGACTCATTAGTTGAACCTCTAACATATAACCGTAACATATCGACTCGTCAGTTAAACCTCTAACGTATAACCCTAGCATATCGACTCATCAGTTGAACCTCTAACGTATAACTATAACATATCAACTCATCGGTTGAACCTCTAACGTATAACCGTAACATATCGACTCATCAGTTGAACCTCTAACGTATAACCCTAGCATATCGAGTCATCATTTGAACCTCTAACGTATAACCGTAACAAATCGACTCATCAGTTGAACCTCTAACGTATAACTGTAGCATATCGACTCATCAATTGAAGCTCTAACGTATAACCGTAACATATCGACTCATCAGTTGAACCTCTAACGTATAACCATAACATATCGACTCATCAGTTGAACCTCTAACGTATAACCGTAGCATATCGACTCATCAGTTGAACCTCTAACGTATAACTGTAACATATCGACTCATCAGTTGAACCTCTAACGTATAACCCTAGCATATCGACTCATCAGTTGAACCTCTAACGTATAACCGTAGCATATCGACTCATCAGTTGAACCTCTACCGTATAATCGTAACATATCGACTCATCAGTTGAACCTATAACGTATAACCCTAGCATCGACTCATCAGTTGAACCTCTAACGTAAAACCGTAGCATATCAACTCATCAGTTGAACCTTTAACGTATAACCGTAACATATCGACTCATCAGTTGAACCTTTAACGTATAACCGTAACATATCGACTCATCAATTGAACCTATAACATATAACCCTAGCATATTGACTCATCAGTTAAACCTCTAATGTATAACCGTAACATATCAACTCATCAATTGAACCTCTAACGTATAACCCTAGCATATCGACTCATCAGTTGAACCTCTAACTTATAACTGTAATATATCGACTCACCAGTTGAACCCCCAACGTATAACCATAACATATTGACTCATCAGTTGAACCTCTAACGTATAACCGTAACATATTGACTCATCAGTTGAACCTCTAACGTATAACCGTAACATATCGACTCATCAGTTGAACCTCTAACGTATAACCCTAGCATATCGACTCATCAGTTGAACCTATAACGTATAACCATAACATATCGACTCATAAGTTGAACCTCTAACGTATAACCGTAGCATATCGACTCATCAGTTGAACCTCTAACGTATAACCGTAACATATCGACTCATCAGTTGAACCTCTAACGTATAACCCTAGCATATCGACTCATCAGTTGAACCTCTAACGTATAACCGTAACATATCAACTCATCAGTTGAACCTCTAACGTATAACCCTAGCATATCGACTCATCAATTGAACCTCTAACGTATAACCGTAACATATCGACTCATCAGTTTAAAGCTCTAACGTATAACCGTAACATATCGACTCATCAGTTGAACCTCTAACATATAACCGTAATATATCTACTCATCAGTTGAACCTCTAACGTATAACCGTAACATATCGACTCATCAGTTGAACCTCTAACGTATATCCGTAACATATCGACTCATCAGTTGAACCTCTAACGTATAACCATAACATATCGATTCATCGGTTGAACCTCTAACGTATAACCCTAGCATATCGACTCATCAGTTGAACCTCTAACGTATAACCGTAACATATCGACTCATGAGTTGAACCTCTAACGTATAACCGTAGCATACCGACTCATCAGTTGTACCTCTAACGTATAACCGTAACATATCGACTCATCAATTGAACCTCTGACGTATAACCCTAGCATATCGACTCATCAGTTGAACCTCTAACATATAACCATAACATATCGACTCATCAGTTGAACCTCTAACGTATAACCGTAACATATCGACATATCAGTATAACGTATAATTTAATATTAATTACAATAATTTATTTTGATTTTTATTATTTTTTTATTCTTTTTTATTATTAACTTTATTATTACATAAAAGGTATAATAATGCAAAAATATATGAAAAACACTTAGCAATTTTTTACAACAAAGTCGTCCCTAAAAAACCTCCAACACTTAGCAATTTTTTGGAAAATTTTGGCGAAAATTTGAATAACCCGCTATGGGGTTTAGTTTTCCTGGTATGTACTTAGGGGCGACTTGGTCATTCCCAAATTCTAGGGACGACTAAGTCGTCCCTAAGTTTCAAATGTTGGTCGTCCCTAAATAATAAACTATCAATAAAAAAATATTAATAATACACTTAGGGACGACATAGTCGTCCATAAGTTACAAAGTAAATGTCGTTCCTAAACTTAATATACAGATCCCATCTTATCCTTTCTTCTCATCTTATTACTGTTAAACAAAAAAAGACACTCCGTCTCATCTCCACCACCAATCCACCTTCGTCACAACCACTTTGTCCCACCCATCACCACCAGTTCGTGCCACCCATCACCACCACTCCCTCCCACCACCACACTCGCACACGAGCACGACGAATCACCACCAGTCCGTCCGACCCATCACCACCACCACCAATCCGACCCACCAATCAATTATCATTATAAAGGTAATTGATTTTTATATTTTTAATGATAATTTGTTATAATGATAATGATAATTTGTCTAATTTTGTTATAATGATAATGATAATGATTATTTGTTTAATTTTGTTATAATGATAATGATAATTTGTTTAATTTTGTTATAATGATAATGATAATGATTATGTTTTGGGTCGGCAGCAATACCACCACCACCGCCGACGGCAGCAATACCACCACGGCTGGTTGTTTTGGCTTATTTTTTTCAGCTTATATTTTTTCAGCTTATATGTTTTCAGCTTATATGTAGTTTAATTTTGTTTTTTTGCTAGTTTAATTTGTCACCACCACCGTTGCGGCAGTCGGCAGCAACATCACCACCACATCAGCAGCAGCAGTAGCCACCACCACCGTCGCGCCAGCAGCAGCAGCAGTAGCCACCACCAAAGGTGGGTGTTTGTTTTTGCTTATATCGAGATTTTGGCTTAATATGAAATAGGCACGAGTTTAATTTTTTTTATATGTTTGTCATAGCCGAGACCCGAGTCACAGTCGTAGGGAACCGAGTCACAACCGATAACTGAGGTATATAATTAATAATATGCATATGTTTATTATATTATTTATATGATATATGATTGTTAGTCGTTTGTAGTAAATAGTTTTAGGAATGTTTTAAGATTTTACCGATTAATTTCGTAAAATTCCCGTCCGAAGTTAATCAACCTATAGAAAACCCGTCCGAAATTAATTTATTAGGAATTAATTTCGGAAAGTCCCCTGTTTAGGACTGCTTTTTGATGTTTTGTCTCATTTAGGATATGAATGCGTATAACTGGTTTATTATTTGAGATGATTTCGACAGTGTTTCTCCTTTACTCCTACGAATATGTCTTTAAACACATATTTGGAGAGTAGAGGGGAAATGCTGCCGAAATTTTATCGAATAGTAACCGGTTATACGCATTCATATATGGGACGAAACATTCAAAAGGTGAGTTAGGATTGCCTTACATAGTTGCAATAGGAAAAAACAAAAGAGTTCATATTCATTTGGTTAGTATGACATTTTACGTATAAAAATAATAATTTATCTGAGTATGTTTATTTGCAACGCAGTTATGACAATTGATAAGAGTTGGACCACTGTATCCAATCGTAATTCCAATGGAATTTTTAGATGGTCTTTTTGCATTCATCGCGGATTGTGAGAAATTTTTGCACCCCATCTCCCAAAAGCTCTGTTGCCCATGTAGTCGTTGTTGTAACCGTGAAATTTTGGTTACCCTCAGCCAACTTGAGGCACACATATCCGAATACGGGTTTGACAAACATTACACCACTTGGATATATCACGGTGAACCAATTCTTCTGTTACCTCCACTATTACCACATTCACCTGATCGCATTCACATGAATGCGTTCTTTGAAGATATTTCTGCAAATAATATTCCAAATCCACCATCTGAAACTCCACTTTCTCAAACTCTACCAACTCAAACAACCGGTCCTCAACCAACCCAAACATCGGGTCCTAGTAACGAGTTTGAAGAGTTACTTGCTAGGTCTACCCAAAAGTTGTACTCGGGTTATGATATGAGCACATTGAAATTTACATCAGAGATTTCGCACATCAAGGTTTTACACAAAATAACTGATGTCGGATTTAACAAAATTCTAGATCTTCTCCAAAAGGCATGTTCCCCTAGTAAAAGATACAATTTCTCGTCTTCATACTATGAAATAAAAAAGACATACAAAAAGATCGGGTTAGGATACGAATCGATCCATGCTTGTATAAATGATTGTATTTTATATTGGGGATCACCGGAAAACAAGGCGAGGGAAACTTGTCCAATCTGTAATGCGAGTAGATGGAAAACCCCAAAGAAGAAAAAGGGGAAGTAATTATTTGCCAACAAGGTGGTGCGTTACTTTCCGATAACACCTAGACTACAACGTATGTTCAACACAAAAGACATAGCAAAGTGGATGACTTGGCATACGACCGGACAGTCTAAGGAAGACGGTAAAATGAATCACCCCTGTGACGGTAAAGCATGGAAATATTTTGACATGATGAAACCTGAGTTCTCTTGTGACCCTAGAAACGTTCGATTAGGGTTGGCTGCTGATGGTTTTAATCCTTATGGCACGATGAGCCAAAATTACATCATGTGGCCGATTATATTGACAACATACAACACACCACCATGGATGTGTTTAAAAGAAACTTCTTTAATGTTGACCGATGATAATTCTCGGCCCTAAATCAGTTGCAAAGGACATTGATGTTTTCTTGCAGCCTCTGATTAAAGAACTCAAAGATTTATGGGAGGGAGTCTGGACGAAATACGCTGCTACGGGTACTTATTTCAAAATGAAAGCGGCGGTTTTATGGACCATCAATGATTTTCCAGCTCGAAGTAGTTTGTCTGGGTGGACTGGGCAAGGCTACCACATATGCCCTACTTGTAATGTGGACACTCCATCGATGCGTATCAACAGCAAAATCGTTTATGTTGGTTACAGAAGATGGTTAAGAACAAATCATCCAGAAAGGAAAAAATCTAAGAAATTCTACGGTTCTCCCGAACATAAGCCTAAACCTAAAAAGTTTTCAGAACTTGATATCCAATTGCAGATTAGTAAAGTCTTTAAACGTAAACCGGGGAAACATAAAACAATTGCTAAAGAGAACCGCCCCCATAATCGAGATGTTGAATTGAACTGGAGTAAGCGTTCTATCTTTTGAGATCTTGAGTATTGGCCCTTTATTCTACTAAAACACTGTTACGATGTCATGCACATCGAAAAGAATTTCCTTGAGGCTTTACTGAATACCCTGTTACAGAACGACAAATCCAAAGACACGCCAAAGGCAAGGCTAGACTTGGAAAAAATGGGAGTTCGAAAGGAGTTGTGGTTAGTTAAAAAAGATAACGGGAAGTTCGATAAGCCTCATCCAAAGTTCTCTTTCACTCCAGAAAAAAAGAAAACTTTTTTGTAAATTCATCAAAAGAGTCAGACTACCTGATGGCTTTGGATCCAACTTCAAGAAAAAAGTGACCGCTGATGATGACAATATAAGGAACCTGAAATCTCATGGCTGTCATATAATGATGCATCGGTTACTTCCTTATGGAAAGCAACAATACTTGTCCAAAGACGTTGCACAACCTATAATCGAGATTTGCTTATTCTTTTAGCAGCTTTGTGCTCAAAGTTTGACTGTGCAGGACATGAAAGAAGCTAAAAACAAATTGATCATTATGATGGTTAATTTAGAGCAAATCTTTCCTCCTACTTTTTTCGACATAATGACTCATTTGGTTATACATCTACCCGATGAGGTTATTCTAGGTTCCGTTACTCGCGGCAGGTGGACGTATCGATTTGAAAGATACATGAAAAAGCTAAAGAATTATGTATGAAATAAAGCAAAGCCTGAAGGTTCTATTGCTGAGGGTTATGTTGCAGAAGAGACATTAACTTTTTGTTCACGTTACCTTAAGGATGCCGAGACGAGATTTAACCGCCTTGGCAGAAATGAAGATGATTTGCCTGGACAACCAGATAAATTAGAGGTGTTCCGGACAGTATGCACACCGACGGGTAGAATCAAACCAACTCGTATGACTAATGACGACATGCATGCAGTTACGTGATTTATACTTAACAACAGTCCTGAATTCGAAGCAGACATCTCGGCTTACAACGAGTATGTTTCTTCCTTTTTTTATTTTATAATTTTGAAAAATCTTCTTTCTCGATGACTTCTTATAATATCATGAACCTTTGCAGAGAAGCGCCTGATAATGTGGAAACGAGTTTTCCTCCGTGGTTTAACAACAAGGTAAATACATTAGATATATTACCTTGGAGTTATTCCTCATCTAATAAACCTTTTTGTATCTCTTTTTTGTAGACTCGTGAAAAAAAAAGTGAGTGGGGGCTGTAGTGACGAGTTATTCTCTTTGGCATGTGGACCTATTAGTTCATGTACATGTCCCGCTTGCATAGTGAACGGTGTGAAGTTTGTGGTACGTGAACGTGATATACTTCGTACCACTCAATGCAGCGGAGTTTCAACACCCGGGGTTGATGGAGAGATGTATTATGGTCAACTCGAAGAAATTCTAGAGCTCGCTTATATCGGAAACCGCAAGGTTTTGTTGTTTCGATGTAAATGGCTTGACACAATTAACCCTACCAATTGCACCAAACGCAACAAAAGTTCTTACACTGAGCAAGGCATACATCATATTTTGACCGATATGCTATTTTACCAAAATAACCCATACATTTTCCCGACACAAGCAACACAAGTATTCTACCTGGAAGACCTTGCTAGACGACCGCTTCATTGGAAGGTCATCGAACAGGTTTATCATCGAGATGTGGCAGAGTCCGATGAAGATGTTATACATGGTAGCAGTTCATCAAATGTTACACTGTCTGTTGGTTTGCCTAATTTGGATCTTACGGATTTGAGTGTAAATACTCAACCGACAGAAGTGGACGCCCCACCGGTTGATGATGATATTATTAATAATGAAGATGAGGTCGTTGCACATGTCATTGATGATGTTGATGATGATGTTGATGATGGTGATGATGATTTAGTGTCGGATGATGATGAAGTGAACCCTAGTAATGATGTTAAAGAATTTTTATCTAGCGATGATTCTGAAGATGAGAATTGATATTAAGTTGTATTTTGAATGTGACACTTGTTATATGCTTTAATGTGTAATTTTTTTATTTTTAAACGATTGTTATATGCTTAAGTTGTAGTTGGAATGAAACAATTGTTATACGCATAAATGATGATGAGTTGTTTTTATTTGTTTAAATGTGTAATTTTGTATTTTAATGAAAATGTTTTTATATGTTAAAATATGTATATTAATATGAATTTGTGCATTAGTATTAATTGGTTAACTAAATTGTGTGTAATTTTGTTTTTTAATGAAAATGTTTTTATATGTTAAAATGTGTATACTAATATGAACTTGTTATTTTACAGATGACGTGCGTAGCTCCTAGATCACACGGTGGGAATGCTGGCGGTGATCCATCCAAACGGCCCACACGTCCTGTACCGGCCCAGTGTCAACGTAAGAAATCGTTATATTTTTTTATAACACTAATATTTATAATTTATTTCACTCGAATTTTTACGAGTAAATAACATATCTTTTGTAGGTTCAAATCAACGTTTTGAGACCTCAAGTGCAAGACTAAGAAATGCGTACAGAGCAAATAACGAAAGACCTTTGACAATTGGCTTTGAAGTTAGGGATCTGAAAACCTTCCATCCTCTGGGCGATTATGCATCCTTGTTGACTCATCTTATGGGGGAATTAGTCCGGACACTTCCCCTTTCTTGCGAATGGGACGAAATTCCAGACTCTTATAAAGCTCATATTCTTCCTACACTTGAGGTCAAAATTATTTATTTTACTTATATTGTTATTGTTATCGACATTTAGATATGTGTGTTATGTTTAATTTGTTTGTTTATTTAAATTCATATGTTTTTATGTAGACATATTTCGACCTCCAGCCATGGTACAATGATCATACTGAGGTGGTGTGTGGCAAGGGTGTTTATCGGGTGTCGGATCGGGTTAAGCTTGCGTTAGAACTCGAACTGAGGTTGTATAGAAAACACAAGAACAAGATCAAGAAACAGTATTATTCAGTTTATGAGACGCCCGCACAGGCAGAAGCACATGTACCGCCGCAGAAAATGTGGGACCATAGAACCAAAGATGACTGGGCTGACTTGGTTGAGTGGTGGTCACATCCAAGTAGGGTGGCAAGAAGTGAGATTAATACTGTTAATCGTCCCAAAAACACGATACCGACCACTCAAGGCAAAAAACCATTTGCCCAGGAAGGAATGAATACGTAAGACTCTTTATAATTTTTGTGATTTTATTAAAAATGTTTATATTATTTATTTATTATAGCTCGTTATTAATTTATTTGATATTTTATTTGATATTTTATTTTATATTGTTTATTTATTATAGCTCGTTATTAATTTATTATAGCTCGTTATTTTATTAATTTATTTGATATTTTACAGAAAGTCAAGGAAGGGCGCTACGAGGACCTGGTTGAAACGTGGAGGAAGGGGCACTCAAATAATGACGTGTTTAAAAAAAAACGAGGAAAGATATGTAAGTAATATATAACTGTTTACATGCTTTAGTAACTAAATTTATTTGTTTTAAACCTTTTTTTCTTTCCCAGCTAAAGATGAAAGCCCTGCAAGACCAAGTTAAATCCAAGATCATCCCATACATGTCTGCTGAAGAAATAGTGGCTACAATCATGCCTAGTCAAAATAAGCAAAATGTGTCGGGACAAGGCAGGAAGTTACTGGGTGGTGGCAATAACACTTCTCGCAGGTTATATATCCTCAATAAAACAAAATATAAATCAGTTGTTCATATTTATGTCTTGTTGTATATAATGAAAAATTGTTGTTGTAACTTATCGCAGGCGCGGTCCTCCAGCTCGACCGGATTTTCCCACTCGTGATGAAATCCATCAACTCATGAAACAACATGCGCAAGAGATGGAGCTGATGAGGAAACAGAATCAGGAGGCGCAGCAACGGGCTTACTTAGCAGCGTTAAAGGCATACGCGGCGCGACAATGGGGTCAGACGTCGTACCAGCATATGACGCAATATCAGAGTGCATTGGGTGAGTTTTTCCAGAACTACAACTCATCACATACTGATCACCCAATTGACCCTCCTAGTTTTAACTTAGTATCCCACCCCCGTCTTGTTTTATGCCCCCTAGCTCCTGATTGGGCTCACTTAGTCCAACCCCCTATCCTTTTAATCAACCATTACAACCACTCCAACCTCCCTATACCGGCACTTTTCCAATGACTCCCGTCACCAACAATACATTTAACCATTGTTATCATCCCGTCTCAAACTCAACTCATGAGATCGGCTCTACTTCACATTCCCAACCCGGAGGTTCTCGCGTAATCATTAATCCTCATCAGGACGATTACAGGTCCGTTGACGAGTTCGGTCGAGATAGGGATCTCCAAAACAGTGGTGACGACTTATCAGGGGATGACGAGGGGGATGACGAGCAGCAAGGTGACTTTTCAGCTGACGAGGATGAGGACGACGAGTAGAGGTTGTAGTAGTATTTGTTAATGCAAGTGATGACTAAAAACATTATTAGTGTTAACTAATCTTTCTTAGTTTTGATCACAACCAACTATACAACACATTTAGTGTAAAACACCAAACGAATTATTTAACTAACACTATCATCAAGGTAATAATCATATCACTAACTTTTCTTAATCATACTTAGTGATCATCAAAGTGATTATCCTTAAAACTCACTTTTGTTAATATGACAACAGATTTTTTTAAATAAACTTTCTTTTTAAGAAAATATTTTATTAAAATGGAAAATGTAATTTTGAAAATGGCATATTCCATATGCCATACGAATATCCTTTGAAGGTTTAAAAAACCTCAAATATTCCTACCCCACTAAAAGACAAAATCGGAGCGTAGTCTACTAGGCGGTACTTTAAATAGCTAGGCGGTTCTCTAGCGATAAGGAACCGCCGGGCTAGATAAGGAACCGCGCCCAGCTAGACGTTGCACTTTGTCTCCTATAAATAGTGGATCAAATCTCATTTTCCAATAACCCTTTTTGGACGTTTTTCTCAGCCCCCTTTCTCTTTTCTATAGCATAATCATTAGTAAATGATCACTTAATGTGTTAAGTATGTTTACATATGATTATCCTCTTGATCCCCTCCTTTACCTTGTCCAAAGAGAAGATCACTCACTCACTAGTGTTGTGATAAAGATGAATCCATGAATTAGTCATGTTCATCATGTTAGCCTTTTTTGTTTTATGTTAATCTATTGTATTTATGAATACTTGGACTAGTTGTGTTTATCCAAGATATTTGTGAATGCTTGGATTTGTTGTGTACATACATTGCATATGTGTTTGCTTGGATTTATGTTGTGTAGATCCAAGCTACATGTGTGTACTTGGATATGTCTAGTTGAGTTGTAATTGATTGTGTAGTAGTTCTCACTAAACTATAAAGTGATGTGGTTGTGTCTTGTGAGTTCTCACTAAACTTGAAAGTGATTAGTAGTTGTGTTGTGTGAAGTTCTCACTTAGCTTCAAAGTAAAGAGTCGTGAAGATTGGTTCTATCTTTGGATTAGAACTCGACATCTAGCCTTGTGTCGTAAAATGGTGAAGTTGCTAACGTCGTGAAGATTGGTTCTACCTTGAGATTAGAACTCGACATCTAGCCTTGTGTCGTTAAATTGTGAAGTAGGCAACGTTGTGTAGATTGGTCCTAGCTAAAGATTAGGTCTCGACATTTAGCTTAGTGTCAGAAAATAATGTAAGCGACGATGTAAGGTTTTCTCCACCAAGAAGGGATCTTGTGGATATAGTGGAAATCTCGAGTAGGTGTACTCGAGGAGTAGAGTAGAACCGAGGATAGAGCCTCGTTGTCGAACCACTATAAATCTTGGTGTCTTCTCATTAGGTTGTCTCTTTCCTTACTCTTTACTTATTTCATTATCATTACACTTACCTATTACCATTGCTAATGCATTTAAATTGAACCTAATCATTATGCAACTTAGCTTCAAGTAAAAGATAGTTTTGATACAAACCTAATTGAAAGTAATTTTAATTAGGTGACTAATCGAAGAGAAACTATTCAACCCCCCCCCCCCCCCCCCCCTTATAGTTTCTACAATTGGTATCAGAGCGATGGTCACTCAAGATCTTTGAAGTATATTGTACTTTAAAACTTGGATCGATCCATTGTCTCCTCAAATTAGAAGGTCAAGTTGTACTAAAGTTTCTATTTGGTCAAAACTAATTTTTTGGAAAATAGATCTTTTAATTGGTAATATTGCATCCCTCTTAGATTAGTAGCTTTTATGCATTTTATATCTACTCTTGAAATGTATCTACTAGTTTGCATCTTGCTTTGTGTAGGTACTTGATGTGTGTCTAAACACCCATCTTTTCTACCACTTAATTACAATAATAACCGGACCTAAACGTGTATTTTATGTCTTTTATGTCGGAATTATGCGTGGTTTGTGTTTTTGTTGTGATTTAGGACGAAAAGGTGAAAAGTGGAGAAAACACGGGAATTCACGGGCATTTACGGACTTTTATTGAAGAAAAAGATGAAAGACGAAGTCAAGAAGTCAAAAGTGGATAAAGAACGGAAGTCCAAGACCAATTCTGAAGATTTATCGAAGAAAAAGTCAAAAGACGAAAGTTTACTTAAAGCCGAGGAACTCAAGTCTTATTTATCGAAGAATTAAAAGACGAGTCCAAAGAAATCCCGAGCCAAAAGTCATCACATTCCAAGATTAACAAAAAGATTAAGAAGGAAGGACTTGATGGTGCAATTAACAAGAAAGGAAGGAGGGAGGAAGCTTCCCCTAACCTCTCCCCTAATCACCTATAAATACTCTCATTTTCATTTCATTTAGCTTTGTTGACTAATAGTGACAATTAGTTCTTCCATGGTTGGCTAGATTGACAAACTAGTTCTTCCACCTTTCATTTATGCACTTTTATTTACTTGTTATTTAAATACATGTTTTGCACCTTTAATTACCTTTTAATTCCAAGTAAGTTTTTAATTTGTGTTCTTTAAATTCTTGTCTTTACCTTTCTTTATCATTTTTTCAAGTTCTTTTTATCAATCTCATTCTACCTTTCTCTCTTTTTGTTTCGGTTTACATTTCGGATTAAGCAAGTTTTGCTTAATCCATTTGCTTATTTTGATTAAAGCTTCGTCCTTTTTATCTCCTCATACGATATAAGCCACGAGATTGACAACCTTGTGTGCTTATTTGGTATTTTGTTTAAGTGTTTTAAAAGTTTTCTTTAAAGTTCCGATTTTTAAGCTTGAATTCCATTTATATTTCGTCATTTAAAATTTTAAAAGCTTTTAACTTTCTAGCTTATTGTTTCGTTTTAATTTCATTTCATTTAAGTTTTTGGTAACTGCTTATTGGATTAGCTTATTTAGTTCTTGTGCTTGTCACGAATTTGGTACTCCATCGGAAAGCTAGGGTTTTCCACATTGCGACGGTTGCAACTCCACATTCCGATAGTGACAGTGTTGGGACAAAGGGTTTTGCATTCCGATCCGGGATTGCGATAGGTGGAACTTTTCCTCATTCCGATCTGGGGATTGCGATCGCATATTGCGATCGCTCTTTCCGACGGCTCTTGAGGCTTGTTAAGTCGAAGTGCTGCCCAATTTTCCGTAGCCTCATTCCGATAGGTACATTCCGATAGGTACATTCCGACAGGTTACATCTTGGTATTCCGATAGCATACATTTCGATCTGGGCTACATTGCGATCTGAGGTTGTTAGGTTATTCCGATCTGAAAAGGTGACATATTCCGATCTGGGTTTCTTCAACATTCCGATAGGTGGTGTGTTCATTCCGATGGTAGGTTGATCGGAATATATTCCGATTTGGTTTAACTTTTATGTTTTGTCTTGTTTAATTTTTAGTTTATGTTTTAATACTTGTCTAATTTTAATTTTCCGTCACGCTTTTATTTTTAGTCATTTAATTATTTTACTTTTTCAAGTTTTTAAATATTGCACACTTTTGTTTAATTAGATTTAGATTTATATACTTGCTCTTTACTTTAACGACATTTACTTTTAAGTCTTTGCGCATTTAAATTTAAAAACAACCAAAATTATTTTGTTTCCACCAAAATAAAACTGAGTCACATAGAAAACCTAGATCAATTCGATTAGACAGGAACACAACGAACACTTAATCTTTTTAACCTGAGTAAAACCATGTATTAAATGGCGCCGCTGCCGGCTCTTTTCGTAAAGATCAACAGTTTTCTGTGAGAGACACGTTGCTTTTTAGGATCCGTTCACTTGTGAACGTTACCTTTCTTGCATAAAAAATTCAAAAATCATAAAAATTATAAAAATTCATAAAAACCATAAAAATTAAAAATTTCAAAAATCCAAAAAGATTTTATCTTTATTGTGTATATATATTGTATTTGTGGTTTGGTTTTGTTTTCTTTTGCATTTTCAGGTGTATGCGTACTAGATCTTCTAATTATCAAGAGCCCGAGCCTCAAGAAGATTTAGATATGGCAGGTGTTAACAACAATAATCAACCACCGCACCTCAATAATAATAATAACAACAATGCTCTTCCACAGCCCGATCTTCGGACCATGGAGGAACTTTGTCAACCAACAATGTTTGGACGAGGAGGACCGATTGCGCCGATGCAAATCAACGCTCCTGAGTTTTCGTTGAAGCACCACATGATTCAGCAAGTACAAACAAACCCATTTAGAGGATTGCCTGATGATGATGCCAACAAACACCTCGACAAGTTCATTACTATCACCCAGAGCATGAAGTTGGCTGGTGCCACAATGGATGAACTTCGCCTACAACTCTTTCCACATACTTTATTACATCATGCCGAAAAATGGTTTGATCGTCTCCCGAAGAATTCTATTCACACTTGGGATGACATGACTCAACGCTTTTTGTCGCGCTACTTTCCACCATCCATGGTCACAAGCCTTCGCAATCAGATCAGCGGTTTCATGCAAGACCCTGATGAATCTCTTTTTGATGCTTGGGAGAGATATAATGTCTTGATCGACCGATGTCCAAACCACAATATGCTTCCGGTCACCTTGATCGATACTTTCTACAACGGATTGACTTTTCGAGATCGTGATACGATAAATGCAGCCGCCGGTGGCACATTCATGAAAAGGAGACCCGAGGAGTGTAGAGAGTTAATTGAAAACATGACTACTCATCATAAGAACTGGGATTCCTCTGCTTCTTCTAGGAACAACCCGAGAGTCAATGTTTCCTCAACCTCAGCAAACCCTGAGATGACCGAACTCACCCGCATGATGACTGAAATGAGTAAAAGTATTACGCTTCTCGCTTCAAATCAACAACAACAACAAGTTAAAGCGGTTGCTAATCCTTGTGAAACATGTGGCGGTCCTCACTCATACACCGATTGTCCTTCGACACAAGGAAATCCGGAAAATGTGTATGCAGCCTATGGTAATTATTCACCGGACAATTACCAAGCTAGACAACAAGGGGATAGAAATCTGCTGAGTTACCGATCTAACAATTACCTTTCACCCGGTTTTTCTCCTCAAAACCAAAACCCCGCCAACAACTACACTAGAAGCAACCAAATCCCACCAAGAGCTTCTAATCCTTATCACCCACCCACCCAACAAACCCCACCCATTAATCCCGATGTTGAGGCCATCATGAAAACCCAAGGTGAGCAAATCAAGAACTTGCAGAGCCAAATTATCAATCTGAAAGGAGATATCACAAAGCAAGGAAATGAGATAAGATCCGAGCTTCGAAATGATATTCAATCCTCCTTCAGCAATCAAACCAATGATTTGAAGAATATGCTTGCTAGTTTCTTGCCCGCCGCTCAACCTTCTTCTTCAAGTTCTCTACCTTCAAACACCGTCACTAACCCGCGAGCCAATGTGAGTGCTATTACTACTCGTAGTGGAGTCACTATTGTAGGACCACCAATTCCACCCCCATCATCTACACCTCCTCCACCACCATGTATCCCTACTCCTCCTACACCTAGTATTAGTGCGCCATTACCGTCTCCGCCTCGACGTGATGAAGTTCCCGCCAATGACCCTTCAACATCTCAACCGTTACCTACCACACCTGCACCCTCACCACCCAAACCTAATATCCCTTATCCTTCTCGCTTGGGCAAGAACAAAATGCTAAACAAGGAGGACGCTCAAGTGACTAGCTATATCAATATGATTTCTCAAATGAATTTCAACATTAGCTTTCTTGAAGCACTTGTCCACATGCCCAAATTTGTTAAAGCATTTAAGGAATTGCTTAACAAGAAGGAGAAGCTGATTGAACTCGCCAACACACGCTTAAATGAAAACTGCTCTGCAGTTATTCTTAAAGAACTTCTGGAAAAACTTGGAGATCCCGGTCGTTTTGTGTTGCCTTGCGTGTTCAACAAAACTGAAGAATTTACTGCCCTTGCTGATCTCGGGGCTTAATTTAATGCCACTCAGTGTTTGGAAAACACTATCATTGCCCGACCTCACTCCAACAAAGATGACTCTTGAACTTGCAAATCGCACTCTCGCTTACCCTGTTGGTATAGCTGAAGACGTGTTCATTAAAGTTGGCACATTTACTTTCCCGGTCGATTTTGTCGTAGTTGATTATGAAATGGACCCTCGTATTCCTTTAATACTTGGTCGGCCATTCTTGAGAACCGGACGTGCTTTAGTAGATGTGGCCGAAGGTGAGTTAATCTTACGAGTCGGGGATGATGCAAAAGTTTTCAAAATGGGGAAGCTTACTAGTTTAACTTTTGGAGGCCGAGAATCAGTGAATATGATTAATGTGCTAGATGACTTTACCGTCTACGAAAATCCTCTATTCGACTCTTGCATCGATAATCCACTTTTTCATGATGATGTGGATGATTCTCTCCCTACTTTGGACGCTTCTCCCATTTATGATTCATCACCGGTCTTTGATGCTTATGATGATGATGATTCTAGCTCAGATTCGGATGATTTTGATTGTACTTCTGAATATCCCGAGCTGCCCACATTCGATGATTTTGATGAGGCTGATACTCTCTCGAGCGATTCTTCACATACTGAAGATCCTCCGTCGTCACTCGATCCTACTTTGGACGATTATTCATTTGAGGAAGATTTCTCTGAATTTCTTAACACATACTTCCCTCATGAGAGTGATGCACCTCCTTTGGACTTTGAAGATTATCGTCTTGATCCTACTTTGGATTTGAAGAGCATTTTGTCCAAGGAGAAGAAACCGGTTGACACCGAAATCCGTTGCACGTATGATTTGACACCTCTTTGTCCCACTTCTGAGGACGAGGTTGTGCTTCTTTGCGGATCTTCGGCTGAGCCGGAGTGCTATTTTCCCTTGAAGGAAAAGGTGTTCGATCCCGGTATTGAAGTCTTTAAGCCATCTCAGTATCCACCTGATGAAATAAAAGGAAAAATCTTTGGATCCATTGAAGACATGCTTGCACCGCACCATACTTGCTTCTACTGTGCTCCATCACTGCTTAAGGGAACCTTGCCACTTCTCTTTTGGCTTGCCTTGTTCGCCTTAAGCTTGTGCTATTTGATGGATGAAAACTATGTCTTTGATCCTGGTGGATTTGTTTCATGCTACTTCCGTTGATGATCAAGGTCGAGTCAGGCTCACGACTCGGTTAACAAAAACCAAGCGCTTCTTGGGAGGCAACCCATGCATCTATCTTTTCGCTGTCTTTACCATAAGTGTAGGGGGGACCCTTTGGATTGCTATTTCCTCTCCTCACTTCTTAATCAGGGATTCGAGCTTCAATGATCCACTCTTGATGATTCTTGACGACCCGTGATTCCATGTTCTACTTCTTCCCGGTTCTATCCTAAACTCTTTTCGATTCACTATTTTATATTTTCTCAATATTAAAATAGGAATCTCTTTAGTTGTCTTTTCCTTAGCAAGATTTAAACAACGTGCACAATGTCTTAAGTGCAGGGGAGTTTACTCCCACATGCTTAAACATTGAGGACAATGTTTATCTTAAGTGTAGGGGGGACTTCTATCGAAGTTAAGTGGTCTTTTCCTTGTTTTTGTCCTCATTTTAACCGGAAAATCAATTTTTCGACATTTTTCAAAATTTTTGATCTATTTTGGCCTATTAGTTGTTATCTTTGTATAGTTATTTTCTTCCTTTGCTAGAATAAATGTTTAATAAGTGGTTTTAATTTTCAAACGTTGTGAATCTTTTGACTCAATCCGAGTTTACTCTAGCTAGTATCCTTAACGTGTTTAAGTCAAGTTTTGCTAGGCTTTTATATAGGGAGCTATAAAACGCGAAAGTCTTAACTTTCGCGAGTTAAGAACAAGAACTTTTCGCAAGTTCCTATAATTGATCCTAGAGAGTCGTTTATCAAGGGAACTTTAAGATGCGATTTCTAAACTTGAAAAAGTCTAAGAATTTGCAAGATCCTATAGGCGACTCGAAAACCCAAAACTTTGATTTAATAGGCTAAGCATCCACGAGTCTCATTCCTTGAGATTTTAAACTATGGAGAACGAGAGATGATAGAGCCAATTATAAGTTCGGTATTCTTTCGTGAATTTATGTGAGTTAATTATAAGCCTATTCTCCCATCGCTTGCTAATAAATTTATCTGCTAATAAATAAGGTTGTACGATTTGAAAAGTTACTTAGCTTCTAGCCCCAGATCGTTTAAAAGTTGCTCGGTAATGACGAGAGTTCATAGCCAAGGCATAACTTATGAAGCGGGGCGCGAAGATTGGCGAGTCCGAAAAGGCCCTAACAAGGCATGAGGGCTATGTTTTGTTGCTAAAGATCCAAAAGTGATGTGAAGAATCATTTATCGAAAATCAATATGAAGGATCGAGACACACGACGAAAAGCAAAAACTCCCAAAAAGTCATGGAGAAGTGTATCCGAAAAGACCCTAACAAGGTATGAGGATAAATAGATCTAAGTCATAAAAGGAGGCGGATCGTTGTATATCAAAGTCCAAAATAAAGATTGGAGAAAAATGAAGAAGTCGTGGTCCAAGTATGAATCTCTCAAAACTTCAAGTGAAGAAATTCCAATTATGAAGAGAAGACCATTATTTCATGAACGTCTCTCAAGATTTGAAGTATGAAGTCGCTGCCAAATATCGGCCCGAGAAAGGTCTCAAATCGCGAACCAAGTTATGCCAAGATATGAACTTTCTGATATCCCGAGAAGCAGTTTTAAAAGATTTGGTCCTTTAGCTAACTATTGATTAAATCGTGCACTTTATTTTCAGACTAAATAACTATCTTAATAAGTCAAACAATGCATCCTCGTGATCATTCAAGACAAATAATAAAATATAAGAGATACCCATAGGAATAAGGGAGTCTAAGTGAGTAATTGGCCCACATGAGTTCGTGTTAGTTTACTAACTTATAATAACAATGATCTCGTTTTTAAGCTTGGTTTGGAGAAAGTGAAAAGTTGAGGATGATGATTATTCATGACATTTTCAAAACACAAGGTATGCTTTTTGCTTTGCATTTTTATAATTTTCTATCTCTTTAATAAAGGCCAATGTGGGTTGATCATGATGAAAAGTGTAAACATGCTTTGTAACTAATGCATTGCATGAGGACATTGCAATGGTCAAGTGTAGGGGATTTGATGTGTGTCTAAACACCCATCTTTTCTACCACTTAATTACAATAATAACCGGACCTAAACGTGTATTTTATGTCTTTTATGTCGGAATTATGCGTGGTTTGTGTTTTTGTTGTGATTTAGGACGAAAAGGTGAAAAGTGGAGAAAACACGGGAATTCACGGGCATTTACGGACTTTTATTGAAGAAAAAGATGAAAGACGAAGTCAAGAAGTCAAAAGTGGATAAAGAACGGAAGTCCAAGACCAATTCTGAAGATTTATCGAAGAAAAAGTCAAAAGACGAAAGTTTACTTAAAGCCGAGGAACTCAAGTCTTATTTATCGAAGAATTAAAAGACGAGTCCAAAGAAATCCCGAGCCAAAAGTCATCACATTCCAAGATTAACAAAAAGATTAAGAAGGAAGGACTTGATGGTGCAATTAACAAGAAAGGAAGGAGGGAGGAAGCTTCCCCTAACCTCTCCCCTAATCACCTATAAATACTCTCATTTTCATTTCATTTAGCTTTGTTGACTAATAGTGACAATTAGTTCTTCCATGGTTGGCTAGATTGACAAACTAGTTCTTCCACCTTTCATTTATGCACTTTTATTTACTTGTTATTTAAATACATGTTTTGCACCTTTAATTACCTTTTAATTCCAAGTAAGTTTTTAATTTGTGTTCTTTAAATTCTTGTCTTTACCTTTCTTTATCATTTTTTCAAGTTCTTTTTATCAATCTCATTCTACCTTTCTCTCTTTTTGTTTCGGTTTACATTTCGGATTAAGCAAGTTTTGCTTAATCCATTTGCTTATTTTGATTAAAGCTTCGTCCTTTTTATCTCCTCATACGAAATAAGCCACGAGATTGACAACCTTGTGTGCTTATTTGGTATTTTGTTTAAGTGTTTTAAAAGTTTTCTTTAAAGTTCCGATTTTTAAGCTTGAATTCCATTTATATTTCGTCATTTAAAATTTTAAAAGCTTTTAACTTTCTAGCTTATTGTTTCGTTTTAATTTCATTTCATTTAAGTTTTTGGTAACTGCTTATTGGATTAGCTTATTTAGTTCTTGTGCTTGTCACGAATTTGGTACTCCATCGGAAAGCTAGGGTTTTCCACATTGCGACGGTTGCAACTCCACATTCCGATAGTGACAGTGTTGGGACAAAGGGTTTTGCATTCCGATCCGGGATTGCGATAGGTGGAACTTTTCCTCATTCCGATCTGGGGATTGCGATCGCATATTGCGATCGCTCTTTCCGACGGCTCTTGAGGCTTGTTAAGTCGAAGTGCTGCCCAATTTTCCGTAGCCTCATTCCGATAGGTACATTCCGATAGGTACATTCCGACAGGTTACATCTTGGTATTCCGATAGCATACATTTCGATCTGGGCTACATTGCGATCTGAGGTTGTTAGGTTATTCCGATCTGAAAAGGTGACATATTCCGATCTGGGTTTCTTCAACATTCCGATAGGTGGTGTGTTCATTCCGATGGTAGGTTGATCGGAATATATTCCGATTTGGTTTAACTTTTATGTTTTGTCTTGTTTAATTTTTAGTTTATGTTTTAATACTTGTCTAATTTTAATTTTCCGTCACGCTTTTATTTTTAGTCATTTAATTATTTTACTTTTTCAAGTTTTTAAATATTGCACACTTTTGTTTAATTAGATTTAGATTTATATACTTGCTCTTTACTTTAACGACATTTACTTTTAAGTCTTTGCGCATTTAAATTTAAAAACAACCAAAATTATTTTGTTTCCACCAAAATAAAACTGAGTCACATAGAAAACCTAGATCAATTCGATTAGACAGGAACACAACAAACACTTAATCTTTTTAACCTGAGTAAAACCATGTATTAGTACTCATGAAGATCAATCATTTAATTGGTTGTGGATTGAGTTACTTGCACTTGTAGAAGACTCACCTTCATTGATCTTCAACATCTTTGAATAATGATATCAAGATGATTGGGAATGATACTAGTCCTTGAAGACTTAGTACTCATCATAGTCATTGTTGGGCTTTGCATTGATTCCTTGATGGATTGTAATGCTCTTTGTGGCCAAGGTACGCTTTTGTTCTTCCACACGCCCTTTGATCATTCTTTTGATCATTACTTGACTATGTGCTTGCTCTTGGCATCCTTGCCTTGACATTTGTTTGTGGTTTGTGATTCTTTTCTTTTATCCTCTCAAACCTTCATTCCTTGGATACTTGACTCACTATGGTGATGTAGAGTGAGTTAGTAGTAGCTTAAAGTATCAAGCATGATATCCATGGTTTTCACCCATACGTTTAGTAGGACCTTTGTGGGAGAGAAAGTGAATTAATACCTTGCTCATATTTTGGTTTAGACTAAGACTATTATTGAAAGTGATCTTAGTCTATGCATCAATATTTGCTTTGTGTTTATTCATTACCAAAGCCGTTTAACACTTCGCCGAAAAGGCACGTCTTAAACCACTATATATGACACAAGCTCTTCGTCTCCATGATTTGAAGATTGTCACTAATCCCTTGAGCATTGGTCTTAGTCTTGATTCACTTCCCTTGACTTCTCTCCACTTTGCTTTTTCGCTACGATTAGTCGTTTGTCCGTTTCGATTCTTTTCGATCTCGATTCAACTCGTAATCCTTCATTAAGGCATATTGCTTAGTGTTATGATGATCCAATGATATTCTAAAAGGTTTAAGATATATTTTTAAGTATTTTAGAAAACTTGGTTTTCAATAATTTGGCGTATTTCATTGATAAAAACCTGCCTCTGTAGGCGGTTCTTTATGTCTGGCGGTTCAAACCCGGGGTTCTCTATCGATAAGGAACCGCGGGCAGTAAAACTTGTCAGAGCGCCAATTTTATTAATTTAATCTTTTTCAAACAAAACCCTCTCTCTCCCAAAAACACACAGCCGTCGGGTTCCCCTTTTTCCACCATTGTTGAAGCTTCAAAAACCTTCAATCACACAAATTAATTGATTCCAAGTTGTGGGTTTCACTCATCCTTCATCAAACATCAATTAATTGTAAGTATTTTCTTTCAATTTCATCTATTTTGTTCTAGGGTTCATCCTTTCATAATTGGGGATTTTTAAAATTAAAATTGAATTAGAACCTTAATAGGAATATGGGTTGACATGGTTATTTACTTATGATTCCTTTGGTTCATAGTCATTGAGATTTCACTAAAACCCACTTGTAGAACAAATCCGAATTTTGGCTAAATGATTTTGGTTAAAAGATGGAATTGAGATGAACCTATGAACAAATAGGTAATTGCATTGTTAATGCTTACCTAAAAACCTTGTTTTGAAAAACCAATGTTCTAGTCCATTGTTGATCCAACATACTTCATATGTTCTTGGTTAATAATGGAACAGATACATTGTGAACATGAGAATGATATGGATTCAATCCTCTGTTTGTCAAGAAGTTGATATAACATATTCTCATATTTTGATTTTTGATTTTATTTTTCATATGAGTGATTGGAAATATATTTTCTTGTGTTTATTTAGGTACTAATCATGCCTTCACAATACCAAAAGGATCATCAACTCACTAAACAATATATGCCAAATATTTCCTAAACCTTTGCATCCACTCAACTTCGAAACTCCTTTTCATCACTTTCAACACGAAATTTCCATGAGGGTAGAGTTGTTGATGAGGGATAACGGGTTATATCTATATCGAATCTATGTTTGAGCATACGGGGTTTGATTGCTTACTCTACATAGAAGAAGATATATACCCCTTGTTTCTTCTAGAATTCTTTAGCACTTACTCTATGTTTGAATACAATGGCGAAATCTTCATTCGATTCTTGTTGAACGAACAAATCATCCAATATTCTCTCGAAGATTTTGGTGAAATTCTTGGTGTGCCATATGAAGGCACTTGTCGTTTCACGGACAAATGGAGACTTGATGCTCTCTTGGAATCCAACGACAAACCTCCAAATGACCACGCCGAAATTGATCCAAAATTTATCCTAGATATCATTTCGATAGAGCGTGATGGAAACGTTGTGAGAAGCCTTCATTCTAATGTGCGGTATGTGAATCGCTATGAAGTGCTCTCAAGCGATCTTAAGGATTTTATGGTCCAATGGGCAAATATCCTTAGGGAGAATGTATTTTGTCTTGGTGGAAACCGAGATCATATCTCGGCTTGTATGGTGCATATGTTATGTTGCATCTTTACATCAACCAAGTACAATTTGGCATACTATATCGCTCGACGAATAAATTATGTTATTTCAAAGCCCAAAACAAACCTTCCCTACGCTATGCTTCTTACTCGCCTTTTCAAAATGGTTGTTCGTGACTTTCCCCACCTCGACCTTTCTCGCTTTCACCCGGTTCATCGGGTTATGTTGCCTATTCAAGAGGTATATGAAAGAAAGCCTAGAAGTGATCGAGGTTCGCAAAAATCCGATCATCAAGAGCTGGATGATGAGGACACGTATATGCCAACAAGTGATGGTGATGGCATAGGTTCTAGTTCTAATTTCAACTCTTCGAGTAATTCCCACCCATCCTCAAACTCATTCGTGGATGGACTTGAAGACTTAGCTCCTCCACCTCATTATTCCTCTAGTGAAGTACCGGAAGATCTCAATATGGAGCATCTCTACCGTGAAAATCTTAGGACTCGAAGTGAATTACATGAACATCGGGTTGAGTCAAGGAAGGGATTCAAGTACTTGGGAAACATGATCAAGGGATTGGGCAAGAAAAGAAGATGAAGACTTTGAATTGTTTCAAAGTATACATGTTGCTAAACATATAATGTGATGTTGAACATTTTCTTCTTTTTACTTTATTTTGGTTGTGTATTAACTAATACTACTTGTTTGGATTACTTATTATTTTAATCATAATGTTGTCTATGCCATCGTGTTTACGATTTGCATAGCTTTGTGCATCCTATGTGTTAGTTAGCTTCCTAGATTTTCGTCAGTAGTTAACTTTGGCTTGTTAATCCTTTGGTAAAAATCTGGACTAACCAAAGTTTGAGGAAGTGCGATTTTTGAACACCTCTGGTCGCGGTTCCATATCGACTAGCGGTTCCTTATCGATAAGGAACCGCCCATCCTAGATAGGGAACCGCCGGCTACTGTGTCCGACAGAATCTTTGCTTTACACTATTTTCCTTAATCTGTGTAAAACTTGCTTGATTCTTTGCAAAAGCCTGCACATTTCCTAAACTAGGTTACCTAAATTCATTATTCACATAAATTTTTTTTAACCCATTACTAGTTTGGATCATCCCCTCACCCTTTTAAACCTACCTTGTTAGCCATGTTCTTCACACATCAAACCATTCATCCTTAACCCTTAAACCACTCATTACAACCATGGTTTCTACAAGAACCTCAAACTCATCCAAAACCTCTACTTCAAAGAAAAACCTTAAGATTAAGATTAAGTTGCCCAAACTTAACTCTTCACCTTTTCACACACCCAAGAATGAGATTGTTCCAATTCTCATCTCTTCATCACCCTCACCACCTCTTGCTCCATGCAAGACTACCTCAACCCATGGTACCAACCATTCTCATGGTTCTACCTCCTCTTCATTCCAATCTAGAATGAATGAGCTAACCTCACCCTTCACTCCAAGTACTCTCTTGGATGTGACTACCCAACCTCTACCCATCCAAAGCATTCCCATTGTGAATGACTTTGTTGATACCTTGGTGACTTCACCTTTTACCCCTCCAAACTCACCCACATCACCCATTTCACCCTTGGAGAACATACCTCCACACTCACCCACATCACCCTTGGAGAACATACCTCCTTCACCTCCACCTCCCTCAAACACTCCCATTTTGGGTGTCCCACTTCCCCTCTTTACGGGTGATCCTTACTTCTTTGGGTTCCTAGAAGCTCATGGTTTTCATTATCCATGTTACCTCTACAACAACTACATCATTCACAACCTTAGGATGGAGATGTTTGGACTTCAAAGGAGGTTGCAAGATTTCTTGCTCACCTTGTTTACCATGCCTCCTCATAGGAGATGAATGATGATTTTCTTTAATAAGTGTTTTTCAAGAAAAACCAAGCCAAGAAAGACTACTCATCAAGAACTAGTTTTAAGCTAACTTTGTTTTAGTTAGTTGTTTTTCATTTCCTTATTGTATTTCCTTCCCTCCATGAGTTTTACATAAGGATGATTTATGGATTTAGCTTTATGTGTTTCTATCTTTATGTGTACATTAATCAACTTTAATTTTAAATTAAAATTAAACCTAAATCTATCACAACCTCTAAAACTTGACTAAATTGGTTCAAAATGTTATCTAAATATTTTGTCACCCTTTGTCAAGACATTCTTTGTGAATGTGTTGCTTTTATGCAACCCTAGCATAATTTAGTGCTAATAGAGGTAAAATTCCAAGATTTGCAATTTTTTTGAAAAAGTCTTAGTTTTTCTCAAAACCCTGAAAAATCATGGTTCTACGTCCACTGTACGCGGCTCATTAAGTCGCGCGGTTCCTTAAGTGCTAAGGAACCGCCGGTCCCTATAAGGAACCGCGGACTGATAGCCAATTTTTGGCTCGTTTTTTGTCTTTCTTCATCACCCTATCCCCTGTCAAGATTCCATGTTTACTCAATTTGGCTAAACATTCCTTGACATTTCACATTTTATTTTCAAATCTTTGCCTTGTCTACTTTCTTCTTATACCCCCACCTTGAGATTTCATTCTCACACCTCAACAATGCCTAACTCCTCCTTTCATAACCTTGACATTTCATTGTCATAAACCTCCTCACCCAAAGCTTCCTCATCAAAGCTTTCCAAGTAACCGAAGATCTCGGTTCGACCTATTTGGATCAAGAAAAATGAACCCTCTTCTTCCAAACCACCCAAGAACCCCACCTTCTCTCCAATCAAGTATTGGAATGAGACCTACTCCATTAACCCCATCACCGGAGAAAAGGAAAATCTTCCCCCACCACCAAAACCTTTCGACACCCCTCAACTTAATGACCTTTCAACCTTCCCAAACCTCACAAGGCATTGTAAAAACATTTCCTACCCACTCTCCTCACCACCACCAAACCCTAGGTTTGATGGCCTTCCCCTATCAACCAAATTTGTTTTGCATCATGGATCCTCGTGTGCTTGTTGTCGATTTCAACAAATTGAACTTGCTCATGTGTATGAGAAGTTGCATTTTCTTGAATTCCTCCTCACTCGACCTCCTCTCAAAGTTTTCGTTCCCGTGGACAAAACTTCGAATGATGCCTCGTCGTCTTATTTTTCCAACTAAAGGACTAAGCACTCTTGGAGTCAATAATACTTTAGTTGTTTTGGAGTCAATAACATTTTAAGCAATCTTGGAAAATTATCACTATTAGAATAGCTTATGCTTTGTGGTTTATTTTCCATATTTTTTGCTCTAGATACTCATATTGTGTGTATGACTATCTACCTTGTTTGTTTCTTTCATATTTTTGTAATATGAAACCTTTGTGTTGTTTTTGTTTTCTTTCTTTGATTATTCTCTCTTTTTCTTTTGATTTGATCGTGGTTAATCTTTACAATTGATTATGGGTGATTCCATCAATTCTAAACTTTAACCCCTTGACAAATTTAGCATCTTCATTGGTTGGATGTTTCTTTTCTACCTCCATTCCACCAATTGAACTTTGATTTTGTCATTTTGCCTCTTTGGACATACTTAGCAATACTTGCTTCTAATTTGAGATTTCTTCTCCTTCTCCCTCTCAAGTTACTTAGTAGGTAGTGATCATATATACATTGGTGTTTCTTTTCTTTCTACTAACCTTTGTGTAGCATGTCACCTTAGCTCATACACTTGGTGCCCCAAGCAAGGGGGAGCAACCACCAAGGGGGAGCTACTGGCAAAGTCTGGTTTTCTTCAAAGACTTGTGCTAACCTTTTTGTTACGACAAAGGGGGAGAAATGATAGTGATAAACTCGTTAATAATTCGATATTTTGTGTTTCTACGTAAATGAGTTTATAGTTTGTCGTAATAAAAAAGGGGGAGATTGTTAATGCAAGTGATGACTAAAAACATTATTAGTGTTAACTAATCTTTCTTAGTTTTGATCACAATAAGCTATACAACACATTTAGTGTAAAACACAAAACGAATTATTTAACTAACACTATCATCAAGGTAATAATCATATCACTAACTTTTCTTAATCATACTTAGTGATCATCAAAGTGATTATCCTTGAAACTCACTTTTGTTAATATGATAAAAGATTTTTTAATAAACTTTCTTTTTAAGAAAATGTTTTATTAAAATGGAAAATGTAAATTTGAAAATGACATATTCCATATGCGATAAGAATATCCTTTGAAGGTTTAAAAAAACCTCAGATATTCCTACCCCACTAAAAGACAAAATCGGAGCGTAGTCTACTAGGCGGTACTTTAAATAGCTAGGCGGTTCTCTAGCGATAAGGAACCGCCAGGCTAGATAAGGAACCGCGCCCAGCTAGCCGTTGCACATTGTCTCCTATAAATAGTGGATCAAATCTCATTTTCCAATAACCCTTTTTGGACATTTTTCTCTTTCTCTTTTCCATAGCATAATCATTAGTAAATGATCACTTAATGTGTTAAGTATGTTTACATATGATTATCCTCTTGATCCCCTCCTTTACCTTGTCCAAAGAGAAGATCACTCACTCACTAGTGTTGTGATAAAGATGAATCCATGAATTAGTCATGTTCATCATGTTAGCCTTTTTTGTTTTATGTTAATCCATTGTATTTATGAATACTTGGACTAGTTGTGTTTATCCAAGCTATTTGTGAATGTTTGGATTTGTTGTGTACATCTATTGCATATGTGTTTGCTTGGATTTATGTTGTGTAGATCCAAGCTACATGTGTGTACTTGGATATGTCTAGTTAAGTTGTAATAGATTGTGTAGTAGTTCTCACTAAACTATAAAGTGATGTGGTTGTGTCTTGTGAGTTCTCACTAAACTTGAAAGTGATTAGTAGTTGTGTTGTGTGAAGTTCTCACTTAGCTTCAAAGTGAAGAGTCGTGAAGATTGGTTCTAGCTTTGGATTAGAACTCGACATCTAGCCTTGTGTCATAAAATGGTGAAGTAGGCAACGTCGTGAAGATTGGTTCTACCTTGAGATTAGAACTCGACATCTAGCCTTGTGTCGTTAAATTGTGAAGTAGGCAACATTGTGTAGATTGGTCCTAGCTAAATATTAGGTCTCGACATTTAGCTTAGTGTCGGAAAATAATGTAAGCGACGATGTAAGATTTTCTCCGCCAAGAAGGGAGCTTGTGGATATAGTGGAAATCTCGAGTAGGTGTACTCGAGGAGTGGAGTAGAAACGAGGATAGAGCCTCGTTGTCGAACCACTATAAATCTTGGTGTCTTCTCATTAGGTTGTCTCTTTCCTTACTCTTTACTTATTTCATTATCATTACACTTACCTATTACCATTGTTAATGCATTTGAATTGAACCTAATCATTATGCAACTTAGCTTCAAGTAAAAGATAGTTTTGATACAAACCTAATTGAAAGTAATTTTAATTAGCTGACTACTCGAAGAGAAACTATTCAACCCCCCTTCTAGTTTCTATAGTATTTTTTTCTTATTATGCATGTGTAATAAAGTTTGAGCCTTGTAGCGTGTGAAACATTTGATTTAGGATGCATAAGTGTATTTGATGAATATTGTATCGTAACGTTGGATAATTTATCTTAATATGGTATTATAATGTTTATTGATCTGTTATTATTCTGTATTGTGGATTTGCCGAATTCTGCCATTTTGAATTGTAGATTTTGTCCGGAAAAAGTTCTAGAAAAAATCTGGAAACTGCAAAATGGCCAGTTTTTTTAATCCCCCAGGTACATCTAGGGACGACTAAGTCGTCCCTAAAGTTACATCGCCCAAATATTATACCTAGGGACGACTTGGTCGTCCCTAAGCAAATAAAAAATCCAGAATATTAAACATAGGGACGACTTGGTCGTCCATAAGTTTAATAATTTGGGCTTCTCATTAACTTATGGACGACTTCTTCTTATAACTTAAGGTCAAAAAAGTCGTCCCTAAGTTTATATTTACTTACTTTTTTTTTCTTTCTAAAAATGATTTTATTAATTATTAAAAAAAGATTTTCTAAAAATGATTTTATTAATTATTAAAAAAAGATTTTTTATTAAAATGAAAAAGTGTATTTTTATTAAAAACTTAGGGACGACTTTTTCGACCCTAAATTTCGAAGAAAAGTCATCCCTAAGTGAGTCAATATTTTCAACGAAAAGACTGTGGGGCCCCTTTGGTCGTCCCTAGGTTTCAAAGAATATGTCGACCCTAGAAATCTAGGGTCGAATTTTTGTGCACGGATATCTTTGGTCGAACAAGTCGTCCCTAAATGATTAGGGCCGAAAAAGTGGTACCCTAGGGACGACTAAGTCATCCCTAACATGCAAAATTGCTGTAGTGTGCTCGGGGGATGCATCAATGTTTGATTTTATAAGTGATTAGTTTGAAAGATATTTTTAAAAATTAGGATTACCAGTTAGAATAATAAGATATAACATATGCATAAAGATATTCTGTTTTTTCTGTTTAGTTTGGATTTATTTTTATCAGACCATAACTAAGCCAAACACCAATTAAATATTTCGGTTAAATTTCAAACCATACCATACACCAATTAAAATTTTCGACCAAATTTTTTTCAGTTTCGGTGCGATTTTTTTCCAGTCTGTTTCAACGCGTGTAGTGCGAAAGAAGACAACTTTCTTACTAAAAGGGCAAGAGAGTGAACAATCACATTTTACAAGGACACACTTGACTCAAACACACAAAACAAAGGACTATTTACATAAACCCTAAAACATCCTGTCTTCATATAAACACAAAACCCTAGTTTCATCAATCCTTTTGCTTCTCACATTTTCGCCGTCGTATCTCCGCCGTAACACCACCTTTCTCCGGCGAGCTGAATTTCGTAAGCACCCTTTTCATAGTTCAATCTATAGCTCTTTTTATCTTGGCTTATTAGCTTATCTTGAAATTGTTGTTTGGTATCAAGATTTGTGCTTTTTGAGATTTTATGAATTGGGATTGGATAATTAGATTAAAGGGTGTTTGGAAATATCATTTTCTTGATGAATTAAGATGAAATAATCACTGTTTTATACTACAGCTTATTAGTGGGCTTATTAGCTTATTTAGTCAGGGGGTGTTTGTTTTGGCTTATATTTCATAAGCCCCAAATTTTTGGCTTATTTTGTGACTTGCGGGCCTATATAAGTTGATTACGATATGATTAACTTATATAAGTCTCAAAATATAAGCCAGTAAATTGGGGCTTATGAGATATAAGCCGAAATCAAATAAGCTTATTAGCCCATCTATAAGCTGAAACAAACACTCTCGAATTTGGATTGAAAGCCCAAATTTTGTGGCCTTTTGATATATAAGTTTATCATATATTTTTCTTGATGAATTAAGATGAAATAATCATTGTTTAAGCTTATTTGTGGGCTTATTAGCTTATCTGTTTTCGGATTATATTTCATAAGCTCGATTTTTTCGGCTTATTTTGAAAGTTATAGGCATAAACTTAAAGAAGTCAGTAAGTCATGAAATAAGCCAAAAAAAAGTGGCTTATGTAATATAAGCCAAAAATAGATAAGCCTATAAATAAGATTTAATTATTCACAGTTAAGGTGTTTTTGTTCAAGCTAATTTGTGGGCTTATGAGCTTATTTGGTTTCGTCTTATTATTACTATTATCTTGGAAGTTGTTTGGTATCAATATCAAGAGTTGTGCTTTTTGAGATATTATGAATTGAAATTGGATAATTAGATTAATGGGTGTCTGGAAATATAATTTTCTTGATGAATTAGTGGGTTTATTAGCTTATTTGGTTTTGGATTATATATTTCAAAAGCCCAAATTTTCTGCTTTATAGATATATAATAAACTTAATGGGTGTTTGTTTAAGCTTATATGTGTTCTTGTCAGCTTATGTGATTTCGGATTTTATCATCTTGAAATTGTTGACTGTTTGGTATCAAGATTTGTGTTTTTTGAGATTTTATGAATTGGAATTGGATAATTAGATCAATGGGTGTTTGGAAATACCATTTTCTTGATGATTTAAGATGAAATAATCATTGTTTAAGCTTATTGATGGGCTTATTAGCTTATCTGTTTTTGGCTTATATTCATAAGCTCAATTTTTTGGCTTATTTTGAAACTCATAGGTATAAACTAAAGAACCCAGTAAGTCACGAAATAAGCAAAAAAAAGTGGCTTATGTAATATAAGCCAAAAACAGAAGAGCCCGTAAATAAGCTTAAACCCTGAATACAATTATTCACAATTAAGGTGTTTTTGTTTAAGCTAATTTTTGGGCTTATGCGATTATTTGGTTTTGTCTTGTTTTTATTATCTTGAGATTGTTTTTTGGTATCAAGATTTGTGCTTTTTGTGTTATTATGAATTGGAATGTGGATAATTAGTTTAATGGGTGTTTGGAAATATCTTTTTTTTGATCAATTAAGCTTATTAGTGGGCTTATTAGCTTATTTGTTTTTGGGTTTTATGTTTTAAGAGCCCAATTCTGCCTTATTGTTACGATATTATAAACTTAATGGGTGCTTGTGTAAGCTTATATTTGTCCTTATGACTTATGAGCTTATTTGATTTTAGCTTGTATTTTGTAAGCACTGATTTTTTTGACTTATTCCGAGACTTTGGGGCATATAAGCATGGTATATCATAATAAGCTTATAAAAGCCCGTAAGCCTCGAAATAAGACTGAAAATTGGTGCTTAGAAAATATAATCTGAAACCAAGTAAGCTTATGCGCCCCTGCCCAGAGATAAGCTTAAACAAACACATCTTTAATTGTATGAACTATAAGCCGATATTAAATAAGCTCATAAGCCCACAAATAAGCTTAAAGAAACACCCGTTTACTCCTAAAAGCTCATAATCCAAATCTAGAACTGATTGTCCGTTGTATTTAATGTGATAATTATGTGGAGCTTTTCACAGTTGCCTTTTTGCTTATTATTACTTGTCGTTCTTGGTCATTCTAACATTAGAAGCTCGTAATCTAGTTCAAATACACTTTGAGTTGGCGATTTTAGAGCCTTTGTTGGACTGCTCTTAAAATTAGTAGGAAAAGTGATTATTTGCTTTAAAGTAAGTGGATGAATATGTTTAAGTTCTTTGACACTTTTATTAAAAAATTACGAAATAGGCACTTGGATGAGCAATCCTGAACTCTGCAAAAGTCGAGCATTATGGATTAGCTATATTATAGAGTTCGATTACTTGGTATCTAAATATTCAGCGTAGATTTAACATATTAAAGATCAATTTTGTATCTTTTACAAGTGTACAAATAATACATATTAGTATCTTATTAGGACTAAGCGGTTAACCTCATACCGATATTTAAGCAATTCTTGAGTAACAAACATAAGTAAATTATAAAAAGATTATCCATGCAATCACTTTTTTTTATTAAATATAATGGCGCCCAAGTGCCCAAACTATAATTTCTGTATACTGTAAAGGTTAGTAAGGGCAGTTTTACATTTTACAGGGATACATGTTGCTCAACAACGTTAAATTGAAGGTTCTTTACATAAACCTTAATTTCTTTATTATATAAACTAAACCCTAAATTCACAGCCCTCTGTCCTGCCGTCACCTCTGTTGAGTTGTGTGTCCTTCTAGGTTATTTTTTCAACCGTTAGTTGCTAGGTTTGTGTTTGGTATAGATTCTGAATCGGTTAAAAGGTATAATTTCTCTCTTTCGATTGTTGTTTTTTTGGTTTGAATTGATTTCAGATGATAATTAAACGTGGTGCCATAGTTTCTTTGCAAAATTATGCTGTATATAATATGGTGGTTATGAAAGTAGTTAGCTTTTAGGGTTTGAATTAGGGGTCAATGCTTTTTTACTTATATGATAGATTTATTTGACACTGACAGATGAACGGAAATTTGGTTATTGAGCTATTTAGTTGTATGATTTATCCAAGTCGCTTTTAGATCATAAACTATTTGGAACACTCTTAATGTGTAATTTGATTATACATAAGCTTTTGAGCAATTTGTTATTTAAAAAAAGAAGCTCAAGCTCTTTGAATAAGCTACTCCGAACACTGTTTTAAATGGCTCGTTACCTATAAAAGATAAAGTGATTACTTACTTCATAAGATAAGCCAGCTAAAGAGCTTCATTAAGAAACTTGAGGAAGTATTTGGCTGGTCTAATTGCTTATTATTGTATTGCGAGTGTTCCGGTAAGCTTGCTTTGGGAGGCTTGTGGAGTTGCTTAGGGGGAGAAAAGTGGAATAACTTATTCTACTTCGTTCCCTTAAAAAGGTTTAAGAGTTTTTTTAGCCTGTTTACGAAATCACCCTTGAATTTAAATCTACTCTTATAAATAAGCAATTCCAAACACCCCCTTGGAGAAGCAGGATTAATAAGCAAATATGAATCCGGGTGTAAATGTTGATACTTATAGTGTGATGTATTGTTTTGTTTGATTTAGATTATTTCTTGACTTTGAGCTCCTTGTATATAGGACGTTGCTGTCTAATCACATAATGGATTCGAACAAAGGAGCTGCTTCCATGGAAGTTGAAGAGACTGTCCCGGCTGTAGCTAAAGTCGTATCAAAGCCCAACTTCAGGCCATTAACAGCTCATGAAATATCCAATGGTCAAGTCCAGTTCCGTAAAATTTCTGTCCCGAAACACAGACTCTCACCACTCAAAAAAGTATGGATGGACATATACACACCAATATACGATCAAATGAAAATTGACATCCGTATGAACATCAAAGCCCAAAAAGTTGAAATGATGACAAGACGCGACACACCCGACATCAGTAACCTTCAGAAATGTGCTGATTTTGTCCATGCTTTCATGCTCGGTTTTGATGTGCCAGATGCAATTGCATTGCTAAGAATGGATGAACTTTATGTGGATTCGTTTGAGATTAAGGATGTTAAAACTCTTAAAGGGGAGCATCTTTCTCGTGCTATTGGAAGGTTGTCGGGTAAAGGTGGAAAAACTAAATTTGCTATTGAGAATTCAACAAAAACAAGAATCGTCATTGCAGATACCAAGATCCATATATTGGGATCGTTTGCTAACATTAAAGTTGCAAGAGATTCGTTGTGTAGTCTTATTATGGGGTCCCCTGCTGGAAAGGTGTATTCAAAACTGAGAGCTGTTACCGCAAGATTAGCCGAAAGGTTTTGAGCGACTGGTTTTGTTATTTAATTTTGTGTATGTCTCTTATCTAAACTGTCGAACATGAGTAGCTTTAGGGATATTTGCGCATCCTTTCAGTTTTGGGTTTGTAATGAATTTTGAGGTTTCATTAAATATACCTATTCAATATCTACCAACTTTGTGGTTTGTTAATTGCTTATATTGTCGAGTTCGGTATTTTTGCTAGGGAGGCCCTGCCGAGTGCTTCTTGTACAGGAATATGTATTGCTCTTGTAACCGAACTTGTGAAAACGCTATCAATATCTGTACTCTCTACCATCTGGTTAATGTTTAGTTTACTTCTGTTGCGCTAACTTCGCATGTCTGCTGCATTTATGAAGAAAGATGGCGTGAGAGCTGGTTGTAATAATTTCCTTTCGTCATAATGTTGCTGTGTTTTTGTTTATGGGCGTTTAGGTTCTTGTTGCTCATGAGTATGGTTTGTCATTCTCACGATAGTTAAGAGTGTGGAGTACAAGGGCGTTAATGTTGTATTCCGCCACATTTCCTGTACGAAAACGTTTTGAAGTTCAATAATTTACCAGGCTAAAAACGTTTACCCAACATTGCGTGTTGTCTTTGTTCATGCTGCAGCATCCAAGATAGCAGATAAAACTTACATTTCCTGTACGAAAACGTTTTGAAGTTCAATAATTTACCAGGCTAAAAACGTTTACCCAAAGTTGCGTGTTGTCTTTGTTCATGCTGCAGCATCCAAGATAGCAGATAAAACTTACATTTCCTGTACGAAAACGTTTTGAAGTTCAATAATTTACCAGGCTAAAAACGTTTACCCAACATTGCGAGTTGTCTTTGTTCATGCTGCAGCATCCAAGATAGCAGATAAAACTTACATTTCCTGTACGAAAACGTTTTGAAGTTCAATAATTTACCAGGCTAAAAACGTTTACCCAAAGTTGCGTGTTGTCTTTGTTCATGCTGCAGCATCCAAGATAGCAGATAAAACTTACATTTCCTGTACGAAAACGTTTTTGAAGTTCAATAATTTACCAGGCTAAAAACGTTTACCCAACATTGCGTGTTGTCTTTGTTCATGCTGCAGCATCCAAGATAGCAGATAAAACTTATTCGCGTTTTGTGAGTTCACTTCTTGCCACGACTCACGAGGGTTCTCATTCCAAGCACCATTTATCGACTCCAAAGGGTTATAAATTCGTCTAGAGGCTGTACCATCTATCAAGTTTTCAGAAACCTAAAAATTCAAACCTTTTTAGTGCTTTTATGGACTTCCAAAAGGTTTAAAGATTTAAATTCACCAAAAGCAAAATCTTCATGTTTGGGTTTACACAAGCTAAAAAAAATAAGATGTTACAAACCTATTACGGTCTGAATTAAGGCTTAAAAGTGTAAAAAGATTAATGTTACAATGTACACAATTTGGAGATGCAAAAGAAGTATAGTTCATGTAGACTAGAAGCCTATAAAACAAAGTTCAGCCCCCAAAAAGATATCCAGCTGCGGCTTCTTCATTGCCATCGAAAAACTTTAGAGCTTGTACAACCGCCTCTCTAGTAAATCCTAGCTCAATCAGCTTCGTGACTTTAGCTTCGAATTCCGGTCCCTAAAGACACCAGACACACATTTCAGTTCATATGCCACATAAATGATGTTCCCAGCTTCTAACTCATATATAAAAGAAATTAAACAAAACTCACTTGTGTTGGACCACCACGGGCTGGCCCTGCAGGAGATTGAGGAGTAGGGGTGTTGCTCCGTGCTGCTGCTGATCCAGATGAACCCTATATTTTATAAAGGTATGATCAAATGATAATTCACGGGTAAAAGAGCCTAAAGATTGTATTTTTTGAACTGTAAATTATTCTGTTACAAGAAAATGAATAACAGCAATATCTTACTTGAGCTCCAGAGCTAGAAGCTTCCTTCAATTGCTTCTCCTCGTCAAGGAAGTTACGTGGGATGTCCTTTTCTGTTAGTTTATAAAAGATGGTTATTCATCAAGTAGTCAGTATGGAAGAGGTTACACGCCTGGGGACTAATTAATGATGCATATCAAACGTGGTTCGATTTTGAGTGGTTAACTTATATTTTTTAATAGGTGGAAAGAGTAACGGACCTTGCAAAAATGGTACAGCGACCTCTCCTCCACCAACTCTCAAGACATTATCTTTCAAATCAATTGTGCACTGTGCAGTCATATCCTCACAGTTAGAATGAAACTAATGGCGTTTACTGATCTTAGACATACAAACATGAAAATTACCTGGTGCTTACGGAGCATATCTAATCCAAAAAGGAAATCCATATTGGGTGAATCCAATACGACAAAGGAACATGGATAGAAGTTATTCCCGATCTGCCATGAATTTAGAGAGCACATGTTCAGCAAGGAATCCATTAGATGATGGTATATAATGGTCACCTTGGTAATGGTTGTCGTTAGGTTGTGCACTTGCGTATTTCAACCTTACTAAAAGCTGGTACGTGTTTTGTTGACCCGATATCCATCAAATTATCTTAGGCTCTTAGCAACTATTTTTCTCTTTCAAATTTTTTTAATTTTTATGGATTTCTAAAAGCATTATCCAACACTCCAACTATGTCTATGATCTCAAAACACCATACTTTTACATTGATTAAAAACTTAATAAATTGGTAAAGGGGTGTTTGGCATTGTCTACCTAAACCATGATGCCAAACATCCCAATGACGAGGGTTTGATTAAACAAAGATAACCTGCATCCGAATGTTACAACCAAAAAGATAAATGACGTCACATTTACCTTAATTGGAGCAACATGTATTCGACCAAGAATCTCTGACTGGCCGACTCCATGAGCAATTCCCTTATAACGATCGTCCAAAAGCCTCAGCAATCTAGAAAATGCATGGAACAACAACGACTATTCAATTTTTATATAACTAAAGCAATAAAGAAGAAGAAACAGTAAGAATTCTGTTCAGATTGTGGTTAATCGGCAAAAAAAAGGTCACGTACCCCAGACGCTCAGCACAAGTTTTTGATACAATGGTTGATTGGGCCCCACTATCGACAAAGGCCTGAAACGAAAGAGAATTCATTAAAGAATTATAAGTGAACCTATTCGTGCGAAAAGTAGAGATGTCCCCTATTAATAAGTACCTTTATGGGAACACCATTCACTTCCATATCAACATAAAGCATGACCTGAAAATTTGATCAAAAGATGTTTATTTATTACTGTATATAAAAGTCTAGGGTTGGCAATTCTCGACACAATGAACCACACGAACCGGACACGAAGTTAACAGGTTTGAGTTGAGGACAAACAGGTTTAGGTCAAAAATAGGTCAACCCATCCTGTTTAAATAAACGGCCGGTTTGGGTTGAGTAAGCATTAAACAAGTCATCCCGTTAACCCGTCAAGTATATAAGCCTACAGAAAAATAAAGTTTATAACTTGGAGTTTATGTTGGATTTGGACTAAACGTATTTTGTTATGTACTTAATATGACGATGAATTACGTTTATAACTCGGATACCATTGAAATTGTACGGTATAGTTACTTGTATGATATTATTATCACTTTTTAAATCCTTATATCATTTTTGGGTACAAACTAGTTGAATCGCCAAACCACCAACCTTCTTCACCGCTTGACCTATTTAATTCAACAAGTTAAACAGGTTACAAATGGGTTAAATCCCTTGACACGATTAATAAACGGGTCGTGCTTGGGTACAGGTTATACTACCCCATTAGACCGCGAACCCAAATACAACTGGATTTCCACCCCTATATAAAACATAATATAAAGTTCATTGCTTAAATGTGATAGCAAAGAATACTTACCACCCTCGCAAAAGCTTCAGGGTTGTGTTCTATTGCAGCAGCCCAGTTCTCATCGATACCTTTCTGTAAATATCATAGAGACTCGTTAAGATCTGAATGGGCATGCCCAATATAATACAGTAATTTTTATAATTTAACCAAAATACCAATATGAACAAATTCACAATTAGATGATTTCAATTAGCTCACTCTTTAAACATCTTGAGTGGTTCAAAAATTAACATTTTGAGGTCGCCTTTTATTGTTTCGTACGAACCATTCAGTGTCAAAAAACATAAAAAAAGACGACACGTATATGTTCATGAGGTAATAAGACCATAGATTTAAAGGTAGAAATGACTTTGTTTCCAAAAATAAATGGAGACTTGTTAACGAAATACGTATTTTGTTTAGATCAAGTACCCTGTTAAGCATAGTTCCATGTTCTGAATGCAAGAAAGCATCTATCATAGATTCAAGGATGTTTTGGACTGTGTAAAAGCTACAAATAAATACAATTTCTCTTATATATATATATTTCAAAACCATATTATTATTGGATACAGCGGAACATATCTAATCACTTCGATTTAGAAGAGCAGGCTTAAGTCTTTCGGATATACAAAAATTACTATTATTACTAGTTAACCACATACAAAATTAAGAAAAACCGATACGTTCATTTACCTGGCGGATTGCAGCTTCAATCTTCTTTTGAGCTTCCACGTCAAAAGGGTCTGCGTAAAGTAGGGCCTTGTTTTGAAGAAACAACAAATTAGAACAGAACTCATATGTAAAATGCTGATGAAAGAAATTACACAGGATGTGTATAAGATGAAATAGCTTTTCTTTTGCTAAACGCCGAGCAACTTACCCTCTCTTCTTCTTCTTGTCGGCGCATTTCAGATCTTTGGTTGTGGCGTGCTCTTAAAACGGTCTGCAACTTATTTAGGTCATTCCCAAGAATGACTTGGGCCAGCTCAGGATCACTCTGTCATTCGCATTAAAGGGTCAGAAACTCGACAGTATGAACTACATGAATATGTAACTAGCTGATAACTAATTCCACCTGAAATAACTGGGCCATAAAATCTGCATTATTTCGGATTTGCTGTTGGAATGCAGCTGGATTTACTGCCGATCCGTCTGGATTAAATGCTTCTTGGCTTGAAGCCCTGAAATTAAAAAACTTCATAGGTTAGCATAAAGAAAACATTAGTGCCAAGATAGTTTGTCGTTTGCATTATCATACATTGTTCAAACTTGTTTATACTTATAGGGTTACTAATAGTAGGAATGTAGTATTTTTTGGTCCTTACGCACAAATAATGTTAAATGTTTTAATTGCTTTTCTAAAAGTTTATTTTGTTGCGTATAAACAGCTTGTAAGAAAGTAAGGTGATGAGTAAGTGAGTAACAAAACACAATAAAAAATCATACGGTGGAGCAGAAGAAGTGTTGGAAACCATCATCACTAAGTCTCCATCGGCAACACCCAACCGACTCAGTGTCTCGTTATTCCTCATCTCATTTCCATTGTAAAGGAGTTGTTGTTGCTGAAGTGGTACTCGACTCTGCATATTATAAACATGACAACAATGAATCTAAGAATGAAAACTTTGAAAAAATGGTTTAATTGGCATTCACAGGTTGTATCGGAAGTATTTCATTAGATGCCATGATCGATTATAAAGTTGCTAATGAAATTTGGAAACTTTGCTACAGTTTGCAACTCTTTCTAGGGGTTGTTTGCCATTACGTTTTTAAGTGGTATGGTAACCAGCTTAACAAATGAGGTTGCATGATATAGTATTCGGATGTGCCATCTTTGGCAAATTCTGAGTGCTTACGGGTTTACATGTAAAATAGCCCCCGAATTCTTGAAAACAGGCTATTGTAAACTGATTCGCTGACTCCCTAGATAGCTACTGATCTTCTGAATACTGACTAGTTGAATCCCAAATCAGAATCAATGTTGTTTTGGCTGCCTTAAACTGATTATGCAAAAGCTGATTACTTAATCCCTAAAGGGTGTTTACTATTTCACATTGCTTAATAAACTATTTATTAGCTTGTTGCATTATGATAGAGCATGTAAGCTGTTTTAGTATTGCGCATCCGAATTGCTTATAATTATTTCAGAAAAACAAAATAAGTGTTAACAGGCACTCCGAAACACCCGTACATATCGATCTAAAGTGTTCATTTGAACCCTAAGTTGTTATTACAAACTGATTATTTTACACCGTAGTGCATACTTTAGCAAACAGCCTTAAAGTGGTCACGCCAACAACCTAAAATGGGAAGGCTTTACCTGGTGGCTTCAAACCATGTAGATTAGTCGGCCAGAAGGTCAAAACCTATCCCCACACACAAAAGAAGCATACTTTAACACATGGGGGTGTTTGTTTTGGCTTATATAGCCGGCTTATGACTTATTTGGTTTTGGGCTTATGTTTCATAAGCTCACTTTTTGTGACATAATTTCGAAACTTTTTGGATTACATAAGTTCACTATGGGGGTGTTTGTTTTGGCTTATATAACGTAAGCCCATTTCGTTTTATATAAGATAAGCCTCAATTTTATGACTTATTTAGAGACGTATGGGCTTATATAAGTTTATCATATCATAATAAACTTATATAAGCCCTTAAGTCTCAAAATAAGCCATAAAATTGAGGCTTATGTTATATAAGACGAAAATAAGGCATATTTCGGTTTATATTTCATAAACCCCTATTCTTCATAATAAACTTACCCATAAGTCTCCAAATAAGCCACAAAATTGGGGCTTATGTTATATAAACCGCAACGGGCTTACGTCATATAAGCTAAAACAAATCGCCCCAAAGTACAATTTAGATAATCCAATAATCACAATGCTAAACACCCCTAATCAATAAACTCAAAATGCACCAAATTCATTACATATATCATCATTTTCTTTTCCAAGAACAACGATATTTTTTTTTTCTTTTTCTTTTTAGAATGGTTAGTGGGTCGAGTCGTTCAGTGACATCCAAGCGAGCAGTATGCCTTACTCGAACCCTCTCCTAGTTATGATTAAACTCCTTATCCCCTACGCCTAAGAGGAAAAGCCCTTGGCAGGTCTTGAATCCAAGAACAAGGATAAAATTACTCGTAACTAGAACTAATACTAATATAAAAATGTGATATGATAAACGTATATAAGCCCATAAGTCTCAGAATAAGCCACAAAATCGGGGCTTATGAAACATAAGCCCATTTCGGCTTATGTTTCATAAGCTTAAACAAACACCCCCAAAGTACAATTCAAAGAATGTGCTAATCCTATAATGACAATGTGAAACACCCCTAATCTTAAACTCAAAATGCATCAAATTCATTACATATATCATCATATTTTTTTCCAAGAACAACGATAATTTATTTATTTATTTAATTTCTTTTAGAACAGAAGGTTAGCAGTTAGTGGGTCGAGTCGTCCAGTGACATCCAAGCGGGCAGTATGCCTTACTCGAACCCTCTCCTAGTTATGATTAAACTCCTTATCCCTTTCGCCTAAGAGGAAAAGCCCTTGGCAGGTCTTGAATCCAAGAACAAGGATAAAATCACGCGTAAATAGAATTAATGCTAATATAAAAATGTGATATGATAAACGTATATAAGCCCATTAGTCTCAGAATAAGCCACAAAATCGGGGCTTATGAAACATAAGCCCATATCGGCTTATGTTTCATAAGCTTAAACAAACACCCCCAAAGTCCAATTTAAAGAATGTGCTAATCCTATAATCACAATGCGAAACACCCCTAATGAATAAACTCAAAATGCATCAAATTCATTACATAATACTTAATTTTACGCGTAAATAGAACAAATACCAACCTCAATCTCAAGCAAAGCTTTCAAATTCTCCACCTGCAAACCATAAAGCTCAAAACTTTAAAACTTAATTTCACATTATAAAGAATACCCATGTCCCCAAATAAGCTAATTCCCACAAAAACTGAAAACTTAATGAATCTTGATAAGAAAAAAAGGGTTTTTACAGATTCATTAGGGTCAACTTCAAGAGTTAGGATTTGTTCATCTGCTGTCATTACAGTGATCTTCATCTTCTTGATTGATTAACTAACTGTTCTTGATTATTGGTTGCTTTTTCTGCAAGATTTTATTTACTTTTTTTCTTGGTTTTTATAGGGGGCAAGTGGGGGCCAAATTTTTTTTTAAGGGTAGTGGGGGCCAATTTTAGAGATACAAAATTCTTAAATGTTTTAAAACCCGGTTTTTTAAGTTAACCTGGTCTAATGATCGGTTTACGGTTTAACCGGTTCAACCACCGGGTCAAACCTGGTTTTTTATATATGTATATTTTTTTATATTTTTAATGTGTAGTATTTATTTTTTATTCGCTAACTTTAGTTTTAAATTTTATATTTAAAAAATTATTGTAAAAATTTGCAAAAATAATTAATTTGTGCTTACAATTTGTAATAAATTATAATAAAACCATTTTAATGAACGTTTTAAGTTAGTCTAACTTTATTTTAACTAACACTAATAATCATTACTTTAATATATATCTTTAAAACTTAAAAATATTTATAGAAAAAAAGTTTTTGAAATATTTTTTTTATAAAAAATATGACCCGGCCGGGTTAATCAAACCGGTTCAACGAAAAACCGTCGTTCAATGTGGTTCTCAAACAAGCAAAAACCCGGCCACATCCGGCCCGATCTCCGAGCCGGTTCACGGTTCATCCGGTTCAACCAGCCTGAAAATAACCGAATTGAATTTTGCAAGATTTTGGTACCTTTTTTCTTGGTTTTTATACGGGGCAAGTGGGGGCCTAAGTTAGAGATACAAATTCTTAGGTTTCTAGAAAGAGTGTTGTCGAAAACTGAACCGAACTGAACCGAAAATAATTGAATCAGATTTTTAATTGGATCGAATTTGTGAAAATTGAGCCGGACCAAACTGAAAATAACCGAATTGAATTTTGCAGATCAAACCAAACTAGGTATTCGGTTTTCAAGTTATGGTTTGACAATCTGAACCAAAAACCGAGAATCGAAAACCGAGAACTAAAAACTGAAAACCGAAAACCGAACTAACACTTTCTATGTTAAAAATAAATCTTTTGTTAAAAGTTTATAGATTAAATATTCGAAAAATATAAATTGTGTAGTTTTGGGGTATTAAGATCGATATAGAAACTGAATCGAGTTTAAATTTAATTTTCGGTTTATTTCAATCTTCAAATTGATAAGGGTATTCATCGGAAACCAAATTGGATCGAAAATAACCGAATTGAATTTTTAATCGGATCAAATTTGCCATAATTGAACCAAATTAAAAATTCGGTTTTTAGGGTATGGTTTTGACCATCTGAACCGAGAACCGAACCAACACTTTTTTATACTTGAAATAAAATCTTTGTTAAAAATAAACTGTGTATTCGAGTTATTCAGGTCGATCCAAAAATCAGATCGAGTTCAAATCGGTTTTTAGGTTGACAATTTTTTCCAATCGAACTAATCGAACCAAATAATCCAACAATTGGATCGATGAACACCCCTAGTTTCAGATGTCTCATGATAATATGGATTATGAAAAAAAATACTAATGTTTAATAGTAATACTAGTTACCATCTTAAAATTAAAATTACAAATTTAAAGAAAGCTTGAATTAATTTAGGAGTATTTGATTTGTACGGCTCGGTTGGTTCGGTTATTTAAATAAAAAAATAAAAACAAAAATTGAACAAAATCTGCATTGGTACAAAATGAACCCGACTAAACCGAGTTAAATAATTTAATTTAACAAGTTTTTAACGACAAAAAGAAAATTTAAGCTTAAAAATGTTATACTTGTACTATAAAGAGTTTTAATGTTTTTTATATAATAAATTTATATACTTATGTGAATTCGGTTCTTTTGCTTTTCGTTTTGCCAAAACATCGTTAAATTGAAAACCAGATGTATTTATTTTGGTCCAGTTCGGTTTTGACAAATTCAGTTTGTTTCGGTTTCAGTTTTCGATTTTTTGTTGAAACGTAGGATTTTTGCTTAATACCCGATGTTGTAGCATTATAAAGTAAACATAAATTTTGCACACCTCTGAATTAATTGGTTAAAGATAAAACTATCGTTTTGCAAAAAAATTATAAAAAATTACATTAACAATTGTGTTTTTTAAATTGTAGTATGTTTTTCGTCGACGAACAATTATTTTGAGCCATAAGAGTATTAACTTTTGAGGAAAATAACATAATACTTCTAATTTAGTGGTATTTCAGCAAACACAAGTCAAAGTCAAAACTACAATCTCTAATACTAACTAAAACAACAAAATTATGCCATGAACAATAAAACCAACACATGAACATTGGTGCAGAAAAATTTCATTCCAATAATTACGACCAAGTTGGTTCAATCCACGCGTGAGGAGATAAATGATATGCAGTTCCAAAAAAATCTTTGAAGTGTTGTTGGATGTTTTTGCCGCCGAATGTCTGATAGGTGCATGTTTCGAGTGAATAGAACACTACCTTCCTGTTCTTTGAATGCAGTAGTGGAAAATAGATCTTGTTCTCCATTTCTCGTGTTTTGGCTTTAATGCATAGACATGTTGTGCCACAAATATAAGTCGTACCAGAAATATAAATCATGTGATTTCCTAAACTATAGACTCTTTCCCATTCTTGTTTAGAAACATCTAACTTGAATACTTCAACCTGTTCTCCAAACTTACCCACAATGACCTTTAATAGATCGTTCTCACACTTCATTAAATAATAACGCGCTGGAGATGTGCAACAACTTATTGGGGAGCTAGCTTCAACAATTGCCGAAGAGTAAGCTTCTTCACCCAGTGATTTAAAACCAATAAGTTCACCATCACTACCCAATGCATACAAATCATTTCCAAAAAATGTAGGATAGAAAAGAGAATGTGGAAAAACATAATATGGCTCGTCACCAGCACGTATTCTTAGCCAGGAAAATTCTCGAGCTACATAGTGGACCCGAATGAAGTTCTCAATTCTTTCAAACCCAACCACCATACAATCAGGGGAAGTAGGAGGCGCTGAGAAACACACAGTACTAAGACCATAACCTCCTCGAAGCTTGCGGAGATCACTGGTGAAGGGGTTGAAAAATACTAAACATTGAAAGTCAGAGCTGAAAAATAACAACCAACCAAATGCCGAACAACACAATTCTTGATAGTTAAGAGATACTACATGTAGATTTTTCATAAAGTAGTTGTCACCCAACATAGGATCAGTGAAAGTGATAATGCCTTGAACTTCGTCCACCACCACCAACCATGGTGAAACTAAGGAATAAGTCTGCAATCTCCTTAATAGACTTTTGTTGCTCCATTTTATCAAGGGTGCCACTACCTCACAACGTTTGCATGTGGCACGAAAGTTGAGGTATTCCACACCTACACAGTGCTTCATAATCATCTCCAGAATATCAAACGGAAGGTTTAAAAGGTTCCATTCATCAAGGCGAACCTCATCGTCTGCAACTGATCTTACCACTATCTGGTTCTCTTCTTTTTTAAAATCAAGAGTACACTTAGATCCTCCATGATCATCTTCTAACCTACATAACACATGGTTGTAAAAAAAGATATGACATAACTTCCTACTTAGTATTCGTACCTCCTAATTCAAGAATTCTCACATGCAAAAAACTAATGATTTATATAAAAAGAGATAATGAGTGGAAAACGCATATGATATTTTTGCTTGGGTAGAAATAAAAAGATTATGAAAAATACCTGCATTCCCATAAGGACACGTTGCTTGCTGGCAGCACTAGTGAAGGCATAGAAGATATGGAGACGGTATTTTCTTTGACATTGTATGAATACAATATATTGTCAACTTTGCCACGGATGTGTACATAACCTCCCATTTCTGAGGCAATTCCAGGTCTGTAATATGCCAAGTTATCACGACCAAGATCCACAAAAAATATAGCGTCTTTAACGTCAAACAATTGTTCCCACAATCTCATAGAAATTAATATTGTGTCTATGTCTTTCATGTCATCCCATCTCTTAAACCTTGTGTCCACGCTTTTAAATCTCTTCTTATTTTTCGACTTTAAACTAGCCATGTCCAATTTAAAAACGTAAACTGCTTCAAGTCTTTTCTTAAAAAGACCTATGCAAATAAAGAATAATTCAGTACCATACCCTTTCAGAAAAAAGGTCGCGTCACCAGAAAACGTATTAAAAGGAGAAGGAAATGACCCTGAGCGCATAAACTTTATCACAACTTCTTTTTCTTTAACCAAGATGTCAAGTTGCATGATATAACAAACATGATCAGTGTTATACAATGCATATATTTTACCATTGCAGCAAGTTAGGTTATATATAAAATCGCCATCTTCACGGGTTATTCTCTTGAGTTGGCTAGTGTATGACATCTCAATCCATTTTAACTTCTTTCTTTTACCCACTAGACGAAAAAAAACTAAAGCAGGCTTCTTGGTGTGAGTTAACAGGAGAACTGAACTTGGATCTTCAGGAGGGGCCGACAAACAACCTTCACCGATAGATTCTACATCCCCATTTTTTAAAATCAAAGGAGGCAAATGAATCATCTTAGAAGTGACTGGGTTCCAAAGAAACCACATTACAATTTTTAGATCAGAAAGAATAACCCAACCATGACAATATCCTCGAATACGTCTTCCCAGCAACTCAGGGATTTGACAATGATATTTAGTGAGTGGGTCATGTAGGGTGTAGAAATATTGGTCTCTAGAACTATCTTCATCGGCTCCTAGGTTCTGAGCAAAAAAGCACGGATATTTTGCAGATAACAGAGGTAATTGGTCACATACTGAACCACCATATGAACTTTGCTTATGCTCCATCTAAAATGTTCAAAACCATATTTTCAACATTAAATTTTGTTTCATTCGAAAGTGCATAATTGGCCTAAATATAAACAACAGCAAGTATATTGGAAAGAAATTGCTACAGCTATCACTTTTGTGGCTTTGATTTTCTTAAACTTTTCCTAGCAAGAAACTCAATAAGCCAACCAAACAAAAACTCATAGGGCGATCGTTGCTGATTAAAAGATAAACCGATATGTATTTCTAGACACCCCATATAAGTATAAGACTATAAGTTACTCGATAAGTTCATCATGAAACTAATAAAAGCATCCATCTTTTATTTGATTCGGCCTTTAAAAAACATTACCTGGTTTTGACACATGACCCACGTTTTCTACCCATAAATAGGATCGTCCTAAAAGCACTCGACATTAATCAAATAGCAGTAACAATATAAAAAAGTACAGTAGTAACGTAGCCTCCTAATAAGCCAAGTAATAATCTTAACACTTACAAGCTCATTATAAGCAGGAATAGAATCTTTTATGTTTACTTGCTGGTTGTTTGTTTTGGCTGATGAAACATAAGCCCATTTCAGCTTATATTTCATAAAGCCCCAATTTTTCGGCTTATATTTCATAAGCCCCAAATTTTCAGCTTATTTTGAGACTTGTGGGCTTATATAAATCAATTATGGTATGATAAACTTGGGTGAGTTTTGCGTGGCTTATACAACGTAAGCCTATATAACATAAGCTCCAATTTTGTGGCTTATTTGGAGACTTATATAAGTTTATTATATCATAACAATAGACTTATATAAGTCTCAAAATACGCCACAGAATTATGGCTTATATTATATAAGCCGAAAATAAGCCATATTTCGGCTTATATTTCATAAACTCCAAATTTTTAATCTTATTTGGAGACTTACGAGCTTATATATAAGTCTATTATATCATAATAAACTTATATAAGCCAATAAGTTTCTAAATAAGCCACAAAATTGAGGCTTATGTTATATAAGCCAAAATAAGCTTATGTTATATAAGATCAAACAAACAGTCTCTTAGTCTGAAAATAAGCCACAAAATTAGGGCTTATGAAATATAAGTCGAAATGGACTTATGTTTCATAAGCCGAAACAAACAACCATCAGATAATATAATAAAAGTAGGTGTTTGGTGAAGCTTAAAAATTAGATATCATACCTCAAACTTGAAGAACAAAACTTAAAAATCTTCAATTTGAACTTACGGTTAATGTAGTAGGCACAAGCTTTTAAGGTAGGGATGAGCGATCCGAATCCAAATTAAACCCTAACCGTTCCCGGAACCGTACCCATTTCTGATATCCGAATTTTTTTGGGTACGGTACTGAGACTACGAAATAAGGTAAAAAAATTCGGGACCACTAATTCGGGACGAGAGCGGTACTAAATCGAGGAATTCCCGAAAAAACGGAAAAATCCCGATTTCCCGGTACCGGTACCGATTCTCGTACTGGTACCGATACCCGAATCCCGTTCGATACGGTACCGGTACCATAAATCTATGCTCGGAAAATAATCGATACCACTGATTCGGAACGGGTTCGGGACATGACCGATACCGTGCTTATCCTTATTTTAAGGATATACCAGGTATTATGATTCTACCATTTTTGCATTCTTCTGATCTAATTCCCCACGTGATACCAGTTGGCCCAAATGCTGGCCTATCTTTAGGCCCAAAATGAGATATTATCTGTCCACCCAACTTGACTTAGTCCAATATCCTACATTAGCCCACACCAACACTCGGCCTGTTTCATAATATCATAACGAACCGGTCAAAAAAAAAAAACTGAACCGAGTTTGTTAAAACCGGATCGAACCAAGGTTTTCGTTTTGAATATGGTCTTAACGATCTAAAAGGGCGTACAGATTCATGGGGTCTTCTGCAGTTAGGATTTGTTCATCAAATCTTCATTTTTTTTCTTTGTTTCTTGATTGTTGGTTGCTTTTTATGCAAGGTATTGAATTCAAGTTTGTGATAGTTGGTATTTTGTTTCTTGGGTTTTATAGAGGGGACGCAAGAAGGGTCAATTTAAAGTGTTTATCCGGTTATCAGATGATTCAGTTTATCCATTTATTTTTGTTATACATGTTTAAAAATGTTATATTTATGCTCCGAAAGAGTTTTAATGTGACATGATTTTCAATTCGGTTTTCATTTTCTTAAAAGTACATCTAAGCCGAAAATCCAATATCTAATTCGGTTCGGATCATTTTTTTTAGGTCAAACTCGAATTTTGTTATTAAAGCTTGCCAAAATATTCTTCTAAGTTACTAAAAAAATTTCTATTATGAAAAAGTCACTTAAATATGACCTTCAGAAAAGCTACTCTCAAGTTACTCCAAATATTGACAACTTTTATAAAAACTAGTAATAATAAGTTACACACGGTTTACAATTAAAATAAATTTTTATTTAACATTTTAGTTTTATATATAGATACTAGCCGGCTACCCGCGCAATGCGGCGGCGGGTAGCCGATGATTAATTTTGTGGATTTAGCTTAAACCAGGAAATCACCATTACAAAAAACAAGCATCTTTTACAGAGACAACGACCATTTTTTTTTTTGGCACCTCAAAGTTGGCGACAACGGATAGTGATTGAGAGAGAGCGAGGGTTTTGTTTTTACATATTTTACATCCGTGTTTTAAGATTTTTAAGACTTTATATACTAAAAATTTAATTGTTTCCATAAAGTTGTTAGACAATGGGTTTTAAAAATGATTTTATGAATTAAGTTACATAATTATTAAGACATTTAATTTTTTGTGGTAACTTCTAATAGTACTTATTAACACTTAAAGTTTCCGTTACAAAACTGTATTTAATTACAATTATTTCTACACTTTTAATATGTATTAATTTCTTAGCAAAAAATAAATCTTTCCATTATAAGAAATGTTTGAGACTTAATTTTTAAAACTTCTAATTTAAGAAAAAGGGTTAAATGTTTTATATAGTATTATAGATATAGATTATAGATTATAGATATGAAAAAAAATTGTGCTTAATATTTTGTAATTATAATGTTATTAATTTATAAAGTGTAAAGGTTATTTATGAGGATCCGTAGTAGTGAATGTCTCTTCGTAAGGAAGTCAAGATATAGGTTGATTTTTGGTATATTGTTGCATTCTCACTATTATCAGATAAAAAAAATCGTTTTATACATTCTTATTCAGGGCTGCAATTTCTCAAGGATCTCGAGTTATAACAAGTGTTAGGTTACAATGTTTTGAAAACCGGTTATGACATCGACCCCCAATCGAGTCGAGTTACTGTCTGGGTCTCGAGAACCGGGATGAAGGGTTTAACCAGGTTTCGGAGATGTGCAATCCGGTTTAATATGACCCGTTTTTTCGATTGGAACAGAGTCAACCGGTTGACTCGGCCAAGTCAAACTGGGTTTCAAAACATTGATAGGCTATTTTGATTTTGGGCTTGTTCTTCTACAATAGTCTATGAATTTCAGAAGGAGCTCCTCCAATTCTGGTACTTATATGTTGTGAAGCAGTTAAGTAAAATATCAATATGTTGTAAAAAAACAAACGTATAGGAGAACATAATTTCCTACTTAACAATATTTGGTTTCCAAGAGCTAGAAAAAAAGTGACAAAAAAAGCAAAAAAGTAGATGTCTATTTTATAAAACCCCTAGAGATAGGGAAACAAACTAATAGATAGATTTTTAGAGGAAAGTTCACATAGAAAGGCCATGTTATGCTATCTTGAACTGCTTCAAAAACTCAAACTAGAGGTACTCAGTCCAGGAGCCAAATAATGATCTTTCTTGATTGACTGAAAAATTAGAAAGAGATAATTTAGATAAAAGTTATACTAGCAAAAAAGAAGTGAATGCAAGCTTATTGTATAATTATAAGACTGCTGGGAGTGGGGTGAAACCCACTTATCGCCACCTCAGCGCCACCTCAGCTTTTTAACAAACTCACCAAACTCACTCACAAAGGTAATGACACTCAACCAAACTCACTCACACTCACTTTTCGTACCTATTTTTTATTATTTAAATACATCCCACTCACAAAAAACACCCACAATTAAACCTAACAAAAAAATAAAAAACATATGGGCCCACATGTATAAAACTCACCTGGGTGAGTTTGCCCAGTTTTTTTTCTTGGCTGAGAACAAATCACGCGCGGGTTTAAAGGGTGGGGATGGGGGCTGCGAGTGGCTTTGGCCAACTCACGAGTGAGTTAACTCTCACTTCCACCAGCTTAAATGTAGACAAAAACAAAGAGGGGCAAGAAAGTACAAATGTGTATGAGTGATATACATCGACTTATATAATGCATGCTCAATGTGGTCAATACTAAAGCAATCTAGGTATAAACATTAATTATCTCACAGTGATTCAATGATAAAAAATAGTAAGTGTATTAAGAGTGGGGGAGTGGGAGCTAGGAAGTGGGCTGGTAGCCTTTTGGCGCCACCCCTTCTTTGGGGTATCCTACCCCGACTGGCGCTAAGCCATGTCGCGCTAACTCTACCAGCTGCTGTTAGAATTTTTTTGTTTTCTTTTTTGTTTTTTGTTTTTTAGTTATAAAGGGGATATTTGTGGGCCCATTATACCCCTTTGGCACCACTTTTTCTTGTGTCAAAGGGTTTCTAGTGTCAAAGCCCCCAAATCCTACGTGGCGGGTTTGACACCACTTTCTGGTGCCAACCGCTCCTAGCTTTATAAGGCATTTAATGTGTAGTATAGTTATTGTCCAAGTCTTCAAAGACTTGGAGCATTTAAGGCATTTTAGAAATGACTTGTAGTCTAACAAGTCTTTGTGAAAAATTTAGTAAAAAGCTTTTCACAGCAAACAACCTTCTCAAAACACTTTGTGATATAGTAGAACGCTTTTGAGTGTTTTACCCATTGTAGATGACACATATTTAGAACCCACCTTATCATTCCTTTTGCTATTCTTTGCATGCTTCCTCTTCCTCTTTAAAGATTTGTCGTCATTTGTTGTCTTGATCGGTCTAGTTATGTTACCGTGGGGAGATACAAGGCTGTGCACAAATGTAGGAGTAGCCATGTAGTCCATAATCCTTGACGAGCGGAAAATGGCAAGAGGACTCCTGTGGGTAATATATTCATTGGGATTGCTCCTCAAGTAGTGTGGATCAACATACATCGCCTCACAACGACAGGGCACATGCTCCCAAGATTGTGTTACTTGGTAACTTCTCATTATCCATATCCCAGGGCAATGTTTTTGGACCATTTTTCGATTTTTGCGTGTCATCCAAGGGAAAGGTTTTTGGACCATATCTCGACTTGTGCGTGTCATCAAAGGGTCTATCCTAGGGCAAGGTTTTTGGCCTATTTCTCGATATGTGTGTTTCATCCTAGGGTATATCCTAGGGCAAGGTTTAATATCTATAAAAGGTTTGTTTCTAACTATTTTGTTTAGAGGTTCTTCAGGATTATATCTGCATAGACATTCTTCAGTAAAACCAAGAATATCATATTTGTCACATTTATATAACACATCATCTGGTTGGGGGATTTCTTTAAACTCCTCTAGAGTTAAATTAAAAGAAATAATAACCTTATTGTTTTTTGGATCATTCATAAACCAATGAAGTGACCCCTCACATAAGATACCAGGTCTATAACCCCTTACAAACACTCTTGAATCTTAGTAGATCAACACCATCCAGTCTTAAAAGTATCTGCTCTAACACATCAAACACAATCTCTGCCATTCAAAAGAACCTCGTCCTTTGCGAGGGGGCGGGGATTTTGATGTTAAGCGATAATGTATATGTAGGTTAACAAAAAGATAGTATGTATTATGTACACTTTTTTTTTCCGACTCATTGGCCGACTAATCCATGGGGTTTGAGCCCACCGCCACACATACTCAAACCACGTAAAGCCCTCCCTTTTCAGGAGGTTGACGTGGTCACTTCAAGGTTGTTTGCACCTAGAGCTCAATAGCTACAAATCTTTTTGCCACCATGGAATATTACACGATCTATTTTTGTGAAAGCTTAAATTTTATAAATAGATTGAATCATTAATTAGTAACTTAAGCAGACATTAGTAGCAAACTTAAGTGCAATAACATATTTGTTTATTAACCATGTTGGTCGGAGTATTTTTATTTTCAAGATCAGTACATGTGAAATCGTGGATGGATGAACAAACACAAGTCAAAACTACAATTATAGTAACTAAAGCAGTTCAATTATGACATGAACAATACAACCCATGAACACAGGTGCAGAAAAATTCCATGTACACACTGTTATACTAGTAAACAACAATGATACCAATAACTACGACCAACTTGGTTCAATCCACGCATGAGGAGATACATGATATGATAAGCCAATAAAATGTTTGAAGTGTTGTTGTATGTTTTCGCTGCCGAACGTCTGATAGGTGCATGTTTCGAGTGAATAGAACACTATCTTCTTGGAATGCAGCAGTGGAAAGTAGATCTTGTTCTCCATTTCTCGTGTTTTGGCTTCAATGCATAGACATGTCGTACCACATATATAAATCATGTGATTTCCTAAACTGTCTATTTTCTCCCATTCTTGTTCAGAAAGATCCAATTTGAATACTTCAACGTGTTCTCCAAACTCACACACAATGACCTTTAAAAGATCATTATCACACTTCATTAAATAATAACGCGCTTGAGATGTGCAACAACTTATTGGGGAGCTAGGTTTGACAATTGCCGAGGAGTAAGCTTCTTCACCCAATGCTTTAAAACCAACAAGTTCACCATCCATACCCAATGCATACAGATCATTTCCAATAAATGTAGGATAGAAAAAAGAATATGGAATAATAGAATATGGTTCGTCACCAACACGTATTCTTAGCCAGGAAAATTCCCGAGCTACATAGTGGATCAGAATGAATTTGTCAAAACTGTCAAACCCAACCACGATACAATCAGGGGAAGTAGGAGGTGATGAGAAACACGCAGCACTAAAACTACAACCTACTTGTGGAAGCTTGTGGAGATCACTGGTGAAGGGGTTAAAGAATACTAAACAAAAGTCTGAGCTGAAAAATAACAACCAACCAAACCTCGAACAATAGAATTCTTGATAAATAAGCGATGCATGTAGATTTTTCATATAGTAGTTGTCACCCGACATCGGATCAGTGAAAGTGATAACGTCTTGATTTTTGTCTAGAACCACCAACCATGGTGAAACTAAGGAATAAGTCTGCAATCTCCTTAATACAGTTTTGTCGCTCCATTGTATCAAGGGTGCCGCTACCTCACAATGTTTGCATGTAGCACGGAAGTTCAGGTATTCCACGCCTACAGAGTGCTCCATAATCATCTCCAGAATATAAAACGGAAGGTTTAAAAGGTTCCATTCATTAAGTCCAACCTCATCATCCGTAACTGATCTTACGGCTATCTGTTTCTCTTCTTGTTTAGAATCAGGAGTAGACTTAGCTCCTCCATGATCATCTTCTAACCTACACAACATATGGCTATAAGAAAAGAAAAGAAAAGAAAATGATCATTTTCTAACCCTACCTCCTACTTCCAGAATCCACATCTTAAAAACTACCGATTAATGAATGGAAAACAAATGTTATATTATCCTATACGAAATCATACCCTAAATGGAATAAGCACAAGTTAATAAAAAAAATAAAAAGATTATGAAAACTACCTGCATTCCCATAAGGACACATTGCTTGTTGGCATCACTAGTGAAGGCATAGAATATAGGAAGGCGGTACTTTCTTTTACATTGTATGAATACAGTAAGTTCTCAGTTTCGTCACGGATGTGTATATAACCTCCCATCTCTGAGGCCATCCCAGGTCTGTAATACGCCAAGTTATCACGACCAAGATCCACAAAAAACATAGCGTCTTTGAGGTTAAACAACTCTTCCCATAACTTCTTACTCTTTAATATTTTGTCCAAGTTTTCCAGGTCATCCTCTGTCAAAGTATTTATTATTTCGTCCGCGTGTTCCATGTCATCACATCTCCTAAACCTCATTTTCACGCCTTTGAATCTCTCCATATCTTCGGACTTTACACTAGCCATGTGCAATTTATAAATGTGAACTGCTGCAAGTATTTTCTTAGAAACACCTACGTAAATGCAGAATAATTCAGTACCATACCCTTTCAGAAAAACGGTCACGGCATCGGCCGACGTAAAGGAAGGAAAAGGACATGCCCCTAAGAGCATAAACTTTATCACAACTTCTTTTTCTTTAACCAATATGTCAAGTTGCAGAAGAAAAGTCGTATTCAGTGCATATATTTTGCGATTGCAGCAAGTTAGGTTATCTATAATGAGTTCGTCATCTACACCGGTTATTCCCTTGAGTTGGCTAGCGTATGACATCTCGATCCATCTTAACTTGTTTCTTTTACCCTCTAGGCGAATAAAAACTAAAGTAGGTTGGTTGGTGCGAGTTAACAGGAGAACTGAACTTGGATCTTCAGGAGGGGCAGACAAACAACATTCACGGATAGATTCTACATCCCCATCTTTTAAATTCAAAGGGGGCAAATGAATCATCTTAGAAGTAACCGGGTTCCAAAGAGACCACATTACATTTTGTAGTTGACCGGAAAGAATAACCCAATCATGATAATATCCTCGAATACGTCTTCCCAGCAACTCAGGGATTCGACACTTATATTTAGTTGGCGGGTCATGTAGGGTGTAGAAGTATTGGTCTCTAGAACTATCTTCATCGGCTGCCAGGTTCTGAGCAACAAACCATGGATATTTTGCAGATAACGAAGGCAATTGGTGACAAACTGAACCACCATATGAACTTTGCTTATGCTCCATCTAAAATATTCAAACGATATTGTCAATATTTAATTTTTATTTCATTCAAAGGTGCATAATATGATTAGCCTTAAAAATAAACAACAGCAAGTATTTTTGAAAGAATTGCTACAGGTATCACTTTTGTGGCTTTGATTTTCTTAAACTTTTCCTAGCGAGAAACTCAATCACTAACCAAAAACTCATAGAGGTTATCGCTGATTAATAGATAACCCGATATGAATTTCCAAACACCCCATATTAGTCGTAAGTTACTTCATAAGTTCATCATGAAACTGATAAAAGCACCCTCTTTTATTATATTATCCAAGTAACAAGATACCTATACATAATAAGGCGAATAGTTTGATGCTCAAAAAGTACAGTGGTAAATGCAGCCTCCTAATAAGCCAAATAACAATCTAACACTTAAAAGCTGGGAATTAGTTTTTGAATGAACAAGAAAAGTGCTCATCTGGCATCAAAATAAGCACAAATAAAACAAGGCAGTTGCAATTTTTGAAACAAAATAAGATATGCAATCCCAAATACTAAACCCTAACTTTTTTTTACCCAATTCTGACCCATGAGACGTTCCAATTGAAAGCATAGCAGCAGAATTAACTCTAACTGATTAATTTACGCACCGACCAACAGCGCAAGGTGACATGCAGGGTGCCCCTGCTAACCATCTACTTGGGCAACATATATACATATGATCATGCATGTACACAATTGTAAGTTTGTGTTCTTTTGATACAATTTCCTAACAGTAAAATTTAACAGGTATCGAAAGAGATACAGAATTTACAGCTTAAGAAGTTAATAATATAAGTACAACGATTGTTACCAATTGTGTTTCGGACGTGCTTTTGTTGACACGAATTTCTTGTCGTCGTAAGGATACTAGGTTAAGGGATACTGTCGTTATGTCCCTTTCACAGCCGAGTATATATACCACTTCAAGCCCAGTACGAGATATTAGCTAAACAGCCTACATCAGCCCACACCAACACTTGGCCTGGTTCACAGTAGGGGTGTTCAGAATTTGGGTACGAACCGAAAACCAAAACGAATTGAACCCATAAAATACAAAACAAAATTTTTAATCGAACTGGATTTATCAAAACCAAACCGAATCTAACTAAATATTCGATTATCGATTTGCATATGGTTTTTGCAATAAAAACGAAAACCAAATTTATATAAGCATCTTTATTTTATATATATATTTATAGAGTCAAGTTATTTTGGATACCATATCTATCATGGATACTAAGGGACTCATCCCCACCATCCATTCTCATCATATCTAATGGTTGTGATTAAAAGTATTTAATTATTTCACTTATTTTTAAAACTTAAATATCTTTTAAACCGTTAAGTGTTAAACGGAAAAAAATATACCATCGCGACGAGCATTTAATTAGCTTTCTACAGATATGCAATATGATATACTTTTGAAGAAAAAAAAATCGTTTTTTTTTTAATTTGCGTAAAATATCATATATGATAATAGTGTTTTATCATATATGATATTAGTGTTATGTTACAAATTATTACAGAATCATATATGATATTGGTTTATATCATATGATATTGGTTTATATCATATGATATTGGTTTATATCATATATGATAAGTTATATCATATATGATACCAGTGTTACTATCATATATGATATTTAGTATCATATATGATAAATTACGGAAAAAACAAAAAAAAAAATAATTTGTCGAAAGTATATCATATAGCATATCCGTAGAAAGATAATTAAATGCCCGTCGTAATGGTATATTTTTTTTCGTATAACGATTGACGGTTTAAAAGATATTAATGTTTGGAAAAAAAAGGAAATAGGTTTTATGTTTAATCTTATCTATTAGATTAAGATTAAGATGAGTGGTGGAGATTAGTCCCTTAGTATCCAAATAAAGTTTGATATTCAAATGAACTTAAATCATATTTATATGTCATATAAAAAGATAATTAAAATTTTCACTTTAGAACACAAAACCACAAACTTGAAATAACTTTTTAAAAAGTCAATAAAACTAAGCTTAAAAAAACAAAATAAACTTCAAGAATGTCCTTGTGGTTTCTTGATTAGGTGCTTTACCTGGTTTGAGTTTGTGTGGCGGTGGACCCAAGTCCCGTGGATTAATCGGCCAATGAGTCGGAAATCACGGTTACTAAAAAAATAAAAATAAATAAATGATGTCAGGTATGCTATGACACCAGAATGGCTATAGCACCACAATTGAAGGCATGTGATAAGCGATAAAAAAAGTGTCGTAGCTAATTTTTCTTATATAACTAAAAAACTTAAATAAAGTATAATAGTAATAAAAGATATTTTATTAAATAAAATAAAAAGATTACATAAAAAAATACATTAAATTAAAAACATAAAATTAAAAGATAATAATAAAAAAATTAAAAAAATAGTTATTAGCAGAACAAGTTCGGATCATATTTTTACATTCGCGTCAATTGGTGTCATTTTGCTCGTGTTGATTTGTAGCACCCTCATATCCGACTCAAATTGTCGAGAATTCATTAGTTCCATTATCGTCTTTGTCTCGGCTTCGATGATATCCATATTCTTCTTGCGATCCAACTCGTATTGTTCTTCCATCATCACTTTAAACATGTTCGGGTTTGAACCGAAACTAGCGGAGGAGTTGGTTGAACTTTGACTCTTTGTATGTGTTTAATCATCGATCTTAACCAAATGCACTCTCGACCAGCTTCATAAAGTGCAATAAGTTCAGCATGGTTTGATAATGTACCAGTTAAAGATTGCTTTTTCGATCTCTAAAAAACTGTAGTGTCTCCATATGTGAAAATATATCTTGTTTGTGATCGTGCCTTATAAGAATCGGACAAGTAACCAGCATCACCGTATCCAACCAACTTTCATTTTGAATACTTTTGGGAAATTAATCCTATATCACGGGTACCATAAAGATAACGAAAAGAGTATTTGATAACAATTGTACGATCATATGGGTTTGTAGACGCGTTGATCACGGTGGAGGTGTTCACAAATTGTTTCTTTTAGTCTAATGCAACACTTTTTGATACGTATTGGCTGCTCTCTGGCTTGGACGTGGATTCTATTGACAATCTTTTTTTCTAGGAAAACATTGTTGGACATGTATGCTCCGTCCTCGTGGTCTTTTCATGACTTTGTTTGAATCTCCATAAACACGTAAGCGTCGTCGAAACTCATCCAAAAGTCCCTATTTTTACTCCGTTTTCAGCCTTTTTACTTGCAAGACATGTTAACACAAACAAAACATATTTTAACATATTTAAGCCTAATTTATGGTTATTGGTCAATAGAAGCGTATTTTAGTCATTTTAACCCTTATTAAGATGTGTGTTTTAGCACACATCACTTACTAAGCTGATTTTCTGTTCTAATTGCAAGATTATAAGCATCGTCTAACATGTAAAGGGATAAAGAGAAATTCTATCTTGTATTTTAGGTGACAGTCCATTAATATATTGTGTTACTGGTTGAGACTCGGTTTTAGATATATCATTCCTTAACGAAAAACGATGGAATTCAGTAGTATAAACATTTATGGTTCTATACCCTTGAGCACTATGCTGAAGAAGAATAAGTAAAGTCTTATCATAATTAAGCGGAAGAAACCTTTTATAGAACTCTCTTTCCATTCTTTCACGAGTAGTGATAAAGAGTTTTCCTTGTTGTTCATGAGTGAGTTGCAAATTTTATCACCAAGATTGAACACCTCCCTTGAGCTTGTATGAAACAAGGTCGACTTTGCTACCCATAGAAATTTCATAGAACTTGAAGAAGGTATCCGATTCACTCATCTAGTTTAAAAAATCTTCTGTATTCCTTGAACCATGGAAGGTTGGGATGTTTTCAGCCCATTGACGGTAATTAAATTCTCTGACACCTCTATGTCTAAAATGTCTTAATCCATCCCATATATCCTCAAACTCATCTTCAGCATCAGAATCCACTCCTATATATCTGTGTAGCTCAATATTCTATTTTTAAGTTCGACCATTCTCGTTACCCTTATTCGATCGTCGTGGACCACCAAGAACTGGTTGATCTTCGTTTTGATGTGTCGTTAAAGTTGTTAGGGTTTGAGTTATCCATTGCAACAAACTCTACATGGTTACCCAAATTGCTTAAATTATTTTTAGAACTTCTCAACTCGATCTTGATTAACATTGTCACTAGACATTTTTGAGTCTTAATGTAGAATTAGCAGTACAAAACTTGACAATATCGGTAACCCGAAGAAAATCCTTCTTTTTCTGAATAGATAGATTACAAAACAAAAGAACAATCATGTATCTGAATTTAAATAGGATTACCTTGATGAATTTGCAATGTGAAAATCAAACCAACGAATCTGATCTGACTGTACATACATCTGACTCATTTTCAATAGAAAAGAATAGCCAATTCTTTTTTTTCCTTTCAAATAAATCGATATTAGGAATCGTGTTAGGTCTGATTCCTTTTACTTTTGGCTGGATTATTCGTAACTGCATATTTACAATATAGACGAGGCGATTAGTTGGACCTTCGATTCATTAGCATCTCTTTTTTATTTACTTCTTTTTTATTCACAAGAGGTTCAATACAAGTTGTAGACTTTATTTTAATTCCACAAAATCTTCTAAATCACCAATTAATAATGACGCTATTATGATTGTATTCTGCTTGCAGCTAATCACAATTTAAAGGTTGAAAATGTCCTCTAGTCGAATCATGTTGGACTCTAATAAAAACTGATGTAAAATTAAAGCTACAAGTTATATAGACAATTAAGTATTATCAAACTTTACGTGGGAGTAATACGGTTTACTGGACCAAAGGGTTTGAAAAATTCTTGAATTTTTTTTATTAATATCAAACTTCTAAAAAATAATGTAACAAACCGATAAACTTAACCCTTATTTATATTAGAGCCCTAATCGAATACGATTGAAGAATCCTAATCTTTGTATGATAAGCTTATCAATATAACCTTCTAAAAAACAAAGTAATTTTTATAAACTTCTTAAATAAAACACTACCACACAAACATCTTTTACCCACATAATTTTTCCCACTGATCAAAAATCGTGGGAAATTTAACACGGTATTCCCACGAATTTCCCACATAAATGACAAAAAAATATCTGTGGGGAATCCATAAGAAATTTCCCACAGAAGCGTTGATCAAGTTTTTCGTGGGAAAGTCGTGGGTAAGTCATTAAAATTTTTCAACGGATTGCGCTTTATTTTTGTTATTTATACATCCATGGGAAATTCGTGGCCAATTTCCCACAGAGTACAAATTATTTTTGTTATTTATACATCCGTGGAAAATTAGTAGGTAATTTCCCCCGGATTTCAGAGGGTAGCTGTAGAAAACGGTGGAAGATACGAAAACTGAAAAAGGAGATACATTAAGTGTAAATGTAACAGGAGATACGAAAACTGAAAAAGGATAATGATGATCTAAAAAATGATGGAAGATCAGAGGGTAGCTACGAAGCCTCAAAGAACTGCGTTCAACTGGCTTTGTATAAAACTCAATGAAAGGTTCGAATCTTTTGCTAAGAATTATGCTCCCCAACAAGCTACTAATAAGTGTGAAAATACTTATCCTTTTACCACTTATTTCTAATAATAACAAGACCAAAACGTGTATTTAATATCGTAAAATGCGGAATTATGCGTGGTTTGTGTTTTTATTGTGTTTTAGGACAAAAATATGAAAAAGGGAGAAAACACGGGCTTTCACGGGCTGTTATCGAAGAAAAAGATAAAAGACGAAGTCAAATGGTCAAAAGTGCAAGAAGAACGAAAGTCAAAGGCCTATTCTGAAGATTTATCGAAGAAAAAGTCTAAAGACGAAAGTTTAACGAAGTCGAAGAACCAAGTCTGCTAAAAGAAGAAAATTAGAAGACGAGTTCATTTTATCATTCGATTAATCTCGAGACAAAGTCGAGAAAGACGAGTTATTTAAAAGACGAGAAGACAAGAAGAAAGAAGGAGGAAACAACACCTTTTCCTTCCCCTATATATAGTCTCCTAATATGTCATTAGGAGGCCAGTCTTTAGTATTTAATTTTTAGTTAGTTTTATTTTTAGTGTGCTTTACTCTTTTTCCTCTCTAGCTTTTCTTTCAAGCTTATTAAACCTTCATCTTAATCTTGTAACTTTGATTTTTAATCTTTAATCTAATCAAGCTTTTGAATTGATTCTCATTCTACCTTTCTTAATCATAATATATTGTTTTGCTTAATTAATCATAGTTGGTTTTATCTTGTTGAATATGTGATTGATTTGCTTATTGGATTGTGCTTATTGATTTGGTGTGTTTGAGGTTTTTAGATTATTGTGCTTATTGCTTAATTTTTATGTTTGTTAGTTTTTAAATAAGTTGATTTTGGTAGTTTAATATTTTTATAAAAAGTGATTTTAAATAATTTGATTATTTAATGTTTTAAAAGTTTTTAAATTCTAGCTTATTAGCTTTTTCTTAAAGTTGATTTGGTTAAGTTTTTAGATAAGTGCTTAATTGATTTTTGCTTATTTTGATCTTATTCAGGTTTTCAAAACCCTAACTTTCCGACTTACATGCAAAATTACCTTTTTCCGACTTAGGTAGTTTTATCAAATTATTCAGACTTGTGCTAAGTTCATTTGATTCCGAATTATGTGCAAAACGCCTCATTCTGAATTACTTGTCGGATATCATTTCCCAAATTAAGTGCATAATCAGATTCCGGATTAGTAAACTTTCATCACTCCGGATTCAATCCGGAATACATATTCCGGATTAAGGTTTCGTTTGGATTCCGGATAAGCTCCGTTGTTAGATTCCGGATAGAGTACATCGTGTGGATTCCGGATTAGCATTCAGGCACACATTCCGAATTACATATAGAACCCTGGATTCCGAACTACGTCAAGATTCAGTATTCCGGATTATGTGCTTGTAGGTTATTCCGAATTAAGTGTTGCACTGGATTCCGGATTAGGTGCAAATTGCATATTCCGGATTGGGTTGATTATTTTGGATTCCGAACAAGGGTACAAATTCAGATTCCGAATTAGGTGTTGGATGGGTATTCTGAATTGAGTTCAAGTTCCATATTCCGAACTACATGCAGGAGTAGCATTTCGAACTAAGTTTGGTTTTCACTTATTCCGACTTAAGTTTTGCTTTAGTTTCCAAAATTATTTTCAAACTTTAATTTTTCCCGTCATTTTTCTTAAAGTATTATTTTAATTGTTTTTTCTTAGCTTAATTTTCAAGTTTACGTTTTCATAAATTTTACGTTTTCATAAATTTTACGTTTTCATAAATTTTACGTTTTCATTAAGTTTTCAAATTTACTTTTTATCAATTTTAATTTTTCGTCATATATTTTTAGGTCTTAATTTTTAGTTTAAATTTTAAAGCTTTCATTTTTACGCAACGACATTTACATTTTCAACTTTATTTTAAAATAGATAATTACCTTTAGCTATTTTCACCAAGTTCTACTGTGCAACATTCATTCTGGAAAAGCAATCAAGGTTAGACACTTTTTTTTTTTAATCTTCGTGTAAACTATGTTCCGAGACTAGTCTAGATAGTGGCTAAGTCTAAAAAAATACTCGAACAAAATTTAACCAACCAGATCTCAATGTCTCATCGCAATGGCAAAATCCAATCGAATAAGGAAGGAATTCTGTCGCAATCCCAATCGCAATCCCCGTCGCAATCCTCGTCGTAATCCCAATCGCAATGCCCGTCACAATCCTCGTCGCAATCCCAATCGCAATGTCACCAAATGACCTCAATCGCAATATCAATTGCAATGTTACCAATCGCAATATCAATCGCAATGTTACCAGAAGACCCGAATCGCAATATCATTCCCAATTTTACGAATCACAATATCAATCGCAATGATAAACCCTTTTCCTTTGCGATGGGTTCCAATCGCAATACGGTACTGTTCCGAGATTTTTGGTAAAAAAAATGAGACTTTTGACAAGAAATCAGTGATTTTAACCAACCCAAAGCACCCAAAACTCTACCACAACTATGTAGAAGATATATGGATCACTTGGACTCACAAAAGCACGAAAATTTTTAAAAACGTGAGGTTTTTGGTCCAAAACTCACGAAAACCAATAACCAAAAACAACACCAAGTAGCAATCCACGAATCCCTTGGTGAATGATACCACTTGTAGGATTGATACACACGACTATATAGGCTATAGAAAGAAAGATGAAGATTAAACCAAAAAAGAAAGATTAGATTAGATGAAGAAAAAGAGAAAAACAAAGGTTGTGAATTCCTAGAGAGAGAAAGACATAAGTTTCTCTCTCTACCAACAATGAAAATGGAAGACACACACACTCAAATGAGGTGCTAGGGGCCTTTTATACTACAAGTGTAAAGTATAGAAGGCCTTCCTCATTTGAGTGTTCGGGACTAATTCCCGTTACATACATAACAATAACATAGAACTCTCGACACCGTTGAATAGCATTTTCCATGAGCTTCGCAACGGTATATTATATGACCATCACTTTAAATACTTCTAACAGTGACCAACACCAATAATTCCACCATAAGCCGTGATCATTTCGAATAGATACCTAGAACGATTGAGTACACATATGCAATATCTGCAAAACCCACTATATCAAATGGCGCCGCTGCCGGTTCTTTTCGTAAAGATTAACGGTTTTTAGTGAGAAAAATTGGATTTTGGGATCCGTTCTTTTGGGAACGTTATTTTCAAGCACAAAAATTTCAAAAATCCTAAAAAATATAAAATTTTCAAAAATCCAAAAAAAAAAGATAAAAACCCAAAATATTGTATTTCATTTTAGTGTATGTGTACTCGATCTTCATCTTATTCTGAGCCCGAGACTCGTAGAGACTTAGATATGGCCGGTGTGCATAATAATAACAACCCACCTCACCCCAATTTGTGTATAACAACCATGTCCCTCCACCCGACCTTCGTACGATGGAGGAGCTTTGTCAACCAACTATGAACGGACGTGGAGGACCGATTGCGCCGATGCAAATCACGGCTCCCGAATTTTCGTTGAAGCATCACATGATCCAACAAGTTCACAACGCTTGTCCATTTCGCGGATTACCGGATGATGATGCCAACAAACACCTCGATAAATTCATAACCGTCACTCAAAGCATGAAATTGCCCGGTGTTTCCATGGATTTTCTTCGCCTTCATCTTTTTCCACACACTTTATCCCACCATGCCGAAAATTGGTTTGATCGTCTTCCCAAAAATTCAATTCATACATGGGACGAAATGACTCAAAAAATTTTGTCGCGCTACTTTCCACCATCCATGGTCACTAGTCTTCGTAATGAAATCAGTGGTTTCACCCAAGAACCTGATGAGTCGCTTTTCGATGCTTGGGAACGTTATAATGTCTTGATCGATCGTTGTCCTAATCATAATATGCTCCCCGTCACTTTGATTGATACTTTCTACAATGGTTTAACTTTTCGTGATCGTGATACGATTAATGCTGCAGCCGGTGGTACATTCATGAAGAGAAGACATGAGGAGTGTAGAGAGCTTATATAGAACATGACCACTCACCACAAAAAATGGGATTCATCCGCATCTTCAAGAAATAACCCGAGGGCCAATGTTTCTTCTACTTCATCAAACCCCGAGATAACTGAACTTACCTGCCAAATAGCCGAGATGAACAAAAAATTCTTAACCATGGCTACGAACCAATTTCAACAAGTCAAAGCTGTAACACCTTCTTGTGAGATTTGCGTTGGTTCTCATTCATACACCGATTTTCCTTCTACTCATGACAATCCGGAAAACGTGTATGCGGCTAACAGTAACTTTTCCACGAGAGGCTATCAAGCTCGTCCTCAAGGTGACTGCAATCTGCTAAGTTATCGGTCAAACAATTTCCTTTCACCACCCGGTTTTCCTCCTCAAAACCAAACCAACTTCAATCGCAACAATCAAAACCAACCTCGAGCTCCTAATCAATATCAACCCCAAAGAAACCCATATCCATCTCAAGGAAATAATCAAGTTTATCAACAAACCACTTATCAACCACCCGCTTACCAAGTTCCCCATTCCAACCAACCCACGACATACAATCAAGAGGTTAAAACGTACATGAGGAATAATGACGCGCTGGTGAAGAATCTTCAGAGCCAAATTATTAACTTGAAAGGTGACATGGCGAAACAACGGAATGATCTTCGAGCCTAGCTTAGGAATGACATGCGAAACTCTTTAAGAAGTCAAACGAATGACTTACGGGATATGATGGCTAGTTTCTTCCCAAGTAATCAATCCTCTGGTTCGGGTTCTCTTCCGAGTAACACCGTTGCCAATCCAAGAGGGGAGATGAAATTAATCACCACTCGAAGTGGAAAAGGTTATAAGGAACCCGAGATTCCTAAACCTACACCGGTGATTGTGACAAAGGATAACCACCCAAGATGTGAGTGAGAATTCCATTACAAAGCCTTCGTCTCAACCCGATATACCGTACTCTTCAAGGTTGAGGAAAGAGAAGTTGAAAAATAAGGATGATATTCAAGTTTCTAACTTTCTTAAAATGTTTAAACAATTGAATTTCAACATCTCCTTTGCCGAGGCTCTCGCTCACATGCCTAAATATGCTAAAATGTTTAAAGATCTTCTCAGTGATAAGGAAAATCTCCTTGATATTGCTCAAACCCAACTTAATGAGAATTTCTCCGCGGTTCTCTTATGAAAATTACCAACCAAACTTGGTGATCCGGGTCGCTTTCTCTTTCCTTGAAACTTTCTCGGGGTAGAGAATTGTATGGCCCTAGCCGATCTAGGTGCTAGTATCAACTTAATGCCTCTAAGCGTTTGGAAACAATTGTCTCTACCCGAGATCGTCCCCACACGAATGACATTGGAATTAGCTAACCGTACGGTTGCTTATCCGGTGGGGATAGCCGAAGATGTCTTCGTCGGTGTCGATAAATTCACCTTTCCGGTGGATTTTGTTGTCGTTGACTACGAGATGGACCCCTGTGTTCCATTAATCGTTGGACGCCCATTCTTGAGGACCGGTCGCACTCTCATTGATGTAGTAGCGGGCGAATTAATCATGAGAGTTGGTGACGACAAAATCGTCTTCAACATGGGTAAACTTTCTAAGCAACCTTATGAACATGAGAGCGTTAATTTCATTGACGTACTTGATGAGGCTTGTGAAGAGCATTTCAAAGACGCTTTTAAAAGTGTTTTTTCTTCTCTACCCATTGTTGAGACCGTTGCCTCTATTGCTCCCTCACTGACTCCATTTGGAGAAAATGACTTCCTTTTGAAATAATTTGAAGCAACTTTAGGGGACATGGACTTAAAATATGACGATTCTCCCTCCGATTGGGATGAAGACATTCGTACCATTGAAAAACTTCTAAATGAGGACCATATTTCTCCACCTTCTCCTATGGAAATCACAAACGATGATCCGAATTTGACTACGCCTTCCATCGACATTTTTCCGGATTTAGAGCTTAAGGATTTACCGTCTCATATTGAATACGTGTTCCTAGAAGACAATAAGAAGTTACCCGTCATCATTGCAAAGGACTTAAAAGAGAATGAAAAATCTCGACTTATCGATGTGCTCAAAAATCATAAGAAAGCAATCGCTTGGAAAATTTCCGATATCTGCGGAATTGATCCTAACTTTTGTACTCATAAAATTCTCATGGAAGATGACTTTAAACCCGCAATCCAAATCCAAAGAAGGGTTAATCTAAAAATTCATGACGTCATCAAGAAAGAATTTATCAAACTTCTAGATGCCGGAATGGTTTACCCTATATCGGATTCGCCATGGGTTAGTCCCGTCCATTGTGTGCCTAAGAAACGCGGAATAACCGTTGTTCCCAATGAAAACAACGAGTTGATTCCTACTCGACTTGTCACGGGTTGGCGAGTTTGCATCGACTATCGCAAGCTCAAAGATGCCACTCGTGAAGATCATTTTCCTCTTCCTTTAATGGATCAAATGCTCGAGCGTTTAGCGGGTAATGACGACTATTTCTTCTTAGACGGTTTCTCCGGGTATTTCCAAATTCCCATCGATCCAAAAGACCAAGAGAAAACCATATTCACTTGTCCGTATGGAACATTTTCTTACAAAAGAATTCCTTTCGGCTTATGCAATGCTCCTGGGACTTTCCAAAGGTGTATGATGGCTATATTCCATGACATAGTTGAATAAACTATGGAAGTCTTTATGGATGATTTCTCGGTCTATCGTGATTCTTTCTCTACTTGCCTTGCCAATTTGGAACGTATGCTTAAACGGTGTGAAGACACTCGTCTCGTTCTTAATTGGGAAAAATGTCATTTCATGGTAAAAGAAGGCATTATTCAAGGTCATAAAATCTCCAAAGCCGGTCTTGAAGTCGACCGTGCTAAAGTCGATGTGATTGCTAAATTACCTCCTCCTTCAACCGTGAAGGGTGTGAGAAGTTTTCTAGGTCATGCGGGCTTCTATCGTCGATTCATTCAAGATTTTTCTAAGATCGCTCGCCCGATGACCCACCTCTTGGAAAAAGATACTCCTTTTATCTTTTCTAAAGAGTGTATCGAATCTTTCAATATTCTTAAGGATAAATTAACTAAGGCACCGGTCTTAGTTACCCCTAATTGGGAATTACCTTTTGAATTTATGTGTGATGCTAGCTACTTTGCTATTGGAGCGGTTTTGGGATAAAGAATCAACAAACATTTCCAACCAATCCATTACGCTAGCAAGACAATGACGGGGGCTCAATTGCATTATACCACTATCGAAAAAGAGCTTTTAGCTGTAGTATATGCTTTTGAAAAATTTCGCCCTTATCTTGTCATTTCCACCACCATTGTGTATACCGATCATTCCGCGTTGAACTACTTGTTAACAAAACAAGATTCTAAACCAAGACTTCTTCGTTGGGTTTTACTCCTTCAAGAATTCAAAATTGAAATTCGTGACAAGAAGGGAGAGGAAAACCTAGCCGCGGATCATCTTAGTGGACTCGAGGATCCTTATCAAGGGGAACATCCAAATCAAGAGATCAATGAATCTTTCCCCCTTGAGGCCTTGATGTCTATTAACTCCAATCTTGATGAGACCCCATGGTTTGCGGACTTTGCAAACTACTTGGCGGGTGGAATTATCATCGAAGGGTTATCATCCCAACAAAAGAAGAAATTCTTCAAGGATGTGAAAACTCACTATTGGGACGACCCGTATCTCTTCAAACAATGTGCTGACTTGCTCCTTCGTCGGTGTGTTGACGGGCCCACAACTTTACAAATCTCGGAAGATTGTCATAAAGGACCAACCGGTGGTCACTTTGGTCCTAATTACACCGCGAAGAAAGTTTTCGATTCTGGATTTTATTGGCCCACCATTTATCGTGATGCATACGAGATGGTTAAGCATTGTGACGCTTGCCAACGACAAGGCAAGATCACACATAAAGATGAGATGCCTCAAAATTTCATTCAAGAGTGTGAAATCTTTGACGTATGGGGCATCGACTTTATGAGGCCATTTCCATCATCTAAAGGGAACAAGTACATCCTCGTAGCCGTTGACTACGTATCAAAATGGGTTGAAGCAAAGTCTTTACCTACTAACGATGCAAGGGTGGTTGTGAACTTTCTGAAACAATTATTTGCTTGATTCGGTGTTCCTCGTGCTATCATTAGTGATCGCGGGACTCATTTTTGCAATGATCAATTTGCTCGAGTCATGGCTAAGTATGGTGTCAATCATCGTCTTTCCACCGCGTACCATCCACAAACAAATGGCCAAGCCGAGATTTCTAACCGTGGTCTTAAGAGAATCTTAGAGCGAACCGTGGGAGATCATCGTGCCTCATGGACCGATAAGTTAGATGATGCTTTTTGGGCTTTCCGTACCACATATAAGACACCTATTGGTTGCACTACATATCGTCTTGTGTATGGAAAGGCATGCCACCTCCCCATTGAGTTGGAGCATAAGGCTTATTGGGCCTTGAAATGGGCTAATTTTGATATCAACAAAGCCGGTGATCTTAGGAAGATCCAACTCAATGAACTTAATAAACCGAGGAATGAATCTTATGAGAATTCATTGATCTACAAGGAGAAAACCAAACTCATTCATGATTCTAGGATTAAGAACCGAGAGTTTCACATAGGTGATCAAGTTTTACTCTTTAACTCTCGGTTGAAAATCTTTTCTGGGAAGCTTAAGAGCCGTTGGTCTGGTCCATTCACCGTCGCTAAAGTCTTCCCTTATGGCACCATTGAGTTATCGCAACCAAATGGGTCAAACTTTAAGGTGAATGGCCAGCGTGTTAAGTTGTAATTTGGTGAGGACATCTCTCACGAGATGATTCCATCCCTCACCACGTTTCCCTTGAATTAGTTCTGGGTCGAGTCAGGCTCGTGACTCGGTTAACAAAAACAAGCGCTTCTCGGGAGGCAACCCGTTGCTCTATCCTTTACCTGTTTTCATAATAAGTGTAGTGGGAGCTACATAGGCTTTGTTGTCTTGTTTCTTATGAAATGCAGGGATTAAAGCTTCAAAGAGCACTTTTGATGATATTTGACGATCCGTGAACCCGTGTACCCGTCTTCCCGGTTTTATCCTAAACTGTCGTGATTCAATATTTCATATCTTATATGTTCACATTGAAATCACTATAGTTGTATCTTCCTTAGCAAGATTTAAACTACGCGCACAATGTCCTAAGTGTAGGGGAGTTTACTCCCACATGCTTAAACATTGAGGACAATGTTTATATCAAGTGTAGGGGGACTTCTATCGAAATAAGTGGGGTTTTCCATTAATTTGTCCTCATTTTAACCGGAAAATCTAATTTTTCTACATTTTTCAAAATCTTTGATCTATTTTGGCCAAGTAGTATTTTTCATTTATTCTCTTTTATGTTCTTTCCTCTTGTTATCGCATCGTATGGTTTTAATGAGTTTAGATATCTTTGATATATTAGGCCCGTCGTGAATCTTTTGACTCAACCCGACTTTACTTATCTAAGTTTACTCTAGCTAGTATCCTTAACGTGTTTAAGTCAAGTTTTGCTAGGCTTTTATATAGGGAACTTTAATACGCGAAAGTATTAACTCTTACGGGTTAAGAACAAGAATTTTTCGCAAGTTCCTATAATTGATCCTAGAAAGTTGTTTATCAAGGGAACTTTAAAATGCGAATTCTAAACTGGAAAAGTCTAAGAAGTTGCAAGATCCTATAGATGACTTGAAAACCAAAACTTTGATTTAATTGGCTAAACATCCACGAGTCTCATTCCTTGAGATTTTAAATTGAGGAGAACGAGAGATGATAGAGTCAATTATAAGTTTGGTATTCTTTCATGAATTTATGTGAGTTAATTATGAGCTTTTTCTCCCATCGCTTGTTAATAAATTTAATTGCAATAAGTAAGGTCGTACGATTTGAAAAGTTACTTAGCTTCTAGCACAAGATCGTTTAAAAGTTGCTCGGAATTAATTAGAGTTCATAGCCAAGGCATAACTTATTGAAGCGGGATGCGAAGATTGGCGAGTCCAGAAAGGCCCTAACAAGGCATGAGGGCTACATTTTGTTGCTAAAGATCCAAAGTGACGTGAAGAATCATTTATCAAAAATCAATATGAAGGATCGAGACACACGACGAAAAGAAAATACTCCCCTAAAGATCATGGAGAAGTCTATCCGAAAAGACCCTAGCAAGGTATGAGGATGAATAGATCCAAGTCCTAAAAGGAGGCGGATCGTTCTATATCAAAATCCCAAATAAAGATTGGAGAAAAATGAAGAAGTCGTGGTCCAAAGTATGAAGAATCTCTCAAAAACTTCAAGTGAAGAAATTCCTATTATGAAGAGAAGACAATTATTTCAAGAACGTCTCTCAAGATTCGAAGTATGAAGTCACTGCCAAATATCGGTCCGAGAAAGGTCTTAAATCGTGAAGCGAGTTACGCCAAGATATGAACTTTATGAGGTCCCGAGAAGCAGTTTTAAAAGATTTTGTCCTTTAGCTAACTATTGATTAAATCGTCCTACTTTATTTTCAGCCTAAATAAACTATCGAAATAAGTCAACAATGCATCCTCGTGATCATTCAATACAATAATAAAATATAAGAGATACACCTAGGAATAAGGGAGTCTAAGTGAATAATTGGGCCACATGAGTTTGTGTTAGATTACTAACTTATAATAACAATGATCTCGTTTATAAGCTTGGTGTGGGGAACGTGAAACTTGAGAGTGATAAACATTCATGACAACCAAAGTCCTAATATAAGTCTTCGATCTCTTTACTTGTTCTCCCTTCAAGCATTTTGTATATATGTCTATTTTTTTAGTTTCCTTAGTGTTTAGCATTTAATAAAGGCCAATGTGGGTTAATTATGATGAAGAATGTAAACCGTGCTTTAAAATTAATGCATTGCATGAGGGCATTGCAATGGTCAAGTGTAGGGGATTTAATAAGTGTAAAAACACTTATCCTTTTACCACTTATTTCTAATAATAACAAGACCAAAACGTGTATTTAATGTCGTAAAAGGTGGAATTATGCGTGGTTTGTGTTTTTATTGTGTTTTAGGACAAAAATATGAAAAAGGGAGAAAACACGGGCTTTCACGGGCTTTTATCAAAGAAAAAGATAAAAGACGAAGTCAAAAGGTCAAAAGTGAAAGAAGAACGAAAGTCAAAGGCCTATTCTGAAGATTTATCGAAGAAAAAGTATAAAGACAGAAGTTTAACGAAGTCGAAGAACCAAGTCTGCTAAAAGAAGAAAATTAGAAGACTAGTTCATTTTATCATTCGACTAATCCCGAGACAAAGTCGAGAAAGACGAGTTATTTAAAAGACGAGAAGACAAGAAGAAAGAAGGAGGAAACAACACCTTTCCCTTCCCATATATAGTCTCCTAATATGTCATTAGGAGGCCAGTCTTTAGTCTTTAAATTTTAGTTAGTTTTATTTTTAGTGTGTTTTACTTTTTTTTCTCTCTAGCTTTTCTTTTAAGCTTATTAAAGCTTCATCTTAATCTTGTAACTTTGATTTTTAATATTTAATATAATCAAGCTTTTGAATTAATTCTCATTCTACCTTTCTTAATCATAATCTATTGTTTTACTTAATTAATCATGTAGTTGGTTTTATCTTGTTGAATATGTGATTGATTTGCTTATTGGATTGTGCTTATTGATTTGGTGTGTTTAAGGTTTTTAGATTATTGTGCTTATTGCTTAATTTTTATGTTTGTTAGTTTTTAAATAAGTTGATTTTGGTAGTTTAATATTTTTATAAAAAGTGATTTTAAATAATTTGATTATTTAGTGTTTTAAAAGTTTTTAAATTCTAGCTTATTAGCTTTTTCTTAAAGTTAATTTGGTTAAGTTTTTAGATAAGTGCTTAATTGATTTTTTCTTATTTTGATCTTATTCGGGTTTTCAAAACCCTAACTTTCCGACTTACATGCAAAATTACCTTTTCCCGACTTAGGTAGTGTTATCATATTATTCAGACTTGTGCTAAGTTTTTAGATAAGTGCTTAATTGATTTTTTCTTATTTTGATCTTATTCGGGTTTTCAAAACCCTAACTTTTCGACTTACATGCAAAATTACCTTTTCCCGACTTAGGTAGTGTTATCATATTATTCAGACTTGTGCTAAGTTCATTTGATTCCGAATTATGTGCAAAACGCCTCATTCCAAATTACTTGTCGGATATCATTTCCCGAATTAAGTGCATTATCAGATTCCGGATTAGCAAACTTTCATCATTCTGGATTCAATCCGGAATACGTATTCCGGATTAAGGTTTCGTTTGGATTCCGGATAAGCTCCGTTGTCAGATTCCGGATAGAGTACATCGTGTGGATTCCGGATTAGCATTAAGACACACATTCCGAACTACATATAGAACCCTAGATTCCGAACTACGTCAAGATTCAGTATTCCGGATTATGTCCTTGTAGGTTATTCCGAATTAAATGTTGCACTGGATTCCGGATTAGGTGCGAATTGCATATTCCGGATTGGGTTGATTATTTTGGATTCCGAACAAGGGTACAAAGTCAGATTCCGAATTTGGTGTTGGATGGGTATTCCGAATTGAGTTCAAGTTCCATATTCCGAACTAAATGCAGGAGTAGCATTTCGAACTAAGTTTGGTTTTCACTTATTCCGACTTAAGTTTTGTTTTAGTTTCCAAAATAATTTTCAAACTTTAGTTTTTCCCGCCATTTTTCTTAAAGTATTATTTTAATTGTTTTTTCTTAGCTTAATTTTCAAGTTTACGTTTTCATTAAGTTTTCAAATTTACTTTTTATCAATTTTAATTTTTCGTCATATATTTTTAGTTCTTAATTTTTAGTTTAAATTTAAAGCTTTCATTTTTACTCAACGGCATTTACATTTTCAACTTTATTTTAAAATAGATAATTACGTTTAGCTATTTTCACCAATGTCTAATATGCAACATTCATTTTAGAAAAGCAATCAAGGTTAGACATTCTTCTTTATTTTTAATAGCTTTTACGTTTATGTTATTTGTGGACTTAGATAATCAAGCTCCCCCTTTTAGTGACCAACACCAATAATTCCACCATAAGCCGTGATCAATTCGAACAGATACCGAGAATGATTGAGTACACATATGTAATATCTGCAAAACCCATTATATCAGCTACCGAATCTGATCATGGTCTTAGTTAGTCTAGTCGGAGGATTTAGATTTAGGCTGTAGTTTTTATGTTATAACTATTGGTCTAAGCGAGTCGTCTAATTCGAGGATTCAGATTCAGGCTTTAGTTATTGTGTATTGCTAGCCTATGTATTTTTGATTAGCGGGTGACACATTTATACATTTTCGGCACTAGATTTTTGGTGATTTGGTGATTTATTAATGGTTTTATTGTTTCAAATATCATTTTTTTTCTTCATATTTTTAGATTTTGAAATTCGGAAAATACGGATATTTCGGAGTTTACCCAGGTGTTTTCCAGGGATTAATGGTTGATAAAAATTGTGAGAAATCCGTGGTAATATGTTCGTCAAAAATCTGTGTGAATATGTCCGTGAGTAATTTGTGGGAACTAACTGTGGGAAATCTGTGGGAACTAACTGTCCGAATTCTGTTCTAAACTTATGAAAAATGGTTGATAAATATGTGAGAAGATGTCATTGGGAAATCTGTAGGAATATGCCTGTGAGAAATCTGTGGGAAATCTCCGTGGGAAAATCCGTGGCAACACATGAAAAATGGTTGTTAAAAGGTGTGGAAATCAGTGGGAATATGTCCATGGGAAATCTCCGTGGGAAATATGTAAGAAATCTTAGTGGGAAGTCCAGGTAAACACATGAAAATGGTTGCTAAAATTTGTGGAAAATCCGTGGAAAAATATTTGTGGGAAATCCGTTGGAAAATGTTCGTGGAAAATCCGTGGCAAAAAACCTCTCTTTTGTGTGAAATTTGGTTGATAAAAACAGTGAGAGATCCGTGAGAAAATAGTCAACGCTCCGTGGGAAAATCCGTAGGAAAAATATTTACCCACGGGTTTTTAGCAACGGAATAATTTTGTGAGAAATCTGTGGAAAGGGCAATTCCCACGAAATTTCTCACGAATCTTGTTGTAACAAAACGTTGTTTGTGTAGTAGTGAAATAAAACACAAGATAATCAGTGATTGCTATAAATAACACTAATGTGGGCTTCGAGCAGCATTAGTCAACACTTCACAAAGCTCGAATATTACACAATCTATTCTTGTAAGACTCGTTTATTTAAGTGAAATCATATTATTTTAGGAATGTTTATCCTCAAACCTTAATGTTATGTATGTATTCTATATTGATATTTGTATCTATATTATTTATAAAGAAAAATCACCATTTTTAGAAAGTAAAAACTGAAATGTGAAAGCTTAAATTATATAGTAGATTGAATCATCAATTAGTTAAACTTCTTTCATGGTTTCAATACTTCCCATTTCGATCAATGGGTCACCGGATCAACCCGATCAAGTTACGGGGTTACCGGTTCAACTGGTTTGTCCACCGGGTCAACCCATCCGACGGGTTTAACCATGTTTCGAAAATATAGAACCCGATTTAATTTGAACTGTTTTTCAACCGAAACCGGTTGGTTGAACCAGTCACGTCAACCCGGGTTTCAAGACATTTGGGTCGCTTAACGGGTCAAAACATGTCAAGTTTAAAACGGTTTATATATGGTTTTCATATGGGTCAACCAAGCTCATGATTCTGATTTGTCACTCGAAATTAAACATTTTTTTATGTTGCTCCAACTCAAGGTGAACAACTTGATCTTTTCACGTTCTATTTTGAATGTTACACGAACCATTTAACACAATATCACATATCGTAAATTATCTAGTCACTAGAAATTTTATTCGCTATGCGTGGATAATCAAAAACTATGTGAGTGGGCGGAGATCTAAGACTAGTCAGGAAGATTGTAAGCAATTTGATAAGTTGGACACATATTGGTAGGCAAACTCAAACAATTCAATTTAGAGAAATTTCATTAGAAATAAATTAACAAGCCCTGTAAAAACTAATGAATCAATACTCAGAAATTAGATTAAAACACTCAACCAACCTCCCTACGTACTTCTTATTGAGTAAATCAATTTAGATAAGTCCACAAACGTGTGCTTATCAAACATACAAAAGAAACAATGATTGTCCCTCTATAAGGTGCAATATCTATACAAATCACACTTATAATACTCCTCACTACAAACTCTCAATGCCAATATCAATACAATACCAGATCACTTGATCAAGATGATTATATCAGACTAACTAACAGAATAACATAAAGACCTTGTGTGTGTGTATGTGTGTGTGAAGATAACGAAAACGGTTTGGCCACAATGAGAACTATAGCTCACATTATATAGCACCATCACTTTTCAATATTTACACAAAAACCCCTTGCACAATAATCACAAAACAAAAACAACCTTAAAAGATAATAAATAGAATATTTACCTTATTAGTCCTTGGAGAATGAGTTTGTACCAATATAGAACAAGTATTTCCAACAAGCCCAAAGTCAAATTGGTCCTAATCAACAATCACTCATGTCCCATACACAACCATTAAGTTGGCTTGAAGAAATTAAGCTTGACACGATCTCGGATAACGATAAACCCCAGCTGCAATCAAGAAGCCACTTAAGATCATTCCTACAACCCCAAGTACCCAGTTTAACCACCAACGTAGGCTATACACCTTTGGTTTCTTAATAATGAGCCACATGAAGCATGGATACGCCAACGTCACAAGCAAGGATATTCCCCCGACTAAACCAGCTTTGCTATAAATGGTAGAGCCACGAAGACAAAGAAACAACTAAACCTAAACGATGTTCTAATAATCATCATGAGCTAGGAAGCACGAAAACTCCGCCTAGATGCCGTATGTCGTATCTGAAACGCGGGGAAACGGGAAACACGAGGAAACTCCGGAGAAACATCTCCGAGAGAAGTGGAAACGTTTCTAAAATTGTGGTACGTGTAACAATAGAGGGGAAACGTTTTGGGAAACGTTTATGGCCCAAAAATGACGTTTCCTTGGCCCATTAACTATAAAACCCTTATTTTTAATTAACCTATATAATTAGTAGATACTAAATTGTTTCATAACCGACGACTCATATTTTTAGACCCTCCAGAACTGAGAAACAAATTCTTCAATCTTTATCTTGATTTTTTTGGTATATCAAGTTAGTATGTGTAATTGAGTGATTCTATATCATTATAATGCATAAACTCGTAATTATATGATGTTTTTAGAGTCTCTTATTATATACGTCATAATATCAGTAGGTTAGTAAAAATCAGTAGGTTATGTTAAATCAGTAGGTTATGTTAGTAGTAGGTTATTTTCTATGACAATTTCTCATATTCTAAAATATCATAAGACGAACAGACGTTTTCCCGCCATACCCGTATCTTGGATTTTAGGATGTTGCCGTTTTTGGGTACCCGTACCCATCCTCGTCCCCGTCCCCGTTTCCGTACCCATGCAACTTAGATCCTGAGCAACCGAGAACATTGGTTTTTGAACCTCTTTACGTATATTGACTCCACGTCGTCAAATGCTGGAATTGTGTAGATTTGGAATGAGGTGAGCACATTGATTATTACAAGTATGCATGTAAACCCTAGTACTGATTTCGACAAATTTTGTGAGTGGTACACGAATAGAGCAGTCAACATCCCACCCAGTGGAATCTGTTACATTAAATCGGAAATGAGTTAGTTTCTCTCGTCTAGAACTGTTTATTCAATTCAGCATAGTACTAGTATCCATTTTCGATTCTATATCATGAGGTTGTTTAAACCAATAAATGCAGTAAGTTTACATAACTCGGTTGATCCATAAGTGTTTAAAAACATACCATGAGGTCTACGGGGTCATAATTAAAATTGGAAATGAGTTGGCTATAACTGTTTATTAAGTTCAGCATAGAATTAGTATCCATTTTCAATTATTTATCATGCTGCAGTAAGATACATAACTCGGTTGATATACAAGTGTTTAAAAACATACCATGAGGCCATAAGCCAGTAGCCTCCAATTGCAAGCGGGGACAAACAAGCTGCGATAAGTGCGTATGAAACATTGATACCATTCTACATTGGTACCGGTGATGGATGCGTTTTGATTGAAGGCATCATTGCCTGGTAAAATTTACAATTAGGAGCTACTCAATAGAGTTCAACGGGTTATGAACATTAATGTTAAAACCCTCTAGATAGACAAAGGTGATTTTTATAGTAATAACTTTGCAATTAAAAAGAGCTAGCGGGATAACTTATTGCCTGTTTATCGTCTAACAATAGTAAATGACATGATTTCCATAAAGTAAACATCTCTAAGAGATCACGACATTCAGTAACTTGATACGAATGTTTTTTAATGTCACGCGTTACGACGGGCTTTTTAGCTTATTAAAGTTTTAAACGTTCAAATATTCTTTATAAGTTGAACACGTTCTAAGCTACAGTTAAACTTACCACGATTAGAAATCCATTTTTATCATCCTTGCACATTTTATTATAAAATAAAGTACGAATTATTTTATATTTATGAACTCAATGAAGACAAAATATATAAACTTTTCGAAAACTATCTTTTAATTAAATCCAAATAATAAGTTTTTTAGTATCGAGTTAGCACACCATAATAGAATGGTCAAGAAACCAAATAATGTGTTTTTAGTATGTTGCAATTTACGATGGAAGAAAATATTAGTTAAGGTCCCGTGAACTATTAAATTAACCATGTTTTTAACTCGCATGAGGTTATATAAGTTAAGGATTAATTTGAAAACAAGGAGTATTTTTATAATTAAAGACTAATTTTGCAGTAGCCTGATAACCAAAATCTTATTTTCATAAATTGTTTTTGATTTTTTTACAGAAATAGTCTTTGAGTTATGGTTATGTTGCATGTTTAGACCAATAACACAAGAACTCAAGGACCGTTTTTGTAAAATAATTTTTTTTTTTTTTGGTAATCGTGATTTCCAACTCATTGACCGACTAATCTACGGGGTTTGAGCCCACCGCCACACAGACTCAAACCTGGTAAAGCCCTCCCTTTTCAGGAGGTTGGCGTGGCCACTTCAAGTTTGTTTGCACCTAGTGGGAATTGAACTTGAGACCTCACACACTTTGGAGTGATAACCACAAATCTTTTTGCCACTAGGCCACCCTTGAGTGGTTTGTAAAATAAAATTTAGAAACAGTGAAAAACTCATGAATTACAAGATCGTACTGCTGATCATTTATATATATTGATGATATTGATAATATGGTTGTGAAAGTTTTATGGACTTATATTTAAATAGTCGTGTGTTAGGATCGAACTCGGGATTACGGGATTGCACACATTACGTAAAGGGTTAATTTTATTTATTAAATATATTTTATATATTTATTAAATTAAACCGAAGCTTAACTAACGATCGTTAATAATTAAAAGTTAAGTATAAACTACCGTTATGGAATTAAATAGAAGAGAAAAGAAGGAAACGGGAAAGTTCCGGAAGACCCCATGGGTGGGCTTCCACCGCCGGTTATACAAGGCCCAAGGGGGGATTTTGTTTCCTAATTGATTTATTACTTGGAGAAAAAGTTTTTTCAAGGCCTATATAAACAAACCCCTAGCCTTCATAATTTTTAATCCCATTCTCTTTTCTTTCTCTCTTCCTGCGACTAAAACCAAAGGCAAACACCCTCTTTAGGGTTCCTTTTAACCTTTGTTTTGGTTTCTTTGTTTGATCAAACTCCAAAGGAAAAACACCTTTTTTAGGGTTCCTTTTATCCTTTGGTTTTGGTTTAGCAATAATCTAGTCCAAGCCCTTCTCTAGGGTTGTTGGGTAGATATTCCACAAGTGTAGAAGCTCGGTTTACACGTGCTAGAATCACGGTTAGCTCGTTGTATTACGTGTGTACAAGAACGTAATGTAGTCTTACTTTAGACTACATCCTGGTTATGTTCGTCATAAACCCTAATTGGTGATTCGTTGGTGATCTTGTGGATCTTCACTAGGATAAAGGTATGTAACCCTAATTCGATTAATTATAATTGTGTTATTATTATGATCTTGTTAAATCGCTTCCGCTATGTGTGCTTTGATCTATATTAGGGGTTTTAATAACTGTTATGAACTTCATAAACTTTCAGTGGCATCAAGAGCCGTTTTAACATGTTATAATTATCGAGATCTAAAGATTGTCTTAACTAATAATTATTTTGAGTTAAAACTACATGTTGTTTTTTAGGTTTTCATAAAATTTAGGGTTTGCCGTTTTTTTATATATATATAAAAAAAAAATTTTTTTGAAACCCTAAAATAACATGTTTTGATCTTTAGATAAGTACATGGTTAATTGTTATGTCATGTATTTAAGGTTACGATCCGTAGAGATTTTATTAATTTGTTAAGTAATTTGGGTGGAACTTTGATGAATTGCATATGTTATGTGAATTAATGTTTCGATCCGTAAAGATTTAATTGTAAAGATATGTGGGAGATCCGTGATGAACATGCATGTTTTTCATGGATCATATATTTTATGTGGTAATTGTTACGTGTTTTGCTACATACTTTATTTGATTCAATAACTCTAAAATTAGGAATGACTTTTATATGAATATAAAAACCTAGATTTGATATTATTTATTGAATAAATCGTATGCATGTGGCTATTTGATTTATTTATTGCACATATAAATTGTTATTATGTGTTTATGATTTAGTTTTTTTGTACCTACTTGTTTTCATACGTTTTGTTTTAATTGTATGTTGTAAATAAGGGTAATTTTTTACAAGAAAATTAATATGGACTAAATTATATAAAATTTAATGAATTGTTTTTTGAGATCTAATTGACATATGATTTGCGTTGATTAGAATTGCAATAATAACTTAACGGCCTACTCAACATTGACAAACTATAAAGTGGGTATAACGCACTGCTGGTCATGTACCCGGTTAAGGAAGGAGGTGTTATGCTTCAGCGCTGACCAAATTCCCGGCTTGCCTGTGCGTCAAAGTTGGAATTACCTACAGTTATTATTTACATAATTCCTTAAGGTTGATTTAACCGCAAAAATTCACATCCGAAACACAATGAATAAGGTTATTGCTTTGTGCTTTAGCTAAGTTCTAGAAAAAGTACGATGTGAATTTAGTTGTGGGTAAAATCTATAATTGGTTTAACCAATACCTCAACTTGCAAATATATGATGAAATTTTAGTTTCATCAAAAAGTTTACTAAAAGTTTTTATTAAACTAATGCTATGGAGATGTATGCATGCTTCTCCATGCATGATTTTGACATCAAAATTTATACCCCAAAAATTTAAGTCTTATGCCATCTAATTGACGAACACTTGAAGTCACAATTGTCGTCATATGAGATTTTGGACGATGTTGTAATGGAGAGAAAAACTTCATGACTGAATAAGATTGCACATGAAGGTTTTACGTTCTTTAGATTAGTCAACTTAATTGAGTTACTCAGTAAGATCTAGAAACTTAAGGCATAAAGAAGGGATGAAACATGTTTACAATGCAAAATGACTTTTGGCAATGTAAATTCCTTAAATATCTAGAAATTGCAAATTTATTTGTCAATGATTGTTCGTCAAGTTACCATCTTGAATACTTTCATTGCTAGCAGATCAACTGATGTGATGAAATTATGTCAATTTGGATTCTAGTTTTCAAGGAAACCACTATGGTTATTATTATCGGGGTAATTTTATTTTCTTGAATGGTATTATCGAAAATACTAAGACTGAATTTTGTAAATTCTTTTACAAATGTATTAATGCAACGTTACACCGTAAACGTGGTTTATTCATTTATTGATCTAAAACCGTATGGTTGAGGATAGAGTCAATTTAAAGGATAAACCTAAACTCTTTTCCATGAGTGAAGAAGGAGTAATAAGAATTTTAGAAATGTCAAATTCAAATCCATAACTCATAGCAAACATTAATAGTTAAGAAAAGTGCATTTTGAGTTATTAAAAGTTACCACTAATTGGTTATAAGGCAAACTAGCATATTTGTCTAGTAGTTGTGCTTTGACCATTTATAGGAACTACATACCATTGTGGGGTTGGTAGACCTACTAAGGAAGAAATTGCATGTCAAGTCTTTCAAGTTAAAAAGCATTTGATGGGTAAGTCATCATTTACGAAGTAGAGTACACTCTTCAACACTATAAGTAATTGTTACGAATGTGTTTTTCAAAAGTGTAAGAAAGTAAACACAACACTAATTATTTTCACCGATGATGAAACATTTTCAATGTTGTCAAGTTTAGTGGGAGAGTTGTGTTGTATTACTGATTTTGAGTCTATTAAACATTCTCTAATTCAGTGGGAGTTACAAGCCTTGTTGTCTTGGTAATAACCCATGTTATCTTTAGTATGTCCTAAGATAATTACTTTCGAATTGTTGACACTATTATCTTCAAAGGATATTCATGTATTGATTCTTGTAAAAGCTAATATATGTGACACAATCATATTTTGTATAGGCGAACATTAGATGTGATGTTTATCTAATATATGAGGTTGTTCTGTGCACAAGTGGGAGAAATAAGCATTGTGTGCAAGAAACAACTCATAAAGATATGATTCTCTTGAATTCAAGATAAGAGACTAACAATTTAATTAATATTAGATGGAAGTTAGATCATGTGTCAATATGATTAAAAGACTACTTAAAAGTATATATATTATTCACATTAAGAAACACTTGTTGTTTTGATTTAGTCATGTGAAAGTTTGGACTAAATTGTAAACTTAAGGGTAAAATATCCACATATCGTAAGATCGGGCGTGGAATGTTTTGAAGTTTCTTAAAATGGACATATTCCTGGAATGGCATAAGATACATAGAGTAATTTTATACTACTAATGAAACCTAGTGTGTTCATATAATAGTATAGTAGTGAATTAACTTGAAAAGATTAATGAAACCTAGTGGTGTTGATGATTTACTTTAGTTATACATGTTTATGATTTATTGTATAAAGTCACAAACATAAAGTCTTGGAAGACGTATAATATAAAGTAAGACGTTAATGTATTGTCTCTGTTTCGCTAAAGACATATACATGTAACATGTAATGGACTTATAACTTTTATGAAGTGGCTTTGTGCTAGAAGTACTTGAGAAATAAATCATGCAAAATGGTTAGGAAATCTATTATACCATTAAGATGATTTAGTTGGTATATAGGTAAGCCTAAAGATATATATATTTATCTTAAATGTTGTTAGATTGACTTACAATATTATCTCTAAATGAAATACAACATTGTTATGGTATGTTCATTAGGAGAATCAAACTCTCAGTAAGATGGTGATGTATTTAAGGTTACGATCCGTAGAGATTTTATTAATTTGTTAAGTAATTTGGGTGGAACTTTGATGAATTGCATATGTTATGTGAATTAATGTTTCGATCCGTAGAGATTTAATTGTTAAGATATGTGGGAGATCTGTGATGAACATGCATGTTTTTCATGGATCATATGTTTAATGTGGTAATTGTTACGTGTTTTGCTACATACTTTATTTAATTCAATAACTCTAAAATTAGGAATGACTTTTATATGAATATAAAAACCTAGATTTGATATTATTTATTGAATAAATCTTATGCATGTGGCTATTTGATTTATTTATTGCACATATAAATTGTTATTATGTGTTTATGATTTAGTTTTTTTTGTACCTACTTGTTTCATACGTTTTGTTTTAATTGTATGTTGTAAATAAGAGTAATTTTTTACAAGAAAATTAATATGGACTAAATCATATAAAAATTAATGAATTGTTTTTTGAGATCTAATTGACATATGATTTGCGTTGATTGGAATTGCAATAATAACTTAACGGCCTACTCAACTTTGACAAACTATAAAGTGGGTATAACGCACTGCTGGTCATGTACCCGGTTAAGGAAGGAGGTGTTATGCTTCAGCGCTGACCAAATTCCCGGCTTGCCTGTGCGTCAAAGTTGGAATTACCTACGGTTATTATTTACATAATTCCTTAAGGTTGATTTAACCGCAAAAATTCACATCCGAAACACAATGAATAAGGTTATTGCTTTGTGCTTTAGCTAAGTTCAAGAAAAAGTACGATGCGAATTTAGTTGTGGGTAAAATCTATAATTGGTTTATCCAATACCTCAACTTGCAAATATATGATGAAATTTTAGTTTCATAAAAAAGTTTACTAAAAGTTTTTATTAAACTAATGCTATGGAGATGTATGCATGCTTCTCCATGCATGATTTTGACATCAAAATTTATACCCCAAAAATTTAAGTCTTATGCCATCTAATTGACGAACACTTGAAGTCACAATTGTCGTCATATGAGATTTTGGACGATGTTGTAATGGAGAGAAAAACTTCATGACTGAATAAGATTGCACATGAAGGTTTTACGTTCTTTAGATTAGTCAACTTAATTGAGTTACTCAGTAAGATCTAGAAACTTAAGGCATAAAGAAGGGATGAAACATGTTTACAATGCAAAATGACTTTTGGCAATGTAAATCCCTTAAATATCTAGAAATTGCAAATTTATTTGTCAATGATTGTTCGTCAAGTTACCATCTTGAATACTTTCATTGCTAGCAGATCAACTGATGTGATGAAATTATGTCAATTTGGATTCTAGTTTTCAAGGAAACCACTATGGTTATTATTATCGGGGTAATTTTATTTTCTTGAATGGTATTATCGAAAATACTAAGACTGAATTTTGTAAATTCTTTTACAAATGTATTCATGCAACGTTACACCGTAAACGTGGTTTATTCATTTATTGATCTAAAACCGTATGGTTGAGGATAGAGTCAATTTAAAGGATAAACCTAAACTCTTTTCCATGAGTGAAGAATGAGTAATAAGAATTTTAGAAATGTCAAATTCAAATCCATAACTCATAGCAAACATTAATAGTTAAGAAAAGTGCATTTTGAGTTATTAAAAGTTACCACTAATTGGTTATAAGGCAAACTAGCATATTTGTCTAGTAGTTGTGCTTTGACCATTTATAGGCACTACATACCATTGTGGGGTTGGTAGACCTACTAAGGAAGAAATTGCATGTCAAGTCTTTCAAGTTAAAAAGCATTTGATGGGTAAGTCATCATTTTTGAAGTAGAGTACACTCTTCAACACTATAAGTAATTGTTACGAATGTGTTTTTCAAAAGTGTAAGAAAGTAAACACAACACTAATTATTTTCACCGATGATGAAACATTTTTAATGTTGTCAAGTTCAGTGGGAGAGTTGTGTTGTATTACTGATTTTGAGTCTATTAAACATTCTCTAATTCAGTGGGAGTTACAAGCCTTGTTGTCTTGGTAATAACCCATGTTATCTTTAGTATGTCCTAAGATAATTACTTTCGAATTGTTGACACTATTATCTTCAAAGGATATTCATGTATTGATTCTTGTTGATTAAGTGGTTCTACATCTACTTGTAAAAGCTAATATATGTGACACAATCATATTTTGTATAGGCGAACATTAGATGTGATGTTTATCTAATATATGAGGTTGTTCCGTGCACAAGTGGGAGAAATGAGCATTGTGTGCAAGAAACAACTCATAAAGATATGATTCTCTTGAATTCAAGATAAGAGACTAACAATTTAATTAATATTAGATGGAAGTTAGATCATGTGTCAATATGATTAAAAGACTACTTAAAAGTATATATATCATTCACATTAAGAAACACTTGTTGTTTTGATTTAGTCATGTGAAAGCTTGGACTAAATTGTAAACTCAAGGGTAAAATATCCACATGTCGTAAGATCGGGCGTGGAATGTTTTGAAGTTTCTTAAAATGGACATATTCCTGGAATGACATAAGATACATAGAGTAATTTTATACTACTTATGAAACCTAGTGTGTTCATATAATAGTATAGTAGTGAATTAACTTGAAAAGATTAATGAAACCTAGTGGTGTTCATGATTTACTTTAGTTATACATGTTTATGATTTATTGTATAAAGTCACAAACATAACGTCTTGGAAGACGTATAATATAAAGTAAGACGTTAATGTATTGTCTCTGTTTCACTAAAGACATATACATGTAACGTGTAATGGACTTATAACTTTTATGAAGTGGCTTTGTGCTAGAAGTACTTGAGTTATAAATCATGCAAAATGGTTAGGAAATCTATTATACCATTAAGATGATTTAGTTGGTATATAGGTAAGCCTAAAGATATATATATATATCTTAAATGTTGTTTGATTGACTTACAATATTATCTCTAAATGAAATACAACATTGTTATGGTATGTTCATTAGGAGAATCAAACTCTCAGTAAGATGGTGATGTTTGATTCAAGATAACTATATCTTCCTTTTCTTCCAAAAGATATCAAAGTTTGAAAGTTGAGTATGACTTGAGCTAAGAAGATTAATAAGATACCATTATATATGGAATGTGATGAATCACGTTATATCTTAAATGAAGTTTGGATTTTGCTAAACTACTTATGAAGTGGATTGTTTAGAAAATAAAGAGTATGGAACTATCATTGTGTTTTGTAATGTCCCATATAGATAACGTTGAAGTGTTGATCTATTTGCTATGTATTTAAAGAGTAAATTTAAGTTACTAAAAGCAAGTGGGAGTTTTGATCTTGAAATATAAAATTACAAGATACATAATCTTCTAAAATACACTAGTAATTAATATGCTGAGAAAGGAATTTAAGTCATAGGTCCGCAAGGATATCTTGGATATATGATTAATATACTGAGAAATATGAGTTACAAATAATCGTTATGATTTGTTACCAAATATTGAATTGGGTAAATTACTCATACTATGAATGTTATAGATGTTGTCCAATAAGATAATCAATTTTAGATTTATTTTATCTTAAATAGTTTGACTAGAAATTGGAGATGAGTTTCGTCAAAGGAAGAAAAACGCCAATTGTGGTGGTTTAATCTTTGTGTCGAAATTATATGGACAAAATTGTACACATATTTAATGTATGTATTATGAATAGATTATTAATCACACTTAAGTAATTAATTGTGATTGAGTATTCTTTCCTAAACACATTAAATGTATAAAGAATTTTTATGGTCATATTTTAAATTGAAAAATTTGGATATGTATGAATTATTTCTTGAATGACTACTTGAGCAAGGACTTAAGTAATCGAAATGAGTAGTACTTAAAATAAATCTTTGGAAAGGTAAAAAATGCAATTATCCATGAATGGATAAAAGCATGCATCTAGGAGATTATTCTTATGTTTAAATTGAAATTCAAGATTGGATTTAAATTTGAATAAGATGATTTCTGAGTATTCCTAAAAGCTAGTGGGAGTATTATGGTTATTTTCTTAAATTACATATGTCAAATAGACATGTAAGAAAGTAAGTTTTCATTCAAATTAAATGTTGATTTGGTTTAAATTTGAGATAAAACTTTACTTTGAAGATTTAGAAAATAATATGTACATAACCTTGGAACAAATAATATTTGTTTGTTTATGCGGTGGAAATACAACATAATATGCCATGTAGTAAATTTATATGGATATTTAGAACTTGAAGAAATCTAAATCTGGTTTGAGAAATTCTCATGTGTGTCGTGTTGTATTTATATCATGCTTAAAATGCATGATGATTTGAATATATTGATCTATTTAAAAGTTATTAAATAACTTGTGTAATAAATATTCTGAAGGAATATGTTTGGAAATAGAATAACATCCTAAATCTTGGATCGACTTCCTATAGATGATTAATTTGTCAATCGTTGTGCAAATTCATAGCCAACAAACTTGGAGGTTTGGTTGAAATCAAAAATTACATAATAGATATTAAAGGTAACGTATTTATATCTTTTATAACAAATTGTCAAACTTGAAAAGATATAATTGAGGTAACACTCAATATTAGTCATGGTATCCTTGGAGATGACATGTTGATTAAAGATGCATTATACATCAAAGAATTAGAATACTTTGAACTTCAAATGTGTTTTGGAAGTTTAGTAAATTGGTGATCAAGGATGTTTCACAATTTTGATACTATGTGGCAATATCAAATTATTTGAATGCACATGTGCAAGAACTTCAATAATTGAATTATTGAAGAAAGTATTCTCAAAATTCTAATAGGTCAAGATAGGTTATTTTATGCTTTGCCAAACAAGTGTGAGTGTCATTGTTAGAGGCATAATGCATCGACCATGTTTTTCATGCACTGATCTTTTTAGTATTTGGATAAAGGATGTTAAGACATTATTATTTAATGGAATAAAGATTGGGTTTCGCTTATTCTTGTTATTTAGTTTTGTATCCTATTTTATATGTTTTAATCCATGAATATAATGATATTTCTAAATGTCCGTTGTTGATTAATAATATGGGAATATTATTAAACTAAGACAATTCAAAATAGTGACAGAGTATACTTGAAAGTATATTGTTCAATTTTGGATGATATTTGATGAATCAAATATTGGACTCATCCCAACTATATGATTTTACTTTATGGATCTTTGTCATCAAGTAAATCATAAATAGTTATCCTTAGACCTGAGATGCCAGAAAACTGTCGTGGATCTAGTGCATTTCTGTGAAATAATCTAACGCTAAACGTAACTGGTAGCTATAAGGGTTATTTTCAGAAGTGTTGCAAAATTCATAAGTTTTGCTTGTAGTCAATATGGGATTTGTTTCCTTCAAAATTATTTTGAATTATAATACAGCTGGGCCCCTCGGGGGAGCAGTAAGATATTTGTGCGGCCGCACCCAAATTTTTTTTGGTGATTTTGCTATATCCGTAAACGAGAAACAGATGGTTGATGTAAGGAATGACTGAGATCTATATCCTATTAACGTTGTATCTGAAATGAAAGGATAATAATAATGATAGTAAATCATTACAAGCTTTAATTCAAGAGACCTTACTCGAGATCGGACTAGGGCATTGGCGTGTAACTAGACGCTAACCAATGTGATCACGATATTTTGAAATATGTCCAAGTGGGAGCTGAAAGTTTTATGGACTTATATTTAAATAGTCGTGTGTTAGGATCGAACTCGGGATTACGGGATTGCACACATTACGTAAAGGGTTAATTTTATTTATTAAATATATTTTATATATTTATTAAATTAAACCGAAGCTTAACTAACGATCGTTAATAATTAAAAGTTAAGTATAAACTACCGTTATGAAACTAAATAGAAGAGAAAAGAAGTAAACGGGAAAGTTCCGGAAGACCCCATGGGTGGGCTTCCACCGCCTGTTATACAAGGCCTAAGGGGGGATTTTGTTTCCTAATTGGTTTATTACTTGGAGGAAAAGTTTTTTCAAGGCCTATATAAACAAACCCCTAGCCTTCATAATTTTTAATCCCATTCTCTTTTCTTTCTCTCTTCCTGCGACTAAAACCAAAGGCAAACACCCTCTTTAGGGTTCCTTTTAACCTTTGGTTTTGGTTTCTTTGTTTGATCAAACTCCAAAGAAAAAACACCTTTTTTAGGGTTCCTTTTATCTTTTGGTTTTGGTTTAGCAATAATCTAGTCCTAGCCCCTCTCTAGGGTTGTTGGGTAGATATTCCACAAGTGTAGAAGCTCGGTTTACATGTGCTAGAATCACGGTTAGCTCGTTGTATTACGTGTGTACAAGAACGTAATGTAGTCTTACTTTAGACTACATCTTGGTTATGTTCGTCATAAACCCTAATTGGTGATTCGTTGTTGATCTTGTGGATTTTCACTAGGATAAAGGTATGTAACCCTAATTCGATTAATTATAATTGTGTTATTATTATGATCTTGTTAAATCGCTTCCGCTATGTGTGCTTTGATCCATATTAGGGTTTTTAATAATTGTTATGAACTTCATAAACCTTCAGGTTGGATTTCCTTGAATAGACTCTGAGACCGCATTCTTCTTGGATATGTTGAATCGTCGATTTTAATCAAATGCACTCTCGACCAGCTTCATAAAGTGCAAGAAGTACAACATGGTTTGATGATGTAGCAGTTAAAGATTGCTTTGTCGATCTCGAAAAAATTGTAGTGTCTCATATGTGAAAATATACATTGTTTGTGATCGTACCTAATGTGAATCGGACAGCGTATCCGACAATCTTTTATTTTGAATTATTTTGGGAAGATAATCCTATATCACGGGTACCATAAAAATAACGAAAAAAGTGTTTGATAACAACTGGACGATCATATGGGTTTGTAGACGTGCTAATCACGGTTGAGGTGTTCACAAGTTGTTTCTTTTAGTCTAGTGCAACACTTTTTGATACGTATAGGTTGCTCTCTGTCTTGGGCGTGAATCCTATTTACAAGCTATTGTTACTTGAAAAAACATTGTTGGACATGTACGCTCAGTGTTCTTGATCTTTTCACGATTTTGTGTAAATCTCGATAAACACGTAAACGTAGTCAAAACTCACCTGAAAGTCCTCGTTTTTACTATGTTTTTCATCATTTTTACTGCAAGACATAATAACACATATAAAATATAGCATATTTTATGGTTATTGGTCAACGTGAAGGGTATTTTGATCGTTTTAGGCCTTAATAAGATGTGTGTTTTAGCACACGTCACTTAGTAAGCTGATTTTTTTGCCCTAATTGCAAGATATCATCTAACGTGTAAATGGGGAAAATAGAAATTATATCATTGAATTTAAGTGACAGTCCATTAATATAATGTTTTACTGGTTGAGACTCGGTTTCAAATATATCATTCCTTGACGAGAAACGATGGAATTCAGTAGTATAAAGTTATATGGTTGTATACCCTTGAGCACAATGTTGAAAAAGAATAAATAGAATCTTATCATGATTAAGCGGAAGAAACCTTCTACACAACTCTCTTTTCATTCTTCCGCGACTAGTGATAAAGAGTTTTCCTTGTTCACGACTGAGTTGCAAATTTACCCACCAAGCTTGAGCACCTCCCTTGAGTTTGTATGCAACAATGTCAACTCTGATACCTATAGGAATTTCATAGAACTTGAAGAAGGTATCCAATTCACTCATCTAGTTTAAAAAATATTCTAAGTTCCTTGAACCATAAGGTTGGACGTTTTCAGCCCATTGACATTTTCAGCCTATTGCGCCTATATGTCCAAAACGTCTTACTCTATCCCGTCCATCCTCCAACTCATATTCAGCATCAGAATCTACTCCAATAGAATTATGTTGCTCAATATGTTGTTTTGTGTTTGACCATTCTCGTGACCCTTGTTTGGTCGTTGTGGACCACCACTAACTTGTTGATCTTCGTTTTTTATGTGTCGTTAAAGTTGTTAGGTTTTGAGGTATTTGTTGCAACAAATTCTACACGTTTGCCTCAAGTTGTTTAAACTATTTTTCGAGCTTCTCAACTCGATCTTGATTAACATTGTAACTATCCATTGTTGAGTCTTAATGTAGAATTAGCAGTACCAAACTTTACAATACCGATAACTCAAAGAAAACTCTTCTTTTTTCTGAATAGATAGATTACAAAACCAAAAAACAATCACATATCTGAATTCAAATAGGATTACCTTGATGAATTTGCAATGTGAAAACCAAACCAAAGAATCCGATATGACTCGCGCAGACATCTGACTCCTTTCAATAGAAAAGAATAGCCAATTCTCTATTTTCCCCTTCCGAATAAATCGAAATGGTTGAAATTTTTTAATTTAGAATCATGTTTGGTCTAATTCCTATTACTTTTTGGGCGTATTATTCGTGAATGCATATTTAATATATAGACATAGGGATCAGTTTGACCTTTGATTCATTAACATCTCTTATTTATTTACTTCCTTTTCTGTTAGCAGGAGGTTCAATTCATGTTGTAGACTTTACTTTAATTCCACAAAATCTTCTAAACCACCAATCAAGAATGACTTCATTATTATTGTATTCCACTTGTAGCTAATCACAACTTGAAGTTGAAAAGGTCCTCTAGGCGAATCGTGTTGGGCACTTATACAAACTGATGCAAAGGTAAAGCAACAAGTTATATAGACAATTAAGTATTGTCATACTTTACGTGGGAGTAATATGATTTACTGGACCAAAGGGTTTGAAAAAATTAGGGATGAGCACGGTATCGGTACCGTATCGAACCGGTACCGAACTAGTGGTACCGATTTTTTCTCGAGCATAAATTAATGGTACCGGTACCGTACCGAACGGGATTCGGATATCGGTACCGTACCGGTATCGGTACCGGTACCGGGAAATCGGAATTTTCCCCTTTTTTTTTGGGAATTTTCCAATTTGGTACCGGTCCCGTACCGAATTAGTGGTACCGAATTTTTTTCACCTTATTTCGTGGTACCGGTACCGTACCGAACGGAATTCGGGTAACGAGAATCGGTACAGTATCTGTTCGATTTCGGGATTCGGATCCAAATGCTCATCCCTAGAAAAAATTATGGATTTTTTTTTATTAACATCAAACTTTTGAAAAACAATGTAACAAACCCATAAACTTAACCTTTATTTAGACTATATGATAAGTTTATCAAGAAAACCTTCTGAAAAAACAAAGTAAAATAAAGAATCTAAAACTTCTTAGATAAAATAAAACATAACATAATTGTTGGAATAACAGTAATGTGGTCTTCGAGTAGCATCAGTCACCAAATCACAAAGCTCGAATATTACAGGATCTATTTTTTGCTAGACTCGTTTCTTTAAGTGTAATCATATTATTTTAAAAATGCCTATCCTAAAACCTTAACGTTCACGTATTTATATCTACTAGCTTCAAGGCCCGCCTGATGGGCGGCTAGCTTCAAGAATTCTTTTAAAAGATAAAAATATAGTAAAATATTTGATACAACAAAGTTAAAACGAATATAATCTTAAAAACATAAAATAAAATAAGGCCATGTCCATTAATTGGTGAAAAAGGGGGTTTTATCTTATCATCGCAAAAGCGTAAAGCGTTAGCTTCCTTGCAATATTCTTGTCAATATGAGCTTGCTCACGCTATGTTGCAGCACTTATAATCCATTTCAAGTCTGGTAGGGCCGTGTCCACCTTATAACCTTCATAGGATTGCTCATTCGGAGTTTCGGTTTTGGGGGGGGGGGGGGGGTTCTAAGAGGCATTGCCTGATCATCTCTTGTCGATTTATCTCAGACATCTATGGATGCGAAGTTTCTATCGCTCTTACAGAGTGAATTTCAAGGGTTCTCAACACCAATGTAGTAACACTTGCCCAAATAACACCAATTAGTGAGCATAATTAAGAAACAAAGTTTTACCTGTAGGGTGTTTATATATGTGTTTTAAACGTCATTACGTGACAGTGTTTTACAAAACATAATGACTTATAAGATAAAACCATAACACAATAAGACATGTAAAATTTAGACATATAGGTTGAGAGATATAAAGTTAGTATTACCAATAAATAGCAATGTATGCTTGAAGAAGATAATATCACGAAATAGATTAATTTAGAAGATGGGATGAAAGTGTGTATCCAGATAGTCAATATAGACAATCTATACTTTCGAGTATTTATCAATTTTTATTTGATAACGAACTAAACACTATAGATTAGCAGATCGATTTGCATTAAATAAACGCATAGTATAAGAGGAAGTGCTTTATGGTTAAATTGATTTGTTGCTTTACCTATGGATGGATCATTGCAAGGCCTAGCCTTCATAAAGCCAACGATTCTTCTCCACAACCGCAAGAAACTTATTGTAAATGGCTGCATGAAACTGAAGTTGACGCTTAGTAGCCACAATATCTTCACTTATCATACTATTTTGTGTTGCAGTCTACTTTGACTCCTGTTCCATGTCCAGTTTAATTCCAGCTACGAAAACTCGCAGCTACAAGTTAAAATGAAACGTACTTAAGCATCGATTTCATGTTACAATATATGGTGTAATACGTTTTCAAAGACTGCAACTACACTTAACTAACATAGGTGGCAAAACGGACGGGTTTGGTTTACATGTCAAATATTAGAAGTTTAGTTGAGTATTGCCTAGATGTTTCCAGTAATGGGTCAAAACAGACTTGGATCAAGATGGGTCATTTGAGAAAGAAGGTCAAATGGGGTTTTTGTTGACACAGGTTCAGGTCACAACATACTTATTAATCCATCTTGTACATTCAAGTTAACTTATAATAACAATAAAATCACTGTTTATCAAAAGTTGAAATATTAGCATATAAAAGAAAATCAAGAAAGTATTAAAGGATCACATATCAAGAGTAAAGTATTTATTGCATTTAAGATGATTTAAGAAGATAACGAAGAAGATTGATTACAATATAAAAAGTTAAGAAGTTTATTTGCGATAGATCTAGAATTTCAGTTGTTCGGTGAAAGAATTTCAGTTGTAAAGCTCAACATGAATGTAAAGAGTACCAAGCATATCCACACTTATATTAACTTCTAAACTCAAAAATACCAACTGACTAAACATACCACACATTACCTTGTTATGATCATTGGTGAAGAGTCTCACTATTCCCCCTTAACGACCTTAGTCATCCATTGGTATGCACTAAAAAACAATAGTTTATTAGCATCGTTAACTTTAACTACGCATCCAGGATTTGTGGCCTTGTGTAATCGAAAATATTATGGATCAAAAACATATGGATACTCATGGCAGTGTATAAATTACTGCCTTCATCCCATAATACTTCAATTTCACTCTTAAAAAGTTCCATCTTTTTCCTTAATAATAATTACCAATCACAATTACATAAAACCAAATTCACATTCAAAACATTAATGCACTTAAGTACATTACATATAACTCGCCATTATCAACTGCTTATGACAACAAACGACTATATAATAGAATAAAGTCATGAACTTTAAATAACGCAAGGCAAATTTACATAATCTATCAGTAGCATCAAATTGAATAACAATAGCTTAAAAAATTCCTTAAATTTAGTCACAACTTTATATAGAAACTTTACACAATCACATTATAACAATATAAGTCGGGATATTTTCAAAAAAACATTAACTAATGTATGAACTGGTAATAAAAATACCTCAGGATCATCCAACACAAAGTCTAAACTCCAGACTACCACCCTGGGGTTTCCTACAGGATGGGACTTAAAGATGTTGAGGCATCTGGCTAATACTTTGAGATCATCCAACATGGGATCTACATCAGATATCTTAGTCACGTTTGTATCCATATTTTTTTGTCTACAAAGAAAACAAAACACATCATGTTTAAAACTATTTCATACATGTAAATATAAAAAATAATCAGAACACCATATTAGTTACCAAAGATCAGAGATATAGAAAAATGTGAGTTATAAAGGTGGCTATTTGATAATCTTATTTATACTGCTTCAATTTGGTTAAAATTATGTTTTTAAATTTCAAAAAATCCGGGATATTAGATAGATAATTTAGAAAATAATCAAAATATAAATATACTGATTGACCACAAAATCAGGAAACAAATGTTACAATTTTAAAGGGGATTTTTAATAGTTATCGGTTTTTTATTATAAATCACAACTAATATGTGCTTTTAAATTTTGAAAACAATATTTTCAACAAAACCTTAAGAACCTTTATATACTAAAAAAAAATATCTGTTTATAATATAAACATAAACATATATAAATAACTAAAATTGATATTGATCAAGAAAAAATTGAATATAATTATGTGAAACCTGGAGGTAAAATGATGGCATAAACCTTTGATAATCATAACAGTGTCCAACAAAAAATCAAACCACCCTTTTTGTCGTGTCAATTGGTTCGACGATTTTGGTGGGGTTTAGAATTATAAGTAATTGGAATTGGGGATTTTATGATATTCATATCACACACTACTTTAATAGAATTGGGTATTATGTGATTTCAAATCGGAGTGTGATTAGTTTTTGATAAGGTTTGGGGGAGATTTATGAATGTTATGTAAAACTGAATGAAATCGGTGCAATTGTTTGGTAAATAAATTGGAAATAGTTAATTGATGATTAAATTGCTGGGAAAATGGTGAAGAAATTGTTGTGTGTGATGATGATCTAGATGTGTTTGTCGTTTGTATTATTAAGAGTGGGGGTTATTTTTTTCCTAAATAAATGAGCAAAATAAATGTCTTAAATATCGCTTCATTCACAACCGTTGATTATTATTCATTTTCCAGGTGTCATTGTTTAATAATTTTGGGTAAAGATGAGTTTTAGCAAAACCTTCCTTTATACATATTAGAGATATATACTATATATAAGGAAATAAAGTGAAAAGTGAAATATAAAAACTTAAATTTTATAAATAGATTGAATCATTAATTAGTCAATCCTCTTCTACAATTTCAATACTTCTCATTCCGATCAATGGGGTCACCGGTTCAACGATCGAGTTACGGGTTACCGGTTCAAACGGTTTATCCACCGGGTCAACCAGCTCGATGGATCTAACCAGGTTTTGAAAATATTGAACCCGATTTATTTGAACCGTTTTTCATCCGGAACCGGTTAGTTGAACTAGTCGGGTCAATCCGGGTTTCAAAACATTTGGGTGGCTTACCGTGTCAAAACATGTAAATCTTAAAACGGGTTATATATCGTTTTCATATGGGTCAACTAAGCTCATGTTCTGATTTGGCACTCGAAATTAAACATTTAATTTTTTCTGTTGTTCCAACTCAAGGTGAACAACTTAATCTTTTCACGTTCTATTTTGAATGTGACACGAAACATTTATCACAATATCACATATCGTTAATTATCTGTCGTTAGAAATTTCTGTCGCTGATGCGTGCAATCTAGTTTTCCCAAAATTAACCTTTACTAGATTATGACACGGGCAGTTTACCCTTGTCAGTTGTAAAATAGTATTAGCAAATATCGGGTTCGAACACAGGGACTATTTATAGTTGGAAGTATTAATTTATAAACATGCGTAACGAGTAACAAATTGGTTTTAGTCTTAGTGAAGACTTGCTTATAAAAACAGTGAAAATATTCAAGATTTCAAATATGGATAAAAGATACGCTTGCTTGGACCGTGAATGACTATGAGTTATTCCTTAGGTATGAAAATATCGATAAACTTCTAATGTAAAATCCTAAGTTCCTTTCGAATACCGGATTTCTCCAATTACCTAACCATGCAACGATTCCTTTCGAATACCGTTAACACCTCAAGTAATTGTGCATAAAGTTTCAAGCTGATGTGTGAGAATTAATTAATAAGCTTCCTTTCGAATAGCTTACTAACTCCTAAACCGATTTCTCTTGATTTAGTAGCTAGCGTTTGTGTGAATATCTACTTGTAAAAATTGTTGTTAATGACTCCTTTCGAATATCATTCACTTATAATCAACTAAAGACAGGCCGATTAATTCGTTCCTATTTTAGTAAAAATTACGGATTCCTTTCGAATACCCGTTTTTAGATTACCAAACAAGAGTATAAACAATTTTGACAAGATAATTAAGTTATTAACCCAAACGGATCCCCAATTAATCTCAACAAATCAATCGAATTTCCAACCCAAAATCTAACACATAAACATCACATAATCCAAGCAAACGTATAAAGAAATTAGCTACTCATGATTGTAACAAACACAATTGAATATGTAAAAGACATACTTTAATCTTACTATTAAAATGATAGAAGATGAATACCAAATTGAGAAAGAGGTTCCAATGATCTTCAAAGTAACAAAGTAAAAACTTGAAGTAACAATTGTTCAATAGAAACTTATGATGATAATGAAAATTATGCTAAAGCTTGATGATGATGCTTCTTGAATTATATCTTCAAGAATGGATGTGTGTAATATGGATGTTGAGTGTATGATGATATATATCGCCTCTCCTCTTGTGTGGATGTTGTGTTCCTTAAATACTCCTCCTGGGACATCAAAAAACGTCTAGCAATAATGTCCCATGATGTCCACTAACTCTTTAGCTTCCCCCTTAATGAGAAATAAAAAACAGAGTTTGTAACTGCAAAAAGACCAGTTGCGCCGCAACTGAATGTTCTTGCGCCGCAACTCTTGTTCCGCAAGTGCCAAGTCCTGTAGCTTCTTTAGTTGCGCCGCAACTCTTGAGTCTTGCGCCGCAATTGACGATCCGAGAAACCATGATCTGTAGCAACTTCTGTTGCGCCGCAACAGGTATGTCCTGCGGCGCAACTCTTGATCCGAGGCTGAACTGATTTGGGTGAAAAACTTTTGCTTTGCCCCTTTTGGTCCCAAATCTTTACAGCAACATGAGCAGATTTGATGAGCCTTTACCAAGTAGCTGCTCGCTCTTGGGCTAGCCAGTCTTTCTGGTGGAATAAGCATCACCCTGGGAGACTAGAACCCAGCCCAACTCTTAGAACGTGAATCAATGGTGAGTGGGGGTACCCTGATGATTTTAGGCAAACCATCACAGCCGTCAACGGATTTGATATGTCTTTACCAGAAGCCGTACCCTTCTGGACTCGCCAATTCTTAGCAATGAAGCATCGGTGAATTGAACACCCTAGAGCTTTAAGCAAGCTATTACAGCTATCAACGGATTTGATAAAATCTTTACCAAGAGCCGTACCCCCTTGGATTAGCCACTTTTCAGTCTAGGACCATGGCAAGTGAAAACCATCCAGTTTTGGGTAACCTGGCAACCATCAACGGATTTGATGTGTCACACCAAGAGCCGTACCCTCAAGGTGAATCAACTCTTTCTTGTCGGTAAGACATGGTGAGTTGAGAACCTACAAAACACACTTTACACAAAATATAAGCAATATGGGGTCTATCCATTACGTTTAGGACACAAAACATAACAAATATCGCTATGAAAAGATCGTATAAATGAGCGATATCAAACCCCCCATACTTAAGCATTTGCTTGTCCCTAAGCAAATCCGACTCAAACCGTAATGTTTTTTTTTTTTTTTTTTTTTTTTTTTTTTTTTTTTTTTTTATGTAAGACTCTAAATGACTCAAATGGGACTAAAATAAACGTTAAAGGGGACAAAACCAACTAATTTCCCGACTCACCCCCCCATACTTGACTAACACATTGTCCCTAATGTGTTCCATCAAAAGAAAATCTAACTAAAAGGGAAATTAAAATAAAATAAGAAAAATAAAAGGGAAAAGAAAAAAATAACACCGTGTGAGTTCCGATTGATGAGGTCTGAATTCCGAGTCTACTCCGCACGTGCTGAACTTAATGCCAGTCTTAAACACAACTGAAAAAGAAAAAGTACAACAACAATCAAAGAAGCCCCACAAACGGCTTCAACTTCTTCACTCATCATCCGTAGGTGGTGGTTGGTACCACATGGGAGGTGGGTTGTATTCAGTCCACCCACTTGCTGCCTCGGAATTCTGCACATGATACTGGGAAGTGGCCATATAATCCCACATGGGCTGGTATCGCTGCATGTGGTACTGCGTGTAATCCCCAAACTGGTGCAAATCTGAGCTGGTCCTCTCGACCTCTGTTCTGAGCTGATGAACCTCCGCATATGTCTCATCCATTCGGTGCCCAATCCTATACAATTCCTGCATCATAGGATTAAAATCAAACTGCCCAGGTTGTGGGGGAACTGCTCCCGCTGCGTTTGCATTACCCGCTTCTTCCTCATACTCTTCCTCAGCATCGTCACCCTCCTCCTCTTGCACATGACCAACATACACTCGGTTTGCGGTTACAATATTTGCTCGTTGCAAATCATTCATTGTAAACGTCTTCCATCCCACCGGTGTACCGCACCTTTGAATCCCCGCCTGATTTAGAATACCCAAATTCCTTGCAATCCTCGTAATAAAGTGGCCACAAACCATAGGCCCTGCAGCTTGTCGTCCTGACCCTTTATCGCTCATATACTCAACCAATGCCCACGGGGCATTCACAAACTGATTCGGGTCCCTCTTTGCGAAGAAAAACAAAAGCCACAAATCATCAAGATACACCTTGTCCTGATGCTGAAATCGGTGCAAGAATGAATTAGAGATACCTTTTTCAAGCACTCTAAGTATCGGATCCGTCAGATTGTTTGCTTTGTTGGTGCGTGCGTGAGGCCTATGTCCGGACAAATCAAACCATACCTCATCTTTCCTACCCCGAATTGCATTCCAGTCCCAACTTCCCTCACAAATATAATTTGGCATATTGGATTTATCCATATATTCAGCTTCCGTGAATAAACCCGCCAAATACCCAAACTGTGGTAAGGTGACCTCATGAGCTCGCCCCCCTAACCGAAACTGAATTATCTCGGCACCATAAACTTCATGACTATGATCCGGAACCGGGTCAACTGTCAAAGTAGAGTAAAATTCGAGACAGAGTTCTCGATAAATTTTCTCCCGGACACTAAATGCTCTCCTCCAAACGTCCACCTCAAAAGGTGGCGCCCCTGGCCTGCTTATAAACTGAGTAGTCAATAACGGATTCAACTCAGCAGTTATTCCCAAGTTATCTAGCATACCCCAATCTAAGAACTTCGGGGGATGAACCGCTTTATTCTGAAGCAAGGCCAAATTGTTATTAAACCGGATCTTTTCATCAGCTGTGCATCCCGGCCATTTTAGCCAAGGGTGCACTTCTTGTCTCATGAGCATGGATTCAGCGGATGGAACCGATGAGTGGGTCACTCGAGGTGCTCTGGATGATTCTCCCATCTCTGGCTCCTCAACAGCCTGACGTTTGCCCTACAAAAACAAACAACAACAACAACGAAACAAAACTACATTGTTAGAATCCTATTATTCAGTCTCGGGCTCTTTCTTGCGCCGCAGCTATTCCCTCTTGCGGCGCAACTGGGTGTTTTCTGGGCAAAAACTGCAGCAACAAGGAACCCCAAAAAGACCAAATCTAAACCTAAAAATCCTAACACTAAACGATATTAGGCCTAATTAACTTATGTTACTAATTAACTAATCTTAATACTAAAGAACCCTAATTAAAAACTTTCCCCCAAATTAATTATACATCAAGAACCCTAATTAAAACTAAAATTAAGAATTTAAAAGGAATATACAACATACCGATCTCCTCATGAATGAATTGATTGATTTTTATGAAAAGATTTGATGAAAATTCGAAGATGGAGATTAGTGTGTGTTTTTGTGTGTTTGCTGCGGTGAGAGAAATAATATGTGTGAGGGTTTTTTAAAAGATAAGAAACTGATGTTTATCCACACATGAACGTCTTGCGGCGCAAGACAACTAGTTGCGGCGCAACTGTATACACGCAATTTATCAACCACCCTCGAATCCGGACTTGCGGCGCAAGACAGAGGAGTTGCGGCGCAACTCTTGATCCGAGATGTTTTCCTTCTAAGTGACTTAAACACTAATACTAAAACATACTATAAAAAAAAACTCCTAAGTTACTAAAATAACTAAAGTCAGTAAAAATAATCAACATAAGAGAAGTTAAAAAGAGAAATGATACAACAAACCGGGGTTTAATCCGGAAATGCTCGTTTTTTTTTTTCTCGAGTCATGAGCTTGACTCCTCGTTGTGCCGAGAATCTAGAACGGGTAAAACCCATCCTCCATCGTCATACCGTTCTCCTCATCTTCCTCATGATATAGCTTGACTCTTTGACCATTAACAATAAATGATCCGCCCTCATCCGTTTCTAACTCCACATATCCACTCGAAAAGACCCGTCTCACCAAATACGGACCCGTCCACTTTGATCTCAACTTAGGTGCTTTAAATTTGTACTTCGATTGAAACAAAAGCACCTTGTCCCCTTCCTTAAACTCTTTCCGCCTAATTTTCAAATCATGGACCATCTTAGTTCTTGCCTTATAAAGAGCGGAATTCTCGTATGCGTTCCATCTTAACTCGTCTAGCTCATGGAGTTGTAAAAATCTAGTTTCGCCACTAGCTAGTAAATCCATGCTACATTCTTTAAGCGCCCAATACGCCTTATGCTCTATCTCCATGGGTAAATGACACGTTTTCCCATATAGCATCTTGAACGGGGTGGTCCCAATCGGAGTTTTGTAAGCTGTCCTAAATGCCCATAATGCTTCATCCAATTTCTTTGACCATAAGGACGGATTATTGTTGACCGTCTTTTCCAAAATCCGTTTAATCGCCCGATTGGTATTTTCGACTTGCCCACTTGTTTGAGGGTGGTAGGAAGTCGAAAACCGGTGTTGTACCCCATATCTTTTCAAAACTTTCTCCATTTGGGCGTTTGCAAAATGGGTTCCCCGATCACTTATCAAAGCTTTTGGCATGCCAAACCTACAAAACAAGCTTCGCAAAAATTCAATAACAACGTTAGCATTATTAGTAGGTAGTGCCTTTGCCTCGACCCATTTTGATACATAATCCACCGCTACCAAGATGTAGACATTTTTGTTTGACGGTTTAAACGGCCCCATGAAATCAATTCCCCAAATATCAAACACTTCGCACACTTGTATACTTTGTTGCGGCATCTCGTCTCGTTTTGTAACCGTTCCTTGCCTTTGACACGAATCACATGTCCTCACTAAGGTGCGTGCTTCCTGAAAAATAGTAGGCCAATAGAAACCTGCATCAAACACCTTCTTTCCCGTCACGGTTGGACCATAATGTCCTCCCGTTGGACCATGGTGACATTCATCGAGAATTCGCCTTGTATCGGCTCCATAAACACACCTTCTCACCATTCCATCGGCACACATTCTAAATAGAAACGGCTCCTCCCAAAAGTAATACTTGGCATCCGAGTATAGCTTTTTCCGTTGTTGATAAGTAAGCAATCTACTAACGACTCCACCCGCTAAATAATTGGCTATGTCGGCGTACCAAGGACCTCGTTCACCAACTGCTTTTCCAACAAATGCCAATCTTTCATCCGGAAAGGTGTCTCGAATATCCTCTTCATTCAAAGCTCCAAGACTCGGATTCTCCAAACGGCTCAAATGATCCGCCGCCACATTTTCTCTACCCCGCTTATCTTGGATCTCCACATCAAATTCTTGCAAAAGTAAGATCCACCTAATCAATCTCGGCTTCGCATCTAACTTTGAAAACAGAAACTTCAAGGCCGAGTGATCCGTGAACACTACCGTTTTACTCAATACCAAATAAGACCGAAATTTATCGAACGCGAACACAACAGCTAGTAACTCCTTCTCGGTAGTGGTATAATTTTGCTGAGCTTCGTTCAATGTCTTGCTTGCAAAATAAATCGGCCTAAAATGTTTCTCAATCCTTTGACCCAATACCGCCCCTACCGCAAAATTGCTCGCGTCACACATCAACTCAAAAGGTAAATCCCAATTTGGCGAGATTAGAATGGGTGTGTTCGTTAATCTTTCCTTCAACAATTCAAATGCCTTCATACAATCCTCCGAAAATTCGAACTTTGTATCCTTCTCTAACAAACGAGTCATCGGCCTAGTTATCTTTGAAAAATCCTTAATAAACCGCCTATAAAACCCCGCGTGTCCTAGAAAGCTTCTAACTGATTTCTCGTTCGTTGGAGGTGGTAACTTTGCTATAACTTCAATCTTTGCTCTATCAACCTCAATTCCCGCCTTAGAAATTTTGTGCCCCAATACTATTCCTTCCTTCACCATGAAATGGCATTTTTCCCAATTAAGCACCAAATTTGTTTCTTCGCACCGTGCCAGCATCTTATCTAAACTCTCTAAACATCCATCGAATGAACTCCCATAAACCGAAAAATCGTCCATAAAAACCTCCATGGAATTCTCAATCATATTCTGAAAAATCGCCATCATACACCTCTAAAATGTTCCCGGTGCATTACATAACCCAAATGGCATCCGTCTATAAGCAAAGGTGCCGAAAGGACAAGTAAATGTTGTTTTCTCTTGGTCCTCGGGGTCAATTGGAATTTGAAAATAACCCGAGAAACCATCAAGGAAACAATAAAACTCGTTCCCCGCCAACCTTTCTATCATTTGATCCATAAATGGCAATGGAAAATGATCCTTTCGAGTCGCCTCATTTAACTTCCTATAATCGATACAAACCCTCCAGCCCGTCACTGTTCTTGTCGGTACCAATTCATTCTTTTCGTTCAACACCACAGTCATTCCACCTTTCTTGGGCACACAATGTACCGGACTAACCCAGGGGCTATCCGCTATCGGGTAAATTATACCTGCATCCAAAAGTTTAACAATTTCCTTCTTGACCACATCCTGCATATTCGGGTTAAGTCTCCGTTGTCTTTGGACAACAGGTTTTACATCATCTAAAAAGTTAATTTTATGTTTACAAAAATCAGAACTTATACCCGGAATATCAGAAATACGCCAAGCGAAAGCCTTTTTATGGCTTTTAAGGACCGTTAGTAATTTAATCTTTTCGTCTTCCAAAAGTGAAGACGAAATAATAATTGGGAGACTAGAATTACCATCTAAGAATGCATACTCGAGATGTGCTGGCAATTGCTTAAGTTCCAAATCCTTCGGAGGATCCTCAATAGAAGTCTTGATCCTCTCCCCGTCGTTAACCACCAACTCCTTCACTTCATCCGAGCTTCCCTCTTCATTCGCCTCTTCTTTAACAATGGAATTCAGCCTTTCCATTTCCGCCTCTGCTTCCAAAATGCCTTCCCAATCAAGGTCATAAGCTGCTTCATCTAGAACATCTATTCTAAAACAAGATTCATCTGTAGAATATGAATGTTTCATTGCTTGCTTCAAAGAAAATGTTGCCCTTTCATTACCCAAACCCAAAGAAATTTCGGTATCCCGAACCCGTATGATAGCATCCGCGGTGTTTAAAAATGGTCTACCCAAAATGAGAGGAACTTTTTCATCCTCCTCCATTTCAAGAATAACAAAATCCACGGGATATAAAAATTCTCCGACCCGTATGAGCATATTTTCGGCAATACCCAATGGATATTGATAAGATCGATCGGCCAATCTTATACTCATACGTGTTGGGGTTAAAACACTTGAAGACAATTTAGTGTAAATAGAGTAGGGCATTAAGTTAATGCTTGCCCCTAAGTCCGCTAATGCACTAAAAGTAAGTTTATCATTAAAAGTGCAAGTTAAGAGAAAACTTCCGGGATCTTCAAGTTTCGGTGGAATAAATCTCTTCACAATTGCTGAACATTCGGCATTTAAGAACGCAGTGGTTTTCTCCATGTAATCACCTTTCCCACTCACAAGTTCCTTCATGAACTTTGCATAATTTGGCATACCCGCAATAAGATCAACTAAAGGAACATTAATCTTAACAGTCTTCATTAACTCGATGAATTTCCCGTATTGTTCCTTTTTCTTTTCTTTTCGAAGTCTATGCGGATATGGGATATGTGGCTTATATGGCCCTTTTTGTTCGATTTCCGGCTCTTTTCCTTTATTATCACCCTTTGGTTCCTTCCCAGGTCTCGACTCCATTTCTATCTCTTCCTCGTCGTCCGAATCACTATCTATGGGTTCCTGGCTCATTTTGAAATCTCGGACCATCAGTTGCGGCGCAACTCCATCCTCTTGCGGCGCAAGTGGTTGGTCATTGACAATTGGGTTTCCTTCGGATGCCGAGTTGCGGCGCAAGTCCCTACTATTGCGGCGCAACTTGTCTGTTTCAGCTGTTTTTCCTGTTTTGTCTTTATTTAGCACCAATTCTCGGTTCCCCCCATACTTAGGTCCAGACCTAGTCTCCACAACGTTCACATGCTCATCACGATTATTTGGTGTTACATACTTCGACCCTTGGTTCGATGATCCTCCGGTGTTGTTTTGATTTTGCCTCGGATTTGGTTGGGTTGAACTTGGCATTTGACCCGTCGGTCGGTTCGAGAATTTTTCACTTAATCTTTCAAATTTTCGCTCCAAGTCTTGCATGTTAGCTTGGGTGTTCCGTTGGTTTTGCTCCCATTTTGCGGTGAATCCTTTCATGGAGTTAGCCATCATATCATTAGCTGCCTTTTGGGAGTAGACAAAATCTTTCATCATTTCCTCAAAATTCTGTTCGGTATGCTCCTCCTTTTGTTTCGATTGGTTGGGTTGAAATCTCGCCTCATTTCTGTTTCCCTGATTCTTATTTCCATACCCACTATTTCCCCGGTTTTGATACCCATAGTTGGCATAGTTAGCCTCCTCAGATTTCGGCTCACAATCATCCGTGTAGTGAGGTCCCCCGCATTTCCCACAACCGTTTTTCACTAAGTGTACATCTTTCTCCAAACGATCCATTCGGCTTTTCATTTCCTTACCCAAGGCTTTAATCTCGTTCACCACTTCTTTGTTGCTACCACTACTACCTCCTTCTTCAACTTGGTTCACCGTTCCTCTAACTCTCCTATTCCTATTAATCCGATCTCTAGCAATATGAGCTTGAACTTGATCTTCCATCATTCGGTGAGCCTCGTTTGGTGACTTGTATAAGAAACTGCCACCACCCGCCAAATCCAAGTCATGTTGAGAACGACTATCCAAACCGTAGTAGAAGATATCAATAACTTCATCCTTATCTAAATCGTGCCCATGGCAGTTCCTTAACAATTCCTTAAGCCTAATCCAAGCACTTGTTATGGACTCGTTGTCCCATTGTTGAAAAGAACGGATTTGATTCAATAGCTTCCTGCGCAAAATAGGTGGAAAAAATCTTGTTACAAAAAGCTCCCTCATTTCTTCCCAAGTTGCAATCGTACCCGGCTCTAATTCATTAAACCACGTTTTCGCCTCTCCCGTGAGAGACGATGGAAACAAACTTAGCATAACGCTTTCCTCGTGACCCGCTCCATATCGAAACATTCTACATGTCTCTATGAAACTCGCCACATGCTTGTGCGGGTCGGACTTGAAATGTCCGTCAAAAGTACTATCTTGAATCATCTTTAAGTGATGACCTTTAACGGAAAAGTCATCCCCCAAATCCGGTGCCACAATAGCCGACCCATTCGTCTGTGGTACCATCCTATTCCTATCGATCATCGGTATGTCAAAAGGATTGGGTTGGTTTTCTAGTCTAATATCATCATCTTCGTTTTCTGCCATTTCTTCTTCAAAAACTGGTTCAACTTCCTCCTCGGAGGATATGCTTTCACTATAAACTACCGAAGCGGCTGCTCCTAAACCCCGTTTCCTCAAAAGTTTTTCCGGATCCGAAAGAGGACTTTGCACTTGTTTCCCTTGGGATCTCGTGTACATACACAATCAATAATCCTGAAAATCACAACACAAACAAAAATACCCGTGAAAAATATTCAAACAAGTAATCAAACAATAAACTAAAAACTTCAACTAAATCAAGTCCCCGGCAGCGGCGCCAAAAACTTGATGCGTGCAATCTAGTTTTCCCAAAATTAACCTTTACTAGATTATGACACGGGCAGTTTACCCTTGTCAGTTGTAAAATAGTATTAGCAAATATCGGGTTCGAACACAGGGACTATTTATAGTTGGAAGTATTAATTTATAAACATGCGTAACGAGTAACAAATTGGTTTTAGTCTTAGTGAAGACTTGCTTATAAAAACAGTGAAAATATTCAAGATTTCAAATATGGATAAAAGATACGCTTGCTTGGACCGTGAATGACTATGAGTTATTCCTTAGGTATGAAAATATCGATAAACTTCTAATGTAAAATCCTAAGTTCCTTTCGAATACCGGATTTCTCCAATTACCTAACCATGCAACGATTCCTTTCGAATACCGTTAACACCTCAAGTAATTGTGCATAAAGTTTCAAGCTGATGTGTGAGAATTAATTAATAAGCTTCCTTTCGAATAGCTTACTAACTCCTAAACCGATTTCTCTTGATTTAGTAGCTAGCGTTTGTGTGAATATCTACTTGTAAAAATTGTTGTTAATGACTCCTTTCGAATATCATTCACTTATAATCAACTAAAGACAGGCCGATTAATTCGTTCCTATTTTAGTAAAAATTACGGATTCCTTTCGAATACCCGTTTTTAGATTACCAAACAAGAGTATAAACAATTTTGACAAGATAATTAAGTTATTAACCCAAACGGATCCCCAATTAATCTCAACAAATCAATCGAATTTCCAACCCAAAATCTAACACATAAACATCACATAATCCAAGCAAACGTATAAAGAAATTAGCTACTCATGATTGTAACAAACACAATTGAATATGTAAAAGACATACTTTAATCTTACTATTAAAATGATAGAAGATGAATACCAAATTGAGAAAGAGGTTCCAATGATCTTCAAAGTAACAAAGTAAAAACTTGAAGTAACAATTGTTCAATAGAAACTTATGATGATAATGAAAATTATGCTAAAGCTTGATGATGATGCTTCTTGAATTATATCTTCAAGAATGGATGTGTGTAATATGGATGTTGAGTGTATGATGATATATATCGCCTCTCCTCTTGTGTGGATGTTGTGTTCCTTAAATACTCCTCCTGGGACATCAAAAAACGTCTAGCAATAATGTCCCATGATGTCCACTAACTCTTTAGCTTCCCCCTTAATGAGAAATAAAAAACAGAGTTTGTAACTGCAAAAAGACCAGTTGCGCCGCAACTGAATGGTCTTGCGCCGCAACTCTTGTTCCGCAAGTGCCAAGTCCTGTAGCTTCTTTAGTTGCGCCGCAACTCTTGAGTCTTGCGCCGCAATTGACGATCCGAGAAACCATGATCTGTAGCAACTTCTGTTGCGCCGCAACAGGTATGTCCTGCGGCGCAACTCTTGATCCGAGGCTGAACTGATTTGGGTGAAAAACTTTTGCTTTGCCCCTTTTGGTCCCAAATCTTTACAGCAACATGAGCAGATTTGATGAGCCTTTACCAAGTAGCTGCTCGCTCTTGGGCTAGCCAGTCTTTCTGGTGGAATAAGCATCACCCTGGGAGACTAGAACCCAGCCCAACTCTTAGAACGTGAATCAATGGTGAGTGGGGGTACCCTGATGATTTTAGGCAAACCATCACAGCCGTCAACGGATTTGATATGTCTTTACCAGAAGCCGTACCCTTCTGGACTCGTCAATTCTTAGCAATGAAGCATCGGTGAATTGAACACCCTATAGCTTTAAGCAAGCTATTACAGCTATCAACGGATTTGATAAAATCTTTACCAAGAGCCGTACCCCCTTGGATTAGCCACTTTTCAGTCTAGGACCATGGCAAGTGAAAACCATCCAGTTTTGGGTAACCTGGCAACCATCAACGGATTTGATGTGTCACACCAAGAGCCGTACCCTCAAGGTGAATCAACTCTTTCTTGTCGGTAAGACATGGTGAGTTGAGAACCTACAAAACACACTTTACACAAAATATAAGCAATATGGGGTCTATCCATTACGTTTAGGACACAAAACATAACAAATATCGCTATGAAAAGCTCGTATAAATGAGCGATATCAGTCGCTATGCGCGGATACTCGTTTTGCGATATGAGAAGATAAAACTATTGAAAATCTAAACAAAAACTACACGAATGCACGGGACATCTAAGATTAGTCGAACTACAAGCAATTTGATAAGTTGGACACAATTGGTAGGCAAACTCAAACAATTCAATTTAGAGAAATTTCGTTAGAAAGAAATTAAAAAGCCCAAAGTGCAAACTGGTCCTAATTAACAATCACTCATGTCCCAAACATCAACATTACGTTGGCTTGAAGAAATTAAGCTTGACACCATCACGGATAACGATATAAGCTCCAGCTGCAATCAATAAGCCACTTAAGATCATCCCTACAACCCCAAGCACCCAATTTATCCACCAACGTAGGCTATACACCTTTGGTTTCTTGAGAATGAGCCACATGAAGCATGGATACGCCAGCGTCACAGGCAACGATATTCCCCCGACTAGACCAGCTAGGTTCGATATAAATGGAAGGGCCACGGCGACAAAGAAACAACTAAACCCAAACGATGTTCTAATAACCATCCTGAGCAACCGGGAACATGGCTTTTTGAACCTCTTTACGTATATTGACTCCATTTCGTCAAACGCTGGCATTGCGTAGATTTGGAATGAGCTGAGCACGTTGATTATTACAAGTATGCATGTAAACCCTAGGACTGTTTTCGACAGATTTTGTGAGTGGTACGCGAATAGAGCAGTCAACATCCCACCCGGTGGAATCTGTTACATAACATCGGAAATGAGTTAGTCTCTCTCGTCTACACTTACGTACGATTCTATATCATATGAGGTTGTTTAAACCAAATCCTGCGGTAAGTTTACATAACTCAGTTGATCCATAAGTGTTTAAAAACATACCATGAGGCCATAAGCCCAGTAGCCTCCGATTGCAAGCGGGAACAAACAAGCTGCGATAAGTGCGTATGAAACTTTGATACCGTTCCACATTGGTACCGATGATGGATGTGTTTTGCTTGAAGGCATCGTTGCCTGGTAAAAATTATAACAGATTACGACAACATTCAGTAACTTGAATATTTTTTAATGTCACGAGTAGAATTACCACTTGAGCAATTAAAGTTTTAAACGTGCAAATATTCTTTATAAGCTGAAAAAGGTAATAAGCTATAGTTAAACTTACCACATTTAGAAACCCTTTTTAATCATTCTTGCACATTTTATTAAAATAAGGACAGATTATTTTATATTTATGAACGTAGCAATGAAGACAAAATATATCTATCAACTTTTCGAAAACTATCTGTTAATTAAATCGAAAAGATAACTTTTTAATTTTTAATATCAACTTAGCCCACCATAATAGAATGGTCAAGAAACCAAATAATGTATTTTTAGCATGTTGCGAATTACCATGGAAGAAAATATTACTTAAGGTCCCATGAACTATTACATTAGTGTAATATAAATTTTTGAAAATATTGAAGTTATATAATAATTTGATTCTTTTAAATCATTTTGTAGTGTAATTTATAAAAATTATCAAAATATCACCCTGAGCATTCTTAGGAATATTTCTCAATGTGACTTATAAGAACATACAGTAAAATATTGAGATTAAGTTGTACAATAGCAGTGAACTTTTTAAAACGTATCGATTTAGTACGTGTACTTTTAAAAAGTTGTAAAATAGCTATAAATGGTGCCACGCACATTCTTGTGACATGTCACGCTATAAATAGTGCCACGTGTCGGTCTTTCAGAGATGACCTTTTATCAAAATGTGCATAATGGAACATTTATGAAAGTTCATTGTCATTGTATAACTTTTTAAAGGGAAAATTCTAATGCCCCAAAGTTGCACTCACTTTCTCAAAATGCATCAACCAAATGAGAATTTCCCAAAATGTCTTATGCAACTTATGCGACTTTTCTAAAAATGACAAAATTTTGGGAAATTTTTTAAACTTTTTTTTCTATTTTTGGAAAAGTCGCATAAGTCGCATAAGTTGCATAAGTTGCATAGGGCATTTTAAAAATTTTTCATTTGGTTGTTGCATTTTGGGAAAAATCGGTGCAACTTTGAGACATTTTAATAATTTTCTCCTTTTTAAAAGTACATGTACCAAATTAGTACATTTTAAAAAGTTCATTGCTATTATACGACTTAATCCCTAAAATATTAGCTTGTTTACCTGAACTTCCAATATAAGATTGTTTCCTCTGAAAGCAAAAGCGATGATACCAAGAGCATTCAGGACATCGAAAAACCTAGTCGTATGGCTGCCAATTCGAATCGGATTATATGAAACATTTGGAAGTCTATCTTTGGCGACAGACACCGCCCAGATTGTTGTGCAATATCCAACGGCTGCGATAGCCCCAATAAGTGAAACGCCAGCAATAGAGTTTAAGTTGGGCAGTTGAGATAGGATTATTGCGGCACAAGCAAACACCAAGTACCATTCTACAACAGTAAGTGTTTCTGGTTTGCATCCTGAGGAGGCGCACGCGACTTGGAAGAATATCTTGGACGTTGATGCGCCAATTATGATACAAGCAACACATGTACCAAATGATAAGTTGATGATTGGAATTAGGGTTAAGATCTTCCCTAACCTTTCACCTGCACGCGGGACATTATAACATATATTAGCTAGCTACACATATAAAAGCATGTTCTAATTTAAATTACACACATATTTTTAATACTTACCAAATGCCGCATATGATAGCTGCAAGTATCTATTGTAGCGCAGCCCAGATTGAGTATCTTCGTGGAGATTGACGAGTAAATTCATAGTGTAAACTTGCCATATGAATGTCAAAGTTAACGTTATGATTCCCCAAGCCCTGTAAAATTTACGTTAACCACATTAGTTATAACTCCACTTGAAACAGACATCATCGTTTTAATGAATCATTTGTACGTAATACGGGATCATATTATATATGTTAACTAAACAATGGCGGGTGCCAAAAGACAACCAGGGTCAAGGTGTTCCCGCCCAGCACAAAGAGTATGAACAGGAAATTGAGTGAGAATAATACCATCCTAGAACGGTGAATGCAACAGGAAGAATAAGCGCTTGAATCCCGATACCAGCACAAAGAGTATGAAAAGCTGCATAATAAGCATTTCCATTTCTTGATTCAGTAATAGGCAGCCATGCATCAGTTGGGTCAAATTTGGTAAGATGAATTGCCTTTCTTATAGGACTACCCAAAGGTGTCAAAAACTTTGGTGTCTTAGACTTTAAGTAAGCCATGGGTGTCCTTGACCCACTCGGGGGCATAGTCCCCGGTGGGTCAGGTGAACCAAAATGCGGTGTTTTTGTTGAGAATGTGATTTCATTCTCCTCTTTGGGCTTGGTAGTTGTTGAGGTGGACGGAGACTGATGAGCAGAACTGATGCTACTCGATTCAACGTGATCGATAATGTCATCCATGTCGAGTTCCGGTTTGGACTCTGAAGTTGCTGTTTTTGTGCTTACTTAAGTTGTGAAGTTTGAGGAAGGTTAACTAATGGTTAAATAGATGAGAAAAAACATGTGAGGTCAAGAGTGGATACAAGTGACAGGAAATAATAATATGATATAATCTGACAACAACATTTGAAATTATTAAAGTTCACATTCTTTTTTAATTCTTTTTATTATCCGCATGTTGCTTATGGTTAGTTTGTTTAAAACACATATCGAACAAAATATCTGGTGTATATTATCATAATACATATGAAACATGTTTTACGTAAACGACGAGGCTTAAATACAACTTATAGCAAAGTTTACTTTAATTGATTCTAATTTATACTTTAGATATGTTTTTTTAACATTCTGTGCGTTTAAACTATAAACACATTTGATATATTTTTTAACTATGAGTCATTTGGTTATTAAACAAGTATGGAAAATCCGCGCTTCGCTGCGGGGTTTTGTTACTTTACTTTTATGTTGCACCCGATTTGTTTCTGCGTCTCTGGTAAAGTATTTCTATTTTGTTGCTCGCTTGCCTTTTATAGCTATGTAATTAAACTTTTAGTGATTTACTAAACACCAAATAGAAACAAAACCCCTTCTCCGCCTGCATATGCACCGACCCCGGCCCTGTGAGTCTTCTGTCATTGGTATTATTGGATTTTGATATACTGCATTATTCAGAATGTTACCCACTGTGCTAAATGATTCCAGTAAAGATGTTAGGATGTGTTTCTCTGTGGTTATCTAATTATCCTAAATTTGTCAGGTTGTTGAAAAAGACTCGTATGTTGCAGTTTGCAGCCCCACACTTGTTGCAGTGGGAATGTGGGAGGATGTTAGTCTAAGCTTAGATTCTTTGTTCTTGTTAAAAGTTGCAGGACATGAATCATTTTTTCCTTGGACTGTCACTCACGTCCCCCTCTGCGCGCTAAAGGTGAAGTGCCTTTCTAATAGGACTACCTTGATCGATAACGTCGTCCATGTCAAGTTCCAGTTTGGACTCAATCTGAAGTTGTTATTATTACTAAGTTGTGAAGTTTGAGTACGATTAACTTATGGTTAAATACTTAAATATAGAGGGGTCTCGGATGGGTGTGCAATAGATAGGGTTGCATATAAACACATAATAATATTAAACATGTACAAGTCATATAATTTAAGTTTACAAACGATTTCTTTTTATCATAAGGCCTCTTTATTGTTCTCGTTTAAGGCCACCAGAAACCACGAGACTACTCTGGTTAAATAGATGGGAGGAAACAAGTGAGGTCAAGAGAGGATACAAGTGACAGGAAATATGATATAATCCGACAATAACATCTGAAATTATTAAAGTTCACATCCTTTTCTTATTCTTCTTATATTATTCGCATGTTTGCTTATGGGTAGTTTGTTTAATACACATATCGAATAAATATCTCATGTATATTATCATACTACGTAATAATACATATAACAAGATGTTTTACGTAAACCACGAGGCTTAAACACAACTTTCCAACTGCTCCTCTCTCAATATTCGCACGTTGTGCATGTGGATATACCTACAATTTAAATACCAAAAACATTTTAGCTCAGTTGCCATTTTTGAAAAACCATGAACAAACCGGAGAGGACCAGAAAGCAATAACAGAGCCAAGATTTTCTACCGGGTAAACAAAATCACCATATAAAGTAGGGGTGAGCATGGTGCGGTGTGGTGCGGATTCTAGTAAAAACCACACCGCATTCGTAATTGCAGTTTTAAAAATTTTGGATCCGCACCGCGCGGGTTTTGCGGGTTCGGATTTGCGGTTTTTATGCGGTTTTTGTGGGTTTTGTGGATGTTAACCGCACCGCACCACTATTTATAATTTATATAAGTAATGTGGGTCTTTGCGGTTTTTCTTCACAAAGTTAGTATTATATTTAGTGTAAACATACAAGTTACTTAAAATATTAATGATAATATGCACTACAACCCTTATAACACACGTTTGTCGATGTGCCATTTTCCGGATTTATATAACTAATGTGCGGTGCGGTGCGGATTTTGTGGTGCGGTTTTACGGGCAAAACCGCAACCGCACCGCATTTTGCGGTTTTGCTTTTTCTTAAAACCGATCCACCGGTTTTTGTTGCGGTGCGGTTTTTGTGGTGCGGTTTTTCGAGGTTTTAGCGGTTTTGCGGTTTGCGGTGCGGTTTCTGCTCACCCCTAATATAAGCGATAGTTGCGCGTTCTAAGCATCATCATGTAAAATATGAAGAGTGAATAATGACAAACTTATGTACTTGATACGAGCACAGGTGTGGTAGGCTCGTGTCATAGTTAAAAAGTGGTGTCATATCCGAAAAGTGATATCATGAAAGTTATGATACGAGAATGTATTCGATTTTTATAAAAAGACTAAATCAAGATCAAAAGTAATTCAACCAACCACCCATTTTATTTTATTAACAGCTTTAGGCTATCGCTTCAAATGTGATACCTATATTTGTTGTCACACATGTGAATTTTGAATCTATTTGATTTACGTTAAACGCAATGGTTCGGTTAGACTTGTGTGTCTATTGAATGTCCCGACTTATTTCGCGTATTTTGGTTACGAATTTGAATTTTTATGAATGACAATCACGAAATATATTACTTGAATAACTATTATTTGTTTACGTTATATACTATGAATTTATATTTTTAGGATCGACATTTAATTTTATGCAACGTGACCTCATTCAAAAGGTTCGCTACACAAAACCAATATTTCCATTCGGTATATTTAAACTACACACTTAGGAGAATTACCCATCTAATTGGACTACTACGATTCTACTATATTAACCCTTACAAAAATGATTTTTAGAAAAATCTCAATACAAACCCTTGTGTACAACCCGATAACCGCCCCTTTTCTTTTTGAAAGCTAAATACCCACGTTTTCATTATTTTGAATCCAAAAATTGGTACATCCCTTACACACCAATAAAACAAGCCTTGAAAAGACAAACCCTTTCCTTTCCCCTGCTACTTCACGTGCTCCACCCCTCTTTTTCATTTCCCAACATGCCACAAAAGTCAATAGGTACTTTACTAAGTTAAGCTCTAGTTACAAACTAACTAAAAACCCTAACTAGTTTTCCCAACCCTAAGCACACTCACTTCCTATAAATAGCAGCTTGATAGCAAGAGAAAAACACACACTTAACAAAACACTCTCTAACCCAAGAACTTACTACCTACTGTTATAAACTACCCCAGCCGCAACAAAGACGAAGGAGTCTCGGCTTGGCCATCTAGTCACTGGAATCCGGGTTAAGGATTCATTAGCAATTTCACCTCCTTACTATCATGTAAGCTAAGGACCTTTGTAAGACACCTTACTCCTTGTTTATAAATCGTATTGGTTGATAATGTACTTGCTCAAAACTCTTGCAAACTAAAACTTACAATAACTAAGTCACGGGTTATGGTTTTTGATGGGTGTGTTTACTTGAGAAACTAAGCCACGTGCTAAACTAAACATGTCACTAAGAGGCCACGGTTTGGATTTACCTAACGACCTAGACATTGTGAACAAACCATGCGTGTGTAAACATTTAGTTATACTTAAAGGGAAGCTAAGCATGGACAAAACATATATGATTTTATGCACGATGCTTATATGATGAATGTATGATTTTACGTACTCAAGTTAACCAAAAACCTACTCTCCAAAAGAGAGTCAGGTACTGTGAGCATTTTTATGTGTATAAGTGCAAGTATGGAAATACTATAAGATGAACATGTGAGTACTTGTGTGTATGTTGGTATGTTGGAGTATGATTCCTTGCGTGTTAAACAGTAACATATAAGTGAAATGGAGCATTTGCGTATATTCCTGTAGGTGTGTATGGCTGCGTGTTAAAATAACCAGGAAGTAGTCACCAACAGAAGGAAATATATATATATACTCGTAGGCTTATGCATCAAGAGTGCTTTCCAAACTCTGTTCCTAATTAAAACTTTCCATGCTTGAAATAGTAACTATGAATAACAAGACTGTGAATACGTGTTATGTGTGTACTTTCTATATATAAGGTTTACAATAGTAGAAAACAATACATACCCCTTTTCATCTATGACACCCTCTCTGCTTTTGAAACTTGGCCCGTGTGTTGGGGCGTGGACCTGACCATAAGGCCAAAATGTAGGAGAAGGAAATAAACTAAATTTTACAAATAAGTCTTGGAGCTCATTAGTGCTGCGTGTTTGTGTATCAAGGGACCAGGAACCAAAACAAGTAAATTTAAAGTACTAAATGCATGAGTACTACTATAATACAACACCTTTTTCTTGTTTAAACCTAAGTGTTTGTGCGTAAGTGTGGAATGGCTGTTGGTGTGCAAGATGCTAAATACAAACAGAAAACATATATGTACTATCATCTCAATAGGAAGATAAAAGGATTAATGTATTTTCCTTGTATGAAAAATATATACAGGTGTGTGTGCGTGTATGTGCCCAGTTGTGTGGACTGCCGTTTTATAAAACCAACAGCAAACGCATAAGTAACCATCCTATTCTTCTCTTTGGACATACTGTATGAGAGTTTATGTGTTATGTGGTATGTGTTTTGTTATACTATGTATGCATGTATATTAACATAGAGTGAGCAGTGGAAGTACTAAAACTATGGGGATGCAATATGTGCTACGTGTATATGTGGGTTAGGAAAGTAGAATATATGAAAGTGACTGCATGTATGTAAGAACTCGAAACGAGAAAATGTAAAATGTATGTGTACGTGCTTAAAACCTAGTAATAAAGCATGACATAATCAAGTGGTGTTGTGAATGTGAAATAACAGTAAGCGTCTCCCTCGTGAACTTATAAAACTTGTTACATGTAATATGTGTGTGTGTCCTGCGTGAATAATGTGTGCTGCGTGTAAGTGTACCAAGAAGCTATAAGTGTAGATACAATAGTCAAAATGTTGACTACAATAACATGCTACCTATGCTTCGTGTATGTATATACATGATGGGCATGCTAATGAAACTAAAAGCAAACATAGGCCCCTCCTCTTTCCTATTTTGTGCAACTGTACAAACAAGGTAGTGGTAGTATTAGCCCCACTTTGAAATGTATGCGTATGGATGTGTATATATATGACCATGTGTGTATGTTTTTCTTATAAGACTATACAAATAAGGACCACAAAAGAAACAGTGTACTATCCTCAAAATGGGCGAATGTGTCTACATGCGGGTGTGTGTATGAAACTGAAAACAAGTACAAAAACTATACCTTTCATTGAAGTGAAAGCCTCGTTAGACAATGAGCCAAGAAAAACCAAAGATTAAGGACCAATTGGGAAGCGTGAGTACAAAAACTAGTACTTCTATTTTATTTCCAACATTTGCAAAGAAAATACATTTCAAAAACAATAAGCCTCGACCCATAGAGCCTATTTTGTGTTTATTTTTAACCGGCTTAGAGACCATGCCCCGGGAATATAAAAATACCTTGGTAAACTTGGAATGGCCAAGTTTATAACGTAACTTTCCGTTTGTCTTGAAGTTGATCAGCGAACCCGCAATTAATTTCCAAAAATGCTTATTTGACACTTTATAATAATAGGACATTACTTGTTTATTTAGAATTCGAGTGCACTACTTTGACCAATTGTTTGCTATACATAGAGACTTCATAAAAATGCGATATTTATCAAATATCTAAGACCTAGCGGCCTAGTTGTTATAACAAGAACCCGTTTATTTTTCGGACTATTATTTAACAAGTTATCGAGGCCCAAACTTGACCCCGTGACTAACATTGTTGAACATGAAAAATGTATGAAAACATTTTATAAATCTATAGCAAGTATAAATTATCAACCAAGTTCATTCTACGTTATTATTTATTGTATTTAGCCTAAGTGCGGATATTTTACTTAGGTTACGAGTAGATCGTTGCGCATTGTTTTGCGTGCCTTGATATTCCGTGCTATCCTTGTTGATCATATTTATCTACTTCATCGAGGTGAGTTTCATAGCCCCACTTTTAATTGCTTTAACTATTTTGGGGTGAGAACATTGCTTGTTTTTAACGGATGAACATAAGTGCTTTAAACTCATACGTTTGCCTACATGATGTCTAAGTAGCGATATCCCTAGATGCTTTAGCCCACTATCATGAACCGTTAATTACTTTGTGTAAGCGCGAATGTTATGAATAGATCTATCGGGACTAACCTCCCTATCTAATTTGGTTGTGTGGCCAAAGTTAGATACACTTACATTTGAGGATTTACAAATGCTTCGGGATAGGCATTTGCTCGGGCTCTTATTATTTCTTGTTGGTTGAGGTTAACGCTTCGATGTCACGAGCTTAGGCGTAGGTGATTAAAACGTATACTTTTGATTATATTCTTGTATTTGTTATAAGATTATATGCCGGTTGCCTTGGAAAATCTTATGGTTCATCACACTATTTAAACTTAAACCTATGAACTCACCAACCTTTGTGTTGACGCTTTAGCAATGTTTTTCTCAAGTATCAAGACGGAGGAGTGACGTGGTTATGCATGGGAGATTTTTAAATGAAAATGGTCGTGACTAGTATATGGATATTTGGATCAATGTTAAAGTCTTTTGAAACAATGTTTTATTATGATCTGGTGTAATTCGCTTCCGAAACACGCTTTATGCTTTTAATTAAATTAAAACGACTTTTAAATAGTCGTTCTTTGTATCTATGTCTTTTGATAGTCATGACCGTCGCACCCCATTGTGTTGTATTACTCTGATAAATTGGGGGTGTGACAGATTGGTATCAGAGCTGTAGTTATAGAGAACTAGGTTATTTTACAAAATGATTTTTATAAACGTGAGTCAAAAATTTATTTATCGGAAAAATAATTCTAGACTATAACTGTCTCTCAAAAATCTCCAAGAACCACTTCACTCCACATCTTCGATACAAGTAAGTTGTGACTTGAGATAGTTTATGATTTTTGCAATGCTAAGTTTTGAATTTGATTGCTAAGTATTATTAGCATTAGGTATACCCCTCCCATGTTTGAGTGATAACCATAGGGACATGTAATAAAACGATTTTTAAAACATCCTTGTATGGATCGTTACGATACGCAAATGGTTTGTGCCATATTTATTTGAATGGTTTGTGTCATCCTTGTTTAAATGGTTTGTGCCATATTTATTTAAATGGTTTGTGCCATCTTTGTTTAAATGGTTTGTGCCATATTTATTTGAATGGTTTGTGCCATATATATATTTTCCTTTGAGATTAAACGTACGCATACTTATATTTTAGATAGTCTGCGGGACTATTATCGACTATCGAAACGTTTTGTTTTTCGTATCACTGTACGCCAAATTAAAGATATCGCCATGATTCCTAGAACGAAAACTATAAGAATATATTTATTTACCATGTGTTTGGTAGTATGTTAATTTGTAGTAATACTTGAATCAAGCGATACTATTATAAATGTCAAGAGGAGCAACTATTTACTGGGTTCGGTAAATTGTTACTCCACTAAACATTTATAATAGACTCGTTGAGGAAAAGTGACCTACATTAATTAACGGTTTAAAAATTGAAATTGAATGCGTAAGTTATCATATCAAATTATTGTTTTGAGCACGGCCGAGGACGACGACGCCGTCACTATTTAAGATGACATATGATGATAAAACACTTATTACAAGTATTACTCTTGTAATGCTCCAAAGGATACTACAATTCAAAGAACGAATAAATTTCGCGATATATGAACTATCCATAAATAAGCTGACGCGTAAGTCAAATAGTTATCGAAGAAAATTTTTATTGGAAATAAATTACGTAAAGACAAATCCAAGTTTTATTAGTCCATTGGTTGCGACTAAGTTAACATGAACTTATTATAAATCCCAAAGTTACGATATGGATATAAATTAAAGGGTTTACCCTTGGTTAAACAATTATACCAATTTCTACATCAAAGGGATTATCGTGTTGCGCAATATTTGAGAACCCTAGACGAGAAATGTGGCCGTATATTAAGATCTTAAATACAAGGTATAAATATACGACGATGACTGTAAAGTTTATCTAAGATTGCGAGCAAAACGCTGGACGAGAGCAAGATAAACGAAACATATAAGATATAACGGAACATATTCCAAAATCAGAGAAATTCTTGTAATAAAATTTAGTAATTGCTCTAATTGAACATTTTGAACAATCACGGACTTAAAAACATATGGAGCAATTCTTGTGATGAAATTTTTGTGATAAAATTTTAGTACTCGACTCGTTAAATCAAATTAACAAATTTTTCAAGGTGTAAAGCTTGTCGAAAGTGTACGAACTAGCCTTACTAAGTTAAGGAAAGACTTATGATTGAACAAGAACCAGTACGGGCTACGTAAAAGCCGTAAGCCGACTAAACCTCAAAAACATACTTACTCATCCGAGTTGCAAGTAATAGACGTTTAACAAGAGGAAATTGCACAAAAATAAACGTCGTAATAGAGCTAAATTAATTGATTAAGGATAATTGTATTTATCCATCCGTGCATAATCGCTACTAAGAGAAAGTACAAATAATAAGTATGTGGAAGAGCATGTTAGAGGACTCTAACATTCCACGATTCACTTATTGTTTTCCGTGTAAGGACTACTTGGACATTTAAGTAGACTTATGGATCGATGTACGAGGACTTACTCAAAATAAAAGAAAATATACAAGACATCATACTACTCATCTCTATTTTTTTTAGAACTTTAGAAAAATACTTCACCTTTACCTATCTAATAACCCTCGTTTTACATTTGGTGACAGGCGAGAAAGGAGAGATGTCTCTCATTCCGTTTGTCATTTTGCAATCCGAATCCGACAAGGAAATTACCCCCATCCGGAGCGTAATCACAATAAATTCGGATGACGAGCAAGATTCGCCAGTCATAATGCCAAATGTCACTACGGGACTTCCTTTCATCGTTCCCATTATTTCTACTACCACTACTATGTCAATCTCCACTCCTATGCCTTCAGCAATGCCTGAAACCTATAGAAAACCAAACCGTGCTTCATCACCACCACCTAATATTGCTCATTCCCTAGAAGACGAGCCTACTTCAGAAGCATTCGGATTCGATGTAGAACACCTGATAGGCCGTCTGGAGGATGTAGAGGGCGATGTGGATTTCCTCACCGCGCAAGATGAGGACAAGGACTTAGTGATAGCCGAGTTGCGAGAGTCTCTTGAGGCTACTGAGTCCGAGATCGCAATCTTACAAATGAGGAACAATGATGCCGAGGCTAGGCAAGTTGCGGATCATGCTCAGATTCAAGAAATCCTACGCCATCTAGGTCTTTAGGATTTTCTCGCCTTTCTAATAAAAGTATGATGCTTTGTAATAAATGTATGACGTGTTGTCAAGACTAAAAGAAGCCATTCATTAGTGAATGGAATTTTGTACTCTAAGCTTCAAAACTATGTATGGAACGTAGTTCAAGAATGAAATGTAAGGATTTTATGATACAATCCCTTGATAATTTTATTACGATAATTGTGAGAAACGTTGGTCAAATTTGAACAATCGTAAGAATTGATAACAATGAAAGAACTAACAAAAATATACATCGTTTGCGCGATAATGTACACAGAAAAATTGAAATGACGGAACAAGATTGCAAGGACCTCAAAGAGGTCATCACTCGTCAATACCAAAATGCCATTAGGGCCGTTGATGCGTTCGAAGCTAGTATCCGCATGGTTGACCGAACCATGGATCCTAGTGTTTACGAAAAAGCTAAGGAAACAAGTGATACTCCGGCTAACACTTTTGGACCTCGAAATACCTTTTCAAAAACTAAGGTAAATCATTCCTTTAGTGGAAGAAAAGGGCCTTATGAGAGGCGATGCTATATGTTGAAGAACCACTCAAGGTTTAACACCATGAAGCAAGGTGCCAGAAGGTTTAACCCTCACCCTATGACTAAACCAAAGAATCATTCGTGGAAAGCGCCACGTGTTCACCAAGGAAAAACCTTACCACCCTCTACTTGTTGTGCAAGGACAAATTTCCGGGAGGATGTTTCTAAAACAACTCCCATTTTGAACAAGAAGTATCTCGGCAACCTTCCATATTGCCGCAAGTGTGACTACCACCACAAAGGTAGTTGCACGAACCATTGCATGCTTTGCGATGAATTTGGGCATTTGGAGGGTGATTGTTGAATGGTAAAATCCCATGAGAACTATATGAAGAAATGCTACATAGAGGAATGCCGTTTAAGACAGGAAATACTTCGAAAAGGGAAAGGAATTGCCCAAGAAGGAAGCCCGAGAGTAAAGAGCGTCCAATACCCTACCAACGTTTTACACCAGTTGTCTGTCAAGAAAGATGCACCGACAATCTACAAGTATCAACCCAAGGGTTTCTACCCTCGTCATGGATAGAGCGTGAAAATTCATGTGTTAGGAACTATTTTACTTTTATGCAAATCAAGTGACTCGACGTCCGTCGATGTTACCACCAACAAACTTAATTATGTAATCGTACTCCATGTTTTCAATTAAATTGTCTTGTTCAATATTTAAAGCCTCTTTTGTTTAATTTACGAGAAAAATTTTATTTTTAATTTTCATGTGTCGGAGCAAAATTTATCCACCAAAATTTTCACTTAAGAAAGATCTTTATTCAATAATATTTTCTTTACCGATCAAGGAAAAGTAAATAAAATAATTTTTCGTTAAAAAGATTTTTGTAAAATATTCTTTAGAAAATATCAAAATTGATTTTTACTATAAGAAATCACCATCGAAAACACTTATTAGTGGGAATAATAACAATTGTAATAATGTAAGTTAGAAGATTAATAAAGGTATTATTAATCAAACGCCGCAACTAATAACGAAATATTTTTGGTAAGAACTACCATGTAAAGTTTAGAACTTGGTTTGACGACCAACTCAATATGGAGAACAAAGACTATTGATAAACTCGACGAGAACTAGTACGAATAATTATGGGAATTATTTTGTCGATTGTGAAAAGTGAGCATTAGTAACAAATGAAATGCACTATGAACTAACTTGTTGGTTATGAAAAGTGGATAATGGTAACGAACAAAATCCATTATGGACTATCAATATATAATTACTACCTCAAAGAGTCAAATTGTGATGAAAAGGAGGATGCAACCGTTTGTCCCGAGACGTACGTAGCCTGATCAACTACGTATGATCGTGGTCGAACGCGAGTATGCTCATAGTAGTCATCTTAAAAATGAAGTATATTAGTAGAATATTTTCAAGTTGCCCTATTTATCAAAGAAAGATTTATCATATGCTACGAACGTCGAACATTTTTATACCGTCCTAGTATAATTATTTCCTTCGCCACTATTTCATACAAGAGCGTATATGACACGCAAATACTAAGAGCGCCAATTGTTTTTGACAAAAATTAGACTCAAATAGATTAGAGTTGGAAAATCAAAAACAACCTTCAATAATAATGAGAAGAACGAAACGTCATTTGGGTAAAATCCAAATTTAACGGATATCCGGAACTCGTCGTAACATAACCCATGTTAAAGAACAATTGGGTCAAAATAAGCATACTTTTGTATATAAATGGGAATACCGAAACCACTCGAACAAAAATCTATTTTACCTAAGGATGTTTGAGCATCACACCATACTCATAGGCTTAAGAAATATTATATACTTTCTTCATAGAACGAATCCGAACGAACTACGAGTTAAATATATTATAAATGGTGCACTCGTTTTCCTCCCCATGAAAAAGGAGATAAACAAGGAGGAACCAAACTAAATTGATTAATTAACGAAATTAGCTAATATGGAACGTCAAATAAAAGTAAGAAACGTCTTAACTACCATGTATTAGGACGATCAATTGCTCTAGATTTTCTTTTTTTTTGAAACCAATTCAAGAAACCTTGACGCATACGCTACTTATCACTACCAAGTAGACGGTTAATGTGAACGGGATTAACCAAACCACGTGGAACGATTTTTAAAGGTGAGTTACATAGTCATCCAGGCGAAAAATGACAATACGCGACACTTTAAAATGGAAGTAATACGTGGGATGACGCGGAAGTTAATAATGAGAAAAACTCATCAGACAAAACCGACGTCATCAAGAAAAATTTGACATACGATAAAATATTTGGGGAACGCTATAGAACCATGTACGAGTCGAAAGAAATTTTGTTCGTTTTTAATCCTAACAAGATTATAGTGATCTTAATCTTAGCAGTAAACTAAAGAAAAACGAACGCATTGAACACGATGAAAGGAAGATAAAAATTTAATTGATCTCTTGTTTTTAATGACGACATCGACGTGCTAGTTTTGAGGACAAAACTCAATTTAAGGGATTACGAATGTCACACACGTGAATTTTGAATCTATTTGATTTACGTTAAACGCAATGGTTCGGTTAGACTTGTGTGTCTATTGAATGTCCCGACTTATTTCGCGTATTTTGTGTACGAATTTGAATTTTTATGAATGACAATCACGAAATATATTACTTGAATAACTATTATTTGTTTACGTTATATACTATGAATTTATATTTTTTGGATCGACATTTAATTTTATGCAACATGACCTCATTCAAAAGGTTCGCTACACAAAACCAATATTTCCATTCGGTATATTTAAACTACACACTTAGGAGAATTACCCATCTAATTGGACTACTACGATTCTACTATATTAACCCTTACAAAAATGATTTTTAGAAAAATCTCAATACAAACCCTTGTGTACAACCCCATAACCGCCCCTTTTCTTTTTGAAAGCTAAATACCCACGTTTTCATTATTTTGAATCCAAAAATTGGTACATCCCTTACACACCAATAAAACAAGCCTTGAAAAGACAAACCCTTTCCTTTCCCCTGCTACTTCACGTGCTCCACCCCTCTTTTTCATTTCCCAACATGCCACAAAAGTCAATAGGTACTTTACTAAGTTAAGCTCTAGTTACAAACTAACTAAAAACCCTAACTAGTTTTCCCAACCCTAAGCACACTCACTTCCTATAAATAGCAGCTTGATAGCAAGAGAAAAACACACACTTAACAAAACACTCTCTAACCCAAGAACTTACTACCCACTGTTATAAACTACCCCAGCCGCAACAAAGACGAAGGAGTCTCGGCTTGGCCATCTAGTCACTGGAATCCGGGTTAAGGATTCATTAGCCATTTCACCTCCTTACTATCATGTAAGCTAAGGACCTTTGTAAGTCACGTTACTCCTTGTTTATAAATCGTATTGGTTGATAATGTACTTGCTCAAAACTCTTGCAAACTAAAACTTACAATAACTAAGTCACGGGTTATGGTTTTTGATGGGTGTGTTTACTTGAGAAACTAAGCCACGTGCTAAACTAAACATGTCACTAAGAGGCCACGGTTTGGATTTACCTAACGACCTAGACATTGTGAACAAACCATGCGTGTGTAAACATTTAGTTATACTTAAAGGGAAGCTAAGCATGGACAAAACATATATGATTTTATGCACGATGCTTATATGATGAATGTATGATTTTACGTACTCAAGTTAACCAAAAACCTACTCTCCAAAAGAGAGTCACGTACTGTGAGCATTTTTATGTGTATAAGTGCAAGTATGGAAATACTATAAGATGAACATGCGAGTACTTGTGTGTATGTTGGTATGTTGGAGTATGATTCCTTGCGTGTTAAACAGTAACATATAAGTGAAATGGAGCATTTGCGTATGTTCCTGTAGGTGTGTATGGCTGCGTGTTAAAATAACCAGGAAGTAGTCACCAACAGAAGGAAATATATATATACTCGTAGGCTTATGCATCAAGAGTGCTTTCCAAACTCTGTTCCTAATTAAAACTTTCCATGCTTGAAATAGTAACTATGAATAACAAGACTGTGAATACGTGTTATGTGTGTACTTTCTATATATAAGGTTTACAATAGTAGAAAACAATACATACCCCTTTTCATCTATGACACCCTCTCTGCTTTTGAAACTTGGCCCGTGTGTTGGGGCGTGGACCTGACCATAAGGCCGAAATTTAGGAGAAGGAAATAAACTAAATTTTACAAATAAGTCTTGGAGCTCATTAGTGCTGCGTGTTTGTGTATCAAGGGACCAGGAACCAAAACAAGTAAATTTAAAGTACTAAATGCATGAGTACTACTATAATACAACACCTTTTTCTTGTTTAAACCTAAGTGTTTGTGCGTAAGTGTGGAATGGTTGTTGGTGTGCAAGATGCTAAATACAAACAGAAAACATATATGTACTATCATCTCAATAGGAAGATAAAAGGAGTAATGTATTTTCCTTGTATGAAAAATATATACAGGTGTGTGTGCGTGTATGTGCCCAGTTGTGTGGACTGCCGTTTTATAAAACCAATAGCAAACGCATAAGTAACCATCCTATTCTTCTCTTTGGACATACTGTATGAGAGTTTATGTGTTATGTGGTATGTGTTTTGTTATACTATGTATGCATGTATATTAACATAGAGTGAGCAGTGGAAGTACTAAAACTATGGGGATGCAATATGTGCTACGTGTATATGTGGGTTAGGAAAGTAGAATATATGAAAGTGACTGCATGTATGTAAGAACTCGAAAAGAGAAAATGTAAAATGTATGTGTACGTGCTTAAAACCTAGTAATAAAGCATGACATAATCAAGTGGTGTTGTGAATGTGAAATAACAGTAAGCGTCTCCCTCGTGAACTTATAAAACTTGTTACATGTAATATGTGTGTGTGTCCTGCGTGAATAATGTGTGCTGCGTGTAAGTGTACCAAGAAGCTATAAGTGTAGATACAATAGTCAAACTGTTGACTACAATAACATGCTACCTATGCTTCGTGTATGTATATACGTGATGGGCATGCTAATGAAACTAAAAGCAAACATAGGCCCTTCCTCTTTCCTATTTTTGTGCAACTGTACAAACAAGGTAGTGGTAGTATTAGCCCCACTTTGAAATGTATGCGTATGGATGTGTATATATATGACCATGTGTGTATGTTTTTCTTGTAAGACTATACAAATAAGGACCACAAAAGAAACAGTGTACTATCCTCAAAATGGGCGAATGTGTCTACATGCGGGTGTGTGTATGAAACTGAAAACAAGTACAAAAACTATACCTTTCATTGAAGTGAAAGCCTCGTTAGACAATGAGCCAAGAAAAACCAAAGATTAAGGACCAATTGGGAAGCGTGAGTACAAAAACTAGTACTTCTATTTTATTTCCAACATCTGCAAAGAAAATACATTTCAAAAACAATAAGCCTCGACCCATAGAGCCTATTTTGTGTTTATTTTTAACCGGCTTAGAGACCATGCCCCGGGAATAAAAAAATACCTTGGTAAACTTGGAATGGCCAAGTTTATAACGTAACTTTCCGTTTGTCTTGAAGTTGATCAGCGAACCCGCAATTAATTTCCAAAAATGCTTATTTGACACTTTATAATAATAGGACATTACTTGTTTATTTAGAATTCGAGTGCACTACTTTGACCAATTGTTTGCTATACATAGAGACTTCATAAAAATGCAATATTTATCAAATATCTAAGACTCGCGGCCTAGTTGTTATAACAAGAACCCGTTTATTTTTCAGACTATTATTTAACAAGTTATCGAGGCCCAAACTTGACCCGTGACTAACATTGTTGAACATGAAAAATGTATGAAAACATTTTATAAATCTATAGCAAGTATAAATTATCAACCAAGTTCATTCTATGTTATTATTTATTGTATTTAGCCTAAGTGCGGATATTTTACTTAGGTTACGAGTAGATCGTTGCGTATTGTTTTGCGTGCCTTGATATTCCGTGCTATCCTTGTTGATCATATTTATCTACTTCATCGAGGTGAGTTTCATAGCCCCACTTTTAATTGCTTTAACTATTTTGGGGTGAGAACATTGCTTGTTTTTAGCGGATAAACATAAGTGCTTTAAACTCATACGTTTGCCTACATGATGTCTAAGTAGCGATATCCCTAGATGCTTTAGCCCACTATCATGAACCGTTAATTACTTTGTGTAAGCGCGAATATTATGGATAGATCTATCGGGACTAACCTCCCTATCTAATTTGGTTGTGTGGCCAAAGTTAGATACACTTACATTTGAGGATTTACAAATGCTTCGGGATAGGCATTTGCTCGGGCTCTTATTATTTCTTGTTGGTTGAGGTTAACGCTTCGGTGTCACGAGCTTAGGCGTAGGTGATTAAAACGTATACTTTTGATTATAATCTTGTATTTGTTATAAGATTATATGCCGGTTGCCTTGGAAAATCTTATGGTTCATCACACTATATAAACTTAAACCTATGAACTCACCAACCTTTGTGTTGACGCTTTAGCAATGTTTTTCTCAGGTATCAAGACGGAGGAGTGACGTGGTTATGCATGGGAGATTTTTAAATGAAAATGGTCGTGACTAGTATATGGATATTTGGATCAATGTTAAAGTCTTTTGAAACAATGTTTTATTATGATCTGGTGTAATTCGCTTCTGAAACAAGCTTTATGCTTTTAATTAAATTAAAACGACTTTTAAATAGTCGTTCTTTGTATCTATGTCTTTTGATAGTCATGACCGTCGCACCCTATTGTGTTGTATTACTCTGATAAATTGGGGGTGTGACATTTGTGATCAGTACTTACAAAAGAAAGAAATAAGAATCAAACAGGTGAATCAAAGATCTTAACAACAAGATCAATACTCACAATGTATCTAAACAAAATACAAGAACTATCAACAATGGCGACTGAAGCAACAAACAGAGAGATGTAACAATGACTGAATGAATAAAAATGAGAGAAACGATTACTATACAGTCAGTTAACTAGGGTTTCCCATGACTTCGCTCCACTTGATATATAAAGCCCCTCAACAATATAAACCTGCATAAACTCAAACCAAACTACAAAAAAAGTAAAATATAAAAAATATTTTACCTTTCTTACCCTCAAGTTTGGCTGAATATCAAATACAACTTATACTTTTAATACCCCCTCTTAAGTTGAATGTTGATATAACTCAATCAACTTCAACTTATCACAAAACCATTTATGATCTTTGATAGGTAATCCTTTAGTAAACAAATATGCAATGTTATCTTTAGATTTGATTTTAAAAGTCTTAATCAAACCTGCAGACACCTTTTCCCTAAGGAAATACAAATCAAATTCAAAATGTTTTGTCCTTTCATGAAAGACAGTATTAGCTGCAATTTGAATTGCACAACTACTATCACAACTAATAGGAACAAGCAATGTAGCATCAACCTTAAGATCTTTCGTGATCTTAAGTATCCACATTATTTCACAAGCAACACTGTTCATAGCTCTATATTTAGCTTCAGCTGAAGATTTTGCTATAACAGACTGTTTCTTACTTTTCCAAGAAACCATATTATTTCCCAGATAAACAGTATATCCAGTGATAGATTTTCTAGCAATTTTACATTTAGCCCAATCTGAATCAACAAAAGCATTAAGACTCAGATTATTATGTTTCTCAAAAGATATACCAGTTCCAGGAGAACCTTTAAGATATCTAAGGACATGAAAAGCAAGCTTAAGATGTGACTTATATGGAGCATGCATAAACTGACTTAGACAATGAACTGCATAACCAATGTCAGGTCTAGTCAGTGTAAGATAAATCAATTTCCCAACAACTTTCTGATAACATGTTTTATTATCAAGAACAACATCAACTTCACATTTAGACTGATCTTTCTTTTTCTTAGAAGGATCTGGTATAGGAGATTTAGCTGGTTTACAAGCTAACATTCCATACTCAGAAAGTAATTCTAGACAATACTTTCTCTGATTGAGATATAGTCTAGAATTATTATCAAGTACTTCAATACCTAAGATATTTGAGTTTCCCAAGATCTTTAATTTTAAACTTAGAGCTTAAATATTCTTTAAAGGTATGAATAATACTTTCATTGTTCCCTGTTATAATAATATCATCTACATAGACTACAAGGAAACTAATGATTCATTTTCAGACTTAGTAAACAAAGAAACATCACTTTTGCTTTTAAGCATGTATAACCACATAGCCCTGGTATAGTCATCAACCATAGTAAGAAAAAATCTATATCCATCTCTACTTTTAACCCTATAAGGACCCCATACATCTAAGTGAACAATATCACCCAAGGCTTTGGTTTTATGTTCAGTTAAAGGAAAATGATCCCTGGTTTGTTTAGCCTTATGACATACATCACAAGGCTAAACATTATTTGTAGAATCAAGCTGAATTTTATCCATAAGAATAGCTAAAACTTGGTCAGAGGGACGACCAAGTCTATTATGCCAAACACATTTATACAAATAACACTTAGTAATAGCACAATTAGTAAATTTCCTACCTGAATCAAATAAGTAAAGTCCATTGTTCTCACTACCAGTCCCTAGAAGGAACTTTTGAAGAGAATCCTGAACAAAACATCTAGACTCAGTAAAAGAAACAACAAACTTATCATCTTTGGCCAACTTATGAACTGATATAAGACTGACCTTATAGCCTAGAACAACTAACACATTTTCTAACACAACTTTATCATAATGTTTGAAATTACTAACATGTTTAACATATTCAACGGTTCCATTAGGATGAGAAACATATATTTTCAACTTTGAAACATCAATGACATCATATAAATGTTCAGTAGAAAAAGTCATATGTTGGGATGCTCCAGAATCAAAGATCCAACCAATATAAGTACTATAAGTACTTATATTGGTGTTATAGTTAAAAAATCTACAAGTAACAAAATTTATAACATGATTAGAACCAAAAACAATACCTACAGCACAAGACTGTACATCACCAGTATTAGGCTTAGATCCAATCAAAGCCATAAGTCTATTAATCTGATCAGTAGTAAAGGGAAGATAATTCCATGTTCCCTGATCAGAGTTAAGACCATGAGAACTAGAAGCATCATTAGAACCATTAGACACATTAGATCCTCTAGAGTTTCTTTTCTTGAAACCTGGAGGGTATCCATTTAACTCAAAACATCTGTCAATTGTATGTCCATTCATGTTACAATGCTTGCAAACAAAGTTATTAGTGTTATTATTCCTGTTAGAACTTTTGTTCTGGTTATTTCTGTTACCAGACCAAGTATTTGGTCTGGAAACAAAAGCATAAGCAGTGCTCTTAACATTACCATTATGAATCAAACTATTTTTATGGGACTCAACCCTAGACATAGTAGCAAAAGCTGACTTAACATCCGGTAGAGGATCAGCAGTTAACAACTGACTCCGAACAACACTGAAAGTGTCATCAAGACCCATAATAAACTGCATAAGCCTCATAAGAGCATTATGACCTTTCAATTGAGGAGCACTATCACAACTACAAGAAGGAAGATTGACAATGGAGTCAAACTGCCTCCATAAACTGTTGTAGTTATGATAATACTTAGAGAATGAAGAACCAAATTGAGTAAGAGAACAAATTTTATAATGCAAGTTATAGATCACAGACCCATCGATCTTATCATATGTTTCCTTAAACTCATCACACACATCTTTAGCATTTTTTGAAGAAAATTTGTCCTTGATATAACTCAAAAGAAATACATCCAAGAATCCAAGATAACACAACAACATTACATCTATCCCATTGTTCTGAAAGAACCTCATCTTCCTTATCTTTTTCACAAGTACCATCAATAAAGCCCAATTTATTTTTAATGTGTAAAGCAAGTTTAAAAGCAGCAGCCCAAACCTTATAATTTTTTGGACCAGTAAGTTTAACAGTCACAATAGGTTGCCCATTAGTATCAGTGGGGTGCAAGTAAAGAGGGTCATTAGTATGTATGACAGTCTCAGTATTATCATCAGTATCAGTATCACTAATACCCTTATCACCCTTATCACCCTTCTTGTCACCAGACATGATGACACACCAAGAAAGCAATAAAAAAACAAGAAACAAGAACCCCTTGTAACTCCTTTACACACAACTACCAAGAATCACACAAGAAAACTGAATCAAAGCTCCAATAACTAACTAAATCCCTTCGACACCTAAATCTCCCACTGGTATAATTCATCATAGCATTAATATCATACTTAATCCTTTTATCAAGCACATAGTTATCAAACTTAGCCGGAAGCTTATGTGGTTTACTTGGCCTTCTTAGCTCAGACCTCTCTGGACTGTTTTGAAAAAGTTGGTGAAATTCTACAAAATCCTCACCCTTAGATTCATAGTCATCATCATTAAGGGCAACATTATGATCTATATAACTAGCATCACTACTGCCTAGATCACTCTGGTTTCCAATACTATGACTCTGGTTAATCATAGAATCTGACCCCTGAGAGTGACTGTAATAATGGTAGAAGTATCAGTTGATACTTTATCAGCTAAGTCGGATCCTTTTGAAATCCTACCTCTATCACCTAAGCTTACATCTCTCATTTCATCATAGGGATCATCAGTTTTGTTTACTACTAAGTAAAAAATATTTAAACTATTTATACCCTGATCCTCAAAGTTCAAATCACTTTTACAAACATCATTTTTAAAAGGAAAAACTGTTTCATAGAACTTGACATCCCTTGAAAATAACACAGTTTTTTTACTCAAGACCAAAAAGTTTATAACCCTTTTTAGTAAAAGAATATCCAATAAAAACACACTTTTCAGACCTAGCAGCAAACTTATCCATATTATTAAGCACAGTACTAAAACACAAACAACCAAAAGATTTTAAATGAGAGATATTAGGTTCCATTTTATATATCATTTCATAAGGACTTTTTCTAGAGAGAACTGAGCTAGGAATCCTATTAACAAGATAAACAGCAGTAAGAATAGACTCAGGCCACATGTTTAAAGGTAATCCCCCCTGAAACATGAGGGCTCTAGCAACATTAAGTAAGTGCCTATGTTTTCTTTCAGCTATATCATTCTGGTGTGGTGTATACACATAAGTAGTTTGATGAACAATGCCATTAGTTTAAGTAAAACTCTCAAAATTATGATAAATGAATTCAGATCCATTATCACTTCTAAAGATTTTAATTGATACATCAAACTGATTTTTAATTAGGTTAAAAAATTCAACAAGTTTATCAAAAACTTTATCCTTATAAAAAAGACTAAATCAAGATCAAAAGTAATTCAACCAACCACCCCTTTTATTTTATTAATAGCTTTAGGCTATCACTTCAAATGTGATACCTAGATTTGTGATCAGTACTTACAAAAGAAAGAAATAAGAATCAAATAGGTGAATCAATGATCTTCACAACAAGATCAATACTCACAATGTATCGGAACAAAATACAAGAACTATCAACAATGGCGACTGAAGCAACAAACAAAGAGATGTAACAATGACTGAATGAATAAAAATGAGAGAAGCGATGACTATATAGTCAGTTGACTAGGGTTTCCAATGACTTCGCTCCACTTGCTATATTAAGCCCATCAACGATATAAACCTGCACAAACTCAAACCAAACTACAAAATAAAGTATTACAAAAAAATATTTTACCTTTCTTACCCTTAAGTTTGGTTGAATATCAAATACAACTTATACTTTTAATAGAATGGGTATAACACTACCTTTTGTAGGGTGTGGCTATGGAAAAATTGTGTCAAATGATTAAAAAGTGATATAATAGGTCCACATGTACCCCGTTTTAGTAATTAAAAAAAGCAATAACGCCACAAAAAAGTGATTTGGGAACTACGGTGCACGGCTATGGCACCACATAATGATGTGATACGCCATCAATTTTCTCGGCTGGTGAGCCATGACATCACCGTACCATAAGCTCTAACTCGAGCTTAATAGTTTAAACATGACATATACGTAGACGAGCTAGTTAATGTATTTTGAGGTGGGCCCGAAACGACTAAATGAAATTAATACATTACGGTATATTAATATCATTAATACATAGCAAATGTTTTGGATGGCCTAAGATCAACCCAAGCCTTACTTAAAGCATAGTTGGAGTCAAGGTTGCAGAAATCGCTAGGCGTTAGTGAGGCGGTTGGCCACCTTCGAGGCGGAATTCGTCTAGGCAGATTGGAATTTTATGCATAAAAAATTATAAATAATAGGTATAACATGACAAAATACTTCTAATTTCTAATAATTCAAAGTTCTCATAGCTTGAAGTTGCAAAATAGATAAATAAACATAACAATTTAAGGACTTAAAACTTCAAACGTGACATTCAGTTCAGTTGGTTCCAATTCTCACGAAAAATCCATTACTTTAAGTTAACAATCATAGGTTTATCTTTTATTTTAAGATGTTATGTTAAAATAAATATGAAAATTATATATTAGAAAGAAAATTCTTATTTTTTTGTAAAAAAATATTGACTTTTTGTTGACCTTTTTTTACTTTTTGACCGTCTAGGCCGCCTAGCACCGCCTAGGCGGATGTTTGACCGTGTTTTGACTTTTCCGCCTAGCTTGACCTCCTAGCCATAAATCGAGGCGGAGTATGACCGCCTAGCGCCTAGGCGCCGCCTAGGCGGCCGCCTAACCCGCTTTTTACAACACTGGTTGGAGTTAAAGTATAAAGTCATTAGGTGCACAAAAACTTTAATACGAGTATCCATATAATACATAATTTTGAGACGATTTATTTGTAAAAAACATAAATTTTTAACAAATATATACACTACGCGATAAAATTTCATCGGGTTCCCGTGCATCCCCGAGAACCCCTAGCTCCGCCTCTGCCAAGAAGAGGAGAGATCAACGACAGAGCTACTAGCTACTACTTGTAAAGGAAAGGACAAGACCACCTTTCGTAGATATCTACTGGTCTTGATAATTGAATAACGAACGAAAGACGAGGAGATTGGATCGAGAAGCACTTCAAGCAAGTTGATGCCTGGAAGTAGGGAATCAATATTAGTCTGATGCTTCGATAAAAACCTATTTCTTCTAGGATGTGAAGGGCGGTGTGTACATGGTTGGGGCAATATTCACCAGACCATGTTGATCCGCGATTACTAGAGATTCCAACTTTATGTTCCCTAGTTGCAAAGAAAAATTTGAATTGAGGCAATCTTTCTGGACTCGCTCGCCTTACAACCATGCTTCCAATTATAATTGTTATGGTAACACGTGTGTTTCCCAACCCATTAAGGCCATGTGAACTTGACGTCATCCCCACCTTCCTCCAGTATATCACGAGCAGTCCTTTGTGAGTGCGACACGCACCTTTTTGTTTGCTTCGAACTCGTTTTGGCGGGCATACCAAACCCACTACGTACCACACCACCAGGCGGCTCGCCCGAATGTCAGTCTTTCTTTGTCGTCAACTCGATGTCGTCTTCACTTGCAAAATAAGGCCAAAACTTGACTTTACTAACCAAGCATGAAAAGCTTTTTCTATCTTCTAAGTCGAGCTCGCTAGCTACAATCAAACTCAAGCGCACACTAGAAAAAATCTTAATTCTTACACGGATGAGACTTCCTCCCCTAGGATTATTAAACATAAATTTGTGCACGAGCCTATGTAAACTGGGTTAAAAGTTGCATAATCAAATAAATTACTCTCTAGCCTTTTTTTTAATCATATATGAAAGTTGGCATAACAAATTCTTGTGAGGGTGAACAATCATTTTTGCCAATTTACATAAAGATAAAATATTTTTGTGAGGGTGAACAATCATTCTTGTGAGGGTGAACAATCATCAGTGTCAAAAGACTCAAAGATAAAATATTTTTGCCAATTTACATAAATTTTAAATACCTACAATATTAAATTACTTGTGATTAAGCTTTATACAAAACTAGTTATGACATAAATATCAATATTAATTTAGAACATATATATTAAATTAATTATGTCATTTTAAACTAAGATATATTATATAACACACCAAAGTATGCCAATAATTGATATTTATAGTTGATTTACTGTAACAAAATATGTTTCAAACCATTTTATTCATTACCTTTTTATATAATAGCTGAGCAAACGACCTTGATTTAGTCATCCAAAAATGACGATAGTTTGTGTTGGGGTTAGGTTGGTTTATAGTCGATACAGGCAAACGATGTCGTTTAGAAGTGGGACAAGTCGTTTATAGCTGGCTTATTTTATTTTAATATATGTTTAAACTAAACAGCATCGTGCGTTTAGTTTATGTTTTATTTTACTTAAACATTATTTGTAAATGTTGTTTCTACCAACGTTTATGCATAAGATTACTTCAATAACATGTTTTGTCATCAAACTTGTTTTGTCACTAATATTAGGGTTTTCACCAAGTATGCAAATTCGTTTGTTCCAAGTCTTTTCGAATTGATTACCGTTAATTAGTGCGACTCAGTCGTTCTTGGTGGAAAAATAAATAGTTTGTTTGATTATCTATTTTAAACTAAAAGCAAATCGGAAAATGTCGTTGAGTAAAATTAAAGCTTTAAAATTAAACTAAAAGTTATTTAGAAAAACACTTAAAACTTAAAACTTAAAACTTTAAAACTGTAAAACTTAAAAGCTTAAACTATCGGAATGCAAAAATGAATTCTATCAGAATGTACTAAACTCAGAATCATCGGAATGTGATTAAAACAAAGCCATCGGAATAATCTATCTTAATAACCATCGGAATGTAACCAAGTCAATTCTGTCGCAATGTTGTTCTATCAGAATGTCAGATCGGAATACAGATTATCAATTCTATCGGAATGTATGAAAACCCTTCTGTCGGAATATGATTCTGTCGTAATGTTCAAGTATCGGAATGTTTTTAACAAAATTTTGGCAGAGTTTCAACTTAAAACAACCTTAAGACCCGTCGGAATATGCGATCGCAATGAGCGATCGCAATCCCAGATCGGAATAAGGGGGAAAAACCAAGTAATCGCAAAGTAAAACCCTTAAGGATTATTGGGATACAAACAAGCAGCCGTCGGAATATGTAAACCCTCAATATTGCGATGAACACCAAATAATCCGAAAATGGAGATAAGCCAAAGTCTCAATAATCAGTTCCAATAAGCACTCTTAAACGAATCTTAAACAACTCAATAAGCATAAATTTGACAACTTTCAAAAGTCCAAATAAGCAAACTTTATAAATCGACCCTTTTAAAAACACTAAACTTTTTAGGAAATCCGAAAATGCAATAAGCTATATATATGAAACAAGCCAATAAGCACAACGAGCTTATAGCTTATACCGTACAAAAGCTTAGGAAGGAATGAAAAGATTAACTTTTTAATCACTAAAACATCAAAATCACACACGAATAAAGGACTATTCGGATCAAAGATGAAGTTTCGGATCTGTTGGAAATACGTTTTACGTATTTGTGAAGGATCGGTCGCTCCAACGACAATTATGTAATAGGCTCGTGATCCACTTTATAATGTATAGTCCATATAGCCCACATGTAGGGTGGGCTATATATATATACCCCTCCTAGCATGTTAGGAGGGGGTTGGTCATTCATTCATTAACACTTTTCATTAATCTAATCTTACTTTCTCTCTCTACTCATCTTCCCTCTCCTTTCTCTCTCTACACCTAATCCTCCTTCTTCCCCATCTCTTCCACCAAATCCATAGATCTAATCCATCCATTAACAAATCCTTAGAATTAGTAGGCCTTCAATTGGTATCAAGAGCCATGGTTGAATCTTAGGATTTGCTTGTTTTATATCTTTTGATTTGGTGGTAAAAATCCTTTCTTTTCTTATTTTTTTTATCAATCTTTTCATTATTCAATCAACTTTTTATCAATTTTTATAAATTTGATCTATTTTTATCTTTTTATCAGTTTTATCAGTTTTTTCGTGTGTTTTTACAATCATTTTTTTATCAGTTTTACAGTTTTTATTATCAGTTTTATCATTTTTTAAATCATTTAGTTTTATTAAATTTTTTTTAAAAAATAATCAAGTTTTTTTGTTTAATCATTTTTTTATTTTATTTTTTTTTACTCAGTCTCTTTTTTAATCATTTTTATTCAGTTATTTTTTTAATCAATTTTTTTAATCAGTCATTTTTTTATAATTTTTTAATCAATATTTTTTTCTCAGTTTTCTTTTTCATTTTTTTTAACAGTCCAAAACAGTCAAAAAGTCCAATCTGATTAACTCGTCCATTAGTCAATCTGTCATATCTGTCTACAGTCCAAACAGTCCAAAAATTATCAAAAGATCTGTATTTTTCCATCCAGTTTTGAGATCGAGCGATTTCATTTTTCCGAATAGACAATCTTTCCGAGTAGACAAAATTTTCCGAGTAGACAAAACTTTCAGAATAGACAATAAAGTTCCGAATAGCCAAAAAGTTCCGAATAGCCAAAAAGTTCCGAATAGCCAAAAAGTTCCGAATAGCCAAAAAGTTCCGAATAGCCAAAAAGTTCCGAATAGCCAAAAAGTTCCGAATAGGAAAAAACTTCCGAATAGGAAAAAACTTCCGAATAGGAAAAAACTTCCGAATAGAAAAAAACTTCCGAATAGGCTTTTCTAAAACAGTGACTTTTTGACTCAATCCTCAACCAACAGACTCCATTTTTTTTTTATCAAGACTCGACCAACAACATCACACTCTCACACTCTCCCTCGACAAACAAACAACCTCACACCCATCACTCACAAGACTCACCCTCGCCCTCGAAATCTCTCTCGTCTCTCACAACCCTCGACACCTCCCCACCCTCTCAAACCAACACCCTCGAAACCCTCACCCCCACACTCCCTCGTCTCACAGCCCCTCACTCACCGACACCCTCACCCTCGTCACGACATCACACCTCACACAAACTTCCGACTCTCTTTCTGACTCAACCAAACACCTTTCGACTCATAACCTCATACCCTCGTCTCATCCCACACCTACGACCAACACATCTCTCCCTCGAACCCACCCTCGACTCCATCCCAAACCCACCCTCGTCACAAACACACTCTCAACACATAATCTTTATCCGAAAAAGATTGTTTTTACACAAAAAGACTGATTTTTTACAAAAACAATAAGCCACAAAAACTCTCGATCTCACTTTTATTCAAAAGGATCATTGATCCAAGACTCATCACGAGAAAGACTCAACAGATGAAGAGGACACACTCAATTAAATAAACATAAAATTAAAAGAGTACCTACCCGAGACCCACTTCAAGGATCTTAAAGATCTTCACAGATTGGTGGTTTCGTGATTTTGTGAGAGATTAAGATTGATAGATTGATGATTCGATCTGTTTGATCTTGGATATCTTTTTTGGATGGAGATTTAGATGTTGTCAAAGAATAGGGGCGGAGTGTTATGAAGGCTGCGTAGGTTTTGGGTGAGATTAGAGACGGAGAGTTTAAGAGAGAGAGATAAATGTGTTGTTGGTTTATGTGATTTAGTTAAACAAGAAACAAGAAGTGATTTTTTTTTTTAGGCGGACATAACAAAGTGAGTTGACTGGCGGATATAACAAAGAAAACGTGTGGGGCGGTGGATAAACATGTACTGGGCCACGTGTTTTGGTTTGTTAGACGGACATATCAAGAAAAGTTTAGTTTTAATTTAAGTAAAAAAATTTTAATTAACGCAAAATTAGATTTTGTCTAAACTTTAAAATTACTTTTCTAAAAATATATCCGATTTATAATATTTTCAAAATCAAATCAGTTTTTTTTTTAGTTTTATCCTTTTATTATTATCTTTTAAATTTTATTTCTTTTCCTTTTTTTTTATTTTGAATATTTTTATTTTTTTTATTATTTTGAATATTTTTGATTATTAATTTCTATTTTGGATATTATATTTTTTAATTTTTATTATCAATTCATATTTTTATTTTTTTTTAAATTTTTATTTTGAAATATTTTATGATATTCCGTTATAGCCGGGACAAAGTGACGTGATATAGTGACAAGAATTATTTAGCCGACGGATTGTTAAGGCGGTTATTTTGAAAGTCAAAGTGGTAAAATAATTGACGGGTTAGACGTTCTTTCTGGCCGGATTTGAAGTCAAATTTACGAGTGAAAGTGACGGGATATATTTTTTAGCAATTACGGATTTTTGATCGGGTTTTATTCATAATTTTTTGAGCCGAGTCGTATTGTTCAAACCTGACAACAACAACAGCCACATCATTTTTCCTCGATTACCAATGGAATCGTTAAAATCGACACTTAAAGAGGGAGAATCGCATCAAGTGCAAGCCAACGCTAGGGAAAGTGGTATAACCTCATTTCGAATGCTTCAGTATCATCTAGTTAATCTTTCACGGATTCAAGGAGGGGGCGAATTTGTGACAATCTTTGGACAAGATCGTCATATATTCATCGACTCAATTTTTACCATCTTACCCCAACTGGCAGAGCAACTCAACAATGAAACCTTTAATCACTCTGCATCGGCACTTGCATATAAGGCTCTTGTGACACACCTCACGCCTTTCCTCCAATTTAATATCATCAAGTCTGAAAGTTCGATGCTTTGCCAATCATTTCTTCGAGATACACATACCGAGCTTCGAGTTTTTCGTGATACAATATTGAAACTCATGTCATCGGTCTCGTCTTCGATTTATGAAAGATCTCGACTTCAGCAAGGGTATGATAATGGAGTGCAAGACTCTTCGATGCCAGAGGAAACTGGTCATACGGTTGAAAACTTGGAGCCTAACGATGCCAAGAGCACAGAATCAGGAGGACAACACGATGCCAGTGGTACGTCAGGGAATGTTCACGAGATTTCTCTTGATGACACCTTACCCATTTATGACGAAGAGCCTGCAAACATGGTACAATGTGATGTTAATTATGATGTATATGCTGATGACATACCGCATATTGAGCATTCGAAACCTAATTATGACAAACATGGGATGGAAAAGAGTGATAGAAATACCACTTCTGATTCATCCGATGTGAGTCATAATGGGGGAGAGATTATTCAGAATGCTATAGTTCATCATGATAAATGCTTTATAACTGCCTCGTTAACTGATTCTGATTTCAAGATTAAAGAGCTCGAAACGATCGTAGCTCGGCAATCAAAAGATCTTGAGGATGCCAAACTTGAATTTTCTAAGAAAACGGTCAAATTTGAAACATACTTTGAAAAACTTGAAAAATCAAACGTTGTTCTTGAAAGGAAATTGGATCAAACTGTTTTAGATTCTAAAGCTGAAAAGGATAATCTTTTGAAACAAATTCAACTGCTTGAATCTAAGTTGGCATCCCAAGATATCGTGCTCAAAGAAAATGAGACTTTAAAGGCCCAAGTACAGGAAAAGGTCTTTGCTATAGCTGCGTTGAAAAACGAGTTAAGGAAAAGTAAAGGACCTAGTGTGGACACTAAGCTTGAAAAACCATCAATCTTGGGGAAACCGCCTACAAATCAGTTCGTCAGACAACCTACTGCATTTGGATCCGAGCGATCACAATCCTCGAGACCGCGGTTTGCCTCCCAAGTTGATTTGGGTCATATTTCTAGAACTGTCACTCCAGCAACTAGGCCCAATGTGATCACTCCAGCTTTAGCAAGACCAAATCATATGATTGCCTCTAGTTTCCCTAAAAATACCAAGACCACGTCTAGAACTAGTTCAAATGACGTTTGCCATAAATCTGGTCAAAGGGAAGCTATTCAAAAGACACATGTAAGAGATAGCAATGTCCAACCTAGTCAGATGCCTTCTAGATTACCCAACACTGCTAACCGTAGCATGCCATCTTCTAGGAGCATCGATCAATCATCTAGGAATTATTCAGACATTAAATATGCTACTTGTAAAACATGTAGAAAATGTGTCTTTACGGCAAATCATGATGCTTGTGTCAAGAAATTACTTGATGAGGTGAACTCCCGTGCTAGAATTAAGTCCCAGTGGATAGCTAAAATCAAACCCTTTGGTAAAGTTTGGCGCCCCACTGGTAGAACTTTTACTCTTGTAGGAAACGAGTGCCCTTTAACTAGGATAGTCTCTGATTCTACGAAGACTACTAGGGAGGAAATTGCAAAGGATGGTACATCACTTAAGCCTGAACTTAAGATTTTCTATAAAAGGAAACGTTTGCCAACTAAGACAAGTGAATCATCCCCTCAGGCCACCTCTGACACAAGTAAAGCCAACTGTGAACCCCCACGTGCTTCAAAAATAGATATCTCTAACCCATGCAAAAGTATACAAACTCCTAATGAGATTGCAGGTACCAAAGTTGATGTTCCAAAAGAACGAAGCGGTCCAATCGTTGTGTACCGTTCAACTAAGGACACTCTTAGAGTTTGGTTACTGAAGAAGCAGATATCAGAGAAACAAATGTCTCAGGGGATTCATGGTTAAGCTGCACAAAGGACTTACAGTCACATAACAGACTGTAACTCGCTCTTCAAAGAAAGGAAAGTTTATCGCCGATGATAAACTTATCCTAACAACGAGAAATTAATTTTTCTCGGGCATGAGCTTATATCAAAAACATTCCAAGTTTTTTAAGCTCATGCATTATGGCTCATCGTTAAATGTCAGACGATGACCCGTACTTCAAATAAAGGAAAGTTTATCATTAATGATAAACTTATCCTCATAACGAGAAATTCAATTTTCTCGGTCATGAGCTTGTCTTAAAACATTCGAAGTTTTAAGCTCATAAAGGAAAGTGTATCTTTTAAATAAGAGAACTTTTCCTCATAACGAGAAATTAACCTTTCTTGGTCATGAGCTTTCCGTTAAAACAGTCAAAGTTTTCAAGCTCATGAACACGACTTCTAAGTAAATGTCAGCTTAGGACTCGTTCTTCAGATAAAAGGAAAGTTTATCGCCGATGGTAACTTATCCTTAACAACGGGAAGTTCACAACTTCTCGGACTTGAGCTCGCTTTTAAGATATTCAACATCTTAAGCTCAAGTAATTGTTTTTCAAAACTTTGAACACAATTTTTCGAGAATTTCTCAAAAGGTTTTTTCTAAATCTTTCAAAATTGTGTGTTCAAAAACGTTTTGATAAAACGAGCATGTCTTCTGGAATCGATAATATTTACGAACCTAGAAATGTCATTCAATAATGACACGGGGTTGTAAATAAAGTTCGAGCAGAAGTTTAAAACATTTAAAACATGCTCAAAATGGTTTGCTATTATTTCAGATAGCAACCCGCTTTTCATAATCAAGTCAAGCATTTCACCGGAAAGCTTTGACTCAACAACGGGAATTAATTTTCTCGGGGACGTGACGAGGTGACCAACATTCGTGAACAAGAACCATGTGCTTCTTTCATATGCTGTTCTCCATTATTCAGGTCCAACCTCGTACATTGCTAATCTTGTGAATTCATTATTATATCTGATCTTTGCACGTAATAAATACCTTACACTTGTGTTTAAAAGGTATTTAATTTACGTTTCAAGTACACCCTCATTAATTTGAGGGGGAGCTTGTTAAAATCACGAAGATAATTGGATTTGCATTTTTCTTCCCAAATTTTCTTAAATTGCTATTAAATCAATTGATATTAAAAACATCGATTGGGTTAATATTTTTAATATGGGGGAGAAAATGTGATTTAATATGGGAAATGATTAATCACAAATGGTTTGACTTAACGTGTTAGCTCATCCCGACATGTGCGAAATGTTTTCGAATATCGTAGCATATGTTAAGGGGGAGCAAAATGGATTTGCACTTCAAAATGGATTTCATGGTGACATATACTTACCCAAAACATCTCTATTCACGACGGTGACGATTGTGGTGACATAAGGATGGTAGGATAGGTTAAAGTCCAATGATTTCTCTAGAACCGGAGGAATCTTCCCAAGGACATTCCATAGCTAGAAATAGTAGTCCTTAGGAAAGATGGAGAAAGATTGTGAACGTAGCTGAATGCCGACCAAGTACTTAAGTTAGCACTGGAACAATCACAACAAGGTGCTAGTTATGACGTATTGGTAAGCATTGAAGGGGTTGAAGAATGAAAAAGAATTGTAAAGATAAAGGGTGTAAAGAAAGAAGCCCTCCTTACAACTTTAGGCAGAAACCGGGTCAATACATATGCTATTGAGGTCATTTTTGCTAATGATTCTCGGTATTGAAGAAAGACATCATGGACCCAGTGATGCAATGCACAACCCTTCCCAGCTAACTCAAATATCTCTCAAAAGGTATTTGTTTTAATCACACGGAGATCAACACATTATCTACTGGTTTATTCACTCCGAATAAATTGGTATTGAAAAGGTGGCACTCCTCTCCAGCCTCCGATCACTAAAAATCCAAAATGCACGATCGAGTCTAGAGCCATTTGAGATCATCAAATATCTCATTAGGACACACTTTCATATTTACTTGCTTCTTCACACACTGTGAAAAGTAAGAAAGTTATTAAGAGTCCTACGCAAAATCTTCATGATCTTGCCTGAACATCCGAGTAATACGAAAGTATTTACAATGAAGATGGAAATCCTTCTTGAGCGAATATCAAAAAGCTCATGGTAGGTGACTTGTGCGATTCTTTATGAATCAAACTTGTGATAACTGGAAAGCAACAGTGGTTTAATTCTTAAATGAATTTAAACACGTTTCAGGCCTCTACGCATTATCATATGATCTTGCCAGAACACTCAGAGTGACTCTTTATTGATCACAGTGACGAGTGGAAATCCTTCTAGTGTTAACATCAAACAGCACTTGGTAGGTAACTTGCAAGATTCTTTATGAATCAAGCTAGTGACAACTGGAAAGCAACGATGGTGCGGTTCTTAATTGAACTTCACTTGTTCCAGGAACATGAATTGACGGCTTCAAATCATGCGGATAATATTATCCAAATGATTCACTCTTTACGTTCGCAGTCAGCTTTGGACGGTCGAGTAAAGAGAACGGGTTTACCCGCGAAATCTTGTCAAGGAGGTTCTTAATTGAAACTACCTGCCACAAGTACGATATTTAATATCGTCCAACGGTCTTCACCGACCGGAGGTAAAATGCTACCGAATTAGAATGAAATGTTCAAGGCCATTTCATCCGTGTATATTGTTTTGTTGCTAACTGTCTTATGCAGCGTAACAAGAAGGTGGCATTGCGGTGTACAATCCAAAAGAAGTCGTCACCACATGCTTGTACTACATACAATTTGTACTTCAACAAATTCAAGAAAGCCCGAAGGTCAAGTCTTCCGCTGTATCAAACTCTGAAGCTTTCAAGAATTTAAAGGTATAAGTATGTGGTACATGAAGTCACGAAGAGGCAAATTTCACAAGTGATGAATGCACAAGGTCAAGGCAAGGAAACATGCTCAAGACTAAAGTCAAAGATCACATCAAGCATATTCACAAGAACAAGATCGAAGACTCAAGCATAGTATGCTAGGTTTAAGATTTTGTAAAATGGTGTGACCTCCCTTAGGGGGAGATTGTTGGAAATGTGTTTTCCCAAAGAAAGTCTCGGTCACATCATTATTAGCATAGATCACGAGCTATAGAATATTTAGAACTTTGTAACTTGGAGCGACCTCCCTTAGGGGGATATTGTTGGAAATACGTTTTACGTATTTGTGAAGGATCGGTCGCTCCAACGACAATTATGTAATAGGCTCGTGATCCACTTTATAATGTATAGTCCATATAGCCCACATGTAGGGTGGGCTATATATATATACCCCTCCTAGCATGTTAGGAGGGGGTTGGTCATTCATTCATTAACACTTTTCATTAATCTAATCTTACTTTCTCTCTCTACTCATCTTCCCTCTCCTTTCTCTCTCTACACCTAATCCTCCTTCTTCCCCATCTCTTCCACCAAATCCATAGATCTAATCCATCCATTAACAAATCCTTAGAATTAGTAGGCCTTCAGGATCAAGGACAATATCAAAATCAAGAAAGGTAGAAAGAGATAAAAGATTAAAAGCTTAAACTTGAACTTTTGATTAATGAAACTCTAATACAAAGATTAAACAAAGCTTAATTTGAAAGAAAAGATGAAGTTTTAATGAGAGAAAGTTAAACATTTTCTCTCTCTAAAATTTAAAAACTAAAAACAAAGAAAATTAAACTAGCTAACCCCCCTTCTAATGTGTTTAGGAGGGTATTTATAGGGAAATGGGGAGGTGCATGTGTTGCCTCCTCTTTCTTTCTTCTCGGCTCTTCGTATTTTAAGTTCTTCGACTTTTCTCGACGTCGTCTCGGGATTAATTAAACTCGTCTTATAAATTCTTCACTTATTTAGACTTGAGTTCTTCGACTTCATTAAACTTCCGTCTTTAGACTTTTTCTTTGATAAATCTTCAGAATAGGCCTTGGACTTCCGTTCTTTTTGCACTCTTGATCTTTTGACTTCGTCTTTTCTCGTTTTCTTTGATAAAAGCCCGTGAAAGCCCGTGTTTTCTTCCTTTTTCATCTTTTGGTCCTAAAACACAATAAAAACACAAACCACGCATAATTCCGACTTTTACGACATAAAATACACGTTTTGGTCTAGTTATTATTGGAAATAAGTGGTAAAGGGATAATTGTTTTCACACTTATTAAATCCCCTACACTTGACCATTGCAATGCCCTCATGCAATGCATTAATTTTAAAGCACGGTTTACATTTTCCATCATAAATAACCCACCTTGTCCTTTATTAAATACTAAACATTAAGGAAAATAAAAAGATAGAAACAAGTAAAGAAATCAAATTCTTACATTGGGGTTTTGGCTGCCATGAACGTTTATCATCCTTAAGTTTCACGTTCCCCATACCAAGCTTAAAAACGAGATCATTGTTATTATAAGTTAGCAAACTAACACGAATTCATGTGGGCCAATTATTTACTTAGACTCCCTTATTCCTAGGTGTATTTCTTATATTTTAATTTTGTCTTGAATGATCACGAGGATGCATTGTTTGACTTATTTCGATAGTTATTTAGGCTGAAAATAAAGTGGGACGATTTAATCAATAGTTAGCTAAAGGACAAAATCTTTTAAAACTGCTTCTCGGGACCTCTTAAAGTTCATATCTTGGCATAACTCGCTTCACGATTTGAGACCTTTCTCGGACCGATGTTTGGCAGCGACTTCATACTTCGAATCTTTGAGAGACGTTCTTGAAATTTTATGGTCTTCTCTTCATAATAGGAATTTCTTCACTTGAAGTTTTGAGAGATTCTTCATCTTTGGACCACGACTTCTTAATTTTTCTCCAATCTTTATTTTGGACTTTGATATACAACGATCCGCCTCCTTTTATGACTTGGATCTATTTATCCTCATACCTTGTATTTGCTTTTCGTCGTGTGTCTCGATCCTTAGGGCCTTTTTGGATAGACTTCTCCATGATCTTTAGGGGAGTATTTGCTTTTCGTCGTGTGTCTCGATCCTTCATATTGATTTTCGATAAATGATTCTTCACATCACTTTTGGATCTTTAGCAACAAAATGTAGCCCTCGTGCCTTGTTAGGGCCTTTTCGGACTCGCCAATCTTCGCATCCCGCTTCAATAAGTTATGCCTTGGCTATGAACTCTAATTAATACCGAGCAACTTTTAAACGATCTTGTGCTAGAAGCTAAGTAACTTTTCAAATCGTACAACCTTATTTATTGCAGATAAATTTATTAGCAAGCGATGGGTGAATAGGCTTATAATCAACTCACATAAATTCACGAAAGAATACCAAACTTATAGTTGACTCTATCATCTCTCGTTCTCCACAGTTTAAAATCTCAAGGAATGAGACTCGTGGATGCTTAGCCAATTAAATCAAAGTTTTGGGTTTTCGAGTCATCTATAGGATCTTGCGGACTCTTAGACTTTTTCAAGTTTAGAATTCGCATTTTAAAGTTCCCTTGATAAACGAATCTCTAGGATCAATTATAGGAACTTGCGAAAAGTTCTTGTTCTTAACCCGTGAGAGTTAAGACTTTCGCGTTTTAAAGTTCCATGTATAAAAGCCTAGCAAAACTTGACTTAAACACGTTAAGGATACTAGCTAGAGTAAACTTAGATAAGTAAACTCTGGTTGAGTCAAAATATTCACGACTTTGAAAAATTTAAAACCACTTTATTAAAAATTTATGCTAGCAAAGAAAGTTAATAACGATATCAAAGGAAAATTACAAGGCTAAAATAGATTAAAAATTTTGAAAAATGTCGAAAAATCAAATTTTCCGGTAAAAATGAGGACAAATTCATGGAAAAGACCACTTACTTCGATAGAAGTCCCCCTACATTTGATATAAACATTGTCCTCAATATTTAAGCATGTGGGAGTAAACTCCCCTACACTTATGACATTGTGCACGTTGTTTAAATCTTGCTAAGGATGAGATAACTAAAGTGATTCCTATTTTAATATTGAAGAATATAAAATAGAGAATCAAAAGAGTTTAGGATAGAACCAGGAAGACGGGTACACGGGATCACGGTTCGTCAAAAGTCATCAAGAATGGATCTTTGAATCTTTAATCCCTGCACAGAAGAAGAAACAAGACAACAAACACATACGGGGCTCCCCTACACCTATTATGAAAACGGTAAAGGATAGATCACGGGTTGCCTCCCGAGAAGCGCTTTTTTTTTGTAACCGAGTCACGACCCTGACTCGACCCAGAACTTAATTCAAGGGAAACATGGTGAGGGATGGAATCATCTCATGAGAGATGTCCTCACCAAAGTACAACTTCACGCGTTGGCCATTCACCTTAAAATTGGGCCCATTTGGCTGAGAAAGCTCAATGGTGCCATATGGGAAGACTTTGGCGACGGTGAATGGACCAGACCAGCGGCTCTTCAGCTTTCCCGAGAAGATCTTCAACCGAGAGTTAAAGAGTAAAACTTGATCACCAACGTGGAACTCTCGATTCTTAATCCTTGAATCATGGATGATCTTGGTCTTCTCCTTGTAGATCAACGAGTTCTCATACCTTCATTCCTTAGTTCGTTGAGCTCGTTGAGTTGAATCTTCCGAAGATCGCCGGCTTTGTTGATGTCGAAGTTAGCCCACTTCGAGGCCCAGTATGCCTTATGTTCCAACTCGATAGGTAGGTGGCATGCTTTCCCGTACACAAGACGATAAGGTGTACAACCAATCGGGGTCTTGTAAGCGGTACGGAAAGCCCACAAAGCATCATCTAATTTATCGGCCCAAGAGGCACGATGCTCTCCCACAGGACGCTCTAGAATTCGCTTCAATCCACGGCTAGATATCTCGGCTTGACCATTGTTTGAGGATGATAAGCGGTGGAAAGACGGTGATTGACACCATACTTAGCCATGACTCTTGCGAATTGATCATTGCAAAAATGAGTCCCGCGGTCACTGATGATAGCACGAGGAACACCGAATCGAGCAAAAAGCTGCTTCAAAAAGTTCACAACCACCCTCGCATCGTTCGTGGGGAGAGCCTTAGCTTCAACCCATTTGGAAACGTAGTCAACGGCTACGAGGATGTACTTGTTCCCTTTAGATGATGGAAATGGCCCCATAAAGTCGATACCCCATACATCAAAGATTTCACATTCTTGTATGAAATTTTGAGGTATCTCATCTTTATGTGTGATCTTGCCTTGTCTTTGGCAACCATCACAACGTTTAACCATTTCGTGAGTGTCACTGTAAATGGTGGGCCAATAGAATCCAGAGTTGAACACTTTTTTCGCGGTATAATTTGGACCAAAATGACCACCGGTGGGTCCTTTATGGCAAGCTTCAAGAATTTCTAAAGTTGTGGGTCCATCAACACATCGGCGAATAATCAGATCAGCACATTGTTTGAAGAGATAAGGGTCATCCCAAAAGTAAGTCTTAATATCTTTAACGAACTTCTTCTTTTGCTGGGATGTTAACCCTTCGATAAGGATACCACCCGCTAAGTAGTTTGCAATGTCCGCAAACCACGGGGTGTCATTAAAATTCGAATTGATAGACATTAAGGTCTCAAGAGGAAAAGAGTCATTGATCTCTTGATTCGAATGATCCCCTTGATACGGATCCTCAAGTCTACTTAGATGATCCGCAGCTAGGTTTTCGGCTTCCTTCTTGTCACGAATTTCAATTTTAAATTCTTGAAAGAGCAAAACCCAACGAAGAAGTCTTGGCTTAGAATCTTGCTTAGTCAACAAGTACTTCAACGCGGAATGATCGGTGTACACAATGGTGGTGGAAAGAAAAAGATAGGGGCAGAACTTCTCAAAAGCATACACTACAGCTAAAAGCTCTTTTTCAGTAGTGGTATAATGCAATTGAGCCCCCGTCATTGTCTTGCTAGCATAGTGGATTGGTTGGAAGTGTATGTTCACTCTTTGGCCCAAAACCGCTCCAATAGCAAAATCGCTAGCATCACACATCAATTCAAAAGGTAGCTCCCAATTAGGGGTAACCAAGACCGGTGCCTTAGTTAGCTTGTCCTTAAGAAGATTGAAGGATTCAAGACACTCTTTAGAAAAGATAAAAGGATTATCTTTTTCCAAAAGGTGGGTCATCGGGTGAGCGATTTTAGAGAAATCCTGAATAAATCAACGATAAAAGCCCGCATGATCAAGGAAACTTCTCACGCCCTTCACGGTTGAAGGTGGAGGTAATTTGGCTATGACATCCACTTTAGCACGGTCCACTTTAAGACCGGCTTTTGAGATTTTTTGTCCAAGCACAATGCCTTCTTTTACCATGAAATGGCATTTTTCTCAATTTAGAACAAGGCAAGTGTCTTCACATCGTTTAAGCATGCGTTCCAAATTGGCAAGGCAAGAAGAGAAGGAGTCACCATAGACCGAGAAATCATCCATGAAGACTTCCATGGTTTGCTCAACCATGTCATGGAAGATAGCCATCATACACCTTTGGAAAGTCCCGGGAGCATTGCATAAGCCGAAAGGCATTCTTTTATAAGAAAATGTTCCATAAGGACAAGTGAATGTGGTTTTCTCTTGGTCTTTGCGATCGATGGGAATTTGAAAATACCCTGAGAAACCATCTAAGAAGCAGTAATAGTCATTACCCGCTAGACGTTCAAGCATTTGGTCCATGAAAGGAAGGGGAAAATGATCCTTTCTCGTAGCATCATTAAGTTTGCGATAGTCTATACAAACTCTCCACCCTGTAACGAGACAAGTAGGAATCAACTCGTTGTTTTCATTGGGCACAGTGGTGATTCCGCCTTTCTTAGGCACACAATAGACCGGACTAACCCATGGTGAATCCGAGATAGGGTAGATCATTCCCGCATCAAGAAGTTTGATAACCTCTTTTTTGTTAACGTCATGGATCTTGGGATTCACCCTTCTTTGGCTTTGAATAGTGGGTTTAAAATCGTCCTCCATGAGAATTTTATGTGTGCAAAAGTGAGGATCAATTCCACGAATATCGGAGATTTTCCATGCAATCGCTTTCTTATGATTCTTCAGCACGGCGATAAGTCGAGATTTTTCTTCCTCTTTCAAGTCCTTTGCGATAATGACGGGTGAATTCTTGTTGTCTTCAAGGAAAACGTATTCAAGATGAGACGGCAGATCCTTAAGTTCTAAATCCGGAGGATTTTCAATGGAAGACGTTTTCAAATTCGGATCATCGATAGAGATATCCTTAGGAGATGGTGGAGAAATATGTTCCTCATTGAGAAGTTTCTCAATGGTACGAATGTCTTCATCCCAATTGGAGGGAGAATCGTCATATATTAAGTCCACATCTCCTAAAGTTGCTTCAAATTCTTTCAAAATGAAATCACTTTCTCCAAATGGAGTTAGTGATGGAGCAATAGAGGCAACGGTCTCAACAATGGGTAGAGAAGAAGAACCACTTTTACAAGCGTCTTTGAAATGTTCTTCACAAGCCTCATCAAGAACGTCAATGAAATTAACACTCTCGTTTTCAGAAGGCTGCTTAGAAAGTTTACTCATGTTGAAGACGATTTTATCGTCATCAACTCTCATGATTAACTTGCCCGAGGCTACATCAATGAGAGTGCAACCGGTCCTCAGGAATGGACGTCCAACGATTAATGGAACACGGGGGTCCATCTCGTAGTCAACGACAACAAAATCCGCCGGAAAGGTAAATTTGTCGACACCGATGAAGACGTCTTCGGCTATCCCCACCGGATAAGCAACCGTACGGTTAGCTAATTCCAAAGTCATTCGGGTGGGGACTAGCTCGGGTAGAGATAATTGTTCCCAAACACTTAATGGCATTAAGTTTATACTAGCACCTAGATCGGCTAGGGCCATACAATTCTCTACCCCTGGGAAGTTACAAGGAATCAAGAAACGACCCGGATCACCATGTTTGGTTGGTAATTTCCTTAAGAGGACTTCAGAGCAATTCTCGTTAAGTTGGGTCTGAGCGATATCAAGAAGTTTCTCCTTATCACTGAGAAGATCTTTAAACATTTTAGCATATTTGGGCATGTGAGCGAGAGCCTCAGCAAAGGATATATTGAAATTTAGTTGTTTAAACATTTTAAGAAAGTTAGAAACCTGAATATCATCCTTGTTCTTCAATTTCTCTTTCCTGAACCTCGAAGGATAAGGTATATTGGGTTGAGATGAAGGCTTTGGAATGGAATTCTCACTCACATCCTTAGGTGGTGGAGGGGAAGAAGTAGAAGTTGGAGGTGTTGGAGAAATAGAAGGTGGAGGAACCGGAGAAGGAGACTCGTTTTCCTTTGTCACAATCACCGGTGTAGGTGTAGGAAGCTCGGGTTCCTTTAAACCTTTTCCATTGTGAGTGGTGATGCTTTCATCTCCCCTCTTGGATTAGCAACGGTGTTACTCAGAATAGAACCCGAACCAGAGGCTTGATTACTTGGGAAGAAACTAGCCATCATGTTCCTTAAGTCATTCGTTTGACTTGCCAAAGAGTTTCGCATATCGGCTCGAAGATCATTCCCTTGTTTCACCATATCTGCTTTCATGTTGGCCATTTCCCGCTGAAGATTCTGCACTATCGCATCATTAGTCCTCACGTAAGTTTCAACCTCATGATTAAATACGGTGGGTTGGTTGGGAGGAGGAGCATGGTAGGCAGGTGGTTGATAAGCGGGCTGTTGGTAAACTTGGTTGTCTCTTTGAGGTGGATATAGGGTTCTTTGGGTTTGATATTGATTTGGAGCACGAGGTTGGTTTCGATTGTTGCGATTAAGGTTGTTTGGGTTTTGGGGGGGAAAACCGGGTGGTGAAAGAAAGTTGTTTGAGCGATAGCTGAGCAAACTGCGGTCACCTTGAGGACGTGCTTGATAGCCTCCCGTGGAATAGTTACCGTTGGCGGCATACACATTTTCCGGATTGTCATGAGTCGAAGGACAATCGGTGTATGAGTGAGATCCCCCGCATATTTCACATGATTGAGTCAAAGGATTAGCTTGGGCAGTGATTTGTTTGGCGTTGTTGGCGGTTTGGAGAGCAAGTGATTCAACAAGCGCAGTAAGCTTATCAATTCTTTTGTCGCTCTCATTAGTGCTAGCACTAGCCATTAGTCCGAACACTCTTGGTTTGCACTCTACACTTGTTCTCAATAATATCCCAAGCGGCATTAGAAGACTTAACCAAAATATTACCCCCCGAGGCACTATTTAGTGAATCTTGGTCATTCATGCTTAAACCATTGTAAAAAGTATTAATTTGATGTACTTTTGTGAAACCATGTTGTGGACACTTTCTTAAAAGTTCCTTAAAACGGTCCCAAGATTCACTAAATGTCTCACCGTACTTTTGTTCAAATGTAATGATTTCATTCCGCAAAGCGGTAGTACGTGAGGGTGGGAAAAAGTAGTTAATGAACTTGGTCTCTAAATCCGTCCACGTAAGAATACTTTGTGGTGGTTCCTTATCAAGCCAATTCCGGGCTTGTCTCTCTAAGGAGAAAGGAAAAAGTTGTAAGCGAATCACTTCTTGTGAAACCCCATTATACTTAACCGTATTGGTGAGTTGAAGGAACCTTTTTATATGGTCATGAGGATCATCAAGCGAACGCCCCAAGAAAGGTTGAGCAGAGACCATTTGAATGAAGCCGGATTTGAGTTCAAAATTGTTGGCTCCAATCTCAGGTATGACAATAGCATCGGTGTTGCCTTCTACGTGCGATTGCAAAAGCTCGATCATTGGTTGATTGTCCATGGTGACAATAGGTGGAGTAATGACTTCGGCTTGAGCTACTTTCTTCTTAAGAGCACGAGTACGCATGCACACCTACAAAAGGAAAATCAAAATAGACAAGAAATATTTTTGGTTTTTTATGTTTTTCTATTTTTTTGTATTTTTGAAAATTTTTAATTTTTATGGATTTTTTAAATAAGCAAGAAAAATAATGTTCACAAGTGAACAGATCCCAAAATCCAACGCGTCTCTCACTTAAAACCGTTAATCTTAACAAAAATAGCCGGCAGCGGCGCCATTTAATACAAGGTTTTCACCAAGTATGAAAATTCGTTTGTTCCAAGTCTTTTCGAATTGATTACCGTTAATTAGTGCGACTCAGTCGTTCTTGGTGGAAAAATAAATAGTTTGTTTGATTATCTATTTTAAACTAAAAGCAAATCGGAAAATGTCGTTGAGTAAAATTAAAGCTCTAAAAATTAAACTAAACGTTATTTAGAAAAACACTTAAAACTTAAAACTTAAAACTTTAAAACTTTAAAACTTAAAAGCTTAAACTATCGGAATGCAAAAATGAATTCTATCAGAATGTACTAAACTCAGAATCATCGGAATGTGATTAAAACAAAGCCATCGGAATAATCCATCTTCATAACCATCGGAATGTAACCAAGTCAATTCTGTCGCAATGTTGTTCTATCGGAATGTCAGATCGGAATACAGATTATCAATTCTATCGGAATGTATGAAAACCCTTCTGTTGGAATATGATTCTGTCGCATTGTTCAAGTATCGGAATGTTGTTAACAAAATATTGGCAGAGTTTCAACTTAAAACAACCTTAAGACCCGTCGGAATATGTGATCGCAATGAGCGATCGCAATCCCAGATCGGAATAAGGGGGGAAAAGCCAAGTGATCGCAAAGTAAAACCCTTAAGGGTTATTGCGATACAAACAAGCAGCCGTCAGAATATGTAAACCCTCAATATTGCGATGAACACCAAATAATCCGAAAATGGAGATAAGCCAAAGTCTCAATAAGCAGTTCCAATAAGCACTCTTAAACGAATCTTAAACAACTCAATAAGCATAAATTTGACAACTTTCAAAACTCCAAATAAGCAAACTTTATAAATCGACCCTTTTAAAAACACTAAACTTTTTAGGAAATCCAAAAATGCAATCAGCTATATATATGAAACAAGCCAATAAGCACAATGAGCTTATAGCTTATACCGTACAAAAGCTTAGGAAGGAATGAAAAGATTAACTTTTTAATCACTAAAACATCACAATCAAACACGAATAAAGGACTATTCGGATCAAAGATGAAGTTTCGGATCAAGGACAATAGCAAAATCAAGAAAGGTAGAAAGAGATAAAAGATTAAAAGCTTAAACTTGAACTTTTGATTAATGAAACTCTAATACAAAGATTAAACAAAGCTTAATTTGAAAGAAAAGATGAAGTTTTACTGAGAGAAAGTTAAACACTTTCTCTCTCTAAAATTTAAAAACTAAAAACAAAGAAAATTAAACTAGTTAACCCCCCTTCTAATGTGTTTAGGAGGGTATATATAGGGAAATAGGGAGGTGCATGTGTTGCCTCCTCTTTCTTTCTTCTCGGCTCTTCGTCTTTTAAGTTCTTCGACTTTTCTCGACGTCGTCTCGGGATTAATTAAACTCCTCTTATAAATTCTTCACTTATTTAGACTTGAGTTCTTCGACTTCATTAAACTTCCGTCTTTAGACTTTTTCTTCGATAAATCTTCAGAATAGGCCTTGGACTTCCGTTCTTTTTGCACTCTTGATCTTTTGACTTTGTCTTTTCTCGTTTTCTTCGATAAAAGCCCGTGAAAGCCCGTGTTTTCTTCCTTTTTCATCTTTTGGTCCTAAAACACAATAAAAACACAAACCACGCATAATTCCGACTTTTACGACATAAATTACACGTTTTGGTCTAGTTATTATTGGAAATAAGTGGTAAAAGGATAAGTGTTTTCACACTTCTTAGTCACCAAACGTATTTTGTCACTATCATTAGCTACACCAACAAAATGTGTCATCTAGAAATTTTGAAGCGCGCTTGCTCGACTTCCAGGTTAGTAGTTTTCGTTATGCATAATGCGTTCAATATTTTTATGTTGTTTTTTTTGTTCGTGTCTTGATGAACATGGACAACGACTTATGTGTTAGGATGTTTGTTGAATCATAGGGCGTTTTCACATTGTTTAGGTATTTACGAGAATATGAAGCAATCGAGAGACAAAAGTTGGGTGCATGGCTGTTAGTATATGGATTAGCCGCATTCTGATTTTGGTAACTAGAAATTTCATGTTTGTATCAAATTTACCTGTTTACATCAATAAATTGCAAAATTTATCTTGTTGAGAATTTCTTAGATCATTGTAACATCGTTATATTGTTACTAAATGGATATGAATGTAGGTTTAAGTTGTATTGAACTGCCTATTTTCTGACTTAAAAATTTGATCAAAATAATAGTCTTTTGCTCAAAAATCATGACTAAAAGTCACATTTTGTCACTCTTTTATAAACATAAAAAAACTATAAACATTCAGACTTGAGAATATTTTTAGATTAAACTAGAGACGAATACCTTTCTAATGATATAAAACACGACTTTTAGCTCTTTACGGATCAAAATATGTGATTTTTCAAAGTTCGAAAAATACTAAAATAACTTCTTTAGGGATTTAGCCGCGGGCCGAGGGTTCACTGTCGCAAGCTAAAGCCCTTTAAGACCTTTAGCCGTAGGACGAGGGTTCTCGACTGCTGGCTAAACCCTTATGAGGCCTTTAGTTGTTGGTCGAGGTTCTCGACCTCAAGCCCATCCAAAATAGGTAACGATCGCAGGCCAAGTCTCAAGGCCGTAGGCCAGGCCCAATTTTGACCAATTCGTGCAACTTTCAATTTTTTCTAGAAAAGACTTCTACAGCTCGAAATAACAACAAATTTTCCATAACACGTTTAAATAACATATAACATCGATTTCATAAACTTTTTTGGTGTAAATGACCATTAACCATGTACTTTACACGGTATGATAAACGCTTGTTTTGACCCGTTTGCATAACATTATTGACCCATTTCATTTAGAACATTCCAATGACTTACATGACCATTAATTCATCATTATGACTTGAACATAAACTTATTAACAAGACATTTACAAATGTTTTAAGACACCTTGGAGGTTCAACCTTGATTTGAGCTCGGTATACAACTACTAACCTCTTAATGCAGAAGCTACACGTTTTTATTCCTTACTTCCACATCTTAACCATTACCAATTGCTTTACCTTCTTTCATTGAACCTAAAAAATATTAATCACTACATCGTAAACATTACGCTTAGTAAGTAACCACATTATAACATGATAATGTTACCATACTTCGTCACACACTTATGACATACAAACAATAACATACATACAAGAAATTTTATACCGATACTTACACATTCCGCTCAATCGTTAATCTAAGATCATTTGCATAGTTAGTTATGCCAAACTAACTTCAAGCACATTCTACTGAAGACATTGAAATCAAACATTATAGACATAACAATTAAGCCACATAATTCATAATTTGACAAGTCCATTTAATAGTTATAACCGGTTTACTTACATTGAAACAAAGCTAATAAGAATAAGCATCACCATTATTATCATCATCATCATCATGAAACCTTGGTTCTCATTTGTTAATGCATTAATGCCTAGTCTTTCTTAGTGATCACGACAAATTAGAAAGATATTTATTGTTAAATATATTCCAAAGACGAATTATTTGACAAACAATATCATCAAGGTAATAATCATTTAAGTCTTACACAAACATATCTTAATCATGTTTAGTGATCATAAAAAGTGATTAGCCTAAAACTTACATTTTGTCAAATGTGACAAAAATATTTTTAATAAACTTTCTTTTTAAGATAATGTTTTATTAAAATGGAAAATGTAAATTTGAATATGACATATTCCAAATGCCATAGGAATATCCTTTGAGGTAATTTTTACCTTAGATATTACTTCTCCACTAAAAGACAAAAGGGAGCTGAGTCTACACCCCACGGTCCCTTAAATGGCTATGTGGTTCTCTAGTGATAAAGAACCGCATGCACAATTAAGTAACCGCAGGCAGATAGCCGTTGGCTTTTATCTCCTATAAATAGTGGATCAAATCTACACTTTCCATAAACCTTTTTGGACATTCCTTCTGCCTTATTTCTCTTTTCTAAATCCTAATCATTAGTAAATTATCATTTAATGTGTTAAGTATGTTTACTTATGCCTTCTTTCTCTTTTCTTTACCTTGTCCAAAGAGAAGATCACTCACACACTTGTGATGTGATTAAAGATGAAGCCTTGATGAAGATCATCCTTTCTTAAATATCTAGCCATGTTCATCATTTGTTTTATTTGTGTCTTGTGTAGATCTAATGTATTTGTCTATACTTGGATTAGTTGTGTTAATCCAATGTATTTGTTAATACTTGGATTAGTCTTGTGTAAATCCATTGTATGTGTATATACTTGGATTTGTCTTATGTAGATCCAAGTTACATGTGTATACTTGTATATGTGTTATTGAGTTGTAAGTGTTGTGTGTTATTTCTCAATAAACTATTAAGTGATGTGTGTATGTGTCTTGTGAGTTCTCACTTAGCTTTAAAGTTAAGAGTCGTGAAGATTAGTTCTAGCTTTCGATTAGAACTCGACATCTAGCCTTGTGTCAGAAAATGGTGAAGTAAGCAACGTTGTGAAGATTAGTTCTAGATTTCGATTAGAACTCGACATCTAGCCTTGTGTCGGAAAATGGTAAAGTAGGCGACGTGTGTAGATTGGTCCTAGCTAAGATTAGGTCTCGACATTTAGCTTAGTGTCGAAAAATAATGTAAGCGACGTTGTAAGGTTTTCTCCGCCAAGAAGGGAGCTTGGGATATAGTGGAAATCTCGAGTAAGGTGTACTGGAGGAGTGTAGTAGGAACGAAGATAGAGCTTCGTTGCCGAACCACTATAAATCTTGGTGTCTCCCTATTACGTTGCCTCTTTCCTTACTCTTTACATACTTTCATTATTACATTGCATACCACTACTACTCATAATTGTTAATGCGTTAGAATTGAATCTAATCATTATGAAACTATCCTTCAAGTAAAATATAGTTTTGAGACAAACCTAATTGAAATAAATTTTAATTAGGACATAAATTGGATAGAAACAATTCAACTCCCCCTTCTAGTTTCTACAATTAGTATCAGAGCTATGGTCACATAAGATCTTTGAAGTATATTATGCTTTAAATCTTGGATCAATTCATAGTCTCCTCAAATTAGAAGGGTTCGTTGCACTAAAGTTTCTTTTTGGTCAAAACTATTTTTTCATTGGAAATATGCCTTTTTAATTAGTAGTATAGCATCTCATCTAGATTAGTAGTATCTGAGCATTTTAGAATTTCTCTTGAAATATATCTACTAGTTTGTATCTTGCTATGTGTAGGTACTCATGAACACTAAGCATTTAATTAATTGTGGATTGAGTTGCTTACACTTGTAGAAGACTCATCTTCCTTAATTTCCAACATCATTGAATGATGATATCAAGATTGATGATTGTGATACTAGTCCTTGAAGACTTGGTATTCACTTTGGTCAAGTTTGGGTGTTGCATTGTCTCTTATAAGTCTTGTAATTCATTTTGCAGCTAAGGTATGCTTTCGTTCTTCCACGCGCCCTATTGATCATTCTTTTGATCATTACTTGACTATGTGCTTGTTCTTGGCATCCTTGCCTTGACATTTGTTTGTGCTATGTGATTCTATCCTTATACCCTCTCAAACCTTCATTGCTTGGATAGTTGACTCACTTAGGAGATGTAGAGTGAGTTAGTAGTAGCTTAAAGTATCAAGCATGATTTCTATGGTTTGCACCTATACAATTAGTAGGACCTATATCATGTGTAATATGTGAAATTGAGCTCATATCTTGGATGATTGATTAATCCCTTGAGATATCAAACTACTCTAATAGTTGTAGTTTAGATATTACACATTTGGAATTGAAATATTTCAAGGATATTGTCATTGTTTTCCTAAGTAATGATTTTTTGTCTGATCATGTATGAGACAAAGTGAATCTATACTTAGTTCATATTTTTGTAATAGTATTGAGACTATTCTTGAAAGTGATCTTAATTTATTTAACAAAATTGCTTGGTATGGTTCATTACCAAAGTCGTTTAGACTTTCTACGGAAAGGCACGTCTTAACCACTATAGATGACACATGCTCTTCGGTTCCTCTACTTGAATATTGTCACGAGTCTCTTGAGAATTGAACTTGATCTTGATTCACTCCCCTTGGTCTCTCTCATCTTTGTCTGTTCATACGAGTATTCGTTCCTCCGTATCGATTCTCTTCCGGTTTCGATTTAACTCATAATCCTTCGTTAAGGGATTATCTCCTAGTATTGAAGTGGTCTAATGATTTCCAAAAGGCTAGAGACATACTTTAAGTATTTTAGAAAAACTTGGTTTTTAAAATTACATTGTTTTTCTTAGTTAAAAACCACCCACTGTAGGCGGTTCTTTAATTGTCATGGTTTAAATGCATGGTTCTTTAGCGATAAAGAACCGCGGCCCACTATTGAATAAAATACTCAGATTTTATTAAAAATCACTTTTTCAAGAAAAACCCACCCTTTCTTCTCCATAAAGGCGACGGGATATCATATAAAACCACCATTTTCATTTTTCCAAAAGCTTTAATCACTCAAGATTAATTGATTCCAAGTCGTGGGTTTCACTCATCCCTCCTCCAACATCAATTAATTGTAAGTATATTTATTCAGTTTTAATCAATTTGTTATAGGGTTCTTAATTTCATAATTAAGGATTTTTAAAATTAATATTGAATTGAACCCAATGTAGGAATGTGAGTTGACATAGTTGTATTACTTTGATTCCTTAGGTTTGAATTCATAGCGATTTCACTAAAACCCACTTATAGAACAATCCGAATTTGGATCAATTTATTTTTCTAAATGACAGAATTGATAAGAACTCATGAACAAATTAGTAATTACATTGTTAATGCTTACCAAAAAATGTTTTTGCAAAACCAATGTTTAAAATTCATGGTTGATTTTACATAGTTCATATGTTCTAGTCAATGATGAATTTGGTTCATTGAGTATATAGGAATGACAAGGATTAATCCTTTGTTTGTCGAGTAATTGACTAGGCACATTCTTATGTGTAACACCCCAAAATTAGCACGCAGCGGAATACCACTTTGGGGCGCTACTCATAGCACATCACACACAATCATAGACAGCGACCTCAAAAGAGACGTTAAAATAATATACTACCTTGTCTAAAAAGTTTCCCATCCCAATATATAAAATCAGAGTAGCGTTTAGTCCCAAAAAACGTTACCAACACAATACATTTATTAAAGACTTTAAAAGTCATTTATTCATTTCAAAGGATGGAAAAATAATATAAAATTTAGACAAGTAAGCACCAACTTCCTCCTCGCATGCTCCGCCGCTATCCATCTTGATTACCTGAAATACATGTGTAAAATCATCAACACAAAGGTTCAGCAAGTCAATAGGTTTTACAAATTATTATGAACACAAGCAAAGATTATAAGTTTGTGGCATACTTGAAGGCAACAAGCATTGAATTTGCATCAACAATAATAATTGTATATAGCATAAATTGCATCAAGCTCATGGAACCGAGCCCTTAGACACTCCCATATCAGTCTAATAAGACGAGAGATTTATTAATTGTCGGTTACCTCCAGATTATTGGTACATTGCCGTATACCTGACTTCTCAATACAATATGTTCAAACAGTGTGGAGGTCGGGCCTAAGCTTCTATGACAAGTCCACACAAACTGAACCGGGGCGTCTTCCACCATAGATATATTAATTGTACTAGCGGTTAACCCATCATAGGTTAATTAACGGTCCATATTTGAGGCTTTAATAATGGCAATAACTTAATGCAACTTAAAGGCAACCACGGGTCCATTCATAGAGGGACAAGCATACCATAAAAGTCTTGTGTTCTAAGTTTATGAAAAACATGTATTCCCCCTCGCGGGTTTAAAATCATTTGCAAGATAGCATAAAAGCGAGGCTATACACTTACCTGATACAATCGTCACAATAGTTAATTGAGAACGAACGTCAATCAAGAATAAATGTCAACAGTCGATACATGATCACACGAGACCTAAAGATAATGAGGCGCGTCTTAGGCTCGAGAGAAGAAATAAATCGTACATATATGTAATAATTATATCTTAATAAGTTCTCGGACATTGCATAAGTTTTATGATTCTTCATAAAACTTTTAGGTGAACACTTAGTCATTTTAAGTGAAATATCCAATTTGACACTTTTAGCCCATCTTAAGCCCAATAGTTATCGGGTCGGGTTATAGGGTTATCGGGTCTAGTCGGGTCGGGTTGAGTCGGGTTTTAGATTTTAGAAACTCACCCGATACCCGACCCGATAAATAATCGGGTTATAAGGTTCGGGTGGTATTCGGGTCAGGTTATATCGGGTCGGGTGACTCAGGTTATCGGGTAATACTAGGAATGACAAATGGGCCATTGTGTGCAAACCAAACCATTAATATAGCGAAGTATAGCTTTACATAATGCATAACTTGTTTATTTTACTATATTTTCCAACTTGTATAACACATCAGTAGCACTAGCAAGCATAGACCATATCAGTAGCACTAGCAAGCATACACCATGTACATATTATTTATTTGGGAGCAACTACTTAGTCATCTTCAATCTTTGTAACTGAACTAACAGATACCTCATAGCACTACACCTCATTTTTTGATGATGTTGGAAATACGTTTTTCCATGGAAAGTCTCGGTCACATCATTGTTAGCATAGATCACGAGCTATAGACTATTTAGGACATTGTAACTTGGAGTGACATCCCTTTGGGGGAGATTGTTGGAAATACGTTTTTACGTATTTAGAAAGGATCGGTCACTCCAATGATATTGGGCTCGTGATCCAATATAGCCCATATAGCCCACATGTAGGGTGGGCTATATATACCCCCTCCTAGCATGTTAGGAGGGGTTGGTCACTTTGTGTTCTCACACACATTTCACATAATCAACCATTCTTCTCATTCTCTCCTTTCTCTCTCTACCTTTCTCTCTCTAAGTTCTTCCCTTCCATTCGTTCAATAGATAATCCATAACATTGTTCACTCCTAAGAAAGCGTAGACCTACAATTGGTATCAAGAGCTTGGTTGATTCTTCGGATTGGCGTGTTTTCATCTATTGATTTGTTGATAAAAATCTTTTCTTTTTAAAAATTTTTCTCGTCCTTTTGGTGTGGCGTGTTGTTTTTCAATTTTTCTTCTCATATCAATATCAAATTTGTCCTTATCAAGCTTAAAACTTGACAAAGTTGTGTTTTTTGCTTTGATTTGATAGTCAAATCTTTAGATTTTTCCTTTTTTATACAAATCACAATTTTTTTATATTAAAATCTTGTATTTTTTGGGTTTTACAATCTTACGGGTTGAATTTTATTCATATTCAAATCTTGATTGTTTATTAGTCAGCCCATAAATCTTGATTTGATTGATATTCAAATCTTTTATATTCATAAGTCTCGTTTTTTTATTATTCACTCCATAAGTCTCCTATTTTATCCTTGTACCCAAGTTTCTGTTTAGGAAAAGGGTTTACAGTTTCAGGCAGTAACTTATTCCGATGTAAAATTTTTGAATATATTCCGATAGAAGGTTGCCAGTATTCCGATATATGTTCATTCCGATCGCAATAGCCATTGGTTCTACTTTGCGATCACTTTTTTAGATACCCTCATTCTGACGTGGATTCCGATCGTGGATTGCGACAGGTTTAAGGAACATTGAGACGAAACTCTGCCGAAATTTTTTCGCTACATTCCGATGGAAGTGTTTTGAACATTGCGATGGTGAGTGTTGTTGAGATTGCGATGGCTTAGTGAAAAGATTGATATTCTGATGGAGTAAGTATAAGATATTGCGATGGAGTTTAGGTATTGAGATGGGAAATGATATATATTGCGATGGAGTTGGTTTTGAATATTGCGATGAGACCTATGGGTATTGCGATGGCAATATGAGTATTGCGATATACACAAGATTTAAATAGACCAGGTCTCGAAACAAAACTCACTCTCAATTTTTTTTAAAAACTGACACTCGACATTCTCGACCATTACTTAGACTTTAGACACACCCTCACCTCTCAACTGTTAAAACTTCAACAGACTAGACACACCAACACTTACGAACCAAACTGACTACACCCTCGACCCTCATTCTCAACAAACCCTCACTCAAGAAACCCACTCTCGACTCTCGACCCTTACCCTCGACTCGACTCGTCACGCCAAAAACAGACTCTAACCCTCGATCCCTCACACCTCTCGTACTCTCACCTCTCGTACTCTCACCTCTCGTCAAACAAAAACACTCACACCAAGACTCATCCTCACACCTTCGTCTAATCGACTGAAATAACTCTAGACCATACTCAAACAAAACCATTTCGAACACAACTCTCAAATCCGACACGACCCACCCTCGACTCCATTACACCCTCGAACAAACCCACGACCAACAGACTCTCAATGACTCGAAATACTCTCACATGACTCGAAACCTTAACTAACTTGATCTCAGAAATTATTGTTTTTCGATGCATGTGTAGATCCTTTAAGATCATACATGAAAACAATTTTATCATCATAGATCTATTCTCAATTTTCGAAAATCAAGTAGGATTAATAACAAGGATGTTACAATCACTCACTGTTTTTTTTCGTTTTAATTATACACATTTAAAATTTTATTAACCCTACCTGAGACCACCTACGTGACCTTGCAGCCGTAACAACTCTGAGTTTTTTTTCGTGGGTATTCTCTCCTTTTTTCGAATCAAAGAGATGTGGGATATGCGATTATAGATCTTTGATTAAAGGATCAGATGAGGTTTTATCTTCTGATGTTCTGAGAGAAAAGATAATCAAGGGGCGGATGAAACTAAGTTGGTAAAGATAGATTAGGTTTAGATTAATTGGGTGTTTTGAGAAGTGAAGTTTATTGACGGAGGATACAAGAATTAGAGAGAAAATAGGGATATGGGGCGGATAAATTAAGGAGATAAATTAGGGGTTTTAGTTTTTATATATTGAGTTTTAGTTTTATATATTGGGAAGCTATTTGGCCACGTCTGCCACACGTTTTATTAAGACGGAGTTACCAAAAATTTTAGAAGCCACGTGTTTTGAGTTTGGTGTAGACTAAGTCAAAGACGTTCAAAATTTTAAGATTGGACTATATTAAAAAGACGTTTATTTGTGTTTTGAGATTGGGTTAAAACACCCTGTTCTATTTTAGATATTTGGTTAAAGTTTAGAAACATTTTTAAATGATTTTTTTTGTATTTTACACATCCCATCCAAAGGTGTAGGCTCATACCCAGTTTAGGCCGCCTAGATTTGAGTCAAAGATTCGCCCTCGTAACCTTAATAGGAAAAACCTTATCTTTTACATTTAGTAAGAAGGAAAAATGATACAAGGATGTGATTAGGAAATATAAGGTTGCTTCTTTCTATTTTTTTATAGTTGGATGTGAGCCGAGTTTGATTTTGATACGGTTTGTGACGTGTCAAAATGACGTGATTGTTTATTTGGGTTTCTCGAATACACTAATCAAGGGATCGATTCGATCACAACAAAAGTATTTCGTTTCATAACTCGATCGATCATCAATCCTGATCTTTATCGAACTTAAATGGAGTCTTTGAATTCAACTTCTAGAGAGGGAGACTTGCAGAATATGCAACACGAGGCAAGAATAAGGTGTAAGGTCTCATTTAGACAACTCCAACGTCATATCTTCGAACTTTAAAAACTCACGGCCAGACCAACCTCTGATGAACTCTTTGGTCAATTTTCTATTTTCTTCATCGATGACATGATGAAAAACTTGCGTACACTAGACAAGGAACTTGACAAAGAAGTGTTAAATCAATCTGCATCCACATATGCACTTCAAGTTCTAGTGAAACACTTGTCGACATTCCTTCAATTCGATGTTGCTAAGAAAGAAAGTTCAATGATCTGCAAGTATTTCCTTGAAGACATGCATTCCGAGATTCAAGAATTTCATGGCAAAGTGTTCAAACACGTAGAATTTCTTGAGCATTTGATTCACGAACGATCACAACTTCACCTACCGGATGCTTGTCATGTGCAAGCAACACAAATGCAAAAGGAGAATGGTCATACGGTTGACAACTTGGAGCCTAACGATGGCAAGAGCACGGAATCATGAGGACAACATGATACCAGTGGCACGTCAGGGAATGTTCACGAGATCTCTTTTGATGACACCTTACCCGTTTATGACGAAGAGCCTGCAAACATGGTACAATGTAATATTGTTTATGATGTATATGATGATGAAATGCCGCATATTGAGCATTCTGAACCTAATTATGACAAACATGGGATGGAAATAATGATAGACATACCACTTCTGATTCATCCGATGTAAGTCATAATGGGGGAGAAAGTGTTCAAAATGCTAAACATCATGATAATTGTCTTATAACTGCTTATTTGACTGCTTCTGATTCCAAGATTAGAGAGCTCGAAACGATTGTAGCTCAACAATCTAAAGATCTTGAGGATGCCAAATCAGAATTTTCCAAGAAAACGGACAAATTTGAAACATATTTTGAAAAACTTGAAAAGTCAAATGTTGTTCTTGAAAGAAAATTGGATCAAAAAGTTTTAGACTCTAAAGCTGAAAAGGATAATCTTTTGAAACAAATTCAACTGCTTGAATCTAAGTTGGCATCCCAAGATAACTTGCTCAAAGATAATGAGACTTTAAAGGCTCAAGTACAGGAAAAGGTCTTTGATATAGCTGCATTGAAAAACGAATTGAGGAAAACTAAAGGAACTAGTGTGGACAGTAAGCTTGAAAAACCATCAATCTTGGGGAAACCGCCTACAAATCAGTTCATTCGACAACCGACTGCATTTAGGTCCAAGCGATCACAATCCTCGAGACCGCGGTTTGCCTCCCAAGTTGATATGGTTCATCTTTCTAGAACAGTCACTCCACCATCTAGGCCCAATGTGACTAAAACAGCTTTTGCAAGACCTAATCACATGATTGCCTCTAATTTCCCTAGACATAGTCCAAAGAATACGTCTCGAACTAGTTCAAATGACGTTTGCCATACATTTGGTCTAAGGGAAGCTAAGCAAAAGACACAAGTAAGAGATAGGAATTTCAAACCTAGTCATATGCCTTCTAGTTTACCCAACACTGCTAACCGTAGCATGTCACATCCTAGGAGCATCAATCAATCATCTAGGAATTATAGATCTTACTCGGACATTAAATATGCAACTTGTAAAACATGTAGAAAATGTGTCTTTACGGCAAATCATGATTCTTGTATCAAGAAACTACTTAATGAGGTGAACTCCCGTGCTAGACTTAAATCCCAGTGGGTTGCCAAAATCAAACCCATTGGTAAAATGTGGCGCCCCACTGGTATAACTTTCACCCTTGTAGGAAACGAGTGCCCTTTAACTAGGATAATCTCTGATTCTACTAAGACTGCTAGGGAGGAAGTTGAAAAGGATGATACATCACTTAAGCCTGAACTTAAGGTTTTCTATAAACGGAAACGTTTGCCAACTAAGACAAGTGATTCATCCACTCAGGTCGCCTCTGGCAGAAGAAAAGACAACTGTGAACCCCCACTTGCTTCTAAGATAGATATTGCTAACCCATATCAAAGCATGCAAATTCCTAATGAGAATGCAGGTACCAAAGTTGATGTTCCAAAAGAACGAAGCGGTCCAATCATTGTATACCGTTCAACTAAGGATACTCTTAGAGTTTGGTTGCTGAAGAAGCAGATATCGGAGAAACAAGTGTCTCAGGGGATTCATGGTTAAGCTTACCAAAAGGACTTATAGTCACATCATAGACCATAACTCGATCTTCAAAGAAAGGAAAGATTATCGCCGATGGTAAACTTATCCTAACAACGAGAAATTAATTTTTCTCGGGCATGAGCTTATATCAAAAACATTCCAAGTTTTTAAGCTCATGCACAATGGCTTATGGATAAATCACAGTCTGTGACCCGTTCTTCAAAGAAAGGAAAGTTTATCACCAATGATAAACTTATCCTTACAACGAGAAATTAATTTTTCTCGGGCATGAGCTAATATTAGAACATTCAAAGTTTTTAAGCTCATGCACAATGGCTCCTCGTTAAATAACAGACGATGACCCAGACATCAGAGAAAGGGAAGTTTATCTACGCAACGATAACTTACCCTCAAAACGAGAAATTAAGTTTTCTCGGACACGAGCTTATCCTAAAACCATTCAAAGGTTTTAAGCTCGTGTATAAGGCTCATCATTAAATATCAGATGATGACCCGATCTTCAAATAAAGGAAAGTTTATCGCCGGTGATAAACTTATCCTCATTAACGAGAAATTAAATTTTCTCGGACACGAGCTTACATTAAAACTATTCAAAAATTTTAAGCTCGTGTAAATGGCGTATAATTATATTTCAGATTATGCCCCGGACTTCAATTTTAAGAAAGCTTATCTTTAAAGATAGTTTATCCTTGTAACGAGAAATTAATTTTTCTCGGTCATGAGCTTGTATTAAAACATTCCAAGTTTTAAGCTCATAAAGAAAAGTGTATCTTTTAAATAAGAGAACTTTTCTTCTTAACGAGAAATTCATCTTTCTCGGTCATGAGCTTTACGTTAAAACATTCAAAGTTTTTCAAGCTCATGAAAACGACTTCTAAGTAAATGTCAACTTAGAACTCGTTCTTCAATTAAAAGGAAAGTTTATCGCCGATGATAAACTTATCCTTACAACGAGAAATTATTTTTTCTCGGGCATGAGCTAATAATAAAAACATTCGAAGTTTTTTAAGCTCATGCACAATGACTTACAGTTAAATATCAGATTGTAACTCGGATTTCATATTTAGGATAGCATATCTTTAAAGATAGCTTATCCTCGTAACGGGAAATTAATTTTTCTCGGTCATGAGCTTGTATTAAAACATTCCAAGTTTTAAGCTCAGAAAGGAAAGTGTATCTTTTAAATAAGAGAACTTTTCCTCATAACGGGAAATTCATCTTTCTCGGTCATGAGCTTTACGTTAAAACATTCAAAGTTTTTCAAGCTCGTGAAAACGACTTCTAAGTAAATGTCAACTTAGGACTCGTTCTTCAGTTAAAAGGAAAGTTTATCGCCGATGATAAACTTATCCTTAACAACGGGAAGTTTTCAACTTCTCGGACTTGAGCTCGTTTTGCAAGACATTCAACATCTTAAGCTCAAGTAATTGGTTTTCAAAACGTTGAACACAATTTTTCGAGAATTTCTCAAAAGGTTTTTCTAAATCTTTCAAAATTGTGTGTTCAAAAATGTTTTGATAAAAAGAGCATGTCTTCTGGAATCGATAATATTTATGAACCTAGAAATGTCATTCAATAATGACACGGGGTTGTAAATAAAGTTCGAGCAGAAGTTCAAATATCTTTTAAAACATGCTCAATTATGGTTTGCTATTTTTTCAGATAGTAACCCGATTTTCATACTCAAGTTAAGCATTCCACCGGGAAGCTTTGACTCAACAACGGGAATTAATTTTCTCGGGCATGGTTTACTTTATAACCATGTAAGGGATTGTGTTTACGTAATAACACAATCTAACACGAATTTATGTACGTGTCAGTGCATTTATTTGTTAAAACAAGAGAAATCTTGTTTTTATGAAGTTATCATCTCTACCAACCGTAGCAATTTACAATTTATATCTACATAATCGACGATGCGACTACTCAAACGGCGACTACAGCTCTTACAATAGAACACGGGTCAAGAATTGAGGGGGAGCAATTGTCCAACATTCAGAATCTTTGACGCCGAATGTGCCAAGTTCACATATTGGTGTCAAGACAACGATATCAATCGTACACATGGAGTCAAGAGATAACTTCAGACGTGATGAGGCGACCAACATTCGTGAACAAGAACCATGTGCTTCTTTCATATGATGTTCTCCATCATTCAGGTCCAACCTCATAAATCGCTAATCTTGTGAATACATTATCATATATGATCTTTGCACGTGATAAATACCTTACACTTGTGTTTAAAAGGTATTTAATTTACGTTTCAAGTACACCCTCATTAATTTGAGGGGGAGCTTGTGTAATTCATGAAGATAATTGGCTTTGCATTTTTCTTCCCAAATTTTCTTAAAATGCTATTAAATCAATTGATATTAAAAACATCGATTGGGTTAATATTTTTAATATGGGGGAGAAAATGTGATTTAATATGGGAAATGATTAATCACAAATGGTTTGACTTAACGTGATAGCTCATCCCGACATGTGCGAAATGTTTTCGGATATTGTGGCATATGTTAAGGGGGAGCAAAATGGATTTGCACTTCAAAATGGATTTCATGGTGACTTACACTTACCCAAAACATCTCTATTCACGACGGTGAAGATTGTGGTGACATAAGGATGGTAGGATAGGTTAAAGTCCAATGATTCCTCTAGAACCAAAGGAATCTTCCCAAGGACATTCCATAGCTAGAAATAGTAGTCCTTAGGAAAGATGGAGAAAGATTGTGAACGTAGCTGAATGCCGACCAAGTACTTAAGTTAGCACTAGAACAATCACAACAAGGTGTTAGTTATGACGTATTGGTAAGCATTGAAGGGGTTGAAGAATGAAAAAGAATTGTAAAGATAAAGGGTGAAAAGAAAGAAGCCCTCCTTACAACTTAGGCAGAAACCGGGTCAACACATATGCTATTGAGATCATTTTTTAATGATGCTTGATATTGAAGACAGACATCATGGACCCAGTGATGCAATGCACAACCCATCCCAGCTAACTCAGATATCTCTCAAAAGATATTTGTTTTAATCACACGGAGACAACGCATTATCTATTGATTTATTCACTCTGAATAAATTGGTATTGAAATGGTGACACTCCTCTCCAGCCTCCGATCACTAAAATCCAAAATGCACGATTGAGTCTAGAGCCATTTGACATCATCAAATATGTCATTAGGACACACTTTCATATTTCCTTACTTCTTCACACACTGTGAAAAGTAAGAAAGATCTTAAGAGTCCTACGCAAAATCTTCATGATCTTGCCTGAACATCCGAGTATACGAAAGTATTTACAATGAAGATGGAAATCCTTCTTGAGCGAATATCAAAAAGCTCATGGTAGGTGACTTGTGCGATTCTTTATGAATCAAACTTGTGATAACTGGAAAGAAACAGTTGTTTAACTCTTAATTGAACTTAAACACGTTCCAGGCCTCTACGCAATATCTTAGTGATCTTGCCAGAACATTCAAAGTAATACTATTAAGTATTTACAGTGACGAATGGAAATCCTTCTAGTGTTAACCTCAAACAGCACTTGGTAGGTAACTTGAAAGATTTTATACGAATCAAGCTTGTGACAACTGGAAAGCAACGATGGTGCTTTGTTCCAGGAACATGAATTGACGGCTTCAAATCATGCGGATATGATTATCCAAATGATTCACTCTTTATGTTCGGAGTCAGCTTTGGACGGTCGGATAGAGAGAACGGGTTTACCCGCGAAACCTTGTCAAGGAGGTTCTTAATTGAAACTACCTGCCACAAGTACGATATTTAATATCGTCCAACGGTCTTCACCGACCGGAGGTAAAATTCTACCGAATTAGAATGAAATGTTCAAGGCCATTTCATCCGTGTATATGTTTTGTTGCTAACTGTCTTATGCAGCGTAACAAGAAGGTGGCATTGCGGTGCACAATCCAGAAGAAGTCGTGAACACATGCTTGTGCTTTATGCACTTAATACTTCAACAAATTCAAGAAAGTCTAAAAGTCAAGTCTTCCGCTGTATCAAACTCTGAAGCTTTCAAGAATTTATAAAAGTATAAGTATGTGGAACATGAAGTCACGAGGAGGCAAATATCACAAGTGATGAATGCACAAGGTCAAGGCAAGGAAACATGCTCAAGACTAAAGTCAAAGATCACATCAATCATATTCACAAGAACAAGATCGAAGACTCAAGCATAGTATGCTAGGTTTAAGATTTTGTAAAATGGTGTGACCTCCCTTTGGGGGAAATTGTTGGAAATACGTTTTTCCAAGGAAAGTCTCGGTCACATCATTGTTAGCATAGATCACGAGCTATAGACTATTTAAGACATTGTAACTTGGAGTGACCTCCCTTTGGGGCAGATTGTTGGAAATACGTTTTTACGTATTTAGAAAGGATCGGTCACTCTAATGATATTGGGCTCGTGATCCAATATAGCCCACATGTAGGGTGGGCAATATATACCCCCTCCTAGCATGTTAGGAGGGGTTGGTCCCTTTGTGTTCTCACACAAATTTCACATAATCAACCATTCTTCTCATTCTCTCCTTTCTCTCTCTACCTTTCTCTCTCTAAGTTCTTCCCTTCCATTCATTCAATAGATAATCCATAACATTGTTCAATCCTAAGAAAGCGTAGACCTACAGATGAAGTTCATGGGGTTCTTTTCAATGTCCAAAAAAGAATTCATGAGCAAACACAATCTGGTTAAAAATAAATTGGAGGCAAAGTTGTGAACTTGTGATCAGTATTGAGATCATGGCATATTATTGGGCTGATTATTTGTACTGAAAAGATGTGGCTATATTGTTCTGTATGTAAAACATGATCACCATGCAGACGGTTAGGTAAAAGATTTTGGGCTCTAAAAAGTTTATTAATTAAAAACTAGATTTTGATAATCGGGTCTTATCGGGTTGACCCGCTAACCCAAAAAAATATTTTTTTAACCCTAATCCGACCCGCTAGCAAATCGGGTCGGGTCAAAATAACCCGATTAATTTTTTTAACCCGCTTTAATCCGACCCGATTAGCCTAATCGAGGTGCGGGTCGGGTCAACCCGACCCTAATGACACACCTAACTACCCAAGTATATGACTTAAGTCCATTTTAAATTCAGTATACTACTTTAAATTGGTTATAAATCTCAGGTCCAATAATGGCCCAATAGCCATTGGAAGTGTAAGTTGGGCTTTCACGGCCCAAGTCCACTTTGTATAGTTTTTGGGTTCTAAAACGCATCACAGCCACATACACTTAATATTTCACGTTGGTCAGGTCTCGGGTCATCTAATCATCAGTATATACGTAAGACCAAGATCCCCGACAAGTGGGTCCTACCATGTCGGTTTATATAAAAATAATCACATTTTACGTTAATGAGTTATAATCCGTTTATTATAATTCTCCCGACATGTCCCGCTAATTTGTCCATATCTCTTGAACCCTAACTCATCTAAGTGTGTTCTTTTTACCAAAATAATTATCAACACATTTACTTTACTGATTTTAAGTCTAATTACCCCAAATTTATACTTAACATAGCTAATGTACAAAATTTATCACTTAGAAGAGTTGGCTGTTTTTGGGCAGCCAAACTCGTTTTCACCATTTTGGCCACCATTTTCAAACCGTAAAGAATTGATAAACCATCTGATTGATTCGACTTGTTCATGAGTTTATCTACAACCTACAATTTTACCTTTTTCAATGATTCTGAGTTCTTATATGAGAAAACAGTCCGTCAAGACAGTATGTTCAGATCTGACTAGTTTTTACTATTTTGGCCACCATTTCCAAACCATAAGAATTGGTAAACCATCCAATTGATTCTAGTTCTTCATGGTTTTATCTACAACTTTTAGTTTTACATAATCATAGGTCAGTATACAAATTTTACGAGAAAATAGTCCATCAAAACAGTATGTTCAGATCTGACTAGTTTTTACTATTTTGGTCATATCTTGCTTTCTAAAATTCGTCATGGGATAAGCCACCCGGGGAAATAATCACAAATCAAGTATCTATCTTAATATGTAAGCTTTCAGTATCCCAACTCACTGAGTTCGACCATATAATCTGTTTTAGCTACTGTTCTAAAATCGTATACATCAAGTCATTAGTAGGGCTTTATAGCTTTATTTTAGTGTCAAAAATTCATATACAATGTCCCGATACTTATTAATCAATTTGTATATATATATATATATATATATATATATATATACTAGCCTTTTGACCCGTTCGGTGGACGGGGTAGCTTTAATTATATATTTTTAATGAAAATTTAAGTTATGTGTGTTTGTATTAGAAGTTTAGTATATGTAGTGTTAGGGGCTGTTTGATAAAAAAAAATGATTAAGCACTGAATCATTTAGCGATCTGAATGATTCTAAAGCTCTGAATCAAATTGCTTCTGAATAAAAATAAACTGTTTGACAAGTGTTATCAATTACGATCTGAATAACATAAAATTACTATTTTAACCTCGTGTAACATTATATAGGAACATGAAATGGTCGATTATAAATGCAATGATAAAATGTATATTTAAAAAAATAATATCTTTAATTAACAAAAGAAACAAAAATTCTTTTTCACCAACACAATTATACAAAATAAAGCACATTTTGATATCGTTAGTATGTTTTTAAGTTCTGATTCAAGTATGCACTTTTTTGTCTTATATAACATGGTTTTATTAAAACTTACCAAAAGAAAAAATTGTTTTGACAAAATTGTAAAAATAAATATGAAAAAATAATGAGGACAAGGATGTATAAAGTCAAACCAGGTATACTAAATAATTAAATGAAATAATCAAATCAGTTAAAATATACGAATGAATGGTATTATGGTAGGGTCATTGTTGGTATAATTTGTTACTGAATGATTTACCATGAGTTTTTTGCAAAATGATCCAGAGGTAGGTAGAACCGTACAGTGTCATTAATTGCAACTATCAAACACTAATATTGCTGACCGATTAAGTAAATGGCTCTGTGTCATATGATTAAGAAGCTATCAAACACCCCCTTAGTTATGACATTAATATTTTAATAATGTAGCATTGAATGAACAAAAATAACGTATTTTAAGATATTTTATTTATTTAAGAATATTATGAGTTAATTGAATTTGCATACGTTAACGTTATGAATAAGTCTGTTACATTAAAAAAATTTAGAATTTTAATAATATTGTATAAATATTTTATGTATTTTTGAGTTTTATGAGGTAATAAATCTTGTATATGTTAATGTTATGAATAACTATTTTATATTATTGTTTTAAATTAATATTATTGTTAAGTTTTTTTTTGTTAGCAAAAACATTATAGTTAAATATTTTTTAGAAATTATTTTGTTTTGTAAGTTTTATGGTAAAGTGTATTCTAGCAAAAGTAAGCCCAAAAAGCTCATTCCTGGTATTATTATTTTTTCAGGAGTATAATCTAGCAACAGTATATATCCAAGTCCAAAACTTAACAGTCCGAATATCTAAAAATATTTTCATTTTAGTAAGTCAAACTATTGTGAATCATTTGTAATTCCTATTTTCTTTTTGCAGCATTTTATTGAAACCCCTTAATAAATTACATATGTCATTTTTATAAAATTTTGTATTTAAGGCATCATTTGTAATTCCTATTTTATTTTTGAAGTATTTTATGGAATACATTTAATGAATTACATGTGTCATTTTTATAGAATTTTGTATTTAAGGCATTGTTTCACCATCCTTCCTTATATATTTTTATAGAATTTGTATTTAAGGCATCATTTGTAATTCTTATGTTATTTTTAAGCATTTTATGGAAATTCTTTAATGAATTACATGTGTCATTTTTAGTATTTTGTATTTAATGCATCATTTGTAATTCCTATTTTCTTTTTCAAGCATTTTATGGAAACCCTTTAATAAATTACATATGTCTTTTTAGAATTTTGTATTTAAGGCATTATTTGTATTTCATATTATCTTTTTCAAGCATTTTATGGAAACACTTTAATGAATTACATGTGTTATTTTTATAGAATTTTGTATTTAAGGCATTGTTTCACCATCCTTCCTTATATATTTTTATAGAATTTAATATTTAAGGCATCATTTGTAATTCCTATTTTATTTTTGAAGCATTTTATGGAAATCATTTAATGAATTACATGTGTCATTTTCATAAAATTTTGTATTTAAGGCATTGTTTCACCATCCTTCCTATATAAGGGTTTTTGATTTGATTTGATTTGATTTGATTTGATTTGATAGATATATATATATATATATATATATATATATATATATATATATATATATATATATATATATATATATATATATATATATATATATATATATATATATATATATATATATATATATATATATATATATATATATATATATATATATATATATATATATATATATATATATATATATATATATATATATATATATATATATATATATATATATATATATATATATATATATATATATATATAGTGTAACTTTATTTACAGAACCCGTTTAAATGACAGAACTCGCAGAACTCTATTTTAACCATTAGATTAGGTTGATCAATGGTCAAAACTGAATGTGGCAGTTTCGTAATTAATGAAAAAGTGAGTAACTTTCTACAAATATACTAAGGGTTAATTTAGGCATTTTGTAAATCATTTTAATTAAGAAATTTGAAACAAAGCATTCATTATTACGTATTTTGTGGATTTAATCAAAAATAAATATATTCTATTAAAACAATTACCCAACCATCTTATTATTCAATCTCTCACCGTCATTCATCCATATTTTAGATGGTAATCTTTATCATCACCATTATTTTCCTCCATTATCATTAATTAATTTTTGCTCAGGTCATCAAATGAAGAATTTGTCACCAATAACCTTCAATCATAAATGAAGATCTATAATGAAAGACAACGATATAATATTATTAGAAATCGAAAGGTGAAATTGAAGGCTACGATGACATTGAAAGATCTCAGCGGTGGTCAATTTCTTTAGATCTATATCTTCGTTCCGCTACTGGCATGTAAATATCTAACTACCTTTTTTCACTTTCTCCATAAGTTTTATTTTTATTCGGTTTAATATTCCGACTTATTATTCATTTGTAAATCTGATCACTCTTTTTTATTTAGATATGGTACAAATAAATCTATCTTCTATTATTATTTTCATCAGATCCGATTATAAAAGAGTATTTGTATAAAAGACTATCTTTTTATTTTCGAATTCAATTTTAAAAAAAGGTTGAATAAAAACGGATGGACCTAAAACCGATTGAATAAAAAATAGATTGAATTCAAAAGCGGTGTTTTTTTTCTTCAGATGGCCTTCGGATTGTGGGCTCCAGATCTGGTTAGAGTTGTTGGTGGAGGATAGAGGAGATGTGCACTTTCTTCGGGAAAAATCACAAATCGATCTATTGAAGGACAAGGTAAATAATATTTTCTTTAATTAAATTTGTTAAATCATAAATCGATCAATTGAATGATATGTTTCCTGCATATAATTCTTGGTCTCTTTTTTTCTCTGATTTATCTTTTGATTGTTGAGTTATTTCAAATGAGAAAAAAGTAATTGTAAAACTTACTCATTTATTTTTTGTAGAACAAACCAATATGTGATTTTTAATAAGTCAAGGTTGCTTTTTTGTATCACCGAACCATAAATGGTGGTGGATTTGCTTTTGTTACATCAGTGAAACATGTATGTTTTAGGTAAAAAAAATCTGTATATTTTAAGTAGTGGAACATATATGTTTCTTACGTGTATAAAATTTGTTTATCAACATAGGTCATAAGAATGTGAGAATGCTTTTTTCATGTATCGTGTAGATATTTTTTTTACGATTCTTGATGTTGATAAATATCGTGTAGAACATGTATGTTTCTGAGCGAGAACATGTATGTTTCTGCGCGAGAACGTGTATCTTTATGCGCTGAAACATGTATGTTTCTGCGCGGAAACATGTATGTCTCTGCGCGGAAACATGTATGTCTCTGCGCGGAAACATGTATGTCTCTGCGCGAAAACATGTATGTCTCTGCGCGGAAACATGTATGTCTCTGCGCGGAAACATGTATGTCTCTGCGCGGAAACATGTATGTCTTTGCGCGAAAACATGTATGTCTCTGCGCGATAACATGTATGTCATTGCGCGATAACATGTATGTCTCTGCGCGGAAACATGTATGTTTCTGCGCGAGAACATGTATGTTTTTGGTTTTTTATCTTTGAATGCCTACTGTATATCCATTCGTGGAGAATAGGGATTTATCGCTCGTATGAGATTAATGAAAGAAATGTGTAATATATGTTTGTGATTTGATTTGTTTTTGTGCATGCTTGTTTCAGATATATGAAGATGATGAAAGATGATAATGTCATTTGAAGACTTAGAAGTAGATGAACACATATACAGATGAAGATAATTTGTCATTTCTAGAGAGATACAACTGTTGTATATATGACTTTTGTACTTGTTATTAAAGAAATATAATATGTATGTACATGAATATTTTTTAAAGGTTTAGGTTATTTAATATTTGTTTCAAATTAAAAAAAATAATACACACAATAAACAGATGTATATTTACGTTCATATAAAAAAAGCATACATGTTCTAAAGAGAAAAAATACATGCTTTTAAGAGAAAAACATACATGTTCTTAAATCTTTAAAAAATATGAATGCTAAAAAAAGAAAAAATATATTTTTGAAAAAAACGAAAATTAATAAATCTTGAAAACGTTTTTAATAAAAAAAATTAAAATGTATGTTTTACTATTATGCCCTTTAGATTTAAATTAACTCAATTAATAATACTAAATTGTGATTGGTTGAAAGGAGTTCTGCAAGTTCTGTCATTAAGATTGGTTCTGTAAATAAAGTCCCCCTATATATATATATATATATATACATATATATATATATATATATATATATATATATATATATATATATATATATATATATATATATATATATATATATATATATATATATATATATATATATATATATATATATATATATATATATATATATATATATATATATATATATATATATATATATATATATATATATATATATATATATATATATATATATATATATATATATATATATATATATATATATATATATATATATATTCAGAATATATGAGATCAAGAAAAATAAAAGGAATAATAAATAAGATCTTGTCAACACTTGATGTGACCACCATGAATGGATAATTTCGGACTAGATCTACAAGTTTTACTTGATGCAACCACCATGCATGGATAGATCTGGAGTTTTGGAGCATTTTTGGTCTTGGCCGGAAAAAAATGAAGGTCACCGGAAAATATGGAGGTCGCCGGAAAAACACCACCGGAAAATGTTTCCGGTGGAAGCCATTGATGAAAGCTTGAGAGCTTTTTGTAAGATGTGTGTGTTTTTGCTTTGAATAAAATGAAAGAAATGAGGGTATTTTTCCTTTTATACCAAAACCATATAAAACAAAATGGCAACTAGTTAATAGTTTAGGGTATATTTTGCAAGTGTTTTGTTTACTTTTGTACAATAAGTGTTCTAGGCTCATTTGGACGACTTAACGGACGATTCAAGACACGAGACTTGGCCATCGTTTTTAAAATCATTTTTACAATAAAAATGGGTCCTTACTTCGTCGCGTTTCAAAAAAATTTGCTATTACTTATTTAAATGCTCGTTTAATTATTTCTAGCTATTTCGGATAGATTTCTCCATAAAAATAAAATGTAAACTCTATTACTCACGTTATTAGCAACATTTTAAGATATAATGAAAAATACCATTTCTTCATATATTTTCAAAGTTTTAGTTTTGAATTGTTTCAACTATTATTTTTATTATTTTTGCTCAGTCCGTCTTTAAAACGTCGAAAGATACTACAAGTAATTAAATAATAATTATTTAATTTATGAAACGTAAACGTAAAATTTTTAAATTTCTCAGTTCATAAACTAAAAGAAAAAATTCAAAATAAATTTTAATTTAGCTAACACGATCTTCGTTAAATTATCGAAAATAAATAACAAGTTTCGAAATGTTCGAAAAATCTTAATTTAAACGTTGGTCAAAATTTCGGATTGTTATATCATCCACTCCTTTAGGAAGCGACGTCCCGACGCTTAATTCGGATATAACAGTCTTTAGTCTAACCGTGAAGAGTGAAAAACAGATAAGTCATCGTCTAGGTTCCAAAGAAAGTCAAAAGATATTATATGGTACACGTTCTCCATGATCGGACGTCATTGAACAATGCCGTCTCAAGTTCTCACAACTTACGATCATTCGACTAGATCATATGCCACATAAGTATCTAAAAGCAAAAGTCAAACATAAACATCAAATACAGATTTACGCCGTCGATCATCCAGACACATTAGAAATGGTCCATCAAAACAAATCACAACTCGAGAGAAGTACAACGGGTTATTCGTACGTAGATGCTAATCGAAAATCATCATAATGACGATAGCACTGAACAATTCTTATCAACGAAACAGGGTTCGAAGAAAGACGTACGCATAACAAACACTCACAAATCGAGCCAGACATACTTGGGCCCACTCATTTATAACTCCTTGTCTACATCAAAAGGCGTCCCTTTCCATGTATACAAGAGTTTATAAATTTATAGTTCGAGAACTTATAACTTTCTTGTTCAAATGAAAAGGCGTCCCAATCCATTTCAACGATACGATTATAAGTCATCCTACTCAAGTATTACTACCTCTCAACACGATATCATATCCATATACCATAGTAAATACAAGGTGTCAATAAACATACATCATGATTTCCGTATTCAAACGTCCCATCCAATCTGAATAAGGAAAACACGACAATCTAAGGTCCAGTAGTTTAAAATTTTCTTATTCAAATGTCCCAACCCATTTCAATAAGACAACCTTAAACAACTCATAATTGGGTGAGTTAAAATCTATATATCTAAATGTCACATTCCATTTAGATACAATGTTTTAAGTCACTCAACTGAATGACTACTACGAGCATATCTTTGTTGTACCCAACTATATATATTTGATTAGGATATATATATCTTAAGTCCAACATTGGCATCCTCCTTTTCGCCAATAAAACATAGTCATATAAAATCAAATCACACGTCGCATTACATAGAAGATGTCGCCTCAGATAAATGATTCTTCAAAATCATAAGAAGTATTCAGGACACGGATATCACATCAATCAACTACGTTTCGAAAGGAGATGTCCTAAAATGGCACATCACGATACGATGACAACAATCGAACTTAAACAAGTCGATATGCGATAGATTACGAAACAATATACATACTTAAAGTATCAAACGAGTTTCACACTCGTATTCAGATAATACATAATTATCAAGATCGGTGATTGGCGGTGAGGCCAAATCCGATACAAAACCGTATTATTAAATGTACGACAATCATTCAAGTACCATTGCTCCATGTGCAATACCTCTAAATACCATAGTATATTCCTACATATACATACTACTATTCCTACATACACATAGGTTCACATAATCACAATCAATCATAAAGTAATGCAAGAATAGCCTTACTGGAGCCATGTAGAGTAGTTGCGTGCTTAAAACTTTTTAGAACACACCAGAGTTATAATTTAGGTTTTTAAAATTTGACCTAGTTCTCTATAACTTGTGGCTCTGATACCAATCTGTAACACCCCCAAATTACCACGCAGTGGAATACCACTTTTGGGCGCTACTCATAGCACATCACACACAATCATAGACAACGACCTCAAAAGAGTCGTTAAAATAATATACTACCTTGTCTAAAAAGTTTCCCATCCCAATATATAAAATCAGCGTAGCGTTTAGTCCCAAAAACCGTTACCAGCACAATACATTTATTAAAGACTTTAAAAGTCATTTATTCATTTCAAAGGATGGAAAAATAATATAAAATTTAGACAAGTAGGCACCAACTACCTCCTCGCATGCTCCACTGCTATCCATCTTGATTAACTGAAATACATGTGTAAAATCATCAACACAAAGGTTGAGCAAGTCTATAGGTTTTACAAATTATTTTGAACACAAGCAAAGATTATAAGTTTGTGGCATACTTGAAGGCAACAAGCATCGAATTTGCATCAACAATAATAATTGTATATAGCATAAATTGCATCAAGCTCATGGAACCGAGCCCTTAGACACTCCCATATCAGTCTAATAAGACAAGAGATTTATTAATTGTCGGTTACCTCCAGATTATTGGAACATTGCCGTATACCTGACTTCTCAATACAATATGTTCAAACAGTGTGGAGGTCTGGCCTAAGCTTCTATGACAAGTCCACACAAACTGAACCGGGGCGGTTTCCCCCATAGATCTATTAATTGTACTAGCGGTTAACCCATCATAGGTTAATTAACGGTCCATAATTGAGGCTTTAACAATGGCAGTCACTTAATGCAATTTAAAGGCAACCACGGGTCCATTCATAGAGGGACAAGCATATCATAAAAGACTTGTGTTCTAAGTTTATGAAAAACATGTATTCCCCCTCGCGGGTTTAAAATCATTTGCAAGATAGTATAAAAGCGAGGCTATACACTTACCTGATACAATCGTCACAATAGTTAATAGAGAACGAACGTCAATCAAGAATAAATGTCAACAGTCGATACATGATCACACGAGACCTAAAGATAACGAGGCGCGTCTTAGGCTCGAGACAAGAAATAAATCGTACATATATGTAATAATTATATCTTAATAATTTCTTGGACATTGCATAAGTTTTATGGTTCTTTATAAAACTTTTAGGTGAACACTTAGGGCTTGTTTGGTTAATCTTTTTATTAAGTCCTGTAAAATTAAAGTGTCTGTTAAAATATATGTTGTCTGTTTATAAACGGGTATATAAGTGTTTGTTTTTTTTGCTGAATATAGTGTCTGAATTGAGAAAAATGACTGTTGTACCCTTTTAAATTAAATAAATAAAGAAGTTAGAGGGTAAATATGTATAATAATGATAATAAGTCATGACGTAATATGAAAAGCTTCCTCTTGCTAGCTTTTTCTAGAAAGTCACTTGTTAAAATTAAGCACAAAACAAACAAATCAATGATGACTTAATTAACATTCCTATTTTTCAATTAAGACTTTATAAGTCTTTATCAAACACCACCTTAGTCATTTTAAGTGAAATATCCAATTTGACACTTTTAGCCCATCTTAAGCCCAATAGTGGTCCACTACCCAAGTATATGACTTAAGTCCATTTTAAATTCATTATACTACTTTAAATTGGTTATAAATCTCAGGTCCAATAATGGCCCAATAGACATTAGAAGTGTAAATTGGGCTTTCACGGACCAAGTCCACTTTGTATAGTTTTTGGGTTCTAAAACGCATCACAACCACATACACTTAATATTTCACGTTGGTCGGGTCTCGGGTCATCTAATCATCAGTATATAAATAAGTCCAAGATCCCCGACAAGTGGGTCCTACCGCGTCGGTTTAATAAAAATAATCACATTTTACGTTAATGAGTTATAATCCGTTTATTATAATTTTCCCGACATGTCCCGCTAATTTGTTCATATCTCTTGAACCCTACCTCATCTAAGTGTGTTATTTTTACCAAAATAATTATCAACACATTTACTTTACTGATTTTAATTCTAATTACCCCAAATTTATACTTACCATAGCTAATGTACAAATTTTATCACTTAGAAGAGTTGGCTGTTTTTGGGCAGCCAAACTCGTTTTCACCATTTTGGCCACCACTTCCAAACCATAAAGAATTGGTAAACCATCCGATTGATTCGAATTGTTCATGATTTTATTTACAACCTACAGTTTTACCTTTTTCAATGATTCTGAGTTTTTGTATGAGAAAACAGTCCGTCAAAACAGTATGTTCAGATCTAACTAGTTTTTACTATTTTGGCCACCATTTCCAAACCCTAAGGAATTGGTAAACCATCCAATTGATTCTAGTTCTTCATGATTTTATCTACAACTTTTAGTTTTACATAATCATAGGTCAGTACAAAATTTACGAGAAAACAGTCCATCAAAGCAGTATGTTCAGATTTGACTAGTTTTTACTATTTTGGTCATATTTTGCTTTCTATACTTCATCACGGGATGAGGCACCCGGGGAAATAATCACAAATCAGTTATCTATCTTAATATGTAAGTTTTCAGTATCCCAACCCACTGAGTTCGACCATATAATATGTTTTAGCTACTGTTCTAAAATTGTATACATCAAGTCATTAGTAGGGCTTGTTTAGCTTTATTTTAGTGTCAAAAACTCATATATAATGTCCCGATACTTATTAATCAATTTGTATATATATATATATATATATATATATATATATATATATATATATATATATATATATATATATATATATATATATATATATATATATATATATATATATATATATATATATATATATATTCAGAATATATGAGATCAAGAAAAATAAAAGGAATAATAAATAAGATTGAGACGTAGATCTTACGAGGCTTATCAAAGTCGTGGTACTAGGGAGTGATGCATGCAAGCAACCATCCAAGATCTTGTCAACACTTGATGTGACCACCATGCATGGATAGATCCGGACTAGATCTACAAGTTTCACTTGATGTAACCACCATGCATGGATAGATCCGGAGTTTTGGAGCATTTTTGGTCTTGGCCGGAAAAAAATGAAGGTCGCCGGAAAATATGGAGGTCGCCGGAAAAACACCACCGAAAAAGTTTTCCGGTGGAAGCCATTGATGAAAGCTTGAGAGCTTTTTGTAAGATGTGTATGTTTTTGCTTTGAATAAAATGAAAGAAATGAGGGTATTATTCCTTTTCCACCAAAACCATATAAAACAAAATGGCAACTAATTAATAGTTTAGGGTATATTTTGTAAGCGTTTTGTTTACTTTTGTACAATAAGCATTCTAGGATCGTTTGGACGACTTAACGGACGATTCAAGACACGAGACTTGCGCCATCGTTTTTAAAATCATTTTTCCAATAAAAATGAGTCCTTACTTCGTCGTGTTTGAAAAACATTTGCTATTACTTATTTAAATGGTCGTTTAATTATTTCTAGCTATTTCGGTTAGATTTCTCTATAAAGTAAAATGTAAACTCTATTACTCACGTTATTAGCAACGTTTTAAGATATAATGAAAAATACCATTTCTTCATATATTTTCAAAGTTTTAGTTTTGAATTGTTTCAACTATTATTTTTATTATTTTTGTTCAGTCCGTCTTTAAAACGTCGAAAGATACTACAAGTAACTAAATAATAATTATATAATTTATGAAATGTAAACGTAAAAATTTTAAATTTCTCGGTTCATAAACTAAAAGAAAATATTCAAAATAAATTTGAATTTAGCTAACACGATCTTCGTTAAATTATCGAAAATAAATAACAAGTTTCGTAAATGTTTGAAAAATCTTAATTTAAACGTTGGTCAAAATTTTCGGGTTGTTATATTATGATTTTGACTTTTAGTCATTATGTAGCATAAGAGTGATTGTGGAAATGTTTCTTTCATTTTGAATATAGGTACTAATCATGTCTATGGAAACTCGAACAGATCACGAGAAAAGTAGAGAATACATGTCTATTCTCTCTAAACGTGTCAATCTCGTTCTCTCAAAAATTATCTTAGATCGTTTGAAACTCGTTGCTTTCATGAAGGACGTTTTGTTCCTCCTAACCTTCTAGGTCTTGACTTCACTCGTTTCTTTTTCAAAACTATTGGCTTTGATTGTTTGTTTGACATTGATGAGCAAATATTTCCCTCTTTTCTCATGGAATTCTTCAGCTCATTCACTCTAATGTGCATCAATAATGGTTTATCAATAAGATTTTCCATCAAGGGGAAAATCATTGTATACACTCTTGAAGAATTTGGAAAAATTCTCAAGGTACCATACAATGGTCAATGTAGGTTCAGCGATGCTTGGAGTATTGACTCTTTAGAATCGGCCCCTATTGATGTGCATTATGTAACCGAGTTACCTTCACCTTCGATTATTTTATATGCCATTACAAAACCTCCATCCACTTCTTGGTAAACTTCAAGGAGTAATTCGTGATCTCACTCCTTGTGAATTACTCACTAGCGAACTTAATGATTTTATGATCCCTTGGGCCGAAATCATTAGGGAAAATGCAATGTGTTTGGATGGTAATCGCAACTTTGTGCCCGCTTGTCTCGCACATATGTTGTATTTTGTTGCTACTTCCACTCCATATAATCTTGCATTTTTCATAGCTAGAAGAATCAACTACGTTCTCTTTGAGTCTAACTGGAGTCTTCCTTTTGCTATGCTTCTCTATCGCCTTCTTAGAAGAGTTCTTCTTGACTTTCCACCTTTAGATGCATCATCTTTTTGCTCTGTTGATCGTGTTATGCTTTACGTTGAAGGGAACCTTGCACTTGAGCCTAAGAATGATTCAAACAAAGATGAAAATGATCATCAAGTTGGTGACTCTTCTCTTGGTTCTTGTTACTCTTTGTCATCTACTATTTATCATTTGTCTTCTCTAGACATTGATTCCGATTATCAATTTTACCTTAATTATCGTCTTCTAGAGAACTTAAGAAAGGGATCAAGACAATGAATAAATGCTCATGGATGATTTTGTAATAGAATTTATGATCCTCTGTTGATGCCATTATTGTTGTTTAGACTTATTTATGTTTCATGCTTTTAGACTTTGGTTTGTAGCAATAATATTTTGTGTTTGGATTGCTTAATATTTTAATCCTTAATGTGTTTTTGTGATCGTTGTTTCATTCACATGTATTTGTGCTTATTATGTGTTTGTTAGCTATTTAGATTTTGGTTAGTAATCTACTTTGGCTTGTTAATCCTTTGTCAAAAATCTGGCTGTTGAAAATTGTTGGAAGACACTCTTTTCATGTCCTCTACCCGCGGTACTCTAAACCTGGGCGGTTTTTTATCAATAAAGAACTGCGGCCCTATTTAAGGTATCGTAGGTACAGACCATGATGGCATCTTTTGCTTTGCACTGTTTTCACTTAATCTGTGTAAACATTGATGAAATTTTTGCTAAAAACCATCTTTTTCTCATTTTAGCCTACCTAATCTCATTATTCATAAAAATGAATTTTAACATATTACTAGTTTGGATCACTCCATCTCCTTCTTAATCCTCTCTTGGTTTTCTTTCCTTTTCATCCTCTAAACCTTTCTCTAAACCTAGACACACAACCATGATGTCCACAAGATCCTCAAACTTTTCCAAACACTTAAAAACCAAAAGAAACCTTAACGCTCTGTTCTCGAGTTGTTTTTTAAAAGAATAGAAAGGGAAGGGACAGGAAAGGAAGAGGAAGGGATGATATTAGGAAAGGAGCATGTGGACTATTTATGTTCTCCGGTTTATTTTTTTAGATGGAAGGAAAAGAAATGAACCAAACATAATTACAAAATTACCCCAATTTTCAATGAATACATAATATTACTTGGACAGCTTGTTTGTACGGTTTGTGTCTCGTTTTTTTGCATGTAGTTCGTGTCTCGTCTTTTTGTCAATGCAAACAGTATGCTCTTTAAACATTGTTTTGCTTAAAAGAATTTAAGTACTTGCGTATCAATTATAATAAACAATTAGATATTCTAATCATCTAGTTAATAAAATACGTAATACATATGAAAATGAGTGCAACAACAGTTGATATAGTTGGTTATATAACAACTATACAATTTATATATTCTTGTGATTAGGCATATTTATTTATGATCTACAAGGTATAGTTTTTAGTATGCTAGTAGTTGACCTACAGGAATGTTTTTAGCTTTTCATTAAACCCAAACAACAAGTAACACAAGCCTACAGAATGGTATTACAATTGTTTTAACTGTTATAGGATACAAAACAAACTTAGACTAATCATGGACATTATAGAATGGTATTACAATTTTATTTTTCTTGTGCTAGAAGTTTACTATTGTAATTATTATATTTGCAATAGTTTGCTAACAAATTCGATGAGTATAATCTCATAATAAGTAATAATAATTAACAAGATATACATGTATAATGGTTAACATGAATCTAGTTTGAGCTTAGTAATAATAAGTAATAATAGTTAACATGAATCTAATATGAGCTTAATATGTAGAATACATATATGACATCCCAGAAGGTTGGAAAGAAAGACTAGTATCAAATGTCGAAAAGGGTACTAATGGGACAGATAGCAAATTCTATAACCCCAAAAAAGAATAGAAAAAGAATACTTAACTTTTCTTTGCGGGTTAAGACAGTTAGTTACTAAAAGAAGCCGTTTTAAATAACCTTGCGCTATCAGAAGTTAATTTGCAGGATTTAATATCGGATGCGGATAGTGTGAGTGCAGAAAGGATGATAAAGGGCAAGTTTATTATGTGTATGAGATTGATGGTCCGAGTGCGCATGGTTTTTGTGCAGGATTTAATTATATCAGATGGTTTCATAAACAGGCCAAAATACATAAATATAACAACTGATGTTAAACACTAGTGACTAGAGACATGTTATATTATTGTTATCATATTCAGACACCAAGAATATATAGTACGATGATAACCTCTTCAATATTGCAATTCATAATCCAATCCAAGTCACAAAATAAGTTATATACTAGTGGCTAGAGACAAAATAAACAAGTAACAAAAATGTTAAGCTAACAATATTTACCTGTTGATAGTTGTTGATCGTTCAAAAACTGTTGCTTTTTTTATACCGTCACTTTTGGAACTAGGGTTATGAGAATGATGAAGTACGTGCATATAAAAATAGGGATACAAATGTAATTTAGCAAAAGCCCTTGTTGTAATCACATGCTTTCCCTCCTGATCATCCCAAAATTGGACGGATTAACTTTATACATAAAACGCCCATGCCTTCCATTCCTTTCCCCTTCCCGTCCTCTACCCTCCCTTCCTAAAAAAACTTGAGAACACAAAAAGTTTATGATTTCCATTCGTTTCGCTTTCCATTCTTTTAAAAAAAACTCGAGAACAGAGTGTAAGATTAAGATTAAAGTGACTAAACAAGGTTCTTCATCTTATCTTACACCTAAGAATGAGATTACTCCAATTCTCATTTCTTCATCACCTTCACCACCTCTTGCTCCATGCAAGACTAGTTCAACTCATGGTACTAACCATTCACATGGTTCTAACTCTTCTTCATTCCAATATAGGATGAATGAGTTGTCTTCCTTTTTTCACTCCAAGTCCTCTCTTGGATGTGAACCCTCAACCCCTCCAAAGCATTCCCATTGAGAATGACTTTGTTGAGCCTTTGGTGACTTCTCCTTTCACTCCACCAAATTCACCCATTTCACCATTGGACACCATGCCACCACCTCCTCCCTCTAACACTCCACTCTTGGGTGTTCCTATATCTCACTTCATGGGTGATACTTACTTCTTTGGTTTCCTAGAAGCTTATGGCTCTAATTGTCCATGTTGCCTCTACAACAACTACATAATTCAAAACCTAAGAATGGAGATTTTTGGTCTTCATAGAAGGTTGCAAGATTTCTTGTTGACCTTGTTCACCAATGCTCCTCCTCCTAAGAGATGAATGATGATTTTCTTAACAAATGTTTTTAATGAAAATCAAGCCAAGTAAGACTACCAAATCAAGAACTAGATTACCTAACTTTGTAGTAGTTAGTTGTTATTTCATTTCTTCTATTTCCTTTCTCTTCATGAGTTTTTTCATAGAGATGTTTAATAGATTAATCCTTTGTGTGTTTCAACCTTTGTGCTCACACTAATCAACTTTAATTTAATTAAATTTGAACCTTAATCTATTACAACCTCTAAAACTTGACTAAAAATTGGTTCAAAATGTTATCTATATATTTTGTCACCCTTTTTCAAGACACTCTTTGTGAGTGTGTTTCTCTTTGTGCAAACAAAGCATAATCTAGTGCTAATATAGGTAAAAATCCAAGATTTGCAAATTTTTGAAAGAGTCTTATTTTTTCTCAAAACTTTGTAAAATTGAGTTTTCAAGTCCACTGTATGCGGCTCAGTAAAAGTCGCACGGTTCTTTATATTTAAAGAACCGCATGTTCATTTAAAGAACCGCGGACAGCAAGCCAATTTTTGGCTCATTTTGGTCTTTCTTCTTTAACCATAGTCTTTTTCAAGATTCTTTGTTTGCTAATTTTGGTTAAACATTCATTGAAACCTTTTGTTTTCATTTCAAATATTTGCCTTGTCTATTTTCTTTAAATCTTCTTGTTTTGGGAGTTCTTCTTCTCATCCCACACAATGTCTACATCTTCTAAACCTATCCTTGACACTTCTTTTTCACTCTCTTCTAAACCCAAAGCTTCTTCTTCTAAGCTTTCCAAGAAACCGAAAATCTCAGTTTGACCCATTTGGATAAAGAAGAACAAGGATCATCATGATTCCTCTTCTCCCAAACTTTTCAAGAATCCTTTTTTCTCTCCAATTGAGTATTGGAATGAGTCTTACTCTATCAATCTAATTACCTGAGAAAAAGAAATTCTTCCACCACCACCTAAATCTTTCAACACTCTCAATTAAATGACCTCTCTTCTTTCCCTAACCTCACTAGTCATTGTGAAAAACTCTCTTATCCACCTTCTCATTCTCTTTCTCCACCTTTGAATCTTGATGGTCCTCCCCCATCAAACGACTTTGTTTTGCATCATGGAAGCTCGTATGCGTGTTGTCGATTTCAACAAATTGAACTTGCTCATGTGTATGACAAGCTAAATTTTCTTGAATTTCTTCTCATTCGACCTCCTCCCAAAGTATTGGTTCCCGTGAACAAATCTTAGAATGATGCCTCGTCGTCTTCATTTAACAATTGAAGCACACTTTGTGTTTTAATTTCTTGAGTCAAAAATAAAAACCTAAGCATTATTGGAAGACTATCTTTAGTAGATTAGTTATGCTTATGTTGCTTATTTTCTTATTTGTTGTTTTAAATATTCTTGTTTTGTACTTGAATATTTTCTTTGTGTGATTTTTCATATTTTTGTAATATGAATGTTATGTGTGTTACCTCATTTCCCGCTAACACTTTATCACACACATTTTAAGAGTTGATTATGGTTAATCTTTACAATTGCTTTTGGATGATTTCAACAATTCTAAATGTTCAACCTTTGACATAATATTTTTACACTTGGCATGGATGTTTCTTTTCTACCTCTATTCCATCCAATTGTGTTACTTCTAATTTGATATTTCTTTTCTTCCTCCCTCTCAAGTTATCTAGTAGGTAGTGACTATACTATATACATTGGTGTTTCTTTTCTCTCTACTAACCTTTGTATGATGCTTGTCACCTTAGCTCATCTACTTGGTGCCCCAAGCTAGGGGGTAAGCACCAAGGGGGAGCTCTAGCCGAGTCCGTTTCTTCTCTTCTTCAAAGAGTTGTGTTAACCTTTTTGCTTCGACAAAGATGGAGAAATGATAGTGATAAACTCGTCAATAATTTGAAAAACTTTTGTTTTTAAATAAATGAGATTATAGTTTGTCGTTATCAGAAAAGGGGATATTGTTAATGCATTGATGCCTAAAATTAGTGTTATCTTTCTTAGTTTTGATCACGACCAATTATAAAGATATTTATCGTTAAAAATAATCGAAAGACAAATTATTTGACAAACACTATCATCAAGGTAATAATCATTAAGTCTTACACAAACATAACTTAATCATGTTTAGTGATCATAAAAAGTGATTAGCCTAAAACTTACATTTTGTCAAATGTGACAAAAAAATTTTAATAAACTTTCTTTTTAAGAATATATATTATTAAAATGGAAAATCCAAATTCGAACATAGAATATTCCAAATGTCATAGGAATATCCTTTGAAGGTAATTTTTACCTCGGATATTACTTTCCCGCTAAAAGACAAAAGGGAGCGAGTCTACTCCCCACGGTTCCTTAAATGGTTATGTGGTTCTCTAGTGCTAAAGAACCGCAGGCACAATTAAGGAACCGCAGGCAGATAGCCGTTAGCTTTTGTCTCCTATAAATAGTGGATCAAATCTACACTTTCCAAAAACTTTTTTGGACATTCCTTCTGCCTTCTTTCTCTTTTCTAAATCCTAATCAATATTAAATGATCACTTAATGTGTTAAGAATGTTTACTTATGATTATCCTCTTGATCCCCTTCTTTATCTTGTCCAAAAAGAAGATCACTCACACACTTGTGATGTGATTAGCCTTGATGAAGATCATCTTTCCTTAAAGATCTAGTCATGTTCATCATTTGTTTTATGTGTGTCTTGTGTAGATCCAATGTATTTTTGTATACTTGGATTAATTTTGTTAATCCAATGTATTTGTTAATACTTGGATTAGTCTTGTTTAAATCCAATGTATGTGTGTATAATTGGATTTGTCTGGTGTAGATCCAAGTTACATGTGTATACTTGGATATGTGTTATTTAGTTGTAATTGTTGTGTGTTAGTTCTCACTAAACTATAAAATGATGTGTGTATGTGTCTTGTGAGTTCTCACTTAGCTTCAAAGTGAAGAGTCGTGAAAATTGGTTCTAGCTTTCGATTAGAACTAGACATCTAGCCTTGTGTCGGAAAATGGTAAAGTAGGCAACGTTGTAAAGATTGGTTCTAGCTTTCGATTAGAACTCGACATCTAGCCTTGTGTCGGAAAATGGTGAAGCAGGTGACGTGTGTATATTGGTCCTAGCTAAGATTAGGTCACGACATTTAGCTTAGTGTCGGAAAATAATGTAAGCGACGTTGTAAGGTTTTCTCCGCCAAGAAGGGAGCTTGTGGATATAGTGGAAATCTCGAGTAAGGTGTACTCGAGGAGTGGAGTAGGAACGAAGGTAGAGCTTCGTTGCCGAACCACTATAAATCTTGGTGTCTCCCTATTAGGTTTCCTCTTTCCCTACTCTTTACATACTTTCATTATTACATTGCATACCACTACTACTCATCATTGTTAATGCATTAGAATTGAATCTCATCATTATGAAACTAGCCTTCAAGTAAAAGATAGTTTTGAGACAAACCTAATTGAAAGAAATTTTAATTAGGACATAAATTAGATAGAAACTATTCAATCCCCCCCCCCCCCCTTCTAGTTTCTACATCATTCAATAATCATTACAGATACCTATTTTCACATTAATACAAAACAATCATCAAGTGTTTACACAACCCAGTAATCATACCCATCATTACCTCTAATAATCATATGATCCTACTTTGATCATATAATGAAACACCAATTTAAGCGTAAACCATTAAACGGGCATAACCCCTATACCCTTAACCGTCTTTAGTCATAAACAAAACCTTTTAATTAATATATGATCATCATGATCATAATCCAAAATCACCAATTCATCCTCAATTCGTTAATCATTCTTCACCACTTATCATTAACACTTTATATGTTAGTTTAAAAACACAATTACCCCAAACCCCCAATTTGGGTGTATGAACCCTAGTTCATAATTCTTAATTAGGCACTACATAAGATACTTACATGGTGTGCAATGACTAATATAGAGTCAACACAAGCTAGAAACACAATCCTTCCTACAAAATTGGCATCAAGACCATGTTTTATCCTTCCTTCTTGCTTGTGTCATCACACACAAACACCTAAACATATGTGGACCCTTTTGGAAAGCGAGTAAAGTTCTATCTATTTATTAGCTAAAAGTTTGGCCATTTGACGCTTTGGTCCCCTATAGTATTAATCATTCTTAAATGTGACACATGAAACTTTCTCTTTATTATCTCTTTTTGCTTATATTAATTTATTTTAGGTCTCTTTCAGTATCGATATAATCAACATTTAGTTTCCTGTTTTAGCATTCAAAGACTATGTGTTCTTTCTACATCCTTTAGTACAAAAAGAGAAAGAACTACTTGTCGTAGTTTTTGCTTTCAACAAATTTCGATCCTATCTCGTGTTATAAAAAACGATTGTATTCACCGATCATTCCGCGTTGAAATACTTATTCTCTAAACAAGATGCTAAGCCACGTCTTATTAGATGGATTTTACTACTCCAAGAATTTGACATTGAAATTCAAAATAAGAAAGGAGAAGAAAACGTCACAGCCGATCATTTGTCGCGACTTGAAAATCCAAACATGGAAGAGTTAAGGGATGAAGATATCGATGATTATTTTCCCGATAAAACTCTAATGAAAATCTCTATGGATGAATCTCTGTGGTTTTAGATTTTTCAAATTACCCCGTTGGAAGAATTCTAAGAAAAGGTTTAACCTATCACCAACGATGTAAATTTTTTTCCGATCTTAAACACTATTTATGGGAAGATCCCTATCTTTTAAAGATGGCATAATTAGGAGATGTGTTTATGGTGCGGAAACAAGAAAGATTCTTGATGAATGTCATCATGGCCCTACTGGGGGACATTATGGTCCTTCCACCACCGTGAAAAAAGTCTTTGATGCTGGTTTCTATTGGTCAACAATTTTTAAGGAGGCTCATACTCTAGCCAAAATTGTGATGCTTGCCAATGTACTGGTAGCCTCTCACGAAGAGATGAGATGCCTCAAAACAGCATCCAAGTTAGCGAAATATTTGATGTATGGGGAATTGATTTCATGGGGCCCTTTCCCAAATCCCATAAGTTCGAATATATCTTAGTCGCTATTGATTACGTGTCCAAATGGGCAGAAGTCGAGGCTTTACCCACGAATGATGCACGAGCCGTAATCAATTTTCTAAAAAAGCTTTTCTCTCGGTATGGAATACTGAAAGCTTTAATTAGCGATCGATGTCCCCATTTTTGTAACAAACAAATGGAGAAAATCTTAAAGTGTTATGGAGTCACCCATCGCTTTGCCACTGCGTATCATCCATAAACGAGTGGACAAGTTGAAAATACCAATAGAGCCTTAAAACGAATACTCAAAAAACGGTTAAGGACAATCCTTCCGTTTGGTCAAGGAAACTTGACGACGCTCTGTGGGTATTTCGAACAGCTTATAAAACACCAATTGGCACAACACCTTATCGTTTGTTGTAAGGTAAAACGTGCCACATGCCCTTCGAAATTGAGCACCGTGCTTATTGGGCATTGAGAAGCTGTAATCCCGATCTCAAATTCGCTGGAGAAAACCGATTCTTGCAATTGCATGAACTCGATGAATTAAGACTTCAAGCCATGAGAATTCTAAATTGTACAAAGCACGTGCCAAATCTTATCATGACAAAAAACTTAGAATCCGAAAAGAATTCAAGAAAGGTGACAAAGTTCTCTTGTTTAACATGAGATACAAATTCAAATCCCCAAAGCTTAAACAAAAGTGGTACGGTCCTTTTATAGTTAAACATGGATACACGTCCGGTTATATTGAATTATATGACAATAATGGAGGAAGCTTCATTGTTAACGGACACCGTGTTAAACTATATCATGATGAGTGGAGTGAACATTTTCCACTCGATAAAAATAACGAAAACTAAAAAGAACTATGAGTCAGGCTGATGACTCAATAATAAAATAAGCGCTTCTCAGGAGGCAACCCGTGTGTTTTAAATTTTCATTTTTAAGTGTGATTTTCCTTTTAAAATAAATTCATGCTTACACCCCATAATTTTTAACCAATGTTTTGCTTAAGTGTGAGGGGGTGTAGCATGCGTCACTTTTATAAAAAACCTATAAAAACAAAAAAAATAGAGTGTTTTTTGTGTGTTTTATCTTTTTTGTAGGTACCGCAAGTTGAAGGCGAAGACAAGACTCATGTGTATTCTTTATAAAGCATGATATACCCGTGGTTCTGGTTTTTCTCTTATTCCCTAACTTTTGTTCAGTTTCATCACATTGAGGATAATGCTAAACTTAAGTGTGAGAGGTTGTAGGGAAATCGAGAAAAAGATGCTTAATTGCTATATTTTTGGGCTATTTTAAAATTTTATGTTCTTGTTCCCTCGTAAATAAAAAGTTTCAAGCAAAATGTATATAAATAATTAAGAAATTATCCAATCGGTAATTTTTTAAGATTTGAGATATATTTTGTGTTAAACTTACCCAAGTCAAAGTCTCATATAATAGTAGAAGAAAAATTCAAAAAAAAATTAGGAGAAAGTTGCAAGCTCTATGTTTGTCAATACAACATGAACTTTGTAAGTATGTTGATCCATGGCTAGGAGTTTTAGCCAAGAAAAAAGAAAAAGAAAAAAAAGTCAAAAAGACAAATAAATAGCCAATGAGCTATAATATTATGAAGTTGAAGGAAGAAGAAGGACTAAAAGGTATCGATTAGCCAATGTGCTAAGCCGTGATACATGTTGCTTCAATTCATATGTTGCTAGTGTGATACCCAGAAACCGAGGTCACTTATTTTACCCTAAATTACAAATATTTTTGAAATTTTTAAGAAATTTCGTTTATTATATATTTAATCGTTTTAGTTGAAACCGATGTTTGAGGTCGTAATCTTGACGATTGACGATTTAAGAAAGACGATGACAACTACGATCCCGACGGATGCCCAATTTTCATGTTTTATTGTCGCTTTATCGATATTATAATTTTTCGAGAATTTTATTTTTGATTCATATTAAGTAGAGCCGGGTGCGTTTTATTTCTTTCCGGGTGCGTTTAAATTGTTCTAAAAGTATTTTTGAGTGTTCGGGATGACCGCCGACTCCCACAACATTTTCAAAGTCGACTAATGAGTCGTTTCCCGCAAAGTAATGGTGTCGTTTAAATGTGAGGCCAAAAGAATACTTAAATTTCACAAAAGGCCCCTCTAATTTTACAAAAAGGGGGATGAACACACACACACAAAATTCATTTCAAAAAAAACCCTCACCCACTCCTTCTCCTTTGGCCGTCGGCCATCCCCACCACCACAACCACAAAATATTTTTTTCTTGTTTTTGATTAATTCCAAGTTTAGACCACCTCTTTAAATTCATTTGTAAGTGTTTTAACATAATCAAATCCAACATGCATTAACATGATTTTTCAAAAATTAAAAGATTTTTCAAAAGTTTGATTTTGTGTAATTAAACTAAATGCATGTTTAATTGATGTTTAGATTAAGCTAATTCATCATTTCAATTAACCAAAATAAGATTGGTTTGGGGGTTTTGATCACCAACACCCCACGGCCAAATAGGGGTGTTTGGTGGATCATGGTGTTTGATGTATTTGGTTATGGGATTATGTTTCAGGTTGTGTTTTAGGTGTTTTCAAATGGGATAAACACATTGCATGTATGATTTGGTAAATGGGTTTTTGAGTGTATTTGATATTCTAGGTGTTAGGGACTGATTAAGGTGTTTATGAGTGGTCATGAGTGGTTAAGTTAGGGCTAGGTGTCGTTAAAATGGTTTGGAAACAAGTGCTAAGGTGATTTTGAAGTAGTAATTTTTAGGCAGATTGTTTAAGGGCATTTTTGAAAATCTTAAGTCTAAATACAGGTCATAAACATAGGATGTAGTTGTAGAGCTTTGTCTTAGCTTCGATTTGGTATATGAAAGAGCTTACGACTCCTAACGAGTCAAAAGTTATGATATTTTGAAAGTTCGTGTACCGGGAGATGAGAAATCAACATAATCCGAAATTGTGTTTGGTTTTAGGTCAAATCCCGGAGACCATAGATAGAGTTTGTTAAATGATTGAAAGTTGGTTTTTGGTTTCAAACCTGCATTTGTGAGTCTATTTTTAGACTTAGGATTCAAAATAGCTAATGGTGTCTTTTAAATGGGTCAAACAAGTCCAACATGGTCAAAGTGTAAAATCAGTCCTAAAAGTTCATGTTTAGAAATGTATGGGTAATGGGTCATAAAAGTGAAAAAATTTTATGGGATTTAAAATGAGTTTTCTACAGGTCATAAGGTATTTTTACAAATTTTATTGAATTTTATATAAGTGCTTAAGACATAGAAAACAGCCCATACTTTTGGTAAGTATCGGCGAAATCGTAAAATGGGTAGTAACTTTAATAACATAGATGAATCGTACAAATCTAGTAAGAACTACTTGTTTGGTTTTGGCGTGAGTTTGTAATTATGACAATTGACTAATATGTATGTATTATACAGTACTTAAAGTTATATAAATGAGTTGACTCATTACGCGTTATTTGTTAGGTGTTAAATTTCCCGGGCATCCTCATCGTCAGTGATCGTCATCCGATACGTCGACTACTTCTATATATAAGGTGTGAATTTATAGCCTCGCTCTTTATTGTTTTTAAATGGTTGTTACCCGCGAGGGGAATGCATGCTATTTCAAATGAAACGAACATATGTCATGAATGATTGTTGGACCCGAAAGTTGCCTAAATTGTGTTGAGTACCTAGTTGCATAAGACCCTATATTCATGAACTATTAACTATTGTTTAATCCTTGTGTGGATTGAAAATAGCCGCTTATACAATTGATAGTACTATGGGGTTGACGACCCTATCCGAGACGAGGGCTCATACGTTGAGTACCCCCTGCGGACGGATAACTTGTGATAAGAAATAAGGTATAATTGCAACTAATGCCTTTAGAAGGGGCACTGGTTTCATCTTAATCATGTCGGTAAATATACGCGGGTGATTGAGTTAACAGATTAGTGTCATGAGCTTAAACACAATTGTAATAACCTTGATAATATATTGTTTGATCGACAATTCTATGAATGATCGTGATTGGTTTTATATACTTATGTTCAAAATATGATTGTAAAACCTATGAATTCCACTCAACATTATTTGTTGACCCCTTTAAGCATGTGTTTCAGGTAATCGATGAGATGGTAGCAAGGAGCATGCTAGGATGAATGTTGTTGTGGCTTGGCGATCTACCTAGTCTTTCCTCCCTTTTCATAACTTAAACTTTTTATGTCATGTCATGTAAACTTGTAATGTATTTTGGGTTGAGATTCAGTGGGGACCAAAACGCGACTCTGTGTTGTATTAACTTTGGGGTTTGGGAAGCGGTAGACAATGTTGTTTTTAACAATGGTTAATTAATGTTTAAATTCCTACGTCTCTTTGAGTCGTTCGAAATAGCTTGTGTGTGATGATAACTGCCTAGAACCTAAATGTTGTAGTTCCGCTGCGCATAGCATTTGTGGGGGTGTTAGAGATTGGTAATCAGAGCCATGAGTTATAGAGAACTAGGTCGTTTTGAAAAATCCTAAACTATAACTTTTGGTGTCGTAAGAAATTGTCCAAGCACACAACTAACCTGCATGGCTCCGGTAAGGTTTACTTTTAGTATTGATGGTATAGATGTATCCCTTTTAAATTGAATGAATGTATGAGTATTTATTACGTAAATACTGAACTACTATATGTAAACGTTGAAATTGTACGTGGAGTACTCGATACTGTAATTCTTGTATTGCATATGCATGAGCATCATATTATCGCATTTTGGGCATGTGTACCACCTTTGCATTGCATTTGCATGCATATATTTATAAATATTGAATAATAATCTTACGTACCCTCCAAAATTTTCTGTTATTACAGAGATGGCCGAGGTACCGCCTAACGGAAATGGAGACGAATTTGTCGTGGGATACGAAGGGGGACCGTTTCCTCCGAACCCGCCAAATGATGACAATGGATGAATAGCTCAAGAAGAAGCAATAGAGCCGGCAAATGACAGTGATGAAAGTGATGTAGACAACTTCAGTGTTAGTGACGATGGTGGAGAGGATCCTGAGGAGGAGGATCCGGTGGACGACGGAATTCCAGCAAATGTCGTCGGTCAGACCGAGCCCATTTGTTTCAATCTCCAAACTCACCAAAAGGATACGAAGTGCCTCCAACAGACCGTTATGATCAGCAACCTATTCGTCCCCCAATGGATATTTGTAAGGATTATCTGAGGACTGTGTCGGGGTTTGTTCGGGTAAGTAATGAGTTTGGTGCGGAATCCAGTGCTGCAGCTAGATCGCGTTCTCTTCATGAAAATGTTGCGAAAGTTTATTTTCCAAGGCCAAGGAATTATTGGGAATCTGAAAATTGTTTGAGAAGGATGGATAGGCTAATGTACGAACGTTATGTGGTGGATACTAGAGTGATCAAAAGGTTTGACGAGAATGAAAGAGCACATCAGAAATTATTGGCAAGGACTACAAGGGCTGAGTTCGATGGAGCATTGAATAAGAGTGATATTAACAGTTTGAGATCGATGATAGCAAATTTGAGTGCAAGTCTTGAGCGGGTTAAGGAAGACCAGGCTAGGTCGGTTAGGATGCAGAGTTGGGAGCACCGTGTTAGATCATCCCTGCCACAAGATTGGAGATTTGTGGATGACTCTGAGCTGGAGGCTAATGATTTCATGGTTCAACCACCCGTCAGGGGTGAGTGTGTCACTTTAGGGAATCAGGTAGCATCGGAGTTTGGATCTACTTCTAGAACGAAGAGGGTGACTGAATGTGGGCCGAGTGACAAAGGGAAGAGAAAGATGGACGAGGAAGAAGAAGACAGTGACGAAGAGCCCGAAGAGGATGAAGAAGAACCACCGTCCAAGAAGTCATGTGGATCACCACGTGGCTAGTTACTTGTATTTTATTTTATCTTTTGATCGTTGTAATCGAACTATTTTAGACTCATGTATGATGGTATTGTGATGAAAACTTGATAACTTTAAGTTTGTTGGTGTATGGTTGTAGTGGCATTACTTGTCACAGATTTTGGTTGATCTATCAATGCAATCCATGTTTACCTTTCATAATCTATGATAAGTCTTGAATTTGCTCTTTTGTGATGTGATTGATGAATATTAGTAACCTTGTCGTTGATGTGTTGTTGTACTTATATTATGTCTTGAAAGATAAATCCTTCTTAATCTTGATGTGTATACTTACTTTGTTTTCTATTTCCCTGTCATTGCAGAGAGGTGTAATTGAGACTTCACCATGCCTCCAAAGTTGACAGCTAACCGTGTGAACACTATGATTCAAGAGGCAATCGCCAATGCTCTTGAGGCAGATCGTGCAAACCAAAACCAAGGTCAAGGTGGAAATGTGGAAAGACAACAAGCCCCTAGGGAGTGCTCTTATGTCGGTTTTGTGAAATGTGGTCCCACACAGTTTCGTGGTACCGGTGGAGCTTTGGAACTCCGTAGATGGTTGAAGAAGATTAAAAGCACTTTCGAAATCAGTGGGTGCTCTGAGGCAAAGAAAGTTAAATTTGCAGCTGCTACTTTCCTCGATGATGCTTTAAGCTGGTGGAACGACCAGGTGGCTACTGTCGGATTAGTGGTAGCAAATGGAAGAACTTGGGCTGCAACCAAGGCACTTTTGACTAAGAAGTTTTGTCCCGAGGAAGAGGTGGGTCAGTTAGAGGACGAGTTGAGGCACTTGTCTTTGAAGAATAATGACATCACTGCTTATACAAGGAGGTTTAATGAGTTAAGCCTATTGTGTCCTGATGCTTTCGCCGATGATCGAAAGAAGATGAAACAATACATCAAGGGTCTATCGAGCAACATTAAGGGTGAGACTACTTCGTCAAAGCCCGGATCATTTAATGAAGCCGTCCAAATGGCTCATGCATTGATAGATGTTAAGTTGCAAGACAAGAAAGATTACATTGCTGCGGGAAACAAAAGGAAATGGGAAGCTGCCCAGGTGAATCAATCGCAAGGTCAGAATCGTGGGGGTAATCGTAACAACAATCAAGGACAGAATCGTAACCAGTAGTTCAACCAAAGAAGGAATGATGGGATGAGAGCTGCTACTGCCCCTAGAGGAGTTAAGGTCAATCCTCATTGTGGTCGTTGTAACTTGTACCATATTAAGAATTGTCCTCCTGTATGTAGCAAGTGTGGGAAGGCGGGTCATAAAGTTGCAGATTGTCGATCTAGAGGTGTTGCTACAGGGGCAAATGCCACGAGGGTAATGGTTTGTTTTGGATGTGGAGAAAAGGGGCACAAGCAAGGAAACTGCCCGAAAGCTGGGAATAGGCAGGGTGGAAATAATGTTGTTGTTGTATACCGAGTAGGTACCGCTGATAAACCGCAAGGCCCGAATGTGGTGACCGGTACGTTTATACTTGACGCTCGTTATGCTAGTGTATTATTTGATCCTGGATCTGACAAAAGCTTTGTAGATGTAAAATTTAGTCGTCTTATCAATAGAGAACCGGTGATGCTAACGACTAACTATAATGTGGAATTAGCCGATGGAAAGATTGTTAGTACTAATTCTATACTAAGAGGGTGTACCTTGAAGTTAGGGAATTATGCCTTTGATATCGACTTAATGCCTATAGAGCTAGGATCTTTCGACGTGATCATTGGGATGGATTAGTTAATGGCTCATAGTGCGGTGATTGTTTGTGGAGCAAGGTTAGTCCAAATCCCGTTGAGGAATAGGGTTTTGACCGTGAAGGGTAATGAATGTACTTCTCGTCTGAAAGTTATATCTTGCTTGAAGATGATGAGGTATGTGGAAGAAGGATGCGATGTATTTCTAGCGCAGATTTCTAATGATGGTGATGTAGAGACAAAGTTGGAAGAGGTGCCTGTGATTCGAGAGTATCCAGAGGTTTTTCCTGATGAGTTGTTGGGTTTACCGCCCTCTCGTGAAGTGGAATTTCGGATCGATTTGATGCCAGGAGCTGCACCAGTTGCTCGTGCACCTTATCGATTGGCACCGTCAGAGCTGAATGAGTTATCTGATCAATTGAAAGTATTGATGGATAAGGGGTTTATTCGACCGAGCTCATCACCATGGGGAGCGCCTGTGTTGTTTGTAAAGAAGAAGGATGGGTCGTTTAGGATGTGTATCGACTATCGAGAGCTTAACAAATTGACAATTAAGAATCGGTATCCATTGCCGAGGATTGACGATTTATTTGATCAGTTGCAAGGTTCCTGTGTGTACTCAAAGATTGACTTGAGATCAGGGTATCATCAACTGCGAGTTAGAGAGAAGGATATTCCTATAACTACTTTTCGTACGCGATATGGACATTTTTAATTCTGAGTGATGCCTTTTGGGTTAACGAATGCTCCTGCAGTATTCATGGATCTTATGAATCGAGTGTGCAATCCGTATTTGGATAAGTTTGTCATTGTATTCATTGATGATATTCTTATTTACTCGAAGAGCAAAGAAGAACATGAGAAGCACTTGAGGACGATATTGGAGCTGTTGAAGAAAGAGAAGCTGTACGCGAAATTCTCCAAGTGTGAATTTTGGTTGCAATCTGTACAATTTCTTTGGCATGTGATTGATAGCGAAGGAGTTCGTGTGGATCCTGCCAAGGTAGAGGCAATTAAGGAATGGTCGGCACCGACAACGCCGACTGAAGTTCGACAATTTCTTGGTTTAGCTAGTTATTATCGGAGATTCATCGAAGGGTTTTCGTTGATTGCAAAGCCGTTGACCAAGCTTACTGAGAAGAATCGGGTGTTTGAATGGGGAAATGATGAAGAAATCGCTTTCAAAACACTTAAGGACAAATTGTGTTCTGCTCCGATTTTGTCATTGCCAGAAGGAATCGAAGACTTCATGGTTTATTGTGATGCGTCTCATAAAGGTTATGGAGCTGTTTTGATGCAGCGTGAGAAGGTGATTGCTTACGCGTCGAGACAATTGAGGAAGCATGAGGAAAACTACACTACGCATTATTTGGAATTGGGAGTCGTAGTTTTGCGCTGAAATTGTGGAGACACTACTTGTATGGGACTAAGTGTGTTGTATTCACTGACCACAAGAGTTTGCAACACATATTGGACCAGAAGGAGTTGAATATGAGACAAAGACGATGGGTGGAGCTACTGAGTGACTATGACTGCGAGATTCGCTACCACCTTGGCAAGGCGAACGTTGTGGCGGATGCACTTAGTAGGAAGGATAGAGAGAAACCTTTGAGAGTCAGAGCATTAGTGATGACTGAGGGTGTTGATTTGACAGGAACAATATTGAAGGCTCAATAGAAGGGATTGATGAAAGAAAATATTGGCGCTGAGAATCTGGGAAGACTGCAGAAACCTCTTTTTGTGGTAAAGTCAGATGGCCTAAGATATTTTGAGAATCGGATTTGGTTACCGCTATGTCTATCCGAGGAAGGAATGCCTGGAGTACGAGATTTGGTTATGAATGAGTCTCATAAGTCAAAGTACTCGATACATCCGGGAGCGGATAAGAAGTATCATGATCTGAAGAAAGTCTACTGGTGGCCGAATATGAAGGCAGAGATTGCTCGTTACGTCAGTAAGTGTTTGACTTGCGCGACAGTTAAAGCTGAACATAAGAGACCGTCTGGGTTTTTGGTACAACCTGAGATCCCAGAATGGAAATGGGAGAAGATCGCTATGGATTTCGTGACGGGTTTACCTAGAACTCCTAGTAGTTGTGATATGATTTGGGTAATAGTGAATAGGTTGACGAAATCTGCTCACTTTTTACCTATGAAGAAGACGGATAGCATGGAGAAACTTGCCAGTGTGTACGTGAAGGAGATTGTTTGTCGACATGGTGTACCTTTATCGATCATTTCGGATCGCGATAGCAGGTTTACTTCGGAATTTTGGAAATCTCTTCAACGTGCCATGGGCACCGAATTGAGTTTGAGCACGGCCTATCAGCCTGAAACTGATGGCCAAAGCGAACGAACCATTCAGACGTTGGAGGACATGCTCCGAGCATGCGTGATTGATTTCGGAGGAAGTTGGGAACGCCACTTGCCTTTAGTGGAGTTTTCGTATAATAACAGTTATCATGCGAGCATTAAGGCTGCACTATTTGAAGCGTTGTATGGGAGGAAGTGTAGATCTCCTGTGTGTTGGAGCGAAGTGGGAGAGAGTCAGTTGACTGGGCCCGAGATGGTTTTGGAGACGACAGAGAAGATAGTGCAAATTAAGAACCGTTTACTTGCTGCAAGAAGCCGACAGAAGAGTTATGCCGATAATAGGAGGAAACCGTTGGAATTTGAGGTCGGAGACATGGTCATGCTTAAGGTTTCGCCATGGAAGGGTGTGATACGTTTTGGGAAGAAAGGAAAGCTGAGTCCAAGCTATATTGGACCATTCAAGATCGTTAGACGAATTGGACCGGTAGCGTATAAGTTAGAACTGCCGAATGAGCTTAGTGCTATTCACGACATGTTTCACGTATCGAATTTGAAGAAAAGCTTGGCGGATAAGGAATTGGTGATTCCTTTGGACGAGATTCAGCTTGACGATAAAATGCATTTCGTATACGAACCAGTAGAGATTATGGACCGAGAGGTTAAGAGATTGAAGCACAGTAGAATTCCCATTGTGAAGGTACGGTGGAATTCTAGGCGTGGACCGGAATACACTTGGGAACGTGAGGACTTCTTCAAGGAGAGATATCCTCATCTGTTCCAGCGGCACGAAATGTGAGTATAAGAAGAGGCGAGCGCCGGGACGTCGCTCTCTTTAAGGAGGGGTGGATGTGATACCCAGAAACCGAGGTCACTTATTTTACCCTAAATTACGAATATTTTTGAAATTTTTAAGAAATTTTGTTTATTATATATTTAATCGTTTTAGTTGAAACCGATGTTTGAGGTCGTAATCTTGACGATTGACGATTTAAGAAAGACGATGACGACTACGATCCCGACGGATGCCCAATTTTCATGTTTTATTGTCGCTTTATCGATATTATAATTTTTCGAGAATTTTATTTTTGATTTGTATAAGTAGAGCCGGGTGCGTTTTATTTCTTTCCGGGTGCGTTTAAATTGTTCTAAAAGTATTTTGGAGTGTTCGGGATGACCCCCGACTCCCACAAAATTTTCAAAGTCGACTAATGAGTCATTTCCCGCAAATTAATGGGGTCGTTTAAATGTGAGGCCAAAAGAATACTTAAATTGCACAAAAGGCCCCTCTAATTTTACAAAAAGGGGGATGAACACACACACACAAAATTCATTTAAAAAAACCCCCCACCCTCTCATTCTCCTTTGGCCGTCGGCCATCCCCACCACCACCACCACAAAATCTTTTTTTCTTGTTTTTGATTAATTCCAAGTTTAGACCACCTCTTTAAATTCATTTGTAAGTGTTTTAACATAATCAAATCCAACATGCATTAACATGATTTTCTAAAAATTAAAAGATTTTTCAAAAGTTTGATTTTGTGTAATTAAACTAAATGCATGTTTAATTGATGTTTAGATTAAGCTAATTAACCATTTAAATTAACCAAAACAAGTTTGGTTTGGGTGTTTTGATCACCAACACCCCACGGCCAAATGGGGGTGTTTGGTGGATCATGGTGTTTGATGTATTTGGTTATGAGATTATGTTTAAGGTTGTGTTTTAGGTGTTTTCAAATGGGATAAACACATTGCATGTATGATTTGGTAAATGGGTTTTTGAGTGGATTTGATATTATAGGTGTTAGAGACTGATTAAGGTGTTTAGGAGTGGTCATGAGTGGTTAAGTTAGGGCTAGGTGTCGTTAAAATGGTTTGGAAACAAGTGCTAAGGTGATTTTGAAGTAGTAATTTTTAGGCAGATTGTTTAAGGGTATTTTTGAAAATCTTAAGTCTAAATACAGGTCATAAACATAGGATGTAGTTGTAGAGCTTTTTCTTAGCTTCGATTTGGTATAAGAAAGAGCTTACGAATCCTAACGAGTCAAAAGTTATGATATTTTGAAAGTTCGTGTACTGGGAGATGAGAAATCAACATAATCCGAAATTGTGTTTGGTTTTAGGTCAAATCCCGGGGACCATAGATAGAGTTTGTTAAATTATTGAAAGTTGGTTTTTGGTTTCAAACCTGCATTTTTTAGTCTATTTTTGGTCTTAGGAGTCAAAGTAGCTAATGGTGTCTTTTAAATGGGTCAAACAAGTCCAACATGGTCAAAGTGTAAAATCAGTCCTAAAAGTTCATGTTTAGGAATGTAATGGGTAATGGGTCATAAAAGTGAAAACATTTTATGGGATTTAAAATGAGTTTTCTACAGGTTATAAGGTATTTTTACAAATTTTATTGAATTTTATATAAGTGCTTAAGACATAGAAAACAGCCCATACTTTTGGTAAGTATCGGCGAAATCGTAAAATGGGTAGTAACTGTAATAACATAGATGAATCGTACAAATCTAGTAACAACTAATTGTTTGGTTTTGTCGTGAGTTTGTAATTATGACAATTGACTAATATGTATGTATTATACAGTACTTAAAGTTATATAAATGAGTTGACTCATTACGCGTTGTTTGTTAGGTGTTAAATTTCCCGGGCATCCTCATCGTCAGTGATCGCCATCCGTAACGTCGACTACTTCTATATATAAGGTGTGAATTTATAGCCTCGCTCTTTATTGTTTTTAAATGGTTTTTACCCATGAGGGGAATGCATGCTATTTCAAATGAGACGAACATATGTCATGAATGATTGTTGGACCCGAAAGTTGCCTAAATTGTGTTGAGTACCTAGTTGCATAAGACCCTATATTCATGAACTATTAACTATTGTTTAATCCTTGTGTGGATTGAAAATAGCCGCTTATACAATTGATAGTACTATGGGGTTGACGACCCTATCCGAGACGAGGACTAGTACGTTGAGTACCCCCTGCGGACAGATAACTTGTGATAAGAAATAAGGTATAATTGCAACTAATGCCTTTAGAAGGGGCACTGGTTTCATCTTAATCATGTCGGTAAATATACGCGGGTGATTGAGTTAACAGATTAGTGTCATGAGCTTAAACACAATTGTAATAACCTTGATAATAGATTGTTTGATCGACAATTCTATGAATGATCGTGATTGGTTTTATATAATTATGTTAAAAATATGATTGTAAAACCTATGAATTCCACTCAACATTATTTGTTGACCCCTTTAAGCATGTGTTTCAGGTAATCGATGAGATGGTAGCAAGGAGCATGCTAGGATGAATGTTGTTGTGGCTTGGCGGTCTACCTAGTCTTTCCTCCCTTTTCATAACTTAAACTTTTTATGTCATGTCATGTAAACTTGTAATGTATTTTGGGTTGAGATTCAGTGGGGACCAAAACACGACTCTGTGTTGTATTAACTTTGGGGTTTGGGAAGCGGTAGACAATGTTGTTTTTTAACAATGGTTAATTAATGTTTAAATTCCTACGTCTCTTTGAGTCGTTCGAAATAGCTTGTGTGTGATGATAATTGCCTAGCACCCAAATGTTGTAGTTCCGTTGCGCATAGCATTTGTGGGGGTGTTAGAGCTAGTGTAGTACAGTTAGAAATAAAAGACTTTCTAGACTTTTATGGGTATTGATTTTATATCTCAATTTTTCAACCTTAAAAACTTAAGCCGATGACTTTTATCTTGTACTTGTACTTTGTAGACTTGCATCGAACTTTTAAAAGATAGATGTACCTTTGGATTTAATTTTCTTTTTTCTTGCTTGAGGGCAAGAAAAACTTAAGTGTGAGGGGATTTGATAACGCCCAAATCCAACATGTTTTTGGGAGCGTTATCTGTACTATTGTACATGTATATTGGTTATTTTTGTAATACTTTTGTGCATATTTGTGCCAAAATGTGTTTGCAAGTCTTTGTGTAGCCAATTGCAGGAATGAAGCATAAAGCAATGCAAATGTGAAGATTAGTACGAGTACGAAGAATCCTAGTCAAGTTCAAGACCCGTGTACGAGTTACAAGCCTTTGAAGATCTATTTCGGGTGGAAGAACAAGTGTTTTCAAGAAGTGTACAAGTCACTTAAAGTTGCCACCAACATTTTCAAAAGTTGCCACTGGCAGAATCCAAAGTTGCCACCTACTTTCATGTTGGCAGATTTTTGACTACATACATGCAATATTGAGGCTTCTAAATGATTATACAGGAATACACATGAAGGTTCTAGACTTCCTTTGGCTCAAAGCATAAGCCTTTGCCAACAAGCCATGCATTCACTCCTAGCCTTCAATTTTGTCAATAAATAAGACCCATGGGGTCACAACTTTCATATCCCACTTTCATAACATACTTGTGTGTGTTATTTCTAGTTAATAAACTCTCTCAACCTTGTCCAAAACACCATTCCTGGATTTGAGAAAGGTGGTGCAAGAAAAGTCACTTTTGGAGTCCGATATGAAAGTTAACATCACCAAACTCTTAGGGATCATTACCCTAACCATTAGCACTATATTTATACTTTGTAAGGATCTTGATTAATAAGACTATTATTTCTGAGTTTATTTCATTGTTCATTATGAGTAGCTAAACCTCATTCTACACTTGATAGGATGATGTTTGTGGTATCAGGTAGTGGTTGTGATTGTGATTTATGTTTATTTCAATTTCAAGCTTTCCTTTGAACCATTGGTACTTATGTTTCACGTGACATTTGTTGTCAAAACTTAATTTGCTGATAAAGATTTCATAGGTCGAAAAGGGTTATTTTCTATCAACAAGTCATAGCCGGTTTGTCTATGATTGGCTATCTTTTGTATTGATCATTTCTTAAGAAGTTTTGATTATCAAGAAACATAATTATAAGTGTTAGCAAATTCGTGAAACGACCGTGCATCGAAAGAGTTGAAATTGGGTTAAGTCTTGAATTGAGTGATTAAGTCTAATGCTTGTTTTCTTTAACCAAAGTCTTGACGAGGATTGAAGCTTTTGAAAACAATAGATTGGATTAACCATCTAATTATCATAATCATATATATGTTAAATGTGTCATCACAATCATACCACAACGGATGCCCAAACTAGGCTTTACCAAGTGTTGCATTTAATCTTATTGTTAACCTCATCATATTTGTAACACCCCCAAAATAGGCCCAACGGAAGCACACTAGTTTTGAGGCCTGTTACGTCATGATTATCCGAGTCTTGATTCGAGAGAGCGAACTCTATGCCAAATATCACAATGCAGACTCCAAATAATCATACAAACAAGTACCTGAGAAAACATGCTTAAAACGGTCAACATAAAGTTGGTGAGTTCATAAGTTTTGTTAAAAATGTTTATGACACCTCAAAAGTTTATAAAGTCCACTACCGAAAGTAGTATCGTAAAAGTGTTTAGAAATCCAAATTTCGCAACAAGAGAAAACGTTTACTACAAAGTTCAGTCATAAATCAACATTTAGCAAAAGCATTATAGCCAACACAAAATAATTCAGTTCATATTCAAGATTCATATCAACATCACATGTAAGATTCATATCAAGATCACATGCACAATTCATATCAAGATCACGTATAAGTAGCATATCAAGATCATAAAAGATCATAGCAAGATTCACATTTCAAGATCAATACGAGATCAGAACAAGATTCACATACAAGAATCATATCAAGGTTCACTATCAAGATCAATACCACATCATAGTAAGATAGATCACAAGAGCAATTCAAGTTCAGAATCATAGCAAGCAATGGACCGCAAAAACATAGATAAGATATGCATGACCATCATGGGAGACATGACGTCAAGCATTTGGGTACAACACAGTGTTTATGATAGCACTAAGTTCATGAAACCGAACTATGGCAAGTACGCCGAAACATCGCGCGCATGAAATACAAGTTACCCCAGTAGGTGTCTAACCCAAAACCACCTAGCACAATCAAATGGTATACGTCCGTTTGGTAGTGGTGATGTATAAATCCCCGGACGGGAGTTGCCAAAACTCCAATAGATCTATCCATAACATAAGTTCACTTTACCGGTCATCCAGAAGTGATTAACGGTTCATGAAGGGGACTAAGAAGAACATGGGTTAAAGCTACTTAGGCATATCCATAAACCAACTTCAGCGAAGTATACAACAAGAGCATATTTTGCTTCCAAGCAAGAATCAAGGCATTATATCATAGATAAACAATATCTCAGCGAAGTACTTTATACAAGCACAGTTGCATCCATAAGCAAATAACAAAGCATTATCTCTCCCAAATAGATAAAGCATATAATGTAGATTAAGAGAAGCAATGACTCACTCACATATTCACAATATGTAGCATAAACAATTCTTCATAAGTATCAACACATATGCATCACAAACAATACTGGAGAAGTATACCCACGTATGTATCACAAACAGTCATCAGACGTATAAACACGTATTTGACATCGACAAGCATGCATCTCCCCAAAAAGAGACTAAAACATTTACAAAGTGATTCCAAAAAATAGACATATGGGGTATGAACTCACCTCGACAAAGTAGCGCGAACAATAGTGATGCTAATAATACGCTCCGCACAAATGGAAATCGATATGGCTCGGTCATGATGTTGTGGTTTAACTAATCGACTAAATACAATAACTTAAAAAAAAGTGCATTTGAGTTCTCAATAGATATGCACATCAACGTGACTCGCTTATAAAATATTTAAGTTCCAAATTATAGTAGCTCGATAGTGGTTAAATAAAGTGAATAAATTAGGCACACACCAAGTATGTATTGTATTCCCTACACATTACGTATAACCAAGCGATTATATAATTCTTATGTTGAATTATATAATAGAGACACAATCTTACAAAATAAAATAAAGTTTATATTTATTTTGTATGTAAAGTATAAAGATCGTGATAAAAAAATAATTAAACAAAATAGTTCGACATAGTTTAAGAAAATCATCACTTAATTAATAATTGTCATCTTTAAATAAAAAGTATAACTTTTATCGGTTTACAAATAATATAATATTTATTTATTTTATCGATTTACAAATACAATAGTAGTTTGTACCGAACAAAATAAAAAAATATGATTTTATAGAAATTTCAACATGACTTATTCGTTTATACAACTTTTACCATATTAATCAATTCTCAATATTCTCTAAACAATCTACGTTGCGGAAATCACATTTTAATGTAAATATCCAAACTAGACTATTTACTCACCATAATTAAATATTACAAAACACAACCTATGTGTTATAAATTAAAAGTCAAACGCTCGATATGAGCTATTTAAACACATTTAAATATATAATCATTTTATAGTTCTCATGATAATAGTATCCGACATATTTATTTAAGCATTTATATATATTTATATTTGCATACCACCGTTTAATCAGTCTTAATTAATTAATAAAGTTAAATACCTTATTAGCCGATTCCTAAACCACAACCAACCATGATTTTGTAATTGTGCCCGGTACTCTAAACCCTCGACATCCCACGTTCGAACACACCCAAACTAATAATCAGCAACTAAACACCCCTTTATGACTTCCTGCAAACCCAAACGCACCCTTAGACACTGTCAGTAGTCCCAAACACACTTTATATACTGTCTGCAGTCCCAAACGCCCTTATACGCCTGTCTGCAGACCCAAACGCACCTTACTGCTGTGTTGCTGAACCAAACGCGCCCTGCTGCACTGAACGCACCCTATTGCTGGTGCTACTGCACCAAACGCACCCTACTGCTGGTATACAGCGAACCAAACGCTCCATGTATGGTGTTTCGCTATCCCAAACACCCCCTGTGTGGTGTTTCGCTGATGTCCCGGACACACCCCTTCGTTGTTATGAACTTGCAGCAAGATGGCTGATCTTTCTACCGAAACAACCACCCTTGATGGTGGCTGAATATAAAATGAATCAAACGCCCCACATGTGTTTACGAATCGCAGCAACAAACACAACGACAAACAAAGCACTCGTGGGTGCTGAAATCAGCAACAACACCCCTGAAATGAACAAAACAAACACTTCCATTGGCGCTACTGTTGTAATCAAAAAGCAGCTTGGAGGTGTTGTTGCTATAACAAACGTATCCGATGGTGGTGTTGTTGCTATAAACAAACACACGATGTGGATATATTTAGCAGAAACCAACATCCTTCTACTAATTTATAGCAACAAACGAACACCCTTGCTGACGGCTGGAAACCACGACTGTTCGTGGCGGTACAACGATGGCTCGTGGTGGTCATAAGGTTCGATAACAAGCTGCTGGAGGAGGTGGATTTGGTGGTAAGCGGTTGTGGTGATGACCATAGCGATTTCAGTTTAAGGTGGTTGAATAAATATGAAGCCAACAAAACATTCCCTATGGACTATTAACAAACAGATCCGACACCCTCTATAGGTGGCGGCTGTTATAGATGAAAAGTGATGGTGATCGTGATGTCGTGGATTGAGGTGATGTGGTTGTTGTGATATATCAATGGTAACAAACGGCTATGTTCTACAAGATCGAATCGATCTATCGATTTACGGTGGTGGTTGTATGGTTTCAACAATATAATTCGTGGGTGGAGGTGGTACGGTGGTTGTAGACCACGATGGTGATATGGTGAGGTGGGTGATGCAAGTGGTGGGGCTGAGACGTGGTGGCCAGTGGTGGTTTTCGGTGGCGGATTCCGATGGACGGCTGCCATATTAAAAAGGAGAGAAGTGTGTGTGTTATTTTTAATATTAGGGTTTGGGTAATAATGAAGAAAACCCTAGTTTACTCTTTATATATCTTTCAAAGTTTTAAATTAAATGTGTAAGGTGTAATATAGTTGAGGGTCTATCTTGTAAAGTATTGACTTAACTTTTCTTTTATCTTGTTTAAACATGACTCGGGACTCGATTGCGACGGATAAAACTTGATTGAAGACTCGATATTGTACCGTTGTGTTTAAAATAGGTTTTCCATGAAAGTAGGTCATTTACATGAAAAGAAAGTCACAAATCGCTATAAATTCTTTTAAATGTTAATTATGTATCGGGTATCTCGATCAAGTTTAGTTTCAACGAAAAAAATGGACTTCGACTTGTTTATTCGCGTTTTTAACAAACATTATTGAAATAAAAATATTATATAATTTAATAAATCATTTTATTAAATATCTCGTGACAATTAAATATAAAAAAAATAACTTTTAACTGAGAACACAGACTGTGCGATTTTTTAGATTTTGCAAAATATGTCCTGTTTTTAAACCCAATAAGTTTGGTATCGCTCAAAAATGAATTTCGAATAATAATTAAAATAATTTATTATTATTTAAAGTGCGGAAAATTCTAGGGTGTTACATCATCCACGTGCTATTTTGAGTTTCGTCCTCGAAACTCGACCGTTGTTACTAGGTTAAGAAGTGTCAAGAATGTCGGAAAAGAATAGGTAAAGCTGAAATGTATCTAAAAGGTTTGACATGTCAATCTGACAAAGCGGTAACGGATCATAGAATTATTAAAGGACAATTAGAAGCGGATAATCTAGCAAGTCGTCAACTCTGAAAAGTCGATATAGGGTTAACTACAATTAGTTGATTAAGCTCGCGTCAGTCGATGTTCATCCGGAAAATCTGTGCCACAATTCACGAGTCATTTAAAGTTTGAGAAATCATTCGCCAAAACGCAATCATGGTAACGGTAAGAGGACAAAAGAACGATTAAATCGTATGGACGAACCGTAAGTCAAAATGAACACACTCTATAACTGGTATAATAAAATAATATAAATAATGAGTCATGTTGAATGCACTTAAGCCCACTTGTTTATAAATCTTTATTTACACCGAGAAGCGTCCTAATCCATGTAAATAAAAGTTTATAAGCTCATGGTTCGGTGACCTATGATTTCTTTATTCAAAGGAAAAGGTGTCCCAATTCGTTTGAATAAAGATTTCATAACTCATTCTACTTAAATATTCCCGACGTGGCTTATCATCAAAATAATATCTAAGAAAATAGATATTACCAAGAGAGTTTACAACCAGTTTATTTATAAATTTCGTATTCAGACGTCCCATTCCATCTCAATACGGAACCAAAAATAAGCTTGTGGTCCGATGGCTTATGATTTCCCATTTAGACGTCCCATACCATCTAAATATGAAATCATAATTAACTTGACTGGAGTCCCACCGGTACCATTCAGACAGGCAAACTATCCAAATAATATCATATGAAATTCCTAAAAGCAAAGCGTATGAGTCGTCAATAAGTCATGTCTCGTAAGTATACGTACAAAATCATAAGGGGAAGAAAATAAATATTGACGTGCGATAACGTGCGCAAGAATACGTATCAAACAAGGAGCTCATATACAATATAATGGTATATTATAACAATTACCAAATAGATAAAAGGAACAATCAGCATATAAAGCAATCATAAACTAATAAAACAAACAATCATGCAGCAGCGGATAAAGAAATCGCAAACATGCAAGCAAGATATTCATATAGCAGCGGATAAGGCAATCGTAATATGTAAAGCACACGTTCATATAGCAGCGGAAAGAGCATGATAACATGATAAAACACACTAGAGCATCGGTTATAGTATAGGCCAATATAATAACAACTGGTTCTCTATAACCAAGGCTCTGATACCAATCTGTAACACCCCCAAAATAGGCCCAGCGGAAGCACACTAGTTTTGGGGCCTGTTACGTCATGATTATCCGAGTCTTGATTCGAGAGAGCGACCTCTATGCCAAATATCACAATGCATACTCCAAATAATCATACAATCAAGTACCTGAGAATACATGCTTAAAACGGTCAACATAAAGTTGGTGAGTTCATAAGTTTTGTTAAAAATGTTTATGACACCTCAAAAGTTTATAAAGTCCACTACCGAAAGTAGTATCGTAAAGCCGTTTAGAAATCCAAATTTCACAACAAGAGAAAACGTTTACTACAAAGTTCAGTCATAAATCAACGTTTAGCAAAAGCATTATAGCCAATACAAAATAATTCAGTTCATATTCAAGATTCATATCAACATCACATGCAAGATTCATATCAAGATCACATGCACAATTCATATCAAGATCACGTATAAGAAGCATATCAAGATCATACAAGATCATAGCAAGATTCACATTTCAAGATCAATACGAGATCATAACAAGATTCACATGCAAGAATCATATCAAGGTTCACTGTCAAGATCAATACCACATCATAGTAAGATAGATCACAAGAGCAATTCAAGTTCAGAATCATAGCAAGCAATGGACCGCAAAAACATAGATAAGATATGCATGACCATCATGGGAGACATGACGTCAAGCATTTGGGTACAACACAGTATTTATGATAGCACTAAGCTCATGAAACTGAACTATGGCAAGTACGCCGAACATCGCGCGCATGAAATACAAGTTGCCCCAGTAGGTGTCTAACCCAAGACATCTAGCACAATCAAATGGTATATGTTCGTTTGGTAGTGGCGATGTATAAATCCCCGGACGGGAGTTGCCAAAACTCCAATAGATCTATCCATAACATAAGGTTCACTTTACCGGTCATCCAGAAGTGATTAACGGTTCATGAAGGGGACTAAGAAGAACATGGGTTAAAGCTACTTAGGCATATCCATAAACCAACTTCAGCGAAGTATACAACAAGAGCACATTTTGCGTCCAAGCAAGAATCAAGGCATTATCTCATAGATAAACAATATCTCAGCAAAGTATTTTATACAAGCACAGTTGCATCCATAAGCAAATAACAAAGCATAATCTCACCCAAATAGATTAAGCATATAACGCAGATTAAGAGAAGCAATGACTCACTCACATATTCACAATATGTAGCATAAACAATTCTTCATAAGTATCAACACATATGCATCGCAAACAATACTGGAGAAGTATAACCACGTATGTATCACAAACAATCATCAGACGTATAAACACATTTGACATCGACAAGCATGCATCTCCCCCAAAAGAGACTAAAACATTTATAAAGCTATTCCAAAAAAATAGACAGATGGGGTATGAACTCACCTCGACGAAGTAGCGCGAACAATAGTGATGCTAATAATACGCTCCGCACAAATGGAAATCGATATGGCTCGGTCATGATGTTGTGGTTTAACTAATCGACTAAATCCAATAACTTAAAAAAAGTGTATTTGAGTTCTCAATAGATATGCACATCAACGTGACTCGCTTATAAAATATTTAAGTTCCAAATTATAGTAGCTCGATAGTGGTTAAATAAAGTGAATAAATTATGCACACACCAAGTGTGTATTGTATTCCCTACACATTACGTATAACCAAGCGATTATATAATTCTTATGTTTAATTATATAATAGAGACACAATCTTTCAAAATAAAATAAAGTTTATATTTATTTTGTATGTAAAGTATAAAGATCGTGATAAAAAAAAATAATTAAACAAAATAGCTCGACATAGTTTAAGAAAATCATCACTTAATTAAATAATTATCACCTTTAAATAAAAAGTATAACTTTTACCGGTTTACAAATGATATAATATTTATTTATTTTATCGATTTACAAATACAATAGTAGTTTGTACCGAACAAAATAAAAAGTATATGATTTTATAGAAATTTCAACATGACTTATTCGTTTATACAACTTTTACCATATTAATCCATTCTCAATATTCTCTAAACAATCTACGTTGCGGAAATCACATTTTAATGTAAATATCCAAACTAGACTATTTACTCACCATAATTAAATATTACAAAATACAACCTATGTGTTATAAATTAAAAGTCAAACGCTCGATATGAGCTATTTAAACACATTTAAATATATAATCATTTTATAGTTCTCATGATAATAGTATCCGACACATTTATTTAAGCATTTATATATATTTATATTTGCATACCACCGTTTAATCTGTCTTAATTAATAAAGTTAAATACGTTATTAGCCGATTCCTAAACCACAACCAACCATGATTTTGTAATTGTGCCCGGTACTCTAAACCCTAGACATCCCGCGTTCGAACACACCCAAACTAATAATCACCAACTAAACACCCCTTTATGACTTCCTGCAAACCCAAACGCACCCTTGGACACTGTCTGCAGTCCCAAACACACTTTATACACTGTCTGCAGTCCCAAACGCCCTTATACGCCTGTCTGCAGACCCAAACGCACCTTACTGCTGTGTTGCTGAACCAAACGCGCCCTGCTGCACTGAACGCACCCTATTGCTGGTGCTAATGCACCAAACGCACCCTACTGCTGGTATACAGCGAACCAAACGCTCCCTGTATGGTGTTTCGCTATCCTAAACACCCCCTGTGTGGTGTTTCGCTGATGTCCCGGAAACACCCCTTCGTTGTTATTAACTTGCAGCAAGATGGCTGATCTTTTTTCCGAAACAACCACCCTTGATGGTGGCTGAATATAAAATGAATCAAACGCCCCACATGTGTTTACGAATCGCAGCAACAAACACAACGACAAACAAAGCACTCGTGGGTGCTGAAATCAGCAACAACACCCCTGAAATGAACAAAACAAACACTTCCATTGGCGTTGTTGTTGTAAACAAAACGCAGCTTGGAGGTGTTGTTGCTGTAACAAACGCATCCGGTGGTGGTGCTGTTGCTATAAACAAACGCACGACGTGGATATATTAAGCAGAAACCAACATCCTTCTACTGATTTATAGCAACAAACGAACACCCTTGCTGACGGCAAGAAACCACGACTGTTCGTGGTGGTACAACGGTGGCCTGTGGTGGTCATAAGGTTCGAACGGTGGTGGTGATAACAAGCTGCTGGAGGAGGTGGATTTGGTGGTAAGCGGTTGTGGTGATGACCATAGCGATTTCAGTTTAAGGTGGCTGAATAAATACGAAGCCAACAAAACATTCCCTATGGACTATTAACAAACATATCCGACACCCTCTACGGGTGGCGGCTGTTATAGATGAAAAGTGATGGTGATCGTGATGTCGGGGGTTGAGGTGATGTGGCTGTTGTGATATATCAATGGTAACAAACGGCTATGTTCTACAAGATCGAATCGATCTATCGATTTACGGTGGTGGTTGTATAATTTCAACAATATAATTCGTGGGTGGAGGTGGTACGGTGGTTGTAGACCACGATGGTGATATGGTGAGGTGGGTGATGCAAGTTGAGGGGCTGAGACGTGGTGGCCAGTGGCGGTTTTCGGTGGCGGATTCCGATGGGCGGCTGCCATATTAAAAAGGAGAGAAGTGTGTGTTATTTTTAATATTAGGGTTTGGGTAATAATGAAGAAAACCCTAGTTTACTCTTTATATATCTTTCAAAGTTTTAAATTAAATGTGTAAGGTGTGATATAGTTGAGGGTCTATCTTGTAAAGTATTGACTTAACTTTTCTTTTATCTTGTTTAAACATGACTCGGGACTCGATCGCGACGGATAAAACTTGATTAAAGACTCGATATTTGTACTGTTGTGTTTAAAATAGTTTTTCCATGAAAGTAGGTCATTTATATGAAAAGAAAGTCACGAATCGCTATAAATTGTTTTAAATGTTAGTTATCAATCGGGTATCTTGATCAAGTTTAGTATCAACGAAAAAAATGGACTTCGACTTGTTTATTCGCGTTTTTAACAAACATTATTGAAATAAAAATATTAAATATTTTAATAAATCATTTTATTAAATATCTCGCGACAGTTAAATATAAAAAAATAACTTTTAACTGAGAACATAGGCTGTGCGATTTTTCAGATTTTGTAAAATATGTCCCGTTTTTAAACCCAATAAGTTTGGTATCGCTCAAAAATGAATTTCGAATAATAATTAAAATAATTTATTATTATTTAAAGTACGGAAAATTCTCGGGTGTTATAATATTACTTGTTTTTATTTGTCTACAATTGCTACAATCATAAAATATTATAGTAGATTTTTGAATGATCATAGGTTTTCCAAATCCCCGTGAACGATCTCGGTACTACCACATAAAATCTATACACAAATGAAAGGGTCATACTTGCCCGTGCGTTTTTAGTCAATCCGGTAATTCGTGTTTATAAATTTAAAACTTGTTTCAATCTAATCACACGAACAGACGCATTAGATAACTACACTACGCATGATTTAGAACTTGGATCCGTGGTTTTTGCATTGAAATTGTGGAGACACTATTTGTATGGAACCAAGTATGTGGTGTTCACTGATCATAAGAGTTTACAACATACCTTGGATCAAAAGGAGTTGAATATGAGGCAAAGGAGATGGGTTGAGTTACTGAGTGATTATGAGTGCGAGATTCGCTACCATCTTGGTAAGGCGAATGTGGTAGCTGACGCACTTAGTAGGAAGGAAAGGGAAAAGCCTCTTAGAGTTAGAGATTTGGTGATGACTGAGAGTGTCAATTTGACTGGAATGATATTGAAGGCTCAAGTGAATGGGTTGATGAGGGAGAACTTTAAGGCAAAGAATTTAGGTAGAATGTTGAATCCGCTTTTTGTGGTGAAGTCGGATGGATTAAGGTATTTCGAGAATAGAATCTAGTTACCGTTATGTCCACCTGAGGAAGGAGCACCGGAAGTGCGAGATTTGGTAATGAACGAGTCCCACAAGATGAAGTATTTGATACATCTTGGGTCAGATAAGATGTATCATGATATGAAGAAGGTGTATTGGTGGCCGAATATGAAAGCATACATTGCTTGGTACGCTAGTAAGTGCTTGACTTGTGCAAAAGTTAAGGCTGAACACAAAAGACCATCTGGGTTATTGGTGCAACCTGAGATTCCAGAATGGAAGTGGGAGAAGATCGCTATGGATTTCATAACGGGTTTATCGAGAACTCCTAGTGGTTATGATATGATTTGGGTAATCGTGGATAGATTGACAAAATCTGCTCACTTTTTGCCTATGAAAAAGACGGATAGTATGGAGAAGCTTACCAGTGTGTATGTGAAGGAGATCGTTTGTCGGCATGGGGTGCCATTGTCGATTATTTCGGATCGCGACAGCCGATTTACTTCTGAGTTTTGGAGATCTCTTCAGCGTGCGATGGCCATCGAGTTGAGTTTGAGTATTGCATATCATCTCGAGACTGACGGCCAAAGTGAAACAACTATTTAAACGTTGGAAGACATGCTTCGAGCGTGCGTGATAGATTTTGGTGGTAGTTGGGAACGTCATTTGCCTTTAGTGGAATTCTCGTATAACAACAGTTATCACGCGACTATTAAGGCTGCATCGTTTGAAGCGTGGTATGGACATAAATGTAGGTCTCTAGTGTGTTGGAGTGAAGTAGGGGAGAGTCAGTTGACTGGACCCGAGATGATCTAGGAGACTACCGAGAAGATAGTACATATCAAGAACCGATTGCTTGCTGTAAGAAGCCGGCAGAAGAGTTACGCCGGTAATCGGAGGAAACCGTTGAAATTTGAGGTTGGAGATAGGGGTGTCATTCGGTTCGGTTATCGGGTTGTTCGGTTTATTCGGTTCGGGTTATTCGGTTAATTTTTTTTTCTGAGTCAGCCCGAAAACCGAACCGAACCGAAATAGATTTCAACCGAACCGAACCGAAAACCGAATTTGAATTCCGTTCGATTTTCGGGTTGACCCGAATAACCCGAATTTTCTGAATTTTTCAAAAAAAATATATAATTATATAAATATTTAGAAAAAAGAGTTATTTCAAGTATAAAATGATATTTTTATATTAAAATTATGTTTTAATAACTAGTTTGCATATATTAGGATTAATTAAATTTTAATAACTATTATATATATATAAATTTATTAAAAAAAATATATTTATAAAATTTCGGTTTTTGGTTCGGTTCTCGGGTCCGACGGCCAAACCCATACCCAACCCGAAAACCGTATTTGTAGTTCGGTTCGGTTCGGTTATGACCCAAAACCTGAATTCTATTTTCGGTTCGCTTCTTGTTCGGGTTCGGTTCAGTTTTCGGTTTTTGTGGGTGAAACCCGAATTATGGACACCCCTAGTTGGAGACATGGTTATGCTTAAGGTGTCGCCATGGAAAGGTGTGATTCGTTTTGGGAAGAGAGGAAAGTTGAGTCCAAGGTATATTGGACCTTTCAAGATCATTAAACGGATTGGACCGGTTGCTTACAAGTTGGATTTGCCGAATGAGCTTAGTGTCATTCGTAACACGTTTCACATGTCAAATCTGAAGAAGTGTCTGGTAAACAGGGATTTGGTGATCCATTTGGATGAGCTTCAGCTTGATGATAAGTTACATTTTGTGGAGGAACTGGTGAATATTATGGACCGAGAAGTTAAGAGGTTGAAGCATAGTAGAATTCTCATTGTGAAGGTACGATGGAATTCTAGACGTGGACTGGAATTCATGTGGGAGCGTGAGGATTTCTTTAAGGAAAAGTATCCTCATTTGTTCTAATGGTACAAAATGCAAGTATAAGAAGTGTCAAGAGCTGGGACGTCACTCTTTTAAGGAGGGGAGTATGTGATAACCCGAACCCGAGGTCATTATTTAACCATAATTATGTGTTAAGTCGAGTCGGAACCATATTATTGTATTTTGTGTGCGTTTAAGACTTTAAAATGTATTTTACATCCGACTCTCGTAAATTTTCAAAACCCGTTAACTAGCCAAATTCCCGCTCTTACATTTTATTTTTACCACAAAGACCAAAAGATAGTTAACTTGTCACTTTTTACCCCCATCATGGTATAAAAAGGTTTCACACACACACCACTCATTTCTCACATTCAAAAATTTGTAGAAATCTCTCTCTCTCTCTCTCTCTCTCTTTCTCTCTCTCTCTCTCTCTCACTCTCCCTCTCTCTCTCTATCTATCTATCTCCCTCTCTCTCTCTCTCTCACTCTCTCTCTCTATCTCTCTCTCTCTCTCTCTCTTTGTAGCTGTCGGCCACCATCACCCTAAAACCACCACCACCACTTTTTAAAACTTAATTTTAAGGTAAAAGAATCAAAGTCTCATCTTTATTATCATCTTGTGAGTGTTTTAACACCATTAAATCCAACATGCATCAATTTAATTTTTACAAAAATCATTTTTATAATTAAGTGGGTTTTGATATATTTTTGTTCATTGCATGTTTAAATCTTGTGTTTAGGAACAAGGGAAATCAATTAAACAAGCTTGGGGATTTATTTTTTTGGTGTTTTGGTTCTTTAAACCCCACGGCCAAAGGGGGTGTTTGTTTGGCTTTGATTTTGATCTTGTTTCTTGATTGATATGTGTTATAACATTGTTTTAATCATTTTCCAATTGGTTAATTTAATTACATGTAACATTTTTTAAATGGGTTTTATTAATGAATGATCATACAAGTGATTAGGTATGTTAGGGATGGTTTAGGTTGTTTGTAAGATGATATTATGGGTCAAGGAATTGATGGAATGAATTAAAAAGGTGATTTAATATAGTTTTTAAAAAGGTATTTTTGAGCAGCGAGTTTGAAGAGTTTTTTCGTGGTCTTAATTCTAAGTCAAGGTCGATATTATAGGATATAGTTATAGATCTTCTTTCAAGCTTCGATTTGGTATAAGGTAGGCCTTCTAACTCAAAACGAGGTGGAAGTTACACTAGTTTGATTTTTCGTGTATCGGGAGGTGAATGTCGACATAATCCGAAATTATGGTCGATATTGGGTCGAATCTCGGGGACCATAAGTAGAGTTTCAAATGGGTTCAAGGGCTGTTTTTAGGCTCTAAACCTAGAGTCTTGAGTCTATTTTCAAACTTAGGTGCCGACTTTACAAATGGTTTTGGTTAAGTAGATCAAATTGGTTTTACAATGTAAGGATACAAATCTGCCCGATTTTTCAAGTTCAAAGATGTGTTGAGCAGCGAGACTTAAAATTAAAATCTTTTTATAAAATTTTTGGAGTGCTTTCTACAGGTTGTATGTGAGTTCTTCAGCAAGTTTCATAAAAATTCATGATGTTTAAGTAGGGGAAAACAGCCCGTACATTCGATATGTACCGGCAGAATGGTTTTTGGAACGTTTGCTTTAATAACGTAGTATAATAGAAGCGTCTAGTAAATATCACTTGTATGGATTTTTGGTATGTGTTTAAAGAGATTTTGAGTGAGTTAAATTGTTTATACTAAGTACATATCGGTACTTGAGTACGTTGATTCATTTTGCGCTTTGTTCGTTAGGTGTTGATTTTTGAGTTTCACGGGCATCCTTATCGTCGGAAATCGTCGTCTCTACTACTACTACTACTACATAAGGTGAGTATATAGCCTCGCTTTCTATTGTTTTAAATGGTTTTACCCGAGAGGGGGATACATGCTATTTAAGCTAAAATGAACATGAGACATGAATCATTATTTGGACCCAAATGTTACCTGTAATTATGTAACCGTTAACTATTGTCTAATCCTTGTGTGGGTTGGAAATAGCCGCTTGAACAATTAATAGATCTATTGGGTTGACGACCCTATCCGAGACGAGAGCTAGTACGTTTAGTACCCTCTGCGGACGGATAACTTGTGTTAAGAAAAAGATATAATTTACAATGAATACCTAAGAGGGGCAATGGTTTCACTTAAATCACGCCGGCAATTTGGCGCGGGTGATTAGTTTATGGGGTCGGTGTCATGAGCTTAAACACAATTATTTAGCTTTTGCTATAATAAGAAATGCCTTAATAATAGTTTGTATGATCAACACTCTATTGAATAATCATAAATGATTTTATACTTATGTTCAAATGTGATTTATAAACCTATAGATTTTGCTCAACATCATTTGTTGAGCCTTTTAAGCATGTGTTTCAGGTAATCGATGCTAGAATGTGGCAGAGCATGCATGGAATGTTGTTGTGGCTTTTGATTGTCTAAATGGAATTTCCTCCCTTTTCTTATTAACAATTTATGTTTTATTATGTCATGATGAACAAAATGGTTTTACGCGGGACCGAAACGCTACTCTGTTATAAACTTTTGGGGTTGGAAATGTTTAGACATGTTGTTGTAACTTTATTATCCATGTTAAATTTCAAACGTATCTTTTGAGTCATTTTATATGACTTGTGTGATGATTCTATGCCTAGTACCCAAATGTGGTATCCCACTGCGTGGTAAATTTGGGGGTGTTAGACATTATTTAGTTCTAAGAGGGCGGTTGATATAGCAGGGATATCCCTAACCATTTTTGCAAATGATATGTAGAGGGCGTGGTGTGCTAACATGGGGAAAAGGTAGATCCGTGGAAGAATGGTATATGCGGAGGGTGTATTATGCGATAATGGTGGAAACGATTTTGAAATGTGGAAAGTTGTATAATGACAGATGGGTTATATATAGTGTTGCCTCGGTTCGTGTGCATAGTCTGATTGAGGACACGTGTACTCCACTAATTTGATCTAATGGATAGGGTTGCATGGGTAGTTGAAGAATCAATGGGACCTACGAGGTCTCATTAGTTAGTTTCTTGCGTGGCTAAAGAAAGGGACTATCGCGGTTACAAACGACGTTCCACGTGTTGCCATATTAGCCACGAGAGGACTTTAATTTATATACTTGCTTTTATGAATAGCATCTGCGAGACACCGTGGTCCGTTTACGTAACAACAATATTGTATTTTGATACGTCTATGCGACGCTTTGATATGTAGTACGCCCGTATTCATTTATTTGCTCTTAATAGTCTAGTAGTCACGCCTATGGCCATAACTAATAGACAGTGGGACATGATGACGTATAGTCCATGGTTGGGCCATATAGCCCGATCCGCGGTTACTACTCGTATCTGATCCATCACAAATGGACTAGGGCACCGCCATTGACCCAAGAGGCCCAATGAAGGATGGTCGCACGTGGTCTCATGTGGGTCGTGGCCTGGCCGCATACGGTTGTGATCAGACAAAATCACAGTTCAATTAGGGTACACCCAATATTATGATAATATACACTTTCCTTATTTAGAAGATAAAGATTCCGAGTATATGGTAAATATCCTTGTCGTAGGCTGCAAGTTTCGAAAAGCCTTACTTGGGCTTCAACGACTATAAAAGGAACCCCCGTGGTTCCTTTAAAGGTACAATTTACACACTCCTTTAAACCCTAACCGATTACTGAATCGCAAACCAATTACTTACTCTCACGCTAGAGGTTAATCGTGAGAGACAATCTCACGATAAGCTTAACGGTGTTTTCCAATGTGTATGTTTTGCAAACAAGATTCGCTTGGTGTAGAATCTGGAGCCTTCAACACCCGAATTACCTCTAATTTGGGTCATAAAAGTGTAATCCGACTTTTTATCAACATAACATTTGTATAAATTCAAACAAAATATACAACTTCAAAACCGTCAAACATATAACACTAAGACGGCCAAAATCAAGAACAAGACAATCGTACTTTAAAAAATTACACAGCGTGGCTAAAAACATGCCCCGCTTCGTTAACTACTAGAATTAGCAACATTGTCAAGTGTGACTTTTTATATAATTAACTTTGCAATTTAAAAGAAGGCTTAGAGCGTAGTTTGTTGCTTGTTTGACTTTTACGACTTGTAAATAATATGATTCAATAGTACTCTCTGAGTCTCATACTACACATAGTTTAATAAAAACATAATTTTTTAGTATATATGTCCAAGTTAAAAATCTTAAAATGCCTTATTTACCCAACCAAAATTTATAATGCCATATATACCCAACTTAAATGTTATATTTGTCATATTTCATTTGCAACTGTTTTATGATGTTTATTATGTACTACTTTGGTTGGTTTCTATAATATGAAATCATTTGTTGCATCAAGGGTAATCATTTTCTAAAAAATTGAAACATGCTCCTAATGCGTGTATGAGATGAAATATCTAAGTATCATATTTCTACTTACTGTTATTAGTTTTTTGTCAACACTATGACCTGCTTCTTCTTCCTATGTTTGCAGTTTCCTACCATCTCATTTGTTTATCCACATATAAATCTTCAGTACGTATGTATTCTTTGATTATATATATTTTCGTTTGTCACGACTGATATATTATTGGTGAAAATGACACTTATATATTAGTCGCTATTCGGGATACATTGTCTTTGAAATCGTAAGATTCACATTTGGGATTCTCAATTAAGTTGTAGTAACTTTAAATTATAAATTCTCAAATCATTAAATCATTATTGATGTGTTTAAACAGTTGACGAACTATATATGTCCAAAGTAATATTTGGAATTAAATGATGTAAATCTTATTAGAATTCATTTTATAACTAAATGGGTAAATATAACAAATATAATGATTAAATTGGGTATATATAAATAATTAATATTTGAATTGGACATATATGGAATTAACCATTTTACTTTTTATATAAAGACAATTTCATTTTTATCTTACAACTTGTTTATTGTTTGTAATAATATCTTCAATTGAGCGTGATATAATAATTTTAATATACATTTCAAATACAGTATTAAACTTCGATTGTAATTTTAAAACGTCTGAAAATAATATAACTATTCTATATCTAACTCCGATCTTAATTACGAACCTAAATTTTACCAAGCCTAACTCCAAACCAAAAATTAAGATGAAGAGGTTAGATTTAAGCCGTTAGATCATATTTTATAAAATTGATCTCATCCATCCATTTGCTTTATAACAAATTTTTCTAACAACTTTTGTAATAAACTATTTAAAAAACTTTTTTATTTAAAGTGAAATATCTTTTTACCTATTTATTTATTTCATGATCTAATTTCACCATATTTTTTAAAATTTCGTTCTCTTTAATTCGGTATCTTTTTTATATATTTTGATTGAATCTTAGCTTTTTTCATTTTTAATTAGATTATTTTATTTAGATTTAACTTTATATCCAATTTCAACTTTAACTTAAATAAAAACTTTATGGAATAAAATGTAAGAAATGTTTGTGGTAAAAATAATAATCTTTAGATACCCGTCGATTTATTGCGCGGGTAACATACTAGTTTTGTAATGATATAATAAAATAATAGTTATATTATTTTAAGACGGAGTAAATAATAAATAAAAACAAAAAACATTATCTTTTGTTTTCCTTTCACCTCAAAATTTACAGAGGGTGTTTGGTTTAGCTTATATAGTGGGCTTATAAGCTTATTAGCTTATAAGCCAAAACCAAGTGTTTGGTTAAGCTTATATAAGTGGGCTTATAAGCTTAAATGTAGGTGTTTTGGTAAACCATAAAAGTGAGACTTTTATAACAAAAGGTAAGCTTACATAACAATAACATATAAAAAGACTTTTATACCTCACATTTAATAACTATATCATTTAATACTCATGAACTTTTTTATCATTTAACTTATTAATTTTGATGAGCTAAACCAAACACTAAACTTAAGCTTATAAGCTTATGATATATAAGCTATAAATGACTTATATAATATAAGCTTAACTCAACTAATAAGCTTAACCACACCCTTTAAATTGGTAAGGAAATAAAAACTAAACAAACACCCCCTTATAAAAAGGTTTCCGGTTAAAACCCCCCATCATTCGCCCTTTCCACCACCGGCGATAACCGCCATCTCTAACAAACACACAGTGAAAACACACACACAGTAAACCCTAAAAATCACAATCAAATCCGTAAAAATGACGGATACGGTGGTTAAACGTGTCAAATACAAATCCTCTGTTAAAGCTCCTGGTATTGACGGTATTCTCAAAATGGTAAATCTCATTTTTTTAATTTTAATTTAATTTAGCTTAATTGTGGTTAATTATTATGTTTGTTATTAATGTGGTGAATGGTGATGCAGACTAGAGACAGGTTTACTTTTCGCCCTAACGATCCTTCAAAATCGGCATCTCTTAATGTCGAGTTTCGCCTCGTTAAAGGTAGCCGATTTTAATAACTAAAACTTCGCCTTCGGTTTAGGAACAGATAAACAGATAGTATTGCTTATTGCGAATTAAAATTCAAAAGCTATTTGCATGTGTGCGTTGATTTGACACTGAGACCCGCTGATGTTTTGGTTTTTGGATGGGTTGGAGGTAAACATGCGTGCGTTGATTTGACAGGGGTTTCTCCTCTCGTGGGGCTAGGCAGTCTAGATTTTACAGCGGGTCAGGCTGCTATAAAAGCCGCCTCGTGCAAAGCGACTAAACACGAGAAAGCATGTGTTGAAAATCAACACGTGTTTATTCCTTTCGCGTTTGATACATTTGGTTTCCTTGCACCTGAGGCGGTGGAGCTACTTACGAGAATACAACGTGTTATGAATAGTAATGTTTTGACTCCTAAATCCACAAACGTTGTATTTAATAGACTTGGTTTTGCTATACAAAAAGGGCTAGCGGCGCAGCTTGTTGCCCGTTTGCCTTCTCCTAATATGTAATATGTAATTATTAATAAAAATATTTGCAGATATACGTAACGAAGGCGGCAATGTAGTAGGTTATAGTGTTTAAGGTGGTTTGCCAATGTAGGGGATATGATAGGAGCACGCCTGCGTTTAGGAACTCCCTTTCTAAATATCTTTGTCCGTCAGTCTATGTTTGTATGCTTTCACTCTAAGCCGAGTATCTAAAAACGGGATCTCTCTTGTCCCTCGGTCTCGGTTGCAATACTTGTACATTAAACAGGCTGCACAGAAGGGGGAAAGCCGAGCAAGATCGTTGATTAATAGTATTAATAAGGAAGCACTTAAATTAGGGAAGCTAGTCCTTTCGTTGTATTCTAGCCAAGGTTGCAAAAATACTCGGCGCTAGCTAGGCGGTTGGGTACCGCCAAGCGATTAATCGGTTTGGCGGGGATTAATCGAGGATTAATCGGATTGGATTTTGTTATGTATAAAGTTATAAAATTTTGAAAGCATATGGCCGATTTATCCGATTTTTATTCGATTTATCCGATTTATCTGATTTTTATCCGATATGGCCGATTTATATTCGAAACTAATTGGCCGATTTATCCTTTTTTTTAAGATTTGGCCGATTTATCCCCGATATATCCCCCGATTTATCCGATTTTTGATCGATTTTGACCAAACCGATTAATAAGACCGATTAATGAAAATCGTGGCAGTTAATCCCCGCCAAGCTATTTATCCCCGATTAATCGCCCGCCAAGACCGATTTTTGCAACACTAATTCTAGCAACAAAGTGAAATTGTTAGATGCGTGGTTAGATGAGTGTTTGGAACTATGGTTATCTAGGAATTAAAAGCGACTCCCAAATTGCTTATACGACTCTTGCATAACTGCTTTTGCTACTATGCAAACTTCTCAGGATTGCATTTTGAGTTCGATTATTTACTTACTGCATTTGTGAAACATAGGTATCTAAAATAAGTGTTTGGCAAATCACTTTTAAAAATGATTATCTGCAATTTCTTAGAAAGCAAGGTTGAGTCGTGCTTTTTCAAACATCATTTTGCAAAAGCAAAGTAAGTTTAGTAAACGCAATCCAAGAACACTTCTATATGTGTTTATGAATAAGCAGTTCTAACTAGTAACCTAAATACTACCAAGATAAACGTAGTTTATTATAGTTCATTGGTTTTCTCAAATGCTTTGTATTACCTCTAATGAAGTGTTGAATTCCCTTTCTTAGGACACAAATCTAGCAAGGAGGGTCCCGGAAAACCTGCCTTACTCAATCTTAGCAAAGAACAGGTTATATTTTGGCATTGCTTACGACAACTTTGTAATTCTAGTTCTTTCGCATATTATTTTTATAATTAGTCTGGCTATTGAGTCAGCCTAAAATTCCACCCTGACATTATATATCTTTTTCAATGGTACCAGGGCGGTTACTTTTTTGAGTTCGAGAATTATCCAGACAGGGAACTTTGTCGAGACTTTGTTGGTAAGTCTTTGCTGTTGTCTGGCTTTTATCTTATCGATTAGGAGTGTATTTTTCGATCTAACTCGAACGTGAATTTGTTAGTATAAAACCATGTATTACAACATTTAATCTGAGCCATCTGTAAACGGTGCCATTGCCATCGTTAGCTACGCACTATCGATTTTACCTACGAGCGACCATAATTTGAATGATATAAACTCAAGGATAATATAGATCAAAAGGGGAGAAATGGGATTTAACAGAACACGCTTGGAATGATTAATGCACTTTCTTAAACATATTATTTTCCACTTATATGATCTTGGTGGAAGATTAAGAGGTTTTGTACTGGTAACTGAACAGCTAAAGCTATCACACCTTCTGCGGCACCTGAAAAGGCTACTCCACTCAGTAATGAACAACTTAGCTCAGCTGAAATGCAGCGTCGTATTAAATTATTGCAGGAGGACAGGCAAGTTTTTTGTTTAAAAAAAACTATCTATTTTGACTAAGATCTATAAACCATCTTCAGAAAAATGTAAATTATAAAGGCTTTTCTCTGTGTTTTACATTGATTGCTATGCTTTTTATATATATGGCTAAGATATATAATTTTTTTGTAGTGAGTTGCAGAAGCTTCATCAGCAATTTGTGATGGGTGAAGTGTTGACAGAGACCGAATTTTGGGCTACTAGAAAGGTCAGCCCTTGCTATAACTTGATTTAATGTCATATGCATACGATATATCACTTTAACACTATTGATATATGGGCTTGTGTCCAAGGTTTATATGTAATATCGTGTTTTTTGCTGTTTGTAATTTAGTTTATGGTTGAGAAACATGTAAAAGAAATTTTATGTTTACCAATCGAGTGCAGAAGTTGGTAGATGTGAGTGCCAGCAGAAGAGTAAAACAACGAGTGGGATTGAAAAGTGACATGACTTTCAATGTCAAACCGTCATCTGATGGTCAGGTATGACTCTCTCTATACGCATGTGTGTGTGTGTGTGTGTGTGTGTGTTTAGGCCACTGAATGAGGTATGTTATTATGTACTACTACTGCCAAGTCTTCGTAGTATGATTGATGTTGCATTTTCCCCTTCCACCGTAGAGAAGTTAAAATATTAGACTTAGAGGCTTTGTGACCCATTTACTTATGAATGGGTCAATTGGGGAGGTTTATTTTTTCTTTCTTTCTATCAGAAATGGGTCAAATGGTAAATTTTGCTAAATAGGGAACTGGTTTAATGGGCTGAAAGGTGTCCAGACTCCAAAGTCTACGGCATACAACATCCTACATAGTGCTTATAAAATATTATAATAAGAATATCATCGTCTATTTTTTATTATACTGGATCGATCCAACTGGCCCGACGCCTTGACTTGTACTACAATTGGCCCATTAAAACGTGAACTAGTTATCCATCCTGCAATTTAGTTTGGTACTTTCTTCTTGCAGTTATTTACTGTTTTTTGGTATTGTTTTTGTTTCAGTCGAACAAAGTTACATTTAGCTTGACACCAGAGATGATTCACCAGGTATTTTTTTTAAAACATATTTAAACTTGTAGTTTGGGCTGTATGTATCTTGTACAAATTGTATGCTTTCAGATACACTTTTAATGTTGTACTATTGCTCCTCGCTAATTTATCCCTTACACTAATTTCAGATTTTTGCTGAAAAACCAGCAGTGCGGCAGGCATATTTAAATTTTGTACCTAACAAGGTAAGGAGTAAACGGAGCGTCTAAATTGCATTCTATGTTAGTTAAATACTAAATATACCAACTTCTGATTTTTGTGGTTTATGTCCAGATGACTGAGAGGGACTTTTGGACGAAATATTGGAGAGCACAATATCTCCACAGTGCAAGAAATATTGTTGCTACTGCTGCAGAGGCCGCTGAAGATGAGGAGCTTGCAGTTTTCTTAAAACAAGATCCCATCTTGGCTAATGAAACTCGGCAAAAGGTCTTCTAATTTAAATATTATTGTTGGTATTTTTTTTAGATAAGAATAAAAATTCAAAACCAAAATGGAAGCTCTATTCTCAGTTTATGTTATCTTTTGTAAACAGATTAGGAAGGTAGATCCGACTTTGGACATGGAGGCTGATGAAGGAGACGATTATACACATATTCCGGTAACTTTGAGATTTAAAATGCTACAACTCTTCGAGCTTTTATATGCTTGTAAACTTGTAAAGTGTGTGTTTGGTATCATTTACAAGTTGTAAGCATACATTTCGGATTAGCAGGTGGCAATTCGACACTGTTACTTATAAATGAGCCGATGCAGGTTATCTTTTATGATTTTTTCTCTCTAAGTCATATAATAACGAAAACTGAAAAGGGAACTGGTCAAGTCAAACAGGTTGAAATGCTGAATGGGTTAAAAAGTCACCCGAAGTCTACTATAATGCATAAAACCTCCCAAGATATAACATTCACAAGATCAGATTATTATTGAATTGATATGTTTTGTGTAATCATTAATCAATCATATGTCACCCTAATTATTTGATAAAAGTTTAAAATTTTGACATTAGTATATCTTTTTGACTCGCTATCTAAACCCGTGACATTAGCTGCATGCTATGCTTGTTGGTATATCTGAGTGTTTTGACCGAACTCTATTTAAGTGCTTAAACTTTTTAGCCAGCGAGTGAATGTTACATGTATTTGATAGGGTCATGGCCTAGCTGTTGAAGATACCAAAGATGAACTAGAAGCACAGTACGAGCCATTCAAAAGATCGTTCCTGCAAGACATTAACCGCCATGCTGCAGTTGTTCTTGAAGGAAGAACTATAGGCAAGGCTTTCTTTTAATTGTAATATCGACAATGTTATACTGTAATTGCTTATATATGCTAATAAGACGATATATTAGCTTTTCATGGTCATATGAATAAATCTAGTATATTCTTACTTATTGAGATCTTAACCTTTCTTTGCTGATCTGATTGTAGATGTTGAGACAGCAGATACTAGAACTGTAGCTGAAGCGCTTGCTAGCTCAAAACGTGGTGAGTGCTCTTTGCTTCAAAAACCATGGTTTGGTCTTGTTTAATCATAATATCATGCTTGTTTATTGTCATATTTTCAATAAAATTTGATAATTTAACAGTTGAGTTAGCTAAAGAAGCTTCCAACGGAAATGTACATCAAGAGCGGTTAGATAGGATATCCCGAATGGCCGAGATTGAGGACTTACAGGCACCACGTGAGCCTCCGGTTGCGCCACTATGTATAAAGGTTTAAATTTTAGTATGTCATGTTCTAATGTCTTAATTTATTTTATCTCAGTGTGTCTTATAGTTAGATCTTATACAGGATCCTCGGGATTACTTTGATTCTCAACAAGTTAATGCAACGAATCAGGAAGCTGGAATGAAACAGATGAAATCTAGGCGGAGCACTTCTGAAGCTTATGGTCATTTAAGAAGGTTCATCTCTGAAATTAGAACCGTAGGTTTGAGTGATCCTACAGTTGGACCTGATGTCGCTGTCACGGTATACCGCTTATCCGAAAAAAGCTGATTATTGTGACTTTAGATTACAATCATTACTTAATCAGTTTCATATTGGTATACTGCTTTTTCAACTGTGTTAAGGAGTAATACCTGAGATAAAGTATAACTGCTCTCAGCTGTGATCCAGGTCTTCAACGGGTTGACCCAGAATATATCAAGCTCCAAATATCAACTTGGTAAAAACCCGCACGAGAGCATATTGGATACATTGCCACGTGTCACAAAAGAAGAGCTTTTACTTGTGAGCTTCTGTGTGTTTTAGATGTTCAATGTTTTTTTTTTTAACTTTCAAGTTACATTTGTTGATTCATTTGTAAATCTGTTCTTCAATTTCAGCATTGGACATCTATTCAAGAATTACTAAAACATTTCTGGTCCTCCTACCCAATTACAACGTCATACCTTTATACGAAGGTAATTTCAGCTCTTTTTTGTTATCATGTTCAGTTTCTTCCATTTGTTGTCATTTTTAGTATATAAGGCAATAATCGGAGATGTAAAGTAAACTAGCCCTCGATTATTTTCTTAATGTGTCTTACGGGTAAAATAGAAAAGATGTAAATGTAACTATAAGTAGGGGTGGAAACAAGCTGATCGGAGCCCGAGCCTTCGGAGCTCGAGCTCGTTTCAAGCCTTACATTTTTAGCTCGAGCTTGGCTCGTGACAAATATCGCAAGCTAAGCTCGGGCTCGACTCATTTTTTTTACAAGTTAAAGTATTATGTATCATGATATATATGCTAACTTTTGTGTGTAGGTGACCCGGCTGAGGGACGCTATGTCAAAAATCTACCCAAAGCTACAGGTATTTTTTTTTTGGACTCCAGCATTATGTGTAGTACACGTATTCAGTTTAAATGACAACTTTTATTAAACTCAGGTGATTGGTACTTTGTATTTTGTCCAATTTGATTTTAGCCACTTCGTTTTCTTTATATTTATTTATTGTTGTTAAATTTCAGCAAATTAAAGAATCTGTGCAATCGGATTTCAGGCATCAAGTGTCCCTCCTCGTTCAACCAATGCTACAGGTTAGTTTACTAAATAATTCCTGGATTGTGTTGCCATTTAAAATTTAAAATTGTTATATTTAGAGATGCATATAAAAACAAACGCAAAATCTTGTTCGTGCAGGCTCTAGATGCAGCTTTTGCACATTATGATGTAGACCAACAAAAGAGATCTGCAAAGAGTGCTGGAAGACCAAACGGATATTAACAATTTATTTTTCCAGGGGCGGATCTATGTTGAGCACAGGGGCATACCCTGTTTCGATTTTCAGTAGTGCAAAAAAAAATCTGTTGTTCTTTAAAGTAACCATGAAATACCTTGAAATTTTATGAGTGCACACCCTCTAAAATGTAGGAAAATTTTGAGTGCATATATACAAAAGATTACACATGTTGCGGCTATGATTTACGTTTATACTTGATGAAAAAATAAGTATAAAAGACACATTCGCTTGATAGTCATCTGGTTATTGATGATCAATTATATATGTCGTCGATGAAAATTAGGTTATGAATTTGGAACTTGTAAAAGACAACTTTTTAGGTTTTGAAAGTCGAACCGGAATAGACACGTAAAATATCATCCATGATTTTTGTCTTCAACAATTTGGAAAGTTAAGTAGGGGTTTTACTATCTCCAATCAGACCCAAATCTATCGAGAATCAACTGTTTTGACGACTTCTCTTGTAAAATTTATTTGACCGATTTATAGTTGCATCAAAGTCATCTGTCGTCACACCAAATCTCTTTTATCTAATTTGTTCTTCTAATCTACTGTAGGTAGCATTTTTGAATATCATCTCGGCATGATTAGCAACCAGTATAGTGCATCGGTAAAGCCTAGAGAAGGCACGTCTCTCTAATTACACCGGTTATGTACATATTACTTAAAACAAAAAACGAACTAACTTAAACATACCTATATTTGGTATAGATAAGCTTAAAGCTGAACGTTATTGTATGATCATATCTAACTTTATTATATATTGCATTAGAGTTTGTTTATCCACCTATGTGGGACAAACTTATAAAACCATAATTTTTCTTCTTTAAACTTTTTTTTACTGCACATCTCCACACCCTCACATCCAACATATAGCATGTAAGCTTATTAGGTACTTAAAAAATACCTGATGCTCACATTAATCGCATACAAGCTTCTAAATCATTTTAAAGTTTGTTAACGTAATTATAACTGACACATCAACTAGTTAATACCGGAGTAAAATGTTACAAAAAATGCAACTCTCAACTTGTTCTTCCCACAAAGGATTTTTGGAAGAAATAAAAGTATTTCAAACTCAATATTATTAATATCACATGTGATTAGGTTAAAATCTCTTTTATCTAATTTGTTTTTCTAGTCTAGTTAGACATTTTTGAATATCATCCGGGCATGATTAGCGACCAGTGTAGTGCATCGGTCAAGCCAAGAGAAGGCACCTCTCTCTAATTACACCGGCTAGGTACACATTCATACATATTACCTAAAACAAAAAACGAACTGACTTTAGCATATCTATATTTGATATAGATACACTAAGGATGGAACGTTATCGTATGATCATATCACCTTTATTATATATTGCATTAGAGTTTGTTTATCCATCTATGTGGGACAAACGAAGTTGTTTTTTTTTTTTTTTTTTTTTTTTTTTTTTTTTTTTTTTTTAACTTTCATGCACATCCAACATTAAGTAAGTAAGCTTATTAGGTACTTAAACCTTCTAAATCATTTTAAAGCTTTGTTAATGTAATTTTAAATGAGACATCAATTAGTTAATATAAGGTTAACAAAAGTGCTACTCAACTTGTCCTTCCCACAAAGGATTTTTGGGAGAAATAATATTTCAAACTCGATCAACTTTGGAAAGATAATATCACATGCGATTATCTTAAACTTTCACTTGGTTATATTAGAAATCACGTGTCTAGCTGGAAGTATTACAGATCTTACGAGCAAGAACGAAACAAAAACATAAAACAATCAAATGCATTTATAATAAACTAAACAATATTACAAACACAATTTTAAAGACCAAGTGCATTTTAACATAAATCTAACAAAAAATGAAACTTTTTTTTAACATATTTAACATTACATAACAAAAATTCATAGATGTCTCGAAAGCCCTGAAACCTATCCTCATTCAGTCACTGCTTACGAGAATATGATAAAATGTTAGGCGAATCAGGTGCATGTAGTTCGCAACTTTTGTGAGTTTAGCCACGTCATCAAAATAAAGAATGTTCCACAAAAAGTATATTGCATATATATTTCAACTAGGGTATATATTCGAGTCGAGTTTGAGTTACAATATATTTGGCACGAGAAACTTACGAGCTTTATCGAGCTCTAAATAAATTAGTTTTTACCTTTTTATATATATAAATCGAGTCGAGTCAAGTTTGATATGCCAAGTATTTTTCGAGTTCAAGCATGACAAATGAAAATAATCGAGCTCGAGTCGAGTTTCAAGCCTGAGTTTTATATAACGAGCCGAGCTCAAGCTCGAAATATAAAGCTCGATCGAGCTCGAACCGAATTTCGAGCTCGAGTTTTTGTATTCGAGTCGAGCTCGAGCTTGACAGTATTCGGCTCGACTCGACTCATTTATGCCCCTAATTTCAACGTCAACATGCTTCTATTTGCCTCGATGTGATCTCACTAGGGGTGAGCGCGGTTTCGGAACCGCACTGAATCGAACCGGAACCGCAAGAACCGAGAACCGAAAAACGTAAAATATAAGAACCGAGAACCGAACCGAATACCATGTTTGATAAAAGTAGCAATAGAAAAATGCTTACAAAATTACGTAGATGGGGAGTGTGTTTGATAAAAGTAGTAGATAAGCATTAGATCGAAATATACTTAGCAGAGTTGGTCAAGAGGTTGTTACCACATGCACGATGTTTCAGGTTCGAGCATCACCGTGAGAATTTTTCTTTTGGAGCTAAAAAAAAAAAAGATAGACTTAATTTTAAGACGAAAGAGTTTTGCAATCTTGCATATTGTCTAATTAAATATTAATGTGAGCTTAAAAAACTAATTACTGACTTGTCATACTAAAAATGTAACATTAAGCAATATCACTTTTTTCAATAAAAAATTATGTTAACGTAGTCGCGAGTGTAATCATAATCAGGGACGAAGCCAGGACGATATATGACTGGGTACATAAATTTTTTAACTGTAATATAACAGATGTAAAAAAATAAATTAAAACGAAAGGTAGAAACACGTTCCGATTGACTGAGTGCATTTAAGATACATTTATAAAAAATCGATGTTTCTTCACAAATTAACACTACACAGAAAAATTCTTTAGAGGTCACGAACACCCGCAGGAACCCTCTAGCTCCGTTCCTGATCATAATGTCTAAAATAACTCTTAAATACTCAACGCCCATATGGAGCTTTCAAAAAAAAAGCAATCAGACTTTTTATTAATAATTATAATTTACATATTAGAAGAAGGCAAACGGGCAACAAGCTGCGCCGCTAGCCCTTTTTGTATAGCAAAACCAAGTCTATTAAATACAATGTTTGTGGATTTAGGAGTCAAAACATTACTATTCATAACACGTTGTATTCTCGTAAGTAGCCCCACCGCCTCAGGTGCAATGAAACCAAATGTATCAAACGCGAAAGGAATAAACACGTGTTGATTTTCAACACATGCTTTCTCGTGTTTAGTCACTTTGCACGAGGCGGCTTTTATAGCAGCCTGACCCGCTGTGAAATCTCGACTGCCTAGCCCCATGAGAGGAGAAACCCGACGCTCGTCATTTAACAATCCCGACGCTAATTACTCTCTATAAAGTATTACTAATCCCGACGCTCGTCATTTAACGCTCACATCTCACCGCTCCTAACCCGCGCGCCGCAACCCACAAATAGTTACACCATGTAACATACAGTAAAAAAATTTCCGGTAAAAAAAAAGTCCCCATCATCGTCTCCAAAATAACAACAACCCGCCTCCCGCTAACATGCGCCACCACCCCATCCCTTATCCTACGCCCCCAAACCCTAACTCAACCCCACCTCCCACCGTCACCACCACATCACCGCCGCTACACTCCACCACCTCCGGTCCCACGGGGCGGTGTTTGAGCGGCGGCGGTGATGTCGTTGTGTACGATGTTGATGGAGAAATGCAGCAGCCTCAGCTCGAGGCAACGCCGATTACGCGATACGCGTCGGACCCGGTTTTGGTTTGGGGGAGACAGATTGCTGTTAGTAAGACGTATATATGTTACGGGTTGAAACACGGGGCGGTTCGGGTTATTAATAAGAATACGGGCTTGCGAGCGTTGTTTAAAGGCTTCGCGCAGGTTTCTGGTTTCGTTTCGTTAGTTTTAGTGGATTATAAAGTGTAATGTGGCTTTCCGGTTTTGCAAGCGTGTGATAACATAGACGAACCTGTAATTGTAAAGTGTAAAATGACCTAAAAGCTAAACGAGCGTTAAACAAAATCCATAAGCTAAACGATTATAAATTGTTAAGTGAAGCTCGTTGTTTTAGTAGCTTGGCGTGTAACATCATCGGCGAACTGGCATTAGGTGTTAGGAGTAGCTTTTTGTTTTATAAAAGCGTTTGTTAACATAGTTGTAAGGTTGAAGAGTGAAAGTTTGACGTAAAAGCTAAAGCGGGTCTTTCCTAGTGGTTCGGGTGTGATCAGGGGCGGATGTACATTATAGGTACGGGGTGGCGGCGCCCCCCATAGCTCGACCAAAAAGACGAGATTTTAGTTTATTTTTTCTTTGAATTTGAGCATATTTTTTAAATGCCCCCCACTCGAATTTCAAATTGCCCCCATTCACACATTGAGTTCCAACATTTAACACTGTAAAACTTAGAACTCGTTAATTTTTAAGTTATAATAGTCAATTTTTTATTCGAATTCTAGTTTTTTCGCCTTGCTATTGTCAAAAAAAAAAATTTGCCCCCTATATCGAAATTTCCTGGGTCCGCCACTGGGTGTGATGCCGTTCTAATAAAATAGAAGTGTTTAAACGAAAACAAAAAGCTAAGCCCCCGTTTCCAAATAAGCCTTATATTCTTAATGCTCTATAAAGCTAGTGTTTGGAATGGTAGTAATTTAGGTGTGGATCCGATGTTATATGTTGGACATTTGGAGAAACTGGACTTTGTACTAGTAACGACTAATGATGTTGTGATTAAATATCACTGATGTAGGCGTTAAGATTGCTTTTGTGCTTTCATTTCGTTTGTTTTAGTGGATTGCCCGTATAACTTGGCAAACTAGCATTAGGTGTTATCAGTAGTTGTTCGTTTAATATGAAAGTGAAAAATGACGTAAAAGCTAATGCTAGCGCTAAATACTTTTTTTATTAGTGTTTAAAATAGAAGCGTTTTAAAAAAACAAAAAACTAAGTGCTTGTTTCCAAATAAGCTTTATATACTTAACGCCTAAAAAGAGTTTATTAGTGTTTAAAATAGAAGCGTTTATTAAAAAAAAAACAAAAGGCTAAGTGCTCGTTTCCAAATAAGCTTTTATATCCTTAACGCTCTAAAAAGCTTGTAGCCAAACACAGCCATAGCTAGTCTTAGGAATGGTAGTAATTTAGGTGTTGGACATTTTGACAAAGTGGACTTTGTATTAGTAACGACTAATGACTAATGATGTTGTGATTAAATATTACTGATTTATACGAGATAAAAATATTTTCTGCTTAAATAAGAGGGTGTTTGGGATTGCTTAAGTATCTGCTCATAAGTACTCGGTTATAAGATGTTACGCGCTAGAAAATAGTGTTTCGATTTGCTTATTTTGTAAAAAATAATATATTTTCAGTCCAATCCGTCTATCATGAGTTTTAGGTTATATATGATTATCTGCATACTAGAAACTTCTTATTTTGCCCGAAAAAAGCCGATAAGCAGATCAAGTTCGAATGATCCAAGTTTTCTCAGTGTTCATATACTTAGCACACGAAATTACATAGGAACGTCATTTACTAAGGGCAGTTTATCCATAAAAACAATTTCTGTTTTTTTACAGCGGGTTACAGACATGGCTTTCTTTGCCGAGGATGTGTACCTTTTAGCTAGGTAGTCCGCTTGGTGGTTTTTCATCTTTTCTCTCGTTTTGGCTGTGTCTGATGCTGACGTGCTTGAAATGCAGTGCCAGCATGGATGGACGAGTTTATGTATGGAAAATCACTGAAGGTCCAGATGATGATGATACGCCACAAATTATTGGGAACATAGTTATTGCAGTCGAGATTGTGGGAGAAGGAGAATTTGTTCATCCCCGAATTTGCTGGCACTGTCATAAACAAGTAACTTCCCATATCACTTGATTTTATCTCATATTTGTTTACTATTTTGAGCCGTTTTTTTTACCTGATAGTGTACATTCTGATTTGCAGGAAATTTTTGTGGTTGGGATAGGAAGGCGTGTTCTGAGAATTGATACCACTAAGGTCGGGCGCGGAGAAGTATATTCGGCTGAGGAACCTCTCATATGTCATGTGGATAAGTTGATCAATGGAATTCAGTTTGTTGGTAACCATGATGGCGAAGTGACGGATCTATCAATGTGCCAATGGATGACCACTCGTTTGGTTTCTGCTTCAATTGATGGAACGGTTAGTAGTCCGATATGTTTGTTCTAAGTTGTGTTCCTTCTGTGCCACAAATATTATTAAAATATCAACTTAACTGTGTTATTGGTACCTACTAGAATTCAGAGAGTCTGCCTTCTTATAGCGTTTAAGTGCTCCACTGCTGTAAATCATATGAACTGAAGCTTTTACAAACTGTTACAATTTGACATGGTCCTAGAAGGCCCCTTTTGCCTAAAATATGTACTAGCTTCGGATCACACCGCCTCTATTGTATGAAAGACCCTTTTGGGATAATTAATTAAATTTGTATCTACTAGTAGTAGTTATCTTACCATTGTTCTATGGAACGTCAAACATTTTAGGAGTTAAAAGAGGAGGAATAACCTCAAAAGCTAAAAATTCACACCTTCTGAAGCTTTCTTGATGTTGAACAGATCAAGATTTGGGAAGATCGCAAGTCATCACCAATTGCAGTACTGAGACCACATGACGGGCTACCAGTCAACTCTTCTATGTTTTTGACTGCTCCTCATCGTCCAGATCATATCATACTTATCACTGGGGTATGTCCTGGGAAAATTATAATCTTTTATTTATGGTCACTGCTGAGTTATATCCATTTATTCTGAATTTTTGGATATGGTCATAGGGTCCATTCAATCGCGAAGTGAAAATATGGGCCTCAAAAAGTGAGGAAGGATGGTTACTTCCAAGTGAAGTTGAGGCATGGCACTGCACTCAGACATTAGAATTGAAGAGTTCAATTGAACCAAGAGTCGAAGATTCATTTTTCAATCAAGTAGCTGTACTGTCTCAACCAGGTGTTCTTTTACTAGCAAATGCCAAGAAAAATGCAATATATGCTGTACACCTAGAATATGGCCCCAATCCAGAAATGACACGTATGGATTATATTTCTGAGTTTGCTGTGACTATGCCCATACTGAGTCTTACTTGCTCTAGCGATTTGTTACCACACGGCGAAATTCTTCAACTTTTTTGTGTCCAAACACAAGCCATCCAACAATACGCTTTGGACTTGTCCCGGTGTTTACCACCTCCAGTTGATATTGATTATGAGAAATTAGATTTAGGTTTCTTACATGATGCAGTTGTTACTGAATCCGTCACATCATCCGTCACTAATGATGCTGATATTTCTTCCATTCTCTCACCGTCAGTTTCCGTGGGTTATGAATTGTCGCAAATACTTCCAAGTTTTAAAACTCCAGCGGGAGGAACTGAGTCTAATAATACACCAAGTGATCACGTGGATCAGAAAGTAATTGAATATGCAGTTGATAGGCAAATAGCCACTGCTCTTTCGAACCTTTCGAATCAATCAAATATATCATCATTGGATGATGATTCTAAAAATGATGAAAGCAAAGTTGTTAAAGAGGATAGTAGCATGGTCAAATTCAAGCATCCAACTCATCTGGTTACTCCTGCAGAATTGATGGCGATATCATCATCCGAACCAACGTGTGTTACAGATCCAGATCTACTAGATACTGTAGCGAATCCTAATCAGCATAAAAATGATATGGATGTCAAGATTGTGGGTGTAACTGGAACAACTCAAAAAGGTGATTTTGAGCGTCAAGGTTCTGCATCGGAACACAAGGAAAAATCTTTTAGCCCACAAGTATCAGATCTTGGGTTTGGGCAGGCAAGAGATCGCAGTGAAACTTATTTTGTTGACAGGACAGAAGAAAGCAAGACAATGGTCCAAGATTTAAATGCCCAGGACGAATTACAAGATGTGAGAAATGATCTCTTGGAGCCAACGAGAGTGAAATCCCCAACACCCATAACAAAAGAGAAAAAGCACAAAAAGAATGCTCAAAGGCCAGGTCCATCTTCGCCTTCCTTAAATGGTTTCAGTTCGATCGATTATTCTATCAAACCAGGTGTTGTTTCAAGCACTCCGTCTGCTGAAGTCATACTTTCACAACTGCAGTCCATGCAAGAAACTATCGCCCAGGTAAATCCGTCTGCTGAAGTCATACTGATGGATTCTCTTTTCGTCATTAGAGATAGTGATTCCTTAATGTAGCTTTGTGTTTTAAATCCTCTGATTTCAGGTTTTAATCAATCAAAAGGAAATCCTTAAGCAGATCCCAGTCCTGCTTACTGTTCCACTTACAAAGGAAGGCCGAAGAATTGAGGCAGCTATAGCAAAGAGCATGGAGAAGGAATATAAAGCTAACACAGATGCTCAATGGACTCGTACCCAAAAAGAATTCTCTAAACAGGAAAAGTCAAACTGGGATCGCAATCAACAAGTTTCCAGTTTGGTCACAAATGGCTTCAAGGAGTTGCTTGCAACATGGGAGAAAATGTTGAAGAGGGAAACGGCTGCACTTGTGTCAAGTGTGGTGCGTTCGATTACTCCTATTATCGAGAAAGCAGTGTCTACTGCTATATTAGAGGCTTTTCAGGTTAGAACTTGTGAATATGTAAAGTGTTTAATCTCTATCATTACATTCTAATACAAGCGTACATACAGAGAGGTGTTGGTGATAAGGTTGTAAATCAACTAGAAAAATCAGTTCATTCTAAGCTTGAAGCTATTGTTGCGAGACAAATTCAAGCCCAGTTTCAAACTTCCGGCAAGCAAGCTCTACAGGTTTGTGTCAAGGATTTCTCCCTTTGTCCCAAAATTATCGTTCACTTTATATCTTTTCTTTGCCAAAAAATTTGTCCACTTCCATAGATTGTTAGTTCTAATATACTTATTACCCTTTAGCCATATCATTGTCTTAAATGCGTGGGGGTAAATTTGATATTCCATTAACTAATCTGATCCGATGAATTGGCTGCCATCTATCTTGCAGGAAGCACTGAGATCGAGTATGGAGGGTTCTATTGTTCCTGCATTTGAAACCTCGTGCAAGGCCATGTTTGATCAAGTTGACGCTACATTTCAGAAGGGATTTCTTGAACAGCAAGCAGAGTCTACACATTCGCCTTTGGCAATTGCTTTGAGGGTAAGGAATCTTGTTCATTTCTTCCAATAATTCATCTCTTGTTATATTTTTGGTTACACTTTCCTCATATATATATAAATAATGCTATGATGTTTCCAGGATGCCATCAACTCAGCATCATCGATGACTCGAACCTTAAGCAGAGACGTTGCTGATGGTCAGAGGAAGTTGGTTGCTCTTGCAGTTGCTGGAGCAAATTCCAAAACAGGAAGTTTGTTGATGACCCAATTAAGTAATGGGTCGCTAGACGGTTTTCGTGAAAAGGTTAGTTTCAGTACCTTTTTTTTTACTTTGCTTAAGCTACTCCATATGAGATTCTCACCATGTATTACTTTGTGCTATAGATTGAAGCACCAGTGGATCCAAAAACAGAATTGTCGAGGTTGGTTTATGAGCACAAATATGAGGAGGCTTTCACTTATGCTCTGCAAAGAAGTGATGTTTGGATCGTCTCCTGGTTATGCTCTCGGGTATGCTTTCACACCTGTTTTCTAAACTGCTATGTGACCTTGAATTTGATCATACTTGTTCTTTTCTTTGAACTTATATTCTTGTCTCCCATTTCACCGTATTATTGTCCAGATTGGTAAGTTATCAATATGGCAAATAAATGTAGCAACATGGGCGGACTGGGTTGAGCAAAACATATTTTTTAAAATAGTCTGGCTTTAACGGTGTATTAACAAAACTAGAAATTTATAGTATCTGAATAATATTTTTGATTTTTGTATTAAATGATTTAGGAGATTCACTGCATTAAACAGTTACACCCCCTGTAGAACTTACATCATGTTCAACCCATTTGACCCGTTTTTGATGAAATACAGCCAATCTACCCATTTTTAAGTAAATGGGTCGAAATTGCTACCTCTAACAGTAAGAAACATATGTATTAATTTCATGTGGCCGTGATGTTTTTTTCTGCGAGTAGGTTGACCTACAAGGGATATTAACAAGCAATCCACTTCCACTGAGTCAAGGGGTATTGCTGTCTTTGCTGCAACAGTTGGCATGCGATATCAGCAACGACACATCCAGAAAGCTTTCATGGATGATGGATACGGTGGTGGCCATTAAACCATATGATGGAATGATTGCTATGCATGTGCGCCCAATCTTTGGTCAAGTCTATTCTATATTAAATCATCAGGTCGGCCTTCCCACTATGTCTGTTTCTGAGCTCTCACACATTCGTGTTCTCATGAAACTCATCAACTCCACAATAAGGGGCTTGTAGCTAATTCTTTACATACTTGTTTTGTACAAAGCACAGTTTTGCAGAAAAGAAAATGTTAATTTTTACTTTTGTTACATCTCCCGTTCTGTGGTCATTTGACTTTTATTTGGCTGTGCGGTAATAAATAGTTGAGCGCATTAGTTACCCTTTTGACTAGTTACACTCGTTAGCCCAGTAATGGTTGAAATTATTGATATATGTTGAAATTAGACAAATGAGATTAAATAAGTGGTATAATCATAGAAAACTGCTTTGGAAGCTGTGGCAAACTGGGTCGGGCTGAGTTGGAACAACTCAACCTGAACAAGATCTAGATAAGTAATTCTGTGATATTAGTGAACCTGAACTAGTATATACCAAGAACGTTGGCGGGTCAACCCCTTTTAGAAGATAAAATTATACCGGTTGTCTAACCAACCTGAAGGCGTCATGTTTATGTAATGGTTTAGGCAATTCAACTTGATCTTAATGAATATGTGTCGAATGGTTCAGGCAGTTCAACTCGATCTTAATGAATATTGTGTCGAATTCGCATACCTTCACGTCCAGGCGATCGGTCAAAAAGGACTTTCTTGGAGAAATAGGTAATGGTTCAATCCCAACTTTGACTAAAATGTCTGACTAAAAAGTCACGAAAACAAATTATCATTGCTTAAGGCTTTGATCTTTATAAGAGTCGGTCGAAAGTCACGAAAATAAATTATCATTGCTTAAGGCTTTGATCTTTATAAGAGTCGGACGCGATGCAAAGAGTCATACTTTCCCTGCCGATTTAACTTTTACTGAGACTACGAAACCATGATGTGCTAGTGTTACACATTTTACATCTGGCTAAAACAATTGTTCCAGTCATAAACTTTAAGACAATTATTACATCTAGGTAAGACAATTGTTATTCAAAGCTTAGTAGTCAGTTTTCTTGTACTCGGTTCGACTAAGATAACTCCAAATTTACTAAAGTCCTTGACCTACCGGCACCTTAATCAAGAGTGTGTGTGTTCTAGTTCCATTCGAGACATACTACCTCCGTCCAAAATAAATGTCCACTTTAACTTTTCAAACGTATCAACATTGATCAGTCTCCCATCTTTGTCCAGTACAAAACCCCAAATTACTTGAATACAATCCACCCGATCTCCACTCAATTCCCCGATGAAGTTTTCCTTCAACTAAAAAAAGCATGCCAAAAAGTGTTTTGATAAAGAGTATATGATAAAGAGTATATAAAGAAATGAGCTAAAGAGTATATGATAAAGAGTCTTCAAACTTTCATAGTAAAATTGCTTATTTTGAGATTATAGATTGAACTTATTCAAATAAACTTTTGTACATTCCATCGTTTGAAAAAAAAACATGCGTACAATATACTTTCCATGAACTAAACAACCATCTAGAGTAAACATGATTGGTTTCAATCTCCTTACAATATGGCATCACTGTGAAGAAAATCCAATCCGCAACTGAACAGGGCTCTTTGAGAGAACCACGATAAATTCTAAACAAACGCCATGTGTTCAAATAGTCGCTCACCCTTTTAAAAGCTCCCTCTTAAAAGAACTTCATATCCACTGTCTGGATAATACAGATCTCGAGACATTGACAAGAGCACGTGGTAAGGATTTAAGGAGTTTAAAGATCAAGAAGTGTATAGGGGTTTTCGCCGGATGGATTAAGGCATGTCTCTAACTATTGTAACCAATTGATAACTTTGATATTTGATTTTACTCATAGATCATAATGAGCTCGTCATCTAGTGCGCGTTCACCTTGATGGATAGCTAAGGGAATTACAATAGAGCATGTTCTCATGATGTTTAATTGTGAGTGAATTAAGCCACGTGTGCAAGGACTCGGAGTCAAAGTGGTTCGAATAAGGAGTGTACATGTAATCTTAGTTTTTGGTGGTATACTTTTTGGGCTTGGACTTGCTTCTGGCTACAATTCAAGCCGCACTACTCCAAATTAACGTGGTAGCTTGCGGTAGTGCAGGTGGCATGGCCCCTTCAGAATGCAGACACGATGAAGACCTTTGTGTCCCGCACATCCAGCCGCAGACAAGAGCATACAAATTTGTATTCTTTATATCATGATGTATGACGTTAAATTTGCCCAAATAAACCGGACATTTCGCAAACAACCTTCACAAAAAAAGGGATAAAATATATTAGTCTTAAATTGTCCTTTAGTATCCAATCTATCCTAGTTGTTTATTTCATTATCTAGTTTTTAATATAACAATAAACAGAATACAATTATTTTCTTTAGGCCATATCAATGTTCACTAATCTCTATACTCATTTCATATATTTTTCCATCATTTACATTTGAATAAGAACCTTGATATGAAAATATAACAACAATAGAAGAAGAGATAAAATGAATACCTGTTTTGAGATTTGATCATCAGCTACAAATGGTTGAGATCTAAACAAATAGCGGCTGTGAGATGTTATGTTATATTTAAGAATTGTGTTTTCTATTGTAGTATCATGTGACTACTAGGGTTAGGTTTATGATGGGCCACTACTTTTGTTTTTATTTTGGGCCAATTCTCACTATGACAATAGTAGAATAACTTGTTAAACATGGGCCATTATTCACTATCTGCTAGTATGACATACATTTGAAATTCCATACTTAGCAGTTAGCATAAGATTGGAGATTTGCTGCATTAAACATTGTATGCAACTTATAACATGTTCTACTCGCCTGACCCGTTTTCGATGACATATAGCCCCAATCTACCCGTTCTTAAGTAGATTGGTCGAAAATGCTACCTCTAACAGTAAGAAACGTATGTATTAACTTCATGTGGCTGTGATGTTTTTTTCTGCGAGTAGGTTGACCTACAAGGGATATTAACAAGCAATCCACTTCCACCGAGTCAAGGGGTATTGTTGTCGTTGCTGCAACAGTTGGCATGTGATATCAGCAACGACACGTCCAGAAAGCTTTCATGGATGATGGATACTGTGGTGGCCATTAAACCATCTGATGGAATGATTGCTATGCATGTACGCCTAATCTTTGGTCAAGTCTATCCTATATTAAATCATCAAGTCAGCCTTCCACTACTTCTGTTTCTGAGCTCTCACACATTCGTGTTCTCATGAAACTCATCAACTCCACAATAAGGGGCTTGTAGCTAATTCTTTACATACTTGTTTTGTACAAAGCACAGTTTTGCAGAAAAAAAATGTTAATTTTTACTTTTGTTACATCTCCCGTTCTGTGGTCATTTGACTTTTATTTGGCTGCGCGGTATTAAATAATTGAGCGCATTAGTTACCCTATTGATTAGTTACACTCGTAGCCCAGTAATGGTGATCTTTAGAGTGGGTTGTGCCTTTCATTAGTAATGGTGATCTTTAGAGTGGGTTGTGCCTTTCATTAGCCGTTTATCTCAAGTCGATTTTGCTGAAACATGTAATCTCGTTTAGTGGTCGAACCCATCGGAGAAGTAATGTGAAATTATTGATATATGATCAAATTCGACTAATTGGATCATGAAATAAATGGTATAATTAGAGGTGGCAAAATGGGCGGGCGGGCGGGCACGGGCGGCGGGCTAAACGGGCGGCGGGCTAAACGGGCGCGGGCTAAACGGGCACGGGCGAAACGGGCGGGCTAAACGGGCGCAAGCTAAAAAAGAAAAAAAACATATAAAAACCTACAAATAAAAATAAAAATACTTGTTTGAAAGCCGGGATAAAAATTTTAATAAAAAATATTCGTCGAGTATACTAATTTATATTTTACAAGTGCGCCCGTTAAGCCCATTTAGTTTCTTACATATGCGCCCGTTTAGCCCATTCATTATAAAGAATGGGCAAAAAGTGCCCCATCCTTTTTTAAAAATAGGCAAAAAGTGCCCATATGTATCAAAATGGGCAAGATTTGCCACCTCTAGGTATAATCATAGAAAATTGATTTTTTAAAGATGTGGCAATCTGGGTCGGGGTGAAGAGAAGTAACTGTGTGATATTAGTGAACCTGAGCTCGTAACACATAACACAAATGTTGGAGGGTCAACCCCTTTTAGAAGATAAAAATAAACCGGTTGTCGGGTTGTTTCATTTAATCCATAACCAACCTGAAGGGTCACGTTTACGTAATGGTTTAGGCACTTCAACTCAAGCTTAATGAATATTGTGGCGAATTCGCATAGTGATAAGAAATGACCATTGGGCTCACGAAAAGAGTCCCAGATTCATCTAATCTAACAGACGTAGCATTTGAATTATAAAAAAACATTGCTTGTAACCACCCTTTTTGACAATCACAGACCAAAGCACTAAATTAAAATACAAAATGTAGTCTTAATTGAATCCAACTTATTCAAACATAAAAAAAACCTACAACATATCAGTTGTTCTTACTCATTGGATGAAGAGGTGCACCATTATATGCTCTAACAATGCGACACCTAGAAATAAAACTACTAAAAAGTTATGGTAAGAAATAGCTTCTGCGGATACGCAAAACCTGCCGCGGCTCCACTCACCGTTATCCAATTTAATGTTTGGAATCTTTATGTCACAGTGTATGAGGCTTAATCTATTTGTTTTGAAGACCGTTGTCTTGATTTGGGACATAAGCAAAAACAGTGATACCCACAGTTAAAACAGCAGTGATCTTGTTTTCCTCCGGAGACTTTGGCCGTTTATCCCTCGGTGTGATGATGCGTATCCTAAAATAAGACACACATCAAGTGACCCAACAAACTCCTCATCACGTGACTACAAAACAAATAAAGAAAATAAATTTATACATATATATATTTTAACTAATTATAATACAACAAAATGTCTTTAAATGATTGAGAAAACTTACGGCCACAAAACATCGGAGTTTGCAATCTTTATATCATGATGTATGACGGGTAATTTGTCATTCATGTTGCTTTGAAAGCGACTGAAACCGTTCGGAAATCAACCTTCATCATCTTATGTTGGCCTTCTTTATCTGATGTTAGATTTAATGAAAAAAATAACAATTACTACTTAGGAAAGAAGCTTAATATGAAAATGTAAAACAACTACAATACTGATTTAAAACAATAAAAGAAGAAACAAAATGAATTACCTCTTTTCAGATCAGATCTGGTGATCATCAGCTACAATATTTATTTATGTCTCTTTTGTTGATTGTTTGAGATAAGGATAGCGGCGATGGAATCTTTTAGGGTTATCAAATGAGAATATTTAGGGCAACAATGAGTATTTCTATCCCTAAAATCTCATATGGACCCGGTTTTTTTTTTTTTTTTTTTTTTTTTTTCAAAATCGTCATGGGCCTAAATTGGTTTGAAATCATTTTGGGCTGATTTCTTGTTATCAAGATTATATGTCAAACTATTATGGTTTTAAAACAACTCTTTTAAGAACAAAAATTTACACTTGAAGAATCGAGAATCAGTCAACAACCGTTCGCTTTATGACGTGTGTTCAACAAATGACACAAATGCGAAGAAGACGATAACATATGATAGAAAGCAAAATTGTGTTGTAACAACAAAAAAAAGTAACATCTAATACCGTCTCTCAAAGGTTGAGGATGAGGGAGGTTAAAACATAAACAGTCGGAGAGTTTAGTTCGGTTCTATCAAAGATAGAAAAGGACATCCGGTCTTTTAAGGAGTGAGGATCGGACCCTGACCTCTCTCAAAAGGCAAGGGTGTAACACAATTCTAGAATTGTTTTAAAAGAAAAGGCTGAAGAAAAATGGATTGAGGGCTTGATCATTGGGGGCCAAAGTTAGCCCAATGAAGTATCCATAAAGACTATTTCTGTTTTTCTTACAGCGGGTTATAGACATTGCTTGCTTTGCTGAGGATGTGTAACTTTTAGCTAGTTAGGACTTAGGAGCTTAGTGGTTTTTCATCTTTTCTCTCGCTTTGTCTATGTAGTGCCAGCATGGATGGGCGACTTTATGTATGGAAAGTCACTGGAGGTCCAGATGACGATGAAGGCGTATTCTGAAAATTGATACCACTAGCTTGGGCGAGGTCAGGTATACTCGGCTGAGGAACCTCTCATATGTCATGTGGATAAGTTGATGTATGGAATTCAGTTTGTCGGTAACCATGTTGGGGAAGTGACAGATCTATCAATGTGCCAATGTGAAGAAGGACGGTTACTTCCAAGTGATGTTGAGGCATGACACTGCACTCGGACATTAGAATTGAAGAGTTCATATGAACCAAAATTCGAAGATTCATTATTCAATCAAGTAGCTGTACTATCTCAACCAGGTGTTCTTTTACCAGCCAATGCCAAGAAAAATGCAATGTATGCCGTACACCTAGAATATAGCGCCAATCCAGAAATGACACTTATGGATTATATTTCTGAGTTTGCTGTGACTATGCCCATACTGAGTCTGAATTGCACTAGCGATTCATGACCACACGACGAAATTATTAAAGTATATTGTGTCCAAACATAGGCCATCCAACAATACGCTTTTGACTTTCATTTTGAGCGCATTAGTATGGCGGTCTATAAAACAATTCTGACCACTAAACTCAGCAAACTTAACACAATCACTAATTAATGAAATCTGTAGGTGTCAAGGTCTGAGATGCTAGGGAATTGCACTTTTTCTTAGGGTTTGTTGCTCTTCTAGACTCTCTTTATTTTTCATTTGTATGGTGAGTTTTAGTCTGTTAGTCGTTTTCAGTCTAGTTAATGGAACAACACCTTATTGACTATTTACAGACTAGTTACATTTGTTAGTCCAGTAAAGGTGATCGTTAGAGTGAGTTGTCCTTTTCATTAGTTAGTTCAAGACGATTTTGTCGAAACATGCATGCTAAAGATGCTAGAAGGTATGTAAATTTATTGATGTCTCATAAAATTGATTGCACTGCTTTTGAAAGATGTGGCAATCTGGGTCAGGCTGACGAGTTGGAACAACTCAACATGAACACGAAAAAATAATCAGGTTGCCAAGTTGTTTCATTCAATCCAAAACCAACCTGAACATGTCATGTTATTTTAACGGTTTAGGCATTTCAACCCAAGCTGAAGAGAGCTAGGTAAGGCACACACGAATAACACGCTACTGGTGTGTCACCTCAGCGTCACATCATCAACCTCCGATAACACCTCAAACTGATGCATCTAATTGCTTGTTACTTAATTATAGTTAGGGAATGGCCTTTCGGCTCACGAAAAGTGTCCCAAATTCATCGAATCAAACAGGCGTAACGTCCCAATTAGAAAAACATTGCATGTAACAACCTTTTGACAATCACATACCAAAGCACTAAATTAAAATACACATCGATTTAAAATAATGTTTGACGTTGACATTTTATAAAACTATAAATCTATTTTAATAAAAACATAGTAATCCATATTTTAAAATTAAAATAGAAATGAATCAATACTATTCTAAGAAAAATACGAAACAGAAGAAAATCTATGAAATAAGTCGATCTTGTGAAACCATACCATGGTGTTAAGTCGATTGATCAAATATAGGGCTTTTGGAGAAATAGGTGCTCGTTCAATCCCAACTTTGTCTAAAAGGTATCTGACTAATAGGTCACTAAAACACGTGCTCATTGCTTAAAGTCGACAAAAAAAATGATGTATGACAGCATGAGTCGTGCTTTCTAGTTTTTCCGTCGATTTAAACCTTTTCGAAGACTAAGAAACCATGATTTGCAAATGTGACATATGTTACATCTGGCTAAGACAAGTGTTCCATCCAAAGCTCCAAATGCGTATCATATAATAAGTTAGTTTTCTTGTACTTGGTTCGATATAACCTAAGATAACGCGAGTGGCTCATCGATCTAGAGATTGTGTGTTCTAGTTTCATTAGAGACATTGATCAGTCTAACCAAATATATAAATAGACTTGAAAACACAACAATTAGATTAGCTCAATACGAATTTACATAATTTTTCCTAAACTAATAATCTCTAATAAATTCTACCAACATTGATCAGTCTCCCATCTTCGCCCTACGCCAAACCCCGAATTCGAATACAATCCTCCCGATCTCCTCTCAATCCCTCGACTAATTTTCATATCATACAAAGCTCGTGTAGTAGCATCAGACAACGTAACATACGCATTATGAATATCAATAAACTCACACCCATCATTTGTGTCATCCATGTGACAACTAGCAGCATCTGGATGATACCGTTTCGCCAAAGACCGATACGCACTTTTTATCTCATAAGAAGTAGCGTTACACTTGACATTTAAAACATCGTATAAGCTTTTTTGTTGTTTCGTCTTTAGAGTCTCGACTATTGGTTCGTCTATAACTGCATGCATCGAGGCTTTTGGGCCCTTTCGGCCCCGAAAAAGTACATTTGAAGTGGGTCCTACTTGAAATGTACTTTGAGTGCGACCGTTTAAAAACTTTGCACCCACGGCTTCAATTCCAATTACAAAACTTGCTACGGTTATGGACATATTTCGTAACGAACTTTTATAAAATCGATATGAAACAGGAAATGAAAATTTGGGTTTAGAATTTAGAAGGATTTTATGGAAGAAATGATGGAAGGTGATTTGTTTATATATAGGACAACTAGGGGCGCCAACCTTTATAAGCTGTTTGTTTTATGGGCAGTTTTGATAATATATATGTTTTTAAGATTTGAGTATTTTACAAATTTTGATGCACAAGTTACTTGTAGTTGAAGGGAAATAGTTTTGGTTTTAATGAAATTGGTTGTGGAGAAAAGAGGTACAATGTTTTGGGCAGATAGTTTTAGCTAATCCAAATCCAATTGGCTTTTCGCCAACTGGTTTTTGTATTTCTGTTTTGGTATTTAATTCAACGAATCTTTGCTAGACCAATCATATGCTTAGATTCATCCAAAAAATGAGTTTGCAAAACTAGGTACTGCAATATATAAAATTATATAGGATCTCATCAAAAATATACAGAGATTTGTAAAATATGAATCACTGTTTACTTTACTGTAAGACCATATATATTTTATATATTCTTATTATATGTCCTTATGACAAAAGATAAAAAAACCAATTTTTAAACCAAGTTAGAATAATACCCTCTTCGTCTGAAAATTGAAAAGAAAACAAATATTTTTTAAAAAGTATATTTCTTATAGTTTTTTCTTTTTATATTTTAGCAAAATGACAGTTTTAATTTAACTAATTAATTAAAAATTTATTTAAACTTCGTAATAATAATTTTATTTTAACTAGTTAATCAAATATTGTTGTTTCTTTTTAATAGTAGGCAATAATTTTATAACAACTTGAAATAACTAGCATGGACTCGCGTAATGCGGCGGCGAGTACTCATAATTATTTTTTAGGCTAAAAAATATTAATCTCTTATCCATTAAGTTTGTATTGTTAAAATTGTAAAAAATCGGAAAAAAACCTTTAAATTTAAAAAAAAATTAACAGTTAATAAAAATATAGCAAAATGGATATTGAATTAAAGAACATAAAATTTTAGAAAATATGGTGAAAAAGATTATAAAAATAACAAATTAATAAAAAGATTTTTTAATTTAAAAGAAAAAATGTTATTTAAGTAGGTTGTTACAAAAGTTTGTTACAAAATGTTGTTAGAAAAAATTATAGTATATAATATTGATGAAAATATCAACAACTTGCCTTATTTAATAAGGAAAAAGACTGAATTTTCAGTCTTCCTATTTTAAGAAGGTACAAAATACTTTATATAGTAGTATAGATAAGAGTGTATAAATCTAGAATAGAGGAAGTAGTACTGTAGTAATGTGTACATGGATGAATAACAATAGCTAAAAACTTGTATCCGGTTATAGACGGTGAATAAATAGCTTATTTTCACTAGGTTACATTTAAATACAGGTCTAAACTTGTTAAATTCTACTTTAACTTAATATCATGGTTTCCGGGAAAGGAGTTAGCTTAATTCACTTAGAGCGCTTTTCTATGGATTATGGTTTTCGGGCTCTCGCTAGATTGAGAGTACACTACGGATAGGAGTCCCACCGACATATGTAAAATTCTTTTCTAATTGATAAATTTACTGGAGACCTGCACTCTTTTTGTGGGCTAAAAGTTAAGAAACTTTATAAAACATGATATGAGACAATGCATAGATTCTAAAAGACGGATATGGTCATAATTTTACTATTCTAGTTAAAGATAAGTCACATGGAAAGAATTTGACAGATTTGTTCATACATAATTGTATAAATGCACAACTCTATCAAATGGTTGCCATGTGTCTTTTTGACCACTTGACCGGACCCACACATGTCCCCACTTACAATGACAATATATGTCTTATTATGTTAGCAAATAATCAACTGACGGCGCTCAACTTGCAAATGCTAAACTTTTGTACTACTTTTTTTTAATTTCCAATAAAAAAGTACACTGACGAGTTAAGCATTTGAGAGTTGAGCGTCGTCGATTGATTACTTAAAAAGAATTTTTAATAAGACACTTGTCGCATTTTGTATGATGATGACCAAATCCGTCAAATTCTTTTCATTTTACTTACATTTGACTACAAAGTGCTTAAAATGATCATATCCGTTTTCCCCCCTTTTATATTGTATATAGTGATTTTTAGTACTATTACAATAGTACAATTTGCTTTTGTATCGTTGCACACCCTCGATTTAAAGGAAAAAGATTGGTATTCCTAAAATGTATGTCTAATTTTGTGTCTAACTTATGTGTCATAAGTTTATTTAATTGTGAAAATGTATGTCCGATTAATACAACCAATGATTTTTTAACACATATGTTTAGACATAAAGTTAAGCATGCCAATCATTAATCCGATTCAAATTAGTAAATGGTTCTCGGTATGTACTATAACAAGATTATTGTTACATGTTATTGTGGGAGCGAATTATAATTTACATAGTGTTAAGTTTATAAATAAAATTATTATTTAGTAATTACTCCTTTCGTCTCAAATTTATATTCTCTTTTTCTTTTTTAGAACATTCTAAAATTATTGTCTCATATTAAAAATAAATAGAGAAGTTTGATTAAGTGTAGTATATTGTTTTTGTTAGAAATTATTATTATAAATTTAAATAAGAGCTTAACTAATTAGTTAAAGGTAAAAATGTTATTCTGTCAAAAAGTAAGGGAGAGAAAGATGCAATAAATGCATTTTTTTTAAAATGTATGTTTTTTATCGAGTGACAATAATTTTGAGATGGAAAGAGTAATAGGTATTATGAATTCAAATATAATTTACATAGTGTCATTAAAGTGAAATTGTTTTGGTTTTGTAAAATAAAATTTGTTTGGGAGTGTTAAAGTTTGGCTATCCAATTTGCTTTTTGCCTATTATGTTTGTTTATACTGTTACAATATTAAACAAGAAAAAAGGCTTATTAATTGATACCAATGTTTTAGAAATGAGGAATGTTATACCTATATAATTTTTACATAAAAACATTCACACAATGATGTGTAACAAAATGATTTGTTATGAAATAAAAAGTTAATGGAGAAAAAGAGTAATAATTGGTCCAAGTCATTTGCCAAATCATTATGTGGAAGTTATTATGTAAAAATTATGTGGTTCTAGTATTACTCTTTAGAAATATAGTTATATGGGGACTAAAAGGTTAGTTATCTATCTATACTATCTATAATGGAGGGATATAAAATGTTGAAAGTTGAAAAAATTCAATAAAGCCTGTTATGTTAGAAACATCTCAAACTCTAATTTTAACACAATGTATTGTGACATATTATGATATTACACAAAAAGATGAAGGTCTTACACAATTTTTGGAAATAATTGAAAATTAGGAAACTATTAATCTCTAGAACTAAGGAAATAAGACTTTGCAAAACTTATCAAAGAAGATTCACCAACCAGTTGTAACCCACTTCTTTTAGTCATTAAAAGAACCTAGGCTCCATCATTCGCCTAGCAAATTTGTTTTGTCTATTGTCGTGCTCTTCTGTTTATATTCATGTAATTGCACTTCTGTTTTTGCTTCCTTCTTGTTTTGTTTGTCGTTGTTCATGTTTGTGTATATTGCACTTGCAAGAGAGGAAAAAATGGTGACCGTACTTGTAAGCTCACTTCATAAACTTCCCACGGGCATCTATGCAACTGGATGTGATCACTTAATAGGTAATTATTTATCTTTCTCCATGATCTATTCGTAATATATGTATCCTTGATTGTTGTAGTGGTTGCAACATTTCCTATCATAAATATCGTGACGCCTTTATTTGAGCAACATAAAAAATGATAATGAGAACGATGAGAGTAAAAGATTATCCGTTTTTGGAATATGCTTATTGAGATCCATTGCTGAGTATATATTATGATTATGTGTTTTGTTTGGTATTGCAGATTTAAGCTCGAAAGGAAGATACGATTTACAGAGATCCACTTTTGGAACATTTCTGTTTTTCTTTTTTCCACGATTTGATTGAATAAAAGGTAAATATTATGTCCTTTGAAAACTTGCATCCACAATTACCCGAAGCTTATTGGAATTAGTGCGATGGCACAATAATCTTTGCAAATTTGTTTAGTGGAGTACTACTTTAGGGGGTCTATGGATTAGCATATGCTTTGGGTATTGGCATGTCGAAGAACGTGTTTTCTCTATTTGAGTTTGTCGAAGGATCGACTATATACACATGGTGTTTATGCTGCTTTATACGTACAAGTCGCTCAAAATATCACATGCGCGAGTAGTCTGAGCTGTGATGAATAGTGGGTTTTTTTGCTACTGTTGTTGAAGAGGAAGTCGAGCTTCAGGGCTAGGAAGATGAAAGTTTATCTCTTAATTAGAAACATGGAGAAGTATGACTATCTTATTGTATTCGTTTTGGTAATTTTTCACGAAAATAACTTTTCAGGATGAATGGATGATACATGAGTAAGTTTCACGAAATTCCTTGTAGTTTAAGTATTACCCTTATTTGCATATGTTGCTCGACATGCCCTATCTGGCCCATGGCATATTTAATTGAGTTTTTTTTTAATTATCAACTTTATGGTTTTAAATTTCATGTTGATTAGGTAAAACATCCAAGTCTTTAATTATCTATGACTGATGGAGGATCATATGATGATGATGATTTCTTTTAATCTATATGTATCGCCTCAATGTAATTGCAGTGTTTTGTAATGTATATAATATATAATGTACAATTTTTATGTGGGTTGGTTTATGCTTTCAAATCTTTGATATAGGTTTGTTTGATTTACAAGATTTTGTACCAAAACTTGCAGTGTTTCTTGGACTTGCATACATGTTGATGGTCAATGCTATTCACAAGTGATTCTATATGTTAGAAATGTGGTTAAGTTTGTCATGCAAAGTTTGTTGTAATATAAATTAAAAAGCATTAGACGTTAATCACATTTGAACAATGATGTGTATTATGTTCTTATTGTACGTTGCGCATATATACATCAACAATATGCATACTTTGAAAATGCATAAAATGCCCTTAACTCGAGTGTTTGACGTTACGGCATACATTGCCTCTTCAAGACAATCTATCATCGAAAAAAAACGATACATGTTAGGATTTAATACCTAGTTAACCATGTAACTACGAGTGCGCAGCGGAATGGATCTAGTTTGAGCAATTATGATTAACACGTAATTAATAATAAACAATAAAGTAAACGCGAAAACTAACCTTCGTCCAAAAGCAATGAAACTAAAACGAGTGATAAAATATACCACCTCTATGGTTGCTCACACAAACACGTCAAATGAACACGTCCGGATTGCTAGCCGAACTCCACGTATGCCCAAAAACCAAGTGTCGAAAAACCCGATCCGAACCAAAAAAACAAAACAGCCTAAAACTGCTTTGTTGTCCGAGATATAGCTTTACCCGAAAACTTTTCCCTTTGCTGTAAGATATCGGACAACACTGTCCGATCTGCACAGAAGCTTTTGTCCGAGAACGATCAGAAAGAGCCCGGAATAGCTTCTGTGATCTGTCACGCCTTTGACAGATTATCCCACGGTTTGTAAACCTTTAGTAGTATCAAATAACAACTACTAAACAACTTGGATTGATTAAATGCAAGTGATTTGAGATGGAGTGATCAATTTAAGATTATAAACCCTAATTGAGTTTAAACCCAAATTGATTAAGATTATGTTAATGGCAGAGCTTTTCTTTGGTTTTGCTTTGTGAAATTCGTGTGTTATGAGCTGGGTAGAAGGGTGTTTATATACCCATCAAATCCCACTCATGATAAGTCAAAAAATCTTCAAGTTTAAGCCTTATCCCACACAAACACCAATGTTTATCATGACTCTTCTTTACTCCTTATCTCAAATGAATCTGGACACTCAAGTAATCATTCTAGATCTTTCCTCAGCCTACTAAAACGAATTTAGGACAGCCATAAAAGTTCTTACATGATTAGTCCAGTAGTTTACAATTTCTAAGCATATCGTGAAGTAAAACGCACTCTAAGTGTTTAACGTGTGTGCCCCTAATAGGCTCACACACCTCTAGCCACATTTGGCTAATCCAACGAGCATGAACTAACAGCTCCCACTTGGTCGTTGGAGTAGACAACACAAATGTCAACGACGGAAACGTCTAGCAACGCTCACACTCGTTATTTAACTAGAGGTGTCTGAGATATAGTTTCATAGAACATTCTCAGTAGCATGGTCATTTATGTCTTGCTTTTCATCATCCTTTGTTATAGATACCGTTAAACCATGGATATGGATCCTAACTCATTCCATATAGTTTAACCATTTAGATTCTCGTTATTGAATTCAATTCAGATATACCAAATGTAACCAAGATTCATCTTGCATTACCATTTGGGTTCGGCCAAACAATTATCTGATTAATTCTAGAGAGGCGCCATGGTATCATTCTGCACATACTAAGTGGAGTAACAAATCCTTTATTGACTACAAGTGTTGTGGATGCTGCTTCACATCACTCTGAAAAATAGCTTTTATAACTACCTTATTCAGGACAACGTTTTGCATATAATTACGAAAGTGATATCCACACATGCAGAACTTGTTTGCATCTCAAGTCTAAGGATGACTTAACAGACCATTTTCAACATCTTACTCATGACATGGATCCAAAAGTAAATGTTTGAAGTTGGGGAATCCAGTATGCATCCCTTATGAACACATATGAGTTTGGCTTAGAACAATTCTCATTCTCACAGAGTATATCCAACACTCACATTTACCTTATGTAAACAATATTCCCATATTGCTAACCGACAATGGATATTTAGAATGATTAAATCATTCATGGATTAAACATGCAAATATAGAATAACAAATTTTATATGAATGAAATAACAAATACCTCGTATCTTTATTTATCAGAAAATAAAACTGTCTTACAATTCCAAATTATCCAAATACTAATTAACATACAGATTTACATGAGACTACTAGCTGGTATCAAACCAATACCCCGAGTCAATTTAGAATGCTTAGGGAATGCTAACGCCTTCGTAAATGGATCAGCTAGATTGTCATCTGTATGAACTTTTGCTATCTTAACATCACCCATCTCAATGGTTTCTCGAAGATAGTGAACTTTTGCGTGGAAATGTCTAGCACCCTTGGTGACTCCGCTTTCATTAGCTATAGTAATGGCTCCAGTATTGTCACAATACATATCAATGGGATCTTCAATTGTGGGCATAATACCAAGCCCAGAAATGAACTTACGAATCCAAACAGCCTCTTTAGCTGCATCAAAAGCAGCTATATACTCAGCTTCTGTAGATGAAGTTGCAAAAATACTTTGCTTTGTGCTCTTCCAGTCAACAGCACCTCCATTTAGAACGAAAACATATCCAGTCTGAGATTTTAGGTCATCAGCATCTGTCAGATATCCAGCATCAGTGTAGCAAGAAACCCTGAGCTCTCGTTTTTCGTCACCACCATAAACCAGAAACATATCCTTAGTATTCCGTAAATACTTAAGAATATTTTTAACAGCAGTCCAGTGAAGTTCACCAGTACTCTGTTGAAATCGGCTTGTTATGTTCTGAGCGAACGCAACATCAGGACGAGTACATCTCACAGCATACATAATTGATCCTATAGCCGAGGCATAAGGAACATTCTGCATGCGTTGCTTTTCAGCTGGTGAAACAGCACATTGTGACTTACTCAATTTAGGGCTTTCATGCATTGGGATAGTTCCACGCTTGTAATTCTCCATATGAAATCTTTTCAAGATTTTCTCAATGTAAGCACTTTGACATAAACCAATTAACCGTCTAGATCTATCTCGGTAGATCTTGATTCCAAGAATATATGCAGCTTCTCCTAAATCTTTCATAGCAAAACATTTTCCAAGGTAGGATTTTACCCCTTTCAACATTGGAATATTGTTCCCCATGAGCAATATGTCATCAACATATAGAATTAGGAAAGTAACATTACTCCCACTGGCTTTGTGATATACACATGGCTCATCTTGATTCTGAGTGAAACCGAATTTCTTAATCTCATCATCAAAACGCTTATTTCATTGCCTAGATGCTTGCCTAAGTCCATAAATGGAACGCTTGAGCTTGCATACTCGGTTAGGATATTTAGGATCGACAAAACCCTCAGGTTGCACCATATAGACTTCTTCGGAAAGATGTCCATTGAGGAAGGCGGTTTTGACATCCATTTGCCAAATCTCATAGTCATAGAACGCGGCTATGGCTATAAGAATCCTTATAGCTCTAATGTCTGCTACAGGAGAAAAAGTCTCTTCATAATCAACCCCGTAGGTTTGAGTGAAGCCCTTTGCTACAAGACGAGCTTTAAAGGTGTGTACTTTGCCATCCATGTCAGTCTTTTTCTTGAATAGCCACTTGCTACCAACGGTTCTACCGTTAGGAGGAAGATCAACTAATACCCAGACATCATTATCTTTCATGGACTGCATCTCCACATTCATCGCATTAAGCCATTTTTCGAATTCAGGATCCAATAATGCAGCTTTATAGTTAGCGGGTTCTCCAAGATCCCCTAACTCATGCTCCTCAGCATCGACGTATAAACACATTCGATCTGGTGCACGGCGTGTCCTAGAGGACTTACGAATGGGATTGATATCACTTTGAGGTTCTTCAATTTCTTGATCATCCTCATCATGATCTAAGCCAGTGTCATCAGAAGGATTTGTATCTTCATCTTGAATAATTTCAAGATCTTCTATACTCCCACTTGCTTCTTGATCTAAGAGATTACTCTCAAAGAACTCAGCATTCCGAGCAACAATAACTTTGTTCTAAGGTGGGTATTAGAAGGAATATCCCATCGTTTCCTTTGGGTATCCTACAAAGATACACTTAATAGATTTGGGTTCCAGTTTGTCAGGTTTGGTCATCGTATCACGTTTAACCAAAGCTTCACAACCCCAGACTCTTAAGTAAGACAACTTAGGGGCTTGCCCATGCCATACTTCGTATGGTGTCTTTTCAACCTTCTTAGTTGGAACCATGTTGAGTATGCGTGCAGCAGACTCAAGGGCATAATCCCAAAAGGACTTTGGAAGAGTAGTTTGACTCATCATGGATCGAACCATGTCTAGCAGTGTTCGATTCCTCCTCTCAGACACCCCATTATGTTGAGGTGTGTAGGGAGGAGTTCGATGGGCAATAATCCCATGCTCCTTAAGATGATCCAAAAACTCTTGACTCATATATTCACCTCCACGATCAGATCGTAGTGATTTTATGGTCTTACCGAGTTGATTTTCTACTTCCTTTTGAAACACTTTAAATGTCTCAAACACTTCATGTTTATGCTTTAACAGGTAAACATAACCATACCGACCAAAGTCGTCAGTAAAAGTGACAAAGTAGTTAGCTCCTTGCCTTGACATGATTCTAAATGGGCCACAAACATCAGTATGTATTAGTCCAAGTAGATCTTTAGCCCTTTCCACTTGATGGGAATAGGGTTTTCTTGCCATCTTCACAGACATACAAGAGACACACTTTTCAAATGACTTAATGTCAGTTGAGGTGAGAAGTCCATCATGTTGCAACTTCTCCATGCGTTTCTTGCTTATGTGTCCAAGACGACAATGCCACAAGAGAGTAGAGTCCAAAGTTAATTTGGCTCTTTTATTGCTAACAGCAAACATAGAACTATCATTTGTTTTAGAACAAGACATATCAATTTCATAAATGCCATCCCCTCGGGGAGTAGCAGTAAAATAAACAACGTTATTCCTAGAAACTGAAATTGCATTATTCGAATCAAAACAGTTTACAAAACCATCTTTAAACAAACCAGAAACTGAAATAATCCTTCTGGTGATAGAGGGAGCATAGTGACAATTGTTCAAAACAATAACTAATCCACTAGGGAGACATAAATGATAATTTCCAATAGCTTCGACTCCTGCACGTTGACCATTGCCCATGTACAGATTCAATGCTCCTGGATTCAGCTTCTTACTTCCCCTTAGACCCTGAGTATTATTACAAATGTGAGTACCACAACCAGTGTCATATACCTACGAATTACTCGGAAGGGAATATAGTTCTATAGTGAAAATACCTGAAGTGTTGGCTTCTTGAGACAACCTCTTCTTTTTCTGCAACTCGGCTAAGTGCTCGGGACAGTTCCGTTTCCAATGACCTATCTGACCACATTTGTGACAGGGGTCGTCCTTAGCAGGATTATCCTTTTTGGGTGGTGGAGGATTTCTGTTCTTGGGAGCATAAGATGGTTTGTGCTCGGGAGCATAAGCCAGCTTATTCTTTCCATTACCATAATTCCCCTTCGCAGCCTTAGGCGGTTTTCTACCTTGGTTTTTCTGGACCTTGCCTGCAGGCACATTATGAAGTGCATGTGAAACAACCTTCTTGGGAAGTGTTTGCTCATGTTGTTTAAGCATGGCATGCAGTTCATTCACCGAATTCACAGACTTCCCCATGCCATGCATGTGGAAGTTTTGAACAAAACTGTCATACTCCTTGGAAAGGCCTATCAAGATCAGGCTTATTCCATAGCTGACAGTCACGGGGTGACCAAGACGCTCCAAGTTCTCAATGTAGCCCTTCATCTTAAGAACATATGAGCCTACATTTTGACTATCCTCAAGCTTGCACGCGTGAAATTCACGCGCAGTTTGAAGAAGTTCATGTTCTGCTTGCTGAGAAAACATGGTTTTCAGCTCCTGCAACATGTCATATGCTCCGAGATGGGTTAGATTTCGTTGGATCTCTAAGTCCATAGTCATGAGCATAAGGGCAGCAATGTCCTTTGACCCTTTGACCCAAGCAGCATGAGTTGCAAGAGCATCGGGAGGGACTTGGTGACCAGGAGTTGCAACAGGTGCAGCAGGAATTGGATGTTCCAAGTATTGTTCCTTGTCTTCAGCTGATAGGATAATGCGCAACTGGCGGTACCAATCAATGAAGTTAGGCCCAGTGAGTTTGTGTTTCTCGAAGAAACTCCTCAGTACCGAATTGTTTCCGACATTGGTAGTCATCTACAATTAAAAAGTTCAAACAATTAGTATTTTCGATAATTACATTCTTAATAGAATTAACTACCCAATTAATTACTAATTAAGACTAAGATCCATCTTGTACTCCCACTCTTACAAAAGGACTGTCCAATATGTAAACAAGTGGGGCAAGAGGTAAGCGACGAGCGTTAATTGCATAACATGCAACTCTTAGACTTTATGAGATCGTTCAAGACACTAGTAAAACGGTAGTAGTGTCATGAGCATGTTTAGTCTCATCTTATGCCTCGGGTCCAGGGTCTGACCGTGCATACTCGAGTTAAGTTAACCAAGCAAGAACATGCAAATATCACACAGGGTCTGACCGTCGTGAAAAATTTGCCATGGGTTTGACAAGGCCCTTAGGACTGTCCAGAGAAGCCAAATCAAATGCACGTGTTCTTAGTTGGCTGGCATACACTTAAATTTCACATAGGGTATAACACATAAATGTGGTAAAACATGTGTACAAAGAAGCATGTAAACAACTTTGTAGAACGATTTTTAAAAACTTTTAGTAATGACACTGTAGTGATCTACGATGGTTCACGGTAGCTCCAATCGAACTCGCAAGCAAGCGCAGGACCAGACCAGCGCAAGGCAATAGTCGGATATCCTTTAGGTGTGACTGTGCGCACCGGCTTATACCCGCCTTATAGTTTGTTCTAGTGGGTGAGCCGTACATCCCATGAGTCCATAGCGTCCAGTTTTTATTTTCATGAAAGCGTGTTTCAATAGTGTTTAGGTCCTTTTATTTTATAAAACACTTTTCCACGTAACACATAACCGGTCACAATGAACATGTATTTAGGCGTGTAAAATATTGATCAATTTCAATGTCATGTTTCTCTATAAGTATTTATCCATATTGCATGTAATTTAGGTGTTTTGAAAAACATGTAACAATAATGCAATTAGGAAAATAAATACAACAAACATAAGACATTAAGTAAACACATAAATCCGAGACCCCGAAGAGTCTTCCCCAAACGAAGAACCATAAGACTCTCATTAGGTTTTCATCAAGTGCCTAAATCGCCCCATGCATCACATTACGTGATTGTAGTGAGTCTTATAGCCGGATAACACATAAAATAATCATGACAAAACAATTAACTATTAATTTTTTTTAATTATTTTATGTATTCTAATTAACCATTTAATTTTAATTATATGTTTCTAATTAACAATTAATTTTAATAATTACCATCTTGTTATTTTTTATAATTAATGACAAGTACACAATTTAATTGTCAAATAAAAATAAAACAAATAACTAAATTAGGTTTCATGCATGCGGTTTCGCGTGTTTATTTAAAACGTGTAACCCATAACCACCAAACGAGCATGGCTCTGATACCACTGTTGGGATTTAATACCTAGTTAACCATGTAACTACGAGTGCGCAGCGGAATGGATCTAGTTTGAGCAATTATGATTAACACGTAATTAATAATAAACAATAAAGTAAACGCGAAAACTAACCTTCGTCCAAAAGCAATGAAACTAAAACGAGTGATAAAATATACCACCTCTATGGTTTCTCACACAAACACGTCAAATGAACACGTCCGGATTGCTAGCCGAACTCCACGTATGCCCAAACACCAAGTGTCGAAAAACCCGATCCGAACCAAAAAAACAAAACAGCCTAAAACTGCTTTGTTGTCCGAGATATAGCTTTACCCGAGAACTTTTCCCTTTGCTGTAAGATATCGGACAACACTGTCCGATCTGCACAGAAGCTTTTGTCCGAGAACGATCAGAAAGAGCCCGGAATAGCTTCTGTGATCTGTCACGCCTTTGACAGATTATCCCACGGTTTGTAAACCTTTAGTAGTATCAAATAACAACTACTAAACAACTTGGATTGATTAAATGCAAGTGATTTGAGATGGAGTGATCAATTTAAGATTATAAACCCTAATTGAGTTTAAACCCAAATTGATTAAGAGTATGTTAATGGCAGAGCTTTTCTTTGGTTTTGCTTTGTGAAATTCGTGTGTTATGAGCTGGGTAGAAGGGTGTTTATATACCCATCAAATCCCACTCATGATAAGTCAAAAACTCTTCAAGTTTAAGCCTTATCCCACACAAACACCAATGTTTATCATGACTCTTCTTTACTCCTTATCTCAAATGAATCTGGACACTCAAGTAATCATTCTAGATCTTTCCTCAGCCTACTAAAACGAATTTAGGACAGCCATAAAAGTTCTTACATGATTAGTCCAGTAGTTTACAATTTCTAAGCATATCGTGAAGTAAAACGCACTCTAAGTGTTTAACGTGTGTGCCCCCAATAGGCTCACACACCTCTAGCCACATTTGGCTAATCCAACGAGCATGAACTAACAATACATGCATGTTGATATTTTAAGAGTTATGAATCAAATTTTTATAGTTTCATTCACATGTCATTAAGAGGTCAAGGTTCAATCCTCACTCTTGCAAGGCCTAAGGTCCTCTCGAAGTAGCCCTCTACTTTTGTGTACGGGTAAGGATGTCTAAATCTCACTCCCTTCCTTACTGCGTGAAAGACGAGATTGATTACTGTTAGACTGTTTTAACATGTGAGCTAAGAAGAATGTGTTCATCATTATCATTGATCACATACTTTTTAGTTTTGGTCATCTTATTTGTGGAGAAAGGATTATGATTTCGGTTTGGAGGCCTGACCGACTGCTTTTATTACCGTTGTTTGTATATTAATATTATAGAGCATCATACATGATTTTTATCTATTTCCTTAATTATTCATCTTCAGTTTTGTTTGTGTTTGTAACATGTTATATTTAACATGGTAAAATAGATTTTCAAGGGTTCATACGTATTAGAAAACTTTATGAAGGTATTTTTAAACTTTGAAAAATCTATCCATTTATAGGCAACACGACTCGGAGTCGTATGCAGAGATGAACCTTTTCGTCGGGCATAACATAATTTCTTTTAGGAAAGTGTTAGCACAGACTTTATCATAAATAATTAAATTTGTAGTATAAATTATTTTTAAACTTAAGTAAATAATACAAACATTTTTTTAGTGTTGCATGTACTAAAAATTTAGTACTTTAGAAAAGTTATATTTTGTAATTCTAAATCATGTGGTCTGTGTTACACTCGACTTCTATATAAATATGTCACTGACCGTTTGCTAAACATTATTTTCAAATATTTTTGAATAAATAAATGCATCAATAACATGATCATAAAAAGTTGTAGATCCATTCTATTTCTATATTACAACTAATATTGGAACAAGCTCTATTTTTGGAAAAGTGAAGTATTAAAAGTATTAGAATTGTTAAGAAAATCGTTATACATGGCAATTATATAAAATTTATGTGGCTAGAAAGGATGCATAGTTGAAAATCATCGGGTAAGAGTTCGATAAACGGGTCACAGGTTTAAATACTGGATCGCGAGTTTGATCACTGGGTTACAGGTTTGAGAGTTCGATCACCAAATCATGATTTCGACCATCGGGTCAATCTGGTTGATTTATCGGGTTATTGATTCGACCATCGAGTCAATTAGCATATCTTAATTACGTGTCGCGAGACTATTCCTGCCGCTATGCACGGGTACTCTTCTAGTCATACAAATGGACATATGGAAACAAAAGAAATAAACTTCTAATTTGGTGTACACTTAGGAGTTAGGTATATTTCTTATCCATTAATAATAAAAGTTTATAATAAAATATTTAATATTTATGGTGTATGTGAGGGCATTAAACAGCGATTATCGAGCGTTGTGATTGTAATATTCGTTTGACGAGTAGCTATTTTGTTAATGCATTAAGAGAGTGGAGAACAGTGGTGGCAAAAGTGGTGTCAAAGTTTTTGGCATGAGATTTTCGTTGGCTCACCACATCATACTTGGTGTCAAAAGTTTTGCGCCAATCTCATCAAGGAGTGTCAAAAAAAATAAAGATTCTTTTTAATAAAGTAGTGTATATGTAAACTCATGATACTACTTTTTATTTTTTACACTATGTTTTATCGTTCCAACCACTCCCTAAGAGGTTTTAATGTCAAAACTTGTTTTACATACATGACACTATTTTTTTTGCAAGAGAAGTTGAGGCTCAATCGCTTCCAGAGTTTGAGTACTTTAAAAAAAATTTCTTATGATTCATGATATATCCTCATCCAATATAGATGTTGTCTGTAATTTCGCAAAAAAATATATTATTATTTGATAATTTGTCTTTTGATTAAAGTGATTTATAGTGTAATTTTTAAAAATACAAACATAACAGTAGATTATGATTTGTTGTCTTTACTTTTGTCTAGTTTAAACTATCAACAAGATAGGAAGGAATATCGAAAGATTATAGCATTTGAGTATTCAACTTGAAACTAGAATTGCTTATTATATTTGCCATGTCTAAAGTCTCAAATATTATTTAATCATGCCGAATGCTTTATGTATTAATGTAGCACTTTGATGTATAGTCGCATAGAAACAAGTTTTAATATACCCACGTTTTGTGGCGCGGTGTTGCCAATGAAAGTATTCGAAATATTTCAAATAGCAAAGTTAGTCGTTAGGTCCTAACTCTGCAACAGATTTATAATATGAATGATCAATTACGTAAGATCTGTGTTTGAGGTTTTCTTAATATTAAAGTTTGAAAAAAATATATAAAAATTTAAGTTAACGTTCATTTTATTGTTCATTACCTCTTACTTTTTTTGTTTTTTTAATATATTTGTTTTTGTCTTTTGCCTAACGACCATTATCCTACTAACGACTTATTTTTTTGTAATATTTATATATGGTGTGAATGTCATATATACCCAAATTATATTCTTTAATGTCATATTTACCCGATAAAAACAAAAATACCATATATACCCAAGTTAAACCATTAATTTATCATATCTACCCATTTCATTATTAAATCACTTAAAACTCAATTTACATTTATTAAATGCCCATTATACCCTCTTTGACAAACATATCCCTATATGACAACAACACTAATTCCCAAACAAGTAATACAAAAACACCACAAAGGTATAATCTGTATTGTGAAAGTAGTATTCGCTCCTTTTTTCTTCATGTACGCAATCTTGAAAAGGAATAAAATTGAATTTTTCTAATTATAAAGAATAAACCAGGTGCGTCAAAAAATCCATATGCATTCGGAAGCACACAAACACATGCAAAGCATCAAATTGGGATAGTAAGACCTAAACGTAACCACGTGTAACAAAACTTTTTCTTTTGGATTGACAATTGAAATTTACAAAAGGTGTAAATCTCTTATCTCACACAATAACACACAGGTTCCAATTTGAATTTTTCTTATGGGTAGTTACAAAATTCTGAAATCTAAAAGTTGGAAAATCAACTACACAACTCAACAACGTGCAATGCTTGTTGGAAAATGTTTTACAAAATATGTTTTTTTAATACTTTGGACCTAATTATATATATATATATATATATATATATATATATATATATATATATATATAAAGTAGGGATCCAGTAAGAAGAAAAAATAAAATGAGAAGAATAAGAAGAAACTCTGACCACAAATTCCACAAAGGAAGGAGATTTTTAAGGGGAGATGCATCTGACTTTGTAGGTGCATCTGAAATGTGTGACTGTGTTTTCTTCTCATTCTTCTCATTTTACTTAATCTTCTTATTTGATCCTAACTCTCTCTCTCTATATATATATATATATATATATATATATATATATATATATATATATATATATATATATATATATATATATATATATATATATATATATATATATATATATATATATATATATATATATATATATATATATATATATATATATATATATATATATATATATATATATATATATATATATATATTCGTACTACTTAGTACCTTTGCGTTCTCCTCGAAAAGAGTTTCGCAACGAGCTAAAGTATGTCCAATATGAAGTTAATATGAATGAGATATCGTGTCTCAAAGTGAGTCACGTGAAACACAAATTTTGGAAAAATGTTTGTCCCACATCGCCAAAAACATGAAGTGAAATCATGTTTATAAAGAAATCTTGGTTTCTATCCTACAATATTCATTTGTGGGTTTTTACTCCCACGGCTACGCGCATGCAGGGGGGTCCAGAAAGTGAGATTTCTAGGCAAAAACGGGTTCGAAGCTACTGAACCTATGCATGAGCGAGCAACCTGCGGACACGAATGCAGCTCCGAAATTCGTTTGGGTGCGGACAGATTTCGGTATCTTTTTTGCTGCGAATTCAGATTTTTTCCAGAAAATTTTGTGCATCTATTTTAGGAATAGATATTAACTTAATACATAAGTTATTCACATAATATTTCTTGTGTGTTAAAAAGATAGGAAATCTATTTTAGTTATATCATATTTTCCTGACTTTGGTATATATTTTTCTTTGAGAACAAGTTAAGTTTTCAATATAAATATAACCTCTTCTCATTCAGTTTAGACACAGAAAAACGCAAGGTTTTCCAGCTCCATTACAAAACATCTTTCCAACATTCCTTAAGTCAGAAACACTCAATCATTTTCGTAATTTTTCAGGCAAGTGTGTCTTGTCCGGCTGTACAATAGCTTTGAACGTTATACCCTGGGAAACAAACGACAAATCTGTTTTAAGGGAAGCGTGTTAAACACATGCCTCGTCTTAGTCTTTACTGCTTTCTTCATTACTATTATTTATTTTCTGTCTGTTAACTTTATTATTATAATTCGATATCCTTTAATAAAAGTATACACAGTTTCCTACAATCTTAAAACAGAATCGGTTTAACATAATTAAAACCTTTATTAAATCGGATTATAATTTTGATTTATTTATAAATTGTTTCTGCCGAAACCAAGATTGAGTTTCGCTGGAACTCAGTTTTAATTTTACAGATTTTAATTAACAGATCTCTAGCGTTTTCTTTAAGCAGTTGTTCTTATCAGTTTATATTGAAACCAAGATTGTGTTTCTCTTAAACTGATATATTTGATAATTGCATCTGATTCATTGAAACCAAGATTGAGTTTCTTTGAAGCAAATCCGGTATAAGTATATAGAGATCACGATTGAATTTCTTATATACAAATTTATAACAGTTGTCTAACTATTTGTGTTTTGATATTGTGTGATCTTTCAGAATGTCTACCAGTACTCCTGAAACTCCTGCAACTATGACTGTAAATGTAACTGGTGTGCCAGTTACCCACACCGTTGCTAATCATGCTGAAAAACCTAAAAAGTTCAATGGGCAGAATTTTAAGAGGTGTCAACAGAAGATGTTCTTCTATCTCACAACTTGGTTATCAAAAACAAGCGCTCCTCGGGAGGCAACCCGAGTATCTATCCTTTTCTGTTTTAACGTCCTAAGTGTAGGGGGGACCTCTTTAGGTTCTTTGTGTTTGTGTGGTGATGTGACTACAGGGATGAATGCACTTTTGGAACCTTTGAAGAACCGTGCTCCCGTGTTATCCGAAATCCGGTTCTATCTCTCAACTATCGTGATTCAATTTTCTTCATACTCACATTTGAAATTGATCACGTTAGTCGTTTCTTCCTTAACTTGATTTAACCAACGTGCACAATGTCATAAGTGTAGGGGAGACTTTTCCCACATGCTTAAACATTGAGGACAATGTTTATCTTAAGTGTAAGGGGACTTCTATCGAAGTTTTAAGTGGACTTTTCCATGTAAATTCCTTCATTTAACCGGAAAATCATATTTTTCAACATTTTTCAAATTTTTTATTAACTTTGGCCATTTAGTCGTAATTTTTAAATTTTTATCGTTGCTTTCATATGTATATATTCTGCAATAAAGTCAAAAATATTAATAAAGCGGTGTAGCTAGTTTTGAAATCTTTGACATATTAGGCCCGTTGCGATTATTTTGACTCAACCCGAATAGACTTATCCAAGTTTATTCTAGCTAGTATCCTTAACCATGTAGACCTTAATTGGTTTATTCGGCTAAGAATCCACGAGTCTCATTACTTGGGATTTTAAATTGTGGAGAACGAGAAATGATAGAGTCAATTATAAGTCGGTATTCTTGCACAAGCTCACTTGGTGTAATTATTTGCCTATTCTCCCATCACTTGCTAATAATTTATCTGCAATAAGTAAGGTCGCGCGATTTGAAAAGTTACTTAGCTTCTAGCCCAAGATCGTTTAAAAGTTGCTCGGTAATGATAAGAGTTCATAGCCAAGGCATAACTTATGATGCGGGGCGCGAAGATTGGCGAGTCCGAAAAGGCCCTAACAAGGCATGAGGATTCAATCTTATTGCTAAAGATCCAAGGTGATGTGAAAAGCATTATTCCCAAAATCAATATGAAGGATCAAGACTCACGACGAAAAGCAATCAACTCCCATAAAGATCATGGAGAAGTCTATCCGAAAAGACCCTAAAAAGGTATGAGGATAAATAGATCCAAGTCCGAAAAGGAGGCGGATCGTTGTATCTCAAAATCCCAATTAGCGATTGAAGAAATAATCATGAAGTCATGGTCAACAAAGTTGGAGTACCCCTCAAAAGTCTCCAAGTGAAAAAACTCTATTAACGATGAGAAGACCATTATCTCAAGCACGTCTCTCAAGATATGAAGTATGAAGTACATGCCAAATATCGGCCCGAGAAAGGTCTCAAATCGTGAACCGAGTTATACCAAGATATGAACTTTTTGATATCCTGAGAAGCAGTTTTAAGAGATTTTGTCCTTTAGCTAACTATTGATCAAATCGTCCTACTTTGCTTTCAGCCTAAATAAGCTATCAAAATAAGTCCAAAAATGCATCTTCGTGATCATTCTAAGACAAAAATAAAATATAAGAGATACACCTAGGAATAAGGGAGTTTAAGCATATAATTAAGCCATGTGTGTAAGTGTTTGATTTGCTAACTTATAATAACAATGATCTCGTTTTTAAGCTTAGTTTGGGGAACGTGAAACTTGAGGGTGATAAATCTTCGCAGCACTGAAGCCCTAATGTAAGTCCTTGATCTCTTTGCAAGTTATTTCCATATAGCTATTTTCAAGTGAAAATGGTTTTCTATCCTTTTGTTTACTTTAAAGTTTTAATTTCTCTTAGTACTTTAATTTTTGTTTAGTAATATGTTAATAAGGCCAAGGTTGATTGATTATGAGAAAAGTGTTAACTTGCTTTATCACTAAGCATTGCATGAGGGCATGGCAATGGTTAAGTGTAAGGGATTTGATAGGTGTGAAAACACCCATCCTTTTACCACTTATTTCTTGCTAAAACGAGACCAAAACGCGTGTTTAATATCATTTGTTTAGAATTATGCGTGGTTTTTGTGTTTATTGTGTTTTCAGATTCAACCGGATTAATATTGAAGAAAACATGGGATTGCACGGGTTTTATCGAAGAAAAAGACTCAAGACGAAGTCTATTGTCCAAGAGATGCAAAAGATTTGAAGTCAATGGGCCTGTTTGAAGATTTATCGAAGAAAAGGACCAAAGATGGAAGATTTACATATGTCGAAGGAACTCAAGTCTATTAAACGAAGAAATTAAAAGACGAGTTGAATTTAATCGTCGACAAATCCCGAATCAGAATCGAAAACGTCAACTTTTCTGAAAAGACGAGAAGACAAGAAGAGAGGAAGAAAGCCCACTTCACCAACCAACCACTAGCCTATATAAGGACAAACCCCTCACACATTTGGAACTAGTTTTTCATTTCCCAGTTTCTTCTTTTCTTTCGTAGGAAGCCAACACCACTAAGGTGTTGGTGATTTTTCATTTTGTTGAATCCTTCATCTTGTAAGCTTTTAACCTTTTCCTTTGTTTGTTTAAACCTTAATCATTTAATACAATCCTTCCATTAATCTTGTTCATCTTCATCTTTTTGGTTTAAAGCTTAAAGTTCTTATTTGGTTGATTTGATCTTCAAAAGTTATTGGGTTTTGTGTTTTTATTGTTGGGATTTGATCCTTATGGTTAATAGATGATTATTGGTTAGTTTGGTTTAAACCATTTGGTTTATTTGGTTTGATTTTTGATAAAATCGTTTTCCCCTGTTTAGTTTCTGTTACTGTTCTTCATTCCCCAGTTATTCCGGATAGGATTTTTATTCCGCATAAGCTTTTTCCATCCGGAATATCTATTATTCCGGATAGCACCTTTATTCCGAGTAGCAAGTTTATTCCGAGTAGCAAATTTATTCCGGATGGCCATTTATTCCGGATAGCACCATTTATTCCGCATAGCAATTTATTCCGAATAGCCTTTTTATTCCGGATAGCTTTGTATTCCGAGTATAACATTATTCCGGATGGCCATTTATTCCGGATAGCACCATTATTCCAGATAGCACCTTTATTCTGAGTAGCAGACTTATTTCGGATAGAACATTATTCCGGATGGCCATTTATTCCGGATAGCACCATTATTCCGGATAGCACCTTTATTCCGAGTAGCAGACTTATTCCGGATAGCACCTTATTCCGAGTAGCCATTTATTCCTGATAGCACCATTATTCCGGATAGAGCATTTCTTCAGTATTTCCACATCAACAACATTATTCCGAATCAAGCAAGTTTTCAGTGAGGTTATTTTACTACTTTATCGTTTAATTGTTTAATTTTAATTCAAGTTTTATTTCATTAACTGTTTTTGGTTTTAATCTTTATTTACTTCATTCATTTACCTTTTTAGTAGAATAGAAAACCAAACCCCCTATTTGTCACCAAGAACAATCATTCCACTTTGAGCTGTGATCAATTCGAGGAGATTCCGAGAATTAAATCCTGAACCCATACAAAAGCCTTGTATCAACAAGCTATGCAAGTTGTTGAAGCATGGAAACATTCAGACTTATTGTGTCACAATTATGTTTTGAATGGTTTGATGGACTCTTTGTACAACGCGTACTGCAAGACTAAGACTGCCAAAGAATTATGGGAGTCGTTAGAACGTAAGTACAAAACTGAGGATGCTGGTACAAAGAAGTTTGAGGTAGCTCGTTTTTTGGATTACAAGATGGTTGATTCAAAGAATGTGGTAACTCAGGTTCAAGATCTGCAGGTTTTGCTACACGAAATTCATGCTAAGGGTATGACTTTGAGTGAAACTTTTCAAGTTGTTGCTATCATTGAAAAGTTACCTCCAAGCTGGGTAGAATTTAAAAACTACTTGAAGCATAAGCGAAAGGAGATGACTGTTGAAGACTTATTTGTTCGTCTTCGTATTGAAGAGGACAACAAACTGGCTTAGAAAAACACTTATACACCTGATTCTGCCAAGGCAAATATGGTTGAGCATGGTTCGTCTTCTTCAAAGTCTAAAGGCAAGAGCTTTGGCAAAGGGAAGAATGACAAGAAGAGCAAAGGGAAGTCTGAGTACATTGCTCCTAAAGCTGGAATTGTGAATCATAATGTGGATATGATTGCTATGGTGTCTGATGTCGTTGCCATGACCTCTGAAGTTAACCTGGTAGGTTCTAATAATAATGATTGGTGGGTTGATACTGCGGCAACCCGTCATGTGTGTGTTGACAAGAGTATGTTCCACTCTTTCAGAGCGGTTGACAATGGAGAGAAGTTGTACATAGGAAACTCTGCAACTATTGATATCAAGGGCAATTGAGATGTTATTTTGAAGATGACATCCGAGAAAGAGCTCCAGTTGACTAAGTCTTGTATGTTCTGGAGATTCGCAAGAATCTTGTGTCCGTGTGGCTTTTGAATACCTTTGGTTTTCGTCTTGCTTTTTAGTCTGATAAAGTTGTTCTTTCTAAGAATCAAATGTATGTTGGTAAGGGGTATGCCATGAATGGTATGTTTAAGCTCAATGTAATAGTTGTTAAGAATGTTATCAATAAAATTAAAATTAACATGTGTGGCATGGCCGTCTTGGACATGTTAATTTTAATTAAGTGCGTCGTTTGATTAAATTTAATGGCATACCAAATTTTCATATTGATTCAAGGTGACTGCAATTTTCTTAGCTACCGCTCAAACAACTTTCTTTCCCCACCCGGTTTTCCACCACCCAATCAAACCAACAACAAAACCTTAACCGACCCAACCAACAACAACCTCGTGCACCATACCAACCACCTCAAAGACAACCGTATCCACCTCAAAGAAACAACCAAGTTTACCAACAACCTGCTTATCAACCACCCGCCTACAATGCTCCTCCCAACCAACCCACCGCATTACCCCAAGATATTGGAACCTACATGAGGACTAATGGTGTGATCATGGACAATCTCCAGCGGGAAGTGCTCAACTTGAAAGCAGACATGGTGAAACAAGGGAACGATCTTCGAGCTGATATGAGAAACACTTTGGCAAGTCAAACGAATGACTTAAGGAACATGATGGCTAGTTTCTTCCAAGGTAATCAACCCTCCTCTTCGGATACTCGTTCGAGTAACACCATTGCGAATCCAAGAGGGGAGATGAAAGCAATCACCACTCGCAGTGGCAAAGGTACCAAGGAACCCGAGCTTCCTATACCTCCACCGGTGATTGTGACTAAGGAAAACGAGTCACCTGCTCCTCTTCCTCAATCTTCTACTTCCCCAATTCCTCCACCTCTTACTTCTACCCCTCCTCCACCCAAGGATGTGAGTGATCCTACTATCCCAAAGATTTCCTCTTCTTCTGATATACCTTATCCCTCAAGGTTGAGAAAAGAGAAGCTCAAAAGCAAGGACGATATTCAGGTTTCGAACTTCCTCAAAATGTTTAAACAATTGAATTTCAACATCTCCTTCGCTGAGGCTCTCGCTCACATGCCTAATTACGCGAAAATGTTCAAAGATCTTCTTAGCGACAAGGAGAAGCTTCTTGATATTGCTAATACCCTACTTAATGAGAATTGCTCTACAGTGCTCTTAAGGAAATTGCCAACCAAGCTTGGTGATCCAGGTCCCTTCTTAATCCCTTGCAACTTCCCGGGAATAGAGAATTGCATGGCCCTAGCCGATCTAGGTGCCAGTATTAACTTAATGCCTTTAAGTGTTTGGAAGCAATTATCTCTCCCTGAGCTAGTCCCCACCAAAATGACTTTGGAATTAGCTAACCGTACGGTTGCTTATCCAGTGGGGATAGCTGAAGACGTTTTTGTAGGAGTCGACAAATTCACTTTTTCTGCCGATTTCGTCGTGGTCGACTACGATATAGACCCTCGTGTGCCATTAATCGTTGGACGTCCATTCTTGAGGACCGGTCGCAGTCTCATCGATGTTGAAGCGAGTGAGCTTATCATGAGAGTGGGTGACGATAAAATCGTTTTCAACATGGGAAAGCTTTCTAAACAGCCTTATTCATACGAGAGTGTTAATTGTATTGACGTTCTTGATGAGGCTTGTGAAGAACACTTTATTGATGCCTGTAAAAGTATTCCTACCTCTCATCCCAATGTTGAGACCGTTTCCTCTATTGATTCATCACTATCTCTATTTGGAGAAAGTGATTTCCTTTGGAAAGATTTGGAAGCCACCATGGGAGATGTGACCTTAGAACATGACGATTCTCCCACCGATTGGGATGAAGATCTTCGCCTCATTGAGAAACTTCTTAAAGAAGATAATATTCCTCCACCATCTCCCAAGGCTATTGCTATCGATGCACCGACTTTGAATACGCCTCCCATCGAAAATCCTCCGGATTTAGAACTTAAGGAGTTGCCGCCCCATCTCGAGTACGTGTTTCTTGAAGATAAGAAGAAGTAGCCCGTCATCATTGCTAAGGAATTGAACGAAGAATAGAAATCTCGCCTCATCGCCGTGCTTAAAAATCATAAGAAGGCAATTGCTTGGAAAAATTCTGATATCCGCGGAATTGATCCAAACTTTTATACTCACAAGATTCTCATGGAAGATGACTTTAAACCCGCAATCCAGAGCCAAAGAAGGGTTAATCCTCGCATTCATGACGTCATCAAACAAGAGGTTATCAAACTTCTTGATGCCGGCTTGATTTACCCTATTTCGGATTCGCCTTGGGTAAGTCCCGTCCATTGTGTGCCCAAGAAGGGCGGAATAACCGTTGTTCCCAATGAACACAACGAGTTGATTCCAACTCATCTCGTTACTGGGTGGAGAGTTTGTATCGACTATCGCAAGCTCAATGATGCCACGAGAAAAGATCACTTTCCTCTTCCTCTCATGGATCAAATGCTCGAGCGTCTAGCGGGTAATGACTATTACTGCTTCTTAGACGGTTTCTCCGGGTATTTTCAAATTCCCATCGATCCCAAAGACCAAGAAAAGACCACATTCACTTGTCCCTACGGAACATTTGCTTACAAACGCATGCCTTTCGGTTTATGCAATGCTCCTGGGACGTTCCAAAGGTGTATGATGGCTATCTTCCATGACATGGTTGAAGAAACTATGGAAGTATTCATGGATGATTTCTCGGTTTATGGCGATTCTTTCTCTGCTTGCCTTGCCAATTTAGAACGTATGCTTAAGCGGTGTGAAGACACTCGCCTTGTTCTTAATTGGGAAAAATGCCATTTCATGGTAAGAGGGCATCGTGCTAGGACACAAGATCTCCAAAGCCGGTCTTGAAGTGGATCGTGCTAAAATCGATGTTATTGCTAAGTTGCCTCCACCTTCAACCGTGAAGGGTGTGAGAAGTTTCCTTGGTCATGCGGGATTCTACCGTCGATTCATCAAAGATTTTTCTAAAATCGCTCGCCCGATGACCCACTTCTTGGAAAAAGATACTCCTTTTATCTTTTCCAATGAGTGTATTGAAGCCTTCAACTTGCTTAAGGATAAGCTAACTAAGGCACCGCTCTTGGTTACCCCTAATTGGGAGCTTCCCTTTGAGTTGATGTGCGATGCTAGCGACTTTGCTATTGGAGCGGTTTTGGGCCAAAGAGTGAACAAACACTTCCAACCGATCCATTACGCTAGCAAGACAATGACGGGGGCCCAATTGCATTACACGACAACCGAAAAAGAGCTTTTAGCTGTTGTCTATGCCTTTAAAAAGTTCCGCCCCTATCTTGTCCTTTCTACCACAATTGTGTATACCGATCATTCCGCGTTGAAGTACTTATTAACTAAGCAAGATTCCAAACCAAGACTTCTTCGCTGGGTTTTGCTACTCCAAGAATTTAAAATAGAAATTCGCGATAAGAAATGAGCTGAAAACCTAGCCGCAGATCATCTCAGTAGACTTGAGGATCCTTACCAAGGGGATCATCCGGACAAAGAGATCAATGACCCTTTTCCCCTAGAGACCTTAATGTCTATCAACTCGACTTCTGATGAAACCCCGTGGTTTGCGGACATTGCAAACTACTTGGCGGTTGGAATTCTCGTTGACGGGTTAACATCCCAGCAAAAGAAAAAGTTCTTCAAAGACATTAAGACTTACTTTTGGGATGACCCGTATCTATTCAAACAATGTGCCGATTTGATTATTCGCCGATGTGTTGATGGACCGACAGCTTTAGAAATCCTTGACGCTTGCCACAAAGGACCCACCGGTGGTCACTTTGGTCCCAACTACACCGCCAAAAAAGTGTTTGACTCGGGATTTTATTGGCCCACCATTTATCGTGATGCTCACGAGATGGTTAAACGTTGTGATGCTTTCCAAAAACAAGGCAAGATCACACATAAAGATGAGATGCCTCAGAATTTCATTCAAGAATGTGAAATCTTTGATGTTTGAGTATCGACTTTATGGGGCCATTCCCTTCCTCTAAAGGAAACAAATACATCCTTGTAGCCATTGACTACGTTTCTAAATGGGTTGAAGCCAAAGCTTTACCCACTAATGACGCAAGGGTGGTTTGTAACTTTTTGAAGTCGTTATTCGCTAGATTCGGCGTGCCTCGTGCCATTATTAGTGATCGCGGGACTCATTTTTGCAATGACCAATTTGCAAGAGTCATGGCTAAGTATGGTGTAAATCATCGTTTTTCCACCGCCTACCACCCACAAACTAATGGCCAGGCTGAAATATCTAACCGAGGATTAAAGCGAATTCTTGAAAGAACCGTGGGAGAGCATCGTGCCTCATGGGCTGATAAACTTGATGATGCTTTGTGGGCTTTTCGTACTGCATACAAGACTCTGATTGGTTGTACACCATATCGTCTCGTGTACGGGAAAGCATGCCACCTCCCCATTGAGTTGGAGCACAAGGCTTACTGGGCCTTGAAGTGGGATAATTTTGATATCAACAAAGCCGGTGACCTACGCAAGATCCAACTCAATGAGCTGAATGAACTCCGGAATGAGGCTTATGAAAATTCTTTGATCTATAAGGAAAGGACTAAGCTCATTCACGACTCTAAGATTAAGAACCGAGAGTTCCAAGTTGGAGACAAAGTGTTACTCTTTAACTCTCGGTTGAAAATCTTTCCGGGCAAGCTGAAATCTCGTTGGTCCGGCCCATTCACCATTGCCCAAATTTTTCCATATGGTACTCTCGAGCTCGCACAACCTAATGGACCTAATTTTAAGGTGAATGACAAACGAGTGAAGTTGTACTTCGGTGAGGACATCTCTCATGAGATGATTCCATCCCTCACCACGTTTCCCATGAACTAATTTTGGGTCGAGTCAGGCTCGTGACTCGGTTATCAAAAACAAGCGCTCCTCGGGAGGCACCCCGAGTATCTATCCTTTTCCGTTTTAACCTCCTAAGTGTAGGGGGCCTCTTTAGGTTCTTTGTGTTTGTGTGGTGATTTACAGGGATGAATGCACTTTTGGAACCTTTGAAGAACCGTGCTCCCGTGTTATCCAAAATCCGGTTCTATCTCTCAACTATCGTGATTCAATTTTCTTCATACTCACATTTGAAATTGATCACGTTAGTCGTTTCTTCCTTAACTTGATTTAACCAACGTGCACAATGTCATAAGTGTAGGGGAGACTTTTCCCACATGCTTAAACATTGAGGACAATGTTTATCTTAAGTGTATGGGGGACTTCTATCGAAGTTTTAAGTGGACTTTTCCATGAAAATGCCTTCATTTAACCAGAAAATCATATTTTTCAACATTTTTCAAATTTTTTATTAACTTTGGTCATTTAGTCGTAATTTTTAAATTTTTATCGTTGCTTTCATATGTATATATTCCGCAATAAAGTCAAAAATATTAATAAAGCAGTGTAGCTAGTTTTGAAATCTTTGACATATTAGGCCCGTTGCGATTATTTTGACTCAACCCGAATAGACTTATCCAAGTTTATTCTAGCTAGTATCCGTAACCATGTAGACCTTAATTGGTTTATTCGGCTAAGCATCCACGAGTCTCATTACTTGAGATTTTAAATTGTGGAGAACGAGAAATGATAGAGTCAATTATAAGTCGGTATTCTTGCACAAGCTCACTTGGTGTAATTATTTGCCTATTCTCCCATCACTTGCTAATAATTTATCTGCAATAAGTAAGGTCGTACGATTTGAAAAGTTACTTAGCTTCTAGCCCAAGATCGTTTAAAAGTTGCTCGGTAATGATAAGAGTTCATAGCCAAGGCATAACTTATGAAGCGGGGCGTGAAGATTGGCGAGTCCGAAAAGGCCCTAACAAGGCATGAGGATTCAATCTTATTGCTAAAGATCCAAGGTGATGTGAAAAGCATTATTCCCAAAATCAATATGAAGGATCAAGACTCACGACGAAAAACAATCAACTCCCATAAAGATCATGGAGAAGTCTATCCGAAAAGACCCTAACAAGGTATGAGGATAAATAGATCCAAGTCCGAAAAGGAGACGGATCGTTGTATCTCAAAATCCTAATTAGCGATTGAAGAAATAATCATGAAGTCGTGGTCAACAAAGTTGGAGTACCCCTCAAAAGTCTCCAAGTGAAGAAACTCTATTAACGATGAGAAGACCATTATCTCAAGCACGTCTATAGAGATATGAAGTATGAATTACATGCCAAATATCGGCCCGAGAAAGGTCTCAAATCGTGAACCGAGTTATGCCAAGATATGAACTTTTTGATATCCCGAGAAGCAGTTTTAAGAGATTTTGTCCTTTAGCTAACTATTGATCAAATCGTCCTACTTTGCTTTCAACCTAAATAAACTATCGAAATAAGTCCAAAAATGCATCTTCATGATCATTCTAAGACAAAAATAAAATATAAGAGATACACCTAGGAATAAGGGAGTTTAAGCATATAATTAAGCCATGTGTGTAAGTGTTTGATTTGCTAACTTATAATAACAATGATCTCGTTTTTAAGCTTAGTTTGGGGAACGTGAAACTTGAGGGTGATAAATCTTCGCAGCACTGAAGCCCTAATGTAAGTCCTTGATCTCTTTGCAAGTTATTTCCATATAGCTATTTTCAAGTGAAAATGGTTTTCTATCCTTTTGTTTACTTTAAAGTTTTAATTTCTCTTAGTACTTTAATTTTTGTTTAGTAATATGTTAATAAGGCCAAGGTTGATTGATTATGAGAAAAGTGTTAACTTGCTTTATCACTAATCATTGCATGAGGGCATGGCAATGGTTAAGTGTAGGGGATTTGATAGGTGTGAAAACACCCATCCTTTTACCATTTATTTCTTGCTAAAACGAGACCAAAACGCGTGTTTAATATCATTTGTTTGGAATTATGCGTGGTTTTTGTGTTTATTGTGTTTTCAGATTCAACCGGATTAATATTGAAGAAAACATGGGATTGCACGGGTTTTATCGAAGAAAAAGACTCAAGACGAAGTCTATTATCCAAGAGATGCAAAAGATTTAAAGTCAATGGGCCTGTTTGAAGATTTATCGAAGAAAAGGACCAAAGATGGAAGATTTACATATGTCGAAGGAACTCAAGTCTATTAAACGAAGAAATTAAAAGACGATTTGAATTTAATCGTCGACAAATCCCGAATCAGAATCGAAAACGTCAACTTTTCTGAAAAGACGAGAAGACAAGAAGAGAGGAAGAAAGCCCACTTCACCAACCAACCACTAGCCTATATAAGGACAAACCCCTCACACATTTGGAACTAGTTTTTCATTTCCCAGTTTCTTCTTTTCTTTCGTAGGAAGCCAACACCACTAAGGTGTTGGTGATTTTTCATTTTGTTGAACCCTTCATCTTGTAAGCTTTTAACCTTTCCCTTTGTTTGTTTAAACCTTAATCATTTAATACAATCCTTCCATTAATCTTGTTCATCTTCATCTTTTTGGTTTAAAGCTTAAAGTTCTTATTTGGTTGATTTGATCTTCAAAAGTTATTGGGTTTTGTGTTTTTATTGTTGGGATTTGATCCTTATGGTTAATAGATGATTATTGGTTAGTTTGGTTTAAACCATTTGGTTTATTTGGTTTGATTTTTGATAAAATCGTTTTCCCCTGTTTAGTTTCTGTTACTGTTCTTCATTCCCCAGTTATTCCGGATAGGATTTTTATTCCGCATAAGCTTTTTCCATCCGGAATATCTATTATTCCGGATAGCACCTTTATTCCGAGTAGCAAGTTTATTCCGACTAGCAAATTTATTCCGGATGGCCATTTATTCCGGATAGCACCATTTATTCCGCATAGCAATTTATTCCGAATAGCCTTTTTATTCCGGATAGCTTTGTATTCCGAGTAGAACATTATTCCGGATGGCCATTTATTCCGGATAGCACCATTATTCCGGATAGCACCTTTATTCCGAGTAGCAGACTTATTTCGGATAGAACATTATTCCGGATGGCCATTTATTCCGGATAGCACCATTATTCCGGATAGCACCTTTATTCCGAGTAGAAGACTTATTCCGGATAGCACCTTATTCCGAGTAGCCATTTATTCCGGATAGCACCATTATTCTGGATAGAGCATTTCTTCAGTATTTCCACATCAACAACATTATTCCGAATCAAGCAAGTTTTCAGTGAGGTTATTTTACTACTTTATCGTTTAATTGTTTAATTTTAATTCAAGTTTTATTTCATTAACTGTTTTTGGTTTTAATCTTTATTTACTTCATTCATTTACCTTTTTAGTAGAATAGAAAACCAAACCCCCTATTTGTTACCAAGAACAATCTATCCACTTTGAGCTGTGATCAATTCGAGGAGATTCCGAGAATTAAATCCTGAACCCATACAAAAGCCTTGTATCAACAAGCTATGCAAGTTGTTGAAGCATGGAAACATTCAGACTTATTGTGTCACAATTATGTTTTAAATGGTTTGATGGACCCTTTGTACAACGCGTACTACAAGACTAAGACTGCCAAAGATTTATGGGAGTCGTTAGAACGTAAGTACAAAACTGAGGATGCTGGTACAAAGAAGTTTGTGGTAGCTCGTTTTTTGGATTACAAGATGGTTGATTCAAAGAATGTGGTAACTCAGGTTCAAGATCTGCAGGTTTTGCTACACGACATTCATGCTAAGGGTATGAATTTGAGTGAAACTTTTCAAGTTGTTGCTATCATTGAAAAGTTACCTCCAAGCTGGGTAGAATTTAAAAACTACTTGAAGCATAAGCGAAAGGAGATGACTGTTGAAGACTTATTTGTTCGTCTTCGTATTGAAGAGGACAACAAACTGGCTTAGAAAAACACTTATACACCTGATTCTGCCAAGGCAAATATGGTTGAGCATGGTTCATCTTCTTCAAAGTCTAAAGGCAAGAGCTTTGGCAAAGGGAAGAATGACAAGAAGAGCAAAGGGAAGTCTGAGTACATTGCTCCTAAAGCTGGAATTGTGAAGCATAAGTTCCAAGGAAATTGCTTCAACTGTGACAAGCCAGGTCATCGTGCTGCTAATTGCAAAGCGCCAAAGCGGGTGACTCCACGCGAGGCTAATATGGTGAACAATAATGTGGATATGATTTCTATGGTGTCTGATGTCGTTGCCATGATCTCTGAAGTTAACCTGGTAGGTTCTAATAATAATGATTGCTGGGTTGATACTGCGGCAACCCGTCATGTGTGTGTTGACAAGAGTATGTTTCACTCTTTCAGAGCGGTTGACAATGGAGAGAAGTTGTACATAGGAAACTCTGCAACTATTGATATCAAGGGCAATTGAGATGTTATTTTGAAGATGACATCCGAGAAAGAGCTCCAGTTGACTAAGTCTTGTATGTTCTGGAGATTCGCAAGAATCTTGTGTCCGTGTGGCTTTTGAAAAAAATTTGGTTTTCGTCTTGTTTTTTAGTCTGATAAAGTTGTTCTTTCTAAGAATCAAATGTATGTTGGTAAGGGGTAAGCCATGAATGGTATGTTTAAGCTCAATGTAATAGTTGTTAATAATGTTATCAATAAAATTAAAATTAACATGTGTGGCATGGCCGTCTTGGACATGTTAATTTTAATTCAATGCGTCGTTTGATTAAATTTAATGGCATACCAAATTTTCATATTGATTCAAGGTGACCGCAATTTGCTTAGCTACCGCTCAAACAACTTTCTTTCCCCACCCGGTTTTCCTCCACCCAATCAAAACCAACAACAAAACCTTAACCGACCCAACCAACAACAACCTCGTGCACCATACCAACCACCTTAAAGACAACCGTATCCACCTCAAAGAAACAACCAAGTTTACCAACAACCTGCTTATCAACCACCCGCCTACAATGCTCCTCCCAACCAACCCACCGCATTACCCCAAGATATTGGAACCTACATGAGGACTAATGGTGTGATCGTGGACAATATCCAGCGGGAAGTGCTCAACTTGAAAGCAGACATGGTGAAACAAGGGAACGATCTTCGAGCTGATATGAGAAACACTTTGGCAAGTCAAACGAATGACTTAAGGAACATGATGGCTAGTTTCTTCCAAGGTAATCAACCCTCCTCTTTGGGTACTCTTCCGAGTAACACCGTTGCGAATCCAAGAGGGGAGATGAAAGCAATCACCACTCGCAGTGGAAAGGTACCAAGGAACCCGAGCTTCCTATACCTCCACCGGTGATTGTGACTAAGGAAAATGAGTCACCTGCTCCTCTTCCTCAATCTTCTACTTCCCCAATTCCTCCACCTCTTACTTCTACCCCTCCTCCACCGAAGGATGTGAGTGATCCTACTATCCTAAAGATTTCCTCTTCTTCCGATATACCTTATCCCTCAGGGTTGAGGAAAGAGAAGCTCAAAAGCAAGGACGATATTCAGGTTTCGAACTTCCTCAAAATGTTTAAACAATTGAATTTCAACATCTCCTTCGCTGAGGCTCTCGCTCACATGCCTAAATACGCGAAAATGTTCAAAGATCTTCTTAACGACAAGGAGAAGCTTCTTGATATTGCTAATACCAAACTTAATGAGAATTGCTCTACAGTGCTCTTAAGGAAATTGCCAACCAAGCTTGGTGATCCGGGTCGCTTCTTAATCCCTTGCAACTTCCCGGGAATAGAGAATTGCATGGCCCTAGCCGATCTAGGTGCCAGTATTAACTTAATGCCTTTAAGTGTTTGGAAGCAATTATCTCTTCCTGAGCTAGTCCCCACCAAAATGACTTTGGAATTAGCTAACCGTACGGTTGCTTATCCAGTGGGGATAGCCGAAGACGTCTTTGTAGGAGTCGACAAATTCACTTTTCCTGCCGATTTCGTCGTGGTCTACGATATGGACCCTCGTGTGCCATTAATCGTTGGACGTCCATTCTTGAGGACCGGTCGCACTCTCATCGATGTTGAAGCGGGTGAGCTTATCATGAGAGTGGGTGACGATAAAATCGTTTTCAACATGGGAAAGCTTTCTAAATAGCCTTATTCATACGAGAGTGGTAATTGTATTGACGTTCTTGATGAGGCTTGTGAAGAACACTTTATTGATGCCTGTAAAAGTATTCCTACCTCTCCTCCCAATGTTGAGACCGTTTCCTCTATTGATTCATCACTATCTCTATTTGGAGAAAGTGATTTCCTTTGGAAAGATTTAGAAGCCACCATGGGAGATGTGACCTTAGAACATGACGATTCTCCCACCGATTGGGATGAAGATCTTCGCCTCATTGAGAACCTTCTTAAAGAAGATAATATTTCTCCACCATCTCCCAAGGCTATTGCTATCGATGCACCGACTTTGAATACGCCTCCCATCGAAAATCCTCCGGATTTAGAACTTAAGGAGTTGCCGCCCCATCTCGAGTACGTGTTTCTTGAAGATAAGAAGAAGTCGCCCGTCATCATTGCTAAGGAATTGAACGAAGAAGAGAAATCTCGCCTCATCGCCGTGCTTAAAAATCATAAGAAGGCAATTGCTTGGAAAATTTCCGATATCCGCGGAATTGATCCAAACTTTTGTACTCACAAGATTCTCATGGAAGATGACTTTAAACCCGCAATCCAGAGCCAAAGAAGGGTTAATCCTCGCATTCATGACGTCATCAAACAAGAGGTTATCAAACTTCTTGATGCCGGCTTGATTTACCCTATTTCGGATTCGCCTTGGGTAAGTCCCGTCCATTGTGTGCCCAAGAAGGGCGGAATAACCGTTGTTCCCAATGAACACAACGAGTTGATTCCAACTCGTCTCGTTACTGGGTGGAGAGTTTGTATCGACTATCGCAAGCTCAATGATGCCACGAGAAAATATCACTTTCCTCTTCCTTTCATGGATCAAATGCTCGAGCGTCTAGCGGGTAATGACTATTACTGCTTCTTAGACGGTTTCTCCGGGTATTTTCAAATTCCCATAGATCCCAAAGACCAAGAAAAGACCACATTCACTTGTCCCTACGGAACATTTGCTTACAAACGCATTCCTTTCGGTTTATGCAATGCTCCTGGGTAGTTCCAAAGGTGTATGATGGCTATCTTCCATGACATGGTTGAAGAAACTATGGAAGTATTCATGGATGATTTCTCGGTTTATGGCGATTCTTTCTCTGCTTGCCTTGCCAATTTAGAACGTATGCTTAAGCGGTGTGAAGACACTCGCCTTGTTCTTAATTGGGAAAAATGCCATTTCATGGTAAAAGAGGGCATCGTGCTAGGACACAAGATCTCCAAAGCCGGTCTTGAAGTGGACCGTGCTAAAATCGATGTTATTGCTAAGTTGCCTCCACCTTCAACCGTGAAGGGTGTGAGAAGTTTCCTTGGTCATGCGGGCTTCTACCGTCGATTCATCAAAGATTTTTCTAAAATCGCTCGCCCGATGACCCACCTCTTGGAAAAAGATACTCCTTTTATCTTTTCTAATGAGTGTATTGAAGCCTTCAACTTGCTTAAGGATAAGCTAACTAAGGCACCGGTCTTGCTTACCCCTAATTGGGAGCTTCCCTTTGAGTTGATGTGCGATGCTAGCGACTTTGCTATTGGAGCGGTTTTGGGCCAAAGAGTGAACAAACACTTCCAACCGATCCATTACGCTAGCAAGACAATGACGGGGGCCCAATTGCATTACACGACAACCGAAAAAGAGCTTTTAGCTGTTGTCTATGCCTTTGAAAAGTTCCGCCCCTATCTTGTCCTTTCTACCACAATTGTGTATATCGATCATTCCGTGTTGAAGTACTTGTTAACTAAGCAAGATTCCAAACCAAGACTTCTTCGCTGGGTTTTGCTACTCCAAGAATTTAAAATAGAAATTCGCGATAAGAAAGGAGCTGAAAACCTAGCCGCGGATCATCTTAGTAGACTTGAGGATCCTTACCAAGGGGATCATCCGAACAAAGAGATCAATGACTCTTTTCCCCTGGAGACCTTAATGTCTATCAACTCGACTTCTGATGAAACCCCGTGGTTTGCGGACATTGCAAACTACTTGGCGGTTGGAATTCTCGTTGACGGGTTAACATCCTAGCAAAAGAAAAAGTTCTTCAAAGACATTAAGACTTACTTTTGGGATGACCCGTATCTATTCAAAAAATGTGCCGATTTGATTATTCACCGATGTGTTGATGGACCGGCAGCTTTTGAAATCCTTGACGCTTGCCACAAAGGACCCACCGGTGGTCACTTTGGTCCCAACTACACCGCCAAAAAAGTGTTTGACTCGGGATTTTATTGGCCCACCATTTATCGTGATGCTCACGAGATGGTTAAACGTTGTGATGCTTGCCAAAAACAAGGCAAGATCACACATAAAGATGAGATGCCTTAGAATTTCATTCAAGAATGTGAAATCTTTGATGTTTGGGGTATCGACTTTATGGGGCCATTCCCTTCCTCTAAAGGAAACAAATACATCCTTTTAGCCGTTGACTATGTTTCTAAATGGGTTGAAGCCAAATCTTTACCCACTAATGACGCACGGGTGGTTTGTAACTTTTTGAATTCGCTATTCGCTAGATTCGGTGTGCCTCGTGCCATTATTAGTGATCGCGGGACTCATTTTTGCAATGACCAATTTGCAAGAGTCATGGCTAAGTATGGTGTAAATCATCGTCTTTCCACCGCCTACCACCCACAAACTAATGGCCAGGCTGAAATATCTAACCGAGGATTAAAGCGAATTCTTGAAAGAACCGTGGGAGAGCATCGTGCCTCATGGGCTGATAAACTTGATGATGCTTTGTGGGCTTTTCGTACTGCATACAAGACTCCGATTGGTTGTACACCATATCGTCTCGTGTACGGGAAAGCATGCCACCTCCCCATTGAGTTAGAGCATGATAGGTGTGTAAACACCCATCTTTTCTACCACTTAATTACAATAATAACCGGACCAAAACGTATATTTTATGTCTTTTATGTCGGAATTATGCGTGGTTTGTGTTTTTGTTGTGATTTAGGACGAAAAGGTGAAAAGTGGAGAAAACACGGGAATTCACGGGCAATTACGGACTTTTATTGAAGAAAAAGATGAAAGACGAAGTCAAGAAGTCAAGAATGCAAAAATAACGGAAGTCCAAGACCAATTCTGAAGATTTATCGAATAAAAAGTCAAAAGACGGAAGTTTATCAAAAGCCGAAGAACTCAAGTCTATTTCATTGAAGAATTTAAAGACAAGTTCAAAGAAATCCCGAAGCCAAAAGTCCTCAAAGTTCAAGTTTAAAGAAGATTAGAAGAATGAAAGGACTAATGACGCAATTAATGAAGATTAAAAGAAGGAGGGACTTAAACTCGCAATTAAGAAGAAATGAAGGAGGGGAGGAAGCTTCCTAATCCTCCCCTATATATAGATTAGGATGATTAATATTTTTCTTTGTTGGCTAGAGTGACACTAGTTCTTCCAATTTCATTACCTTGCACATTTAAATACATGTCATTTAATTTCTTGTCCAATTTAAATACCTTGTCTTGCACCTTAAATTCATTTAATTTCAAGTAAGTTTCCATTTAATTCTTGTCAATCTTTACTTTATCTTGTTAATCTCTCATCTACCTTTCTAAATCTTTGATTTGTATGTTTATGTTTGTGTTCATGTTCATGCTTTTATTTTGATCAAGTGGGTTTTTAATTATTGTGGTTAAATTTCTTTGTTTTGTTGATTTTAATTGTTAGTTTATGATTATTGATGTTTCGTTATTGGTTTGATTAAATAGTTTGTGTTGATTTTGGTTAAATCTGTGATATATCTCTTGTTTCTGTGATTCCCTTGTTCTTCGGAGTGTTTGTTTGTGTTTCTGTATTCCCAGGAAAAGTTCCGAGCCAAGGTAAGAGAGGAGTGTTCATTCGGAAGTCTGAAGTTCCGAACCAAGGGGTTTCATCCGGAACATTCAAAGTTCCGGATCAAGAGTGTTCATTCGGAACTCCAAAAGTTCCGAGTCAATACTTCCGAACAAAGTTCCGGACGAAAACTTCCGGATCAACAAAAGTTCCGGATCAACAAAAAACTTCCGAGTCAAGACCTTCATTCGGAACTTAAAAAGTTCCGGATCAAGCAATTCATTCGGAACTTTAAAAGTTCCGGATCAATACTTCCGGACGAACTTTCGACTCAATTCTTCCGACTCAAGGTAGCTTCATTCGGAACTTTAAAAGTTCCGAATCAAGGCTTTTGGGGATTGGGAACTTCCGACTCAAGACTGCTTCATTCTGAACTCAAAAAGTTCCGAGTCAAGCCAGTTCATTCGGAAGTTTTGAACTTCCGAATCAAGGGTTCTGTAAGTTAATTTTTCAGTCTTTCTTTTTAAATTTCAGTCTTTTATTTTCAAACCTTATTTTTCCCGCCTTTATTTTAATTGCACTTTAAGTTTATTTGTCTCAGCTTTATTTTAGTTTTGCCTTAGTTTAAGTTTTAGTCGCGTTTTAAGATTGCCTTAGATAGATTTAAGTTTGCTTTATTTACTTTTAGTGCCCTTTAATTTCAGTCACGTTTTTAAATACTTGCACCCTTTATTTTAAATTAGACTTAGATTTACTTTAATTGCACTTTTACTTTAAAGTTTTGCACCTTTATTTAAAAACAACCACAAATATTTGTTTCACCAAAGAACGACTGAGTCACATAGAGAGCCTAGATCAATTCGATTAGATACCGAGAAACGAATTTTCAACTAGCAAAATCTGTACATTAAAATGGCGCCGCTGCCGGCTCTTTTCGTAAAGATTAACGGTTTTCTATGAGAGACGTGTTGCTTTTTGGGATCCGTTCACTTGTGAGCGTTATTTTTCTTGCATAAAAAATTCAAAAAATCATAAAAATTAAAAATTGATAAAAATCCATAAAAATTAAAAATTTCAAAAAATCCAAAAAGATTTTATCTTTATTGTGAATATATATTGTTTTTGTGTTTGGTTTCTTTATCTTTTGTCTTTGTAGGTGCATGCGTACTAGATCTTCTAATTATCAAGAGCCCGAGCCTCAAGAAGATTTAGCTATGTCTGGTGTTAACAACAACAATCCACCGCACCCTAATAATAACAACAATGTTCTTCCACAGCCCGATCTTCGGACCATGGAGGAACTTTGTCAACCAACCATGTTTGGACGAGGAGGACCGATTGCGCCGATGCAAATCAACGCTCCTGAGTTTTCGTTGAAGCACCACATGATTCAGTAAGTGCAAACAAACCCATTCCGTGGATTGCCTGATGATGATGCCAACAAACACCTCGACAAGTTCATTACAATCACCCAAAGCATGAAGTTGGCCGGTGCCACAATGGATGAACTTCGCCTACAACTCTTTCCACACACCTTATTACATCATGCCGAGAAATGGTTTGATCGTCTCCCAAAGAATTCTATTCACACTTGGGATGACATGACTCAACGCTTTTTATCGCGCTACTTTCCACCATCCATGGTCACAAGCCTTCGCAATCAAATCAGCGGTTTCATGCAAGACCCTGATGAATCTCTTTTTGATGCTTGGGAGCGATATAATGTCTTGATCGATAGATGTCCAAACCACAACATGCTCCCTGTGACATTAATTGATACTTTCTACAACGGTTTGACTTTTCGAGATCGTGATACGATCAATGCAGCCGCCGGTGGCACATACATGAAAAGGAGACCCGAGGAGTGTAGAGAGCTAATTGAGAACATGACTACTCACCACAAAAACTGGGATTCTTCTGCTTCTTCAAGGAACAATCCGAGAGTCAATGTTTCCTCTACCTCAGCAAACCCTGATATGACCGAACTCACCCGCATGATGACCGAAATGAGCAAAAGTATTACGCTTCTCGCTTCAAACCAACAACAACAACAAGTTAAAGCGGTTGCTAATCCTTGTGAAACATGTGGCGGTCCTCACTCATACACCGATTGTCCTTCTACACAAGGAAATCCAGAAAATGTGTATGCGGCTTACGGTAATTATTCACCGGAAAATTACCAAGCTCGACAACAAGGGGATAGAAATCTGCTGAGCTACCGTTCCAACAATTACCTTTCACCCGGTTTTTCTCCTCAAAACCAAAACCCCGCCAACAACTACAATAGAAGCAACCAAATCCCACCAAGAGCTTCTAATCCTTATCACTCACCCGCTCAACAAACCCCACCCATAAACACCGATGTTGAAGCCACAATGAGAACCCAAGGTGAGCAAATCAAGAATCTGCAAAGCCAAATTTTCAATCTTAGAGGAGATATCACGAAGCAAGGAAATGAGATTAGAACCGAGGTTCGTGATAATATTCAATCCTCCTTCAGCACTCAAACGCCTGAATTAAAGAATCTGTTGGCTAGTTTCTTGCCCGCCACTCAACCTTCTACTTCAAGTTCTCTACCTTCAAACACCGTCACCAATCCGCGAGCCAATGTGAGTGATATTACTACTCGTAGTGGAGTTACCATCGTAGGACCACCAATCCCACCCCCATCATCTACACCTCCTCCACCACCATGTATCCCTACTCCTCCTACACCTAGTATTAGTACACCATTACCGACTCCGCCTCGTCATGACGATGTTTCCCGGAAGAACCCTTCAATATCTCAACCTTTACCGACTACACCTTCACCTTCCACCTATAAACCTATAATCCCATACCCTTCTCGCATAGGCAAGACCAACGATCTAACAAAGGAGGACTCTCAAGTGACAAAATATATCAATATGATTTCTCAAATGGGCTTCAGCATTAGTTTTCTTGAAGCACTTGTCCACATGCCCAAATTTGTTAAAGCATTTAAGGAATTGCTTAACAAGAAGGAGAAGCTGATTGAACTCGCCAACACACGCTTAAATGAAAACTGCTCTGCAGTTATTCTTAAAGAACTTCCGAAAAAGCTTGGAGATCCCGGTCGTTTTGTGTTGCCTTGCGTGTTCAACAAAACTGAAGAATTTACTGCCCTTGCTGATCTCGGGGCTAGTATTAATTTGATGCCACTGAGTGTTTGGAAAACACTATCATTACCCGACCTCACTCCAACAAAGATGACTCTTGAACTTGCAAATCGCACTCTCGCTTACCCCGTTGGTATAGCCGAAGATGTGTTCATTAGAGTTGGCGCATTTACTTTCCCGGTCGATTTTGTTGTAGTTGATTATGAAATGGACCCTCGTATTCCTTTAATACTTGGTCGGCCATTCTTGAGAACCGGGCGTGCTTTAGTGGATGTTGCCGAAGGTGAGTTAATCTTAAGAGTCGGGAATGATTCACAAATTTTTAAAATGGGGAAGCTTACAGGAAAATACTATGGACGAGAATCAGTGAATATGATTAATGTGCTCGATGACTTTACCGTCTATGACAATCCTCTATTCGAGTCTTCCACTGATAATCCACTCTTTGAAGATGATGTGGATGATTCTCGCTCCACTTTGGACGCTTCTCCCATTTATGATTCTCCACCGGTCTTTGATGCTTATGATGATGATGATTCTAGCTCAGATTCGGATGATTTTGATTGTACTTCTGAGTATCCCGAGCTGCCCACTTTCGATGATTTTGATGAGGCCGATACTCTTTCGAGCGATTCTTCACACGATGAAGATCCTCCGCCATCACTCGATCCTACTTTGGACGATTACTCATTTGAGGAAGACTTCTCTGAATTTCTCAACACTTACTTCCCTCATGAGAGTGATGCTCCTCCTTATGACTTTGAAGATTATCGTCTTGATCCTACTTGGGATTTGAAGCACATTCTTTCAAAGGAGAAGAAACCGGTTGACACCAATATCCGTTGCACATATGATTTGACACCTCTTTGTCCCCCTTCTGAGGACGAGGTTGTGCTTCTTTGCGGATCTTCTTTACACTCGGCTGAGCCTGAGTGCTATTTTTCCCTAAAGGAAAAGGTGTTCGACCCCGGTATTGCAATCTTTAAGCCATCTCAGTATCCACCCGATGACATAAAAGGAAAAATCTTTGGAATTATTGGAAATCTGCTTGCACCACTTCAACCTTGCTTCCACCGTGCTCCATCACTGCTTAAGGGAACCTTGCCTACTCTTCTTTGGCTTGCCTTGTTCGCCTTAAGCTTGTGCTTATTGATGGACGAAAACTATGTCTTTGATCCTGGTGGATATGTTTCATGCTTCTTCCGTTGATGATCAAGGTCAAGTCAGGCTCATGACTCGGTTAACAAAAATCAAGCGCTTCTTGGGAGGCAACCCATGCATCTATCTTTTCGCTTTCTTTATCATAAGTGTAGGGGAGACCCTTTGGTTAGCTTTCCTCTCCTCACTTCTTAATCAGGGATTCGAGCTTCAACGATCCACTCTTGATGATTCTTGACGACCCGTGATTCCGTGTTCTACTTCTTCCCGGTTCTATCCTAAACTCTTTTTGATTCACTATTTTATATTTTCTCAATATTAAAATAGGAATCTCTTTAGTTGTCTTTTCCTTAGCGAGATTTAAACAAAGTGCACAATGTCCTAAGTGTAGGGGAGTTTACTTCCACATGCTTAAACTGAGGACAATGTTTATCTTAAGTGTAGGGGGGACTTCTATCGAAGTTAAGTGGTCTTTTCCTTGTATTTGTCCTCATTTTAACCGAAAATCAATTTTTCGACATTTTTCAAAATTATTGATCTATTTTGGCCTATTAGTTTTTACCTTTGTATAGTTATTTTCTTTCCTTATTAGAATAAATGTTTAATAAGTGGTTTTAATTTTCAAACGTTGTGAATCTTTTGACTCAATCCGAGGTTACTTATCTAAGTTACTCTAGCTAGTATCCTTAACGTGTTTAAGTCAAGTTTTGCTAGGCTATTATATAGGGAGCTATAAAACGCGAAAGTCTTAACTCTCACGGGTTAAGAACAAGAACTTTTCGCAAGTTCCTATAATTGATCCTAGAGAGTCATTTATCAAGGGAACTTTAAAATGCGATTTCTAAACTTGAAAGAGTCTAATAATTTGCAAGATCCTATAGGCGACTCGAAAACCCAAAACTTTGATTTAATAGGCTAAGTATCCACGAGTCTCATCGCTTGAGATTTTAAACTGTGGAGAACGAGAGATGATAGAGCCAATTATAAGTTCGGTATTCTTTCGTGAATTTATGTGAGTTAATTATAAGTCTATTCTCCCATCGCTTGCTAATAAATTTATCTGCTAATAAATAAGGTTGTACGATTTGAAAAGTTACTTAGCTTCTAGCCCAAGATCGTTTAAAAGTTGCTCGGTATGGATTAGAGTTCATAGCCAAGGCATAACTTATTGAAGCGGGATGCGAAGATTGGCGAGTCCGAAAAGGCCCTAACAAGGCATGAGGGCTATATTTTGTTGCTAAAGATCCAAAGTGATGTGAAGAATCATTTATCAAAAATCAATATGAAGGATCGAGACACACGACGAAAAGCAAATACTCCCCAAAAGTCATGGAGAAGTGTATCCGAAAAGACCCTAACAAGGTATGAGGATAAATAGATCCAAGTCATAAAAGGAGGCGGATCGTTGTATATCAAAGTCCAAAATAAAGATTGGAGAAAAATGAAGAAGTCGTGGTCCAAGTATGAATCTCTCAAAACTTCAAGTGAAGAAACTCCATTATGAAGAGAAGACCATTATTTCATGAACGTCTCTCAAGGTTTGAAGTATGAAGTCGCTGCCAAATATCGGTCCGAGAAAGGTCTCAAATCGCGAAGCAAGTTATGCCAAGATATGAACTTTATGAGGTCCCGAGAAGCAGTTTTAAAAGATTTTGTCCTTTAGCTAACTATTGATTAAATCGTTCACTTTATTTTCAGACTTAATAACTATCGAAATAAGTCAAAAATGCATCCTCGTGATCATTCAAGACAATAATAAAATATAAGAGATACCCCTAGGAATAAGGGAGTCTAAGTGAGTAATTGGCCCACATGAGTTCGTGATGGTTTACTAACTTATAATAACAATGATCTCGTTTTTAAGCTTGGTTTGGAGAAAGTGAAAACTTGAGGATGATGATTGTTCATGACATTTCCAAAACCCGAGGTATGCTTTTGATTTCTTTATTTTGTATGTTTATAGTTTTCTATCTCTTTAATAAAGGCCACTATGGATTGATTATGATGAAAAATGTAAATGTGCTTTGTAACTAATGCATTGCATGAGGACATTGCAATGTTCAAGTGTAGGGGATTTGATAGGTGTGTAAACACCCATCTTTTCTACCACTTAATTACAATAATAACCGGACCAAAACGTATATTTTATGTCTTTTATGTCGGAATTATGCGTGGTTTGTGTTTTTGTTGTGATTTAGGACGAAAAGGTGAAAAGTGGAGAAAAAGATGAAAGACGAAGTCAAGAAGTCAAGAATGCAAAAATAACGGAAGTCCAAGACCAATTCTGAAGATTTATCGAAGAAAAAGTCAAAAGACGGAAGTTTATCAAAAGCCGAAGAACTCAAGTCTATTTCATTGAAGAATTTAAAGACAAGTTCAAAGAAATCCCGAAGCCAAAAGTCCTCAAAGTTCAAGTTTAAAGAAGATTAGAAGAATAAAGGACTAATGACGCAATTAATGAAGATTAAAAGAAGGAGGGACTTAATCTCGCAATTAAGAAGAAATGAAGGAGGGGAGGAAGCTTCCTAATCCTCCCCTATATATAGATTAGGATGATTAATATTTTTCTTTGTTGGCTAGAGTGACACTAGTTCTTCCAATTTCATTACCTTGCACATTTAAATACATGTCATTTAATTTCTTGTCCAATTTAAATACCTTGTCTTGCACCTTAAATTCATTTAATTTCAAGTAAGTTTCCATTTAATTCTTGTCAATCTTTACTTTATCTTGTTAATCTCTCATCTACCTTTCTAAATCTTTGATTTTTATGTTTATGTTTGTGTTCATGTTCATGCTTTTATTTTGATCAAGTGGGTTTTTAATTATTGTGGTTAAATTTGTTTGTTTTGTTGATTTTAATTGTTAGTTTATGATTATTGATGTTTCGTTATTGGTTTGATTAAATAGTGTTGATTTTGGTTACATCTGTGATATATCTCTTGTTTCTGTGATTCCCTTGTTCTTCGGGGTGTTTGTTTGTGTTTCTGTATTCCCAGGAAAAGTTCCGAGCCAAGGTAAGAGAGGAGTGTTCATTCGGAAGTCTGAAGTTCCGAACCAAGGGGTTTCATGCGGAACATTCAAAGTTCCGGATCAAGAGTGTTCATTCGGAACTCCAAAAGTTCCGAGTCAATACTTCCGAACGAAGTTCCGGACGAAAACTTCCGGATCAACAAAAGTTCCGGATCAGCAAAAAACTTCCGTGTCAAGACCTTCATTCGGAACTTAAAAAGTTCCGGATCAAGCAATTCATTCGGAACTTTAAAAGTTCCGGATCAATACTTCCGGACGAACTTCCGACTCAATTCTTCCGACTCAAGGTAGCTTCATTCGGAACTTTAAAAGTTCCGAATCAAGGCTTTGGGGATTGGGAACTTCCGACTCAAGACTGCTTCATTCTGAACTCAAAAAGTTCCGAGTCAAGCCAGTTCATTCGGAAGTTTTGAACTTCCGAATCAAGGGTTCTGTAAGTTAATTTTTCAGTCTTTCTTTTTAAATTTCAGTCTTTTATTTTCAAACCTTATTTTTCCCGCCTATATTTTAATTGCACTTTAAGTTTATTTGTCTCAGCTTTATTTTAGTTTTGCCTTAGTTTAAGTTTTAGTCGCGTTTTAAGATTGCCTTAGATAGATTTAAGTTTGCTTTATTTACTTTTAGTGCCCTTTAATTTCAGTCACGTTTTTAAATACTTGTACCCTTTATTTTAAATTAGACTTAGATTTACTTTAATTGCACTTTTACTTTAAAGTTTTGCACCTTTATTTAAAAACAACCACAAATATTTGTTTCACCAAAGAACGACTGAGTCACATAGAGAGCCTAGATCAATTCGATTAGATACCGAGAAACGAATTTTCAACTAGCAAAATCTGTACATTAGAGCACAAGGCTTACTGGGCCTTGAAGTGGGCTAATTTTGATATCAACAAAGCCGGTGACCTACGCAAGATACAACTCAATGAGTTGAATGAACTCCGGAATGAGGCTTATGAAAATTCTTTGATCTATAAGGAAAGGACTAAGCTCATTCATGACTCTAAGATTAAGAACCGAGAGTTCCAAGTTGGAGACAAAGTATTACTCTTTAACTCTCGGTTGAAAATCTTTTCGGGCAAGCTGAAATCTCGTTGGTCCGGCTCATTCACCATTGCCTAAATTTTTCCATATGGTACTCTCGAGCTCGCTCAACCTAATGGACCTAATTTTAAGGTGAATGGCCAACGAGTAAAGTTGTACTTCGGTGAGGACATCTCTCATGAGATGATTCCATCCCTCACCACGTTTCCCATGAACTAATTTTGGGTCGAGTCAGGCTCGTGACTCGGTTATCAAAAACAAGCGCTCCTCGGGAGGCAACCCGAGTATCTATCCTTTTCCGTTTTAACGTCCTAAGTGTAGGGGGACCTCTTTAGGTTCTTTGTGTTTGTGTGGTGATGTGACTACAGGGATGAATGCACTTCTGGAACCTTTGAAGAACCGTGCTCCCGTGTTATCCGAAATCCGGTTCTATCTCTCAACTATCGTGATTCAATTTTCTTCATACTCACATTTGAAATTGATCACGTTAGTCGTTTCTTCCTTAACTTGATTTAACCAACGTGCACAATGTCATAAGTGTAGGGGAGACTTTTCCCACATGCTTAAACATTGAGGACAATGTTTATCTTAAGTGTAGGGGGGACTTCTATCGAAGTTTTAAGTGGACTTTTCCATGTAAATGCCTTCATTTAACCGGAAAATCATATTTTTCAACATTTTTCAAATTTTTTATTAACTTTGGCCATTTAGTCGTAATTTAAAATTTTTATCGTTGCTTTCATATGTATATATTCCGCAATAAAGTCAAAAATATTAATAAAGCGGTTTAGCTAGTTTTGAAATCTTTGACATATTAGGCCCGTTGCGATTATTTTGACTCAACCCGAATAGACTTATCCAAGTTTATTCTAGCTAGTATCCTTAACCATGTAGACCTTAATTAGTTTATTCGGCTAAGCATCCACGAGTCTCATTACTTGGGATTTTAAATTGTGGAGAACGAGAAATGATAGAGTCAATTATAAGTCGGTATTCTTGCACAAGCTCACTTGGTGTAATTATTTGCCTATTCTCCCATCACTTGCTAATAATTTATCTGCAATAAGTAAGGTCGCGCGATTTTAAAAGTTACTTAGCTTCTAGCCCAAGATCGTTTAAAAGTTGCTCGGTAATGATAAGAGTTCATAGCCAAGGCATAACTTATGATGCGGGGCGCGAAGATTGGCGAGTCCGAAAAGGCCCTAACAAGGCATGAGGATTCAATCTTATTGCTAAAGATCCAAGGTGATGTGAAAAGCATTATTCCCAAAATCAATATGAAGGATCAAGACTCACGACGAAAAGCAATCAACTCCCATAAAGATCATGGAGAAGTCTATCCGAAAAGACCCTAACAAGGTATGAGGATAAATAGATCCAAGTCCGAAAAGGAGGCGGATCGTTGTATCTCAAAATCCCAATTAGCGATTGAAGAAATAATCATGAAGTCGTGGTCAACAAAGTTGGAGTACCCCTCAAAAGTCTCCAAGTGAAGAAACTCTATTAACGATGAGAAGACCATTATCTCAAGCACGTCTCTCAAGATATGAAGTATGAAGTACATGCCAAATATCGGCCCGAGAAAGGTCTCAAATCGTGAACCGAGTTATGCCAAGATATGAACTTTTTGATATCCTGAGAAGCAGTTTTAAGAGATTTTGTCCTTTAGCTAACTATTGATCAAATCGTCCTACTTTGCTTTCAGCCTAAATAAACTATCAAAATAAGTCCAAAAATGCATCTTCGTGATCATTCTAAGACAAAAATAAAATATAAGAGATACACCTAGGAATAAGGCAGTTTAAGCATATAATTAAGCCATGTGTGTAAGTGTTTGATTTGCTAACTTATAATAACAATGATCTCGTTTTTAAGCTTAGTTTGGGGAACGTGAAACTTGAGGGTGATAAATCTTCGCAGCACTGAAGCCCTAATGTAAGTCCTTGATCTCTTTGCAAGTTATTTCCATATAGCTATTTTCAAGTGAAAATGGTTTTCTATCCTTTTGTTTACTTTAAAGTTTTAATTTCTCTTAGTACTTTAATTTTTGTTTAGTAATATGTTAATAAGGCCAAGGTTGATTGATTATGAGAAAAGTGTTAACTTGCTTTATCACTAAGCATTGCATGAGGGCATGGCAATGGTTAAGTGTAAGGGATTTGATAGGTGTGAAAACACCCATCCTTTTACCACTTATTTCTTGCTAAAACGAGACCAAAACGCGTGTTTAATATCATTTGTTTGGAATTATGCGTGGTTTTTGTGTTTATTGTGTTTTCAGATTCAACCGGATTAATATTGAAGAAAACATGGGATTGCACGGGTTTTATCAAAGAAAAAGACTCAAGACGAAGTCTATTGTCCAAGAGATGCAAAAGATTTGAAGTCAATGGGCCTGTTTGAAGATTTATCGAAGAAAAGGACCAAAGATGGAAGATTTACATATGTCGAAGGAACTCAAGTCTATTAAACGAAGAAATTAAAAGACGAGTTGAATTTAATCGTCGACAAATCCCGAATCAGAATCGAAAACGTCAACTTTTCTGAAAAGACGAGACGACAAGAAGAGAGGAAGAAAGCCCACTTCACCAACCAACCACTAGCCTATATAAGGACAAACCCCTCACACATTTGGAACTAGTTTTTCATTTCCCAGTTTCTTCTTTTCTTTCGTAGGAAGCCAACACCAGTAAGATGTTGGTGATTTTTTATTTTGTTGAATCCTTCATCTTGTAAGCTTTTAACCTTTCCCTTTGTTTGTTTACACCTTAGTCATTTAATACAATCCTTCCATTAATCTTGTTCATCTTCATCTTTTTGGTTTAAAGCTTAAAGTTCTTATTTGGTTAATTTGATCTTCAAAAGTTATTGGGTTTTGTGTTTTTATTGTTGGGATTTGATCCTTATGGTTAATAGATGATTATTGGTTAGTTTGGTTTAAACCATTTGGTTTATTTGGTTTGATTTTTGATAAAATCGTTTTCCCCTGTTTAGTTTCTGTTACTGTTCTTCATTCCCCAGTTATTCCGGATAGGATTTTTATTCCGCATAAGCTTTTTCCATCCGGAATATCTATTATTCCGGATAGCACCTTTATTCCGAGTAGCAAGTTTATTCCGAGTAGCAAATTTATTCCGGATATCCATTTATTCTGGATAGCACCATTTATTCCGCATAGCAATTTATTCCGAATAGCCTTTTTATTCCGGATAGCTTTGTATTTCGAGTAGAACATTATTCCGGATAACACCATTATTCCGGATAGCACCTTTATTCCGAGTAGCAGACTTATTTCGGATAGAACATTATTCCGGATGGCCATTTATTCCGGATAGCACCATTATTCCGGATAGCACCATTATTCCGGATAGCACCTTTATTCCGAGTAGCAGACTTATTCCGGATAGCACCTTATTCCGAGTAGCCATTTATTCCGGATAGCACCATTATTCCGGATAGAGCATTTCTTTAGTATTTCCACATCAATAACATTATTCCGAACCAAGCAAGTTTTCAGTGAGGTTATTTTACTACTTTATCGTTTAATTGTTTAATTTTAATTCAAGTTTTATTTCATTAACTGTTTTTGGTTTTAATCTTTATTTACTTCATTCATTTACCTTTTTAGTAGAATAGAAAACCAAACCCCCTATTTGTCACCAAGAACAATCATTCCACGTTGAGCTGTGATCAATTCGAGGAGATTCCGAGAATTAAATCCTGAACCCATACAAAAGCCTTGTATCAACAAGCTATGCAAGTTGTTGAAGCATGGAAACATTCAGACTTATTGTGTCACAATTATGTTTTGAATGGTTTGATGGACTCTTTATACAATGTACTGCAAGACTAAGACTGCCAAAGAATTATGGGAGTCGTTAGAACGTAAGTACAAAACTGAGGATGCTGGTACAAAGAAGTTTGTGGTAGCTCGTTTTTTGGATTACAAGATGGTTGATTCAAAGAATGTGGTAACTCATGTTCAAGATCTGCAGGTTTTGCTACACGACATTCATACTAAGGGTATGACTTTGAGTGAAACTTTTCAAGTTGTTGCTATCATTGAAAAGTTACCTCCAAGCTGGGTAGAATTTAAAAACTACTTGAAGCATAAGCGAAAGGAGATGACTGTTGAAGACTTATTTGTTAGTCTTCGTATTGAAGAGGACAACAAACTGGCTTAGAAAAACACTTATACACCTGATTCTGCCAAGGAAAATATGGTTGAGCATGGTTCGTCTTCTTCAAAGTCTAAAGGCAAGAGCTTTGGCAAAGGGAAGAATGACAAGAAGAGCAAAGGGAAGTCTGAGTACATTGCTCCTAAAGCTGGAATTGTGAAGCATAAGTTCCAAGGAAATTGCTTCAACTGTAACAAGCCAGGTCATCGTGCTGCTAATTGCAAAGCGCCAAAGCGGGTGACTCCACGCGAGGCTAATATGGTGAACGATAATGTGGATATGATTGCTATGGTGTCTGATGTCGTTGCCATGATCTCTGAAGTTAACCTGGTAGGTTCTAATAATAATGATTGGTGGGTTGATACTGCGGCAACCCGTTATGTGTGTGTTGACAAGAGTATGTTTCACTCTTTCAGAGCGGTTGACAATGGAGAGAAGTTGTACATAGGAAACTCTGCAACTATTGATATCAAGGGCAATTGAGATGTTATTTTGAAGATGACATCCGAGAAAGAGCTCCAGTTGACTAAGTCTTGTATGTTCTGGAGATTCGCAAGAATCTTGTGTACGTGTGGCTTTTGAATAAGTTTGGTTTTCGTCTTGTTTTTTAGTTTGATAAAGTTGTTCTTTCTAAGAATCAAATGTATGTTGGTAAGGGGTATGCCATGAATGGTATGTTTAAGCTCAATGTAATAGTTGTTAAGAATGTTATCAATAAAATTAAAATTAACATGTGTGGCATGGCCGCCTTGGACATGTTAATTTTAATTCAATGCGTCGTTTGATTAAATTTAATGGCATACCAAATTTTCATATTGATTCAAATTATAAGTGTGAAACTTGTGTCGAAGCCAAACTTACAAGATCATCTTTCAAATCGGTTGAACGAAAAACGAACCACTTGATATGATACATAGAGACATATGTGATTTGAAATCACTACCCACAAAAGGTGGCAATAAGTACTTCATCACGTTTATTGATGATTGCACTAAGTAATGTTATGTTTACTTTTTGAAAATTAAAGATGAATCTATAGACAAGTTTGTTCTATACAAAACCGAAGTTGAGAATCAACTTGGTAGGAAAATCAAGGTTGTACGATGTGATAGAGGAGGTGAATATATGTCTCCTTTTGCTGATCTATGTGTGAAACATGGAATTAGACACGAGTTTACTACTCCTTATTCAAATCAACAAAATGGTATTTCCGAAAGGAAGAATCGTACCTTGAAAGAAATGGTTAATGCCATGTTGTTAAGTTCTGCTTTGAGTCGCGACATGTGGGGGGAATCCATTCTAACGGCTACTTATCTTTTAAACAAGATACCTCGTAAGGATAAAGTGGAAACCCTATATGAACTGTGGATGGGAAGAAAACCATCATACCAGTATTTACGAGTGTGAGGGTGTCTAACCAAGGTAGTTGTGCCGACACCTAAGGCCCAAACAATTGGACCTAAATCTGTGGATTGTATATTTATTGGATATGCTAGGAATATTAGTGCTTATCGTTTCATTGTACATGATTCGAAAAATCCAGATATACACAAGGAATTCTTCCTTCTTTGTAAATATATTTTCTTGTTTAACAAAGGAAACTCGAAGCTCATCTAGAATAGATGACAAAGTTGTCCAAGATAAGAGACAACGAGATTATAGTAATATCCAAGATGAGAGATTATATCAACCCGAGGAAGAAGAGGTTGAACCAAGAAGAAGCAAAAGGGCTAGAACCGAGAAATCGTTTGGACCCGATTTTGTCTCTTTTATGGTAGAAAATGAACCCACTTCTTATCAAGAAGCGGTAAATTCCTCGGAAGGGCCTCGATGGAAAGAAGCGATTAAGAGTGAAATAGATTCTATTTTACAAAATCATACTTGGGAGCTCGCGGATTTACCTCCTGGTTGTAAACCACTAGCTTAAAAAATGAACCTTCAAGAAGAAGATGAAAGCTGATGGAACCATTGACAATGTAACACCCCACTTAGATAAATGGACCGCTACGTAGTAATTATGGCATGACATCAAAGCATGCAAGGTAAATGTCTAAACACATTAAATGACCATAAAGGAAACCGGAAACAAACATCGGTTCCAACATAAGATCCACACACAAATGCATAAGTATAGAATGTAAGGAAATGACTAAACAATGTCCAACAAAGCAAAAGTATGCAAATGAATTAAAAGAGAAAGAAGACTAGGCGCCTCCATCCCATGCACGTACTCTTGAATCCTAGCTTTGCCCTTTAGTACCTGCCGTATTGGGACATTGAAAGAAAAATACGGCTGAGCAATACGCTCAATGTGCGGATATATGACAATGAAATGTAAAGCATAAAAATAAGCAAGCAATGAAATGGAATGAATAACAACGGAATAAGTGTATGTCCTGGAAAATCTGGTTTAAGCTTATAAGACTAGTTTTATATTTCTAAAAAGACTTATGTTTAGTTTATTCTGAAAAACTGTATTTTAAATATGCCCGGAGCCCGTATAGGTCATGTTATATCAACGGGCATGAATAGTTAGAGGGGTGACCTCATCATGCAATTAGAGGGGTTGCCTCTAATTATAACAATATGAGTGGAGGGATCAGCTCCTGTAACGGATGCAAGACACACACCGCAGTTACCATGAAATCTTACTAACTTGTCCTAGGATGCACCCATTCACCCCACACGATAATAATAACAAAGGACAAAAACTGTAAAGAGACGTTGCGAGCAATCACTCTCACCGTAGAAGAGTCATAACACCGGTGCCTCTAGTGCCATGGTTTTGGAACCCCCATAACTAGGTGAAACTGGCATCCATGTACATAGCTCAGGAAATCTAAAATAAACATAGCATGTACTGAAAGTGTTTATGACACATAAAGTACTGGGGAGAACAGATGGCTGCAAATGGGGAAATCCTAATATAAGAAGAAAGATGTCCTTACTAGACGGAATATCCATACCTTATGTCCAGTAAATAAAGACGAAAACGAACGTGGAAGATCACTCCGACTTCACGATAGCTATATAATGAAGGGACATGAATAAGTGTCGGTTTTACTTATACATACTGGTTATTTAGTTTACTTGACGTGTTCTTACTTATTATACTTGTTCTTGTTTAATAGTGTGATTCTTAATGTTTCATGTATTTCAGATTTATGTAACTCATGTTTTAAGTGTCACAGTACTTGTTATAACATAATGATTAACTTTCTAAAAATAGCAGATTTCTATATATAGTAAGTTTCCAAAAATAGAAAGTTTCCATAATTAGTAAGTTTCCATAAATATAAAGTTTCCATAATTAGTATGTTTCCATAATTAGTATGTTTCCATAAATAGCCTGTTACCATATTTAGTATGTTTCCATAATTATCATGTTACCATATTTAGTATATTTCCATATTTAACATGTTTCCATACTTAATGAATTTCTATAATTAATAATAGGCTTATTAAATAATTAAATGATGTAACATATAGTTTTAATAAGCTTATAATATGTCATGTATAATTATATTATAAAGTTTAATAATGATTTAAATACTTAGGCTTAACTTATAATTATTAATTAATAATGATATTACATGTTATCATAAGTTATTATTAATTAATAATAGTTCATGAATAAATAATTAAACTCTACCTTAAAATGAAATTAATTAATTAAGCTAAGTTTTTGATTAATTAATGCACATGAATAATTATGTGAATAATTATTTTATCCTAAGTTTTATTTAAATAAAATGAACATATAAAAATCATGATTTTTATTTAAATAAAATTTATATCATAAGTTATGCATATTAATTAATTTAATTAACATGTTTTTAATTAATCTAATTAAATAAATAATCTAATTACATGTTTCATAAAATTTTTAGCCAAACATCCCCTAACACACCACCACAGCCGGCGGCTGGGTGGTTCATACCGCCGGCCAGCAGTCAAAGCTGCTGCTGGTTCCCACTGCTCGGTCAAGGTTCACACCGTTTGAACCGGGTACCCCCTTCCGTGCCACATGTACCCACCGAGACTACCAAAAGGTCTCAGGTCCCAATGCGCGACGACAGTTCTCACTATGGGGCTTGTGGCTTGCGACTGACAGCATCCAAACACCAAGACCCTGATGGGGTTGCGGCTGGTGGACAGAAAACCCACCGAGAGTCAATCGACTCTAGGTTTGTGTGCAACCGACCCAAAAACAAACCAAACCCCACTTTTCTTGTTTTAATCTTTTACCATACATGTTTTTAATTAATGATTTTAAGATTCATGAACAAATAATCACAATTAAAATAAAAAGATTAAGGTTTGATAAATACCAAATGCGTGAATGAATTAAGGATTGAATCACGAACAAAACTCGTAAATACCAAAGATCAAAAAGAAAATTTCTTCCCCTTGTGGTGTTCTTGGTGCCGCGGCCAAAAGAGAAAAGGGAGGAAGGGATTTTTAGGGTTTTGTAAATTTAGTGTGTTTATGTTTTATGAAAAATTCCATGGGATCCATTTTGGTTAAGGAGTGGATTTCAAATTGGGTTGGGCCAAGCCCTTTTTCCCCTTGTTTTTGGACGCCACATACACCACCACACATACACATTTGTTTTATTTTGCGTGTCTTAAATTATCTCGTGTGTGTTCGTGATTATGTCTTGTATGATTTAAGTATTTTACGTAAATACTCATCGTGCATTAATATTCATGTTTACATACGTAATATTTATAATAATTAATTAATATACGTAACGTTCGTATTAAATGTTCCTGATTCATGTCGTATATTAATTAACTAAAAAGTTTAAATTTAACGGTAAATTCGTGCATTTAATGATCTAAAGGATTTTAAAGCGGATTTTACAGATAAGTATTACTTTGATACTTATTCGCCTGTTACGCGAATAACTTCTATTAGAATGATTCTTGCTATTGCCGCATTAAGAAATTTAGAAGTTCACCAAATGGATGTGAAAACGGCTTTTCTAAACGGAGATTTAGAAGAAGAAATAAACATGAACCACCCTGAGGGTTTCATGGCTCCTGGACAAGAGAGAAAAGTTTGTAGGCTTGTTAAGTCATTGTATGGCTTAAAGCAAGCTTCTAAACAATGGCACCAAAAGTTTGATCACACCATGTTAGAGAGTGTATTCAAAGTTAATGAATGCAACAAGTGTGTTTATGTCAAAAACACAAATAGTGGATATGTAATCTTGTGTGTTTATGTCGATGATATGCTTATCGTTGGCAATAACGACAAGATGATCAAGTCTACTAAAGACATGTTGAAATCAAAGTTTGACATGAAAGAGAACTCCAATTGACACCAATTTGCATCTATCTAAAAATAGAGGCGCATATGTTGCTCAATTAGAGTATTCAAGAATTATTGGCATGTTAATGTATTTGATGACATGTACCCGACCTGACTTAGCATATGTTGTTAGCAGGCTGAGTAGGTATACTAGTAATCCAAATGAAGCACATTGGAAAGCTATGACTATGGTACTTCATTATTGGAGATACAATCATGATTATGGAAATGATTATGCTAGATATTCATCGATTATTGAAGGATACAGTGATGCAAATTGGATATCTGACATAAAAGATTCTAGATCAACCAGTGAATATGTGTTTACACTGGGAGGGGTCGTTGTATCTTGGAAGTCTTCCAAGCAAACAATAATAGCTAAGTCCACGATGGAATCGGAATTTATCGCGTTAGATAAATGCATAGAAGAGGCGGAATGGCTACGTCAATTCATAGAGGACATACCCAGGTGGCCTAAACCAGTAACGGCCATTAGTATACATTGTGATAGTCAATCGGCAATTGACAGAGCTCGTAGCACAATCTATAATGGAAAGTCTAAACATATCCGTCGTCAACATAATTCGGTACGACAACTACTCTCAACAGGAGTTATCTCAACTGACTATGTAAAGTCAAAGGATAACATCACGGATCCGCTTACAAAGGCTTAAGCAGAGAGTTAGTTAGTAAGTTGTCTAAAGGAATGGGACTAAAGCCCTTAAAGGAATGAGTTTCTATAAAGGAAAATCTAACCCAGTTGACTGGAGATCCCAAGATCTGGGTTCAATAAGACAACCTAATCATAGAAATGTGGGGGAAGTTACGTCAATGTAGGGGAGTTACTGAATACAGTAACTGTCCTAGTTCATTCCTAAATAATGTGACTTGTTGAGAGGTTAAATATATGGCTTAATGATTCAAGATGAAATCATAAAATATATGTTTTTAATGATTCAAGATGAAATCACCTATGTAAGAGAGAAGTGGGGTCACTTCGAAGGAAATTATGGGGGCGCAATTTTTAAGAGCTCTTGCAGAACCAGGCGAGTGTTCATGACCATAACGAACACGACTATCAGGACTTGACAAGGTCAGGGAGAGTCTTGTGTAAGTGTGTATTGTCGTCTACATAAACAAAGGCTGAGTTCAAGGACATCGCGTCTACTCAGATCTAGGAGACTAAGTGCATCTCACAATGGAAGCTTCAAAGGGTTACACCTACCTATCCTATGCAGGACTTAACCGCAGAAATTTTGCCAAAACTTTCGTGTGTTTTCGACCGATTCCCATTCATGTGGGGGATTGTTGGAATTTTTTTTTGCAAAATATGGGTTTTCTAATACTTCGGACATAACTTTATATATGTATATGTTATATATATTCATAGTACTTAGTAGCTTTGCATTCTCCTCAAAGAGAGCTTCGCAATGAGCTAAAGTATGTCCAATATGAAGTTAATATGAATGAGATATCGTGTCTCAAAGTGAGTCACGTGAAACACAATTTTTGGATAAATGTTTGTCCCACATCGCCAAAAACATGAAGTGAAATCATGTTTATAAAGAAATCTTAGTTTCTACCATTCAATATTCATTTGTGGGGTTTTACTCCCACGCCTACGCGCACGCAGAGGGGGTCTAGAAAGTGAGATTTCTAGGCAAAAACGGGTTCGAAGTTACTAACTTGTGCATGAGCGCGCGACCTGCGGATACGAATGCAGCTCCGAAATTCGCCTGGATGCGGGCAGATTTCGGTATCTTTTTTGCTGCGAATTCGGATTTTTTCCGGAAAATTCTGTACATCTATTTTAGGAATAGATATTAACTTAATACATAAGTTATTCACAGAATATTTCTTGTGTGTTAAAAAGATAGGAAATTTGTTTTAGTTATATCATATTTTTCTGACTGTGGTATATATTTAGTTAAGTTTTTAATATAAATATAACCTCTCCTCATTCAGTTTAGACATAGAAAAATGCAGGGTTTTCCAGCTCCATTACATAACATCTTTCTAGCAGTCCTTAAGTCAGAAACACTCGATCATTTCCGTAATTTTTCAGGCAGGTGTGTCTTGTCCGGCTGTACAACAGCTTTGAACGTTGTACCCTGGGAAACAAACGACGAATCTGTTTTAAGGGAAGCGTGTTAAACACGTGCCCCGTCTTTGTCTTTACTGCTTTCTTCGTTACTATTATTTATTTTCTGTCATTTAATTTCTGTTAACTTTATTATTATAATTCGATATCCTTTAATAAAAGTATACACAGTTTCCTACAATGCTTATAGTTAATTCCCATGGCAATACATGTAAGGTTGAAAAATTATTTGACCAAAACAATTAGGCTACCCACAACGGTGTCTAGGTCGCGACCTATACACGTCAGCTTTCTCTCTCCTGCGATCTAGTGCGGCCTATTTTCCACAACAAGGCGACCTAGTTAATTTTTTTTAAACACAATAAATTTCATAAAAAAACATTACATTTATTTATAAAAAACATTACATAAAGATTCAAATATAAAAAACATTACAATAGAATTAAAAACATTAAACATAATATTAAAAAAGCTAATTTATTGATTGCGATTGTTCCAAATGTGTTCCACGAGATCGGCTTTTAGGTTGAGATGAAGATGTGAGTCGATTATCTGCTGAGTAATTTGTAGACTTTATTCATGCGTATTCACCGGATCGTTATCAGCATGCTCTTCTTGATGATGACATATGGATGATATCGCCGCCCCCTATTTTTAATTATCATATTGTGTAATATGATGCAGGTGTACATTATGTCTGATAGTCGACGTTTTGACAATCCTCGGAAGAGTCGAAAAAAAATAATTCATAAGACATTGTATTGAGAATTGTGTGTTTTATTTGTGTGGAAAAATGTTGATTTAATGGGGTATTTATAAGGTAGTAGTTGGATTTTTTTTAAAACATGTGCAAAACTCCATACAATTCAAACGTTTATAATTTTGAAAAGGGTCGTTGGTAAGACCGATTAGTGTGCGATCGAGTAGCCCGACCGGTTTGTCAAAACGGCGCGACTTGGTCGCGACCGAGTGCGATCGACCGATTGTGACAACCGTTGCGAGTAGCCTTAATTTGGGTATATATGGAATTAACCCTTGAAATATAGATGTTTGGCAAAAAGGGTATAGTATGCATTTAATAAGTGTAAATGCAGTTTTAAGTGATTTATCAATGGAATGGGGAGATATGATAAATAAATGGTTTAAGTTGGTTATATGTGGTACTAGCTAAAAGACCCGTGAAATTCACGAGTATTTTTAAGTAACATTGAAAAATAGTAATAAATAAAATTACGTATTATGAAGTTATAAGTTAGAAAGAACAACATATGGATAAAAAAACTTAAAGTATACCTTTGATTTGTAATCAAACATAAATAGTCAAATAATGCTAAAAATAAAATAAACAATTTCAATCCTCTATTTCTTCCTTATTTTTATTAATGCGAGATATGTACACATGTAAATATGATCATGAACTGTGTAGGACTTTTTTTACCACGCTGGTGGTAGTATTAGTGAAATTTTCGTCTTTTTAACCATTTTCAATCCTACACGAGAGACAGGTACGTATCGCTAGCCATGTGTAAAGCATATCATAACAAATACAAACCGATTTGCCATAGAGATTTTCATACTTCTGTTAATTGTCATCGAGAAAGATGCGGCAACTAAATTGTTTTCTTACGAACTTTAATTAATGCCAAACACTTATCAAAAAGTGATATTTTATCAATGCTTTATCAAACTAATTTCAGTTAATTATAATGATGTCAATGCAACTTTTCATCAACAATGGGGCCGTGTCACAACTCGAACTCAACAATTGAAAAACTATCCGCAACATAAAAAGTTAAGGTAAGACTTAAACCATTAATGTATTATATGTGTTGGCATATCTCCTGCTCAGAGCATGTGTCAATATACAAAAAGTGTAAATAACAAAACAACATGCGTCATTTATATAAATATCTGGCCTTAATGAAGACACGTTAATGCCTTAATTTAAATATACGTCTGGCCTTAACATTCATCGCATAATGTTGTTCTTTTACATCAATGAACTCTTAATTTATGTTATATTTATGCTATATTTATGTGATATACACTCTCAGTTACATTTATGAAACCTAAATTACCACAAACTTTCCTCTTATATAAGATCGTAGTTTCAACGACAATGAGAATAAGCATAAGTGATTTGAGAAGTTAACCTCCTGAATAAGTATATAACCCAAAATTAAATGATCAATAAAGTAATACTTGAATTTAATTGGGATTTAAAGTAAACATTGTACAATAATAATATTTAAAAAAGAAAATTCCTAATTATTTGTAAATCTTTCCACATTGTAATTTAGTCGACCTTCAAATTTTCTATCATTTTAGATTTCTTTTTATGACGACTTACAAAGGATTGGTTTTTATATCGAAGCGGGTACTTTTTCTAAAAATTAAATTAAAGAAAATTATTAAATAGTTGCCGGTATTTATATAGGTAAAATGTTTAAATTTTAATTTTTTATCGAAATATTTTTTAAGGTAGGTAATGGCCCAATTTCTTGTGATGATATGCTCCTGCGAGTAGATTATCCATACGAACGAATTATATTTTTCAACCGGTTCATTCGGTAGCCGCGTCGGGCCAATCGTGTCTCGAAATCAGTTGACCAAGTCTCGACTGATATCCAATACGACCAGCCTAAACTAACGATGATTGCCATCCTCGTTATCCCCTGTACAAAATCAAAAGACTGAAATATTAATAAAAGAAAATACAGTTTAAAGATAAAAAAATATAGCATTTAATAAGTGTAAATGCAGTTTTAAGTGATTTATCAATGGAATGGGGAGATATGAGAAATAAATGGTTTAAGTTGGTTATATGTGGTATTTTGGTTTTTGATTGGGTAAATATGGCATTTGAGAGTTTAATTTGGGTATATATGGAATTAACCCTTAAAAATCTTTATATATTCTTTTCGTCTCAATTTACTTGTCCACTATTAATTTTTAAATTATTTTCTAATTAACATTGACCTTAAATTAATATTTTTGGGTTAAAAAATATTTGATGTAAAATATATGTATGAATTGAGTTTTAAATGTATTTTCTTTTGATATAACTTTTATCAAGTATTATATAACACAAATATAATAATATAAAGTCAAAACTTAATAAAAAAAGACCACAAAAATTAATAGTGGACAAATAAATTAAAACGAAAGAGTAATAGATATAATTAGTAGTGTAACTTTTATTATTCTAAACTATAATCTGGTGTCCAAAGATATTAATTATTAACAATTTATTGAAAAGATGCTTAGTGTAAACCATTACTAGTACCACGTAATAGATAAAAGCTCATTTTCTCTTAGCAAATACTGTATGTAATACGTTTGATTTGCTGCCCAAGTTAACGAGTAGCCAATTTTAATTAACAATTTGCTAACTTAAAATGAGTAGCATAGCTAATCGCCAATTAAATCTATAGGGAAGCTAAAGGATGCTAGGAGAATGACAAATGACAACCCTATATGAACGAATACTTGGATGCCAAAAAAACTTTAAGCCTCGTTTTCGTCCAAACTTGACAACTTAGAATTAGTGACTCGCTTAAGTAATACTACATATTTTAATAATAAATATTTATATGCATACTGTACAAATTAATGTAACACCTTAATTACAAAACTTTAATTAAATCTTGTCATTATAATCATCTTTATTAGAGCAAAAAGAGTGATCACACCACTACACAAAAAAACACTCCGCATCATCTTTTTCACTTTCACATCCACAAAAAAACACATTTTATCATCACACCATTTCCACACCATCACACCAAATTTTTCACTTATTTTCATATACTACCCTCAACAAATAATTTATTCAAAACCTAATTTACTTTATACATAAAATAAAAACCATTACATCCTAAAAAACAACAATACGGAAATTAAAAAAAAAAACGGAAATTAAAAAAACTAATTTTCACTTCGATCAAGTTTCTTTTTTATTTCTTCTTTTTTCGCATTGATCAAACGAGCCTCGGTTTCTTCACAACCCCGAGTCGATGTTGTGAGAAATTTTAGTTGCTCCATCATAAGCCACTCGTTGTCTTTGTTTATCGACACTTCGTAGGCTTCTTGGGCGGCTTGCCTTTTCAGTCGAAACTCGGCGGTTAGAGCATCCCCGAATGGGTGCGACCCATTACTCGCTACCGTGCTCGTTGACTCGGATCTTGTCTTCTTTCCGGTTGGTTCTTTGCTTGGGGGACGGGTTCTTGCATCCGGTGCAAAAAGAGACTCATTTGCAAGAGACGGAACGTCGCCGGTTAAATCAACGGCTTCGTGAGGGTCCCATTTCGCATGGGCTTTCAAAACATTCCAAGCTTCTTCGAGGTGGAAAATGTTGTTTTTATTTTCTTCCCGATACATTGTCTGATCCCTCGCCATCACATCCAAATCATTTTCCTCACTTTTGATTGCCACCTTGCTACGTCGGTAACAACTATTGAAGTTTTGGCAACCGTGGTTCAAATCCCTAAATTTACTCAAAATCATATCCTTGGTACGGTTTTAAAAATTTTGGTTATTAAAAGTCCCCATAACCCAATACCAAAACGTTTCTCCTTTTTGAGATCTTCCGACATTCGGGTCCTCCGAAATCTTAACATAACATTTAGCAAGCAATGCCTTTTCCGATGCAACCCAACGTGACTTTATTTTTGACACATCCGGATTTTTCTCGAAATCCGCCCCTAGTTGACTCAAATCAACATTCTTTTTTTTGCCGCCCGTTTACAGGTTTTTTTTTGTGATTTGGGTATGAGTTGTGAAGATTGTGAGGATTGTGGTTCATCGAAGGATGGTGGGTTTTCTTGAAGCTTTTAGAATTCAATATTCTCGTCGGATTGAAATTGAGTGTATTTTTGTCATTGGAAATTTTCGTATGTTTGTCGTTGGATTTCTAGTCATTCCGGATCATCCGAATATAGTTCTTATGAAGACGGGCCTCCGGTAAAAGTGTTACGGAGGCCAACGAAAGAAGGTTTGTTGGGATTTTCGGACATGATTTCGTATGTGATATGTAAAAGATTAAGAGGATTTGGAGTGTGTAAATTTAGAGGATATATAGTTACGTAGATATAGGGTTTAAAAAAAGTTTTTTTGGTTATTCAAAAACTAGCCGTTGGCTTATTTAATTTATTTTTTTTAAAATTAGCCGTTACGCTATTTTTATTATTCAAAAAAGTTATCTTAAAAAAGTAACGGTTGGCTACTAAGGTTTATTTAAAAAATTCAAATTTTTTTAAACCCCAAAATATAGCCGTTGGGGGTATTCGGTTTGTTTAAATTCATAAGAGGGTTTTGTAAAGTTAAAAGGGGTGGTTTTGTAAAATTTGTGGGCTTTCTACGCAAGTGGCTATGGCCACGTTGTGGTTCACGCCGTTGATCACAGTGTGGTCACGCCGGGCAATGCGGAGCCACGTCGCGAACACTTACTGCCCTCTTATTACTTTAATAAAAACAAGTTCAAAAATAATAAACTTATATATCATAGGAGTCAAAAAAATTAATATGAAATGGTTTATGATTGTTATTTTATTAAATTTTCGTCATGTGTAAAGTCATTACTAAGAAATATACGTAAATAAAAATATGATTACAGGGTATCTGACGTCGTATTGCACGAGAGAACCTTGCGATAAAAAAATGTATCTTTAATTAATCGTACAATGCAAAGGTTGTCAAAAAAAAGCTTAATAATGCAGTGTATATTTGCAATTTCGCCTTAATCTATACTATTATATAAAGAGGCCAACTCCGATCTTAATCCCGAACCTAAAATTTACAAACCTAACTCTAAACCAAAAAGTAAGATATGAAGGTTAAATTTATACCTTTAGATAATATTTTGTTAATTTAATCTCATCCATCTATATGTTTTTATAACAAACTTTTGTAAAAACCTTAGTAACAAATAATTCAAAAAACTTTTATCTTTAAATTGAAATATCTTTTGATGTATTTATTTTTTTATAATCTAATTTCACCATATTTTCTAAAATTCCGTGCTCTTCAATGCAACATCCATTTTGATATAATTTTATTAAATTTTAGTTTTTTCGATTTTAATGAGTTTATTTAAGTTAATTTAATTTTTTTTACTACTTTAACGTTAATTTGAATCTTAGTAAAATTGTAATATTTGTTCGCTAAAAAAGTAGTCATCGGTTACTCGCTGCTGCATTGCGCGGGTACGATGCTAGTAAGGAAAAAAAAGGGAACCAGAGAATAGCTTGCATGTGACTGTGTTTGGGACTTAAACGTGAATTGTCTGTCCTACATATCGACCTAAATTCACTCGTTAATACACGTAATATATTTGTCCATAACGTATTCATATAGTATTTTAGAATAATCCGTCTAGTATACAAACTAGATTGCACACGACTCACGCAATTACTATAATTAATAATATTATTTCAATTATATTTTTATGGGGTGTGATTTATACATTCTGTTCCTGAGTTTATATTTTAGAGTGAAAAGGAAAAGTTTGGGATGAAAATAAAAAATTTTATGTTTCTTAGATTTTTAAGGAGAGAAGTGGAATGTAAAGGAGAGTAAATTACAATAAATTTACTCTCTAAATCTTCTTCCCAAATTGAAGAGTAAATGAGTGAAATTGTTTTTAAGGCTTCTTTTTAGTTAGATGCTCCTCCTTTCTTTCCAACTCAGGAACACAAAGTAAAAAATTTATTTTATATTTCAATCATCTTTACTTCTCTCCTTTTTTTCATCTTCGTCTCTCTTCTTTCCATTTTTCGGGAACAGAGTGAATAAAGTTGTGATAAGATAAGTGCAATGACGCTTTATAAATTTTGTAAGCGTTGTCGCCTCACAACAAACTAATATTGTTAAAAGATAAGCTTTTACTTCCGGGTTATTGTGTCATTATTTGTGTTCCTAGCTATATAGATTTTGATGGATGATCTCTTAGGCTAAATACAAAACATAGTAAATCTGAATTTTTGAAATGCATGTAAGTGGATTTTTCCCAAAACCGTCTGTATGTGGTTTTGTTATTGCCCCACGGTGCGATATATATATCGAACCATGAAAATATTTAAAAAATCGTGGATCTCTTTTTTGAAAAGAATGTTTCCTCTTCATTGTTTTCTTTAAATTTCTATCATAATCAAAACTTTTTCTAAGCACCAGATTTTCTTCTTAAAGCATGAATTGCTTTAGGATTTTACAAAACCATTTTAAATCTATTACCACTTTAGTATATCCTCCTTTTTTTAAACGAACTATTCCTCGTCCTTTTTCTTTATCCATCATCTTTCTTAACTTTGAACCATTCTACCATGGTTTTCACGAAAGCTTCCTCTTCTTCCTCTAAAAACTTCTGAACTCTCAAAAGCATGAAAATCAAAATAAAAATTCTCAAAAGAGGTTATTGCTCAAACTCTCTCCAACCCTAGGATTAATTGACCCTTTCACCCATCCTCATTTCCTTTTCACCTTCACCCCTCAATGCTCCATGCAAAACCTCATCCACTTATGGTACTAACTATTCTTATGGATCTACCTTTTTTTCATTCCAATCTAGGATGAATAAAGCCTCTTAGCCTCTTTCTCCGAGTCAGTTCTTAAAAGAAGTCTATCAACCTCTCCAAGCATTTCCTTTTAGGATGACTTTGAAACTCCTCTCCTACCTCTCCTTTTGACATTATGTCACTACCTCCTCCACCTCTAAACACCCCTCCCTTGGGTGTCCCATTTACCATTTATTGGGTAACCTCTATCTCTTCACCTTTCGTGAGGCACATGGAACTAATGGTCCATGTTGTCTATACAATAATCATCTCATCGACTCCCTTTGAGTAGAAATGCATCAATTGCATGCAAGGATGGAGCATATTCTCATGATATTTCTTGCTCCTCCTCCTCCACCTATGCGCTAAGATGATGATCTCTTTTTAAAGTCTTTAGAGTCAACGGGGCATAGAGATCACCCATTTTAAGATTTATTAGCTAGCTTTTGCAGTTAGTTTGAATCCTTTCTTCTTAGTTGTACTTTTTTAATGCGTGAGATTTCATGCATTGTTTGTTATGAATTTGAATCCTTTCTTCTTGTTGATTCTTTTTCTTTTCACATCTTAATTAACTTCAATTATACCTTAAAATTGAACCTAATTTATTGGCGCCTCAAAATTGACTAAAATTGGATGAAAATGTTATATTAATATTTTGTCATTATTGGTCAATATACTCTCATTTTGAGTATGTTGATTTTTATGCAACCCTAGCCTGTCACTATTGAAAATCGAGGTAGAATTCAAGATTTGCTAAAATTTGAAAAATCTCTTGTCTTTTTCAAATTTTAAGGAAAATCGTATTTCGACATCTAGTGTCCATGGATCTTTAAATGATTTTAGTTCTTTATTGATAAAGAACCATGGTGGTCTTTATCAAACCGTGAACAATATGTCTAATTTTTTGTCTCTCTCTATCTTTGACCAGTCTTCCAAAAGATTCTTTTTTTCTCTTCAAAACCTCAACATTTATTGAAACCCTAGTTTCACCTTCTCCTTCTTGCTCATTCTATTCTTCTATAAACCCCTCTTCTTGGGTTATTTCTATCTCATCCCACCATGTATTCTCCTAAACAAAACTTAGACAATCCTTTGTCTCAATCCTTTATTTCTAAACCCCAAACTTTTTCTTCTTCTTCTAAGCTTGCCAAAAAGCTCAAGATTTCGGTCAAACCGATATGGGTAAAAAAGAACAAGGACCTCATTGAGCCTTCTTCTCCCAAACTTTTCAAAAATTCTAACTTCTCCCCTATTTAGTATTGTTGCTCTATCAATCCAATAACCAGAGAAAAGAAGCCATTCCACTACCTTCTAAACCTTTCAATACTCCACAACTTAATGATCTATCTTCTTACCCTAACCTCACAAAATTTTGTGATGGTATCCTTTTCTCTTCGCCTCCAAAATCACATTCACCTCTATTTCTTTCTATTCCAAATGATTCACCACCTCCTTCTTTGGACTACGTCATGCATCATGGAACCTATATTGCGCTTGTTGCAGGTTCCAACAAATTGAACTTGCTCATATTTATGACAAGTTTAACTTTCTATAATTTCTTCTCACTTGACCTCCTCTTCGAGTGTTTGTTCCCGTGAGTAAATTTCTGGAAGAAATTCCCTCATCTTCTTCTACCGATTAATTCACCTTGTGTGTCTTAATCCTTATCTAAGAAAATATTGGGGAAGTAGTTCTACTAGAATAGTTTTTATGCTTAAGTTTATTTTCTTTATGTTGTAATATTCATATTCCTATATATGAATATTTTCCATGTATGTTTCTATTATATTTAATATAACATGATTTTATGTGTGATTGTTTTTTTATTTTAAGTCTCTCTATATCACATATTGTTGCGAGTTGATTTTGGTTAAGTATGAATTTTTTGTGCATCTAAAAGTTCAATATGTAACCATTTGACATTATACCTTCAAATTATTTCGATGTTTCTTTTCTTTCTTAAATCCAACTCATTTGAATTTATCTTGTCAAATACTCTCTTTGGACATACTAAGCAATTATATTTGATCTTTAATTTGAGATTTCTTCTCTTTCTCCTTCTCAGATTATCTATCATATATTTATGACTTCTGTTATACATGGGTATTTCTTTCTTTCTATTAACCCTTGTATGTAGCTCGTCACCATAGCTCGATCACTTGGTGCCCAAATCTAGAGGGAGTAAGCACCAAAGGGGAGTTATTAGCAAAGTCGACTCTTCTCTTCCTCGATACTTTTGCTACCTTTTTGCTTCGACAAAAGGGGGAGAAATGGTAGTTTAAACTCGTTAATAATTCAAAAACTCTTGTTTTTACATAAACGAGTTTATATTTTGTCGTAATCAAAAGGCGGATCATTGGTTTTTCTTGGTTCTTTAAACGTTCTTGGTTTTTAATTATTCCAATTTATGGTCAATTGGTGTTTTTCATAAAATTAAAGGTTTACCCGATTTGAGGGTTTTGGTTCTTGGTTGTTATTCTTGCAATTGAGGTGGTTAATTGGTGTTTTTATACATCAATCGTTTTTCGATTGTTAAGATTTTTAAAGAAACCCCAAATTCAGAAGTTAGGGTTTCTACAAAACTAGTAGGTTTTGTTTATTTTGGTTATTGTGTTTTATCATAACGTGCAGGTAGGGATGAGCTCGGGACCAATCCCGTCCTGAACCCGTCCCGATTTAGTGCTCCCGATTTTTTACCGATCTAAAAAGTTATGTACCGATCCCGTACCGAACGGGATTCGGTATCGGTACCGGTAAATCGGGATTTTCCCGTTTTTTTCAAGAATTTACCGATTTGGTACCGGTTTAGTGGTCCCGAATTAGTGGTCCCGAATATTTTTTCACCTTATTTCATAGTCCCGGTCCCGTACCGAACAGGATTCGGGTATCGGGAATCGGTACGGTTCCGGGAACGGTTCGGTTTCGGATTCGGGTCAAAATGCTCATCCCTACGTGCAGGTGTCTTTTTTGGTTGATTCTTTCCGTTATGAAAAGTTGTTAGGTCTTCTTGATCTTTATGGTTGCTAGGCTTTTCTGTAACACTTCTCTCTCTCTCTCTCTCTCTCTCTCTCTCTCTCTCTCTCTCTCTCTCTCTCTCTCTCTCCCCTCTCCCCCCCCCCCCTCTCTCTCTCTCTCTCTCTCTCTCTCTCTCTCTCTCTCTCTCTCTCTCTCTCTCTCTCTCTCTCTCTCTCTCTCTCTCTCTTAGGTTGTTTTATACGTTTTTAGTGGGTGATTAGGTGTCGAATGGAATAGGTAGTTTGTTGTTTGATTGTGTTGGGCATTGTTATTGAGTTTCTGGTAATTGTTTGTAGAAGAGTTACAATGGGTTTGTGTCATCCTTTGTTTGTTTCTTTAATTTTTTTGTGTTATCTTTCATCATGGTTGATCTTGGTAAGAAACATGAGGAGCATGTTATCTTTCTTTGGTATGGCCTTGTTTGAATATTATCATGAATGTAATGCTTTGTGGAGGGAATTTGACTCCCTTGTTGACTTTCCTCAATATGATTGTGAAGGTTTTGATAAACTTTAGGAGCATGCTAATCTCTTTAGGTTGATGCAGTTTCTTATGGGACTTGATGGCACTTATAGTCTTGTTAGAAGTTAGATCCTCACATCTTATCCTATCCCAGATAGGAAGACTGATTTTGCCACTTTGTCTAGAGATGAATCCCATAAGAACAGTCTTGGTACTTCCAAGAGTTATAAAAATCTGGACTTGCTGCTTTAGCTGTTAAACCCAGTAATACTAGTAATAACTCGAATAAGAATGTTAATAATAATTCTAATAAATACGATAACAATCGGAGTTCTAATAGAATTGTAATAGAAGTTTCAGGAACAACAGTAATATTGTTTGTAAACATTGTAATATGACTGAGCATACTATTGACAAATGTTTTGAATTAGTGAGATATCTTACGAATTTTAAGAGGAATAATAATAATACTCAAAGTATTGCTAATAATGTGATTGTATCTGACAATAGAAATGACCAAACTAAGAGTACATATCATACTCTAACCTTCGATCAATATCAAACATTGATGAATTTACTTAGTATGTCTGATGATCAAAAGAAAGATCCTACTAGTGTTGCAGGTACTTTTAAAATGGATAATTGTGTTATTAGTTTTTATCTTGTAGATTCTTTAATTTTAACTCTAATATAAGTACATATAGTACTTATGTTGGTTGGAGTATTGATTCTGGGGCAAGCCAACAAATTACTTTTTTAGAAAAAATGTTGTTTGATGTTATGGATGTGTCATGTTTGAATCTTAGTGTAGCACATCCTAGTGGAAATATTGAATATGTTAAAAAGATTGGATGTCTTAAATTAATAATCTTGTAATTAAAGATGTGTTGGTTGCCCCTGGTTATCATTGTTAATGCAAAGAATGCCTAAAACATTATTTGTGTTAATCAAGTTTTCTATGTTTTGATCACAACAAAGTGTACAAACATTTATCGTTAAAGATAATTGAAAATCGAATGTTTAGTGATCACTAAAAGTGATATACCTTAAAACGCACATTTGATTAAATTTGACAAAACATTTTCAAATATACTTTCTTTTAAGAAAATATAAATGAAAATGGAAAGTTTAAATATTGGATATTCCAAGTGAAATTGGATATTCCTTTCAGGTCTAAATTGACAGATAAGCTTTTCCCACTAAAGGACAAAAAGAGGAGCGTAATTTACGTCACGTTTCCACATTGGGCCCAACGGTTTGATGTATATATCGAACCGTGGAAACAATTAAGAACTGTGACCAAATAGCCGTTGGTCTCTTGTCCCTATAAATAGTGGATCATTTTTTCTTTTTCTTTAACCTTTTGGACTTATTTTTTCTGTTTCTAAATCTCTTTTCCAATCATTATTAAATGATCACATAATGTGTTAAGTATGTTTGCCTATGATTATCTCCTTGATCTCCTTCTTCATATGTCCAAAGAGATATCGTTCACATAACTGTGAAGTGTTAAAAGATGAAGCATTGATGAAGATCTATCTTCTATAGATCAAGTCATGTTCATCACATTTTTTTTGTCTTGTGTAAATCCAAGTTATGTGTATACTTGGTAGTCTTGTGTGTCTAACTTCTCACTTGGCTTTAAAATGATGTAAGCATGAGTATTCTGTGTCTAATTTGTCACTTGGCTCTAAAGTTATGCGAGTATGAGTAATGAATGTAGATTAGTTCTACCTAAGATTGGAACTCGACATCTAGCCTCGTGTCAAAAAATAGAAACAGGAGACAAGTTTTGATTGGTTCTATCTAAGATTAGAACTCGACATTTAGGTTAGTGTCAGAAATTGGTGTAAGAGACTTGTAAGGTTTTCTCCGCCAAGAAGGGAGCTGGTGGATATTGTGAAAATCTCGAGTATGTGTACATAAGGAGTGGCGTAGGCACGTAGAGAGAGCTTCATTGTCGAACCACTATGAATCCTTGGTGTCTTCCTTTAGGTTATATCTTTCCTTACTCATTATTTATTATTGTTATTGTCCTAAGTCAATCATAATCAAGATTACTTGATATAGCAAATGTTTTTAAAACATTATAAATTGGCTTAGCTACTATGAAACAAGTTTTTTTATTAGTGAAACTATTCAACCCCCATTCTAGTTTCTACAATCATGTTAGTCTTTTGTCTGTGCACAAAATTTCTATAGATAATAAAGTTACTATTTGTTTTAATGAATCTAAATGTATTATTCGGGATTTAACTCAAAAGTTCATGATGGGGAGTGGTGGTGAGAGGGGTGGTCTTTACTTTCTTGATGAAGGTAGGGCTATTCATAATTGTAACATTATAATTTGTAATATTTCTATTTTTATTTGGCACAATAGGTTTGATCATCCTGCTAATCAAGTTTTAAGTGTGCTTCAAAATGATGTTAAAGATATTAAACTTATTAGTAGTAAACCTTGTGAAGTTTGTCATAAAGCTAAATAGACTAGGAGCCTTTCAATCTTAGTCATCATAAGACCACTAGTCTTTGTGACATTTTTCATCTTGATGTTTGGGGCCCTAATAGAGTTCTTAGCAAGGATGGTTATAGGTTTTTATTGACTATTGTTGATAACTACACTAGGTTTGTATGGGTGTTTTTATTAAAAAGTAAAATTTATGTCTCTAATTGTGTTATTGATTTCTTTAATCTTGTTAAGAATCAATTTGGGAAAAATATAAAAGTTTTTAGAATTGATAATGGAACAGAGTTTTCAATAATAAGTTTGAAACTTTTGTTAAAAATAATGGTATTTTGCATTGAACTACTTGTGCGTATACACCCTAACAGAATGGTGTAGTTGAGAGAAAACATAAGCATTTGTTGAATACTGATAGAGCCATCATGTTTCAATGTGGATTACCTATGAAAATATGGTCTGAGTGTATTTTAACTCTTACTTATTTGATTAATAGGTTGCCTATTGTTGTGTTATCTAGAAAAAGTTCTTATGAATTAGTGTATAAGTCTAAACCTAGTCTTCTCCATTTTAAAAGTTTTTGTTTGCTTATGTTTTTCTACGTTTCTAAATGAGTCTGATAAGTTTGGTTCTAGATCTGAAAAGTGTGTTTTTGTTGGTTATGCTTTTGATAAAAAAAAAGGGTATAAACTTTTTAGTTTAGATCAAAAGAAGTCAATTTTCTCAAGAGATGTAAAATTTTATGAGATTGCTTTTTTATTTAAAAATGATTTTTGTAATAAAGAGTATGTTTTTAATGACAATGATATTTATGATTTAAATGTTTTTGATAATATAAGCAGTCTTGAACCTAGTGAACCCTATGATGATGGAGGAGTTAGTGCATATGGTAGGATCAAGTTTGCACCTGGTGTTACTATTCATAGTCCTAGTGACAACACTATAGGCGCTAGTGTTAGTAAAGATAGTGTTCATACTACTAAAATAGATATTAGTTTTGAGGTAGATAGTACACTTATTACTCATACTACACATAGTAGGGAAAGACACTAGTGATAATGTGCATGCAACAAAAAATGATATATCTGAGGGTATGTCGGAAACTGAAATTGATGATAGTTATGATTTTAAGGGTGAAGGTTTAGAGTCTTTTTGTTAAATATTTAGATGGTCACCAAAACTAGTAAGAGGGAAAACTGTTAGGAGAACTAGTAAAAAACTAATCTTCCTTCAAAATATAATGTTTTTGTGCTTAATAAAGATATTAAGTATAACATTAATATGTTTTTTTAGTTATGCTAATCTTAGCATTGATAATTTTGTGTTTGCTACTAATTTGAACAAGATTCATGAACGTACCACTTATCTTGAAGTTGCCAAAGACAATAGATGGGTGGATCCATGAATCAAGAGATGGAAGCTTTAAACATAAATAATACTTGGATTATTATTGATTTACCTAAATGGTAGAAAAGCTATTCCATATAAAAGAATATGAAATTTAAGTATAAATCTTGTGGTGATGTTTAGAGATTTAAATATATACTTGTCGCTAAGGGGTTTAACCTGATGGAGGGTATAGAATATTAAGAAACTTTTTCTCCTGTGGTAAAAATTATGACTGTTAGGTGTGTTTTGAGTCTAGATGTGATTAATAATTGGCATTTATTTCAGCTAGTTGTCAATAATGCATTTTTATATGGTGAACTTGATGAAGAAGTTTACATGAAAATGCCTAAGGGGTATGGTGATATTAATGATAAAAGAGTTTTCAAATTGGTTGAGTCTTTGTATGGACTTTAGCAAGCTCCTAGAAAATGGAATGAGAAACTTGTATTTGTTTTACTTGAACATGAATTGTGTGCAAAGTTTAAATGATTTTTCATTGTTCATAAAACATAAGGATAATGTGTTTCTTGTTTTATTGGTTTATGTTGATGATATTTTAATTACTAAAAATAATCTTGATGAGGTTAATAAGTTTAAATAATTTTTAAGTTTCAAGTTTTTGAAAAAATTATTAAAGATCTTGTAAAGCTTATTTTTTTCTAGTTATTGAAGTGATTGATATTTCTGGTGGTATCTGTTTAACTCAATGGAAGTATTGTATTGAATTATTATCTGAGTTTGGTATGTTGGCATGTAAACCTTACAGTACTCCTATTGAGGCTAATTTAGATAATAGAAAACTTAATGAAAAGTTTGGTGATGATGAAAAGCAACTAAGATAACTCAATATCAAAAAGTGGTAGGAAAATTGATATACTTGAGTCTTGACTATGACTAGACTTGATATAGCTTATATTGTTCATTGTTTGAGTCAAGTTATGCATAGTGCTATGAAATCTCATCTGAGATTAGCTTTTAGGGTTCTTAGGTATCTTAAAAGTGAACCTGGTCTTGGAATTACTTTTAAAGAAGGTAACTGTTACAATTTAAAAGTTTATGTTGACTCTTATTGGGCTAAGTGCAAAGTTATCAGAAGGTCTTTAATTGGTTATTGTGTGTATTTAGGGAATAATCTTGTTTCATGGAAGAGTAAGAAAAAAGTGTTGTTTTTAGGTCTTCTATGAAGGCTGAGTATAGAACCATGTGTAATGTCTGTTGTGAGGTTATGTGGATTAAAAAAATGCTTACTTATTTAAAGATTGATGTTTTGTTACCTGTTAAAATGAATTGTGAGATCCAGATATCTTTAAATCTTGTTCTTCATGAAAGAAGTAAACATTTTGAGATTGATCTTTATTTCTTAAGGGAAAAAATATATGCATGTTTTATAAAACCTTTGAAAGTTAAATCAAAATATAACACCTCACATATATTTACAAAAGGTTTATTGATTTCTGACCATAACAAATTTTGTAGTGCTCTTGGTTTGTTCAATGCTTTTTCAGGGTAAAAGCTTATGTGCAAGTGTTAAAAGATAAGATTTTACTTCAGGGTTATTGTGTCATTCAAGAGAAGTCGTAGGAGAATGTTACAATTAAAGGTTAAGAGTTTATAAGCTAAAGGACTGAAGGTGTCTATCTTATACTTGGAGGGCTAAAGTGTAACTCAAGCTGGATATATAAACTCTTCAATTCATTCCATCTCATTATCTTTTCTGTATTTTTCATCATTTCGATTAGGATTTACTATATGTTTTTATGATCAATCATTCTGATTGATCTTGAGCCTTCTTGTAAGTTTTGTGTGTTGTAGTCGTACTTTTGTATACTTTGATTCTAATAATAAAGTGAGTTAAGGTAAGGCTGGTTGGGTTCTTTATGATCTCTTGTTTTGTGATGATTGAGTATCAATTGATACATTTTTACAAATACTCTCACAAGAAAAATTCCTATAACATATCATCAAAAGTCAAAACTACATCACTCATAAAAAATGTGGAAAACAAATACCCGTTGTGATGTAGAGTTGTAAACGAATTGGACGTTCAACGAATGGTTCGTCGATCGTTCGGTAAAAATTCATTTATGTTAGTTTACTTAATAAATAAATGAATACGAACAAGATTTTTGGTCTGCTTAGTTAAATGAACAAACACTTCGTTCGCTCATTTCCGTTCGTGAACAATCGATATGTTAGATTATGTTCGTCCCATTATGTTCAATAGTTCGTTCGTTTACGCTCGGTTATATTCATCAAATTAACATCTCAAATATTTAAAAGAAGTTAATAAAGGGTGAATGGCACAAAAAGTTACTCAACTCAGGGTCTTTTTTCAATCAAGGTACTCCAACTTTTTTTTGCACATAAAAATGCCAACTTTTTTTAGCCGATTTAGGTTTTTTATATCACCTCTTGTTAAAAAACTAACGACCAGTTCGTTATTGTTATATAAAATTTTTAATGAAATACGAGAGTTACTTTGTCATTAATTTTGTGATTCTTGAACCCCTTTCGTTATTTCCTTAAATCGTAAATCTGCATTCCTTAATAGCCATATAAAAGTAAGCTGGTATATGTGTCGCACATGATTCTCCAAATTAATGATCCTATTGATTAATAATATACTTGTAAGTATTATTATTATGTATAGACATTAACATTAAACACATTAAATCATTATGCCACAAGATCTTAGAATAAGATAATAACCACATAAGTAATATGAAAAGATTACATACCAGAAGCCATAGATGGTGTTGACATAGTATAGAGAACACTTTAAAGCATAAACCAGTTTCTCACCCTTGACCTACTTTATTGTAGAAAGCTTGATGGAGAGCAAAAATAATTCTACGGTGTTCTCTTTTTGTGTGTCTTTTGGGCAGGGAGAGGACTAGTTTATATAGGAACTATTAGGTTAGCATTTCCATCATTGCAAACAATTATAATAGGAAAGATATCAAATACCATTAAGTGCAAATCATCTATATTTAATTTGATATTATCATGTCACACATAATATGGGATAATATACCATCTTATAATAATATATTATCTTACATTCTCCTACTTGACATGATACTTCTTAATGGTATAACATAAGGCTAGCAAATTAATCTTGAAACCGTTATACATCATAAGTATCTTGACACAACTAACTACATAGTGAGGATTATGGCGGTCATACACAGTATACTCGTACACTCCCTTCCATACATCACAACATTATGAGTTCATCATGTTAGATTCATAATTATATATAAACAATCATACAGTCCACATAATTGTTATGATATTACATAAACATTTCTTATTAAAACACAAATGCATGCATAATAATATAAATAATAAGAAATAAAAATCAAAAACATTTCATAATTAGCTATCGATGCAACTAAGACCCAACCTAGGAACATGTTGCATAAATGCCTTTGGTGGTAAACCCTTGGTAAGAGGATCTGCGATCATTAGATCCGTACTAATATGTTCTAGATACACTCTTTGTTTCTGAATTTCCTCTTTGACGATAAAGAACTTAATATCCATATGTTTTGCACCTTTCGAGTACTTATCATTCTTAGAGAAGAAAATTACTGCGGTATTATCACAATACATTTTCAGCGGCTTGCTTATAGTGTCGACAACCCCAAGCCCTGAAATGAAATTCCGCAGCCATAATGCATGAATGGTAGCCTCATAACAAGCTACAAATTCTGCTTCCATAGTAGATGCAGCAATGATAGATTTTTTGGCACTTTTCCAGGAGATAGATCCTTCAGTGAGTTGAAACACATAGCCAAACGTTGACTTTCCACTATCCTTGCACCCAGCATAATCAGAATCAACATATCCAACCACTTCCAAGTGATTAGACTTCTTATAAGTAAGCATATAATCCTTTGTTCCGTGAAGATATCTCAATACTTTCTTTGCAGCTTTCCAGTGATGAATACCGGGATTACTTTGATATCTACATAGCATCACGATCGCAAAACTGATGTCGGGTCTAGTGCAAGTTTGTAGATACATTAAACTGCCCACAAGTGAAGCATATGGAATGTTTTCCATTTCTTTTCGTTCCACATCATTCTTTGGACATTGTTTAAGACTAAACGTGTCTCCTTTTTGAATAGGGACTATACCATCTGAGCATCTTCTCATATTGAATCTCTCAAGAATTTTATCGATATTGGCCTTTTGAGACAATCCTAGTGTACCTTGAGATCTATCACGGAATATTGAAATTCCAATCACATAGGATGCCTCACCCATATCTTTCATTTCAAAATTCTTAGAAAGATATTCTTTAGTCTTATGCAATAAACCAAAGTCATTAGTCGCAAGCAAGATATCGTCAACATATAGAACCAAAAATATAAACTTACTCCCACTGATCTTGCGGTATATGCATCGATCAACGATGATTTCTTCAAAACCGAAATATGTAATGGTATCATTGAACTTAATATACCATTGTCTAGAAGCTTGTTTAAGTCCAAATATTGATTTCTTTAATTTACACACCATATTTTCTTTACCATCAATGGAAAACCCTTCAGGTTGTTCCATATAAACTTCCTCCTCAAGATTTCCATTCAAAAAAGCGGTTTTCACATCCATTTGATGTAGCTCAAGTCAAAATAAGCCACTAATGCCAATATTATTCTCAATGAATTCTTCTTTGAGACGGGTGAAAAAGTCTCATGGTAATCCATGCCGCTTTTCTGAGTACAACCTTTGGCTACAAGTCTAGCTTTATATCTATCAATATTGCCTTTAGAGTCACGTTTGGTCTTATAGACCCATTTACACCTAACTCGTTTAGAACCTTCTGGCATGTTTACAAGATCCCAGACTTTATTTTGAGCCATTGATTTTAACTCTTCTTTCATAGCGTCAATCCATAATTTAGACTTGTCACTTTTTATGGCCTGTGAAAACGATACAGGATCATTATCAATACCAATATCAAAATCTTTATCCTGCAAGTAAACAATATAATCATTAGAAATAGCCGATTTCCTAACCCTTGTAGGTTTGTTTAATGCTATTCCAACTGGTTCACTTGTCTGAGTTGGTAAGTTATTTTCTTCATGAGGTGTTTCTTCATTATTCAAATGTTGTTCTTGATTTTGAGATATAGGAACAACATCTGGTGCAAGTGTGGATTCTTTAGCATTTATGGGAGATGGATCATCATCCCTCATTTCATTAATATTCACAACTTGATTTCCAACACTCCCACTAACTTCACCATTTTCCAGAAATTTGGCATTGCTTGTTTCAACAATTCTAGAACTATGGTTGGGACAGTAAAACCTATACCCTTTGGACTTCTCTGGGTAACCAATGAAGAAACCGCTAACGGTTCGAGAATCCAATTTCTTTTCTTGTGCATTGTAAACCTGTACTTATGCTGGACAACCCCAAACATGCAGGTGTCTTAGACTAGGTTTCCTTTCAGTCCATAAATCAAAAGGAGTTTTTGGAACTGACTTACTAGGAACCCTATTTAATAGATACACTGTGGTTTTAAGTGCATATATCCACAAACTTTTGGGTAAAGAGGTTTTACTTATCATGCTCTGAACCATCTCCATTAATGTTTTATTTCGCCTTTCTGCCACACCATTTTGTTGTGGTGTGCCTGGCATAGTATATTGAGCACATATGCCACGACTTTCGAGGAACTTTGCAAAGGGACCAAGACACTGTCCAGATTCATCATACTTTCCGTAATATTCACCACCTCTATCAGATCTTACGATTTTCACTTTTCTATCTAGTTGCCTTTCAACCTCAGTTACAAATACCTCGAGGGCATTTATAGATTGAGATTTTTCATGCAACAAATAGACATATCCATAACGTGAAAAATCATCTATGAAGGTGATAAAATATTTTTCTCCACTGAAAGACGGGGTATCAAATGGTCCACAGATATCAGTGTGTATAATTTCAAGGAGATTGCTGCTTCTTGTGGCACCTTTATTGCTACGTTTGGTTTGCTTACCTTTAATGCATTCCACACATAAGCCAAAATCGGTGAAGTCTAGATTTGGTATAATCTCGTTCTTCACCAATCTTTGTAATATTTCTTTGGATATATGACCCAAACGTTTATGCCACAAGAATGCAGAATTTTCATTCACCATGCTACGTTTTATTCCAACATTATGTTCAACAGTAAATAAAGATTCAGAAAAAACATCATCAAGCTTTAATTTATATACATTATCAATAAGTATACCATAACCAATAATGGATTTATTCTTATATAAATTAAAACGACCATTTCCACCACCAAAAGTATAACCACTAACATCAAGTCTCGGAACAGAAATTAAATTTCTAGAAATTGAAGGTACATAGAGAGTATTCATTAGATCCAAGTGTAACCCAGTATCTAACTTCAGTCGATAAGTCCCTACGCCTTCAATCGGGGCCTTCATTCGGTTCCCCATAAAGAGAAAGTTATTAGTTGGGCTTGTGGTTTGGATTGTAAGGAATCCGTGCATAATATTAAAAACGTGAGTAGTAGCACCAGAATCAAACCACCAAGTATTAGAAGGAACTTCAGACAAGTTTGATTCAAAGCAAATAGAAACATAATGTATACCTTTCTTTTCGAACCAAGCCTTACGCTTAAGACAATCCTTTTGGAAATGTCCATCTTTCTTGCAAAATTTGCATTTGTCGTCCCTTTGTTCCTTCTTTTCAGCATTGGCAAACTTTGAGGTTGTACCTTGTTGTTTCTTCTTAAAGTTCTTGGGTTTTGGTTTGAGTTTCTTGTCAACTCCTTGATTCACCAAGTTAACGGAATGAACTCTTTGTTTCTTTAATCTTGACTCCTCTTGAATAAGCTTACTAGACAGTTCATCAATATTCCACTTATCCTTTAGTGTGTTATAATTGATGTGGAACGGTCCATATTCAGAAGGAAGTGAATTTATAATGAATTGCACAAAGAAAGAGTCATCCACATTCATACCCAGTGCCTTAAGTCTTGCCGCATTATTAGTCATGTCAAGGACATGTTGCTGCATACTCTTTGAACCATCAAATTTCATGGTAGTGAGTTCAGCCATAAGTGTCCCTACTAGTGCTTTGTCAGCAGAACGAAACTTCTTTTCCACTAACTTAAGAAAATCTTTAGCATTCTGATTTTCAATGTCAGTAAGAGAAGACTTAATGTTGTTGGCAATTGACATCCGCATAAAGTTCAAGCATATTCTGTTAGACCTTGTCCATGCCTTATGGTATGCTTTTTGAGCCTCTGTACTTTTATCAGTAAGATCAACAGGCTTATCCTCCATTAGCGCCAAGTCAAGATCCAAAGCACCTAAATGGAAAGTGACTTGTTCGCTCCATGCGGAGAAATTCACACCGATAAACAAGGTAACAGAAGAAGCTTGAGAGTGAAGGTTAATTGCTGCAAAAATGTATAAGCTTACTAGTTAAAAAAATTGAGATAAATAATTGAAATATATATTATTGGTTTCCTTTGGGTAAACACAACAATATATCATCTTTATTAGAATGCTATAAAACTTGACAAGAAAATAAAATATACTTTGTCAAATGTATAAAGTATCTTTGGATAACTACACACACATGACAAAAGTGTATTAATTTTCAACGTTAAATTTCATTAGTTATAGAATGACAATTTTTCCTTTGGGCAAAATTTATAATTTCTATCAACTAATAAAAATGTATAATAGCATTCTTTATATAAAATAACATTATATGACTAAAAATAGAAATTAACTTGACCACTTTGATGACTAACAATTTAATCTCTCTTAATGTCATATAATATATTTTCTTTAAAATATAAATTATATGACTATAAGTTATTTTTTATTTAATGTCATATAATAAATAAATAGTTTTAATAAAAAAAAAACATACATATATTTAATATACAATGTTACATGAAAAACTATAACTTTATGTATTTATTATGTTCAAAAAACCCATGATCATATGCAATTAAAAAAAATCATAAAACAAGAATTCATGTTTCAAGGTGATAATTATTAGTAATTTACTATTTCGAAACATCATGGAATCATGCATGTGTTTTCATAAGATGAAAAAAAAAATTTGGACATAAAAACAAAATAAACATACATATATTTGTTATGATCAAGCTTTGGATTATTATTTTCTTCAAAACTTAGCTCTTGATAATGATCAATTAATTAATGCATGATAGATATGTTTTTAAACTGGTATGCAATATGCATAATCATGCGTCTGGTAGAAGTTTACTACTTTATACTCGATAATAATTTGCATATATAATCGGTAGTTGAACAAATTATCTTGAATTCATAATTTTGTTGAATCAGTAAATGTTATTTAAAATGCCAAAAGAAGGATAATTAAAATGTTAATCAATTAATTACAATAAACAGTTTGTTAAAATTTTTACAATAAATTGAATTTGATTTTTATTTTTGCAACCTCCAACATGTTAGTGTGAAAGGGTTTAACACAAAATAATGACATAGTACCCTAAATTTAATAAATGATATATTATTATATTCAGAAAAATAACAAAATGGTTCGTTAGTTTTTTAGCGAGATATGATGAAAAAACCTAAATTGGTTAAAATAAAAAGTTGGCATCTTTTACATGTAAAAAAAAAGTAAAGTATTTTGATTGAAAAAAAACCTAAATTAAATATTTTTTTATATTATTTGCCCGTTATTAAATTATATATTAAGTATTTTAAATATTTTTGATAATAATATAAATTAAATTTTAAGTATTTCAAATATTATATGAATCATTTAAGTAATAACTTTAGTTTTACTATTTTTTAGGTTGTTTATGTTTATATATGATTTTTACATTCATTTATGTTTGATTACGTTCAGTTAACTATATAATAAACGAACACGAACAAGTTTAATTTTAAATAAATGAATATAAACAAAAATTTTAGTTTGGTTACACGTTCGTGTTCGTTTATTTATCCGGCTAAAATTAAATAAACGAACATGAATATATCTCCATTCTCGTTCGACCGATTTGTTTACAGTCTTTTTTTTTACGATTATGATCCAAAGTCATTTTATAATCTTCTAGTGTGATTAAGTTGGGCTTGTGTCGATTGACTTTGTAAAAAGTTATACATTAAATACCTAGCCAGTACTAGTACAATACTATTTTCATTGTAGTGCTAGCCCACAAACCATCTAATACTCAATTTAACAACCATCTCAATTGAAAATCATTGAAAATCACTTGATATAAGTTTAAGAAATTAATTTGCAATCTTGACTTTCAGCTTGTTTGCAATATTGAATATTGTATTTGCAGGTATGTCATAAACATATGGGTCTACTATGCCAAATTGCCAAGTTTACTAGTATTAAAATATTTTTTTTTCTTTTTTTTAGAACGACGAGTTAGTAGTTAGTGATTCGAGCTTACAGTGACATTCAATTGGGCAGTATGCAAGCATCGAACCTTCTCTTTAGGGGATAAACCCTACTCCTGCTTCTATTTAATTCGGGCCCCTAAAGGTCCTTAGTGAGACTCGAACTTGAGACCACTCCAATAAAACATTTCCAAGGTTACCCTTGGTGGCCAACTGAGCTAGCTCAGTTGGTTCCTAAATATTAAAATATTACCTCCGTTCCTAAATAAATGTCCACTGTTCACTTTCGAAGTCAATTTTTTACAACTTTGACCTTAAATTATTTTGTTTGTGTTATGTAATACTTAATAAAATACCAACGAAAAATACATTTAAAAACCCAATTCATTCATATATGTTGCATCAAGTATTATGTAACACAAACACAATAATTTAAGGTCAAAATTGTAGAAAAGTGACTTTAAAAGTTATTAGTGGACATTTATTTAGGAACGGAAGGAGTAACAATTTGATGTATGCAGAATAATTTAGAACATAAAGTGTCAGAGTGGGGTGGGGTTCGCCGATCTGAGAAGAGATGTACACTTTGTTGGTTGGTATTCGTCGGGTTTCATCACGACACCCACCTCTTTCGTTCGTCGGGTTTCGACGAGGAGAGAGAAGGGAAAATCGGCCCTAAACCTAAGTTTCTTATTCTTCGTAATTATTTTTGTATGTATTTTTGTCAAAAAATGATTTAAGATAAAAAAAATTCAAAAGGTAAGAAATTTTTATATAAAAAATATATTTACATAATAAATAATTTTAGTTTTTTGTTTGTCTATTTAAGTTTAAGGTTACAATTTTTTTATAAAATATGTTTTATAAAAACAAAATTTTTAATTTATAGTTTTTAGTTTTATGTTATATTTTTATTTTAATGAAATGAATTTATTTAGTTTTAAAAATAAAAAAGAAAAATAAATTGTGGATGGCTGAGGCAAAAATAAAGAAGAAAAAGAAACATCATGAGTGATGAGCAAGTTAATGTAAGATAATGCTGAAATGACAACAACAGGGCTAAAATGAAGAAACGTTTCTTTTCCCCAACGCATTATACTTTTAAAGATGATTCTATCACCAAATGAGTAGTACCTAACAGAAATGACTTATCGGAAAGGATAAAGCTGTTTAAATGCCAAAATTTTAGATAATTCTGCAACAACAAAAAAAAAGTTTAGAGGTTCAAATGCATGAGAAATTCAAGACATGTTATGTGAGTTGTCTGTCGATCAAGACTTCAAGAGAGTCTAGGTTTAAATTTCGTTGAAAGAAAAATACTCCCACTGTCTTAAAATTATAAGCTCATTTTGATATTACGATCTTTTTTCCCAAACTTTGACTCTTTTTTTTTTTTTTTTTTTTTTTTTTTCAAACTTTGACTTTAAATATAGGAGTAATGCTAAATTTAGTCGGATAGAGCGGATGAAAAATTCGAACCTTATTTCTTTGTAATATTTTCTAGCTTTGTTACTTTTAATATAAATCCGTTGTTCCAAAAAAAAAAGTTTGACCTTAAGAGCACAAGGAGTTATCACTCCAAGTGAGTGTATTTTGGGGTGCCACGTCAGCAAAACTCACTCACTCACATGAAAAAAACAGGAGAGTCATCACTCCAAGTGATTTCCAGTTTTTCAGAATTTTACAAAACACCCCCTAAACAAACATAAATATTTCATTAAACATAACCAACATTACAATACTTTTAAATAAAACGAACATAATAAAAAAGACATACGGAAATTAAAAAAACATACGAAAATTAAAAAAAAACATACTTCATCTTCATATGCATCTTTATCTCCGTGGTCAATTTGATTCCAGATATGATCCATAAGGTTTTGTTGAAGACTTTGATGGGTTTGTCGGTCATGTAGTTCTTTGTTTTTTCGGCGGTAAACTTCACACCGATCAACCCATGTTCGTTGCATATTTCTTGACGGGTTAACGTAATTTTGGTTCCAATTTAAAACTTGCATACCTTGATCTTTCAAAATCATGTTATGAAGTATGATGCACGTATACATGAGTCGCCGTAAGGTGTTTACTTCATACGCGCGTGCTGGTTGACGTAGTATTCCCCAACGTCCTTGGAGAACACCAAATACACGTTCAACATCTTTCCGTGCACCTTCTTGACGCCTTTTGAAGTGAGCATGTTTGGCGTCAGTTGCAACCGTGAAAGACTTCACGAAACTCGCCCATTGTGGGTAAATATCATCCGCTAAGTAATACACATTTTGATACTGAACTCCGTTAACCGTATACGGTTTTACCGGTGCTTCGTCATTCAGAAGGTCATCAAATAACGGAGAATTATCTAAAACATTAATATCGTTATTCGCACCTGCCATCCCAAAAAACGCATGCCAAATCCACAGATCTTGCGAAGCAACAGTTTCAAGCATCAAAGTAGGGTATTTTTTATAACCACAAGCGTATTGTCCATGCCACGCAACTGGACAATTTTTCCATTCCTAGTGCATACAATCAATGCTGCCAAGCATCCCCGGAAAACCATGTTTCGTAAGACGTAGACCATATATTTGATCGAAAAATATAGCCGTTATAATTCGAATTTCAAAAAACTAGCCGTTGGGGGTGAAATGAATTTTTTTCGAAAACTAGCCGTTTGGGGGGGGGGGGGGGGGGGGGGGGGGGGGAGGGCTGGGGCTGAAATGATTTTTTTTCAAAAACTAACCGTTTGGGGGGGGGGGGGGGGGGTAAAATGAATATTTTTTTTTTTAAAAAAGTAACCACGCGACGTGGGTATACCCACGTAGGATTCTCGCGCCGCGGGTTTTGTCGACCTGGGGAGTCATCGCGTGACCCACGCCGTGTGTTTGGCACCCCACGACGCGACCACTCCGGGCGCTCTAAATAGTTTTGTTTGTGTTATATAATACTTAATGAAAAATATATGAATTGATCATTTATTAAATGTATTTTCATTGATATAATTTTTTTCATGTATTATATAACAAAAAAAATATTTATGGTTAAAATTGAAAAAAAAAGACCGAAAAAGTTAAAATAGGAGTATAATTTTGAAACGGGAGAGTAATAAAATATGTTGTGAGATAAAAATCGCCGTTACAAAATTGCTTGAGAGCACAAAGTGTTGAAAAACTGTTCTACTCTTATCGAGTATGTAATCTACTGTAATTAACTTGTTGATACATAATTGTTTATCGATCACATTATTGAAAAAGGAATCAATAATACCTAATGGTGCCATGGTACTAACTACTAATGATTACATGATGATCATCAACTTAAAGATGCTTAATGTTGATTAAAAACCTATGATAGGACTAATATAAATCTACTTATTTTTTTAGAGTTAAACAGTCTTCAGTTAAAAGTAGGGTTAAGTCCATACATTAGAAACGTACTCTTTATTTTTTACACATATAGGTAACCAAATCAATATATTACTAGTATGGTGATTTAAACCGGCTAAACTTTGAAAATATAGGTAAGATAACTGGTTGAATGTGCCAGCTAGATAAATATTTTCCACGTATTTTGTTTTTAAACTTAATTTTCCAACTGTGAATCTTATACCCAAAAAACCGAAATTGATATCAAGTTTTTTTTAACTATTAATTTGTGTTTATCAACCTAGAAACCCAGATCCCATATACAGTTGTTTCATAAATGCTTTCCACCATACATATTAAGAAATTCATTCAATCCATTTTATGACATCTGAGATCCAAGGATCACACATTAGCCATGTTCATGATCATCACTAACATACTATCTCTACCTTTCATCTTGCTGACCACTATCGGATCCTCATCTCCATCGTTATCAACATTAATGCCATTATATCAATCCAATTTATGGATTTGTAAAAGTAAAATCCAATTAGCATAAAGAACCTCTCTTCATGTATAACACTAAACATCATAATTTTCAGATCCTCATCACCATCGTCATCAACATTATGATATTACCATCAATTTACTTTCACCTCCTCTAATTTATGAACCTGTAAAAGTAAAGTCCAATTAGCAAACGTTGGAATGATGTTTCAAAGATTGTTTCGTTTTGAACCGAATTGCGATTGAAATGATGCTTCATAGGAAATTAGCTGAAAAAGGAACTGAAAAAAAATCTGCGAATGAAAAAGGAATTGAAAAAGTTCATATTTTGCTAACAATGAATTAAATAAGAAAAAAAGATGTTGAAAAATGCAGGTACCAATGATATGTGATTACTATGATATGTGATTACTGGAATTGAAATATTAAACAAGCTAATTAGCTTGTTTAAAATAAGGTGGGTTTTGTAATTGAAGATGAAAACATTAAGTAGAGATTTTGTATTTAGTGATAAGAATATGATAATCAAGAAAATAATGAATTTTTCATTATAAATGAAAATCAAGAAACTGGTGATGGTGGTGGATTGCTATAGATGTGTGTAATATGAATGGATGGATGATGATGTAATGAGAAAATCAAAAGTACAAAAAAGACTAATAAACATGTCAACAAATAAAATCCTAGCTAGTAACCAATGTCATAATAAAGAAATATAAAAGATTACGTGTCGGTAATATTTTACTTAGAAACAGGAAACTACCAGTAACCTTACCTATATTTCAAAAAATTAGAGAGTATGAAATACCATATTAGTAATATACCGAATTGAATACCTAGATGTGTAAATGATGAAAAGTACGTTACTAATATATGAACTTAACCCTTAAAAGTTAAAAGTAACAAGTTTAAAGTATATAAACAACGAACATATATGCCATGTTTAAGAAATCATGAATAAAAATAAAGTTTTTATGGATGATAAAAGAAGTATAGAAACTCAGTATGGCTTCGAGGTAAATCTTGAACTACCATTGTACATAATCCCATGCTGCCCACAAGCAGTGACGAAGCTAGAACTAAAAATAATCAGACATATAATTTTTTGAGCTTTAAAATAGTAGAGATTAATTTTTTTAAATTTGACTAGAAACACATTTGATTCACTAGGTGTACCTAAGATATATTAAAGAAAAATCGATTCTTTTTTCATAAATTAACACTAAATCCAAAAAATTCATATGTCCCTGCCCACAAGCATTTTATATGTTGATTTGAGTCTTAAACTCAAATTAATATGAGTAATATACAAGTAAATTTAGCAACAAATCAAATTATATTAGATAAATCCTACATTTGTATTTTATCGAGATGAGTTTTCTTTACCCAAAATTATGCTACATTCGTATAAGTTTGCAAAAATAAATTCACACAGTAATATGTCATGAAAGAAATATTGGCATCATCGCTCATATTTTTTATTATTTTAATCAACTTACACGTCATTTTTATTTTTTCTATAACTTATGTGGAGGTATCATTACTCTTTACGTTAAGAGCACAAAAAGCGGTAGCACTTAAAAAATGGTGTCATAACTAAAAAATGTTATCACGTATGCTATGGCATGAGAATGAGTATGACATCAATTTTTATGAAGAGTAGTGAGTCATGTAACAAGTGATGTCAAAAGATTAAAAGGTAGTATGATGAGTGTTAACTTTTAGGACTTAATCAGATACCCATCTTAACATTCAGGGACTTATTGTGTTATGTTTCATTGTTTCGGTTATAGCCTTGGACATTCAGTGAGAGATGCTTATGACTTGGAGGACTACTCATGTCAACTTGGGAAAGATTGAAGCCCATGACAACTCAAGCCCATGTTTATTTGTGAGAACACGTACTTTCCCAGCATTATTTTATTCTTTTTATTCGTGCTTTTTGAATTTTCCAACGTATTACGTTTTCTTGAATACTTTATATGTAAATCTTGAGATTTTTAAATTATACTTTTAAGTATTATTTTGTTCATTGACAATGCTCCATATGGAATTATAAAATTTTTATTTTATTTTTCCATATTTAATTTAAATCAAAGTTTTTTATTTAAAATCATCCGCGTGCGTTTTACAACGAGTTTATTCAAAAACAATGTACAACGAGAATTCCTAGTGATCGCGATACCGACGGATGCCCAAAATATTACGTTTATTTATCGATTTTTTTTCGATAATTAATATTTTCGACGATTTCGTTTTAATTACGTATTAAGTCGGGTCGAGAAATCGTATAATCATTTTTATGATGCATTGTAACTTTTGAAAAGTATTTTTACGAAACCCGAGCCCCGTAAATATTTTCAAGATTTACCAATAACCATTTTCTACCCTTAAAAACTATTAATTGTTTTTAAGTCCACAAGTTTCAAAGTTGGCAATATTAGCCCCTCCACTTAACTAGCACTATATAAACAATTTTACTTCCACAAATACACACACATACAAACAATTTTAAAAAAAAACTTCACCTCTCTCCCCACCTCCACCCTTGCCGTCACCTACACCACCACAAACACCCCATTTTCATCAAATTCTACCATGATTTAATCAAAACAAATTCAAGACACATTCTTAGAATCATCTTGTGATTCTATTAATACTAAATTCAAGCACATGCATCAACATTCAAGAAACTTTATAATTCCATGGTGGATTTATGTTTTGATCATCTTGCATGTAAGGTTTTTGGTAAATTATCATGTTTTGATCCTTAAAAATCTTGTTTTTAATCTTTGATTTTGTTACAGTTTACATGAAAGTGTTTTTAGAAGTGTTTGGTTGATAGGAATGATAGTATGATGATTCTATAGGTATAGGAATGAGTGGTTTTGCTTGAAAAATGGATTTGTCATGTTTTCTAAAAGGCTAATTTGGGACAGCAGCTTTAAACAGAATTTTTCGTGGGTTTAAGGTCTGTGAAAAGCTAAGATTAGTTTAAATTGTTGTAGAGTTTTCCGAGACGGTCGTTTTGGTATAAGATAGAGCTTATAACTCATTACGAGTCAAAAGTTATGCTAGTTTTAGTTTTCGTGTACCGGGAGACGCAAGTCGGCACAATCCGAAATTGTGGCTGATTTTGGGTCGACTCTCGGGGACTTTAGGCTTGGTTAGATTGTTGATACTACTGGTTTTCAAAGTTTACAAACTGAGTTTTATGAGTCTAGTAGTGATTTCAAAAGTTGGATTGTCGAGTTTGTACTTTTAAAGCGGTCTAAACGGTTTTATAAAACAAGTGCACAAATCTGTCCCAAATTTGGAGTCGAGTAAAGTGTCGAGCTGATGGATTTTAAAGTGTGAACTTTGGCCCAAATTTTTGTGAGGTCTTATACATGTTATAAGTGACCTTGACACCAATTTTCATCTAAAACGGAGAAGTCTAGATAGGGTAGATCGGTGTGTACATTCGGGGTGTACTTGCTGATTTTTATTTTAGACATTTAGTTCAATGTTTGTGTTGCGTGAGTTTGAGTATTCACCATCGGACATGGTGACTGATAACTAGATTTTACTTAGTTAAAAATTAAAGTTCGTTTTTCTGGTCTAATCGAATTGATCCTGGTTAACTATGCGACTCGGTCGTTCTTTGGTGGAAACAAAAATTTGTGTCGTTGTAGTAATTAAAATGTGCAAAACTTAAAGTAAAGGGCAATTAAATAAATCTAACTCTAACTTAAAATAAATGGCAAGTAATTAAAAGCGTGACGAAAAATAAAAGGCACTAAAAGTAAATAAAGCAAACTTAAAACTATCTAAGGCAAACTTAAAACGCAACTAAAACTTAAACTAAGGCAAGGCTTAAAATGAATCTAAGGCAAGTAATCTTAAAGTGCAACTAAGTAAAAAGGCGGGAAAAGTAAAGCTTAAAAATTAAAAATTAAAAACAGAAAGAACCTGAAAACAACTCATTCGGAGTAATCCTTCGTTCGGAATAATCACTCATCCGGAATGTCACCTTCGTTCGGAATGATTCTTCTTCACTCGGAATATTTACCAAAATCCTTGATCCGGAATAAAATGCTCACTCGGAATAATGGTTTATCCGGAATATGTCACTTATCCGGAATATTCAATATTCCGAATGAACACCTTTGATTCGGAACTTCACTGATTCGGAACTTCGCTTGGTTCGGAACTTTGATTCGGAACTTTGCTTGATTCGGAACTTCGCTTGGTTCAGAACTTTGATTCGGAACTTTGCTTGGTTCGGAACTTTGCTTGGTTCGGAACTCACTGGTTCGGAACTTTGCTTGGTTCGGAACTTTTGCTTGGTTCAGAACTTTGATTCGGAACTTTGCTTGGTTCGGAACTTTTGCTTGGTTCGGAACTCACTGGTTCGGAACTTTGCTTGGTTCGGAACTTTTGCTTGGTTCGGAACTTTGATTCGGAACTTTGCTTGGTTCGGAACTTTGCTTGGTTCGGAACTCACTGGTTCGAAACTTTGCTTGGTTCGGAACTCACTGATTCGGAACTACTTGCTTGAACCCTTCGTTCGGAATAAACCTGGGAATAAGAATGAAGCGAAGAACAAGGAAGAAACAAAAAGCTATGGATCTAATCAAAACTAAACAAAATCAACCACAAGATTAAATCAAACTAATCAATAAACATCTATTAATCATAAACAAACAATCCAAAACAATCAAACTAACAAATATAACCAAAATAATCAAAACCCACTTAATTAAATCAATAAAAATCAAGAACATGAACATAAACAATAAAACATGAAGATTAAGATCAAACAAGAAAGGAAAATAGGAGATCAAACAATAAAATTAAAGATTGACAAGAATTAAATGGAAACTTACTTGAAATTAAATGTATTTAAGGTGCAAGACAATTAATTAAATGACATGTAATTAAATGTGCAAAAATTAAAGTGGAAGAGCATAGTTTGTCAAAATAGCCAACAAAACAAATGGAATGAAAATGAAAACTATATATAGGGAGATTAGGGAGGTGCTTAGGAAGCTTCCTCCCCTCTTTCTTCTTTCCTTAATTGCTTGTTTAGTCCTTAATCTCCAAATTCTTCGACTTTAGTCTTTTAATCTTTTAAGTTCTTCGACTTTTGTCTCGGGATCAATAACTCGTCTTGTAATTTCTTCAATAAATTGGACTTGAGTTCTTTGGCTTTTAGTAAACTTCCGTCTTTTGACTTTTTCTTCGATAAATCTTCAGAATTGGTCTTGGACTTCCGTTATTTTTGCATTCTTGATTTCTTGACTTTGTCTTTTGTCTTTTTCTTCGATAAAAGCCCGTGAATGCCCGTGTTTTCTCCCTTTTCCACATTTTCGTCCTAAATCACAACAAAAACACAAACCACGCATAATTCCGACATAAATGACATAAAATACACGTTTTGGCTCGGTTATTATTGTAATTAAGTGGTAAAAATGATGGGTGTTTACACACCTATCAAGTCCCCTACACTTGACCATTGCAATGTCCTCATGCAATGCATTAGTTACAAAGCACGATTACACTTTTCATCATAATCAATCCACGTTGGCCTTATTAAAGAGATAGAAAATTATAAACATTCAAAGTAAACATACGTTCGGGTTTTGGAAATGTCATGAATAATCATCATCCTCAAGTTTTCACTTTCTCCAAACCAAGCTTAAAAACGAGATCATTGTTATTATAAGTTGGCAAACTAACACGAACTCATGTGGGCCAATTATTCACTTAGACTCCCTTATTCCTAGGTGTATCTCTTATATTTTATTTTTGTCTTGAATGATCACGAGGATGCATTGTTTGACTTATTTCGATAGTTATTAAGGCTGAAAATAAAGTGGGACGATTTAATCAATAGTTAGCTAAAGGACAAAATCTTTTAAAACTGCTTCTCGGGACCTCATAAAGTTCATATCTTGGCATAACTCGCTTCGCGATTTGAGACCTTTCTCGGACCGATATTTGGCAGTGACTTCATACTTCAAACCTTGAGAGACGTTCATGAAATAATGGTCTTCTCTTCATAATAGGAATTTCTTCACTTGAAGTTTTGAGAGATTCTTCATATTTGGACCACGACTTCTTCATTTTTCTCCAATCTTTACTTTGGACTTTGATATACAACGATCCGCCTCCTTTTAGGACTTGGATCTATTTACCCTCATACCTTGTTAGGGCCTTTTTGGATAGACTTCTCCGTGATCTTTTGGGGAGTATTTGCTTTTCGTCGTGTGTCTCGATCCTTCATATTGATCTTTGATAAATGATTCTTCACATCACTTTGGATCTTTAGCAACAAAATATAGCCCTCATGTCTTGTTAGGACCTTTTCGGACTCGCCAATCTTCGCATCCGGCTTCAATAAGTTATGCCTTGGCTATGAACTCTAATCCATACCGAGCAAATTTTAAACGATCTTGGGCTAGAAGCTAAGTAACTTTTCAAATCATACAACCTTATTTATTGCAGATAAATTTATTAGCAAGCGATGGGAGAATAGGCTTATAATTAACTCACATAAATTCACGAAAGAATACCAAACTTATAATTGACTCTATCATCTCTCGTTCTCCACAGTTTAAAATCTCAAGGAATGAGACTCGTGGATGCTTAGCCTATTAAATCAAAGTTTTGGGTTTTCGAGTCGCCTATAGGATCTTGCAAACTCTTAGACTTTTTCAAGTTTAGAAATCGCGTTTTAAAGTTCCCTTGATAAGCGACTCTCTAGGATCAATTATAGGAACTTGCGAAAAGTTCTTGTTCTTAGCCCGTGAGAGTTAAGACTTTCGCGTTTTATAGCTCCCTAAATAAAAGCCTAGCAAAACTTGACTTAAACACGTTAAGGATACTAGCTAGAGTAAACTTAGATAAGTAAACTCGGGTTGAGTCAAAAGATTCACAACTTTGAAAAATTTAAAACCACTTTATTAAAAATTTATTGTAGCAAAGAAAGAAAATAACTATACAAAGGGAAAAACTAATAGGCCAAAATAGATCAAAAATTTTGAAAAATGTCGAAAAATTGATTTTCCGGTTAAAATAAGGGCAAATACAAGGAAAATACCACTTAACTTCGATAGAATTCCCCTATACACTTAATATAAACATTGTCCTCAATGTTTAAGCATGTGGGAGTAAAATCCCCTACACTTAGGACATTGTGCACGTTGTTTAAATCTTGCGATGGAAGAGACAACTAACGAGATTCCTATTTTAATATTGGAAAATATAAAATAGTGAATCAAAAAGAGTTTAGGATAGAACCGGGAAGACGGAAACAACGGAATCACGGGTCGTCAAAAATCATCAAGAGTGGATCATTGAGCGCTCGAATCCCTGCACATGATAAGAAAGAGAACAAGAAACACCACGGGGCTCCCCTACACTTGTGGTGAAAACAGGTAAAGATAATTGGGTTGCCTCCCAAAAAGCGCTTGTTTATATTAACCGAGTCACGAGCCTGACTCGTCCCCAAATTAAATGGTCCATGGGGAAGCCTCAAATGTAATACCGGGATCAAAGACCTTGTCCTCATTCCCAGAGGAATATAATAAAGGAGAGGCAGGAGGATAAGTCTTGAATGGTAGGAAGGTCAATCAACATACGAGAAGTATGTGAAATCTTGATCCACGGGAGGTGGGGTGGGTAAAGGAATCACATTTTCATCCTCCAAAGACAATGGATGCTGACCAATTGGCAAAGCCGTAAGGTTATCAATCATAGAATGGTCATTGTCACCTCCCGGGTCAAAGCACTCATCCTCATTTCCCGGTGAGTGACATTGATACATCACCCGCTTGGGCGTGCATTCAGTAGGATGAGGGGGCAATATAGTATGATAAGTAAGAGAAGAATTACCTTCCATCCGTGTCATCTGTCCAGTAGAGTCAAATCTCTCTACCTCTGCGATAGAAGGGGGCATGGCTAACAAAGTATGCTCATCAATAGCAAGAGAAGCAAAGCTATCAATGTCCTCAATCCCTTCGTCAAAGAGAGGATTCACCTCACTAGATATGTAAGCGTCATCAAAATCAAATAAAGGGTTCGAATAAATCTTGAAAGTTTCCTTCGGAACGTCTTCATCGGATAGTGACTCGTCATCACTAGAAGTAAAATCATCATCTTGATCAAAAAGAGGATTAGAGAAAGCCAAAGAATCCTCTCCCAAAGTGTTGGTGGAAGGAACATCATCAGAAGAAATTGCATCATACTCATCGTCACTGTCGGATGTCAACTCAGATTCACTTGGAATTTGGACAAGGTTATCAGCACTAGACTTTATGAATTCGTCGGATTCCTTTGCAGGAATTGTGCTAAGATCCTCATCCCCTAGGATGGTTGAATCCTTAGGCTCCAGAGCCGGCAAGTCGGGAGAAGGAATAGAATTCTCATCGTTCCAAGAAATAGGACTCTCATCGTCATCACTATCATAATAATATGGAGGCACAAGAGGAGGAGTATAAGCATTAAGGTTAGATACTTGCTCTTGTTGCTGATCCGCTTGACATTTCTCCATGATCTTGTTGAAAGCTTCTTGAACTTTTTGAAAGTTGTCAAAAAGTGTGGCCATTTGCTCAGGAGGAAGTGCACAAAAGGGTTGATGATTGACGGTGTGACGTGGGGGCTCAAAGTTATACACACTGGGATGATAGCACGGAACTTTCTCAAAGACCTTCGACGGATCACAAGAAGAAGCATCGTGAGGGCACCCACAAATATAGCACCACGGGTATGGAGAAAAACCCGGTGCATCTTGAGGATAAGGATTGTCATAGACGGGAGAAGGTGAGAAAGTATTGTAAGAGGAGAAGTATGAATTTGTTGAATTGCAAAATGGACAAAATCCAAATTGTGTATCGTCGATATCAAAATCACACCGCTCACAAGTACACCATTGACATGTTTGAAAACCATGCCATGGTCTCCCACACCGTACGCAAGATGAATCCATGAAGAATTATAAATAAGAGGCGTAAAGAAAAGAATTAAACATAATAGAGGATAAAGAGGAATATTTTTGGTGCAAAACTTTGAAAAAGAAATGCTTTTTATGATTTTTCAAATGTTTTTGGGATTTTTTTGAAAAATTTTGACACGAAAAATAACGTTCACGAGTGAACGGATCCCAAAAAGCAACGCGTCTCTCACAGAAAACCGTTAATCTTCACGAAAAGAGCCGACAGCGGCGCCATTTGATGATTTTGGCGCCGCTGCCGGGGAGGTGTTTTTAGTGTGCCATTATTAGTATCGTGTTTTTAGAAAACTTTGCTTGGTTCGGAACTCACTGGTTCGGAACTTTGCTTGGTTCGGAACTCACTGATTCGGAACTACTTGCTTGAACCCTTCGTTCGGAATAAACCTGGGAATAAGAATGAAGCGAAGAACAAGGAAGAAACAAAAAGCTACGGATCTAATCAAAACTAAACAAAATCAACCACAAGATTAAATCAAACTAATCAATAAACATCTATTAATCATAAACAAACAATCCAGAACAATCAAACTAACAAATATAACCAAAATAATCAAAACCCACTTAATTAAATCAATAAAAATCAAGAACATGAACATAAACAATAAAACATGAAGATTAAGATCAAACAAGAAAGGAAGATAGGAGATCAAACAATAAAAGTAAAGATTGACAAGAATTAAATGGAAACTTACTTGAAATTAAATGTATTTAAGGTGCAAGACAATTAATTAAATGACATGTAATTAAATGTGCAAAAATTAAAGTGGAAGAGCATAGTTTGTCAAACTAGCCAACAAAACAAATGGAATGAAAATGAAAACTATATATAGGGAGATTAGGGAGGTGCTTAGGAAGCTTCCTCCCCTCTTTCTTCTTTCCTTAATTGCTTGTTTAGTCCTTAATCTCCAAATTCTTCGACTTTAGTCTTTTAATCTTTTAAGTTCTTCGACTTTTGTCTCGGGATCAATAACTCGTCTTGTAATTTCTTCAATAAATTAGACTTGAGTTCTTTGACTTTTAGTAAACTTCCGTCTTTTGACTTTTTCTTCGATAAATCTTCAGAATTGGTCTTGGACTTCCGTTCTTTTTGCATTCTTGATTTCTTGACTTCGTCTTTTGTCTTTTTCTTCGATAAAAGCCTGTGAATGCCCGTGTTTTCTCCCTTTTCCACATTTTCGTCCTAAATCACAACAAAAACACAAACCACACATAATTCCGACATAAATGACATAAAATACACGTTTTGGCTCGGTTATTATTGTAATTAAGTGGTAAAAAGGATGGGTGTTTACACACCTATCAGTGACTTACTCAAGTGCTTAGTCATTATATAAATGACTTAGCTACTGGTCCAAATAAGGGTAAATAATAGTTTGACTTGCGTTGACTTGGCGTCGTATAACGTGTCATTTTCAAGTGTTCAAGTGTTTTAACAAGTAACGTTGGATAAATTGATTCTTTTGGTTCGTGTCAATGGTTTTGAAACGTGTATACTTTGAAAACATTTGAGTCTTATTATATTTGGTACATATCGATATTAGAGTTCGAGTCTTAACGCGCGCCTTATTTTGATAGGTTGCGGTTTTCGTGTTTCCCCGGGCATCCATTTCGTCAGTGATCGTCTACCACTACCGTTTCTACTCAGTTGCTGAGTACCGTGATTAACTTACCTCGTGGCTAAGGTGAGTTCATAGCCCCTTTTTACTTGTACATGGTTTCTAAACACGGGGTGAGATTTTACATGGTGGAACACAACCATTAAAAAACTCTATGCTGTCCAGAACTTGTATGCTATCCAGAACATGTATGATTTTCAGGTTTTCGATATTATTATTGCTTTTAGTCTAGCCTTAAGTTTCCTCTCCTGATCATGAACCGTTAATTTTCCGGTGTGCATTGCGCGAAGCGCGAATGTTGTGGGTGGATCCATCGGGATTGACTATCCCCGTCCCGATTACTTTGACGCACTAATATTCGTTTATACTTGAGTATTTAGGCTGAATACTCCCTAGAGGAACTTACACTGAGTTAAGCTTCGGTTCATGAACTAAATAGCAATAATAATGACTTTGGACGATGTTGACGTATATAACCATACTCCATACTACTTGTTTTATAAATGAATGCTTGTGTTCCACATCCTTATTACTAAACCTATGAATTTCACTCAACTTTATGTTGACGATTTTACATGTTTAATCTCAGGTATTATTACTTAGCTTTGCTTGGATGGGAGCCCGCAGGATATTATAGTAGCTTGGAGATTTCTGTGATGCTTTTGAAAGAATTGTTTTATATAAAGTATCAGAAGTTTATTTAATCTTTTGGGCAACTTTATGTTATAAATCGAGACGAAATAATATAATTTTCCACTTATAAAACTCTGGGACCTATGTTTAAAAACTCTGACCTTTTATGATGTAATTTACTTGTTTTTATTACGTCAGCTTTATATGAACTGTAATTCATTGTTTCTTGTACTATGACGTGTTACCCCCTCGTTGCCTAGTTGTTCCATGTCGGATTTTGGGGGTCTCACAGAGTGGTATCAGAGCGATGGTTATAGGGAACCGAGTCGTTTTCAAAAACTTAGTCTATAACCGAAAGTTCAAATATTTTATTGTTTCTAAGTGTCAAACACAGAATCTGCCATTGCTGTCCGATATCTTTGCGGGTAACTCTCTAATCCTTATTATTTACTTTTAATTATCGTTGTAGTATTCCATCTCTTGATTTCATTTTGAAATACTACTTTACTTTAATGACGATAATTTTTTTTTGAACGGCAGTTTGGTGCAGCGGAGTATCTTGCGTGCCACCAAGGCACCAAGTCTCTCAACCCGAGTTCGAATCATCTCACGAAGAGAATATCAACCCCCATGCTAGCCATCCAGTTTCCCATTAAGGGACTTCAAGGCATTGCGATGGGATTCAAACCCGGCTGCCAATTCTGGGAAAATCCCCCATATGGGGAATGACAGGAGTCGAACCCCTGACCTCCCCCACATGAAGACTATACCCAAATGCATCCATCCAACTGAGCTAGACTTCATTTGCGCTTTAATGACGATAATTACTGTGTCTTTTCAAAGCCTAGTGCTTCATGAATTATCATTGAATGTTACTGTGATTACATCTGCTCTTACTGTATTTCTGGAATTCTTGTTCTTGTGAACTGATCTGGTTACGATGATTTTATATCGTTATGACGTTACATACTTGTATTCAGAGCGCGTATGCTGCCGACTTTTCATTGCTCATTTTTCTGAGTACTATTGCTATTTCATTTATGCGTGATACGACTGACTTCATATACTCGTTCGTTTTGAACCGTCTGTTTTTCTCAACTCGCTGTTACATGATGTGCATACTCTCGCGATACCATTGTTCGGGATTGAATAAGTGTTGTTTTCGATAAAACTCCTGATTTTCATTCTTACTACGGTGCATGTTGCTTTCGTTGTTTATTTCCTTTCAAATATCTATTTAGATACGCAGATTTTCTTTCTGACCATTTGTGATTGAATGTCTAGTCTATAGACCATTGTGCAGCTCAATGTGTCTCCAGAAAAGACTAAAAGACATCGTGTGATTCACACATCTCGAAGCATTCGTTGAATCAGAACCTGAATAATATCGTGGGTTTTCGAAATCTTGATTGACCTTTACGTCACCGTTTTACATGCCACTTGTACATGGATTACATCTTATTTCATTGACCAGTCCACGTTACGATTTCGACTTACAACATCCGTTGTACCTTGAACACATGATCGTCATTTATTATGTGACGATTGTTTAGAATACGATCCTACTTGTATCCTCCCCTTTTCATCAAACCTCCTCGCCTCAGGAGTGTGACTTGTTAATATTTTATTTCTTTCTCGGTATGTCTTGTGGTTTTGGAAAAATCACGCCGCCAGGAGACCTTCATGCATTGCATCTTGCAGCCGAAGACACGGATGATATGCGTTGTTTTTTATCTCTCAGACTATCGTTGGTATTCATAAACCAATCCTATATCATGTTTTCTTAAATGATTAACTATACAGTTTATTCTCTTTCGTATTTATGGGATCCACAAGTCTTGTGTGTACATTAATTATGAGTTATTATGAAATTTGGATTTAATTTCAAACGGTGTCGAAAAATATATATTTTTACTTGTTGAGATGTTCGTTTAGGACATAATATTTTTACCAGTAAACTTTAAAATCGAGCAAGTTACGCTCATTTGAGATTGTAAAATCTAAGAAGTTATTTTCTGAATAATTCTAAAATATCGTTTTGCTGACAGATTTAATGCAAGGGCATTTTCGTCCATTTTTATTCCGTTTCAAGTCTTGGGTAAAACTAGAAAGTTGTTCAAAACATTGTTTTACATCGAAATGCATTAGACTTTGAGTCTTAGAATATCGTTTAGTGAGTTAAATTGGTCTAGTCAAACCTAAAAGTCAAAGCTGATAGACTTAAAAATATAATTTCAAGCGTTTTTGAGTTCGTTGAGCTCGTAAAACCTTAACTAATGATATTTTGCAAACTAAAAACAAGGATTGCGTTTGAACAAGTATAAAATAGTAACTTTGAGTTCGGTCATACTCATACATAGATCTTGAACTTTTGAAATTCGGTAACTTCCTAATATAGAAACTTTTCGGAGTGATTGTACTATTTGATAAACTAATGTTCTACTTTCTTAAAGTATATTATTGTCAATTAATTACGATGTGCACATACGGATTCCTTATTCCTTTCTTTTATATATGACTTAATTGTCATTCTATTTTCTTTCTTTGCTTCTATCGCACCGCTGAATTGGACCGAGGTTGAAGTTCTTGCTTTCGTATCGTTCGTTACCATCTTGACACGTGTCTCTTGACGATTCCTGCTAAACCCCTTGAAACATTAGCACGTTGTAACCATTTCATAGACTGTCTTGAACTACTCCTTATTTCCCTCATGTAACCCGCTCGCTATTTTGTAAGCTATCATCATGTCATCACATGAATTTAATTGGTATTGTTTGCGAAACATTTTACAAAAGTTCCACTTGGACTTTACAAAATACTTGAAGGTTATCTTATAAAATTAATTTATATTAATTTTACAATGCATTTTCACAAATTGTTCTAATACGGTCTTATAAAGAACCCACGTAACATTATAATTGTTGAATTAAATATCTAGCCAGTAACTTATTGGCGAATAGTTTCATAAACTATTTTGATTCCTGTTTATACAAATTCTATTATATACATATTTTAAATGATATGATCTGTAATACCGGTTTGACGAAGATGAGCATCGCATTGCTAGTCCTAAATTATGCATGGCCTGATCACCTATGCTTAATTTAGAAGGAGCCATGCAAGGCCAAATAGTAGTCACCTTAAATATTTAACCAAGAAGCAGCTTTTTAGTTATGTTTCTTAAAAAAGTTAGATAAATAAAGTTTTGAAAACTTTTACTTCTTATGCGAGTATCAACAGTTCGCAACATACACATATGAACCCTTATCATTTCTTGATCAAAGTGCGTACCTCAAGCACATATTTCCATACTCAGCGATCTTTGCTTTCTTGTTACCTCTTCATCCTCATGATACAATTTTCGTTACCATTTGCCTAAATTCTTACCACTGATACCAGACTTAAAAGTTTCAACGTTGTTATGCTTCTATGATTGACCATCTCTATCTATCTTGATAGAACTACGAAATGTCTCTGGACGCGATTAATGATTTACGATTGGATGTGAACGATAATTCCGTGTAATTTTCATGATATGTGTTAAGACACTATCGCCTTGAAAATTCATTCGTGTGAATCATGTGTTGATATCGCCTTTCATTGCTAATGTTGTTCATTTTACTGGAATTACTATCAAGAAACTTCTTAGGATTTTTTTGTGATTCGGAAATTTTTTGTGTGGCTTTTCTCTTTTGATCGTGTATCGACTAATGCGAACTTAATAAGCTGTTATTAGTGACGCCAACCGCACTCGTGAATTAATCTTGCTGAATCCTTTGTTTCTTATTGTCCTTATCATCGATGCATCTATTCTATCATGTTCGTTAAGAGTTGATACGATTTCCATTTTATTCCCTCGTGCTATTGCTTGTATACTAATTGTTGATCGATATTCGTTTCATAATGGTTTGCTATTTTGTCACTTTCTGAAAACCAGAAACTGTTACGTGTTTATCGTTTGATATCTTAAACACTTTCTTGAATTTCTAAAAAAATTATTATTAATTTCTAAGAACGTTTTATACATTTTACCAAATGTTTAAATTGTCAAAATACCCATTTCAAGTTTAATATCGAATCTGTACATCCTCTTGGGTAAATTTATAACTTATGTATAAACAGTGTCAAGTTGTACCTTTTAAAGTAATTGATTTTATCATACTTTACTGTCAACCTAATGAAATTATTAAATTAATTTATTATTTCTAATAGTGATTCTAAATAACTTGGAAAATCTTATTTTTTTCTAATGGTAACGATAAACCTGAGTTTTTAACGATAATTTTATGTAGTCACCTAAAAGTTCTTAAGCCGATCAGGATAACTATTTTGAACTGTTCTACTTTTGATTCGAAAATCCTGATCAAGAAAAATATTTGACAATTGTTTACCCACTCATTTTATACGGATAGTTTGATTTTAAATCACTACACCTTGTAAATTTTCTTTTAATCAAGAAAATATTTAAAACTAAGTTTTAAAGTAGTACCAAAATCTTAGACAACTGATTGTGACAGCTTGTATTTTAAATGATCATATGTTATTCATTTTTCCCTTCTATTTCGCGTGTGACTAGATTCTTACATTTTAATATTTTCACGTTTTACAGTTGCACGATTTGCGACCCTTGTTGATTTACAATCTTAGTTCATTTTATCGCACTTTTCCTGTTTAAGCAATTCTTGTGTTCAGTCTTGTTAGTTTATCGCACGTATTTCCAACAACTCTATCTCTCGATGTATCGCCGTATTGAAAGATCGATATTCTAATCCAAGACTGAAAAGTTATACGAAAAGGAGTTAAGAAACTGAAGCATAGTGAATTCTAACCGTTAAGATTCGTCGTGGTACGGAAATTACCTGGGAAGCAATGAATTTTGTTCTACACTTTGTACCTCCTCTTGTTTGCATCTTCTGCTGTTTTCAGGAGAACTCTGGGGACCAGAGTTCCTTTAGGGGGAAGACTGTGAGAACCCGTACTTTCCCAACATTATTTTATTCTTTTTATTCGTGCTTTTTGAATTTTCCAACGTATTACGTTTTCTTGAATACTTTATATGTAAATCCTGAGATTTTTAAATTATACTTTTAAGTATTATTTTGTTCATTGACAATGCTTCATATGGAATTATAAAAAATTTATTTTATTTTTCTGTATTTAATTTAAATCAAAGTTTTAGATTTAAAATCACCCGCGTGCGTTTTACAACAAGTTTATTCAAAAACAATGTACAACGAGAATTCCTAGTGATCGCGATACCGACGGATGCCCAAAATATTACGTTTAATTATCGATTTTTTTCGATAATTAATATTTTCGACGATTTCGTTTTAATTACGTATTAAGTCGTGTCGAAAAATCGTATAATCATTTTTATGATGCATTGTAACTTTTGAAAAGTATTTTTACGAAACCCGAGCCCCGTAAATATTTTCAAGATTTACCAATAACCATTTTCTACCCTTAAAACTATTAATTGTTTTTAAGTCCACAAGTTTCAAAGTTGGCAATATTAGCCCCTCCACTTAACTAGCACTATATAAACAATTTTACTTCCACAAATACACACACATACAAACAATTTAAAAAAAACTTCACCTCTCTCCCCACCTCCACCCTTGTCGTCACGTACACCACCACAAACACCCCATTTCCATCAAATTCTACCATGATTTAATCAAAACAAATTCATGACCCATTCTTAGAATCATCTTGTGATTCTATTAATACTAAATTCAAGCACATGCATCAACATTCAAGAAACTTTATAATTCCATGGTGGGTTTGTGTTTTGATCATCTTGCATGTAAGGTTTTTGGTAAGATTATCATGTTTTGATCCTTAAAAGTCTTGTTTTTAATCTTTGATTTTGTTAGAGTTTACATGCAAGTGTTTTTAGAAGTTTTTGGTTGATAGGAATGTATGATAATTCTATAGGAATAGGAATGAGTGGTTTTGCTTGAAAAATAGATTTGTCATGTTTTCTAAAAGGCTAATTTGGGACAGCAGCTTTAAACAGAATGTTTCGTGGGTTTAAGTTCTGTGAAAGGCTAAGATTAGTTGAAATTGTTGTAGAGTTTTCCGAGACGGTCGTTTTGGTATAAGATAGAGCTTATAACTCATTACGAGTCAAAAGTTATGCTAGTTTTAGTTTTCGTGTACCGGGAGACGCAAGTCGGCACAATCCGAAATTGTGGTTGATTTTGGGTCGACTCTCGGGGACTTTAGGCTTGGTTAGATTGTTGATACTACTGGTTTTCAAAGTTTACAAACTAATTTTTATGAGTCTAGTAGTGATTTCAAAAGTTGGATTGTCGAGTTTGTACTTTTAAAGCGGTCTAAACGGTTTTACAAAACAAGTGCACAAATCTGTCTCAAATTTGGAGTCGAGTAAAGTGTCGAGCTGATGGATTTTAAAGTGTGAACTTACGGAGAAGTCTAGATAGGGTAGATCGGTGTGTACATTCGGGGTGTACTTGCTGATTTTTATTTTGGACATTTAGTTCAATGTTTGTGTTGCGTGAGTTTGAGTATTCACCATCGGACATGGTGACTTACTCAAGTGCTTAGACATTATATAAATGACTTAGCTACTGGTCCAAATAAGGGTAAATAATAGTTTGACTTGCGTTGACTTGGCGTCGTATAACGGGTCATTTTCAAGTGTTCAAGTGTTTTAACGAGTAACGTTGGATAAATGGATTCTTTTGGTTCGTGTCAATGGTTTTGAAACGTGTATACTTTGAAAACATTTGATTCATATTATATTTGGTACATATCGATATTCGAGTTCGAGTTTTAACGCGCGCCTTATTTTGATAGGTTACGGTTTTTGTGTTTCCCCGGGCATCCATATCGTCGGTGATCGTCTACCACTACCGTTTCTACTCAGTTGCTGAGTACCGTGATTGACTTACCTCGTGGCTAAGGTGAGTTCATAGCCCCTTTTTACTTGTACATGGTTTGTAAACACGGGGTGAGATTTTACATGGTGGAACACAACCATTAAAAAACTCTATGTTATCCAGAACTTGTATGCTATCCAGAACATGTATGATTTTCAGGTTTTCGATATTATTATTGCTTTTAGTCTAGCCTTAAGTTTCCTCTCCTGATCATGAACCGTTAATTTTCCGGTGTGCATTGCGCGAAGCGCGAATGTTGTGGGTGGATCCATCGGGATTGACTATCCCCGTCCCGATTACTTTGACGCACTAATATTCGTTTATACTTGAGTATTTAGGCTGAATACTCCCTAGAGGAACTTACACAGAGTTAAGCTTCGGTTCATGAACTAAATAGCAATAATAATGACTTTGGACGATGGTTGACGTATATAACCATACTCCATACTACTTGTTTTATAAATGAATGCTTGTGTTCCACATCCTTATTACTAAACCTATGAATTTCACTCAACTTTATGTTGACGATTTTACATGTTTAATCTCAGGTATTATTACTTAGCTTTGCTTGGATGGGAGCCCGCAAGATATTATCGCAGCTTGGAGATTTCTGTGATGCTTTTGAAAGAATTGTTTTATATAAACTATCAGAAGTTTCTTTAATCTTTTGGGCAACTTTATGTTATAAATCGAGACGAAATAATATAATTTTCCGCTTATAAAACTCTGGGACCTATGTTTAAAAACTCTGACCTTTTATGATGTAATGTACATGTTTTTATTTCGTCAGCTTTATATGAACTGCAATTCATTGTTTCTTGTACTATGACGTGTTACCCCCTCGTTGCCTAGTTGTTCCATGTCGTATTTTGGGGGTCTCACATTATTGTCCAAGCCCATCAAGCCCTATAACGGCTCTATCATTTTCATATAACCCTAGACGCTCCCATTATTGGAGTCATCTGGGTTTTTCATCTATGTGTTTTTTAGTGTGTTTCTCTCTCTTTTCAAATCATGTAACCCAAATCATTCTTGTTTTTTATCTTTGTAAAACTATTATCACTTTAGATAATAGGATCATACTAGATTAGTTGTGGTGATCTTTATCTGGTTTTTAATCTTTGAACTTGTTTATTTATGAAAGGTTTTGATTCTGAGTTTCTATCTTGTTTATTCTATCTTATTAAGATTTTCTTCATGGTATCAGAGACAGGTTGCTCTGAAATTGTTAAAAACAATTTAGGGTTTCAAAAATATTTGGGGGGTTTTTTAAATTGATATGTTTTTTGGATAGATCTGCTATTGAGATAGCTAGATTTGAAAGGTTTTTATACATTTTCTTCTTAATCGGTCATAAAATTAATTTTTTAATTTTAGGGTTTCAAAACATCATGGGGGTTTCGATATTCTTTATGTTCTAATCTTGTTTTTGTTGCAGGGAAGGTTCTCCCTTGATCTATTGCTTAGATCTGTTGTTGATTCTACTTTTCCCTAATTTTTTAAATTAGGGTTTGGTAGGGAGGTTCTGTTTCTTCTAGACTAAGTGAATCTAGAAGAAGCAGTTCGATTGTGTTTTTGTGTATGCACTGTAACACATCTTCTCTCTCTCTCTCTCCTTTTTTTGTTGGTGGTTGATTATTTGCTTATTTATTCTCATATACGTGGTTTGGCTGTTTTTTGTGGTTATTGTAATTATTACTCTCTGATTTGCTGGCTTATTTGTTGTTTTTGGGATATTCTGTTTATCTGGACCCTTTATCATTGTCTTGTCCTTGACCTGCCACCCTTGAGTGGTTTAGAAGCCTAGGAACTTTGTTGACTTTAATTAAGTTCTTTTTTTTGGGGTTTGATTTCTGTGATTGCTCACCATGACTAGTGTTCATGGTGACACAGACACTGAACAACAAGATGACCAGATTGGCAAGAATATGTCACCTTAATCAGTAAACTTGACATTAGTGACCCTTTGCACCTTTACCCAAATGACTCTGCCACATTGACTGTGATTTCTATTAAACTCAAAGGAACTGAGAACTATCAAATTTGGTCTAATGCTATGCTTTTAGCTTTGGAAGGAAAAAATAAAACTGGTTTCATAAATGGGTCTTGTAGAAGATCCCTAACTAATGATGTGTTGGGAAAACAATAGGATAGGGTCAATGCTATGGTGTTAGGTTGGATTCTTAATTCTATATCTAATGAACTGTTTCTTGGTCAAATTTTCTCTAAGAAAGCTGAGCATGTTTGGAATGATTTAAAAGAAACCTATCATAAAGTTGATGGGTCTTTGATATTTAATCTTCATCATAAAATTAACACCTTAAAGCAAAATGGTTCCAACTTGTCTGATTATTATCATGGTTTGAATGCTTTGTGGAAACAGTATGATGCTATGGTTGAACTTCCTAATTGTGTTTCTACTACTACTAATGAATTCAAGAATCATAACAAGTTGTTGAAGTTGATGCAATTTTTAATGGGTCTTGATGACTCTTATATGACCATTAGAAGTTCTATTCTCTCTAGAGAAGTCTTACCAGATGTCAAAGGTGCTTATGCCATCATCTCTAATGAGGAGTCTCGCAGAGTTGCTTCTGTCAATTTGTCTGGTACCTCTCAGAGGAATCAGACTTCTGCCTTTCTTTCAAATGGGCCCACCAGAAATGTGTTTCAAAGCCACCAGAATGTTAACCCTAATACTTACAGACCTAATGGTGGCTTTAGACCTAACTATAATAGAAACCCTAGACCTAATATGGCCAATAGATCTAATACTTATAGACCTAATGGGAATTCTGAAGTGGTTTGTGAAAACTGTGGGTACAATGGGCATACTATTGATAGGTGTTTTAAACTTATTGTGTTTCCTGCTGATTTTGGGAAGAAGAAATATGGTCAAAACTCTAAAGGGAAAAAAATTTCTAACAACTCTGTTGGATCTAACTCCAACTCTGTGTTTTCTGATGAACAGCTTTCTACTTTACTCTCTCTTATCAAAGAAAACACTACATCTGAAAAAGGAGTGCAGGCCAATATGGCAGGTACTTATCTTAATTCTAGCAAAGTTTTTAATGATAACTTTGGGAAATTTTTTTGTTCTAATATTCATTCTAAAGTGACTCGACATGGGAAAGCTGTTGACTCTAGGGCAAACCAACACATGACTAATAATGAAAAGGAATTAGATAATGTGGTTGACATATCTCATCTTACAATTAAAGTCAATCATCCTAATGGTACTGAAGCTTTCATATCTAAGATTGGAAATCTTAAAATGGGAAATGGTATTGTCTTGTTTGATGTGTTGGTTATACCTGAGTATTGTGTTACTTTGATATCTATTCATAAATTAGACAATGACAATAAGATTTTTGTGGTATTTGATGAAAATAAATGCTTTTTCTAAATCAGGATTTGAATCTGAGAAACATTCTAGGGATTGGTAATCAGTGTGGTGGTTTATACTACTTAGATATTAAAGGTATTAAGAGTAATACTAGTCAAACTGTCCCTGTTTCTTCTCTATCTTACTATGACTGGCACTGCAGGCTTGGCCACCCTGTAGACCCTGCCTTAGACACCTTAAAGGATACCTTGAAAATTGATAAACATCATAAATATGATTATTGTGAAGTGTGTCAAAGAGTCAAACAAACCAGAAAGCCTTTTCCTTTGAGTAACCATAAGACCAAGTGTTTGGGGGACATTGTTCACCTTGATTTATAGGGTCCTTGTAAGGTGACAAGTCATACTGGCCATAGATACTTTCTGACTATTGTGGATGACTTTACTAGAGCAGTTTGGATATATCTCATTAAGTCCAAGGATGAAGTTGTCACTTTTATTGATGTGTTTTATAAAATGATTAAAAATCAGTTTAAAAGAAACATTAAAGTTTTTAGAAGTGATAATGATACTGAATTTGTTAACCAAAATTTCAACAAGTTTTGTAACAACAATGGCATACTTCATCAAACTTCATGTGCCTATACCCACAGCAAAATAGGGTGGCTGAAAGGAAAAATAGACACCTTTTAAATGTGGCTAGGTGTCTTATGTTTCAGGGGGGAATTCCTTTGAAATATTGGTCTGAATGCATTCTAACTGCTACTTTTCTCATTAACAGATTACCCTTTTTGTGTTAAATGGAAAGTCCCCTTATGAAATGATTTACAATATTTGTCCTAATCTCTCTCTTATCAGAATGTTTGGCTGTTTGTGCTTTGCTACTATTTTAAATAGTCATGATAAACTATCTAATAGATCTAAAATGTGTTATGATGGGTTATTCTAATTCTCAAAAGGGCTACAGGCTTTTTAGTCTTGATAGAAATCAATTCTTTGTCTCTAGAGATGTGAGTTTTTTAGTCTATATTTCCTTCTAAGGATTCTGTCTCTAAAAAAAGCATTATGAGTCTAATGTCCCTAGTGTTAGTCAAGATAAAAATCTGTTAAGTGTTTTTGATTTAGATAACCCTGAGCTACCTGATGATGATGAGAGAGTAACACTTAGTCATAATAGTGACCATGAGTCACATAGTGAGGGTAGCCACTCTCCCAACCAAGGGAACAATATGGACACTGTTGATTCTCCAAATATTGGGGATGATGGTCATAACAGTGATGATATTGAAGTTGGGTTGGAAGAGGAGGCAGCAACACTTGATGATAACAATGAATCTGAAGGTCACTTGGATCAAAATCCAAGCAATTCTACTCAGGGTATTAGAAGGTCTACCAGGCCCTCTATTTTTCCAAAAAACTATAATGATTTTGTGGTTAATTCTAAAGTTAAATATGGTCTTGAAAAGTTTGTGGGTTATTCAAAACTTAATCATGAGAATTTTTGTTTGGTCACCCAACTTAACAAAAACAGTGAACCAATTTTCTTTTTTTTAAGCCTCTTAAAATCCTTATTGGGTTGATGCTATGAATTCTGAACTTGCAGCCCTTCTTGAGAATTATACTTGGTAAATTGTTGAACTACCAAAAGGTAGAAAGGCCTTAGGTAGTAAATAGGTTTGGAAATTGTTAATGCAAAGCAATGCCTAAAATCATTGTTAGTACTAATTAATCTTTCTTAGTTTTGATCACGACAAATTACAAAGAAATTTGTTGTCAAACACAATCATAAAACGAATTATCTAACAAACACTATCATCAAGGTAATAATCATTACACTAACGTATCTTAATCATGCTTAGTGATCATAAAAGTGATTAGCATTAAAACTCACTTTTGTCAAATGTAACAAAAGATTTTTAATAAACTTTATTTTTAAGAATATGTTTTATTAAATGAAAATGTAAATTTGAATACGGCATATTCCAAATGCCATAAGAATACCATTTGAAGGTTTAAACAGCCTCAGATATTTCAAATTCACTAAAACACAAAAAGGAGCAGAGTCTACACTCCGCGGTTCCTTAAGTGCTTATGCGGTTCGCTATCGATAAGGAACCGCCTAGGTAGCTAAAGAACCGCCCCCAACTAGCCGTTGGGATTTGTCTTTTATAAATAGTGGATCAAATCTGCATTTTCATCAACCCTTTTTGGACATCTCTTTCAGCCTTCTATCTCCTATCTAATCCTAGTCATTTGTAAATGATCCTTAATGTATTAAGTATGTTTACTTATGATTATCCTCTTGATCTCCTTATTTACCTTGTCCAAAGAGAAGATCACTCACACACTTGTGATGTGATTAAAGATGAAGCCTTGATGAAGATCATCCTCTCCTAACGATCTTGTCATGTTCATCATTTGTTTATTTTTGTCTTGTGTTGATCCAGTGTATTTGTGAATACTTGGACTAGTTGTGTTCATCCAAGCTATGTGTGAATACTTGGATTAGAGTTGTGTAAATCCTTTGCATATGTGTGTGATTGGATTTGTGTTGTGTAGATCCAAGCTACATGTGTGTACTTGGATATGTTTAGTTGAGTTGTAATAAGTTGTGTTAGTTCTCACTAAACTATAAAGTGATGTGGTTGTGTCTTGTGAGTTCTCACTAAACTATAAAGTGATGTGTAGTTGTGTTGTATGAAGTTCTCACTTAGCTTCAAAGTGAAGAGTTGTGAAAATTGGTTCTAGCCTTGGATTAGAACTCGACATCTAGCCTTGTGTCGGAAAGTGGTAAAATAGGCAACTGTAGAAACTAGAAGGGGGGGTTGAATAGTTTCTAGTTAGTTTTCAAAACATTTCGGCTTAATCCACTGTGCGCGGTTCCTTATGTGTACCCGCGGTTCCTTATCAATAAGGAACCGCCGGTCCATTTATGGAACCGCCGAGAGTGGACGAAACTGTTTATTACATGTTTAACTTTGACAATCCTTTGTATCAAATTCTCGATCAAGCTTGACTAGATATGAGATGTGTTTGATTGAAAGATAAATACTACAAGTAAGTAAACACACAAACACATCAAATCAAGAGTACATCAAGCGATAGTCTAAACACTAAGCACACACGTACTAAGCATAAGCTTTTCCGCAACTAGGATGTTTAGACTAAGTGATGTACACTTGACCATAATCTAAACACGAAGCACACGCGTACTAAGCCATAGCTTTTCCGCAACTTAGATGTTTAGATTATGATATGCACACAACACACAACACAAGTATGCAACTATAAATACATCTACAAAGGTAAAGACATAAATGTAAAGGAAAGTACCGACACGATGATTTATAGTGGTTCGGTCACGAAGCTCCTCTTCGCCCTACTCCACTCCTCGAGTACACCTTATTCGAGAGTTACTTCACTAGTCAACAAACTCCTTAAGGTGGAGAAACCATACACAACGTCGCTTATCCAATTTCCAACTCTAAGCTAAAAGTCGAGTCCTAATCTTAGGTAGGACCAATCAACACAACGTCGCCCACTTCACCATTTAACGACACAAGGCTAGATGTCGAGTTCTAATCGAAAGCTAGAACCAATCCTCACGACTCTTCACTTTCAAGCTAAGTGAGAACTTCACACAACACAACTACTAATCACTTTAAAGCTAAGTGAGAACTCACAAGACACAACCACATCACTTTATAGTTTAGTGAGAACTACCTAGACACAACCACATCACTTTAGAGTTTAGTGAGAACTACCAAGACACAATCTAATCTACCCACTAGTTATGTTTTATGGCCCAACATAACAAACCTTGTGTTTTATGGCCTAAACACATAAACCATATAGATCTAAGCATACAACACTTAGATCTATAACTCTAACACTATATCCAAGTACTAACAAGACTTGGATCTACACAACTAACACCTAATCCAAGGATACCCATCACTTGGATATTCTACCCTTACAAACACATCCAAGTGTACCCAACACTTGGATCTTCTACATATACATAGTAGGAAGACTAAAAACATAACTTAGATCTATAGAAAGAAAGATCTTCATCATGTAGTGAACCCAACACATCATGGTAATGATAGTGTTCTTCTCTTTGCACTTGTGAGGATGAGGAGATTGAAGATTGAATCACATCTTAAACAAGATTAATCAAAACTAACTAATCAAGGATCTAAGATGGTTTTTTTGAAAGAAACTGTGCAAAAAGGGTTGAAAGAAAACCTGGAAATGATCCACTGTTTATAGGACAACATTGCAACGGTCAAAAAGACCCGCGGTTCCTTATCTCTACCCGCGGTACCTTATCAATAAGGAACCGCGGGTTCCTTTAAGGAACCTCCGCGTCGGAGTCCGTGCAAATTTGTCCTTTAGTGGGGATATGCCATCTGGGGTAGTTTATACCCTCAAAGGATATTCCTTTGGCATATGGAATATGCCAAATTCAAATTTCCATTTTCTTTTTAATAAAACATTTTCTTAAAAATAAAGTTAATTAAAATCTTTTGTCACATTTGATTAAAATGTGAGTTTTAAGAAAATATTAATCCTTGATCACTTAGTTAGGTTAATGACATGTTTATACATACCTTGAGTGATTCATGCCGAATGCGGTCTTGTAGGTGCCGAGAGAAGTATACAAATGTATTCTTGAGTGATTACGAGTACCTTAACATTTTACATAATGTATTGCGAATTATACGTTTGTCATCAACAAAACACAAAGAGATTATATCGACAAAGCATCGTAATGTTTGCACTAACAATCTCCCCCTTTTTGATGATGACAAACAAGTAAACCGCAACACATATTAAAATGCATAAGTTACTCGTTTACACTTACTTCTCCCCCTTTTGTCGAATCAAAAAGGTAGTCAACGTCTTGAAGAAAAGAAGAATCAACGTCGAGAGAGCACACGTCCAAAGTGGTAGTCATCGATCACACGAGCTTGCATCCGAAAGGTAGTCTTCATTTGTTGAAGAGGAGGATCGACTTCGAGAGAACATGCATCCAAAAATCTAATAATCCATTGTGGTTGTCGTTTGAGAGGCGAGAATCCAAACCATAAACCCATCATCCAAAGATATTGAGCTTGCGTCATCCTAGTAAAGTCTTCAATCACCATAGGTTAACTAACTCCATGCATAATAAAATGCTTATCTTCAAGATTCCGAAATTCATTACTAGCAAGATATTCTATGAATGATCACAAATGTAAAGACTAGAATAGTGACGAGCTACAAAAATGGGTTAGAAGTGTCCTACAAAACAAGGTTAGTAGACAAGAGCATATATAAAAAGAGGATGATAGACAAGTCGTTTTCACAAACAATGACAAGCAAAGAAGTGTGCACCCGATGCTATCAATCCAAAAATAAATAAATAAAGGAGAGGATCGTGACAAGATCAATTCACAATTGTTGGAATAGAGATAGAAAAGAAACATCCATACCAATTGTAATGATAATATGTCGAAGGGTAAAAAGCTTAGACTTTTTGGAATCACCCAAGAAAATTCAAGATTTAACCATCAACTCTCAAAAAAACAAGGAGAGGATTTTGAGGAAATCAATTCAAAATTGTTGGAATAGAGGTAGAAAATAACCATCCAAGAATTTGAAGATATCATCTCAAGGTGTTAAAAAATTAGAATTGATGGAATCACCCATACCAATTGTAAATTTTAACCGCAATCAACTCTCAAAAAGAGGAACAAAAATATCTCAACCTAGAGACATTTTTGACAAAAAAAAATAAAGGAAAACCAAAAGCGGATAAATCAACGCTTTAAGAAAAATTCGGGATATAGGACATTATAGGCAAAAATGCGTATGAATGTCGACACCAAATGGTGTTTAGCATACGATAAACTACATGCTCAAAGTTTCGTAGCTCTTCTCAATCATTATGGATGTTCAAAGAACAATTACATGATGAGGAAAGGGTAAGGTTCGACTCCACTTAGTTTAGAAAGACTAGAAGAAAGAGACTCGACTTAGAAGAGCATGATTAAAATGAATTGAGAGAGACTCAAACAAAGAAGTTAAGGATAACTTCACAAATTAATTCATGAATACTATACCTTAGAAGGTGATAGTGAAATCTCGAAAGAAAATGAGAGAAGAAACTCAAAAGAAGCTCAAGAAGACATGAAGAGTTAGTACAAAATCTAACATATGATCAAGTAAGCACATAGGATAATTCATGCAATGCCTTATGAAGTCTACAATAAACCAATGTAGAGAATGTGCGCAATTAACACATATGGCATGCAAGAAACAAGATTACTTAAAAAGAGAAGACTAAGTAAAACATGTTAGCACGTAGCAAATAAGGACATGCATGAGTTAGACACATCTAAGAGATATTATATCGGAATTGCTTGACAAAGACAAAACCTTTATAATAAGCATGCATTCATTAACTAATCAATTAAGCATATAACAAACGGATAAGCAAGAAGATATATAAGCACGTAGCATACAAGCAAGTCATCTATCTAGATATCACAAATCAAGCTACATGTAATGTAAATCTCCAAGAAGATTCCTAATTCTTATTAGTTTAAGAAAATGACTCAAAATAAGAGAAAAGAAAAAAAAACATAATAACAACAAGATCCAAGACTCAAAGAAAAATCATGTTGAAAAATATGAAAGGAAATACAAGAGAATAAAGATCATACAAAGATGTATAAAAAAAAAGCCTAGAACTTAAGCATAATTTTAATCTTAGTTACACTAGAATCCTAAGATTTGCTTAAATTAGATGTCTTAGCAATAAGCAATCCACATGCTTAAATGAAAGACAAGGGTGGTGGCGGAATTTGGTGGGGTGAAAGGTGAAGTCACCATGGGTTCAACAAAGTCATTCACAATGGGAATGCTTTGGATGGGTTGAGGTTGGGTAGTCACATCCAAGAGAGTACTTGGAGTGAAGGGTGAGGTTAGCTCATTCATTCTAGATTGGAATGAAGAGGAGGTAAAACCATGAGAATGGTTGGTACCATGGGTTGAGGTAGTCTTGCATGGTGCAAGAGGTGGTGAGGGTGATGAAGAGATGAGAATGGTCATAATCTCATTCTTAGGTGTGGCAAAAGGTGAAGAGTTAAGTTTTGGTAACTTAATCTTAAATTTAAGGTGCCTCTTTGAAGAGGAGGTTTTGGATGAATTGGAGGTTCTTGTAGAAACCATGGTAGTAATGGGTGGTTTAAGGGGCAAGGATGAATGGTTTCAGGTGTGAAGAACATGGCTAACAAGGTGGGTTTAAAAGGGTGAGGGGATGATCCAAACTAGTGAAGGGTTAAAAAGGGAAAGCCCAAGATATTTTGGGAGTGTTCAAAGGTTTGAAACAAAGATTCCAAAGGGTGTTGGAACAATTGGGAAGTTTCAAAAAACCCAAATTTGAGAGCTTCTGCCCGTGGTTCTTTATCTCCACCGGCGGTTCCATATTGATATGGAGCCGCGGTCTATTTAGAGAACCGCCTACAGAGGCTTGGTTTAGGTGGTGAATGGAGGGTTTTCCAATTCAGCAAATCCTAATGTTCTAGTCAAACTTATCATAAAGTCATGCTTAAGAGCAATAAAAAAACTAGAACACACACAAAGGAAAGACACATAGGTTCAATTAGCACGTAAGAGGAAAGCTAAGAAAAACCTAATGGCTACAAAAGAAAAAGACTCCTAATGACATACAAAGTTCATCAAAGTAAACTATCATTAGTCATATATAGGAAGATCCATTTAGCCAATTTAGAGAATGAGTATGAGACTATCACTAGAGGTGCTCAATTAAGGCTAAACACGACCATTTTTTTACGAGTTATACACCAACTCAACTTCCCACATGGAAGTAATTCAACCGTTAGGTCAAATTAAGATCCTAGTGCATAAATTCTCTAGTAGTCATTCTCAAGTTAGACAAAATGTAATTCCAACATTTGCCTAATAAAGTTTAGCAAGGATGAAACTTGTATGGCGACACAATGCATGACCTAATGAGGGTAAAGAATGCACCATTGCATATCTTGTCAAACAAGTCTAGTTAAGGTTAATTACCTTAATAGAACTTGAGGCCAATAACTTTGAAGTGTATAAACAAAGTTTACACAAACCAAAGGAACACTCTTGATTGGTCTTTCGGAAATGACACATTTATAAATTGCATAGCAATGTAAATTACTTGAGTATTTCGGATGAAACATCTAAGTTATCAAACCGACTCTATTGTGCATTATAAGTAATTATTAAACAAAATATGTCTAACAATTTGAACAAGTAGATTCAATATAACACCATCAACACAAGCGTGAGTTATGATCCGATGTATATTATTAATAAACCACATTCATGTCTACACTAAAAAAAACATGTCAATTAGATTCGATAATGATACCAATCATAGTTTGAATAATGCATTGATATTTAATCGAAATGTTTCTTGATTCCCACAAACACTCTATTAAGAGAAAATAGCTAAGATTTTCAAAGGGTGTTTCATGTTTTATAGTGAGACATTTATCTACTTGAACTAATAACACAATGATCGAGTAAGACGACCCAAATCAATAGATTTGACAAGCTCCCAAAGCTTTCAAACCTAAAAGTGTTAAAGAACATGCCGAGGTGTACAAGATGTTTATGTAACATTTGTAAACCAAGAGATGTTAATCTTATATGCAATGCACACATAAAGTTGCAACTAAAATGCAAGAAATCTAGCATACATCCTAATTAGGAAAAAAACTAGATAGTAACAAATACCAAGCAAGGCACAAGAGACTAGACATATAAGCAATACTACTATAAATAGCAAGGAACACTTAATAATGTCTACATAAAATAATAACACACAAGGAAACACACACAAACAATTAGCTTAACACATAAAAGCATTCGTCCATGTTTTGAGTGTTAGATATACCAACGTATACATATCTTGATCTTATTTGAAAATAGTTTTCGACACATTTCAAAATTTAATTAAGTTCAGCACTTTATAAATATATCAATTTACAAAGATATATCAACAAGAGATGTCCAACTTAATATAAAAGAGTAAAACACAAGTTTTACGACAAACCGAGACTCAATACTTTGGATAAAGTATAGAACTTATAAAACATTTAAATTTTAAAGTTTGAATAAAGGTTTGGAAGCATTTTTAATTGAAAGAAAATTCAATTACGTTCGAAATGACGGGTGGCACGACTTCTACGGACTTACGGTTGATTTTATATGATTTTTCAAAGTTTGCAAAAATCTGAGTCAGACTGGCCGCGGTTCCTTATTGATAAGGAACCTCGGGGAAGAGATAAAGAACCGCGTCCAGAGGGAAAAAATAGGGTTTTTGGCCAAAATCATTTGGTAACTTTTTGGAAGGACTTAGGACTCTAAAAAATCATTTTAGACACATAGAACTCGTATTTTAGAGTTAATTATGACATAAAAGATTTTTATACTTCCAAACATGAAAAGATTTAATTCAAGCTATTATACAAAGTTTATTTAACACCAAAACTTGTACGAATGTAACAACAAAACACATTTCATAAGTAATCACTCTTCATGAACAATTTGATACAAAGATCGTCTCTATTTTTAAAAACCGTTTTCATTTTTAAAACCATTTGTTTTGAAAAACTAGAGCAAGGATCGATCCAAGCTTTAAAGTACAATATACTTCAAAGATCTTGTGTGACTATCGCTCTGATACCAATTGTAGAAACTAGAAGGGGGGTTGAATAGTTTCTAGTTAGTTTTCAAAACATTTCGGCTTAATCCACTGTGCGCGGTTCCTTATGTGTACCCGCGGTTCCTTATCAATAAGGAACCGCCGGTCCATTTATGGAACCGCCGACAGTGGACTAAACTGTTTATTACATGTTTAACTTTGACAATCCTTTGTATCAAATTCTCGTTCAAGCTTGACTAGATATGAGATGTGTTTGATTGAAAGATAAATACTACAAGTAAGTAAACACACAAACACATCAAATCAAGAGTACATCAAGCAATAGTCTAAACACTAAGCACACACGTACTAAGCATAAGCTTTTCCGCAACTAGGATGTTTAGACTAGGTGATGTACACTTGACCATAATCTAAACACGAAGCACACACGTACTAAGCCATATCTTTTCCGCAACTTAGATGTTTAGATTATGATATGCACACAACACACAACACAAGTATGCAACTATAAATACATCAACAAAGGTAAAGACATAAATGTAAAGGAAAGTACCGACACGATGATTTATAGTGGTTCGGTCACGAAGCTCCTCTTCACCCTACTCCACTCCTCGAGTACACCTTACTCGAGAGTTACTTCACTAGTCAACAAACTCCTTAAGGTGGAGAAACCATACACAACGTCGCTTATCCAATTTCCAACTCTAAGCTAAAAGTCGAGTCCTAATCTTAGGTAGGACCAATCTACACAACGTCGCCCACTTCACCATTTAACGACACAAGGCTAGATGTCGAGTTCTAATCGAAAGCTAGAACCAATCTTCACGACTCTTCACTTTCAAGCTAAGTGAGAACTTCACACAACACAACTACTAATCACTTTAAAGCTAAGTGAGAGCTCACAAGACACAACCACATCACTTTATAGTTTAGTAAGAACTACCTAGACACAACCACATCACTTTAGAGTTTAGTGAGAACTACCAAGACACAACCTAATCTACCCACTAGTTATGTTTTATGGCCCAACATAACAAACCTTGTGTTTTATGGCCTAAACACATAAACCATATAGATCTAAGCATACAACACTTAGATCTGTAACTCTAACACTATATCCAAGTACTAACAAGACTTGGATCTACACAACTAACACCTAATCCAAGGATACCCATCACTTGGATATTCTACCCTTACAAACACATCCAAGTGTACCCAACACTTGGATCTTCTACATATATATAGTAGGAAGACTAAAAACATAACTTAGATCTATAGAAAGAAAGATCTTCATCATGTAGTGAACCCAACACATCATGGTAATGATAGTGTTCTTCTCTTTGCACTTGTGAGGATGAGGAGATTGAAGATTGAATCACATCTTAAACAAGATTAATCAAAACTAACTAATCAAGGATCTAAGATGGTTTTTTTTGAAAGAAACTCTGCAAAAAGGGTTGAAAGAAAACCTGGAAATGATCCACTGTTTATAGGACAACATTGCAACGGTCAAAAAGACCCGCGGTTCCTTATCTCTACCCACGGTACCTTATCAATAAGGAACCGCGGGTTCCTTTAAGGAACCTACGCGTCGGAGTCCGTGCAAATTTGTCCTTTAGTGGGGATATGCCATCTGAGGTAGTTTATACCCTCAAAGGATATTCCTTTGGCATATGGAATATGCCAAATTCAAATTTACATTTTCTTTTTAATAAAACATTTTCTTAAAAATAAAGTTAATTAAAATCTTTTGTCACATTTGATTAAAATGTGAGTTTTAAGAAAATATTAATCTTAGATCACTTAGTTAGGTTAATGACATGTTTGTACATACCTTGAGTGATTCATGCCGAATGCGGTCTTGGAGGTGTCGAGAGAAGTATACAAATGTATTCTTGAGTGATTACGAGTACCTTAACATTTTACATAATGTATTGCGAATTATACGTTTGTCATCAACAAAACACAAAGAGATTATATCGACAAAGCATCGTAATGTTTGCACTAACATTGTGAAGATTGGTTCTAGATTTTGATTAGAACTCGACATCTAGCCTTGTGTCGCAAAATGGTGAAGTGGGCGACGTTGTGTAGATTGGTCCTAGCAAAGATTAGGTATCGACATTTAGCTTAGTGTCGGAAAATAATGTAAGCGACGCTGTAAGGTTTTCTCCGCCAAGAAGGGAGCTTGTGGATATAGTGGAAATCTCGAGTAAGGTGTACTCGAGGAGTGGAGTAGGAACGAGGATAGAGCCTCGTTGCCGAACCACTATAAAACTTGGTGCTTTCTACTATGTGGTTTCTTTCCTTACTCATCACTTACATTCATCATCATTACACTTACTACTTATTGTTAATACATTATAATTAAACCTAATCATTATGCAACTAGCTTTTAAGTAAAAGATAGTTTTAGCACTCACCTAATTGAAAGGAATTTTAATTAGGAGATAAACTAATGAGAAACTATTCAACCCCCCTTCTAGTTTCTACAATTGGTATCAGAGAGATGGTGACACAAGATTTTTGAAGTATATTGTACTTTAAAACTTAGAACGATCCATTGTCTCCTTAAATTAGAAGGTTAAGTTGTACTAAAGTTTTTCTTTGGTCAAAACTATCTTTTATTGAAAATAAGCCTTTTAATTGATAATATTGCATCTCATTTAGATTAGTAGTATTTATGCATTTTAGATTTACTCTTGAAATGTATCTACTAGTTTGCATCTTGTTATGTGTAGGTACTCATGAAGATCAATCATTCAATTGATTGTGGATTGAGTTACTTATACTTGTAGAAGACTCATCTTCTTTAATTTCCAACATCACTGAATGATGATATCAAGATGGATGGGAGTGATACTAGTCCTTGAAGACTTCGTAGTCACTTTAGTCATGGTTGGGCTTTGCATTGGTTCCTTGAAAGCTTTGAATGCAATTTGTGGCCAAGGTACCATTTCGTTCTTCCACACGCCCTATTGATTATTCTTTTGGTCATTAATTGACTATATGTTTGTTCTTGGCATCTTTGCCTTGACATTTGTTTATGGTTTGTGATTCTTCCCTTTTTCCCTCTCAAACCTTCATTGCTTGGATACTTGACTCACTACGAAGATATAGAGTGAGTTATAGAAGCTTAAAGTATCAAGCATGATCTCCATGGTTTGCACCCTTACGGTTAGTAGGCCTAATATCATGTGTAACTTGTGCAATTAAGCTCATCTCTAGGATGATAGATTAATCCCTTGAGATACCAAACTACTTCATTAAGTTGTAGGTAGATTTTACACATTTGGAATTGAAATATTCCAAGGATATTGTTATTGTAAATACCAGCAATAATTATCCGATCACGTGGGAGAGAAAGTGAATCTATACTTTGCTCATATTTTGAAATAGAATAAGACTACTCTTGAAACTGATCTTATTCTATGTATCAAAGTTGCTTGGTATAGTTCATTACCAAAGCCGTTTAGACTTTCGCCGGAAAGGCACGTCTTAAACCACTATATATGACACAAGCTCTTCGTCTCCTCGATTTGAAGAATGTAATTTGTCTCTTGAGCAATGTTCTTGGTCTTGATTCACTTCTCTTGACTCCTCTCCTCTTTGCTTCTTTGCTACGAGTAGTCGTTTGTCCGTTTCGGTCTTTCCCTATCTCGATTCAACTCGCAATCCTTCAATAAGGCATTATTACCTAGTGTTGTGGTGGTCCAATGATTTCCATAAGGCTTAAGACATCTTTTAAGGCTTTTAGAAAAATTTGGTTTTGAAAATTTCTTTGATTTTCCATGATTAAAACACGCCACTATAGGTGGTTCCTTATTGTCGCGGCTCAAACAGGCGGTTCCTTATCGATAAGGAACCGCGTCTAGTACTTGCGACTAAAGTGCCAGTTTTTATTAAAAATCATTTTTCAAAAACTACTTCTCTCTCTTCTTCAACATAGGGACGAGAATACCCAGTTTTCCACCATTGTTGATTTTCCAAAACCTTCAATTACTCAAGATTAACTGATTTCGATTTGCGGGTTTCACTCATCCTTCGTCCAAGATCTATTATCTGTAAATTATTTCTTTCAGTTTCATCTAATTTGTTTTAGGGTTCACGCATTCATAATAGGGGATTTTTAAAATTGACATTGAATTAGAACCTTACTAGGAATAAGAGTTGACATAGTATTCTTGCTATGATTCCTTAGGTTCATATTCATTGAGATTTCACTAAAATCCACTTGTAGAACAATCTAAATTTTGACTAAATAATTTTGTTTAATTGATGGAATTGATATGAACCCATGAACAAGTTGGTAATGACATTGTTAAATGCTTGCCTAAAAACCTTGTTTTGAAAAACCAATGTTCAAGTTCATTATTGATCTTACATGATCAATGTGTTATTGTCAATGATGAACTAGGTACATTGTGAGTATGAAAATGATAAGGATTAAACCTTTGTTTGTCAAGAGATTGATGAAACACATTCTCATCTTTTTTATTTTTAGTTTATATGTAACATATGAGTAATTGGGGAAATATATTTGTATGTTATTTTTAGGTACTGTCATGACTTCGGGATATCAAAATGACCATCAACGTACTAGAGAATACATGCCTAATCTTTCTTTGTTGAGTCAAACTCGTTCTACTCAAAACACTTATCGTAGTCTTGAATCTCGTTGTTTTCATGAAGGACGCATTGTTCCTTCTAACTTTCTTGGACTTGACTTCATTCGATTCATGTTCAATACCATTGGCTTTGATTGCTTGCTTGATATAAATGAGCCAATCTTTCCTTCTTTCCTCGTGGAATTATTTAACTCGTACACATTAATGTGCATCAATAATGGTTTATCTATAAGATTTTCCATCAAGGGGAAAACCTTTGTATACACTCTTGAGGAATTTGGTAAGATTATAAAAGTTCCATACGAAGGTCAATATAGGTTCACCGATGCTTGGGGTTTAAACTACTTAGAATCATCCCATATTGATGTGCATTATGTGACCGAGATACCTTCGGCTTCGGCCATCTCTTGTGCCATTGCTAAACCTCGTGAACACCCTATTCTTGGTAATTTTGAGGGAGAATTTCGTGCTCTTAATCCTTGGGAATTACTAACTAGCGATCTTAGTAATTTTATGATCCCTTGGGCCGAAATCATTAGGGAAAATGAAATGTGCTTGGATGGAAATCACAACCATGTGCCCGCTTGTCTTGCACATATGTTGTATTGTGTTGCTACTACCACTCCATACAACCTTGCATTTTTCATAGCTAGAAGAATAAGATTTGTTCTCAGTGGATCTCGTTCTACTCTTCCATATGCCATGATTTTCTCACGGCTTCTTAAGAAACTTCTTCTTAACTTTCCACCTTTAAATGCTTCATCATTTCACTTCGTGGATCGAGTCATGCTTCCTATTAAAGGTAATGTCTCTTCTGTACCCACACATGATTCAAATGAAGATGGAAATGTCTCTCAAGACAACTCTCTCAATCCTTGTTATGACTTGTCATCCTCTATCTCTTAATTGTCTTCTCTAGACATTGATTCAGACCATCAATATTGTCTCAATCTTCATCTTCAAGATCGAATAAGAAGTGAATCAAGGCAAGGAGGAAATACTCATAGATGAATGATATATCCCACTCTTGAATGATTAACATGTGTGTAAACATGTTTGGATTGTTGAACTTCATCTCCTTTATCTTTATTCTTAGGATGTTATGTGTTCATTAACTAATATTTTATGTTTGGATTATCTAGTAATTTAATCCTAATTGTCTGTGCTATTGATCTTTCGATTTGCATGGCTTTCTGCATCTTATGTGTTAGTTAGCTTCCTAGACCTTGATTTATAGTACATTTTGGCTTGATAAACCTTTATATTAAATATGGGCTAGCAATAGTTTCTGGAAGTGTCTTTTATCAAACCCACTAGGGGCGGATCCTTATCTAGGTCACGGTTCCTTAGCGATAAAGAACCGCACCTTTCTATAAGTAACCGCCTCTATATATTCCGAGAAGAATCTTTGCTTTACATTATTCTCTCTTGATATGTGTAAAAATTGATAAAACTTTTGCAAAAACATGCACTTTCCTAAACTAGGCTACCTAATTTCATTGTTCACATAAAACACTTTTAACCCATTACTAGTATGGATCATCCCTTCCTCTTTTTAAACACTCTCATGTTGATTGTGTTCTTCATTCCTTAAACCGCTCTCTAAATCTAAACACACAACCATGGTGTCCACTAGAACATCCAATTCCTCCAAAACTTCCTCGTCCAAAAGAAACCTTAAGATGAAATTCAAGTTTCCTAAACTTGGTTCTCCATCTTCTCACAAACCCAAGAGTGAAACTTCTCCTATTTTCATCTCGTCATCACTTTCACCAACACTTGATTCATGGAAGACAAACTCAACTCATGGTACTAACCATTCACATGGTTCTGCCTCCTCTTCCTTCCAATCAAGAATGAATGAGTTTTCCTCATCATTCACTTCTAGTCCTTCTTTAAATGTGAATGCTCAACCTCAACCTCCTCAAAGGATTCCCTTTGTTTTTAGCCTCTTCCTTTTACTCCACCAAATTCACCTATCTCACCCATATCACCCTTGGATACCAAGCCTTCTCCACATCCTCCTCCCTCCAACACTCCACTCTTGGGTGTTCCCATTTCCCGGTTCTTGGGTGATCCACACTTGTTTGATTTCTTCATGCAAAATGGAACTAATTGTCCTTGTTGATTGAACAACTTCCACCTCATTGACATCCTTAGGTTGGAAATGATTGGGGCTCACATCAAGTTGAAAAGCTTCTTGTTGAACGTTTTTGTTAATCCTCCTCCTTCTAGGAGATGAATGATGGTTTTCAAAATCAAATGATTTTAGAGAAGGTCAAGCCAAAAAGGACTATGCATTCAAGACCTAGTTTTATCTAACTTTGTGTTAGTTAGTTGTTATTTCCTTTCTTGTTTTTTTCTTTCCTTCGTGAGCTTTTCATGAAGATGATCTATGGATTTATTTTTATGTGTTTTAACCTATGTGGTCACATTAATCAACTTCAATTTATTTAAAACTGAACCTAAATCTATCACTACCTCTAACAAATTAACTTAAAATTGGATCAAAGTGTTATCTAAATATTTTTTCACCCTATGTCAAGATATTCTTTGTGAATGTGTTGCTTTTATGCAACCCTAGCATTCTCTAGTGCTAAAAGAGGTAAAAATCCAAGATTTGCAAAATTTTGAAAAGGTCTTATTTTTCTCCAAAATTTTTGAAAATCATGGTTTGCTGTCCACTGGACGCGGCTCCTTAGCCATTAGGCGGCTCCATATCGATATGGAACCACGGGCTCTCTTAAGGAACTGCGTACGGGAAAGCCACTTTTGGCTTATTTTTGGTCTTTCTTCTTTGACCAGTGACTTGGTTAAGATTCTTTGTTTACCCAATTTGGCTAAACATTCCCTAAAACCTTTTGTTTTCATTTCAAATCTTTGTCTTGACTACTTTCTTTAAATTCTACTCTTTTGGGAGTTCTTCTCTTCATCCCTCATAATTCCTAACTCTTCCATTCCTAACCTTGACATTTCTTTGTCACAATCTTCTCAACCTAAAGCTTCTTCTTCTAAGCTTTCAAAGAAACTGAAAATCTTGGTTCGACCCATTTGGATCAAAAAGAACACGAATCTTCATGATTCTTATTCTCCAAAATCCTCCAAGATTTCTTCTTTCTCTCCGATTAAATATTGGAATGAGACTTACTTTATAAATCCAATTACCGGAGAAAAGGAAATTCTTCCACCACCACCTAAACCTTTCAACTCTCCACAACTCAATGACCTATCTTCATTTCCTAATCTCACTAGCCATTGTGTAAACATCTTTTATCCATTATCTCCCTCTCCACCAAACTCTCATTTTGATGGACCTCCCCCATCTAACGACTTTGTTTTGCATCATGTTTCCACGTGTGCCTGTTGTCGATTTCAACAAATTGAACTTGCTCATATCTATGACAAGCTAAATTTCCTTGAATTCCTCCTCACTCAACCTCATCTCAAAGTTTTCGTTCCCGTGAACAAAACTTCGAATGATGCTTCGTCGTCTTTCTTTTCCAACTAAGGCACATTTTGTACTTTAGTTGTTTAAGCCAATAAAACTTAAGCAGTATTGGAAGATTATCACTATTAGAGCAGTCTATGCTTTGTGGTTTATTCTCCATATTTTTTGCTTTAAATATTCATATTGTGTGTATGAATATTTCTCTTGTATGTTATTTCATATTTGTGTAATATGAATGTTATGTGTGTTATTTTTCTCACTAATTATTTTTCACACATTTGTTAAAGAGTTGATCATGGTTAAAACTTACAATAAATTATGGGTGATTCCATAAATTCTAAACTTTAACCCATTGACATTTTAATCATCTTTGATTGGTTTGGATGTTTCTTTCTTCTTTTATTCCACCAATCGAACTATGATGTTGTCAACACACACTCTTTGGACATACTTAGCAAATACTTGCTTCTAATTTGAGATTTCTTTTCCTTCTCCCTCTCAATTTAGTTAGTAGGTAGTGCATATATATACATTGGTGTTTCTTTTCTTTCCTCTAACCTTTGTGTAGCATGTCACCTTAGCTCATTCACTTGAAGTCCCAAGCAAGGGGGAGTAAGCACTAAAGGGGAGCTACTAGCAAAGTCCGGTTCTTTTCTTCTTCAAATACTTGTGCTAACCTTTTTGCTTCGACAAAGAGGGAGAAATGATAGTGATAAACTCGTTAATAATTCGAATAATCCTGTATTTTACGTAAATGAGTTTATAGTTTGTCGTAATAAAAAAGAGGGAGATTGTTAATGCAAAGCAATGCCTAAAAACATTGTCTGTACTAATTAATCTTTCTTAGTTTTGATCACGACAAATTAAAAAGACATTTATGGTCAAACACAATCATAAAATAAATTATCTAACAAACACTATCATCAAGGTAATAATCATTACACTAACATATCTTAATCATGCTTAGTGATCATAAAAGTGATTAGGCTTAAAACTCACTTTGTCAAATGTAACAAAAGATTTTTAACAAACTTCATTTTAAAGATAATGTTTTATTAAAATGAAAATATAAATTTGAATATGGCATATTCCAAATGCCATAAGAATATCCTTTGAAGGTTTAAACAACCTCAGATATTTCAAGTTTACTAAAAGACAAAAAGAGCGGAGTCTACACTCCGCGGTTCCTTAAGTGCCTATGTGGTTCGCTATCGTTAAGGAACTGCCTAGGTAGCTAAGGAGCCGCCCCTAGATAGCTGTTGGGATTTGTCTTTTATAAATAGTGGATCAAATCTGCATTTTTATCAACCCTTTCTGGACATCTCTTTCAGCCTTCTATCTCCTATCTAATCCTAGTCATTTGTAAATGATCACTTAATGTGTTAAGTATGTTTACTTATGATTATCCTCTTGATCTCCTTCTTTACCTTGTCCAAAGAGAAGATCACTCACACACTTGTGATGTGATTAAAGATGAAGCCTTGATGAAGATCATCCTCTCCTAAAGCTCTAGTCATGTTCATCATTTGTTTATTTGTGTCTTATGTAGATCCAATGTATTTATGAATACTTAGACTAGTTGTGTTCATCCAAGTTATGTGTGAATACTTGGATTAGAGTTGTGTAAATCCTTTGCATATGTGTGTGCTTGGATTTGTGTTGTGTAGATCCAAGATACATGTGTGTACTTGGATTTGTTTAGTTGAGTTGTAATAAGTTGTGTTAGTTCTCACTAAACTATAAAGTGATGTGGTTGTGTCTTGTGAGTTCTCACTAAACTATAAAGTGATGTGTAGTTGTGTTGTGTGAAGTTCTCACTTAGCTTCAAAGTGAAGAATTGTGAAGATTGGTTCTAGCCTTGGATTAGAACTCGACATCTAGCCTTGTGTCAAAAAATGGTGAAGTAGGAAACGTTGTGAAGATTGGTTCTAGCTTTGGATTAGAACTCGACATCTAGCCTTGTGTGGTAAAATGGTGAAGTGGGCGACGTTGTGTAGATTGGTCCTAGCTAAGATTAGGTCTCGACATTTAGCTTAGTGTCGGAAAATAATGTAAGCGACGTTGTAAGGTTTTCTCCGCCAAGAAGGGAGCTTGTGGATATAGTGGAAATCTCTAGTAAGGTGTACTCGAGGAGTGGAGTAGGAACGAGGATACAACCTCGTTGCCGAACCACTATAAATCTTAGTGTCTTCCTACTAGGTTTTTTCTTTCCTTACTCATCACTTACATTCATAATCATTACACTTACTACTTATTGTTAATGCATTAGAATTAAACCTAATCATTATGTAACTAGCTTTCAAGTAAAAGATAGTTTTGGCACTTACCTAATTGAAAGGAATTTTAATTAGGAGATAAAATGATGAGAAACTATTCAACCCCCCCCCCCCCTTCTAGTTTCTACAGAAACTCAAATTTAAGTCTAGTGGTGAAATAGAAAGATACAAAGCTAGGGTTGTTGCCCAAGGTTTTGGTCAAAAAGAAGGTATTGACTTTGATGAAACTTTTGCTCCTGTTGTTAAGATGGTTACTGTTAGATGCTTACTTAATCTAGCCGTTGTGCAATATTGGCCTATTTTCCAACTTGATATTAACAATGCTTTTCTTTATGGTGACCTTGATGAGATTGTTTACATGAAACCACCCCAAGGATATCTTCCTGATGGTGAGAACATGGTTTGTAGGCTTAAAAAATCATTGTATGGGTTTAAACAAGCTCCCAGACAATGGAATGCTAAGCTTACTACTGTCTTAAATGAAAATGGCTTCATTCAAAGTAAATCCGATTACTCCTTATACGCTAAGTCTCTTGGTAATATCTTTCTTGCCTTACTTGTGTATGTTGATGATATCATTATTACTGGGAATAACATTGTTGAGATTGAGAAGTTTAAAACCTTTCTTAAAACTAAGTTTATGATTAAGGGCTTAGGAAAGTTAAAATATTTTTTGGGTATTAAGGTTGTTGATACTGATTATGGCATTTGCTTGAATCAAGGAAATATGTGTTGGACCTTCTTTTTTAGTATGGTATGCTTGCTTGTAAACCTGCTAGCACCCATTTGGTTACTAAACTTGCTATATCTAATGAGCCCACTATTGATGATCCTTTTCTTGATAATGTTGTTAATTATCAGAAGCTGATGGGTAAGCTTATCTACTTGACCAATACCAAACATGACATATCTTATGCAGTTCACTACCTAAGTCAATTTATGCACTCCCCTTTGAAATCTCATCTTAACATAGCCTTCTAGATATTAAGATATCTCAAAGGTTATCCAGGTTTGGGCATTCACATTAAGAAGACATCTGGTATGTTTCTTAATGCTTATTCAGATGCTGATTGGGCTAAGTGTGTTGTCACTAGAAAATCTGTTACTGGTTATTGTGTGTTTGTTAATAATAACCTTGTATCTTGGAAGAGTAAAAAACAAAATACTCTCTCCAAATCTTCCACTAAAGCAGAGTATAGAGCTCTTGCTTTAATAACCAGTGAGGTTATCTGGATTCTTAAGGTTTTAAAGGATTTACAATGTGACAACCTTTTGCATGTAACCTTGTATTGTGATAACAACTCAGCTATCAAGATTGCTGCTAATCCAGTCTTTCATAAAAGGACTAAACATTTAGAAACTGACTTATACTCTGTAAGGGAAAAAAAATTCAAATGGTGTAGTTAAGACATGTAAGGTGGATTCTGCTAATCAAATAGCAGATATCCTCACCAAAGGACTCGATACATTGCAACACAATATCCTTGTTAAAAAACTTGGAATGCTTAATCTGTATGAGGTATCTGATTAAGGGGTTGTTAACTTTTAGGACTTAATCAGATACCCATGTTAACATTCAGGGACTTATTGTGTTATGTTTTATTGTTTCAGTTATAGCCTTGGACATTCGGTGACAGATGCTTATGACTTGGAGGACTACTCATGTCAACTTGGGAAAGATTGAAGCCCATGACAGTTCAAGCCCATGTTTATTGTCCAAGCCCATCAAGCCCTATAACGGCTCTATCATTTTTCATATAACCCTAGACGCTCCTATTATTGGAGTCATTTGGGTTTTTCATCTATGTGTTTTTTAGTGTGTTTCTCTTTCTTTTCAAATCATGTAACCCAGATCATTTTTGTTTTTTATCTTTGTAAAACTATTATCACTTTAGATAATAGGATCATACCAGATTATATGTGGTGATCTTTATCTGGTTTTTAATCTTTGAACTTGTTTAGTTATGAAAGGTTTTGATTCTGAATTTCTATCTTGTTTAATTCTATCTTATTAAGATTTTCTTCAATGAGTCCATATATACCTCACTTTAATATGTTAAAAAAATTTATAATACGAACTTTTGTTGGTTGTTGACTACAACGCCACAACTATAACACGAGAGTGAGAAACGATGCGTCACCATTTTTTAGGTTGGTAAGCCATGTCTTAAGACTTGAGCCATGGAGCAATCGTTCCAACTGCTCTAAACATCCCTAGTTAGAGTCATAAACTCAGTAGTTTTTTAGGCAATTAGAGGTACATACACTTCTGTCATCTCTTTAAATATTTAAAATCCTTAAATTATCATGTTTTATGAGCTATGTCATTTCGTTAAGTATCTAAAACTCCAAAATTTTACTACATGTCTTAATGAGCTACGGAGTAATAAGATAAAAGTTCAAATGTAACCTTGTTTTTTTCTCATAAGCAAGAGACAAATCTACATCATTAAATTTGATTTGATATAAAGGTAGAAATAAGCTTAAAATTTAAAGAAAACGCAGAGGGACCATTTTTTCCAGAAAGTTCAAAAGTTTCTAAAATTGGACGGAGGGATTAAAGTTGTAAATTTTCTGAACTGATTTTTATTAATTGTGATATTTCACTAGTTAGAAAAATAATGAAATATCACTAATGATATAATAATAAAATATGAGTGATGATATTACACTATAACTATGTTAGTAAATATCACTGGTGATATTTTATTCTCTTAGAAGGCTACGTGTGACGACGAGATATGCTCGCCGGTCTGATGTGGCCTTCGCCACTTATTCGCAACCGCGAAGCCTCGCCAAACCTATCCTTCGCCAGTTAACTAGGGAAGTAAAAGACAAAGAAAAAAAGATTTCGACCGTTGTTTTATATATTTAAAAAAATCGACCCTTTTTTTTCAAAATATAATTAATATCTATTTTGAATAAAATTAAATATCACCACTTTATAAATACTCCTACATTTTACCTTTAAAATTCAAAATTAATTCCAAATCAACAAAATTAATATGGCTTGTTCTAGATCAACAAATAATCAAAATACTTGTTCAACTTCACACACATTTGACGAAATTCAAAAAAATGGTTGCTAAAGTGATTAAAGACGACAACGTTCGACATAAATCGATGATTGATTTATCCCTCAAATTTGAAAGTGCTTTCATTGCTAAAAATGATTTGCAGAAAGCATACGAAGAATGCATTGATGTTACAGAAGAGTGGCGTGATTCGATTACCAAATTTTTGAAAAAGAATCCGACAAAGACCGAGATACATGATGCCTTGTTTCGAAAAGCAGTCAAAATCGAAAGACAAATGGAATCTAAAAAGGAATGGGTGAAAGAATTTTAATTTTCGTGTTGTATTAGTAATTAATGCTACATATTAGTTTGATTTTCCAACAGCTATGTATTAGTTTGAATTCTCTATAAAAGCTACTTCCACTTGCTTTTATTTTCACATACAAAAACACATACTCATAAACATGTCTCATAAAAACACTTCCGGAGATAAGAAACAATGAAAACGAAAAGCAACTCGAAGCAACCTATCGAAACCAGAAAAAGTACCTGAATCAATCCCTTCACAACCTTACCCAAACACTTTTGGTCTACTTGATGAACCGGAGAGCCCTATTTAAGAATAGGGGTACAAACGAGCCGAGCTTTTATCGAGCTATTCGAGCTCGAGCTCAAGCTCGACTCGATCGAGCCGAGCTTTTATCGAGCCCAAGCCCAATAGTATGGCTCGAAACATATAATGAGCCGAGCTCGAGCTTTTGATAGCTTGGCTCGAGCCCTTATCGAGATTTTTCGAGCCTTAGTATAAATATATTTTTATATAAGTACGAAAACGTTCATTTAACTATTAACCTTATTTTCAAGAGTAACTATATAAAAACTTAAATAATTTATTGATAGTCGTTATCATAGTTTAGTACATACATAGAATCTGTGGTGGTGTGTAAACGATAATGATATATTTGTTTCGTATATAATTTCGAGCTTTTCAAGCTAAGCTCGAGCTTTGCTCGAATCCTAATCGAGCCGAGCTCAAGCTTTCAAGGTAAAAGCTCGACGAGCTATCGAGCCGAGCTCGAGCCCATTATTTTATGTTTCGAGCCGAGCTCGAGCCCTGTTGAGCTCGGGCTCGGCTCGGCTCGTTTGCACCCCTATTTAAGAATATGAGATTCCTGATGAGTTTCGTCTTACTGAGGAACAAGAACGTTAAATGCTACTTGATGAAGAAGCATTACAAGAAACCTTAGCAGAAGAAGCAAGGGCAAAAAACGAGTTGGAGAAGCAAATCAAGAACGAAAAGGCTGTCAAAGTCCTCGAGAGTTATTTGGGTATTCCACCAGACTCATCAGATTCGGATCCCGAAACCAATTAAATTTCGTCGAATTTGTATCGTATCGTATTTTTTAACGCATGTCGTATTCGAACCGTATCGTATTGTAATTCATATTTTTATTTTAATGAAATGAAATAAGTTGTATTAAAAATAATGGAAAAGAAAATTAAATTGAGAGTGGTGAGGCCCAAATAAAGAGGGGTGCGTGTTGCCACAACATGGTTTTTAGGAAGTGGAAGTGTCAGATAACGTAGCAGCCAGTGGAGCCTAAATGAGAAGCAAATTCTTTGTTGCCACATCTAACCCTCTTATCACTAATCATATTTTATTGTTTTATCACTAGTAATATATTAACATTGTTCGAAAAATTTACAATTTTAGTTCTTCCGTCGAATTTTTGCAATTTTTTAACATTCGAACAAAAATGCTATAGGATTTAATTTTATGTAATGAATGAATAAGATTAGTCCTCTTACTTGCAAGTTAAAAAAGATACAAAATAACTCATGTCGTCAAACTTACAATACATGTATACAACAAAAGGTGAAGTCCTAAATGAATAGTACTTATTCAAATAAATTTTATGTACTTTCCATGAATTAAACCACCATCTAGAGGGAAAACTATTTTGGTTTCAATCTCCATACGTTTCGGCTATGCCATCACTCTGAAGAAATCTAATCCACATCGCTTCCATTAGATGGATATTTATAAACAAAAAAATTTTGTAAAAAAATGTTCTTCTAAACATAGACATGTCGCCGTCACTCACGTTTGTTTGGCTATCGAGACGAAGGTGAATGGTGTTAGAAATAGCGCGATGAATAAAACAAAGAGCCGGATCCTTGATTTGTTGAGCGCCTACGCCCACGCCCTCGCCGTGAGGAGTATACTGAAGATTTGGTACCCATAAATACATTATATGTTCTGTGTTCTTCAAGTCATAGATGAGTCCGGCCAAGTTAGAATTCGTGAGAATTGTTATTATACTTTGTGGAGGACTATAGTAGACAAACTCCATAATGTCAGCAATCATCTTTTCACTTTAACCTGATATATTTTGCACTCTTTATTTCACGATGTATGTCGTTTCATATTAACTTGAGATCAACCTACAGATTTCCCATAAGTAATCATATATTAGTCTTAAGTTGGCCTTTAGTATCCAAACTAACTAGTTGTATATTTCATTTAGTGTTGTAAATATTGGTTATGGCTGCCGATATATCGGTGATATATCGCTGGGCATTAGTCCACCGCCACGCTATGGAGCATATCGGTCAACTTGGCGTTTTGGTCAAATATCGGTCAATATCGATAAAAAAATCGGTTGATTTTTAGTATTTTAATTATTTTTTATTGTGTCTCTATTTTGTAATGTAAGTTTTACAAGATATAACTAAAACTAATGGATACAGTAATAAATTATAAAAATATATAAAAATTCCAGATAAATATTAAATAAATATTAAAGAAATATTAAATAAATGTTAAAAATATATAAAATAATGATAAAAATATATAAAATAATAATAATTTATAGTACCACCGAGAAACCGATATATCGCCGCCAAGACGATATATCGCTTAGCGGTGGTCGACCGCCGAGACCCCGCCGAACGATATATACAACCTTGATTTCATTATAGAAATGAAAACAATTACTTCAGGGCCATATCAATGTTCACTAATGTCATACTCATATCAATGTATATTTCTATCATTAATATCTGAATAAGAACCTTAAAAGAAAATGACACATCTATATGCATATAATTCGATTATTTCAGACATTAACTAGCAAAATTAGAGGGTGTTTGGTTAAGCTTATGAGTTTGTCTTAGGCTTATATTATATAAGTCATTATGGTTTATATATAATAAGCTTATAAGCTCATTATTAGTGTTTGATTTAGCTTATCAAATTTAGTAAGATAAAAGGACAAAAACATACATAAATATTAAATGATATGGTTATTAAATGTGGACATAAATGTCTTTTTATATATTATTACTATATAAGCCTTAAAAGCCATACATTTTGGGCTTACCAAAAACCCCATATATAAGCTTATAAGCCTATTTATATAAGTTTAACCAAACACTTAGTTTTAGCTTATAAACTTATATTAGCTAATAAGCTTATAAGCCCAATATATAAGCTAAAACAAACACCCTCTTAAAAACAATAACAGAATAATTATAATGAATTCCTGATAGAACAAGTAGCATTAGGATCTTCGTCACTGAACATCTCCGCATCTACACCAATCGAATCTTGCATGTACATAGGAGCTCCGTTTGAATATTGCATCTCATATTGGCATTTCGCCCATTTGCATAACCATGGTTAGAAGTCGATCTCTCATAATTTTGGTTTTACGTAGGAGCTCCGTTTGAGTATTGCTCATAACCAACAACGCGTGTCGCAAAACAACGAGGTGGTGCGCTTTTTGTTGATCTTAATAGGTTATCTATTAAGATGTTTCCACTCGCATTCTTTATGTCATGATGTATGATGTTTAACTTGCGCAAATAAGACTGATATTTCGCGAACAACCTTCATCACAAAAAGAGAGAAAATATATCAGTTTTAATTTGGCCTTTAGCATCCAAACTAATTGGTTGCATATTTCATTATCTGGTGTTTAATATAACAAAAATATATAAACAGAAAACAGTTACTTTCTTTAGACCATATCAATGTTCACTAATCTCGATACTCATATCATATATACTAGTGTCATTAATATCTGAATAAGAAGCTATCTTAGACAATAACTAGCAAGATTAAAAAATGAAAGAATAATGAAAAAGAATACCTATTTTGAGATCCGGTCATCAACTACGATATGGTTGAGATCTAAATGTGAATATTTCTGGTTTTTAGCTTTGGTGAGAGTATGTGAGAAGATAACGGCTGAAAGAGATACAACTAGCAAGAAACATGAAACCCTATTTTTAGACTTTATATAAACTAGGGCTTTTGCCCGCGCTTTGCCGCGGCGGTTTTGGCAAGGTTTTTCAGGGGACGCTAGTGAAGGAGTACGTAAGATCTGCAATTGAAAGCCCAAAGTGTAAGATCTGCAAGTGAAAGAGCTGCAAATTCATCTTGACATCCTGAAACAAATCTGTAAGATGATGAGTTGTATGCTCGCCAAAACAGTGAAGACCAAGAAGGATCTTATCAGAACTTGGCCCTTAGGATCCTCCCTTATGTCAATATTCAGGAGTGCTGCATCATTTGCCCGTTAGCCTGACACAAACATACAAATGACAATCTATACAATGAAAGTTGAGGAGTAAAAGTTTACATACCTTACTCTTGGTGGCACATGCGTCAGCCTTCTAAACAAATAAATCCATATATTTGAGAGCTTCTTCATCACGCTCAGTGATCTGGTAGAAACATAATCAAAATTAAATATTGATCAATTGCAGCAGTTCAGGTACATGTGGAGACTCGATGATCATTGGTGGCGCAGAACTCATGACTGGTAAATACCCATATAACCCCATGTGTTCAATAATAAAAAATTACCAGCTGACTTTTTCTTTTATAATAATATGTTATTGTAAATCTGTACTACCAATTCCTTTACCTTTTATGTAATCATCTTCAAATTGTTTTTCTCTTATGTCCACGATTGAGACTTTTCTTGTAGAACCTTTTATCAGTTAGACGCGACATGCTACCTTCGTTTACATACATTGAGTCATGGCCTCAATGTTTCAGAGTCTTGTCAATCTGAAAGATAAGTTAGGTTTCGTTAACTCAAGCAAAATGCTCGTGAGAGTGAACCACATTCAGACACTCAAATGGTCATCATATATCCCAACAAACAACTTATATATCATGATATAAACAAGAGACATAGTTTTACCTTCCCCATAGTAGTATTTGTTAGGGGGCATCCAATTGAGCTAAAACATGAATACTCACGCGTTATTTATACCTCACCACCAACAAAAACTGAAGTTCAGAGTGCTCTTTCTCTGCCATCGCATTATCCACAACTTCCTAGAACCAAGTTACATATAAAGAAAAGAAAAAACTTATTAATTGCATAAGATTTATAATCAAACTGAAAACATGTACTATGAATATCGTTTGGTTAAACTTCTCTTATTCAAAATTGTAAGCAAACATTTTTAAGTTGGATCACCGTATACCTTTTTGGAACAGTACGCGTTCAAATCCACCATTTTGCGGTTATAAACTATTACATCTACACCAACCCTCAGCCAAACAAAAAAAATACTTTAAAGAATCATTAAAGCCGACTATATATACGAAAGCCAAACCTGGCAGTAGCGGCTGAAAACATCTTAGATGAGGTCTTAGGCTTGTTTTTTGCATCTTAGCCAAGATGCCAGGCTTGTTTTTTCCCATGTCAGCATTTGTTTTAGCCGATTAAAAAAATTTCTCTCTTCAGCTCTACAATAAAGAGGTGAGGGTGGTTTTTGTACCGTGTTTTATTTTCTAGTTTCTTAACAAAAAAACGTTAAGAAATTTGTGTTTTCATTACTTTCTGTCGAGTTAAGGTTCTTGTAGGGCGTGTACCTGTTTTTGTAATCCCAAAATAGTAGCATTATGTATTTGTTAAGCACCCAAATAAAGAGTTGGTTTTTAGTATTGTGAAAAGAAGCCGAACAAAGGACATGTGCCTAGTTGCAGTAGAAAAAAAAGGGTACTCCACACTGTCATAAAAAACCGAATGTATAAGTCACCTTTAAAGGCAACGATCGAAGTTATATTTTTCATTTAAAAAAAGATACATATCGGATAGGTTTTCGCAATTATTACATATGAGTGAAGTCATGTGAAACAGAACACATGAACAATCTGAAAAAATGACACTCCATATTGAGTTCAGACGCGGAACATACCTGAAAGCTTTCATCGCCAATCGCGAAAATCATTGGCTTATTAGTTTCCGCTTGAGCATACCCCACACATAGCAACAACAGACCACCCATCGACCCATATTGCATCAGAAACTCATACCTACAATACCGAATCCGGTATCAATTAGTTACATATTCACATAGCAAAACACATTTACAGTATATGCTTCATTCAGAATGCAGTTTATAGAATGGACAATTACAAAGCTGGACGTTTTTTACCAAATTTTGTTCATAACTTATAAGGTCATTTGGCTAAAAATCCGACTTTTTTTAGATTGCCAAAAGTTGAATAAAAACTCCTAACCAAACCAAATAAGCGTAAACAAATACATCCCAAACTATTGTCGAGTCTAATCTATATAACATAAAGGTCGAAGTAAAGGTCGAAATACGCGAGCAAATTATTTGTTTTGAGCTTACTTCCTGTTTTGAAACCTCTTGGCTTATATGAGTTTAAAATGACATAATAAACTTAGATAAGCGGAAAAGTATCAAAAATCCATACAAACGTGAGCTCATGAAACACAACAACCCCAAAAAGACAGAACTACGTCAATCAATTTAAAACATCTAGTTAGCACAGGCACAATAAAGTTACTTATAAAAATATATTTTGTAAAGATCAAACATATTACACAGATAAAACGCCTAAAAGCATAACATATCTTACGAATTCCATGAGCCATTAACCACATAAGTAGTTATGCTAATAAGTAATCCAAACACTCCCTAACATAACTTTCAATAAGCAATCTTAAATAACCCTATAAGCAGTTACTTTTTAATAAGCGACCCCAAACAGGCCCTATAAACAATTTCATAAACACAAATCACGCTATTACTTTTCTTTCAGAACTGCTAAAGTTATTATCCATAACTACCAAAACATTAAAAACTGGTTGTATGTTGTTTATGCGCTTACCAATCCAGTTCCAAGCACTAAATCGTCATATAAAATTAAATATTAAAACTACTCATGTGATTATTTCAATTTTCAGCAGAAATTCACTACTCCAAAAGCCTTATCTGTTTTTGGGCTTATGTTTCATAAGCTCGCTTTGTGTGGCGTAATTTAAAGCTTTTCGGCTTATGTAGGCTGATCGTGCATTATATAAGCGGAAAAGTTTCAAAATAAAGTACCAAAACCGATCTTATAAAATATAAGCCGGAAAGCAATGAAGCCATATGCCGGGTATATAGGAAAAAACAAATAAAAAAGACTCTACAAATAAAAAAAGGGTAGTCTCAAAACTAAAGGTATATGGTAAATGTATAGTAAATTTGCAGCACATGTTCTAGAATAAGTCCAACTACCTAAGTGATGTTTATGGTAGTATTTCAATCTGTAAAAAAATGCAGTCAGACATTACTTAATATTTAAACTGTATTTCTCTAAAATGATGAAAGTTTGATCATTCGAGTTTAAAATCATTCAAAAGATGAAGCATCATACCTGGTGTTTTAAGATCAATAATATTTTCTGATGAACCTGCAAAGTCTCATCTGTCACCTACAAAACCGAAGAATAAAACGTTATTTTTTGTGCAACTTGTACGCTATCATCCGAAAAGACAATGAATTCAGCTAAACTTTTCATAGTCCTGAAATTACATGTTGACCTTCATTCACTACCACAGCTAAGGAACCTCCAAGATGAGTCTTTTAGGCTTAATTAAGCTCCTTTAGTTGGAGTTCCTATGTAGGCTCAGAAAGGCCAATATTTAGGAAAAAGAGGGAATACGCGCCATGGCTGCAACCCATCGAGGTTACCCTGCCAAAGACGCACGGTCTCAGCTCTTACCTAGGCCGGTCAAACTCATCACAGCCTAAGGAAACACAGGAAGTAGAGGTTTATACGTAATAAATATCATCTCCAACCACAGAGAAGGACCTAACGAACAATAACCCGAAACCAAATAAGTCATTACCCCGTTATATAAGGGCACATGAGGCTCAGATAGGGCACTAATAAGGAAGAAATGATACACATGCCATGGCTGCAAGCCCGAGAGGTTGCCGCGCCAAGATACACGCAATCTCATATCTTACCTTGGGCCTTTGAAGCTCATCATAGCCTAAGGAAAACGCGACCAACAGAACAACATGTACAACTTTCAATCCAAATTAGAAACATAGTAATAGGTAGGAATCTAGCCTCTCTAGAATAGTGAACGTTGTTACAAAGAGATTAAAATAATATGTATCCCCCTTTTCTACCCTCACACATCAAACAAATTTTTTTTAATATGTTTGTGAGGTAAGTTAAACAACATTGACACAAAAAATAAACACATAGATTCTGAGGGCGGACACTGTGTTCTATAGAACCGTGATTCCCCCTTTTTATTAAGTTTATAATACCCTTGAACAGTACCCTCACAAACCAAATGTTAAAATAATAATTTCCAAGGATGGAATTATTACCAAAGGTCCGACCGAGCACCCGTAATGGCTGCGACTAAATGGTCACCTCGCCAAGATCCGGTTCTCCCGCGAAACGCTAACTGAAACACATGTCTTCTTAGACACCCCATTTTTCGGGATATATTATAGGCTCAGAGAAAAAAAAATTCCCGGTAAAAGGGAAGAAACCCGACATGTCTGCAACCTTATAAGGTCACCCTGCCAAGATGCCGTTTATCTTATCTTTAACCGAACACCTTTAATCTCATCACTGCCTCACAACTGGACCCGTACGGGTATAATCACATGCATGCTTTCAGCAGAAAGAACCCACCAAGGCAAATGACAACCGACATCTTTCTTTTACTTTGCCTTTCAGCAATGCATTACGGTAATCATATGCCTGCTTTCAGCAAAAAAGAAGACACCAAGGCAAATGAGAGCCGACGTCTTTCTTTAGGTTCGTGTATGGACAACACCCGCACACAAACCAAATGCTAAAATAATCTCACTCTTTCACATAGAAGAGGTTGTTCTCAGAAACCAAATGTTAAAAATCACACTTCATAAGACTGCTGACAATCATAATAGTGGGTTTTGATAGTTTGTTGGTCACATTAGTAATCGTATGTATGTCGGCAACCTTAAAAGGTCGCCTCGACAAAACCAAACGACATTATCAAACTGGCGTATAGAAAGAGCTACAAAATCAACAACACCTCATAAGACTGTTGATAATCATAATAGTGGGTTTTTGTAGGTTCTTGGTCACGCTACCAACCATATGTATGCCAGCAACCTTAAAAGGTCTCCGGACAAAACCGAACGACATAATTCGATATCAACCACACGGCATAAGACCGCTGATAATCATAATATTTGGTTTTCATACCTTACTAGTCGTGTCACCAATCATGTGTATGTCGTCAAACATAAAAGGTTGCCTGGACAAAACCAAACGACATTATCAGAGCTTGATATCGTCGCTCGGAATCAACAGCGGCAACGAAAGACACGAACGTCATCGTCGCCTGCCATCAACCCCGACAACGAAAAAGTAAGGAATCACAACAATGCAAACCCCCCAATGAAGCCTATTTAGTTTTTTGAAACATATTTGCATCTATTCACAAAAATAATCGGTCCACTTTACTCATACTTGTTACAATCAAGTAACAATCAAAAGTCCATGAACCCTAATAACATATTGGATGCCCAGAAGCAAACACACATAAATAAAAGCTGTAATTTAAACATATATCATGAGGAACCGTTTCTGAACAGAGACTGTAACGACAACAAAAAAGAATACATGGGGCACATACGGACCAGAATATACGGGTATGAACAAACGCATGATATTCAACGTGAAACAAACATAATGGCTACCAAAACATGAACCAGGTAAGAACACTATGTGGCAATTCTATCTATTGTAACAGCTGTAGTAAGCATGGTGGGTGTAAAGACGTAAAATTATGCGCGAGGATATGTCCTATGTAACCACAACAACATATGTAATTGGTAACAACACATTAATCATTTTTTTGGCTTTTGAACCACGCTTTCATCTCATACTGATGCAAGGATTTAATAACGCTTCAAACTTTTTTTAACTAATATCCAACTAATCTGAAAACCGATATACATCATCAAACAAAAAAACAAACGCAAAAAAGCAATATTTTTTTATCCCTGAAGCCTTTCATAATCAGTCTCATTATGCTTGTCATATTCGGTCCTTCATAAAGCAATAATCATTTTTCAAAACTCATTTCAGTCCGAAATTAGCACCACAATGCCAAAATCTACTAAAGCATTGATAGTCTATTGCCAATACCTTAGCGCTTACAGCAATACTTAGCACACAACTCCCATCAAGACGTAAAAAATGGATAACAGCTAATCAGAACTAATTAATCAAGACTGTTGTCCCATATATTTGTGATGATTAAGCAATAAAGAAAGAAAGGTAGATAAAAGATGGAAGGTTTCTAGAGAGAGACAGTAGTAAGAGAAAGTAGAGAGAAAATGGTTGGAGAAACTAGGTGATATTAGATTGAGAGAAAAATAAAATGACCAACACCCTTCCTAACATGCTAGGAAGGGTATATACAGTCCACCCACATGCGGGCTTCTTTATGAACTATATGGTTTGGGTCGGGCTTTCCTTTTGGGCTTTAGTTACTTATCAATGAACTTTAGCCTAAAGTTAAGCCCGTATAACACGACTAATATACTACCTATTACAACGTTCTAAAATACGATACATAATAAACATATGACCGAGCATTCTTGTTCGACTCAATATTTTGAGGCTAACAATCTCCCCCAATGAGAGGTCATAAACCTTGGTCAATTAGGAAATTTGTAGAGATTACTAATCTCGCCATAAATGAGTCTTGAACGTGTAATCGTAGTCTTGTTCCTTCATGCTGTGATCTTTGAGCCTTTGTCGTTGTCTTTCGACTTTGTCTTTAAGTTTGAGATCTTCAAATCATCCTTGACTGGTCTTTGCCATCTTGCGATCTTGTGTCTTCATCCACATGCTCATACTATTGATTGTTGAATATGTCTTTAGGCATGAGAATGTGGTTTTAAATCTTTGACTTTGCTAAGTACACCGTAACGCCACCTTATCGAGACAAAACATAGACACGGACTGAATGGCTTTGACATTCGTCCTAAATCGGTAGCGTTTTACCTACGGTCGGTGAAGACCGTTATACGATATTAAATACCGTACCTGTGATAGGTAGATTCAATTAAGAATCTCCTTGATAGGGTTTCGCGGCTGTACTAGCCGTTCTCTTTACTCGACTGTCTTAAAGCAAGACTACGAACATAAAGAGTGAATCAATTGAATAAATATCCGCTTGATTAAAGTCGTCAATTCAAATTCCTGGAACAAGTGTGATTCATAGAGAATCTTACCATTGTTGCTTTCCAGTTGACACAAGTTTGATTCATAAGAATCTCACAAGTCACCTACCGTAGCGCTGTTTGAGGTTGACACTAGAAGGATTTCCATTCGTCACTGTGAATATTAATGAATATCACTCTGAATGTTCTGACAAGACCATAAAGATATTGCGTAGAAACCTGAAACGAGTTTGAATCAATTCAGAATCAAACCACTGTTGCTTTTTAGTTTTGCACATGTTCAATTCATAAAGAATCTTACATATGACCTACCGCGGTGCTGTTTGATGTTAACACTGGAAGGATTTCCACTCATCATTGTGAATACTAAGTAGTATCACTCTGAGTGTTCTAGCAATATCACAAGGATATAGCATAAAACTCTCTTGATCTTCATTCGTGTGTCCTAACGAGATTTGATTAATCTCTTGGCTCTAGACTCGATTTGTGCACTTTTAGTGGTCGGAGGCTGGAGCAGATGCCACCTATTCAATATCAACTATCTCGAAGTGAGAAAGTCAATAGTATTCATGTTGTTCTCTGTGACAATAAAACAAACTTCTTTTGAGAGAAGCCTGAGTAGCTAGGAAAGGGTTGTGCATACATCACTGGGTCCATGATGAGTTTGTCTTCATGATGAGTTGACCCGGTTTCTGCCTAAGTTGTATGGAAGGCTTCTTTCTTTACACCCTTTATCCTTGCATTTCTTTTTCATTCTTCAACCCCTTCAATGTTTACCAAGTCATCATTACTACCACCTTGTTGTGATTGTTCCAGTGCTAGCATCAGTACTTAGTCGGCATTCAACTACGTTCACATTCTACTCCATCTATCCTAAGGACTTCTAATAATCTATTGGATTGTCCCTGGGAAGATCCCTCTGGTTCTGGTTGGATCATAGGACTTAAACCTAACCACCCTTTTGACACCAATAACGTCGTGAATTAAAGATGTTGTGGGTATTTGATCGTAACCATGAAAACCACTTTAAATTCTAACAAAGTGTTTGAAAAACATCTAACACCTTGCTAGTTTTGTCGTTTCAGAAGTGCTCCCCCTTCACATGTGCATCGATAACCGAAAGTGTTTCGCACATGTAGGTAAGAGTTAAAGTGCTTGAGTCTTATATTAGATCACATTTTAATCACATTTTCTCCCCCTATCTCTAATATATAAAATCTTTTGATATTATAGATACCAAATTTGATTAAAATATATTTTGAAAAATAGTCTTGAAAATCTCTGGGAGAAAGATGTGTTAATCTTTTGCATGAAGTTAAAATGCTCCCCCTCAAAAATTGATCAAATTGAATTGTCATTGTGAGGATATGATCCACATTTCGCTTTTTAAGGATGGGAGTTGTTGAACACACAATTTTTGAAAGATTTTGAATATCATTGAGAAATTCTTGAAAAAATTGTGTTCAACGCTTTTTGTAAAATCAATTCTTTTTGTCGAAAAGGTTTTTCTAAAGCATAAACTTGAGTTCATAGACTTTGAATGTCTTGACGAATCCACTCAAGTGTAAGAAGATTTAACTTCTTTTGATAAGGGTAAGAGTACAAAAGCGTACACTCCCCCGTGAATTTAGATCCGGGTTGGAATCTGAAAGTGATTACAAGCCATTGTGTTGAGCTCAAAACATTGAATGTTTTGTGACAAGCTCAACCCGTGATAGATTTCTCTACCCGTTGTTTGGAAATATTGTCCAAAATAGACAATTTCCTTTATTAAAAGAAGAAAAGACATGTTTTGAAAAATATTTACAACTTTCATTCGAGCTTTATGTACACACCCGTGTCGTTATTGAGCGACATTTCTAGGCACGTCCATATTATCGATATTGAAAGACATGTCAAGAAGAATATTTTTGGATTTTGAAAGATTTTTTAATTTTGTGTTTTGTTTTTATATGTTTTATATTTTTGTATTTTGCTTTTTCAAAGATATTTACAGGTTGATGTTTGATAGATAAATCAAGCAGGCACCTTTGCCAGAATCTCCAAGTCTGCTGGAGTCAAACATCTCATACCAATTTGCCTAACGAGGTACTCAAACCTATCTTTCGACAGAGCTTTCGTAAACAAGTCAGCTAATTGGTAATCCGTTCCAACAAAGTATACTTCAACGATACCTCTTTCAGCTTGTTCCTTTATGAAGTGGTATCTGACATCAATGTGATTCGTGCGGGAAGGCTGTACCGGATTGCAGGAGATGGCTATGGCCGACTTTGAGTCACAGTACATAGGTACTTTATCAAAGTGAAAGCCATAATCCGTGAGTTGTGTTCTCATCCATAGAACTTGAGCACAACACGCAGATAGAGACACATACTCTGCTTCAGCTGATGAAAGTGACGTGCAATCCTGCTTCTTGGAAGACCATCCCACAAGCTTATCTTAACTTAGAAATTGTGCACCACCAGAAGTACTTTTTCGTGTATCAAGACACTCTGCATGATCAGAATCTGAATAGGCCGTTAGAAAGAAACCGGTTTCCCTCGGATACCAGAGTCCCAAATGAATCGTATTCTTAAGGTATCGAAAGATCCGTTTAACCTCCTTGAGGTGCTTTTCAGTGGGTCGTGCTTAATATCGTACACAATAGCATGTAGCATGATGAATATCAGGTCTGCTTGCTGTCAAATACATGAGGGACCCGATCATGGAACGATATCTCGTTTGATCTATGGGTAATCCCTCCAAGTCAGCATCTAGCGATGTTGTTGATAATGGTGTCCCAACGGGGTCACATGAAGTCATACCATGCTTTTTGATTATCTCTTGACAATACTTAGCTTGGTTTATAAAGATACCACTTGGGGATTGGTGAACTTGAATTCCTAGAAAGAATTTTACTTCGCCCATCATTGACATTTCAAATTTGTTGTGCATTACTTTTTCAAACCATTTTGAAAGTTTTGAGTTTGTAGACCCGAAAATAATGTCATCAACATAAATCTGCACGAGCAAAATGTCATCCCCATATTTATAAGTGAACAGAGTTAGATCAATGGAACCTTTTGAGAAACCTTTGGATACCATAAAATTTGAGAGCTCGTCGTACCACGCCCTTGGAGCTTGCTTGAGTCCATATAGTGCCTTGTGGAGACGATACACCTTGTCAGGATAATGAGGATTGACGAATCCTTCCGGCTGCGTGACATAGACTTCTTCCTTCAAAGGACCGTTAAGAAACGCCGTCTTTACGTCCATTTGATAGACAGTGAATCCCTTATGTGCAGCATAAGCAAGAAAAATCCTGACCGCTTCCATACGAGCTACTGGTGCAAATGATTCGTCAAAATCAATTCCCTCTTTCTGGCCATACCCCTTAGCCACTAGTCTAGCTTTGTTCTTGATGATCGTGTTTTCTTCATCCATCTTGTTTTTCCAGATCCAACAAAGATTTAAAGGAATCATATCGTATGGTCTGTCAACAAGTTCCCAGACTTTAAGTCTTTCAAATTGTTGAAGTTCATCCGTCATCGATTCAATCCAAGCATGATCAGCCATGGCTTCTTTGATGTTTTTCGGTTCAGCAGTACTCACGGCGAGTGCGAACATACAAACATCACCATCGGTGGCTAGTTGTCGTCTTGTACGAACAGGCTGTGAAGGGTTTCCAATTACGTGAACCAAATGATGATCTCGGGTCCAATGATGTGTGGAAGGATGTCGTTGATAAAACGTATGCATATTTGACGGATCAACATGGCGAGTAGAGGACTCTCCAGTTTCGTGTACCGGTGTACCGAATGGGTTGTGAAAATCGTCATCGTCAGATAATGCACCGTCTGCTTGATTTGTGTTCTCTGGAGCAATGACAGTAGTTGTGGATGTTGTAGGATCGATTGTTGAAGTGATATTCTGAGGAGGTAAATCTGCAGCAACCCGTGTTGAAGTAGATGAAGTTGTATCCTTTTGTTGACGATGATCGGTATCATCATTCTTATCATGAGTGACAGCGGAAGACTTCGATACAACTTGTTTCTCCCCCGTGAAATATTCATCATACATTGTTCCATATAACAATTCCAACTCTTCAATTGTCGTGTCGACTGTCATATCAGCTCTAGGAACATTTTCTGGAACCAGCGTTGAACTTGACGGTTCATTGTTGTGGTCTTGAGTTCCGAGTTCCGTGCGGTTGTGAACGGAAGTCGTTTGTCATTGTGGATCGGGACTTAAACTGTTTTGTTTAAGTGCCATTTCTTGTAATTCATCAAATCTGATATGAATAGTCTCGACTATCAATTTTGTTCTTGTTGTATACTCTGTATCCCTTAGACTGAGTTGCATATCCCACTAAAATGCATGCATCACCTTTCTCTTTCATCTTGTCCAGATTTTCACCATCTCGAATAATGTAACACGTACATCCAAAAACATGAAGGTGTTTGAGTGAAGGTTTGCGATCATTAATTATGTGATATGGTGTCTTTTCGTGTCTTGGGATAATTAAGGAGCGGTTTTGTGTGTAGCATGCGGTTGACACGGCTTCGGCCCAAAAGTATAGTGGAAGTTTTGAAGCGGATAATAATGTTCGAGCAGCCTCAACTAAAGTACGGTTTCGTCTTTCAACAACGCCGTTTTGTTCGGGTGTTCGAGCAATAGATGTTTCATGTTCAATTCCTTCAGCTTCAAAATAGTTTCTCAGTTTTGAATTCGAAAATTCTGTACCTCTGTCAGTACGAACCACTTTAACTTGAGCTTGAAGACCACGTTGTATCACTTTAGGGAAGCTGATGAGAACATCGGGTGTTTCATCCTTGGACCTCAAGAAGTGAGTCCATGTGTACCTTGAGTAGTCATCGACAATAACCATAACGTATTTCTTCCCATTGATACTATGAACACGCATGGGACCACACAAATCTATATGAAGAAGATCTAACCGTCCTTTAGAGCTTGGTGTAGTCTTTGTCTTGAAACTACTCCGTTTAGCTTTACAAAGCTCACAAGAAGAACAAAGATGATCTTTGATGAATTTCAAGTTAGGAAGGCCTCGTACAATATCTTTCTTGGAAAGCAAGTTGATGGTATCAAAATTAAGATGAGATAAATGTTGATCCCATAACCAAGCTTGAGTCGTTGAAGCTTTAGCCATGAAACAGATTAGAGTTGAAGATGTGGAGTCTTGTAGTGAAATAGTATAGAGATCAATACCCCGTGTTCCGGTAAGTAAGTCATTCCCATCATAATCACGAACAAAACATGTCTTCTTTCTAAAAGCAACCTCAAAATCCGCATCACAGAATTGACCAACAGAGAAAAGATTATGATTAAGCCCTTCGACGTAGTAAACCCTTTTGATAGTGATATTCCCCTGAACCAAGTCTCCATATCCTAGGATCGGTGCAAATTGATCATTTCTGAATCGGACCATACCCAGGAACTTCTCCATGAAGTTAATTAGAAGCTTGAGATTCCCCGTCATGTGCTTCGTGCATCCGGAGTCCAGTATGAATAGAATTATTTCGATCACCTGCAGAAGAATTAGAACACGATGTAGCATTTGCTAAATTGGATTCCATGTTAGTTGTGATTTTCGATTCATTAGTTTCCCTAGTTTCATCACTTAGAGTCACATTAACGCACGTAGTCACATTTTCTGTCCTAACGTTAGGCATCCATTTATATCCTGGAGGACATTGATTAGCAAACCACCATTTCCAAAGCTTGCTAGCAGACTCGTATAATTCCCTAATTCTGCTTCTAGGGTTCTTAGTGGTGGAGTCTGATGCAATACTTTTCTTAGGGGGGGTTGCACCAGAATGGTTCACTTTGCGTTTGGGTTTTCTAGCACTAATAGGCATCACAGTTCGCTTCTTAGTTCTAGTTTCTACGCCTTTGACATTATTTGAAACACACATAGCATGATTAACATTCATATCGTCATTACACGCGATTACAGACGTTTTATTCTTAGAAACATTGAAAATCCTAGGGTGGTCTTCTACTGTCTTCATCTTCCCTTGACTTTTGTTTTGCCAAACGTTTTCATTCATGCGAGTGCTCTTAAGCTGGGGCCGGCTGACACTATCAGTGGGGACTACTCCTTAGTAAAAGACACACGTCTATTAGTGTTTCTTAAAGTCTGAGGTGATTGACTTTCTTTGTTGTGTGTAGCTATAGTGGACAATCTATACATCCCTGGTTTAACCACATTGGTGTTCATAATGCTTTGTGATCGAATATTTGATAGGTGTGTAAACACACATCCTTTTTACCACTTAATTACAATAATAACCGAGCCAAAACGTGTATTTTATGTCTTTTATGTCGGAATTATGCGTGGTTTGTGTTTTTGTTGTGATTTGGGACGAAAATGTGAAAAGTGGAGAAAACACGGGCATTTACGGGCTTTTATCAAAGAAAAAGACGAAAGACGAAGTCGAGAAGTCATGAAACAGAAGTCCAAGACCAATTCTGAAGATTTATCAAAGAAAAAGTCAAAAGACGGAAGTTTACTTAAAGCCGAAGAACTCAAGTCTTATTTATTGAAGAATTAAAAGACGAGTCCAAAGAAATCCCGAGCCAAAAGTCATTAAAGTCCAAGATTTAAGAAGATTAAAAGGCTTAAGGACTGATGGTGCAATTAACAAAAGATTAAGAAGAGAAGGACCTAAGCTTGCAATTAAGAAGAAATGAAGGAGGGGAGGAAGCTTCCTAAGCACTCCTAATCCTCCCCTACATATAGATTAGACTAGATTAGCATTTTTCTTTGTTGGCTAATAGTGACAATTAGTTCTTCCATTTTACTTTCCTTGTCATTTAATTACATGTCATTTACCTTAATTGTCTTGCACCTTAATTACATTTAATTTCAAGTAAGTTTCTCTTTTAATTCTTGTCAATCTTTACTTTTTCTTGTTAATCTCCTATCTACCTTTCTTTATTTGATCTTAATCTTCATGCTTTATTGTTTATGTTCAAGTTCTTGATTTTTGTTGATTTATTTAAGTGGGTTTTGATAATTTTGGTTATATTTGTTAGTTTGATTGTTTTGGATTGTTTGATTATTATTAGTAGATGTTTTGTGATTAGTTTGATTTAATCTTGTGGTTGATTTAGATTGGATTTGTTTAGATTCGTGTGTACCTGTGTTTCCTTGTTCTTCGGTTTGTTGTTGTTACTGATCTTTACCCAGGTAAAGTTCCGAATCAAGGCTTGTTCATTCGGAACTTTTTCCGAACCAGTAGAAGTTCTGAACCAAGAAAGTTCCGAACCAGGGAGTTTAATTCGAAAGATTTCATTATTCCTGATCACACTTTCATTCGGAACATTCTAAGTTCCGAATCAAGCTAGTTCATTCGGAAGTATTTCGAACCAGTGGAAGAGGTGTTTTATTCGGAACATTCAAAAGTTTCGAATCAGAAAGTTCCGAACCAAGGGTTCCGAATCCAGGATTTGGTTTAGGAAGTTCCGAACCAATTGAAGTTCCGAACCAGTGAGTTCCGAACCAAGGTTTTCGTTCAAGAAGTTCCGAATCAGCAAAAGTTCCGAACGAAGGATTTATTCCGGATAAGTGACATATTTCGAATAGAGAATTTGTTCCGGATCAAGGATTTTGGTAATATTCCGAGCGAAGAAGAATCTTTCCGAACGAAGGTGACTTACCGGATGAGTGATTGTTCCGAACGAAGGATTATTCCGAATGAGCTGTTTTTAGGTTCTTTTTAGTTTTGGTCTTTGATTTTTAATTTCAAGCTTTATTTTTCCCGCCTTTTTCCTTAGTCGCACTTTAATTTTATTTGCCTTATATTTATTTTAGTCTTGCCTTAGTTTTAAGTTTTAGTTGCGTTTTAAGTTTGCCTTAGTTAGATTTAAGTTTGCGTTATTTACTTTTAATTGCCCTTTTAATTTTTCGTCACGCTTTTAAATACTCGTCTTTTACTTTAAATTAGAGTTAGATTTGCTTTAAATTCATTTACTTTTAAGTCTTTGCACTTTTAATTTTTAAAACAACCAAAAATATTTTTTTCCACCAGAAACAACTGAGTCGTACTTTGAACCGGAAATCAATTCGTGAAGATACCGAGAACTTGAACTTAATTTTCCTAACTAAAACTCAGTTATCAAATGGCGCCGCTGCCGGCTCTTTTCGTAAAGATTAACGGTTTTCTGTGAAAGACGCGTTGCTTTTTGGGATCCGTTCACTTGTGAGCGTTATTTTCTTGCACAAAAAATTTCAAAAAAAACCATAAAAATTAAAAATTGATAAAAATCCATAAAAATTAAAAATTTCAAAAATCCAAAAAGATTTTATTTTTATTGTGTATATATATTCTCTTTGTGTTTGGTATTGTTTTCTTTTGCCTTTGTAGGTGTATGCGTACTAGATCTTCTAATTATCAAGAGCCCGAGACTCGAGAAGATTTAAGTATGTCAGGTGTTAACAACAATAATAATCCACCGCACCTCAACAATAACAACAATGTTCTTCCACAGCCCGATCTTCGGACAATGGAGGAGATTTGTCAACCTACCATGTTTGGACGAGGAGGACCGATTGCGCCGATGCAAATCACGGCTTCTGAGTTTTCGTTAAAGCACCACATGATTCAGCAAGTGCAAACAAATCCTTTTCGAGGAATGCCTGATGATGATGCCAACAAACACCTCGACAAGTTCATTACAATCACCCAAAGCATGAAGTTGCCCGGTGCCACAATGGATGTTCTACGCCTTCAACTCTTCCCACATACTTTATCACATCATGCCGAGAAATGATTTGATCATCTCCCGAAGAATTCTATTCATACTTGGGATGACATGACTCAACGCTTTTTGTCGCGCTACTTTCCACAATCCATGGTCACGAGCCTTCGCAATCAAATCAGCGGTTTCATGCAAGACCCCGATGAATCTCCTTTTGATGCTTGGGAAAGATATAATGTTTTGATTGATCGTTGTCCAAACCACAACATGCTTTCGGTCACATTGATTGATACTTTCTACAACGGTTTGACTTTTTGAGATCGTGATACGTTTAATGCAGCCGCCGGTGGCACATTTATGAAAAGGAGACCCGAGGAGTGTAGACATCTTATTGAGAACATGACTACTCATCATAAAAACTGGGATTCCTCCGCTTCTTTAAGGAACAACCCGAGAGTCAATGTTTCCTCCACTTCAGCAAGCCCTGACATGACCGAATTCACCCGCATGATGACTGAAATGAACAAAAGTATCTTGCTTCTCGCTTCAAACCAACAACAACAACAAGTTAAAGCGGTTGCACCTTCTTGTGAAACATGTGGCGGTCCACACTCATACACTGATTGTCCTTCTACTCAAGGAAATCCGGAAAATGTGTATGCAGCTTATGGTAATTATTCACCGGAAAATTCCCAAGCTCGACCTCAAGGGGATAGATATTTGTTGAGTTACCGGTCCAACAACTACCTTTCACCCGGTTTTTCTCCTCAAAACCAAAACCCCGCCAACAACTACAATAGAAGCAACCAAATCCCACCAAGAGCTTCTAATCCTTATAACCCATCCTCTCAACAAGCACCACCCATAAATCCCGATGTTGAAGCCATCATGAGAACCCAAGGTGAGCAAATCAAGAATCTTCAGAGCCAAATTATCAATCTTAAATGGGATATCACCAAGCAAGGAAATGACATTAGATCCGAGCTTCGAGATAATATTCAATCCTCCTTCAGCAATCAAACGAATGATATTAAGAATATGTTGGCTAGTTTCTTGCCCACAGCTCAACCTTCTACTTCAAGTTCTCTACCTTCAAACACCGTCACCAATCCGCGAGCGAATGTGAGTGCTATTACTACCCGTAGTGGAGTTACCATCGTAGGACCACCTATCCCGCCCCCATCATCTACACCTCCTCCACCACCATTTATCCCTACTCCTCCTACACCTAGTATTAGTGCACCATTACCGTCTCCGCCTCGTCATGACGATGTTCCCAAGAAGAACCCTTCAACATCTCAACCTTTACCTGCTATGCCTTCACCTTCACCACCCAAACCCAATATCCCTTATCCTTCACGGTTAGGCAAGACCAAAATGCTAACCAAGGATGACTCTCAAGTGTCGATCTATGTGAAGATGCTCTCTCAAATGAACATCAACATTAGCCTTGTTGAAGCACTTGTCCACATGCCGAAATTTGTCAAAGCATTCAAGGAATTGCTTAACAAGAAGGAGAAGTTGATTGAGCTCGCCAACACACGCTTAAATGAAAATGTTTCTGCAGTTATTCTTAAAGAACTTCCGGAAAAGCTTGGAGATCCCGGTCGTTTTGTGTTGCCTTGCCTTTTTAACAAAACTGAAGAATTTACTGCCCTTGCTGATCTCGGGGCTAGTATTAATCTTATGCCTTTGAGTGTTTGGAAAACACTATCATTACCCGACCTTACTCCAACAAAGATGACTCTTGAACTTGAAAATCGCACTCTCGCTTACCCCGTTGGTATATCCGAAGACGTCTTCATTAAAGTTGGCACATTTACTTTCCCGGTCGACTTTGTCGTTGTTGATTATGAAATGGACCCTCGTATTCCTTTAATACTTGGTCGGCCATTCTTGAGAACCGGACGAGCTCTAGTTGATGTTGCCGAAGGTGAGTTAATCTTAAGAGTCGGGGATGATGCCCAAGTTTTTAAAATGGGGAAGCTTACAAGCAAATCCTATGGACGAGAATCTGCGAATATGATTAATGTGCTTGATGATTTTGTCATCTACAACAATCCTCTATTCGAGTCTTGCATTGATAATCCACTTTTTGAAGATGATGTGGATCATTCTCTATCCAATTTGGAACCTTCACCCATTTATGATTCTCCACCGATCTTTGATGCTTATGATGATGATTCTAGCTCAGATTCAGATGATTTTGATGATTGTACTTCCGAGTATCCCGACCTGCCTACATATGATGATTTTGATGAGGTCGATACTCTTTCGAGTGATTCTTCACATGATGAAGATCCTCCGCCATCACTTAATCCTACTTTGGATGATTACTCATTTGAGGACGACTTCTCTACCTTTCTCAATACTTACTTCCCTCATGAGAGTGATGCTCCTCCTTTGGACTTTGAAGATTATCGTCTTGATCCTCCTTTAGATTTGAAGAAAATTCTTTCAAAGGAGAAGAAACCGGCCGACACCAACATCCGTAGCACATATGATTTAACACCTCTTTGTCCACCTTCTGATGACGAGGTTGCGCATCTTCTTCGCGAATCTTCTTCACACTCTGCTGAGCCTGAGTGCTATTTTCCCTTAAAGGAAAAGGTGTTCGACCCCGGTATCGATATTCTTCAGCCATCTCAGTATCCACCTGATGAAATAAAAGGAAAAATATTTGGAACTATTGAAGACATGCTTGCACCACCTCACCCTTGCTTCCACCGTGCTCCATCGCTGCTTAAGGGAACCTTGCCTACTCTTCTTTGGCTTGCCTTGTTCGCCTTAAGCTTGTGCTATTTGATGGACGAAAACTATGTCTTAGATCCTGGTGGATATGTTTCATGCTTCTTCCTATGATTATCAAGGTCGAGTCAGGCTCACGACTCGGTTAACAAAAATCAAGCGCTTCTTGGGAGGCAACCCATGTATCTATCTTTTCGCTTTCTTTATCCTAAGTGTAGGGGAGACCCATTGGTGTTTGCTATTTCCTCTCCTCTCTTAATCAGGGATTCGCGCGCTCAATGATCCACTCTTGATGATTTTTGACGACCCGTGATTCCGTGTTCCCTTCTTTCCGGTTCTATCCTAAACTCTTTTCGATTCACTATTTTATATTTCTCAATATTAAAATAGGAATCTCTTTAGTTGTCTTTTCCTTAGCGAGATTTAAACAACGTGCACAATGTCATAAGTGTAGGGGAGTTTACTCCCACATGCTTAAACATTGAGGACAATGTTTATATTAAGTGTAGGGGGACTTATATCGAAGTTAAGTGGTCTTTTCCTTGTATTTGTTCTCATTTTAACCGAAAAATCAATTTTTCGACACTTTTCAAAATTTTTGATCTATTTTGGCCTATTAGTTTTTCCCTTTGTATAGTTATTTTCTTTCTTTGCTATAATAAATGTTTAATAAAGTGGTTTTAATTTTCAAACGTTGTGAATCTTTTGACTCAACCCGAGTTTACTTATCTAAGTTTACTCTAGCTAGTATCCTTAACATGTTTAAGTCAAGTTTTGCTAGGCTTTTATATAGGGAGCTATAAAACGCGAAAGTCTTAACTCTCACGGGTTAAGAACAAGAACTTTTCGTAAGTTCCTATAATTGATCCTAGAGAGTCGTTTATCAAGAGAACTTTAAAATGCGATTTCTAAACTTGAAAAAGTCTAAGAGTTTGCAAGATCATATAGGCGACTCAAAAACGCAAAACTTTGATTTAATAGGCTAAGTATCCACGAGTCTCATTCCTTGAGATTTTAAACTATGGAGAACGAGAGATAATAGAGCCAATTATAAGTTTGGTATTCTTTCGTGAATTTATGTGAGTTAATTATAAGCCTATTCTCCCATCGCTTGTTAATAAAATTATCTGCAATAAATAAGGTTGTACGATTTGAAAAGTTACTTAGCTTCTAGCCCAAGATCGTTTAAAAGTTGCTCGGTATGGATTAGACTTCATAGCCAAGGCATAAATTATTGAAGCGGGATGCGAAGATTGGCGAGTCCAAAAAGGTCCTAACAAGACATGAGGGCTACATTTTGTTGCTAAAGATCCAAAAGTGATGTGAAGAATCATTTATCAAAGATCAATATGAAGGATCGAGACACACGACGAAAAGCAAAAACTCCCCAAAAGTCATGGAGAAGTCTATCCGAAAAGGCCCTAACAAGGTATGAGGATAAATGAAGCCAAGTCCAAAAAGGAGGCGGATCGTTGTATATCAAAGTACAAAATAAAGATTGGAGAAAAATGAAGAAGTCGTGGTCCAAATATGAAGAATCTCTCAAAACTTCAAGTGAAGAAATTCCTATATAAAGAGAAGACCATTATTTCATGAACGTCTCTCAAGGTTTGAAGTATAAAGTCGCTGCCAAATATCGGTCCGAGAAAGGTTTCAAATCGCGAAGCGAGTTATGCCAAGATATGAACTTTATGAGGTCCCGAGAAGCAGTTTTAAAAGATTTTGTCCTTTAGCTAACTATTGATTAAATCGTTCACTTTATTTTCGGACTAAATAACTATCGAAATAAGTCAACAATGCATCCTCGTGATCATTCAAGACAACAATAAAATATAAGAGATACACCTAGGAATAAGGGAGTCTAAGTGAGTAATTGGCCCACATGAGTTAGTGTTAGTTTGCTAACTTATAATAACAATGATCTCGTTTTTAAGCTTGGTTTGGAGAAAGTGAAAACTTGAGAATGATGATTATTCATGACATTTCCAAAACCCAAGGTATGCTTTTGATTTCTTTACTTTGAATGTTTGTAGTTTTCTATCTCTTTAATAAAGGCTAATGTGGATTGATTTTGATGAAAAATGTAATCTTGCTTTGTAACTAATGCATTGCACGAGGACATTTTAATGGTCAAGTGTAGGGGATTTGATAGGTGTGTAAACACCCATCCTTTTTACCACTTAATTACAATAATAACCGAGCCAAAACGTGTATTTTATGTCTTTTATGTCAGAATTATGCGTGGTTTGTGTTTTTGTTGTGATTTAGGACGAAAAGGTGAAAAGTGGAGAAAACACGGGCATTTACGGGCTTTTATCAAAGAAAAAGACGAAAGACGAAGTCGAGAAGTCAAGAGTGCAAAAAGAACGGAAGTCCAAGACCAATTCTGAAGATTTATCGAAGAAAAAGTCAAAAGACGGAAGTTTACTTATGGCCGAATAACTCAAGTCTTATTTATTGAAGAATTAAAAGACGAGTCCAAAGAAATCCCGAGCCAAAAGTCATTAAAGTCCAAGATTTAAGAAGATTAAAAGGCTTAAGGACTAATGGTGCAATTAACAAAAGATTAAGAAGAGAAGGACCTAAGCTTGCAATTAAGAAGAAATGAAGGAGGGGAGAAAGCTTCCTAAGCACTCCTCCTAATCCTCCCCTATATATATATTAGACTAGATTAGCATTTTTCTTTGTTGGCTAATAGTGACAATTAGTTCTTCCATTTTACTTTCCTTATCATTTAATTACATGTCATTTACCTTAATTGTCTTGCATCTTAATTACATTTAATTTCAAGTAAGTTTCTCTTTTAATTCTTGTCAATCTTTACTTTTTCTTGTTAATCTCATATCTATCTTTCTTTATTTGATCTTAATCTTCATGCTTTATTGTTTATGTTCAAGTTCTTGATTTTTGTTGATTTATTTAAGTGGGTTTTGATAATTTTTGTTATATTTGTTAGTTTGATTGTTTTGGATTGTTTGATTATCATTAGTAGATGTTTTGTGATTAGTTTGATTTAATCTTGTGGTTGATTTAGATTGGATTAGTTTAGATTCGTGTGTACCTGTGTTTCCTTGTTCTTCGGTTTGTTGTTGTTACTGATCTTTTCCCAGGTAAAGTTCCGAATCAAGGCTTGTTCATTCGGAACTTTTTCCGAACCAGTAGAAGTTCCGAACCAAGAAAGTTCCGAACCAGGGAGTTTAATTCGGAAGATTTCATTATTCCTGATCACACTTTCATTCGGAACATTCTAAGTTCCGAATCAAGCTAGTTCATTCGGAAGTATTTCGAACCAGTGGAAGAGGTGTTTTATTCGGAACATTCAAAAGTTCCGAATCAACAAGTTCCGAACCAAGGGTTCCGAATAAAGGATTTGGTTTAGGAAGTTCCGAACCAATTGAAGTTCCGAACCAGTGAGTTCCGAACCAAGGGTTTCGTTCAAGAAGTTCCGAATCAGCAAAAGTTCCGAACGAAGGATTTATTCCGGATAAGTGACATATTCCGAATAGAGAATTTGTTCCGGATCAAGGATTTTGGTAATATTCCGAGCGAAGAAGAATCATTCCGAACGAAGGTGACATTCCGGATGAGTGATTGTTCCGAACGAAGGATTATTCCGAATGAGCTGTTTTCAGGTTCTTTTTAGTTTTTGTCTTTGATTTTTAATTTCAAGCTTTATTTTTCCCGCCTTTTTCCTTAGTCGCACTTTAAGTTTATTTGCCTTAGATTTATTTTAGTCTTGCCTTAGTTTTAAGTTTTAGTTGCGTTTTAAGTTTGCCTTAGTTAGATTTAAGTTTGCGTTATTTACTTTTAATTGCCCTTTTAATTTTTCGTCACGCTTTTAAATACTCGTCTTTTACTTTAAATTAGAGTTAGATTTTCTTTAAAGTCATTTACTTTTAAGTCTTTGCACTTTTAATTTTTAAAACAACCAAAAATATTATTTTCCACCAGAAACAACTGAGTCGTACTTTGAACCGGAAATCAATTCGTGAAGATACCGAGAACTTGAACTTAATTTTCCTAACTAAAACTCAGTTATCACCTATCCTTCCCATCCGTCTTGGGGGCAAACGCAGGTTTTGCAAATGCAGAATTAGAGAAAATAGATGGTTTTCCCAAGACAGAGGGTCTAGTCACTTTTTACGCATTGGGTTGTCTTACAACAGGTTTCTTAACACTAGGTTCCACAATTTTCCCACCCATCTTAGCAACGAATTTCTGCAACTCTGCTATCGCTCTGTCCCTGTCTTGTAACTGAGCTTTCAACCCTTTAATTTCCAAATTCTGTTCATTCATTTCTCGAAACGTTTGGGAAAGTTTTTCTTGCAATTTATTATCATGTGGAAAACTACCAACGTCTTTTTGCAAAGCAAGTTCAAGAGAATGACAATGTTTTTGAAGGAAATCAGTTTTGTGTTGAAGTAACTCAAAAGCCTTTTTATCAACATTTTCTTTATGTTTCGAAAGCTCAAGTTCAAGATGCTCACATTCTTTGATTTTATCAAGATATTTGCATGCAACATCAGAATATTCATCGATATCAACACAAGATTGAAGAGTAACACACAAAATATCTTTGGAGAGACATTCTTCTAAGAGTAGATCATATTCGTTTGAAAAATCTGATTTGTCATTTTGGAGTTCATCAATTTCTTTTTCAAGAGACTCAACATATTTCAAATCATCAAACATTTCAGACCGAATCAAATTTTCGAACTCAAGAACATGTTCTTTTATTATCTTCGTATTTGGTATTAAAAGTTCTTTCACAAGCACAGTTATGTCGTGAGGAATCTCGATTTTCCACTTATCCTTTTGACGTTTTTCCCAATCGCTTTCAACAATTGATTGAACATTATCAACGTGGTGTTTAAGAAAACCAAGTGTTTTTCTACTTTTACTTTTAGAAGCATCTAGAGGCAAATAGTTAATATATTTAAAAACATTAGTTTTCCTCTTAGCGGCAAAAGCCTTTTTCCATTGAATTCTTCTTTGTTTGTATTCTAAAAAGAATTCCTCACGAGACTTCTGTTTTTGTGGAGTGAAAAGACCATAAAGACTGTTTAGATAAGCATAGTTATATGGTTTCACAAAGTCTTTATTGACCGGTGATCTACTCTCCTCATCCCAAAGGGACGTCTCTTCACTATCGAGGTTAGATAGAGGGCAATCATGATCGGTCCATTCAGACTCATCAATATATAAATGGGGGTTCGCAGCTTGAGCTTGTTCGAGGTACTTGGGGGTGGCAAAGCTAGGTTGACCCTTGAAAAACGACCGAGGTGCTATCATTCTTACGGTTTGAATAGAGTCATGTGTATTATAAACAACTTTTTTTAAAAAATCGACTTGTTCTTCGAGATCCTTTACTTTTTCAGTATCTTTGCTTTGTCTATTTTTGAAATCTTGTTTTATTGTTATAACCTCTTGTTTCTTTTCGTCAAGAATTTTAGCAGAATCGGTGGTGTTCATAGAAAGCCTCTGTTCAAGTTCATTAACTTTTGTTGTGGCAAGGTACGTTTTTTGACGTTCATCACTTAATAAAACATTAAATTGACGTTTTTCTTTAGTTAACAAAGCAAGAGCTTCATTGTATTTATTTTCAAAATCGTCATTTTTAACGTTGATGACACGACTTTTGTACCCCTCAAGCTCGTTGGTCTTTTGAAGAAGCTCAGCCCTATAACTATCAATAGTCTCACTAGATTTTATAAGAGCGGCTTTGCATTCTTCAAAGTTTTGAGTGAGCGCTGCGTTTGAATTCTTTAATTGCTTTTGACTCTTTCTATTTTCATTGACATATTTTTGTAAACTAGCAATTAAATTAGCAAGCGCGACACGCTCCTCGTCATCATACTCATTTGCATGTTGATCATCCTCAAACTCATTATTGCACATGTCTGATGAATCGGGTGTGGTATTGCTATCAACCGTTTCCATCATACACGTGTCAGTAATTGTTGTTGGAAGATCACTATGCTCATGTGTATCACCAAACACATTATATTCATCATCATGTTGTACCTTATCAATTGGCTCGGTATCAAAGATAGGACCATTGTCATCTTCAGTGACGTTAAGGACCTCATGAATCTTTGCCATGTACGAGTAATGTGCCTCGAGTTCTTGGTCGGAGAGTTCATCATCTGTGTCGTCAAACATTTCTCCTTCCTCAGCTGATAACTTGATTCCAGCTTCCATTTTCTTGCACAGCAGCATCTTTTCCTTATGATAACCATAATCTTTAACCCTCTTTGGCTACCTGCATTCCCTAGCCAAATGCCCAAAACCTCTGTAGTTAAAACACTGAATCCCAGTTTGTTGCACAACTTGAGTACCAACAGTTTCCCTATTTCCAACAACAGTAGCCACCCTCTGATTTTCATACTTAGGTTGTCGATCATACTTTGGAGGACTCTCAGCACGTCTTCGTGTGTCATACCTTGGAGGACTCTATGCATGGGTGTTCCTCGGGTTTGAAGATGTTCGAAGGTTGTTGTTGGTGGGTTTGTAGATTTTCTTATATTGCTTCATAATGAAAGCCATTTGTTGCTTGAATTCCCTATCCTTTTGAGCTACTTCTTCATCACTGTCTTCTTCGGATGATTGCTCAGGTGTGGGTGATGGTGCTCTTGCAACTTCTTTGCCTCGGGATCGTGTTGGAGCATGTGACTTGGAGACAATGGATGATCGTGGTGATGATGATTGAGTAGAGTAGTTCTTTTAAGTACGAGAGTGATAATCTGGGTAATGTTGAGTGGTAGACACCAAAGCAAGTGGATTGGAAGTCTTTGCAACTCGTTCAGCTCGAAGTTCATTTACCTCATTTTGAAATTGTTTCAAAATGTCAAAGAGCTTGTGATATGAAACTTCGTCTAAATTTTGTTGTTGTTTCACCAAGGTGACAAACCGTGTCCATTCTGGTTGAAGTTGCTGTAGAAATTGGACATTGACTTGCATGGTGGAAACTTGCAAGTTGTTTCGGGTCATATCATTCATCATCTTGTAGAATCGGGAGTAATAAGAATCAATTGATTCCCCATCCTTTGATGTAAACTTGTCAAAGTTCCAAAACATCTTAGTTTTCACATCTTGTTTGTTAAGTGATTCACCTTGTTGCAATCTTTCAATAGCCGTCCACATTTCTTGAGCAGTAGGGCAAGCATCAACCGTAGAGTAAATATCATCTCCAATGCCACTGAGAATTAAGTAGATTGCTTCCTTCTCTGCATCAAACCACGCACGGTTCTCTGGGGTGAGGTCGGTCCTCTTTTCATCACGTTCATATGTGGATTGTGCGTCACTTGTGTCTGTGGCTGGTACTGCGGGAACTTGAATCCTTGAGAGTTTATAGGGTCCTTCCAAAATACATTGCCTTAAAGCATCACCGTTAGGTTTTGTGTCAAGATAACGTAGAAAACGGGATTGCCATTGATCATATCGACCCGACACAAGCATTGGTGGTCTCTCTTTGTTACCCGCCACCATTATGTTGTTGTTCGTCACACGATATTCTGTAGTAGAATCCATCTCAATATTCTCTGAAATTGATGAATTGAGTGTGGATCTTAAGTAGTTGTGTTGTGATTGTGTTGTTGTTGAAATTCCGAAAATTGCGATTTTTTCTCAGTCTGACAATAAATTCCCCAGTCCGACAAAACGGTAGACCAAAAAATTTTGTAATTGCCAAATTTTGAAATCGAGCTAGAAATGTCCTAAAACTAGTATGGAAAAAATTTGAATTTACTTGACAAAAAATTTCAACTTCTTTTTTTTAATCTTCGTGTAAACGATATTCCGAACTAGTCTAGATAGTTGCTAAGTCTAAAAAATACTCGAACAAAATTTAGATGTCCATCTCAATGTCACCCATCGCACTCTTAGATCGCATTCTGATCGCACTCTGATCGTACTCCTAGATCGTAGTCTGATCGTACTCACCTATCGTACCCTGATCGAAGCCTGATCGCAGTCTTGGATCGTAACAAGTGATCGTACTCTTGGATCGTACTCACTTGATCGTATTGGTGATCGTATCCTGTGATCGTACTTAGCAGTCGTACTCCTTGATCGAAGCCTGGATCGTAGTGAGCTATCGTAGTCACAGATCGTAACGTGGATCGTACTTGTGATCGCAGTTAGATCGTAGTATTAGATCGTGACTATGTGTTAATGCAAGTGATGCCTAAAAACATTATTAGTATTAACTAATCTTTCTTAGTTTTGATCACAACAAACCATACAACACATTTAGTGTAAAACACAAAATGAATTATTTAACTAACACTATCATCAAGGTAATAATCATATCACTAACCTTTCTTAATCATACTTAGTGATCATCAAAATGATTATCCTTAAAACTCACTTTTGTTAATATGACAAAAGACTTTTTAATAAACTTTATTTTTTAGAAAATGTTTTATTAAAATGGAAAATGAAAATTTGAAAATAGCATATTCCATATGCTGTAAGAATATCCTTTGAAGGTTTCAAATACCTCAGATATTCCCACCCCACTAAAAGACAAAAAACAGAGCGTAGTATAGTGGTGGTACCTTAAGTACCTACGCGGTTCCTTAGCGATATGGAACCGCAGGGTGAGATAAGGTACCGCGCACAGCTAGCCGTTATAGATCCGTTATACTTTGTCTCCTTTAAATAGTGGGTCAAATCTCATTTTCCAGTAAGCCTCTTAGACGTTTTTCTCAGCCCTCTTTCTATTTTCTATAGCATAATCATTAGTAAATGATCACTTAAATTGTTAAGGATGTTTACATATGATTATCCTTTTGATCCCCTCTTTTACCTTGTCCAATGAGAAGATCACTCACTCACTAGTGTTGTGATAAAGATGAATCTATGAGCTAGTTATATTCATCATGATACCCTTTGTGTTTTAGATCAATCCAATGTATTTATGAATACTTGGACTAGTTGTGTTCATCCAAGTTATTTTTGGATACTTGGATTTGTTGTGTACATCCATTGCATATGTGTTTGCTTGGATTTGTGTTGTGTAAATCCAAGATACATGTGTGTACTTGGATAAGTCTAGTTGAGTTGTAATAGATTTGATTAGGAGTTCTCACTAAACTATAAAGTGATGTGGTTGTGTCTTGTGAGTTCTCACTAAACTATAAAGTGACTAGTAGTTGTGTTGTGTGAAGTTCTCACTTAGCTTCAAAGTGAAGAGTCGTGAAGATTGGTTCTAGCTTTCGATTAGAACTCGACATCTAGCCTTGTGTCGTTAAATTGTGAAGTAGGCAACGTTGTGTAGATTGGTCCTAGCTAAAGATTAGGTCTCGAAATTTAGCTTAGTGTCAGAAAATAATGTAAGCAACGATGTAAGGTTTTCTCCGCCGAGAAGGAAGCTTGTGGATATAGTGGAAATCTCGAGTAGGTGTACTCGAGGAGTGGAGTAGAAACGAGGATAGAGCCTCGTTGTCGAACCACTATAAATCTTGGTGTCTTCCCACTAGGTTGTCTCCTTCCTTACTCTTTACTTATTTCATTATCATTACACTTACCTATTATCTTTGCTAGTGCATTTGAATTGAACCTAATCATTATGCAACTTAGCCTCAAGTAAAAGATAGTTTTGATACAAACCAAATTGAAAGTAATTTTAATTTGGTCACCAATCGAAGAGAAACTATTCAACCCCCCCTTCTAGTTTCTACAATTGGTATCAGAGCGATGGTCACTCAAGATCTTTAAAGTATATTGTACTTTGAAACTTGGATCGATCCATTGTCTCCTCAAATTAGAAGGTCTAGTTGTACTAAAGTTTCTCTTTGGTCAAAATTATTTTTTCCTTTGAAAATAGGTCTTTTAATTGATAATATTGCATCCCACTTAAGATTAGTAGCCTTTATGCATTTTAGATATACTCTTGAAATGTATCTACTAGTTTGCATCTTGCTTTGTGTAGGTACTCATGAAGATCTATCACTTAATTGGTTGTGGATTGAGTTACTTGAACTTGTAGAAGACTCATCTTCATTGATCTTTAACATCTTTGAATGATGATACCAAGATGATTGGGAATGATACTAGTCCTTGAAGACTTAGTACTCATCATAGTCATTGATTGGGCATAGCACTTATTCCTTTATGGATTTCTCTTTGTGGCCAAGGTACGCTTTCGTTCTTCCACACGCCCTTTTATCATTCTTTTGATCATTACTTGACTATGTGCTTGTTCTCGGCATCCTTGCCTTGACATTTATTTGTGATTTGCGTTTCTTTTCCTTTATCCTCTCAAACCTTCATTGCTTGGATACTTGACTCACTATGGTGATGTAGAGTGAGTTAGTAGAATCTTAAAGTATCAAGCATGATTTCCATGGTTTGCACCCATACGGTTAGTAGGCCCTTTGTGGGAGAGAAAGTGAATTAATACCTTGCTCATACTTTGGTTTAGACTAAGACTATTATTGAAATTGATCTAAGTCTATACTTGAATAATTGCTTTGTGCTTATTCATTACCAAAGCCGTTTAACGTTTCGCCGGAAAGGCACGTCTTAAACCACTATATATGACACAAGCTCTTCGTTACCACTATTTGAAGATTGTCATTAATCCCTTGAGCATTGGTCCTAGTCTTGATTCACTTCCCTTGACTTCTCTCCACTTAGTCGTTTTGCTACGAGTAGTCGTTTGTCCGTTTCGGTTCTTTTCGATCTCGATTTAACTCGTAATCCTTCGTTTAGGCATATTGCTTAGTGTTATGATGATCCAATGATATTCTAAAAGGCTCATGATTTAAATTTAAGTATTTTAGAAAAACTTGGTTTTCAAAATTTGGCGTTTTTCATAGATAAAAACCTGCCTCTGTAGGCGGTTCCTTATCTAGGCGGCTCAAACCCGCGGTACCTTATCAATAAGGAACCGCGGGCAGAAACTTTTGTTAGAGCGCCAGTTTGAGTATTTTATTCTTTTTCAAACCAAACCCTCTCTCTCCCAAAAACCAAGCCAAAGAAAACTACTTATCTAGATTTAATGTTAAGCTAGCTATGTATTAGTTATTTTTATTTGTCATTGTACTTGCTTCCTTCATGAATGTTTCATGTTGTTGATCTATGGATTTAGCTTTGTGTGTTTCTATCCTTATGTGCACATTAATAAACTTTAATTTGAAATTAAAATTGAACCTAAATCTATCACAACCTCTAAAAACTTGACTAAAATTGGTTCAAAATGATATCTAAATTATTTTGTCACCCTTTGTCAAGACATTCTTTGTGAATGTGTTGCTTTATGAAACCCTAGTATAATTTGTTGCTAATAGAGGTGAAATTCCAAGATTTGCAACTTTTTGAAAAAGTCTTAGTTTTTCCCAAAAACCTGGAAAAACATGGTTTCATGTCCACTGGACGCGGCTCAATAAAGTCGCGCGGTTCCTTATGTGCTAAGGAACCGCTGGTCCCTTTAAGGTACCGCGGACAGAAGTCAGTCTTTGACGAATTTTTGGTCAAAACTTTTAAAACCCTATACCCTGTCAAGATTCCTGTTTACTCAAATTGACTAAACATTCCTTGACACTTCACATTTTGTATTCAAATTCTTACCTTGATTACATTTTACTTATACCCCAACCTTGAGATTTCATTCTCACACAACCTTGAGATTTCATTCTCACACAATCTTGAGATTTCATTCTCACACTCTCACAATGCCTAACTCCTACATTCCTAACCTTGACATTTCTTTGTCACAACCCCACTCACCCAAAGCTTCCTCATACAAGCTTTCAAAGAAACCGAAAATCTCGGTTTGACCTATTTGGGTTAAGAAGAATGAACCATCTTCGTCTAAACCACCCAAAAACCCTACCTTCTTTCCAATCAAGTATTGGAATGAGACTTATACCATAAACCCCATCACTGGAGCAAAAGAAAATGTTCCCCCACCACCACAATCCTTCAATACCCCTCAACTCAATGACCTTTCAACCTTCCCAAACCTCACAATACATTGTGAAAACATTCCCAAACCCATTACCCCACCACCACCAAACCCTAAGTTTGATGCCATACCCCCATCAAATGATTTTATGTTGCATCATGGATCCTCGTGTGCTTGTTGTCGATTTCAACAAATTGAACTTGCTCATGTGTATGAGAAGTTAAATTTTCTTGAATTCCTCCTCACTCGACCTCCTATTCAAGTTTTCGTTCCAATGGACAAAACTTCGAATGATGCATCGTCATCTTTGTAGTCTTTTTTTTTGCAATCTTGGAAAATATCACTATTAGACTAGCTTATGCTTAGTGGTTTATTTTCCATATTTATTGCTTTTAGATACTCATATTGTATGTATGACTATCTTCTTTGTTGTGTCTTTTTCTTTTATGTAACCTTTGTGTTGTTTGTGTGTTATTTCATTAGTTCTATTTTGAGTTGATCATGGTTAATTTTTACAATTGCTTATGGGTGATTCCATCAATTCTAAACTTTAATCCATTGACAAGCTTATCATCTTCATCGGATTGAAGCTTGATTTTGTCAATTACCTCTTTGGACATACTTAGCAAAATACTTGCTTCTAATTTGAGATTTCTTCTCTCTCTCCCTCTCAAGTTACTTAGTAGGTAGTGATCATATATACATTGGTGTTTCTTTCCTTTCTACTAACCTTTGTGTAGCATGTCACCTTAGCTCACAAACTTGGTGCCCCAAGCAAGGGGGAGCAACCACCAAGGGGGAGCTACTAGCAAAGTTCGATGTTCTTCAAAGACTTGTGCTAACCTTTTTGCTACGACAAAGGGGGAGAAATGATAGTGATAAACTAGTTAATAATTCCATATTTTGTGTTTCTACGTAAATGAGTTTATCGTTTGTCGTAATCAAAAAGGGGGAGATTGTTAATGCAAGTGATGCCTAAAAACATTATTAGTATTAACTAATCTTTCTTAGTTTTGATCACAACAAACCATACAACACATTTAGTGTAAAACACAAAATGAATTATTTAACTAACACTATCATCAAGGTAATAATCATATCACTAACCTTTCTTAATCATACTTAGTGATCATCAAAATGATTATCCTTAAAACTTACTTTTGTTAATATGACAAAAGACTTTTTAATAAACTTTCTTTTTTAGAAAATGTTTTATTAAAATGGAAAATGAAAATTTGAAAATAGCATATTCCAAATGCTGTTAGAATATCCTTTGAAGGTTTCAAATACCTCAGATATTCCCACCCCACTAAAAGACAAAAAACGGAGCGTAGTCTAGTGGCGGTACCTTAAGTACCTACGCGGTTCCTTAGCGATATGGAACCGCGGGGTGAGATAAGGTACCGCGCACAGCTAGCCGTTATAGATCCGTTATACTTTGTCTCCTTTAAATAGTGGGTCAAATCTCATTTTCCAGTAAGCCTCTTGGACGTTTTTTTCAGCCCTCTTTCTATTTTCTATAGCATAATCATTAGTAAATGATCACTTAAATTGTTAAGGATGTTTACATATGATTATCCTCTTGATCCCCTCCTTTACCTTGTCCAATGAGAAGATCACTTACTCACTAGTGTTGTGATAAAGATGAATCTATGAGCTAGTCATATTCATCATGATACCCTTTTTGTTTTAGGTCAATCCAATGTATTTATGAATACTTAGACTAGTTGTGTTCATCCAAGTTATTTGTGGATACTTGGATTTGTTGTGTACATCCATTGCATATGTGTTTGCTTGGATTTGTGTTGTGTAAATCCAAGATACATGTGTGTACTTGGATAAGTCTAGTTGAGTTGTAATAGATTTGATTAGGAGTTCTCACTAAACTATAAAGTGATGTGGTTGTGTCTTGTGAGTTCTCACTAAACTATAAAGTGACTAGTAGTTGTGTTGTGTGAAGTTTTCACTTAGCTTCAAAGTGAAGAGTCGTGAAGATTGGTTCTAGCTTTCGATTAGAACTCGACATCTAGCCTTGTGTCGATAAATTGTGAAGTAGGCAACGTTGTGTAGATTGGTCCTAGATAAAGATTAGGTCTCTAAATTTAGCTTAGTGTCGGAAAATAATGTAAGCAACGATGTAAGGTTTTCTCCTCCGAGAAGGGAGCTTGTGGATATAGTAGAAATCTCGAGTAGGTGTACTCGAGGAGTGGAGTAGAAACGAGGATAGAGCCTCGTTGTCGAACCACTATAAATCTTGGTGTCTTCCCACTAGGTTGTCTCCTTCCTTACTCTTTACTTATTTCATTATCATTACACTTACCTAATATCTTTGCTAGTGCATTTGAATTGAACCTAATCATTATGCAACTTAGCCTCAAGTAAAAGATAGTTTTGATACAAACCAAATTGAAAGTAATTTTAATTTGGTCACCAATCGAAGAGAAACTATTCAACCCCCCTTCTAGTTTCTACACTATGGATCGCAAGTAGAAACCCCCAGGGTTTATGCAATCACAAAATCAGATCGTACCCCAAAAAATAAGCCGAGACCTAAGAGCAACAAGAAAGAATGGATTTTTACCTTGGAATTCGTGATTCTAACCAAACGAAAGTAACCAAAATCTTACCACGCGTATTAAAGATGTAGAGATGAATAGAGGAAGATTTAGAGCACGAAAAACACAATAAAAAACTTGAATCCGTAGATTTTATGTTAATATCACACGAACTAAGTAGTAAATCAACAAGGAATCACAAAACTACCCCATGGCGATTGATACCAATTGTTGTCCCATATATTTGTGATGATTAAGCAATAAAGAAAGAAAGGTAGATAAAAGATGGAAGGTTTCTAGAGAGAGAAAGTAGTAAGAGAAAGTAGAGAGAAAATGGTTGGAGAAACTAGGTAATATTAGATTGAGAGAAAAATAAAATGACCAACACCCTTCCTAACATGCTAGGAAGGGTATATATAGTCCACCCACATGCGGGCTTCTTATGGACTATATGGTTTGGGCCGGGCTTTCCTTTTGGGCTTTAGTTACTTATCAATGAACTTTAGCCTACAGTTAAGCCCGTATAACACGACTAATATACTACCTATTACAACGTTCTAAAATACGATACATAATAAACATATGACCGAGCATTCTTGTTCGACTCAATATTTTGAGGCTAACAAAGACATAGAAAACAAACCCCTGATTGTCTAATAAAAAAACTAAACTTAAAGTTCGAAATTAATTATTAAAAAAAACTTACTTTTTGCAAGATCAATATCATCATCTTCAATCTATTCAGTTTCTAATTCTACGACACCCTTATCCCCCATTCATCCTCCTCCTCGTCTTCATCCTGTAACAGAAACTATCAACAAAAACAAACAACACTAAAAAAATAGCAATCCATATCGAAACAAATTAAACAAAATAAAAAACCCCAAATTTCGTGTTAACCTAAATTTTAATTGAAACCCTAATATAATAATATTCAAAATAAAATTGACTTATACAACTTCTAATGTATACCTGTGATGATCTTGTTGGTAAACACCCATCTAACCTCGATCAACGGAGAAAAATCGGACGATGGGAAACCCAATATCATTTGTGTAGAGAGAGATGTGTTTTTTTATTTTATTTGCTTCAGAGAGTTAGCCATATCAATTGTGTGAGAAGGGCCAATAAATCATGAAGGGGCGATCGTGATGGGGGCGTTTCTCTTTTTTTGTAACGGAACGAATGGGGCGAGTGTGTTAGGAATTGTGTGTGTGATATCTGTGAGAAGGGTGAGAGGGGCAGGATAGTATTTTTTTTATTGATAACGTGATAGGGGAACTGTTACTAGGGGAACGTGATTCCCCTCTTTTATTATAGATACAATTTAAGCCCATTATGCCAATGACAAGTATAGTAGTATTGTAATTTTCTTAAGCCCATTATGTTCAAAACATATATTGCAAGGAGTTTAAAAGTGTCTATCAAAACAAGTAGGAAAGATTTTTTTTATGGTAGATTTAACGTTGTATTCTCGAGAACATTCATTAAATAAAATAGAAGTACAGTGTTTCACCCTAATATTGGGAGGAAACACTTTACTTTTATTTCCTTTCAAATTCAACAAAATAATACTACACTTTACTTCCGTTTTCTTTTCTTTTCTTTTCCTTAATGAAAAACTTGAGAACACAACCTTTTTTCATTTTACTTTTATTTCATTTTCTTTTCTTTAATGAAAGATCTCGAGAACACAGCGTAAATGATAAGAAGTATTTTTGTTTATATGCGTAGGTTTATATAAAGTTTAAGGGTTATCCAGGGTAATTTTAAAATGTTTTTTTTTATATGTGATGGGTTTTGTAAAAGTTTTATTAAATACATATTAAACTACGACGTTTTTCTCTTATAAAATCGTACTTATCTCGAAACCATATCAGTATTAGGATTCATTGCTCGTAATCTGAATGAAACTATTATTGTTGGTTGCAACTTGCAATTATAATGAGTTTAGTTTGTATCGAACGTGATTGACAATTAATGCGGTTATCTGTAAATAGGAACCCAATGCGTAAAATCAAAAGGGAAAAAAAAAACGAAATAAAAACCGAAACCGAACCGTTACAAAGAAAAAAACCGAAAAGCTGAAACCGACAAACCAAAATCAAATAGTTTGAGATATGTAAAAACCGAAGTTTACGATTTGGTTTTTGGTTTTAGCATAAAACCCCCCAAACCGCTAATAACTTTTTAAACCAAATATGCAACAAATATCCGCCGATTCATTCATAGAAAAAATACCACTAATATTTGTTTTGTACAATAATAGCAATATTAGTTATCATCGAATTATATAAAACAAAAAAAAATGATAATAAAATAATAAAAAAAATTATATAACAATCACAAATCTAACAAAATTTAAGTGAAAAAACATAATTAATTATTTTAATATCTTACATAAATGTATATTTAAACAAAAAAAAACTAAACAATTAGAAATATCACATATATAATTATTTAAAGATATAAAAATATTTTAATTTTGTAGACGGTAAGTGAGGCGGGGTGGTTTTTCGGTTCGGTTTTATTCAACCAAAAATCGCCCCAAACGTTCGGTTTTCAAAAATGTGCAAACCATCTTTTCGGTTTTTCAATTGGGGCGGGTTTTTTTTTACGATTTTTTCGGTTTTTTGGTTTTTCGATTTTTCGGTTTTATGCTCACCTCTAGTTATTACCTAAAAAATCGTAAATACGGAGTAAATGTTTAAGGTATTTTTGTAACGTGTTGCACAGTTTAAGTTATTGTTTAAGGGTTTTTTTTCTTGTTTTGGGCCATTTGTTTCGGGCTTCATGAAACGACCGTGTTTCATTTCTTCATGTGTATAAAACAAGAAGGAGCACGACCCCAACCCGTGCGTTGCACCGGACTAATTTGTCTTTGAGTCGTTCCACATAAATTTTTGTTAGTTGTGTTGTAGCTTTTATTGTAATACCTATGGTTTGTGGTATCGTTGCAATAGCAGTGTTATACTTTCGTTAAATCGAAGTGTTTTAAACAATGGAAACAGGGTTTTTTTTTCGATCACAAAAGTAGGAGAAGAACAAAATCATTACTATGTGATCATGTACAACTTGAAGTCGTCAGAGGTGGATATAATCGATAATGTCAAGGATCAAGAATCTCCTTCGGCCCTAGCCAACAATCCTAACAACTCAACCCTATATATACATGTCAAGTTTATCTTTGAAAGGTACCAACCTATCAATAGTTTCTTCAAAAATCCGACGACTAGGAGGAAACCAACATTCGTGCTCGATTTACACATGGCAGATCTACTATCAAACCAAACATTTTTCTCAGTTTTGGACAACCTATCAAGCACATGCTCTCTTGGAAACTCAGGGTCGTCTCGTTGATCTCAGAGGCCTTGTGCAGCTACTATAAAGGGCCTCGACGAAAAGAACGAAAAACCATATTGTAAGTGAGCAATTCATTAGCGAACTGTGAGAGAAATTAATAGAAATATAATATGACCATCGTTTCTTTTTCTTTTGCAACCTCTTATGGGAAACAAATGTGAGCACAAATCATTTGAGCATCTTCCTCATTCACACTAAAACATTTCTCTTCCCATTAAGAGTCATATTCAAAGACTTAAATGATACCACTAAAAAAAGTAAACAACCCCTTATTTTCAATATATTTTAAAATATGTTTATTTATAGAATGCAAAAGGCGTTACTCCATGGTTCTTGGGTAACAAAAAAAAAGTGTGTCAAATAATATACTACTACCAAATTATAAACAATTACTAAATGTATACCGTAATAGGAAAGCATAGAAATATGAAAGGTACTCACATGACTTTTTTATTAGTGTATTTATCTTTTTCCCTTCATCTTCTACAACAGGTTTTCTACTTTACAAACATGGTGTTTGGAGGGTTTTTGTCAATGTTTTAAAAACCGGATTGACCCGGCCGGTTGAACCGTGAACCGGCTCGAGGTCCGGGCCGGATGTGACCGGGTTTTTACTTGTTTGAGAACCGGATTAAACCGCCGGTTTTTCGTTGACCCGGTTTGATAAACCCGGCCAGGTCACGAATTTTTATAAAAAAATATTTTAAAAACTTTTTTTTCATAAATATTTTTAAGTTTTAATAATAAATTAAAGTAATAGTAATTAATATTAGTTAAATTAAAGTCAAAAATAACTTAAAAGATTAACTAATATTATTTTATTATGATCTATCATTAAATTGTAACCATTAATTAAGTATTTTTGTATTCTTGTACTATAATGTCATAAATATAAAACTAAAAATTATGAGTAAAGAGTACATATTTTCATCCATTTAGTTGAACGGAAGAAAAATTTATAAGATAATTCAATACTACATATTAAATATAAAAAAATATATACATATATATAGAACCGGGTTGACCTGGCGGTTCAACCGGTTGACCCGTAAACCGGTCACTAGACCGGGTCAACTAAAAAACCGGGTTTTAAAACATTGGTTTTTGTTCCTAAAGTAGTTTTCTCGAACCACTTGGTACAACGTCGCCTTACATAACAAAATTGAAAAGTATGAGGCCCTTCTAAAAGTGTGGCCCTATGTCACCGCGCACCTGTCGCACACCCCTATCACCGGCCAACTCATCATCATCGTTCATCCTCGAAACGTAGAAAATATGACGACAAAGCAAACTGAATAAGCTAAACCGTCTACACGAGAACGTAACTGACATATCGGACGAACAATACAAAACACAATTAGTGTAAAAACACGTAAAAGAACACAATTAATGTAAAAAATTAGGTAATGTGCGTTATAAAAAATAAGATTTAAGTTCATTTGGATACCAAACTTTATTTTGGATACCAATGGATCAATCTCTATCCTCCATCTCAATCTTAATCCAATGGATAAGATTAAACAAAAAAACTCATTTTCCACCTTTTTTTTCAAACATTAATATCTTTTAAACCGTTAATCGTTAGACTAAAAAAAATATACCGTTACAACGGGCATTTAATTATCTTTCTACAGATATGCTATATGTTATACTTTCGACAAATTTTTTTTTTTCGTTTTTTTCACGTTTTTTTTTCATGGTCGAAAATTATCATATATGATACTAAATATCATATATGATAGTAACACTAGTATCATACAAGATATAACTTATCATATATGATATAAACCAATATCATATATGATTCAATAATAATTTGTAACCTAAGACTGATATCATATATGATAAAACACTATTATCATATATGATATTTTACGCAAATTTTAAAAAAGAAAAAAAAAAGACGATTTTTTTTTTCTTCAAAAGTATATCATAATGCATATCTGTAGAAAGCTTATTAAATGCTCGTCGCGATGGTATATTTTTTTCCGTTTAACACTTAACGGTTTAAGAGATATTTAAATTATAAGAATAAATGAAATAATAAAATACTTTTAATCTTATCCATTAGATGAGATGCAGATGGATGGTGGGGATGAGTCCCTTGGTATCCAAGATTAATATGGTATCTAGAATAACTTTACTCAAATGTGGCATTTAACATTAAAACTTACAATAACACAAAACATACGCACACAAGCAACAAAATCTAAACCAACTATAAACAGCCATCGTATAAACTGGTGCAAATATTAAAAATAATGACCACAACTACAAAAATAACTATAATATAACAACGTTGTATTTAATAGACTTGGTTTTGCTATACAAAAAGGTTAGCGGCGTAGCTTGTTACCCGTTTGCCTTCTCCTAATATGTAAATTATATTTGATACGCTTTTTCAAAAACTAAAAAAAATATAATAATAATAAAAAAAAAATAATAAAGATAACAACTATATTGCAAAGATTGACAAAGCATAACGACCTCACGCAACAAAATACCAATGTATTTCAAAGTATTAGATTGAAACATTTTTCTCCAAATTTGTATAATTTTGATTTTAGGTTTGGTTTTTGGGTTCGGTTGTCAAACTTATATTCAATCCGAAAACCAAATATGTAGTTCGGTCCGGTTTGGTTATGCCCTACAATTCAAATTCTATTTTTTGTTCGGTTCTAATTGGTTTCGATTCGGTTCAGTTTTTGGTTTTTGTGGATCAAACCCAAACGATAAACGCCCTAGAAAAAGCTGTTAACCTTGAAGTTTTGCGCATAAATCCAGAAAAATCTGCATTGCGTAAGAAAGCAGGGATCCAACGGCATCCCATATCGATATCATAATAGTCGAAGACCACTTGTGTTCACCAATATCAAAACCGTTCATTATCGAAGCCCATTATTAACGTACCCTTGGTTGCAAATGGCCGATCCGAAACATGGAGATATGCGATAAGTCCAAACAATGCTGGAGATCTTCTTTTAAAGTTCCCTTGGTTGCAAATGGCCGATCCAACCTGTTAAACAAACAATAAGTGCATCAATATAATAAAAGTAAGGCATAATCGACTGTCAGGCATAATCAACAAGAGAAACACTTGTAGTAATAGATTTTAAACATAAAAACCCATACCTTATTTCCGGTAATAGCTAGATGTTTCTTTTTAATAAAATCGCCGTTAAAAAAAAAGAAAAAACATAAAAAACTTGCAATACTAGTCAGGAAAAAGTGCCTAGTTGAAGATCCATTATCTCGAAATCTCTATAATTTAGAATCGCACCCAACAGTCAATTGTGTTGGCATCGAGCCACAAACCGGGTGTCAACGTCCCCGTGTTTCTGTTTACTACATAAAAAATATGCATGTTATCTAAATCGGAAAAAATCGAAACAGGATGCTTTTTTAAGTGGTTTTTCTCTAACCGCTTTGGCAGCTCGTAACCGGCTTAATAAATGGGCAAGGCCAATGTAAAAACAAGTAAAACCCTGTTAAAACAAAACCGATTCGGTTAAAAATCGGATAAAATCAAACCAATAACCACTTTGTTACCGGTTGACACACAAACAAAACCAGTTTAGTAACCAATTTGGTTTTAAAAAAAAACTGTATGCTCACCTCTGTAACAGCCTATGAAACATTAAATTGCCTTCTTTTCGGTAATACATATAATCAATATCAAGCTTTTGATGCAAGTATTAGTTCAACAAAAGAAAAACCAAACACTCTGATGTATAATAGTCTATTATCACCCGGTTAGAGTCATACATACAACAAAAACTCCGTGCGCAGAAAGATGAGATGTATATATTAGGCAATTAAACGTACATACAATTCTGTCATGTCCTTAAAAATTAAAATCCTTAAATCTTACGAAGTATTGGCTAATCGTAAAAGATTACCCAATTTAGTGTTTAGAATCTTTATGGCACGATGTATGACGTTTAATTTGTCGTTCATGTTGCATAAGTTCTAAATTTCAAAGAATAAATAAAAGTAAAAGGATAAGAGGTTCAGCAGCCACCAGTGTCTATCACTTTGTCACTCTCTGAACAGGTGCTACGAGTTGGGCACTTGCTAGAAGAAGCACCGTCGATGGCGAGTTGGTCGCTTGCTAGAAGAAGGCACCGTCGATGGCTTTTTAGTGCAAGTTCTGGAATTGTGTCCTTCAGCTTTTCGACATTTAAGACAGGTTTTTCGTTTCTTTGATGATGCAGCTTCAATTTGAACCAATTCATCGGCATTCCTCAGCCACCTGGAGTGAGACCCATTATCCTCCATATCAATGTTTCAACTCCTTATGTCACGATGTAAGCCGTACGGATCATCGAAGCATATTCGCACAATAATGTTGAGCCCAAAACTCCACATACCTAGAATACTCAATAGCGCTTTCTCAGCTTTCAATTACGTAATCTTTTTTCTTCAATGCTGCAAACTCTCGCTCAGGGTGACTGAATCTGAAGCCACGGTCGTCTCTAGGATGGCGACGTGTACTCTTTACCTCATCATACAAGTGTCTGTCTAGGTGAACGTCCCATAGACGAAAGTCGTACTGACAGTAAGATTCTCATCCACTGACAATTGTTGAACCCGACTTCGTTTTTCAGCATTTCATCAATGAAAAGCTCACCCACCAAGCCAGTATCCTTGTTCTTTGCAGAGCCTACAGTAACCCGATTGCTTCTCAGCACCGGAGCAGGAGCAACTGTAGCATAAAGACGGGTGCTCATGACCAATTCTCCGACCTGACAAAATAAAAAAGCATTTTTAAGTCATATTAACTCCACTGAGATCTGTTTATGGGTGTGTGAATATTGTGTTCAAAATACCAACCTCAACCCACAACAAATATAGTCCTATCGCACGGGTCAAGACGACGGGCAGGGACCTGATACAATAATTAACAAGCGTTAAGAACTTTATTGAAACAATTTAAGCCAAGTATCAAACTATAAGCTCAAAATAACTACAACAATCTATTGCTTCTATCCTAAAAGATTACTAAAAGTCTCTATACAGCAATGTACATCCCGTCATCTAGATAAAGCATACATTACAATATACTTTCCATGAATTAAACCACCCTTATCGAGGCTTCCATTGAAGCATATTCGGTAAAAAAAGACTCATAAGAATATTAATCTCTAGTAGTACAGTTTTCATAATATAACATACTTCCACTTAATCTCTAGTTTGGTCAGTTATAATTTCTAAAAAGTAACCGCAAGTACACGAGTGTAGACTTACCTATGTTGGCAGATCGCAATAGGTATGTTTGGAATCTTTATATCATGATGTATGACGTTTAATTTATCATTCTTGTTGATTTGAAGACGACTCAAACCGTTCGGAACATCAAAGCATATTTGTCCTCCAATATGTTGAGAACGAGACATTTCGCAAACAGCCTTCATCAAAAAAGGAGAGAACCTTAATATGGAAATATAACAACAAAAAGAAGAAACAAAATAAATACCTGTTTTGAGATTATGATCATCAGCTACAAAATGGTGAGATCTACAAATAGCGGCTGTGATGTTAGAATTGTGTTTTTTTTTGTTACTTATTACAATGTGACTAGGTTAGGTTAGGTTTGATTATGATGGGCTTAGGTTATTTTGGCTACCACTTTTGTTTTGTTTTGGGCCATTAGTCACTTCTATAAATATCAAGCTTATAAGCGTAACGGAGCGGTGTGACTAAGTTTCAAGCTACAGAAATTATAGCAAAGTTACTGCGTTTTCTGAAACGTGATATACACCGACATAAGATACTTATAAATTTATATTTATATAACGAGTTTACAAAAGAAGACATACATAAGAAATAAAATATGTTAATTAATAACTTACTTTTTACATGATACAAAATGAAGCAAAACTTTAATTCATATTTAAAACAAAATCGGCGTGTAGTTACTTAAAAAATTATTTTCATATTAAAATTACTACATGGGGTCTTTTAAATAAAATACATAAACCCACAATATTAGTACCCGCTTTATAAACTCAAGTCTATTAAATAGCCACATATACCTCCTCATTGATCAAACCGTTAAGAAATGCACTCTTTACATCCATTTGTTGAAGCTTAAAGTCTAAGGCACAAGCGTAGGCTAAAAGGATTCTAATGGATTCTAATCTTGCTACGGGTGCGTATGTCTCGTCATAATCAATGCCTTCTTGTTGATTATATCCTTGAGCTACAAGTCTAGCCTTGTTACGAGACAAAACACCATTCTCGTCTAACTTAATCCTATATACCCATTTGGTTCCTATGATGGTCGAACTTCTAGGTGGAGGAACAAGTTCCCAAACATCATTTGCAATGAATTGATTCAATTCTTCTTGCATAGCGATGACCCAATTCTCATCCATCAAAGCTTCTTTAATATTCTTTGGTTCAATCAGGGAGACGAAACAAAAGAAGTTACTTTGATTTTGGACTTGAGATCTTAGGGTCCTTTGATTTAATTCGTCATGACTTTAGCTCTCCATTTTGGATGTAACGCCCTAAGAAACTTCCTAACATTGTTCTTGCTAGAAAAACCTTCATCAAGTGCTTTTAGACTAGTAATAATAGTGTTAAATCTAGCAAATGAACTATCAACAGTTTCATCTTCTAAGATAACAAATTGTTCATGTTGTTGAACAAGAAGATCGATTTTACTTTATTTGACATGGCTATTACCTTGGTGGGTTACTAAAAGAGTGTTCCAAATATCTTTATCGGTTTCACACATAAAATCCTTTCGTACTCTTTCTTTGGTAAAGCATTATAAATCACCATTCTAGCCTCATTATTTTTAGCAAGTTTCCTTTTAGTATCATCATTAGCTTTGTCAAAAGTGACTATCTCTTTTCTTTTAGAAACTTCATTATATTGATAAGGCAAAAAATTACCATTGGTAATAACATGCCAAAGATCTAAATCTTTTGATTTCACATAAGTCTCAAATCTATTTTTCCAATAAATAAAACTATCAGTTTCAAAAAGAGGTGGTCTTTGCATAGATTTCCCTTCTAGATACTTGTTGGAATCCATAGATCGATTCAAGTTTTAAAATACAATATATTTTAAAAAGGATTGAGCAACCTCGCTCTGATACCAATTGTGGAAACTAGAAGGGGGGGGGGGTTGAATAGTTTTTTAAATTTACTTGTTAAAGATTGGTTTTTAAAAATCCTTTTCAAAATCTTAGGCATGAGTATTTATGTGAAACCTTCTTATACACAATATGAACAAGGTATAGTGAAATTAAACTAATAATCACAAGTACAAAGAATAATGAATGTAAAGAGATAAGGGAAGGAAAGATCAAACCAAACACCAAAGATTTATAGTGTTTCGGCAACGAAGCTCACTCCTCGTTCCTACTCCACTCCTCGAGTACTCCTTACTCGAGAGTTCACTAATCAACAAGCTCCTTAAGGTGGAGAAACCGTACACAACGTCGCTTATCCAATTTCCGACTCTAAGCTAAAAGTCGAGCCCTAATCTTAGCTAGGACCAATCTACACCAATATACTTTAAGGACCAAGTATTAACCTTAATACAGACACAACTTCCAAATAGACACAACTACTTGGATCTTCACAACAATGAATAAATAAGTTTGGATCTTCAATGAATCTTTGAGGTAGACACAACACTTCAAGGATGAAAGTGTTCTTCTCTTTGAGAGGAAGAGATGAGAGGAGAAAGATTCACTTCTAAACAAGTAGTAATAAAACAAATGATCAAGGATTTGAGTGATTTAAGAAGTATGAAAGAATCTGGAAATATATGTGCAAAAGAGATGAGCAGAAAGTCTGAGAATGGTCCACTATTTATAAGACAAACTTCCAACGCCTATATCTACCCGCGGTTTCTTATTGGAGCCCGTGGTTCCTTATCGATAAGGAACCGTCATAGCCACTAAGGAACCGCCGGAGTAGATTCTGCTCCCTTTTGTCTTTTAGTGGTATGGTTCGAATTTGGAGATTAAAATATCCTGAAAGGATATTTCAAACCAAGATAGAATATGCCATTTTCAAATTTTCAAATTTTTAAATAATCAATTTAATTAAACATTTTCTTAAAATGAAAGTTCAATAAAAACTTTTCATACTTAATAAGAAGTGAGTTTTAAGAAAAGATTAAATCCTTGATCATTTAATTAGGATGAGTACTTGTTTGTACATACCTTAAGTGATAATGGTTGAAATGAAAAATACTTGAACTCAACAATTTGTTTTTCGTTGTTTTCGTAAATGCTTGTTTTTACATATTGTCGTAATCAAAACAAAGCGAGACCGAAAAATGCAAGTAACGTTTTTAGGCATCATTGCATTAACAGTATGTATAATGATAAAAGGAAAGATCCTACTAGTGTTGCAGGTACTTTTAAAATGGCTAATTGTGTTATTAGTTTTTCTCTTGTAGATTCTTTTATTTTAACTCTAAAATAAGTACATATAGTACTTATGTTGGTTGAATTGTTGATTCTGGGGCAAGCCAACAAATTACTTTTTTAAGAAAAAAATGTTGTTTGATGTTATGGATGTTTCATGTTTGAATCTTAGTGTAGCACATCCTAGTGGAACTATTGAATATGTTAAAAAGATTGGATGTCTTAAAATTAATAATCTTTTAATTAAAGATGTGTTGGTTGTCCTTGGTTATCATTGTTAATGTAAAGGATGCCAAAAAACATTATTTGTGATAATCAATATTTCTATGTTTTGATCATAACAAAGTGTACAAACATTTATCGTTAAAGATAATTACAAAACGAATGTTTAGTGATCATTAAAAGTGATTTGCCTTAAAACTCACATTTGATTAAATGTGACAAACATTTTCAAATATACTTTCTTTTTAAGAAAATATAAAATGAAAATGAAAAGTTTAAATATTGGATATTCCAAGTGAAATTGGATATTCCTTTCAGGTCTAAACTGGCAGATAAGCTTTTCCCACTAAAGGACAAAAAGAGGAGCGTAAGCTATGCCACAGTTTCACATTGGGCCCAACGATTTGATGTATATATCGAATCGTGGGGACAATAAAGAACTGTAACCAAATAGCCGTTGGTCTCTTGTCCCTATAAATAGTGGATCATGTTTTCTTTTTCTTTAACCTTTTTGGACTTCTTTTTTCTGCTTCTAAATCTCTTTTCCAATCATTAGTAAATGATCACATAATGTGTTAAGTATGTTTACTTATGATTATCTCCTTGATCTCCTTCTTTATATGTCTAAAGAGAGATCGTTCACATACTTGTGAAGTATTAAAAGATGAAGCATTGATGAAGATCTCTCTTCTATAGATCAAGTCATGTTCATCACATTTTTTTTGTCTTGTGTAAATCCTAGTTGTGTGTATACTTGGTAATCTTGTGTGTCTAACTTCACACTTGGCTTTAAAGTGATGTAAGTATGAGCATTGTGTGTCTAAGTTATCACTCGGCTTTAAAGTTATGCGAGTATGAGTAATGAGTGTAGATTAGTTCTACCTAAGAGACATCTAGCCTCGTGTCCGAAAATAGAAATAGGCAACGAGTGTTGATTGGTTCTATCTAAGATTAGAACTCGACATTTAGGCTGGTGTCGGAAGTTAGTGTAAGCGACTTGTAAGGTTTTTTCCGCCAAGAAGGGAGTTGGTGGATATTGTGAAAATCTTGAGTATGTGTACTTAAGGAGTGGCGTAGGAATGTAGAGAGAGCTTCGTTGCCGAACCACTATGAATCCTTGGGTCTTCCTTAGGTTGTCTCTTTCCTTAATCTTTATCTATTATTGTTATTGTCCTAAGTCAATCATAATCAAGATTACTTGATATAGCAAATGTCTTTGAAACATTATAAATTGGCTTAGCTACTATGAAACAAGTTTTTTTATTGGTGAAACTATTCAACCCCCATTCTAGTTTCTATAATCATGTTAGTCTTTTGTATGTACACAAAATTTCTATAGATAATAAAGTTACTATTTATTTTAATGAATCTAAATGTATTATTCAGGATTTAACTCAAAAGTCCATGATGGGGAGTGGTAGTGAGAGGGGTGGTATTTACTTTCTTGATGAAGGTAGGGCTATTCATAATTATAACATTAGAATTTGTAATATTTATATTTCTATTTAGAACAATAGGTTTGATCATCCTGCTAATCAAGTTTTAAGTGTGCTTTAAAATGATGTTAAAGATATTAAACTTATTGGTAGTAAACCTTGTGAAGTTTGTCATAAAGCTAAATAGACTAGGAGCCTTTCAATCTTAGTCATCATATGAACACTAGTCTTGGTGACATTGTTCATCTTGATGTTTGGGGCCCTAATAAAGTTGCTAGCAAGGATGGTTATAGGTTTTTATTGACTATTGTTGATGACTACACTAGGTCCTTATGGGTGTTTTTATTAAAAAGTAAAATTTATGTCTCTAATTGTGTTATTGATTTCTTTAATCTTGTTAAGAATCGATTTGGGAAAAATCTAAAAGTTTTTAGAACTGATAATGGAACAGAGTTTGTCAATAATAAGTTTAAAACTTTTGTTAAAAATATATTTTGCATCAAACTACTTGTGCTTATACACCCCAACAGAATGGTGTAGTTGAGAGAAAACATAGGCATTTGTTGAATACTGATAGAACCCTCATGTTTAAAGGGGAATTACCTATGAAAATATGGTTCGAGTGTATTTTAACTCCTACTTATTTGATTAATAGGTTGCCTATTGTTGTGTTATCTAGAAAAAGTCCTTATGAATTAGTGTATAAGTCTAAACCTAGTCTTTTCCATTTAAAATTTTTTGGTTGCTTATGTTTTACTACGTTTCTAAATGATTATGATAAGTTTGGTTCTAGATATGAAAAGTGTGTTTTTGTTGGTTATGCTTTTGATAAAAAAAAAGGTATAAACTTTTTAGTTTAGATCAAAAGAAGTATATTTTCTCAAGAGATGTAAAATTTTATGAGATTGCTTTTTTATTTAAAAATGATTTTTGTAATAAAGAGTATGTTTTTAATGATAGTGATATTGATGATTTTAATGTTTTTGATAATATAAGCAGTCTTGAACCTAGTGAACCCTATGATGATGGAGGAGTTAGTGTAGATGGTAGGATTAAGTCTGCACCTGGTGTTACTATTCATAGTCCTAGTGACAGCACTATAGGTGCTAGTGTTAATAAAGATAGTGTTCATACTAATAATATATATATTAGTTCTAAGGTAGATAATACACTAATTACCTATACTACACCTAGTAGGGAAAGACACTAGTGATAATGTGCATGCAACAAAACTGATATATCTGAGGGTGTGTTAGAAACTAAAATTGATGATAGTTATGACTTTAAGGGTGAAAGTGTAGTCTTTTGGTCAAACATTTAGATGGTCACCAAAACTAGTAAGAGGGAAAACTGTTAGGAGAACTAGTAGACAAACTAATCTTCCTTCAAAATATAATGTTTTTATGCTTAATAAAGATGTTAAGTATAACATTAATATGTTTTTTAGTTATGCTAATCTTAGCATTGATAATTTTGTGTTTGCTACTAATTTGAACAAGATTCATGAACGTACCACTTATCTTGAAGTTGCCAAAGACAAAAGATGGATGGATGCCATGAATCAAGAGATGGAAGCTTTAAACATAAATAATACTTGGATTACTATTGATTTACCTAATGGTAGAAAAGCAATTCCATGTAAAAGAATATGGAAAGTTAAGTATAAATCTAGTGGTGATGTTTAGAGATTTAAAGCTAGACTTGTCGCTAAGGGGTTTAACCAGATGGAGGGTATAGATTATCAAGAAACTTTTTCTCCTGTGGTAAAAATTATGACTGTTAGGTGTGTTTTGAGTCTAGATGTGAGTAATAATTGGCATTTATTTCAGCTAGTTGTCAATAATGCATTGTTATATGGTGAACTTGATGAAGAAGTTTACATGAAAATGCCTGAGAGGTATGGTGATAGTAATGATAAAAGAGTTTGCAATTGGTTAAGTCTTTGTATGGACTTTAGCAAACTCCTAGAAAATGGAATGAGAAACTTGTATTTGTTTTACTTGAACATGGATTGTGTGCAGAGGTTAAATGATTTTTAATTGTTCATAAAACATAAGGATAATGTGTTTCTTTTTTTTATTGGTTTATGTTGATGATATTGTAAATACTAGAAATAATCTTAATGAGGTTAATAAGTTTAAAGAATTTTTAAGTTCCAAGTTTCTGAAAAATTATTAAAGATGTTGTAAAGCATAAATATTTTCTTGTTATTAAAGTTTTTAGATGAATTGTCTCTCCCTCAATGTTCAACGTCTTGGTAAAAAGGCTAAGAAGGAGTGGGTAAAGGAGTTATGTAATAAAATAAGGTTAATTTTTTATCTCTTCAAGAGACCAAAATGGAGGCGATGGAAAATACGTGTGTGAAAATGTGTTGGGTTAATATGGCGTACGATTATGTACATAGTGATGCTGTTGGAAACTCGGGTGGTATTTTGTGTGTGTGGGATCCGAATTGGTTCAATAAAGAGAATGTCACGAAATCTGGTTCATTTGTTATGATTCGTGGTATTTGGAAGGCTACGGGAGTTAAACTGATGATCATAGCAGTGTATGCTCCTCGTGAGCAGAAAGATAAATTTATGTTATGGGATTATTTAGAAAGAGAAATAAAACGATGGAGTAGTAAAGTCATTGTCATGGGAGATTTCAATGAGGTTTGATATAAATATGAGAGATTAGGTTTAGTTTTTAATGTGAATGAAGAAAATGTGTTCAATTCTTTTATAATTGATTCGGGTCTGATTGAGGTGGTCCTTGGAGGCAGCAAGTATACATGGTGTCATAAATCTGGATCCAAGATGAGCAAGTTAGATAGGTTTTTGATCTCTGACACTCTAATGATAGAATATCGGAATTTCAATTCTGTTACATTACCGAAGTATTTGTCCGACCATTTTCCTATTTTGTTGTGTGAAAGTTCTTATGATTATGGCCCCTGCCCATTCAAAAATTTTCACTCTTGGTTGGATATTGACGGGTTTAATAATCTTGTAGACGAAACATGGAAAGGCTATCAATGTAATGAGGTTAATCCAATCAAAATATTTATGGGTAAATTAAAAGCTCTCAAATGTAGGATTCATGATTGGAACAAAATCCGAAGGTCTGCTGATACTTCGATGTTTGATAATCTTAAAATGGAACTTGAAAGACTTAATGAGATAATTGATAGAGGAGACGGGAATGACAAAATTGTTCTTAATCACTTGGGTACTATTCAGAAATTGAGGGATTTGAATAATGTTCAAATGAAAGAGGTGAAGCAAAAGATCAAGATAAACTGGTCTATCGAAGGAGACGAAAACTCTCGCTTTTTTCATGGTATGCTAAATAAGAGGCGTAGAATTCTCAATGTTCGTGGTGTCCTTACAAATGGTATTTGGATTGATAATCCAAATGCTGTTAAAGATGAGTTTTACAATCACTTTAGTACAAGGTTCAGAAGTCCAGGTGTCAAAGAGGCTACCATTGATATGGAATTTCCCAACGTGTTATCTGAGGAAGATAAGCAGTATATCGAAAGCGAGGTGACAAATGATGAAATAAAAAAGCCAGTATGGGAATGCGGGACTGATAAAGCTCCAGGTCCTGACGGTTTCACATTCGGGTTCTATCGTAGATTATGGGATTTAATTTAAGGAGATGTAAACAACGATGTAAGGTACTTTTTCAATCATTGCAACATTCCTCAAGGGCTTCATTCATTACCTTAATTCCTAAGAATCAGAGTGCCAAGTTAGTTAAGGATTTTAGGCCAATAAGCCTGATTGGGAGCTTTTACAAAGTCATTGCTAAAGTTTTAACATCTAGGCTGGCTAAGGTTATTAAAGGGCTCATAAATGAGGTGCAAAATGCCTTTCTTTCGGATCGTCAAATATTAGATGGTCCGTTCATTCTTAATGAACTTATTCAATAGAGTAAGTCGAAGAAAAAGCAAATCCTGATTTTCAAGGTAGATTTTGAAAAAGCTTACGACTCAGTTAGGTGGGATTTCATTGATGAAGTTTTGAAAAAAATTGGCTTTGGGGACAAGTGGTGCAAATGGATCCAGTGTTGCCTTCAATCGTCAAGAGGCTCTATCCTTGTGAATGGTAGCGCTACGAAGGAGTTCGAGTTCGGCAGAGGTCTCAAACAAGTAGATCCTTTATCTTCATTTTTATTTATAATAGTAATGGAAAGTTTCCATCTTTCCTTCACTCGTGTTGTTAACGCAGGTTTATTTTCTAGGCTCAAAATAGGCAATAGATATGTTAATATCTCTCATTTGTTCTATGTTGATGGCGCGGTCTTCATTGGTCAATGGAGCGATAGTAATATCACAACTCTCATTCATGTGCTTGAATGTTTTCATAGAGTCTCTGGTCTTCGAATAAGTATGTGTAAAAGCAAAATTTTAAGACTTCATGTAGACGAAGAGTTGGTTCAGCATGCTGCCAGACAACTTGGGTGTTTAATTCTTAAAACGCCATTTTCTTACCTTGGATCTATTGTAGGAGATAATATGGCGAGAATAAATGCATGGAGAGGAATCATTGATCGAGTCAAGATACAATTATCTACATAGAAGATGAATATGCTTTCCATTGGAAGTAGGTTAACTCTTGTTAAATTCGTTCTTGGATCACTTCCTATATATAATTTCTCCATTTTCAAAGTCGCAAAAAGCATCCCTAACGAGCTAGAATGCATTCGTAGAAAGTTTTTAATGGGCATGAGCAAAATTGCAAAAAAAATCACGTGGGTTAGTTGCAATAAGGTGCTTAAATGTAAGGAAAAAGGTGGGTTGGGTGTTTCAAGTTTGTACGCAATTAATAGAGGACTTCTCATGAAGTAGGTGTGGCGTTTTGTTTCACAAAATAACTCCTTATGGGCGCGTTCTATCAAGGCTATCCATGGTGATTTTAATATATCTGGGTTACGAGCCAATAATGGCTATAATTCATGTTGGAAGAGCATTATTAACGAAGTAAGTTCGCTGTCAATGATTAGAGTCAACGTCCTCAATTACATGTCTATGAAAATTGGCGACGGCAAATCTTGCAAATTCTGGTATGATCGTTGGAATGATGAAGGTATCCTCAAAGATAAATATCCCCGTGTTTTTTCTTTGGAACTATGCAGGAATATCTCTATTGTTGATAAAGTTTCCCAACATGATTCATTCCAATCGTTTAGAAGAGCCCCAAGAGGTGGTATCGAACAAGAACAACTCGATCACATTAATCGAATTACCAAGGATATCAAGCTAAATTCACATGTTGATTGCTGGACATGGAATCTGGAGAAGTCTGGCAATTTTTTCGTTGCTTCAGTTAGCAAAAAGGTGGATGAAGAATCGTTTCGTAACATCAATATTGAATCAAGATGGAACAAATTTGTTCCAATCAAGGTGAACGTTTTAGTTTGGAAGTTGATGAATAACTTTCTTCCAACCAGATTTAACATTTCTCGCAAAGGTATCGTGTTGGACTCGATCAATTGTCCTAACTTTGATGTGGGGTTGAAACAGTAGGACACCTTTTCTTTTCATGCAGTATGGCACATGAGATCAATAACCTTATAGGTCGTTGGTGGAGTGTTCCCGTTGTTGATTTTGATTGCTTTGATGAATGGGTAGAGTGGATTGTATCCTTACACTTGACTAAGCAGGTTAAACTAATGTTGGAAGCTGTCTTTTATTCTGCTTGGTGGATGATTTGGTGGTTTTGAAATTCTACAATCTTCAAAGATAAAGCTCCGAAAAAGGCGATCTTCAAAGATAAAGCTCTGAAAAAGGCGATCTTATTTGATGAGTTGCAAAGTAAATCATTTCTTTGGTGTCGATATAGAGGAAAAAATAGGTTTAGTTGGATTGATTGGCTAAGCCATCCAAATTCTATATCTTTTTAATTCTAGCTCCTTGCTAGTATTTTTGTCTATTAATAAATCGCCGTTAAAAAAAATGAGTAGTACCTAACATAAATGACTTATCAGAAAGGATAAAGCTTTTTAATAATAGAGATGTCCCTTTATTAGTTTAAATGCCAATATTAAAGTTTAGAGGATTCTGCACCCAAAAAAAAAGTTTAGAAAATGCATGAGAAATTCAAGACATGTTATGTGAGTTGTCTGTCGATCAAGACTTCAAGAGAGTGTAGGTTCAAATTTCGTTGAAAGAAAAGTAATAAAATATGTTGTGGGATAAAAATCGTCGTTAAAAAGTTGTTTGAGACCATAAAGTTTTGAAAAACTGTTTCACTCTTATCGAATATGTAATCTAAATAACTTGTTGATACATAATTGTTTATCGATCACATTATTGAAAGAGGAATCAATAATATCTAATGGTGCCATTGTACTAATGATTACATGATGATCATCAACTTAAAGATGCTTAATGTTGATTAAAAACCTATGATAGGACTAATATAAATCTACTTGTTTTTTTAAGTTTTTTTTTTGAAAGACAATATTTATTAAACACAATCAAAAAATACAACACAACGGCATCCCTTCTCTTCAAACAAAACGATTAAAAAGAAAGGCCCGAAGAAAGAGGACAGGTACAACATACAACCTCACAGGGTAGAAAGAAACATATGCCATGTTTAAGAAATCATGAATAAAAATAAAGTAGATTTAAAAGAAGTATAGAAACTCAGTATGGCTTAGAGGTAAATCTTGAACTACCATCGTACATAATCTCATGCTACCCACAAGTATTATATATGTTGATTTGAGTCTTAAACTCAAAATAATATGAGTAATATACAAGTAAATTAAACAACAAATTAATTTATATTAGACAAATGCATCATTCGTATTTTATCGGGGTGAGTTTCTTTTACCTAAAATTATGCTACATTTGTATAAATTTTACAAAAATAAATCAACACAATAATATGTCATGGAAAAAGTATTAGTATCATCTCTAATCATTTTTATTCTTTTAATCAACTTACACGTCATTTTATTTTTGTATAAATTATGTGGAGATATGATTGCTCTTTACGTTAAGAGCACAAAGAGCGACATCACTCAAAAAGTGGTGTCATATATAAAAAAATGTTGTCACGTATGCTGTGGCACGAGAATGAGTACGACACCAATTTTTGTTAAGCATAACGAGTCATGTAACAAGTGGTTTCAGAAAAATAAAAAGTAGTATATGAGTCCACATAAACCCCACGCTAATATTTTAAAAAAAAATCATAACGCAAACCTTTTATGGTTGTTGACTACAAAACCAAAACTATAACACGAGAATAAGAAGCGGTGCGCCACATTTTTTTAGGTTTGAAAGCCATGTCTTGAGCCATGGAACAACCGTTCCAACTGCTCTAAACATCCATAGTTAGAGTCAAAACTCATAGTTCTTTTTAGGCAACTGGAGGTACCTCTCTCCGTCTTAAAATTATAATTCACATTATTATTATTTTTGAACGTCTCAAATTAATTGTCCACTTCAAAAAGTAGATAAAAAATATAAATTAAATTTACCATATCACCCTCACTTAAATGTATTATTACAAACAATAAAAAAGTTGTAAATTAATTGGTTAAAAGTAAAATTGTCATTATGTAAAAAGTAAGATAAAAAAAAGCTGAAAAAGTGATTTTTATTTATTTATTAAGCTATGTGTTTTTTTTAATAGACAATAATTATGAGAGGGAGGCAATATATGATAAAGACAAAAGTTTAAATGCAACCTTATTTTTTTCTCACAAGCAGGGAAACAAATCTACACCATCTATTTTGATTTGATCTAAAGGTGGAAATTAACCTAAAATTAAAAAAAAAAGTTGAGGAACTATTTTTGCCAAAAAGTCCAAAAGTTTCAAAAATCGAGCGGAATGATTAAAGTTGTAAATTTTCCGAACTGATTTTTATCGATTGTGATATCACACTAGTGAAAAAGATAATGAAATATCCAATGTTCTAGATAGCTTGAGGCGTGACGTGGCGGTATGGCCAAACTTCACGCCTTTGCGAGTTATGGCAAGTCATGACGTTTTTAAGGCGTTTATTAAAGCGTCACAAAATATGAAAAAATATATAAATTTATATATTTATGTCATATTATAAATATATTAAAGTCAAAAAGTGTAATACATAAAGAATAAAGTTATGAAACTATTTTTGAATGTATTTTTTTCTATTTTTATATAGAAATTTTTATCGAAACTGGTTTTAAAAAAGCCTCCACGCATCTTGTTTTATTACGACTTATCACGTTTTTTCACTTATCGTCTCACTTCAAGCCTTAAGCTCAAGCATTGGTTTATTGCGTAACGTGGAAGTAAAGCCTCACGCCTTTGCGAAACCTTTACGAAGCCTTTTAGAACCTTGAAAATATCACTAGCGATAAAATAATGAAATATCACTAGTGAAATATCACCATTAATAAAAATCAGTTCAACAAAATTTATAATTTTAATCCCTTCGTCGATTTTTTGCAATTTTTTGATATTTTGGCAAAAATGACCCCCTCTGTGTTTTTTATGCGATTTAATCTTTGATAATGAATGAATAAGATTAATCTCTTGCCTGCAAGTAAAAAAAATGATGCAAAATAACTCATGTCGTTAAACTTACAATACATATATACAACAAAATTATTTATAAACAATAATCTTTTGTAAAAAAAAATGTTCTTCTAAGCATAGACATGTTGTCGTCACTCACGTTTGTTTGGCTACCAAGACTACAGATACCTCGTATCACGAATGAAATATTTTTCAAAAAGACCAATCACTTCAACATTGGGAGATAAGCAACGAGTCATCGACGCGACAATCTCTTCTTGAACATCATAAAAAATACTCGATGTGTATTGTTCAGCTGCATCCTTCTCCAATCGAAGCCCGGTACGCAGATCAGGTCGATTGTAACGTGACTCATGATCGATGTTACGCATGAGTGGTGTAGAAATCGATAAATAAAACAATCTTAATGTAACCGTTAGAAGTGGAGAAATTTGTTGATGATTTTAGGCTAATGGCTTCATATATTTGTCATAATTTTTTTTATGCGTGTCAAACTAACTTTTTTGCTATTCTGATTTTAGGTTTTTTAGTGTAATTTATGACCATTTTGTCCATTCGAGGTTGGTAAAATGAAAGATAAAATGGTCATAAAATACACTAAAAAGACAAAAAAAATGCAAATTTAATACACATATAATAGAAAAAATAGTTTGATACATATAAAAAGAAAGATTTAAGTTCATTTGGATACCAAACTTATCTAAGATATGAGGGGACTCATCTTCACCCTCCATCTTCCTACCATCTAATGGCTGAGATTAAATCCCCATTCTATACTGTAAGGGTATTTCAGTCATTTCACTCTTCCACTATATAAGTCTTTTTTCTTCTTTTTTTTCTCATAAAACACACATACGTCTTTATTTTGTCTCTTTCTCTCTCTCTGCCTCCCGTCTACTTTCTCTCTCTACATCGAATCCATTTCGATCTATCATCAAGAACGATCAATCCGTCATCTCGAACCAGTTAATCTATAATCACGAATATAGATGAGTCCATCATCATGGATTATGATCTATTCTTAATTTTAGCAAATTTGATTTGGTAAGCTTATTAATTTATCGTTATTATAATTATAAGCTTTCAATTAGCTTATTTTGAACGAATTAGATTGATTTATTTGTTCTTAATCATAAGCTAACTTACTAGGTGATTTATTTTAATATGTTGATTTGTTTGAATAAGCTTATGGATAAGTTGTTGAATTAGATGAGAGTTATGAATAAGCTTTTGAATTAGAAGAGAGTTATGAATAAGCTTCTTAATTAGATGATTTGAATGTATTGTTTTGAATTATAAGTTAGCTTATTAGTTTTTTAAACGAATTGTCAGATTTTATCAATAAGAGAGTTATAAATAAGCTTATGTTCGTGTGTAAAAAGTTGTTTTAATATGAACTTTTATGTAGCTGATGTAAGCTTGATATATCATATATGATACCTCATTTATCATATATGATAGATATATGATATACGATATATGATAGGTGTATCATATATGATACATGAGGTATCATATATGATGTTTTGACACACCATCAAAAAGCCCACACTTTATGATTAATTTACAGAAAATATCTTTAAGCACTTTAAACATGTCTTCTTTCATATATAATATTATATATATGATATTGTATAAAGATCGACTATGGATGGCTATGGTAAATAGCATGTGTCTTAGAGTTGAGAATCATATATGTTTGATAAGACTCAATATCATAATCAAATATGATTGTGGCTTATTATCATGTTTTATTTATGATGTGCTATAAATAAGGTGTTATTTATTCTTTCCCCTATTCTATTAATGCAAATTGTGCGAACAAAACAACGAGCAAATATGGATGTTGCAGTTGCCTAGTTGAAACAAAGCATTAAGACGTGCACGCATATTGTAAGGATAAGATAAAGTCGTCGTCGAGGCCAAAGAAGAATTACAAGAGAAAAGTATATTTGGTTGAGAATGAAGAAAAATTGATTGAAGATGAAGAATTGTATTTCTAATAATACGAATGTTTGGGTTTTAGTTATGAATTGAGTATACTCATTTCTTTTTTTTTTTATCTTTTAATTATGAATGAGTGTTTTAATCATCATTGGTTACCTTCTATTTAAACAAGTGTTTTATTATGAATTGTATGCTTTTAAAAAAACACTCTTTTTTATTATCTGAACAAATGTTTAATCATCGATTCAGCAAGCTCTTTATTTTAAGCATAAAGTCAGCAGACCTTTTGTTGAATATGTCAAACTTTTTTTTTTTAGTATCATATATGATAATGCATTATCATATATGATACTCATAAAAAAAATACTCTTTTAATTTTTTAAACAACTGTTTAATCATGAATCCAACAAATTCCTTGTTTTAATCATGAATTCAGTAGAGCATTTGTTCAATATGTCAAACTTTTTTTTGAGTATCATATATGATACTTCATTATCATATATGATAATGCAGTATCATATATGGCATAATTTAAGAGTTACATGTGTTATCATATATAATACTAAAAAAAGGTAAAAACTATGGTTGAAGAATATGATAAAAACTTTAACAAAATAACCATACAAGCCAAAACTTACATCTACAGATGTTTCGCCATTTGATATTCAACAAAAATGATAATGATTGAGTAGCATTGCAAAGTTAAACCAATACATCACCATAAAAAATTACTAAGAGACAAACTGTTCAAACGTTTAAGACAATGGATGTTGATCTCAGTTATCAACATTTTTGTTGCAAACTTGGCGCTCGTCTTTGTCATCTTCGTGCACATGATCTTGTTATTTCAGTCGTGAATCTAGTGTTCCACTTCTTGGCCTTGATATAATTGAGTTCTCTAGAATGCATTGAAAACAGCTTCTACTACAAAAGCAAAAAGATTTGGTTTTAATTTCAAACAGATTATCATATATGATATACTACAGAAGTTAAATTTCAATCAGATTATTATATATGATAATGAGGTGAGATCCTTATAGAATATGCATCAAAAAAAGAAGGAAGGAAACAATCTCAACCATCCATTTAAGTTCCATCTAATGGTCTATATTAATCTTTTTAAATTTAATTTAAAAACTCATTTTCATCATATTTCTTAAAAGTTAAATATCTCTCAAACCGTTAATCGTTACGAAAAACTAATTATACCATCGCGACGGGAATTAAGTTATCTTTCTATAGATAGGCACTTCTATACACTTTCGACAAACTTTTTTTTTTAAAATTTACGCATAAAAAATTACATGTGATTCTCGAAAAATTACATGTAATTTTCGAAAATTACGTGTAATTTTTTTGGCGAGAATTTTTAACACTGTAAATCGTTAACTTTTGTGTGAATTACATGTAATTATGTGTGAATTACATGTAATTATGTGTGAATTACATGTAATTTTTGTAATAAAATAGTTTATTAGTGTTAAATGCAAATCACATGTAATTATGTGTGAATTACATGTGATTTTTGTAATAAAGTGGTTAGTTAGTGTTGAATGAAATTTACATGTAATTTTGTGTGAATTACATGTAATTTTGCTCAAATCACATGTGATTTTATAAATAATTACATGTAATTTTGCTCAAATTACATGTGATTTTATACAAAATTACATGTAATTTTGCTTTAAATCACATGTGATTTTATAAATAATTACATGTAATTTTGCTTTAAATCACATGTGATTCATGTAGACTCACATAACTTTACATCTAACTTTCGTCCCATTTGACGCGTTAGTCTTTTTTTTAAGTTACATGTTTTCATAGATTTTTATTTTCAACTTTAATACCAATAATCTAGAAACCAATTAAATCACATGCGTTTCGTGATAAATCACATGTAATTCGTGGTAAATCACATGTGATTCGTGGTAAATAACATTTTCTCTCCATTCCTCACATCATCCATTCTTCCGAAGTGGTCTTGTGATCCATGTATGCTATCTAAAGTGGTCTTGTGATCCATGTATGCTATCTTGTGATCCATGTATGATAATTACATGTGAATTTGCTTGCATTACATGTAATTCGTGGTAAATTACATGTGATTCAAACAAAAGCACATGTGATTCATCTAAAGTGGGTTTGTTAGAAGAAGTTAAAGTTTTGAAATGTTTGAATCACATGTAATGCAAGCAAATTCACATGTAATTATCATCGAATTACATGTGATCCAATGCAAGCAAAATCACATGTAATTATCATCGAATTACATGTAATTCAAGCAGACAATTTAATATATTAACAAGATTACATGTGATTAAAAAAATCACATGTGATTCATCTAAAGTGGGTTTGTTAGAAAAAGTTAAGGTTTCGGAATGCTTGAATCACATGTAATGCAAGAAAAATCATATGTAATTATCACCGAATCACATGCAATTCAAGCAGAATTACATGTGATTCAAACAAAATCACATGTAATTTAGAAGCCAATTTGTTTTATATATTTTACATAAATGAAAACATAATACGTGATTAAAAAAATCAAATGTGATTCATCTAATGTGGGTTTGTTAAAAAAAGTTACGGTTTCGGTATGCTTGAATCCATATGTAATGCAAGCAAAATCACATGTAATTATCACCGAATCACATGTAATTCAGAAGCCAATTTGTTTTACATATATTTTTTTGGTTAAAGAGGACTCCACCCCGGTAAAATGAACATATTTTATATTAATGGCAACAAACATTTTAATATATTAACAAAATTACATGTGATTCAAACATTTTAATGTAATTCACATAAATCACGTGTGGTTTTAAAATAATAACGAAAATATTTTTGTCATTTAATAGACGGTTATTTTCATATACTTTTAACGATTTTACAATGTTGAAATTCTCGTCAAAAAAAATACACGTGATTTCACAAATCGCATGTGACGTTACAAATTCAAATGTGATTTTTAAAATAATTAATCAAACATGAGTTTTCGAGAATTACATGTAATTTTTCGAGAATTACATGTGATTTTTTTACGAAATTTTTTAGAAAAAGTTCGCCGAAAGTATATAGAAGTGCATATCTATGGAAAGATAATTTAATTCCCGTTGTGACGGTATAATTATTTTTTCATAACGATTAACGGTTTGAGAGATATTTAATTTTTAAGAAATAAGATGAAAATGTGTTTTTTTTTAATTAAATTTAAAAAGATTAATATTGGATGGTGGAGATTGCTTCCTTTGTTCTTTTTTGGATGCATGTTCCTTATAGAACTTTTCTCATATGATAATATACACAAAACTAACTTTTAATTACCCACCAGGAGATCACAGACTTGTTTGTATTTGTTTTGAAGCACATTATCATATTATCATATATAATACCTCCATATATCATATATGATATATTTATCATATATGATATATAGAGGTATCATATATGATACATCTGTTCATCGTAGCCTACGTTTTCAACATAACTCTCCTAATAAGCTTATTTTCAAAAGTCACCTTATGCTTATCCCACAGCTTCAACAACTCCATTTACAAGCTTATTCACATAACTCTATTTTAATTTATATACTTATTCATATAACTCTTCTAATAAGCTTATTCAAATTAAGCTTAACTATAACACATCAAATAAGGTTAATTATAACACATCAAATAAGCTAACACATTCAAATCATATTTAAAATAAGCTACAAAAGAGTAAATTGATAAGCTAAAAAAAGCTATCATCTTATTCTTATAAAATCTAAACTCGTATATGAATTCACATCAAATAAGCTAAAAAAATAAGCTTAGTTACATAAAAAAAATATATAAAAAAGAAGAAGATATGGATCATGATGATTTACCTGATGTTTATGAATTGTAAAAGGCGATGATTGGATTCGAAGAAGATGATGAGATAATAGATCGGGGATGGATCGAGCTCGTTTTTTTAGATCGGAATGATGGATCTAATAATGGTTTGTGTGTGTGTGTTTTGTGTATTTTTTTGTATGAATGGATCAGGAAGATAGACAGGGTAGTGGATTTAGGAGGTGGGTGGACGGGTTAAAATGATCAAAATGCCCCTCCGTCTTTTTTAATTAAAAAAGAAGGGTTGATCTCAACCATCAATCTTTTTTAGATGGATGGTTGAGATGTGTCCCTTAGTTTCTAAAAAAATACATGTATCCATTATAACCATTCTTATTAAGAAATTATGACAATCCCGTGATTTGAAAGCATACATTTGACTAACGGGTTACGTATAGGTACATTGGACCTTCATGATTATCCAATATCCAATATACCAATCACATGACAACATCCGGTCTATAATTAGAGGACAAAACACATGACAAATAACTAGATGATGAGCACGGTATCGGTCTGGTCCTGAATTAGTGGTACCGATTATTTTTTGAGCATAAATTTATGGTACCGGTATCGTACCGAACGGGATTCGGGTATCGGTACCGGTACGGGGAGTCGGTACCGATACCGGAAAATCGAGATTGGGAATTTCCCGATTTGGTTCCGGTCCCGTCCCGAATTAGTGGTCCTGAATTTTTTTCACCTTATTTCGTAGTCCCGGTACCGTGCAGAACGAGATTCGGGTATCAAGAATCGGTACGGTTCCGATAACAGTTCGGGTTCAATTCTAGGTCGAAATCTCATCCTACCAAATAACCAATATAACAAACACAATTAAATCAGAAGAAATACAGTTCACAAGTTAAGAGCATCGTACATAGAATTTTTTCATGATTCGAAAGACAAAATAATTATTCATCAAAAAAATAATAATTACCTTACAGACATAGTAATAATAATAATAGTACTATCATAATAATAACTAGGCCATTGTATCAAATAAAAATAACAATTACGGCATCAGTTTGAAATTTAAAAATGGTGTTAAAGCATACCTTTGAGAGTTCATAGCCAAGTCAAAGTGGCTCAGGATTTCAACGAGTGTCGAGTCAGGATTGGTCCATCGATTGAAAAAGTTGGTTTACCATGAAGTTTTGCGCATAAATCCAGACAAATCTGCATTGCGTGAGAAAACAAGGATCCAACGGTATCTCATATCACAATAGTCGAAGACCAAATGTTCCCTTGGTTGCAAATGGCCGATCCAACACAAGGAGATATGCGATAAGTCCAAACAATGCTGGAGATCTTCTTTTAAAGTTCCCTTGGTTGCAAATGGCCGATCCAACCTGTTAAACAAACAATAAGTGCATCAATATAATAAAAGTAAGGCATAATCGACTGTCAGGCATAATCAACAAGAGAAACACTTGTAGTAATAGATTTTAAACATAAAAAACTTGCAATACAACTAGTCATGAAAAAGTGCCTAGTTGAAGATCCATTATCTCGAAATCTCTCTATAATTTAGAATCGCACCCAACAGTCAATTGTGTTGGCATCGAGCCACAAAACCGGGTGTCAACGTCCCCGTGTTTCTGTTTACTACATAAAAAATATGCATGTTATCTAAATCGGAAAAAAAGGGGTTTTTCTCTAACCGCTTTGGCAGCTCGTAACCGGCTTAATAAATGGGCAAGGCCAATGTAAAAACAAGTAAAACCCTGTTAAAACAAAACCGATTCGGTTAAAAATCGGATAAAATCAAACCAATAACCAGTTGAGTGTTGCTATATCCTCCTACAATATCCTCCTACACACACAATAATATTTTATATTTTATCTCCACTCATTATCTCTCCGCATTTAAACCGTCAGTTCTGACACGTGCTAGGATCATGTGAGTAGGCATATAAGTAGGAAGGAATTGTAGGTAGATAAATCATTTTAGTAACCAATTTGGTTTTAAAAAAAACAAAACCAGTTTAGTAACCAATTTGGTTTTTAAAAAAAAATTGTATGCTCACCTCTGCAACAGCCTATGAAACAAACATTTAATTGCCTTTTTTCGGTAATACATATAATCAATATCAAGCTTTTGATGCAAGCATTAGTTCAACAAAAGAAAAACCAAACACTCCGATGTATAATAGTCTATTATCACCCTGTTAGTCATACACATACAACAAAAACTCCGTGCGCAGAAAGATGAGATGTAAATATTAGGCAATTAAACGTACATACAATTCTGTCATGTCCTTAAAAATTAAAACCCTTAAATCTTATTGGCTAATCGTAAAAGATTACCCAATTTAGTGTTTAGAATCTTTATGGCACGATGTATGACGTTTAATTTGTCATTCATGTTGCATAAGTTCTAAATTTCAAAGAATAAATATAAGTAGAAGGATAAGAGGTTCAACAACCACCGGTGTCTATCACTTTGTCACTCTCTGAACAGGTGCTACGAGTTGGCCACTTGCTAGAAGAAGCACCGTCGATGGCGAGTTGGTCGCTTGCTAGAAGAAGCACCGTCGATGGCTTTTTAGTGCAAGTTCTGGAATTGTGTCCTTTAGCTTTTCGACATTTAAGACAGGTTCTTCGTTTCTTTGATGATGCAGCTTCAATTTGAACCAATCCATCGGCATTCCTCAGCCACCTGGAGTGAGACCCATTATCCTCCATTTTAATGTTTCAACTCCTTATGTCACGATGTATGCCGTACGGATCATCGAAGCATATTCGCACAATAATGTTGAGCCCAAAACTCCACATACCTAGAATACTCAATAGCACTTTCTCAGCTTTCAATTACGTAATCTTTTTTCTTCAATGCTGCAAACTCTCGCTCAGGGTGACTGAATCTAAAGCCACGGCCGTCTCTGGGATGGCGACGTGTACTCTTTACCTCATCATACAAGTGTCTGTCTAGGTGAACGTCCCATAGACGAAAGTCGTACTGACAGTAAGATTCTCATCCACTGATAATTGTTGAACCCGACTTCGTTTTTCAACATTTCATCAATGAAAAGCTCACCCATAAAGCCAGTATCCCTTGTTCTTTGCAGAGTCTACAGTAACCCGATTGCTTCTCAGCACCGGAGCAGGAGAAACTGTAGCATAAAGACGGGTGCTCATGACCAATTCTCCGACCTCACAAAATAAAAAAGCATTTTTTTAAGTCATATTAACTCCATTGAGATCTGTTTAAGGGTGTGTGAATATTGTGTTCAAAATACCAACCTCAACCCACAACAAAAATAGTCCTATAGCACGGGTCAAGATGACGAGCAGGGACCTGATACAATAATTAACAAGCGTTAAGAACTTTATTGAAACAATTTAAGCCAAGTATCAAACTATAAGCTCAAAATAACTACAACAATCTATTGCTTCTATCCTAAAAGATTACTAAAAGTCTCTATACAGCAATGTACATCCCGTCATCTAGATAAAGCATTACATTACAATATACTTTCCATGAATTAAACCACCCTTATCGAGGCTTCCATTGAAGCATATTCGGTAAAAAAAGACTCATAAAAATATTAATCTCTAGTAGTACAGTTTTCATAATATAACATACTTCCACTTAATCTCTAGTTTGGAGGCTTGAGGAAGACTTACCTATGTTGGCAATAGGTATGTTTGGAATCTTTATATCATGATGTATGACGTTTAATTTATCATTCTTGTTGCTTTGAAGACGACTCAAACCGTTTCGAACATCGAAGCATATTTGTCCTCCAATATGTTGAGAACGAGACATTTCGCAAACAGCCTTCATCAAAAAAAGGAGAGAACCTTAATATGGAAATACAACAACAAAAAGAAGAAACAAAATAAATACCTGTTTTGAGATTATGATCATCAGGTGAGATCTACAAATAGCAGCGGCTGTGATGTTAGAATTGTGTTTTTTTGGTACTTATTACAATGTGATTGCTAGGTTAGGTTAGGTTAGGTTTGATTATGATGGGCTTAGGTTATTTTGGGCTACCACTTTTGTTTTGTTTTGGGCCATTAGTCACTTCTCTAAAAATCAAGCTTATAAGCGTAACGCAGCGGTGTGACTAAGTTTCAAGCTACATAAGCTATAACAAAGTTACAGCGTTTTCTGAAACGTGATATACACCGACATAAGATACTTATAAATTAATATTTATATAACGAGTTTATAAAAGAAGACATACATAAGAAATAAAATATGTTCATTAATAACTTACTCTTTACATGATACAATATGAAGCAAAAGTATAATTCAAATTTAAAAGAAAATCGGCTTATAATTACTTAAAAAGTTATTTTCATGTCAAAATTACTACATCAGGTCTTTTAAATGAAATACATAAACCCACAATATTAGTACCCACTTTATAAACTCAAGTCTATTAAATAGCCCAAAGCTAATAAAAAAGCCAAATTCCTAAAATCTGCAAAAAAGATTCATTTTTTAGCAAGCTACGCCTAGAGACGATACCTTACTTTGTTTTGTAATGTGGAGGCCACGCTTCACGTTATAGCCAACTATAACGCGCGCTATAACGCGCTATTTAAAACCATGCCAAAAATGATAATGGTGCTTAGAGCATGTCCAATGCACCAAGTTTTAAGACTTGGTGCATTTAATGCCATTATTATCGAACACATATAAGAACTATAACTTTTCCAAAAGACTTTTATTTAACCAAGTCATTATTAAAAATTAAGCTTAAAAGTCTTTCATGCAATGTTGAAAAGCTATCAAAAAGACTTTGTGAATTAACAACAAGTCATTGAAAGCTTTTCACATTATAGGTGCCCTTATATTATGATAGAAAACAAAGAAAAACATGGTAGAGTGAATTCTTACACGATAACTTACCATCATTTGTATTACAAATATCCTCGTGTAGTAGGATAATCAACACAACATTCGGATTACAAATATCCATAAAACTGCAACCATCATTTGTATTCTTACTAGTGTGATTGTTACCATATGGAGTATGTGGTCATGTAAGTTGGGCTCATTGGCCATTTAGAATATACAAGATTGTGTTACCCGCGCTTCGCTGCGGGGTGTATCGTATAGCGCAAAGCCTAGGTGTTATGTTACAACAAAGCTGGTTTTTTTATATGACTGGAATCAACAACAGTCTTGAATTTGAGAAGACCCGAAAATACAACACGTAACGAAAACAAAACTATAGTATAACATATGACGATGATAGATTACAAAACTCTCTTGTGAGCACTTTAACCATTTAGTTGTTCTATACAGAAGTTCTGAAGCATGTGTATGTTCTATAGAAATGCAACTCTCATTCCATAGTTACACGAACCTCCACGCTTGTAAGTGCAAATAAACCTAGTCATTCCAACACCATATCTTCAGATAATGATGTGTGTGTTGATCCATCACCTGTAATAACAAACCATCGTATCAAACTAAATTAATAATGAATTTGAATATAAATGATACCTCAATTTGAGTAGTTGCTATTTCCATTTAGACTTTTTTATACTAATAAAGCATGTCTAGAAGTGATACAGCAAACATCAAAATACTTGAGCACGTTAACATTTTATCGACAATTCCTAGCTTTCGTCATAATAAATTTCAAATGTGAACAATATACATCACCCCAGTGTGGAAATTTTAAACGAATTTCAAACATATGAATGAAATTAGAAAATTTATGTGTTTCTTATGACTTTATGAAAGCTAGTGTTAATATTCTTCCAGTTAGTGGACCAGCAGTTGTGGTCTAGAAAATAGAATCACTTGTGTGACTAAAACCGGTTAGGATGTTCAGTAGATACTATTTTGCATTAATCAATCACAATGTCCTCACTGTCTCTCTTAGCGAGTGCTCAAACAGGTGGTCTTTCTCAAATAAATCATAGTTGTATACTATATTTAGCAAACTTCCTAGTCTTAGTCTGGGAGTGGTTCGATGGAATATGTGCTACCTTGGTTCTTGGGTGTCCACCTTCTATATATACCATAAAAATTTCACATACACATAATATTCGACTATATTCTAGATTTGGTTGTCTTTATGAAAAAAAGAAGATACACATTTATAGAGCGAGGCACTCACCTATACACGTTCGGTCATTTACCAGCTCCAGTACAATCTAACAACCCTTCCTTTAGCATCATGCATCTCAACCGTTGATTGTTGTGTCCTTGCACCCGTTTGCAGCTGACCTGAACTTCTTTAATTAACTGTTTCGTCGAAACATACCAATAAAACAAAAGTGGCTGACCTGATAGCTAGGGAACACAAAGCTTTGTCGCTGCAATTTAATACTTATCACACAAAGTTCTCATAAAGCTCTTAGAACCTGGTATAGTTCATCCGTAATCTCTTCCTAAAAAATAGAAATAAATTTCAATTAGTAATAATAGAAATTAAGTTGTGGTTTCATATCCTAAGTCCAAACCTTTTTTTTCGTCTGCCCGGAAATACAGTGCTGCTTGATGCCCATGATCACATCAGATGATCAACCAATCACATATCGGCCATAATCTTCAAGAAATAATAACAAAATCAGAAAAATAGAAATGCAAATGTTAAAAGTAAAAACCACCAATCTAATCTGATACATACACAAACAAATCTAATTAAATTCAAACGTTGCTTCATAAACCCATAAAGCAAATACTCTTATTGTGATGTAAAAGTTCGAAGTAAAAAGTGGCAGCTCAAGCCAACCCGCACAAAAGCACCACTTTGACTTGAGCCTATTTTATGAATAATATATCCAGTTATATGTACATAATCCAACCAAAAAACCGATCAAATAAGTAGTTTAAAATAAACAATTCTCACTCACCTCCACCGCCAAGGACGCCACTGATACCTAGCATATAACAAACAAACACCTAACCTACCAAAGCATAACAAACGAATTAGAAAAATTGACGACAGAACTATAAACAATCAAAACAAAAAAAGACAACCAAAGTTCTTAACTCAAATGGCTCATGGACCTCTGATTGATATGGTAATTCATCATTAGACAATGAATCTTCTGATGGTGATTCTCCTTACTCGCTAAGGTAGAAACTTGGTCTGCGGAGACACCATCTTCAGGTGCATATGATTTTATTTCTGAATCATTTTGAAGCCCAAATCAGCAAGGGCATTTAAAAAAATTATTAAAATTGAAGAAAAAATACACTTAATCCCATTTTTTTGTCAAGCCATGGGGGCGCCACGCGGGACCTAACACATAAGTGCGCCCTTGCTTACCAGCTCGGCTGGTAGTTTTGGCGCCAAACACGGTATGGTATGCCAACAAATGTTTGGTGCCAAAGGCTTACCAGCCAAGGTTGGCTCCACCGTTCCTCCCACTTTTATAATTTGCACATTTTATGGTTGTGTTTGACGAACAAAATTTAAGAGCGTTTTTTAGCAATTAGCATTTAGCACTTAGCATAATTATTATAAAGGTCGTTTGGTATAAAGCATTTTGCATTTACAAAATTGTAAAATGTTCATTTCTCAATGTTCTTTGAATTAGCATTTAGCATTAGGATTCTATCATTTTACATTTAAAACTTACAATTACAGCTATTTTACCAAACACTTTTATAAATCAAACTTCTACTGTTAATTGAAACTACTAATGCTAACTCAAATTACTACTGTTAACTACTTATTGTTAATGTTAAGTGCTACTGCTAGTTTCAACAAACACCACCCTAAATTAAACTATGGGTATGTTTGGCATAGACCGGTGGTAGAGCTATTTGGAGCGATTAGCGGTGAGGAAGAGCACTTTGATTTTTTGTAAGTGTTTGGCAAAAAGGGTGGTGAGCGTTTTAATTTTTATTAGTCGTTTGGCACAAGAGCGGTGAGCGGTGATATTTTTTAGCAAGACTAATTTTTCAATGCTTCTTTTAGAGAGCTTTGGAAATGAGCGGTAAGCTGTGAGAATAACTGAATAATTGCTCACAACTATCGCTCACTAATATCGCTCACGACTACTCCTCACTGATACTGCTCACAACTACTGCTCATAGCTACTGCTCACATCTACTCTCACAGCTACAACTCACTGCTACTCCTCATTGCTACTACTCGTTTTAACAAACAAACCCTATGTGTGTATGTGTATTTGCACATGGTAACGTTAGTTATTTAACGGGAGATAGTTACTGGTATGTTAATTGACTCGGTGAATGAATTGTAACTTGGTGGCTCGACTAGGTTCATCCGGTAGTCGAACTCGTGACCCGGTGATTCGACATGGTTGACCCAATAGACGAACCCGTAACTGGACAGAGTTGATTCAGTGATCGAATCGTGACCCGATGATCAGACCAGGTTGACCTGATGGTCGAAAAATTGGCCCGGTGCTCGACCGGTTGATCCGTTGATCAAACTCTTAGAATCAGTAACTCGAGTTAGTTGATCTGATGGTCAACCCGGGACTTTACATTAAAGTATATTTTTTAATGTAATTGTTGAAATTTTTTAATATTTTAAGAATTTTTTACTCTATTTATAAGTAGCAATTTATACGAATGTGCTTTGATAATCTTATTTTAAAGCAAAATTTAAAATAGGGTCTTTTTCCAAAAGAATGTTTTCTTAATAGGAAACATTCCTTCGATTTTTTAATTTTTTTAATTTTTTTAATTAAAAAGACTAGGTATTAATTTGGTATAAAATTTGTTTTTATATAAAAATATTATAAAAATGTATGTGTCAAAAAGTAAAAGAGAAAAACTTTGAAAAAAATGTTACTACAATACTATTACCTCCGTTCTTAATTAATAGTCCTGTATTCTATTTTCGGATGTTCCAAAATTATAGTCATTTTCTAAAAATAAATGTAAGTAATGTAACAAATTTACCATATTGCACCTAGTGGTATTAGAAATTACAAATATATACAATGTTTTAATTAATTCTATGAGGGTAAGAGTGTCATTTTGCAAAAAAAAACAAATAAGAGAGAGAATGCACTGATATTGATGTTTTCTTAAATTATTTTTGTTGGAGAACAATTAATTTAGGACGGATGGAGTATTTTATAAACTTGTGTGTGATTGGACTAAATTACACCCTTTAGGAAAAAGGCGTAAATGAGGTAAGTATTAAGCGATATGATTTAGGAAAATCAAATGCTAATGACCTAAAGGTGAAAGTTCGTTTCCCAAGGAGGTTTATTGTGTGTGAAAAACTTGTATGATTTTGGATTAATGTAGAAAGAAAAGATTAGAAAAGAGAATGACGGATACGAGAAAAATTATACTACGACGACAAAACGTAAAACCGTAAAATAGACAAAATTAAAACTTGCACTAAAAATTCTCAAAAAATTACCAAAAATTCCTAAAAATCCAATTAGGGTTTACAAATGATCAAAAATTTTCCAAACCTTTTATTTAGCTAATATTTAATTTTTTAATGCTAATTAAAGCCCTAAAAATCAAATAAATTATTAAAAAGCCTAAATAAAGAATATTCGTTTTGTAAACCTAAAAAATAACTTAATTAAGCTAAAAAGTATTTTTCCAAATTTTTAAAACTATTAAATATATTAAAAATGATTAAAAACTAAAATTTAATATTAAAATAATATTAAAAATAAAAAATTTATAAAAAATTCTAAAAACTTGCAAACTAGTTTATTTTAACCTAAATAAACAGAAATGAAGTTGAAATTACCAAAATACCCCTATTGGGCTCCCAAATGGGCTAAAAACAAAAACAGTCCACTTAATGGGCTTTTAAGCCGAATAAAAATTAAACTCAACCAAATAAGCCCAAAATCACCGGTCTAGCTTAAAATTCAATTTTAAAGAAAAAACTCTAAAGGCCAAAAGCTGAAAGTGAGCTTATCACAGTTTAAATGTCACACCGCTTATTCTTATTAGGCCAATAAGCCCAATAAGCCATAAGCTGATGCCATAAGCTCTAATTCAACACACATTCTTCTTTTGTGATTATAAAGCACTTTGTAAAAAGAAATTTTGAAAAAGCTCAACAAATAAGCCAGAAATAAGCAAAGTATAATTTCACTAAACGACAAAATAGTCAGGTTAGAGAATTAAGTTGTTTCAAGAGCTGATTCTTTTTGCAAAAGGTGACAAATAAGCAAACTAATAAGATTTAAAAAAGAAAATCCCAAAAAGCCAAGTAAAATAAGTTGTATAAGCCAATAAGCTGACTAAAAAAGCCAAATAAGTTGGTTTTCTAGCAAAACCTTAACAAAATAAGCTGAAACCTTCTAGATATGATATTAAACTGAGAAAAATAACATCTATTAAAAAAATAAGTTGTTGCGTGTACCAATAAGAAAAACTAAAAAATAAGCCAAATTGAGCTTATTTGACCAAAAGTCAAAGTGTACCAAATGTTACCAAACTACCAGGGCTTGTTTATGAGCTTGTTTTGAGCAACTTTTGTGAAGGATTCAAGGCTGAATCCTTTGAATCAAGTAGGCCAGTTACCCAACTTGATTTTAGTTTTGTACAAATATGGCCAATAAGCCAGTTGTCTTATAAGCACTCAAATAAGCAATCCAAGTATCAAACCAAGTACACAAGCAGCAAAATAAAAAGTAACAAGCAATAGAATAGCAGGGCAATCACTAGTTAACCAAATGCAAAGCAAAATAGGAGTGGTCATTTTGTTGATGCAAATGACCACTTCAACCAACTTCTATAAGCTATAACTCTTTCAATAAGCCACCAAAGTTAACAAACAGATATAGCACAGATAGCACACCACAAAAACTCTTCCCAAACCAAAAATCAGACTCTGAATCCAACAAACAAATATTTTATGGCTTCTGATGTGTTTGAACAATTTCAAAACACTTAGACTGATTTTTTTCCAAAACTTGCAAAACCTTTTCCAAACTTTGCCAGACTTAACCAATGACCAAAACAGTTTCCAATAGACTTGTTTAGAGAATACCAACCCAAAGAACCAAGGGCACTAATATGGTTTATTTCTTATGTGTTGTGAGTGTTGTTCGTACTCGATTCAATTCGAATTGATCACGGTTTAGGGTGGACTTATCGTTTTTGGTAACTAAAAGTGGGAGCTTTTGATTATATATTTTAAATTAAAATGAATTAAGACAAATGACAATTATAAAGAGATTAAACAAATTTAAGACTTAATAAAAAGTAAATTTAAAAAAAAAATAAGACAAGACAATTTAAAATTAAGCTTGACAAAAATGGCAGGAAATAAATAAACTTTGAAAAACAACTAAGTAAAATAAACCAAGGATTACGATCAGATCGCAACTATCGATCGCAACTAGCGATCACAACCCGAGATCGCAACGACCGATCGCAGCTCGAGATCGCAACGAGCGATCGCAACTGGTGGTCGCAATCAACGATCGCAACTGACGATCGCAACTAACGATCGCAATGAGTGATCGTAGTCAACAATCGCAATCAACGATCGCAATGAGTGGTCGCAATATCTGATCGCAAGTAGAAACCCTTAGGATTATGCGATCACGATACTCGATCAGAATACTCAACGACATTCGTCTTTAATTTTTAGTTTTTAATATTCGTCTTGTTTTACGTTCTTTATTATTGTCATTCGCCTTTTGTTTATTTTTATTATTTTTGCATTTACTTTTTAATTAGTTATAGATAATCAACGACATTTTCTTTTTATTGACCAAGAACGACTGAGTCACACTTTCAACTGGTAATCAATTCGAATTGAATCGAGACGAACAAATTTTCATACTTGGCAAAAACCTTGTATTGATACCCATGGAATATTTAGACTGATTGTAGGTTTATTTAAGGTTATTAGTCGTTTTTTAGGGGTCTAGGAGTGTTTATATAGGTCTTGGTAACCTTTTGGACAAGTTTAGGCCCAATTAGGACTTTTAAATGGTAATTATCCTATTTTTATTGATTTAATTATTAAAATTTCGGCTATGGGACCCACAAATTCGGCTCCTCTCTATGTTTTATCATATTTACACTCTCCCCATCATATTTTATGTTTACTTATACTCCTATACACTTTCAGGTCCAAACCGGGCACCCTTTTGCTAATTTTTCGACTTCTTACACGATTTTCGAACTAGCGTTCATTTCTAAAAGTTTCTAAATATAGAAAGTAACTCTAAAACTTATCGTAACCATATTATATATACTTAATACATACATACAACATATGATATGTAAACGAAACCTTATGAAAACGATACCCGAACTTTTCTACAGTTCATTTTTGAACTCATTTCATTTAATTTCATTTCCAACTTGTACCATGATTTACACATCATGTAACTCATTTAATTCTTCCTTATTCCCAAAATCACTCATAAAAACATATAAATATATTTTACACATAACCCAACACATAATTAGCGGTTAACGGGTGACAACTGACTCGCCAGAACCCGAGTTGTCACATCATCACCTCCTAATAGATATCTCGTCCCGAGATTTACTCTCAAACTCAAAATTATTCTTAGCAAACAAATGGGGATACATATCCTTGATAAAACCTTTACGTTCAAACGTGAACTCAGTTTATACTAAAATAATCTCAACCAACAACACATGAGCCTTAACCGTCCGCGAGGAAACTTATTAAAACCATAAAGTTATATAACCAACCAAACTAAATCTCGCAACTCGTCAAACAAGAACTGTCTTGAAACCAAGTTAGGAGCCGTCACATAACTCGACGAGTTTAAAACTGTCACCCCGATTTCAGTCTTACTCATAAATACCATAAATCAAAACTCATAAAAATATAACCATGTATTCTAAGGTCTAAAGAACTCTTAAATTCTACCCCAACTTATCTCTCCGTTAACCCTCCAAGTGTTCATTACCCCAAAATACCCAAAACACAAGTTTAAACCATGTTGTCTGAAAATTAACCTTGACACTTGTACAGTTAACTAGACCTAGCTACTGACCTCTATTTACTAAACATTCTGAAAGTTGAAAAGTACGTTCCGAGTACATAATTTTAGGCTTTTAAATCACACAAAAAGCTTCAAAAACGAATAAGTTATGCCCAAAACGATTTTAAACCATAAAACCCCTTATTAATTACCAAATTCGAGCCCTAATTTATTTTAATACCAGAAAATAGAAAACTCTCACCCACCCTATTATTAATTATATGATTTTAACATATATAATTAAATAAGATTAAAAATTTAATTAAAGATCATTAGCTTTATGTGATCAAAACTATTTTTTTTATTTTTTAAATAAACAAGTCATGCTTATATGTTAAAGAATTTATATTCCACCTTATTTTAAACACGGTTCTGACACTTTACCCTTATTTCACTGACTACCAACAACTATTTTAACTATTTGTAATATCCATTTTTTTTACCACGTAAGACTCAAAACAAAGATATCATTATCCCAAAAAGAATTATCCACCCTCTCAATAGCCTCTATACAAGAGTACCGTTTTACAAACGAACACGTGAAATGAGGACTCGATAAATGCGCTACTACCGAAGTTGAACATCTCAAAAAGAAACTAAGGGGGTGTTTGGATGTGCGGTTAGGAGGAGATTATCTCTGAATCTCAGTTTGGAACTGAAATAAGTTAAAAAAAGTGTTTGGGTAATAAATGGAGATAAGTGATTATTTGCGTTTAGAAGCTTCAAAATGGAGTTTTGAAAAAGTTATTGGGGAGCTACTTATTTCATTTTCAAAATGGAGTTTTGGAAAAGTAAGCTTTCAAAATGGAGTTTATTATCAAATAATCAAATTTGCCAAACACTCAAAAACTGATTATCTGATTATTGCGATTTTAAACTGGATAATCAAATCCAAACACTATTTTTTAAAATGGAGTTTAAAACGAATAATTTGTTTTCAATAAGCACATCCAAACACCCACTAACTAGCAAACCATCCCAAAAATACAATCGATAAATAAAAGGGAATTATACATATATAGGCATAGACATACATACACTCAAATCCATCCAACATATACTATACAAGCATGTATTAACCCTCTTTCATGCAACCATACTTAGGAATCCATTGATGTCGTGATACTTGTATAACTATGTTGGCCACCATACTTATACCAGTCCCCTTTCACTAATGCACTCCCTCCTATGATGACACTTATAAGAATTAATACTACACATAGCACATCAGTCTACCAACTCAAATAAGCACATAGATCCTACAACTCACATAAGCACATAATCTACAACATAACATAAGGTCCAAAATTCCATGTATCAAACTAACGTAGCCAATGCATGAAACATATAAACTCGTAATCCAGCTGAACCAGCGTAGATAAAATTCAAAATATATAAAGAACATGAAAGCATAATTAAACAAAATCAAACAATGACTAGCGTATACGACTATGGTTCAACCCGCACTAGTCAAAACTCATAAAGAAAATAACATGTAGCTAAGTATGAACTTACTATGGTTCAATTCATACTAGTCAAAATATCACAATTAGTAACATCCAAACACATAAATTAATATAAAATGCACACATACCCCTATGACGCCTATATGCAGGGACCCTTAAGCTATAGACTAGGCTAAGCGACTAGGCAACCTAATTCTCTATAACCATTAGCTCTGATACCATTCTGTCACACCCTGCCGTGGCGGAAACATGGGGCAAGACGTATGGATATCATCATAACAAACGGTGTTTCTATAAAGAAAACTAAATGCAAAAGAAATGTCATAAATGGCGACACAATGTGGTGACAATATCTCAACCAAATACAGGAGTCTAGGTAAGTAGGTAACATGCCTACCTCTTACCAAAGACATTCAAATAACATAAACATCAACATATAGGTGTCTAAAATGTATCACTTAGTCAAACAATGAAAAGAAAACTAAGAGGAAAGGGATTCCTCCTAATACAGTCCTAGCATCCTCTAAACTCTAGCCACCTCTAACATCATCCTTCATAACTACCTCACCTGAAAATGACACTAAAATCTGTCAACATATAGTTGGTGAGAACATATGTTTAAGTTATCAAAACATCTTAAGAAACCTTGTCAACTGTTGTAAATAAGTTGAAGAAAACAAATTAAATCAATGGACCATAATGTGATATGCATGTTACATACAACTACAAACAAAGCACAATTATATCAGTCAAGAACACATAATAAGAACAATGCACCACACTATAACAATCAAGAGGTATCCCGTCACACACATAAGAACAATGCACATCACTATCCGGATCTTTCCCACACCACTAGTGGAAGATGAACCATATCCCCGTCGAGATATCTTGACTCCAAAGAGACGATGCACAAGTACTCAAGACGAATCGTGCCCTACGCTACACACACATCACAACTGGTCCCATAGACGCCCATACATCTAGGTACCAAAGCCAATCATAACCCAAACAAGATTCACATATCAGAACACATATCAAAGCACATATGAGAGCACATAAGCACGTATGTCACATAATAACACATCTATGTCCAAACATTTATAAAAATATAGTACCAAAACAATTTAAGAACACCCAAGTGTCATCTCCATCCCATACTAGAAGAAAACATTTAAAAACTCACTGAAAATAGGACTATGAACTCACCTGATACCACAACAAGCTATCACTCCTGCAAACCTATAAAATCATACACGACACACTTAGCTCAGTTCTTAACACCCAAATTAAGTAACAATCAAGGAGATGAATCTAATCCCCCAATCCCCACTATCTAGTTCTCCCACTACAAGCTATTCTATACGTAAAAATCCAGTTTTTTCCCCGGTACGGTTTACTAGTCACTAAACGATCACATGAAGTGAACTTAAAACCACACTTGGCTCCTACCCTACTAGAGTTATGTTGTTATATGATCTAAGAACTCCAAAAACCATTTTTTTCTACTTACACGTTTAACCCTTTCGTTTAGTCTCTACGCCAAAAGTCGTTTTCACCAAAACTGATTTTCTGTACATGCTAAATGTTTGTCACCAAAAGCACGACCTAAACACTATAACTTTTATTGAAAACCTACAGTACTATCATATATATTATGAAGAGTTCCCAAATAAAAAATATTTAGCTATCTCATTCGTTAGGTAAGATTTTGACTCAATTTCCCGAAATCTAAATTTATTCCTGAACAGCGTACTGTTTTTGTAAAAATTGTTTGACGACCTTCCCGAACTCCATTTTAGACCAACCTTACATTTATGAAAGGTAGACTCTCTGAACTTAATTTAAAAAAAGAAACTCGACCAAATGTGCTACCTACTGCCCGGAACAGTCGACACAAGACAACCCTAAAAATCAGACTGTTTTACGCCTTTATGCACTAACCCTCTAAACATCATTAATTACCCTTAAATTATTAAACAAGAACCCTAAAATCATTAATGGATCTTAATTACTATATTTTATAGAATATTAATAAAACCTTAATCATCTCAATGATGGTTAAGTAACATTACAATCATGATTAATTAATAAAAACATGAATTATATTAAAGTTAAATTGATCACTTACCTTGAATAAGAAAACTTAATGAACCCTAATCATAATTTCGACTCCTCTTGATACCCATGGAAGATTTAAAGTTATTGTAGGTTTATTTAGGGTTATTATTCGTTTTTAGGGTTCTAGGGGTGTTTATATAGGTCTTGGTAACCTTCTGGACAAGTTTAGACCCAATTAGGACTTTTAAATTGTAATTGTCCTATTTTTATTAATTTAATTATTAAAATTTTGGCTATAGGACCCACAAATTCGACTCCTCTATGTGTTTTATCATATTTACACTCTCCCCCTCCTATTTTATGTTTACTTATACTCCTATACACTTTCAGGTCCAAACCGGGCACCCTTTTGCTAATTTTTCGACTTTTTACGCGATTTTCGAACTAGCCTTCATTTCTAAAAGTTTCTAAATATAGAAAGTAACTCTAAAACTTATCCTAACAATATTATATATACTTAATACATACATACAACATATGATACGTAAATGAAACCTTATAAAAACGATACCTGAACTTTTCTGCAGTTCATTTTTGAACTCATTCCATTTCATTTCATTTCATTTCCAACTTGTACCATGATTTACACATCATGTAACTCATTTAATTCTTCCTTATTCCTAAAATTACTCATAAAAACATATAAATTATATTTTGCACACAACCCAACTCATAATTAGCGGTTAACGGGTGACAACTGACTCGCCAAAACCCGAGTTGTCACAACGATGCTCTCCCATGGTACGCTCTAAGATTCGCTTAAGTCCACAGTTAGAGATCTCGGCTTGACCATTATTTTGTGGATGATACACGGTGGAAAGTCGGTGTTTGACACCATACTTAGCCATGACTCGAGCAAATTGATCATTGCAAAAATGAGTCCCGCGATCACTAATGATAGCACGAGGAACACCGAATCGAGCAAATAATTGTTTCGAAAAGTTCACAACCACACTCGCATCGTTCGTAGGTAAAGCTTTTGCTTCAACCCATTTGGATACGTAGTCAACGACTACGAGGATGTACTTGTTCCCTTTAGATGATGGAAATGGCCCCATAAAGTCGATGCCCTACACGTCAAAGATTTCACATTTTTGGATGAAATTTTGAGGCATCTCATCTTTATGTGTGATCTTGCCTTGTCTTTGGCAAGCATCACAATGCTTAACCATTTCATGAGCGTCATGATAAATGGTGGGCCAATAAAATCCGGAGTCGAAAACTTTCTTCGTGGTATAGTTAGGACCAAAGTGACCACCGGTGGGTCCTTTGTGGCAAACTTCTAGGATTAGTAAAGTTGTCGGTCCATCAACACACCTACGAATTACAAGATCCGCACATTGCTTGAAAAGGTAAGGGTCGTCCCAATAATAGTGTTTAATATCCATAAAGAAATTTTTCTTTTGTTGGGACGTTAACCCTTCCATAAGAACACCACCCGCCAAATATTTTGCAATGTCCGCAAACCATGGGGTATCATCAAGATTGGAGTTAATAGACATTAAGGCCTCATGGGGAAAGTATTCATTAATTTCTTGTGTAACACCCCATTTTGATAATGGAAATGTCACATGAAATTATGGCGTGTCATCAAAGCATACAAGGAAAAATGTCTAAACATTACTTGACCGTAAAAGGAAAATACCGAAATCAAACATCGGTAGTCCAAAAGTAAAGCTCATCACACACAAACAGAGTATAGTAAAGGAAAGGACTACACAATGTCCATAGCAAATGTATCATAAGAAAGGAAATGCATAAAGTAAAGAAGACTAGACAACTTCCAGTCCATATGCACGTACTCTTAGTGTCTACGAGCGTCCCTGAGTACCTGCCATTTTGGGAACATAGAAAAGGAAAACGGCTGAGCAAATACGCTCAGTGCACGGATGTACAATAAAGCATGAATAGGATAAGCATATAACATATAACAGCGGAAGAAAACTAAATCCCGAGTAACCTGGTTAAGTCTTGATAAAACTGGTTTTATATAGTTTGAAAGTCTTGTGTTTGTCTTATAAAAACTGTTTTGTCATATTTTACCATTAGCCAATATAGGTCATGAAAATCCACCGTGCATGAATACTTGGAGGGGTGACCTCATCATGCAAATTACAGGGGCTGCCTCTAATTTAATATACTGGTTTTTGGGTAGGAGGGATCAGCTCCTTGTGAAGGATGCAAGGCACACACCACATTCACCATGAAATCCTGACTAAAACATGTAACTAGGATGCACCCATACGCCCCACATGATAAATATAATATAAATAGCCAAAAGCTGAAGGGACGCCACGAGCAATCACTCCGCCGTGGTGAAATCATAACATCAGTGCCTCTAATGTTATGGTTATGGTACCTCCATAACTAGGTGAAACTGGTCATGCATGTATATGGCTATAGGTAATCTTAATTAAACATAAGCAATCAAACACATAACTTATACTACGGGAAAACAATTGGCTGCATACGAGGAATCCTAATAAGGAAAGAATGTCCATACTGAAAGGACGGGAATCCGTACCTTATGTCCAGTGAACGAAGAAGATGAACTGAGAGAAATCCTACTTCCGTACCACTAGTGCTACATAAATACATACATGAATAAGTATCTGCTTACTAAATACGTAGCTGATTTTATGTCATGTCTTAGCTTATTTCTGGTATTTCATGTGTTATTATACTTACTGTGTAATAATAAGTAACTTTCCAAAAATAACAGGTTTCCTAAAATAGAAAGTTTCCAAAAATAGAAAGTTTCCAAAAATATAAAGTTTGCAAAAATAGAAAGTTTCCAAAAATAGAAAGTTTCCAAAAATAGGAAGTTACCAAAAATAGAAAGTTTCCAAAAATAGAAAGTTTCCAAAAATAGAAAGTTTCCATAAATAGATTAGCTGCCTTAATTAAATAAGTTTCCATAAATAGATTAGCTGCCTGAAATAAATAAGTTTCTAAAAATAGAAGGTTTCCATAAATAGATTAGATGCCTTATTTAATTAAGTTTCTAAAAATAGAAAGTTTCCATAATTAGAAATAAGCTGGTTAAATAAGCTAAGTATATAAGCCTAAGTGTTTTCATGATTATTTTCTAAGTCATATTATATAATGTATAGTTTAATAATTATTCCATGTAATTAAATTAAACTATAGGTTAAAATATTTAATTAAAGTATAACATGTTTTAATTAAATAAAGTTAAATACTTAGGTTAAAACATGTATTATTATTTATTAATAATATAACCTAAGTCATGTTAATTAATTAATTATAATCATGGTTTTTAAATAATTAATTAATTATAAGTCTAAAATATAAAATACTTAGGTTAATTAATTTCATGATTATCAATAATTAAATAACCTAAGTCATGTTATTAAATTAATCATATCATTTTATTAATTTAATTTTTAATATAAGATCATAAAACATAAAAAACTAAACATACACCATGAACCGGATCTAGACTAAAAAGCATGAACCGGACATGAAATCGACACCGTACCTCGAACCAACTCGGGGTACCCCGTGCCTTGATGCTGCCGTGGGACCCACACACACCAACCGGGACCTTATGGTCTCGGTGGTGGTCAGATTGGCCAAACCGAAAACCACCTTGGGTTCGGTGTAGGCCGCGGCTAAAAACAAATACCCTTAAACCATACTTTTGATTTTATTAAACCTCAATTCATGTTAGATCCATGTTTATTTATTAGGTTTTTGTAACAAACATAACATGTTCTTGATTTATAAAAGATCAAAACAAAAGAAAAGGTTTAACAAGGATTTACTGAATTCGTGGATCAAAAGGATGAAGAACAAACACGATCACCAACTAAAATTCCAAGATCCAAGATCACAAACCACCTCCTTGTGGTGTTATTAGGGTGGCGGCACAAAAAGAAAAGGGAAGGAGGGTTTTAGGTTTTTTCTAAAATCTTCTGTAAAACTAAAAATGAGTAGTGTAAATAATATTTAACCCTTTTAGTAAAATTTACAAATGGGCTTGGCCCATTTGTCCTTGTAGCCGCGGGTAGGGGGCCCCACTTGGGGTACCCATACCTTTTTCCGTGTCTCGATGTTAAGTTATACGTTCGTGATTATTTGTGTTCGCGTTTTAAGTGTTCTCGTTACGTAAATATCGTGATCTAATATATTTAATTACGCTCGTAATAAATATATATACGTAATTAATAATAGTTCGTGTTTTAATTACGTTCATGATTTCATGATCGCATGTTCGTGATTAATTATTGTCAATTAATTATTACGTGCTCGTGCGTAGTAAATACTTATCGTGTTCTAACACGTACGTAATACGTAAAATCCTAACACGTAATCGTAATCATGCTATATTAGGAAAGTTTTAATCTAGTACGTACGATCTTAAGGGTACTATTCATGGTAAAAGCATGCGGGTTTTACAACTCTTCCCCCCTAAAAAGAATAATTCGTCCCCGAATTATAGATAAAGTAAACTGGAAAAGAAGAACATACCCGAATTCAAAATATGAAGTGAGGGTAAGAAGCCCGGATAGACTCCTCTGTTTCCCAAGTGACTTCCCGCTCCGTATGATCCCTCTATATAATTTTGACGAATGGAATCGTCTTCTTTCTCATGACTCGTTCTTGTCTGTCAAGAACTCGTTCGGGTTCTTCTATAAAAGTGAGATCTTCATGTATCTGTTCCAGTGGATACTGAACCATGTGAAAGGGATGATTCTGGTACCCTCTGAGTAAGGACACATGAAACACATTGTGCACATGCGAAAGCTGCGGAGGTAACGCCAATCGGTAAGATACGTCACCGACTCGTTCAATGATATCAAACGGTCCGATGAAACGAGGACTGAGCTTCCCTTTAATCCCGAAGCGTCTAACACCACGTTCCGGTGAAACCTTAAGGAAGACGTGATCTCCTACGTTAAAATGTATGTCCCTACGATGCTTATCGGCGTAACTCTTCTGACATGACCGTGCCTCCTGAATTTTCTGCTTAGCTACTGCGATCTTCTCATTGGTCATCTCTATGATTTCTGGTCCTTCAAGTGTTCGCTCGCCAACCTGATCCCAGCAGATTGGGGCGCGACACTTTCTGCCATACAACATCTCAAATGGAGCACACTTGATACTTGCGTGCCAACTGTTGTTGTATGCAAACTCCACCAAACAGATGTAATCGTCCCAATCACCCGTCCATTCCAACGCACATGACCTCAACATATCTTCCAATGTCTGAATGGTTCGCTCCGACTGTCCGTCCGTTTGAGGATGAAAAGCCGTGCTAAGCTTAAGTTGTGTACCCCAAGCTTTCTGCAGACTTTTCCAAAAGCGCGAAGTGAATCGAGGATCTCTGTCTGAGACGATGCTGGATGGTGCACCGTGGAGTCTCATGATCTCTCTTCTGTACGTATCTGCGAGTTTACTTACCGGATCTTCCTTGCGGATCGGTAAGAAATGGGCTGATTTGGTAAGTCGATCAACGATAACCCAAATCGCATCGTGCTTCCTCTTGGTAGGCGGAAGACCAGTAACAAAATCCATGGTGATTTTGTCCCACTTCCACTCTGGGATATCTAACGGTTGAAGGAGACCGCCAAAACGCTGATGCTCGATCTTAACCTGCTGGTAGGTAAGACATTTGGAAACGTAAGTGGCCACATCCTGTTTCATACCACTCCACCAAAAGTACTGCTTGATGTCATGGTACATCTTAGTCGAACCAGGATGTATAGAGAATGGGGAGCTATGAGCTTCAGCTAACAAAGCTTCCCGGAGTTCTTGGTCATCAGGAACACAAAGTCTCGTGCCCTGCCATACGATACCATCTACATCAACTCTGAATTCTGTCTGCTTCTCCAAATTCTGTACTATCGCCCAGATTTCTCCGTCATCCTTCTAAGCTTCCATGATCTTAGATAGTAACTCGGGTTCTACTCTAAGATTAGCCCAGTAACCGTGTTGTCCACGTACCATGATCTCGATGTCTAGTCGTTCCAAGTCTCTGATGATTTCCTCTTCGATTTTAATGTCGTTGATCATTCCGGACTTCCTGCTAAGAGCATCTGCTACTACATTGGCCTTTCCGGGATGATACTGTAGATTAATGTCATAATCCTTCAACAGCTCTAACCATCTCCTCTGCCTCATGTTCAATTCACGCTGAGTGAAGATATACTTCAAGCTCTTGTGGTCCGTGAAAATGTCACATGATTCTCCATATAAGTAGTGCCTCCATATATTCAATGCAAACACGACTGTAGCAAGTTCCAGGTCATGTGTGGGGTAATTTTCTTCATAAGGCTTAAGCTGCCGTGAAGCGTACGCGATCACTTTCCCATGTTGCATGAGAACACAGCCAAGTCCCTTCCCCGATGCATCGCTGTAGATTTGAAATCCACCCGTACCAGATGGTAGAGTAAGAATAGGTGCAGATACTAGCTTCTGCTTTAGGTCTTCAAAGCTCTTCTCTCGATTTTCAGTCCAGACGAATTTCTCCCCTTTCCGCATCAGTTTGGTCAATGGTAGTGCTAGGAGGGAAAAGTTCTCCACGAACCTACGGTAATAGCCAGCTAAGCCTAAGAAACTGCGGACTTTCGTCGCTGATGTCGGCCTTGGCCACTTAGTAATGGCCTCAACCTTTGCTGGATCCATAGTGATTCCTTCTGCTGATACAATGTGACCTAAGAATGCCACCTTGTCTAACCAGAACTCACACTTGGAGAATTTAGCATACAGCTGCTTCTGGCGAAGAATATGTAGTACTGTACGAAGATGGTCTTTGTGTTCCTCCTTGGACTATGAGAAAATCAGGATGTCATCGATGAAGACAATGACGAACTTGTCCAGAAATTCATGGAAGATTCTGTTCATCAAATCCATGAATACTGCTGGAGCATTTGTTAGGCCAAATGGCATAACTACAAACTCGTAGTGGCCATAACGGGTACGAAAAACAGTCTTAGCGATGTCTTGCTCCTTGACCCGTAGCTGATGATAGCCTGACCTAAGATCAATCTTGGAGAAGTGTTTGACCCCTTGGAGTTGGTCAAACAGATCGTCAATGCGTGGCAGTGGATATCTATTCCGAATGGTAATCTTGTTGAGCTCGCGATAGTCTATGCAAAGACGCATACTGTCGTCCTTCTTCTTAACAAATAAGACCGCTGCGCCCTATGGAGATGCGCTCGGTCGAATGAAACCTCATTCAAGAAGTTCTTGCAGTTGATCCTTCAGCTCCTTCAGTTCTATGGGAGTCATGCGATAAGGAGCCTTGGAGATTGGTTCAGCTCCTGGAACCAGCTCGATACTGAATTCCACTTCTCGTGCAGGTGGTATGCCCGGAAGTTCTGCTGGAAAAACATCTTGGAATTCCGACACTATTGGTTGATCCTGAATTGATGGAGATTCAGCATCCATGTCGTGGACCATATCTAGATAACCCTCGCAACCATGTGACAGTAGTGCACACGCTTGCAGGGTAGATATGATTTGTACAGACCGTCCGGGTATGAACCCATTATGAATGTACTCTGGTGCATTAACATCACCGAAGATAACTCGATATGAATGGCAGTCTATGGTAGCATGATGCTTGGATAGCCAATCCATGCCCAAAATCATGTCGAAGTCATTCATGTCCAGCGGAAGTGCGTTGACAGGTCGAACCTTATCGTCAAATTCTAGGGGAAGACTCTTGTATACATGGGTGATTAATACAGAGTCCCTCAAAGGCGTGGAAATAGTAAGCCTATTTTCTAGTGGCATGGGGAGCATTCTAATGTTCTTAGCATAAGCAGTAGAAATAACCGAGTGAGTAGCACCCGTATCGAAAAGAACACATGCAGCTTGACCATACATATACAAGATTTCAGTGATGGTACCTGTAGACTTGTTGGTCTGGTCTCTAGATGTCGTGTAGACACGCCCGGTAGTAGGAGGCGGCTTGGTATCAGCATGTCCCGATGTACCCTCCATCTCGCCCTTACGGCAATCTTTCATAATATGGCCAGGAAGACCACACTTGAAGCACGCATCAGTATTACGGCGACATGGTCCTGGGTGCCTACGGTGGCAAGTAGAGCAAAGAGGATGAGTGTATCCTCCAGCAGGTGCTCTGGCTGGCTGAGAACCTGATAAAACATTTTACATAAGACATGGTAGTTGGGTACAAAGGATAAAGCGGATAATCGTAAGATGGAATACCACTGATAGCTGGACGGCTAGGCTGCGAACCTCTCTGGTTCTGGTCCCTACCGTTTCCATGATTCCTGGTAGAAGTTTTGCTAAAGTGTCAGAATATGAGTTATAACATGAAAACATAAGGAAATGCGTAAGTATTAGGACATGCTGCTGTTGGAGTGCCCAGTGTTGTTACGGTAATTATCATTACCGCCACGCCTATCTGTAGCAGAACGGTCGTTAGTCTGACCGTTTCACTTGGGCTGATGAGGCTGCTGTTGAGTAGCCGGCTGAGACCGGTCCCCAGTCTTCTGCCTGGAAGATACATTTAAGAGATGAATAATTGACATATATGGAAAGTATACGGATTGATCACCGCTTGAATACGAATGTTTTACCTCTTGTCAGGTCTTTCAGCTTCCCCGAACTCATCTCTCTCCTGCAGCATCTCCAGTTTTCGTGCTGCATCGGCCACTTGTGCTACAGTGTTGAACGTAGCACACATCAGATTGTTTGCGACCGATGTGCGAAGAGCCCATCTAAAGTGATGTGCCTGCTCTTCCAGAGTACCTGCTGCCGCACCAAGGAAACCAGCTAAGCGAAGAAAGCGCTGCATAAACTCGTTGTTATTCTCCCCAGCTCTCTGTCGATCCCATGGTACTCCCTCTTGAGCTTGTCCTGCTCAGCCTTGGGAAAGAACTGCTCCATCACCCTGTCCTTGAACTGAGCCCAAGTCAAACCAGCAACCCACTCGTCACCACCTTCAGACTGCATCAATGCTAACCACCAATTAAGTACATCGCCTTCGAACCGATAGCATGCCAACCTCGCCTTGTATGCGGGGTCACAGCCCATAGCATTGAAAATCTTCTCGATGTGAGCCAACCAGCTTTCAGCATCGCTAGGGCTATCTGTCTTTTCAAAAGCTCGAGGGCGGAGCTTGTTGAATCTCTCCAGCCACACTGCTAATGTCACTGGAGGAGGAGGAAGAGGTGCCTGATTTTGCTGCTGATTGTTGGTAGCTTGAACTTCAGCCCTGATGTCATTCCTTAGTTGAGGAAGCAAAGCTTGCATAGCAGCTTGAATTGCAGCATTGAGCTGCTCCTGTTCGCGTGTGAGAACCATCTGACAGTATAACATAAAACATATGATTAAACAGATCAAAACATAAAATCTATATATTCATGAAAAAAAATTTATACCAAAATTTCATGAGAAAAATTTTATGCAAGAAAATTTTGTGTATGAATGCATGATGCAGTTTTATGAAAACTTTTGTATGCTCGAGAGTGAACGCCTCTGGTCAGTTCACCAAAAAAAAAGACACAGCGAGGGGACGCCTATGGGTCGGTCCCAAATCTAAAAGTTTCGATAAAACACATGCGACTAAATAGGGACAGTCCTGTACCAACCATTACTTAGTCAAAAACCATGCGACAATGACATGTATATGTATGCTTAAAAATGATGAATGCATGAAAACAACTGTCAGTTCTAGGAAGACCGTAGTGACTACCCACTAATCACATGTCATATTTGAGAGCCTACAGGTCGAAGCCTTGGCTCAGATACCATAATTGTAACACCCCATTTTGATAATGGAAATGTCACATGAAATTATGGCGTGTCATCAAAGCATACAAGGAAAAATGTCTAAACATTATGTCATGTCTTAGCTTATTTTATGTGTTCTTACCATGTTTTACTGTTTTTAAGCCTTAAATCGTGTTTATCTTATATTTTGTTTAATCTGATTAAGTACTTTTGGTATTTCATGTGTTATTATACTTACTGTGTAATAATAAGTAACTTTCCAAAAATAACAGGTTTCCTAAAATAGAAAGTTTCCTAAAATAGAAAGTTTCCAAAAATAGAAAGTTTCCAAAAATAGAAAGTTTCCAAAAATAGAAAGTTACCAAAAATAGAAAGTTTCCAAAAATAGAAAGTTTCCAAAAATAGAAAGTTTTCATAAATAGATTAGCTGCCTTAATTAAATAAGTTTCCATAAATAGATTAGCTGCCTGAAATAAATAAGTTTCTAAAAATAGAAGGTTTCATAAATAGATTAGATGCCTTATTTAATTAAGTTTCTAAAAATAGAAAGTTTCCGTAATTAGAAATAAGCTGGTTAAATAAGCTAAGTATATAAGCCTAAGTGTTTTCATGATTATTTTCTAAGTCATATTATATAATGTATAGTTTAATAATTATTCCATGTAATTAAATTAAACTATAGGTTAAAATATTTAATTAAAGTATAACATGTTTTAATTAAATAAAGTTAAATACTTAGGTTAAAACATGTATTATTATTTATTAATAATATAACCTAAGTCATGTTAATTAATTAATTATAATCATGGTTTTTAAATAATAATTAATTATAAGTCTAAAATATAAAATACTTAGGTTAATTAATTTCATGATTATTAATAATTAAATAACCTAAGTCATGTTATTAAATTAATCATATCATTTTATTAATTTAATTTTTAATATAAGATCATAAAACATAAAAAACTAAACATACACCATGAACCGGATCTAGACTAAAAAGCATGAACCGGACATGAAATCGACACCGTACCCCGAACCAACTCGGGGTACCCCGTGCCTTGATGCTGTCGTGGGACCCACACACACCAACCGGGACCTTATGGTCTCGGTGGTGGTCGGATTAGCCAAACCGAAACCCCCCTTGGGTTCGGTGTAGGCCGTGGCTAAAAACAAACACCCCTTAAACCATACTTTTGATTTTATTAAACCTCAATTCATGTTAGATCCATGTTTATTTATTAGGTTTTTGTAACAAACATAACATGTTCTTGATTTATAAAAGATCAAAACAAAAGAAAAGGTTTAACAAGGATTTACCGAATTCGTGGATCAAAAGGATGAAGAACAAACACGATCACCAACTAAAATTCCAAGATCCAAGATCACAAACCACCTCCTTGTGGTGTTCTTAGGGTGGCGGCACAAAAAGAAAAGGGAAGGAGGGTATTAGGTTTTTTCTAAAATCTTCTGTAAAACTAAAAATGAGTAGTGTAAATAATATTTAACCCTTTTATTAAAATTTACAAATGGGCTTGGCCCATTTGTCCTTGTAGCCGTGGGTAGGGGGCCCCACTTGGGGTACCCGTACCTTTTTCCGTGTCTCGATGTTAAGTTATACGTTCGTGATTATTTGTGTTCGCGTTTTAAGTGTTCTCGTTACGTAAATACCGTGATCTAATATATTTAATTACGCTCGTAATAAATATATATACGTAATTAATAATAGTTCGTGTTTTAATTACGTTCATGATTTCATGATCGCATGTTCGTGATTAATTATTGTCAATTAATTATTATGTGCTCGTGCGTAGTAAATACTTATCGTGTTCTAACACGTACGTAATACGTAAAATCCTAACACGTAATCGTAATCATGCTATATTAGGAAAGTTTTAATCTAGTACGTACGATCTTAAGGGTACTATTCATGGTAAAAGCATGCGGGTTTTACATCTTGATTAGGAAGTTCCCTTTGGTAGGGATCCTCGAGTCTACTAAGATGATCCACGGCTAGGTTTTCCGCTCCCTTTTTTATCACGAATTTAGATTTTAAATTCTTGTAGGAGCAAAACCCAACAAAAGAGTCTCAGTTTAGCATCTTTCTTGGTCAACAAGTATTTCAAGGCGGAATGATCGGTGTAAACGATGGTGGTGGAAAGCACAAGATAGGGGCAAAAATTTTCAAAAGCATACACTACGGCTAAAAGCTCTTTTTCGGTAGTGGTATAATGCAATTGAGCCCCCATCATTGTCTTGCTAGCATAATGGATTGTGTTAATGCAATAATGCCTAAAAACGTCACTTTCATTTTCCGTCTCGCTTAGTTTTGATTACGACAATATGTAAAAACAAGCATTTACGAAAACAACGAAAAACGAATTCTTGAGTTCAAGTATTTTTCATTTTACCCATTTTCACTTAAGGTATGAATAAACAAGTACTAACCTTAATCAAGTGATCAAGTGATTTAATCTTTTCTTAAAACTCACTTTTTATTAAGTGTGACAAGTTTTTTTATTAAACTTTCTTTTTAAGAAAATGTTTTATTAAATTAAATATTTGAAAATTTGAAAATGGCATATTCTTTTTTGATTTGGAGTATTCTTTCAGGATATTTTATAATCAGATAAGACCTCCACCACTAAAGGACAAAAAGGGAGCGGAGTCTACTCCGGCGGTTCCCTAGTGCTTATGCGGTTCCTTATCGATAAGGAACCGACGACTGAGATAAGGAACCGCGGGCAGATATATCCGTTGGCCATTTGTCCTATAAATAGTGGACCATTCTCAGATTTTCTCTTCACCTCATTTGCACATATATTTCCAGATTCAAACATACTTCTTAAATCACTCAAATCCTTGATCATTTGATTGATTACTACTTGTTTAGAAGTGAATCTATCCCATCCATCCCTTCCTCTCCAAGTACAAAGAGAAGAACACAATCCTTATGAAGTGTTGAGTCCACCATCAAAGATCCTTTGAAGATCAAATCTTATACATTTGTTGTTGTGTCATAGTTGTGAAGATCCAAGTAGTTGCGTCTATTTGGAAGTTGTGTATGTACTAAGTATAGTTGTGTAGATTGGTCCTAGCTTCGATTAGGGCTCGACTTTTAGCTTAGAGTCGAAAATTGGTTAAGCAACGTGTACGGTTTTCTCCACCATAAGGAGCTTGTTGTGTAGTGAACTCTCGAGTAAGGAGCACTCGAGGAGTGGATTAGGAACGCGGAGTGAGCTTCGTTGCCGAACCACTATAAATCCTTGGTGTTTGGTTTGATCTTTGTTTACCCTTAACTCTTCACATTCTTTATTCTTTATGCATATACATTAGTTAGTATTAGTTTAGTTACACTATCATTGTTTATATTGTGCATAAGAAGATTTCACATATTACCTCAAGCCTAAGTTTTTGAAAAAGGATTTTTTGAAAACCATCTTTTAACAAGTAAATATAAGAAACTATTCAACCCCCCCTTTTAGTTTCTACAATTGGTATCAGAGAGAGGTTGCTCAAGAATTTTTAAAGTATATTGTATTTTAAAACTTGAATCGATCTATGGATTCCAACAAGTACCTAGAAGGGAAATCTATGCAAAGACCACCACTTTTTGAAACCGATAGTTTTATTTATTGGAAAAATAGATTTGAGAATTATGTGAAATCAAAAGATTTAGATCTTTGGCATGTTATTACCAATGGTGATTTTTTACCTTATCAATTTAATGAAGTTTCTAAAACAAAAGAATTGGTCACTTTTGACAAAGCTAATGACGATACTAAAAAGAAACTTTCGAAAAATAATGAGGCTAAAATGGTGATTTATAATGCTTTACCTAAGAAAGAGTATGAAAGGATTTTTATGTGTGAAACCGCTAAATATATTTGGAACACTCTTTTAGTAACCCACCAAGGTAATAGCCAAGTCAAAGAAAGCAAAATCGATCTTCTTGTCCAACAATATGAACAATTTGTCATCTTAGAAGATGAAACTATTGATAGTGCTTTTGCTAGATTTAACACTATTATTACTAGTCTAAAAGCACTTGATGAAGGTTTTTCTAGCCAGAACAATGTTAGGAAGTTTCTAAGGGCCTTACATCCGAAGTAGAGAGCAAAAGTCACGGAGATTGAAGAATCTAAAGATCTCTCAACTTTATCACTCGATGAACTCATAGGCAACTTGAAGGTTCATGAGATGATAATTAAGGACTCAGAATTGGTGAAAACCAAGAGTGAAATGAATTCTCTTGCACTCAAAGCCAAGAAGGCACAAAGCAATCATGATAGTTCCTCGGATAGCGATGACGAGGAGTATGCATTGGCGGTGAAAGATTTCAAGAAGTTCTTCAAAAGACGAGGTCAACACGTGAGGCAACCCAACAATGACAAGAAACCATTCTCAAAGAATCGGTTTGCCAAGAACGAAAAAGGTGATAAGAATTGCTTTATATGTGGTGATCCAAATCATTTCATTAGTGATTGTCCAAAGCCTTCACGCGATAAGAATCACACGGCGTTCGTTAGTGGTTCTTGGAGCGATAGCGGTGAAGATGTTGATGACAACCCCAAAGAGGAGAAATGTCTTATGGCTCATACTTCTAAAGAGGTACATTTCGAAACCGAATATTATATCAATGATAGCTCCACCTTAGATGATATTGAATTAGAAGGCCAATATGATAATTTACACAAACTTAGGCTTAAAATCATAGAAAAGAACAAAACCTTAAAATCAACCAAAGCTAAGCTTGAAAATGAGATCAATGAACTTAGGGAGAAATTAGCCAGGCTTTAGAAAAATAAAGAAGTTGATTTAGGTTGCTTAATTTGTGAGAAACTTAGATTAGAGAATGAAGATCTCAAGAGCACCTCCATTAAATTGGAAAAGTTCATGAAAGGTACTAGTGCTCTTGATGATATGTTAAACAAACAAATTCATTCTAAGGAAAGACTTGGTGTAGGTTTTAACTCAAATGAAGCATCAACTAGTGAACCTAAACAAGTCAGATTTTCAGAAAAATCGTCTGCTGTACGCGGTCCCAGATTGTATGGGGCGGTTCCTACTATCACTATGGAACCGCCGCCCTAGATAAGGAACTGCGGCCAGAAAGAGGTTTTGCTGAAAATCTTGAACTTTCGGAAAATTCAAATTTAGGTGAACAACCAAAGCATCTTATTGTTAACAAGGTCAAATTACCCATACTTGACGACAATGCCGTTGATAAGTTCTATAAGCCCTTGAGTAAACCTCTAATGGGAAATAGAAGTTTATCAAGACCATCCACTACACCACCAAGAGTACGGAATGAGTCTAGGCCTAGAAGTAGAACGACAACACCTAGAAGAGATAGTCAAAATAATTCACGACCTAGAAGTAAAACTCCAACACCTAGAAGGAATGACCACAACTCTAAACCAAGATCAAATACACCTAGGAGAAATAATGAACAAAAATATGGTTATATGAATTATTATCCTCCTCCATGTTATTCCCCATGGGGAACCCCTCCTCCATTCATGCATCCCAACCAAATGCAAGGGATGTTTGGAACTAACAATTTTGGACCCATGAGATATTGGGGACCAAATGTTTGATCTTGTGTGTTGTTACCTAGATATGCTTGGGAATTGATTTGGAACCCGACGACTGGATTAAGGATAGTGGTTTTTCTAAACACATGACGGGTAATCGAATTTTGTTCTCGCACTACAAAGCATATGATGGAGGTAACGTCACATTCGCTAGTAGTCTACGTGGTAATATCATTGGCAAAGGTACGGTTTCTCTTGACTCCATGACCATTGAAAATGTTGAGCACGTAGATAATTTAGGATTTAACCTTTTAAGTATAGGTCAAATTTGTGACAATAAGTGTAAGGTCATCTTTTCAGAACATGACAGTGAAATCGTAAAAGATGGAAAGGTCATTGGAAAAGGTGTTAGAAAGCATGGGCTTTATGTCATGAAGGTTAATAAGAAGTCAAAAGACAACATATGTCTTGCGACTATAGATGATAGTTCTACTCTTTGGCATATGAGATTAGGTCACGCTAATATGTGTTTAATTCAATCTTTAGTCTCTAAGGAGTTGGTAAGACACCTCCCCAAGATGAAGTTTGATAGTTATTTTTGTGATGCTTGCAAAGTTGGAAAGCAAGTTCACTCAAGTCACAAAGCCAAGAATTTGGTTTCAACCTCTCGGTGCTTAGAGCTCCTACATATGGATCTATTTGGACCTTCCGCCATACGGAGTTATGGAGGTAACCTTTATACCCTAGTTATAGTTGACGACTATTCTAGATTCACTCGGACTAGATTTTTGTCATCTAAGAATGAAGCTTTTGATCATTTCAAAATCTTTAGTCGAAGAATTCAAAATCAACTAGGATGTCCAATTGTCTCTATTAGGACGGATCATAGTATGGAATTTGATAATGAAGTGCAATTTGGTGCCTTTTGTGAAGCTCATGGTATTACCCATAACTTCTCGGCTCCTCGCACTCCACAATCAAATGGGTTAGTTGAAAGGAAGAATAGGACCATACAAGAGATCAGTAGGACGATGTTAAACGAGCAATCTTTGCCTCAAAAGTTTTGGTGCAATGTCGTGGACACATCGACTTATATACTCAACCGAATTCTTATTCGACCTTTCCTAGCAAAGACCCCCTATGAGATTCTTAAAGGTAAGAAACCCTCATTGGAATATTTTAGGGTGTTTGGAAGCAAGTGCTTTATCCTTAACATCAAAGACTACCTTACCAAGTTCGACCCAAAGTTTTACGAAGGTATCTTTTTAGGTTATTCCCAAACTAGCAAAGTCTACATAGTCCTTAATAGAACCTCGAGCGTAATTGAAGAATCACTTAACGTGACTTTTGATGAAACCCCTCCTTTACCCAAGACATCACCATTGGTTGATGATGACTTGGATGAAGTAGAAATAGTTAAAGCCAAAGAGGTTAGAAAAATAGGAGTTGAAGACCTTAGTGTTGAAAAGGAAGTAAACATTAAGGAGTTTAAGGATCATACTCTCAATAATATCATTGGTGACTTAAATCAAAGGAACCTAAGATCTCAAGTCCAAAACCCAAGCAACTTATTTTGTTTCGTCTCCTTGATTGAACCAAAGAATGTTAAAGAAGCTTTGACGGATGAGAGTTGGGTCATTGCGATGCAAGAAGAATTGAATCAATTCGTTGCTAATGATGTTTGGGAACTTGTTCCTCCACCTAGAAGTTCTACCATTATAGGAACCAAATGGGTCTATAGGAATAAGTTAGATGAGAATGGTGTTGTGTCTCGTAACAAGGCTAGACTTGTAGCTCAAGTCTATAATCAACAAGAAGGGATTGATTATGACGAGACATATGCACCGGTAGCAAGATTAGAATCCATTATAATCCTTTTAGCCTACGCTTGTGCCTTAGACTTTAAGCTTCAACAAATGGATGTAAAGAGTGCGTTTCTTAACGGTTTGATCAATGAGGAGGTATATGTGGCTCAACCTCCCAGCTTCATTGATTTTGAGAAACCGGATCATGTTTACAAGCTTAAGAAGGCACTTTATGGTCTTAAACAAGCACCCGAAGCTTGGTATGATAGACTTAAAGCGTTTCTTGTTAAACATGAGTATACCATGGGGATGGTAGACAACACGCTCTTTAAAAATAAGAAAGGTTCTCACCTCATAATCGTGCAAATATATGTTGATGACATTATATTTGGCTTAACTTGTCAAGAATGGGGTGATAACTTTGCCAAAATCATGCATGATGAGTTTGAAATGAGTATGATAGGAGAACTTAACTTCTTTTTAGGACTCCAAATTAAACAAATGGATGATGGTATTTTCTTTAGTCAATCTAAGCATGCTAAAGAAATGCTAAAGAAATTTGGATTAGAAGAATCTAGACCATTGAAGACCCCAATGGCATCGGATACTAAACTGACCGTAGATGATGATTGTGAGTCGGTATACAACACCAAATATAGAGGTATGATTGGTAGTTTGTTGTACCTAAAGGCAAGTCGACGGATATCATGTTTAGTGTTTGCCTTTGTGCTCGCTTCCAAGAGGCTCCCAAAACCTCTCACCTTGAAGCAGTTAAGCGTATCTTCCGATACATTAAGGGCACTATACATTTAGGATTATGGTATCCTAAAGGGACCGACGTAGAAACCATTGTCTACGTGGACTCTGATCATGCGGGAGACTATGTGGACCGGAAAAGCACTAGTGGAGTTTGTACCTTCATGGGTTGTTGTTTAACTTCTTGGTTCTCCAAGAAACAAACCGCTCTTGCGATATCCACCACGGAAGCCGAGTATGTGAGTGCCGGAAAAGCATGCCAACAAGCTCTATGGATGAAGCAAGCGCTTGTTGATTACGGGATTTCTCTTGATGATGTTCCCATCATGTGCGAAAATAAAGGTGCTATAGACCTTAGCAAGAATCCCGTGCAACATTCGCGAACCAAGCACATAGAAATTCACCACCATTTCCTTAGGGATAATGTTCAGAAGGGGAACATTTCGATTGAGAAGGTACCCTCCAAGGATAACTTAGCCGACATCTTCACTAAACCACTTAATAGGGAACCTTTTAATTACTTGCGTCTAGGTCTAGGATTAATGGAACATATTCCTTAATTGCTTTCCTTTTATTGAGCCTCTTATTTTCTTTTGAGTCTTTTATCACTTTGAGTCATTGAGTCTCCTAAGCTCTTCTTGAAATCTTCTCTTCTCCTTTTCAAAATTATCAAGTCTCTTTCGAAAATGGTCGAGAAATGTTTTGACATTGTTAATTCAATCGAAAAACGTTTTTCATAGATTCTTGCTATTAATCTCGAGCTTACATAATTCATATGTATGATTCTCTCAAACATAGCAAGAAAAAGATAGAATCATGGAGGATCATTGCGTCGTGACTTAGGGTCTTGTCTTACACACCTCCACATCGATTTTTATTTTAAAATCCATGTATTTTGGTCAAATCTCTATTTGGTGAGTTCGTATGTGTTTTCTTTGTCTATCTTTGCTTTTAAGCATATCCCTATGATTAGTTAGACTAGAAAAATAAGATTTGCTGAATTGAAAAATCTTCCTTCACCACCAAAACACAACCTCTGTAGGCGGTTCCATATATGAACCGCGGTCCCTTAGCGATAAGGAACCGCCAGAAGTGATAAGGAACCGCGTATAGTGCTTCCTTTTTCGGGTATTTCTGAAACTCCAAATTTGTTCCAACACTTTTGGGAATCTTTGTTTCAACCCTTTGACCACCCTAAAAATACCTTGAGCCTTCCCTATTTAACCATAAGTATTTCGCCATACTTCACATCCCAAAATGTCTTATTCTCCTAATGAAAGCCTTGATTCTCCTCCATTTTCCCAATTGCTTTCAATCCCAACTCACCCAAGAACACTTTCAATTCAAATTCACCCAAGAACACTCTTAATCACATTTCTCCTACCAAGAATGTTGATTGTGGAACATCTTTTCTTCCACCACCACCACCCTTTAGTGTTCTTCCTCCTTCTCATGATAATTTCATGCACCATGAGACATATTGTCATTGTTGTCAATATCAACATCTTGCTACGGCACACATCTATGAGGAGTCGAGCTACATCAAGAGTCTCTTAATCAAGCCTCCTCTTCACTTTAATTATTAGTTTATTTACTTTACTTTGTTATTGATTGCGGATAAAAAATTTAAATCAACAACTTGAACAAAAATTCTAAACTGAAAATTCAAATAGAGATTTTTTTTTCGAAATGCATACCCTATTTCTAAGTTTTGCGTTCACTTGTGGTTCCAACTGCTCTAAACATCCATAGTTAGAGTCAAAACTCGTAGTTCTTTTTAGGCAATTGGAGGTACATACACTTCTGTCATCTCTCTAAATATTTAAAATCCTTAAATGATCATGTTTTATTAGCTATGTCATTTCGTTAAGTTTCTAAGACCCTAAAATTATTACTACATGTCTTAATGAGCTACGCAATTATTACTACATGTTTTATGAGCTATGTCATTTCCTTAAGTATCTCTCTCCATCTTAAAATTATAATGGGTTTTGCTAACCAATGCCCAGTGGACAGAGGTTAAGATGTATTAAATGAACACAAACTTTCCGAATTAGCATTAAAATGCATTAAATATACACTAAATAAACTCATAAATTACTATATTTGAACCTGATTTTCAATACAATTAATGTCTATTTAATACATTTTTATGCTTATTTGGAAAGTTTGTGTTTATTTAATACACGTTAACCTCTGCCCACTGGGCATTCGTTAGCAAAACCTAAATTTACATTAATATTTTTAACGTCCCAAATTAATTGTCCACTTAAAAAAATAAATAGGAAATGTACATTAAGTTTACCATATCACCCTCACTTGAATGTATTATTACAAACAGTAAAGAAGTTGTAAATTAATTTGTTAAAAATAAAAGTGTCATTATGTAAAAAGTAAGATAAAAAAAAGTTGAAAAAGTTATGTTTTTTTATTAAACTACGTGTTTTTTGTCAATGGACAATAATTATGAGACGGAGGAAATATAAGATAAAAGACAAAAGTTCAAATGCAACCTTATTTTTTTCTCACAAGCAGGGGAACAAATCTACACCATCCATTTTGATTTGATCTAAAGGTGAAAATTAACCTAGAATTAAAAAAAAACGTAGAGGAACTATTTTTGCCAAAAAGTCCAAAAGTTTCAAAAATCGAGCGAAATGATTAAAGTTGTAAATTTTCTGAACTGATTTGTATCGATTGTGATATCACACTAGTTAAAAAGATAATGAAATATCCAATGTTCTAGATAGCGTGAGGCGTGACGTGGCGGCATGACCAAACTTCACGCCTTTGCGAGTTATGACAAGTCATGACGTTCTTAAGGCGTGCATTAAAGCGTCACAAAATGTGAAAAATATAAATTTATATATTTATATCATATTATAAATATATTAGTGTAATACATAAAGAATAAAGTTATGAAAATATTTTTGAATGTATTTTTTTCTATATTTATATAGAAATTTTTATCGAAACTGAATTTTAAAAAGCCTCCACCCATCTTGTTTTATTACGACTTATCACGTTTTTTCACTTATCATCTCACTTCAAGCCTTAAGCTCAAGCATTGGTTTATTGTGTAACGTGGAAGTAAAGCCTCACGCCTTTGTGAAGCCTTTACGAAGCCTTTTAGAACCTTGAAAATATCACTAGCTATAAAATAATGAAATATCACTAGTGAAATATCACCATTAATAAAAATCAGTTCAACAAAATTTACAATTTTAATCCCTTCGTCGATTTTTAGCAATTTTTTGATATTTTGGCAAAAAATGACCCCCTCTGTGTTTTTTATGCGATTTAATCTTTGATAATGAATGAATAAGATTAATCTCTTGCTTGCAAGTAAAAAAATGATGCAAAATAACTCATGTCGTTAAACTTACAATACATATATACAACAAAGGGAAAATCACCAAAAAATGTATTAAACTTACCATTTTTTATAGTTGTATGTAACCTACTATTTTTTTTCTCATTATATCATTAAACTTTTGAATTTCGACATTTGTATGTAGCGGGTGACCTGCTAAACTGGTTAATCCCACGTGGAGCAGGTTACACTAATGACTGTTTATTATTTTTGCAATAATAATCCTTTTCACTAACGATCTATTTTGTTAAAAAGTAAACAATCTATTTTGTTATTAATATTATCACAGTACAAGCCTTTTCACAATCCATATCTAAACACCAATTTACTATCACACTATCTTCCACAAACCGTATCTAAACACTATTTATCATCAACCAACAAAACCCAGAACAACACATCCTCATATCCATCTTTCGTTGCCGTCGAATCTGGCCGGAGAAGTAGCGCCGCCACCACTATCATACACTACAAAAATTCAGGCGAACACCCACGAAGAAAATTGGTGGGTAAAACGCCTAATTTCGTGGGTAATCGGCTAATACCCACGGAGGACCCACGACTCTCTATAGATGGGTAAAACCTTCGAGGCTAATTGTTTCCCCATGACATTTTCACTTTGTGGGTAAATTTACTCACACCATTTTAGGTGGGTAATTGTGTTTCGTCTGAGGGTAAAGTGTTGTGGGATTTTCTAACTCACCATGAAAGTACCCATAGATAATCTTGTGGTTAATCGGTGGGTAATATTCCCACAAAAAATTTCGCGGGTAAGAATCAACTCCCACAATTATTGTGAATGGAATTACTCACATATATATTCGTGTGTAGAAACCGTGGGTAAATTTACATAGAGCAGGTTATGGGTAAAAGTCATGGGTACATTGGTTTTGGGTGAGTTTGTGACTAATTACCCATAAAATATTCAATATTATGTTTTTAATTTTTTAAATCCGATAAAATTTCTTGCATGTAATATAAACAACACAAAATAAATAAAATTTCTTTCATAATACAAAGCATTATCATAAATAGATCATTCTTACAAAGATATTAATATCCCTAATTGACACAAACCATCATGCTCATGATGTCTGAAAAAACAGAAAAGAACAAACCAAGATGATGTCTCAAAGCGAATAATGTAAAGAGATAGAACATATCAACTCACAGTCTTACCCTTCCTCTTCCTCCCATGTTACTGCTTCAGAATGGGTAGTATTTGGATCTTGCTAAGCATCTTCTTCATTACTGTTTTCACTATCTGTCTCACAAGTTACAATCGAGAAATGTAATACAGAAACAATTTCACACGGCTTAAAGAGTTTGGTTTAACTTGTTGATCTTTCTTATTAACTTTCTGTCCACTTATTCTCCTCCACCTAGCTCGAAAATTGCAGTTCTTTATTTCCAAAATTTATAAAATAATCAACTCCTTTTGATCCAACACCGTACAAGTTTCTACTTTTTGCACCACCTATAAGCTCAACATAAAGCCTCGTGTCATTTGCCCAAGCTTCTGTAGATGTATTTTCCTCCGGTTCTTGCCTCTCGCCTAACATATTTATCCTATAAGTGTGTACATCTAATAGTGAGTAATTATAAAACTAACAACAAAATCTCATGATTAAGCAATTATAAAACTAACAGTAACTATTTTTGTGACCTCTCATTAATAAACGTTTTGTTATTATGGTAGCTCCTATAAGTATGCAAAAAAACAGCTCAAATCTTGTAGGTGGACGCTTATATGTAGATTCCAAGATCAAATATGTAGTAAAACATAATTATGATCTTCAGATACATATAACAAACATACCAATCATGTCTATCTGAACTGAAGTTGATTATAAAAATCCTGCAATGGTTCATAATTTTAATACAACTAAGTCTGATAATTCGTCCATTTTCTTTCAAGAATCTATTGACCTTCATAAAATAGTTTCTTAGAATGCACTTTGTCTAAATGAAATAAAGAACAAAGATGTCGGTTGGTGGTACCTGGCTGTCACTAGATCATAGCAGTTTTTCTTTGTGGATCAGTCAGTTGGTTCCAGTATGAGAATCCACTTCTGAATTTTTTTTTGAGTAAGCATAGTTTCAGACTCATTGGCTGACTAATCCATTGGGGTCAACTAAGTTGGTTTATGGATACAGCTCTGGCTAAATAAATTGTTTTTGTTGCACATTAAAATATAACAGTTGGTTGAGATTATTAAAGCAATCTCAAGCTATTTCATAACCAGGACAAACGTCTCAAAGATGTTTGGTTTGGTTGAGAAATTGGAACTAGTGAGCTACTGGGCTTTGGATCCGTTCCTACGCGCCTTTGACCCATATTGATTAAGACCGAAATCTATCTGATCGTGGGGTCTCGTTTAAGCTCTCAAACATGAAGGGGTGTTAATGAAGAGGTAGAATAACCAAATAAGAAATTTTAAATACCAAAAGTCATTATCCTAATAAACATGGCTAGACAAACACCATGGTTTCCAAATAAAAAACACATCCATTGCTTTTATTGGACTATAAGGATCTTAAGCACGCCCCACTTTTTTTGAAATTCAGTTACATCAATGATTCCTAGTTATAGAACCCGAAGCACAACGATCATAATGAGGGACGAAGCAATGACTTCAGATTTCGTTTGAACCAGACATGACCCTAGCTAACAGCTTTACCAAGTCGCTGCAACAATATGAGTAATTTAAATATAGTGAAGGTTATATCAAATGATTAAAATCCCATCTTGCAGATTTCTCTAACTTTAGTGCTAATACTAGATGAAGAGGAAAAACATTTTAAAGTGAACAAGTCAATACGACAAGGACAAGTGTGTGCTTATAGGAATTTGTCTATTTTTTCCTATAAGAAACACAAAGGTGTACACTTTAATTTTATTTATACATGCCAATGTAAAACAAATAAGTAGTTCTCATCAACAACTCGATTCAATGATTAACTCCGTAGCTATGGTGCAATTTTGTAAAATACCATCTTTTTAAATCAACAAAAGAGTGTTCGTCGTACCCACAATTACTATTATTAATTCTAATTAAAGAAAACTCTAGGATACTAACATCAATTTAACAAATTAAATTAACCTAATTACCAATAATCATGAAATCAAACTCAATGAATGAAGCCGTCACACATGAATTAAATGATTAATTTAAACTAGTTACCTCCAATTATGAACTACAAGAATGAATGGAGTATGAACATGCCTTCTTCTCTGATGTTGGCTTCGTATTTTCTTATATCTCCTAAACTGCAACTTCATCCTTCTATTGAAGCAGTCACTGCTCCACGATCCCCATATTTCTAGGGGTGCCAAATACTTTCACAAAAGGTCGCCATGATTTTCTCATAATGTAACCGATGATCAACAACTGTATATTTCTTATTTATTTCTATCCATATACTTGGGTTTGACCCGAACCCGACCTGATCTGACCCGAACCGACCCGAATTGACCCGAGTTTTAATTAGGATCGGGTTCCGATATGAATTTTTAGTCTAAACCCGAGTTGACCCGACCCGAATTGACCCGAGCCCAATTAGAACTCGGGTCACTCGGGTTCGGGTCAATTTGGGTCGGGTCAACCTGAGTATAAGGAAAAAGTTTAGAAAGTGGCTTATTTAAGTATTAATACAACTTAAAAAGTGTTATTCGAGTCAGGTCAAGTCGGGTCGGGTCAATTCGGGTCAAGGTTAAAAAATATAAACCCAAACCCGAGCTTATGTAAAACTCAGGTCAATTCGGGTCAACCCGAATTGACCTAAATACTTTTTTGGACCCAAATAACCCGACCCGAATAGGCTTATTCGAATTCGAGTTTAAGTCGAGTCGACTTTTTCGACACCCCTATACACAACACTAACTCACCTATAAAGCTAAATGAATTTCCAATGTTATAAGTTATAATAATAGTTTTACTATTCTTATTATTATCTAAACATCACTTCATTAGAATAATAAGATTTAAAGAAAATTAGTGAGAAGTCGAGATACTAGCTAGGCTCTCACTTCTTTTGCAAAAGTGAAACTGATCCTATTAAAAATATGAACAACAACACGCGCTCTAGTGTCCTGAATAATGGAGAACTTTCGGATATGTTTTAGTAGTGTAACTAAATCCCCCCTCTAGTTCCCCCAAAGAAGAGAAAGAAAAGGAGAGGAATCCATATCCAATATATGCACACTTAGTCCCATACTTAGCACGTTTACATTGTGCACCATCGACCACAACGCAACTAGGCAAAAAATTAGCTATCCCTGATTGCTTCAAAGGTGAAGATCCAGTCAAATCCATACACACATCCAACCCTCCATCCCATGAGTAAAGTAACATATCTTCAAAAAGTTAGTGGGAAGCTGGGATACTATCTGAGCTCCCACCCCTTTAGCTATAGCAAAGCTAATCCAATTAAAAATATGAGCAACATCACGTGCTACAATGTCTTGAGTCATAGAGGACTTTTGGATCCGCTTTAGTAAGGCAACCATGTTTTTCTCTAATTCCCGAGGGAGGAAAATGAAAAGGGGGAGAAAACCATATCTGATGTCTGAACACTTAGTCTTATATATGACTCGTTTACGATGTGATGCATCAGTCACCGCACGACCTGACACAAGATCAACCATCCCAGAGTTTCCGTACGAGGAGAGGACCCTGTCAAATCAACACATACATCAACCCTTCTGTCCCACGAGTAGAGCAACACGTCTGTTGGACGTAAGGGTTTGTCATGCCCTCCACCAAAGCCAATATCAATTTCCTTTCCAGCTGAAATTCCCGACCCAAAACAGATGTCGACCAGGGTATCACGTAATACACAATTAGGTAGTATTTAGCGATTCGAGTTTCTAGTTACATCCAATTGGCTGCAAGTCTTGAACATTCTATCTTAAAGGATAAACTCTCATTACGCTTGTATTTTATCTTGTTCCTCGTGCCCTTCACCGAGTCCAATATCAACTTATTATTTTTCTTGTTGATGATTATAAAACCACTTTACTACTAAAATGAACATTTACAAAAAGTTATCAATGATCCGAGATACTAACAAAGACCAAACACCTTCAGCAATAGAAAAACTAATTCTGTTGAGAATATGAATAGTACCACGACCCTTAAGTATTGAGCCACATAGTACTTTCGAATTCATTATACTAAGAACACTCCATCCTTCTCAAATTAATTAGGCAAAGAAAATGAAAATAGTAGAAAACCATAGTGTCTCATACTTGAGCCATTTAAAGTGTGTTGCATCGATCACCGTACGACCATAAAAAAATCAATCATACTAGTTTTCGACAAACCTGAAGACCCTTCCAAATTCATGCACACGCCCGTCCCTTTGTCGAACGAGTATATTAACATAAATGGAAGGTTTTTCACATCCTCCACCAAGCCCGATAGAAATTTTTTGTTGACTAAATAGAATTGACCTTATGATGTTAAATAAGATGTAAACTCATTCTATTAAACTTGAAATAGATTTGTTTATAAGCTTTTTAAAATTTGGATATATTTATAAGAGTGTTACGTGTTGTGGCTAACCTACCTCGCCATTCCAATGTGGCAGCTCGCCACAACTCGTCATCACACCAGCATAGCTCACCATGAGCTCTCCAAACAGCATTTCGTTGAGGCAGTGACGAAAAAAAAGATGAAAATTGGTGGGTCATATCTTTCATTTCACATGTTTTTTGTTTTCTTTTTTGATTTGGTTTTCTTTGATTTTCTTTAAGCATATCGTATTGATAGTGGGTGTAAGAAAGTGTGTGATTTAAAGTGGTGGTGGTTTGTAGAACATGAAGTCATGTTTTTTTTAATATACAGTAAATTTGCATTTAAACCTTTGTAGTTTGGTTTATTTTCAATTTTTTGTTTAAATTATAATTTTATTTGATAAATCTGTTTTTAGTTTTATAAAAAATACATTTATAATTTTGTATTTTTATTTTTTGTAGTTGTATTTTATAATTTTATTTTTATGAAATGAACTTATATTGGTTAAAAATGATGAAAAATAAAATTAAATTGATAGTGGTGAGATGAAGAGGTCAGATTTCTTATGATAAAAGAGTTTTTTTATGTGAGAGTGTTAAGTGACGTGACACCCCGTGAGTCATAAATGAAAAATGATTTTCTCTTCATGACACATAGAGCTATAAGCACCACAAACAAGCTAAAATGATTACTACTTAAAAAGATGAAAAAGATACAATAATATTTTTCTTAGTTATAATCTTGGGATTGTTAAGGGGCTCAAAGTAAAACAACACAATTTAATTTGAGGGGAGATAACTTGGAGCTGATCAAACTTGAGCTTTACAATGTTGAAATTCAAAACTTAATTGACCACGATCCAACTTAATTTAAGCTTTTATTCTAAAATATATAAAAAGAAAATATCTGCAACCAAATTGGCCAAAAATAACATGATTACTATTTACCCAGAAAATAACCTCAAAAATACCTACAACCAAGTTGCCATACTAGTAATAAAACGGGTAAAGTGATGGGTAAATATTCACCCACAAAACACCCACGCGAACATACCCACAAATAAAAATGTTTCTTTCATTCCGTGGGTAAACAATTTTTACCCGCTAAATACCCACATGTGTACCCACGATAACTCGGGACGTGGGTAATTCATGAGAAATATTTTAGCGCCAATTATTTACCCACATGTTTACACACCAAATACTTTTTTGTGGCTATTTGTATGGGTAATTTTGTGGGAAAATTGAGGGAAAGTAAGATCTACTTTTTAGGTCACTGATTGTGGGTAATGGGTGAGTATTACATGGGTGAATGCCCTCTAGATGCTGAGTGTGGGTAATTATTGTGGGTATTCGCCTGAATTCTTGTAGTGATAGCCCCCGTCACCATAATCATCAATAATCATCGTAAATGTGATTATCTTGGCCGGAGATATAGCGCCACCACCACCATCCGTTTGGGATTCGTTCAAGAGACATCGATAATCACATTTACGATGCTAAACCTTATACCTATTCTATTAAAATGATTCATCATCAATTTTCCTATCTTATAAACAAGATACCTATTATATTACGATGCTGACCAAAGTTGTTGCAAGAATGAAGTACGGCTGCCAATTACGAAGGAGCTGATGTGTACCATCCGAAGGTCCAATCATGGGGACGCCACCATAATCATCTCACATTGGCTTATCTTAAAACTCATATAAAATGCATAAATTCAAAACAAACTAAAGATCTGAAACTATATGGTTATCAGATCTGTGTGTAGTGGTTGATAGTTGTGATGGTGGTTGTCGTTTTAGTCCGAGATAGATCTGAGTCAAGATGGAATAATTGATTAAATGGGATTCAAGTTGGGAGCAGTGATATTTCATCTCATTGGGTTAAAACAAGAATTCATGATATGAATTTTATTAGATTTCACCAAAAAAAATTAAAACAAAGGCTGATAATAATAATAATAAAGTTTATATTAAAAATATTTTTTGAATTATTATTATTGTTATTATTATTATTATATTATTATTATTTTTTATTTTTTAATAATAATAATAATAATAATAAAGTAATATTTATAATAATAATAATTATATAATAAAAGAGTAATGTTATAATAATAATATAATAAAATAAATAAATAACTGTAATAATAATAATTGAGCCCAAAAGTGAAATTAACTTTTAACGTTATTAACAGATGGTCGTTAGTATAAGGACTAAAGTTGAGAATATTAGTTTGATTAGCAACCGGTTAAGGGTTAAGCAAGTCACCCGTTACATACTAAGGTCGAAATTCAAAAGTTTAATGGATACAATGAGAAAAAAATAGTATGTTACATACAACCATAAAAAGTGATAAGTTTAATACATTTTTAAGTGATTTTCCCTACAACAAAAGGTGAAGTCCTAACTGAATACAACTTAGGGAAAATCACTTAGAAATGTAGTAAACTTATCACTTTTTATGGTTGTGTGTACTAAACTATTTCTTTTCTCATTGTGTGTATTAAACATTTTAATTTTGATCATTGTGTATATTTTAAGACGATTTTGCTTTGTAAAATGACTATTTTACCCTTCAAATTTTGGAAAAAGTAGGGGTAAAATGGTCACAAATTACACACAATGATATGAATTTGAAAGTTTAATACACACGATGAGAAAAAATTTAGTTTAGTACATACAAACATAAAAAATGGTAAATTTACTATATTTTTAAATGATTTTCCCTACAACTTATTCAAATAACTTTATGTACATTCCATCATTTGAAGAAAAAAGCATGCATATACAGTGTACTTTCCATAAATTAAACCACCCATCTAGAGAGTAATTTATTTTTGATTTCAATCTCTATACGTTTCAGCTATGCCATCACTCTGAAGAAAATCCAATCCACATCATTTCCATTAGATAAATATTTATAAACAATAATCTTTTGTAAAAAAAAATGTTCTTCTAAGCATAGACATGTCGTCGTCACTCACGTTTGTTTGGCTACCGAGACTACAGATACCTCGTATCACAAATGAAATATTTATCAAAAAGACCAATCACTTCAACATTCGGAGATAAGCAGCGAGTCATCGACGTGACAATCTCTTCTTGAACATCATAAAAAATACCCGATGTGTATAGTTCAGCTGCATCCTTCTCCAATCGAAGCCGGGTACGCAAATCAGCTCGATTGTAATGTGACTCATGATTTATGTTACGCATGAGTGTACCTGTAGAAATTGATAAATAAAACAATCTTAATGTAACCGTTAGAAAATTTGTTGATGATTTTAGGCTAATGGGTTGATATACTTGTCATAATTTCTTTTTATGCGTGTCAAACTAATTTTTTTGCTATTCTGATTGATTTTTTTGTGTAATTTATGACAATTTTACCCTTTCGAGGTTAGTAAAATGAAGGGCAAAATAGTCATAAAATACACTAAAAAGAAAAAAAATACAAATTTAATACATATAATAGCAAAAAAAATAGTTTGATATATATAAAAAAAGTTATGACAAGTATTATGCATTATCAAGCCATTAACCCGTCATTTTAAAGCATACATTTGACTAACGGGTACGTAGGTACATTGATTGGACCTTCATGATTATCCAATATACCAATCACATGACAACATCCAGTCTATAATTAGAGGACAAAACACATGACAAATAACTTGAGCACAGTATCGGTCACGTCCCGAATTAGTGGTACCGATTATTTCCCGAACATAAATTTATGGTACCGGTACCGTACCGAACGGGGTTCGAGAATCGGTACCGGTACCGGAAAATCGAGATTTTCCCGTTCTTTTTCAGGAATTTCCCGATTTGGTACCGGTCCCGTCCCGAATTAGTGGTCCCGAATTTTTTTTCACCTTATTTCGTAGTCCCGGTACCGTACCGTACCGAACAGGATTCGCGTATCGAGAATCGATACGGTTTCGAGAACGGTTCGGGTTCAATTCGGGATTCAGGTCGAAATGTTCATCCTTACAAATAACCAATATAACAAACACAATTAAATCAGAAGACAGTTCACAAATTAAGAGCATCGTACATAGAATTTTTTCATGATTCGAAAGACAAAATAATTTATTCATCAAAAAAATAATAATTACCTTACAGACACAGTACTAAGAATAAGAGTACTATCATAATATAAAAATAACAATTACGGCATCAGTTTAAAATTTAAAAATGGTGTTAAAGCATACCTTTGAGAGTTCATAGCCAAGTCAAAGTGGCTCAGGATTTCAACGAGTGTCGAGTCAGGATTGGTCCATCGATTGAAAAAGTTGGTTTACCTTGAAGTTTTGCGCATAAATCCAGACAAATCTGCATTGCGTGAGAAAGCAAGGATCCAACGGTATCTCATATCATAATAGTCGAAGACCATATGTTCCCTTGGTTGCAAATGGCCGATCCAACACAAGGAGATATGCGATAAGTCCAAACAATGCTGGAGATCTCCTTTTAAAGTTCCCTTGGTTGCAATTGCAAATGGCCGATCCAACCTGTTAAATCAACAATAAGTGCAGCAATATTATAACAGTGAGGAATACTCAACTGTCAGTGCATCAACGAGTGTTGTATAATAAATGTAAAAACATAAAAAAACTAGCAATACAGCTAGTCGGGAAAAAGTGCCTAGTTGGAGATCGAGTATCTCGGAATCTCTCTCTATAATTTAGAATCGCACCCCAACAGTCGATTATGTTGGCATCGAGCCACAAACCGGTGCTAACGTCTCCATGTTTACTACATAAAAAATAGATAACTCGTGAGAATACATGAAAACAACTTCGGATGATAAACATAAAACAACTTGGTTTCGGTTTTTGTTTTGAGTAGAAACACATGTGATTTTGCTGAAAACACATGTTATTCAAACTGTATCAAAACTTGCATCTTATCTGAATCTGAAAGAATCGAAACAGGTTGTTTTATTTAACCAGTTTTTCTCAAACTGATCCGACGGCTCGTAACCGGCTTAATAAGTGGGCAGGACCAATTTAAAAACAAGTAAAACCCTGTTAAAACAAAACCGATTCATTTAAAAATCGGGTAAAATCAAACCAAAAACCGGTTTGTTACCGGTCGACACAAACAGATGCAGTTAGAAAACCAATCCAGTTTTTAGAAACCTATATGCCGAGCCTATGAAATAAACGTTTAATTGCCTTATTTCCGGTAATACATATAATTAATGTCAAGCTTATGATGCAAGTATTACTTTCAACTAAAGAAAAACCAAACACTCCGTTGTATAATCTTCTACTATCACCCGGTTAGAGTCATACATACAACACAGACTTTGTGCGCGGAAAGAAATACTAGGCAATTAAACTCACATACAAGTCTGTCATGTTCTTAAAAATTAAAATCTTTAAATTACCATGTCTTATTGGCTAATCGTAAAAGATTAGCCAATTTAGTGTTTGGATTATGGCACGATGTATGACGTTTAATTTGTCATTCATGTTGCATAAGTTCTAAATTTCAAAGATTAAATAGCAAGTAAAAGGATAAGAGGTTCAGCAGCCAGCAGTGTCCATCACTTTGTCACTCTCTGAACGGGTGTTACGAGTTGGTCACTTGCTAGAAGAAGCACCGTCGATGGCGAGTTGGTCGCTTGCTAGAAGAAGCACCGTCGATGGCTTTTTAGTGCAAGTTCTGGAATTGTGTCCTTCAGCTTTCCACATTTAGACAGGTTCTTCGTTTCTTTGGAGCTGCAGCTTCAATTTGAAGCTGGGTGGGCGTAATCGTCATGTTACCAAAAAAAAACAGCTGTTCATTGTCTTCAATTGGGGTAAAAAAGGTCCAACTGGCTCAGCCTGCCACGGCATTTTCAAAGTCTTTATTAACATCTTTGAACGATGAAATTATCTCAGCGCTTGCGTTAATTAGCCTCTCTAATGGGCCGCCTGCACAGGTTCTAGTTTACGTCCCAATTCATAGGCATTCTTCCACCTGGAGTGGGACCCACTACCCTTCGATTGTCTGGGAACTTGAATATCAATACCATCAGGTTTTGTCACACCAAGCATGGAGCAGAAATCATCTTTCCTTTTTCTACGCTTAACGACTAGAATATCTTCTCAGCCCTAGCCAACAATCCCGACAACTCACCCTATACATGCGTAGAAAGGTACCAACCTATCAACAGTTTCTTCAAAATCCGACGAATAGCAGCATTCGAGCTCGATACACACATTTAAGAACTACTATCAAACCACACATTGTTCTCACACTCATCAACATCGTTCATCCTCAAAACAAAGAAAATGTGACGACAAAGCAAACTGAATAAGTCAAACTGTCTGCACGAGCACGTAACTGATATATCGGGCGAACAATACAAAACCTGAAAGAAAAAAACAGTTAATGTAAAAAATTAGGGAGGTGAAAGGCATTTGATCCGACGGTTGTTAAGTGGTTTTGTAAGTTTTCCATTAAGAGCCAAACCGCTAACATTATCATTTATTTGGGCGGCAACTTGATCATGAATTCTCTCTTCATTATTTAAATCGCACCCCGACAGTCTCCATGTTTAGACGAACAAAAAATACTTTGTACTCCCCCGTAATTGTTTCAAATACAGTTTCACTACATAAAAAATAGGTGACTCGTGTGAATATATAAAAACAACTTTGGAGTATAAACATAAAACATAAAACAACTTGGTTTGTGATTTGAGCGGCACGTGTGATTTTCCTCGGAACACATGTGATTTTGCTCAATACACATGTGATTCAAACTGTATTCAAACTTACATCTTATTCCTGACTAGCAAACAAACTGTATCCAAAAAGAATCTTCAGCCTTGATTGTTGCGATACAAATTAGGACATTACTTGATTGTAGCATAAGTGTCGGCATCAGTTTAAACATCTATTTTGATTATTCCTAAAGGTGATTTGCAGAATAGGTTTTGAAAGGCTATTGTCCTTATTAATTACCAGCATTATTATTTTTTTAAATAATTATTATATCAATGTACAAAAAATGTTTTGTAGGAACATTTGTTGAGTGAAATCACATTACTTAGCTAACAAAGTCTTAAACTATTCAATACAGCAACGTGACCACTTGGATCTCTCCAGAACTCACGCTACTTGATCCATAAACTAACACACCCCAAACAAAAATCATGCGCATAGTAGTTGCCAGCCTTCTAATATCTAGTAATATCAAACAACTGTCCTTATTAATTACCAGCATTATTATTTTTTTAAATAATTATTATATCAATGTACAAAAAATGTTTTGTAGGAACATTTGTTGAGTGAAATCACATTACTTAGCTAACAAAGTCTTAAACTATTCAATACAGCAACGTGACCACTTGGATCTCTCCAGAACTCACGCTACTTGATCCATAAACTAACACACCCCAAACAAAAATCATGCGCATAGTAGTTGCCAGCCTTCTAATATCTAGTAATATCAAACAACTGAAAATGAGATCCAAATAGTACTTACTGTATCAGGAAAATTGACATGATGACCAGCTACAAATTCATGCATCCATTTGATTACCTAGTAACCACATTCCCATAATTGAGCTCGCTGATTACACATGTAAATGTTAAAAGTTGTATAACAAAAACAAATTGTTTGTATGTATTCAATTATAGCGAGACAGTTTACCTTGACAATGTAGCATGTGAATCAGGTACCTAAGTTGAGGTAGTACTATATGTCGAAAAAGATGAACAATTTGTTCATATTCCCCTTGGGTTGTGCTAGTATCTAAAGCTTCCGACACTGGCACAACTAGACGGTGTCGTGCACTCGTCTTCCTCATCGTGCTCATCAAGTGATTAGGGTCATCTTGCTGCTCGTCATCCCCTGATGAGTCGTCACCACTGTTTTGGAGATCCCTATCTCGACCCAACTCGTCAACGGACCGGTAATCGTTCATATGAGGATTCATGATTAAGCGGGAACCTCCGGGTTGGGAATTTAAAGTAGAGCCGATATCATGAGTTGAGTTTAAGACGGGACGATAACAATAGTTAAAGGTATTGTTGGTGACGAGATTCATAGGTAAAGTGCCGGTAAAGGGAGATTGGAGTGGTTGGAGATGGCCGGGAAAAGGTGGTCGGGATGGGTCGGTGAAAGGAGGTCGGATTGGTTGATTAAAGGGAAAGGGGGTTGGAATAAGTGAGCCCAATCAGGAGATAGGGGGCATAAAACTGGGCTGCGGCGAGAGTACTAGGTTAAAACTAGGAGGGTTCATTGGGTGAGCAGTATTTGATGAGTTGAAGTTCCGAAAAAACTCGCCCATTAGAGCATCATATTGCGCCACATTTTCGTACGACGTCGGATGCTGAAGGTACAAACTACCCATCTCTTAAATTGTCGAGGTCCGAGTACAAAGTACACCAGCATCAAAATCAAAGCTCTAGAAGACCATTTGATGAGCTCGTACGATGAATTAGAATTCTCACATTTGGCTTTGGCCCTGACCATGATCTGTTGCTGCATCGAGATCCCAAATAAGATCACTGTATATTTCACTATTTTGTGCAAGGATATCTGGTGGTCACTGTCATGTGTAAAAGCAATTTGTTAACAGACTTGCAAGACTTGTAAACAAAACAATCAACTAAAAGGGTTACTTCATGGACCATTTATCTGATGCATTGCAGCATTGACAAGTAAATCGATGATGTATCTGATGATTTGAGTGCCAACATTGAATGGAAAGTATAGGGATTAGGGGCTAATATCATCTCTCAACATATATTGTAATGCTTTATTACTCTTTTACATTTGCATATTTCCGATTTGCGTCTCAATCGAGTCAAATAAGCATATGATATAGGGATTTTGGGTCAAATGGGTTAAAATATGCTCAAATGAGAAAAATATAATACACCTTAAAAAACATGAAGTGCGACGCCTTTTCTCGCTATGGGTTAAAGGTTAATGGGTCATGTTGTTCAACTAGGATACAGTGAGTTGAATACCTACCTTATGTTAATGTCACACACAATGGGCCTGCAAGTACTAGATTTGCAAAATGGGTCGAGTCAAGTTTGGATTGAAATAAGTTTATACTATCCTAGATTTGCATAATGGGCCAAAACGTGGTTTAGTACCTTGAATATGTGGAATTTCTACTACCCTCAATTATTAGAGGTGGAAAATGGTACTCTCAATTTGGTTAAGTGGAATTTTTACTAACGTACTACACAATGACGTAGTCACAAGACATTCATGTGCGCAACACCTTTAATATATAATGAGTATTATTCTTTTCAAAAAATTTCATTATATACAAGACATAAATATGAACAACGTCTTACGTCTACACCAAACTTTTCACATTGAATATTGTTCCTATTTTGATTTTGATGCATTGGATTTCACAATACTTTGCATATAAAACAAGTGTGCCCTAAATTTATTTTTTTTAAACTGTTGTTAAAAAAACGTAGTAATGCATTGTATATTTATATTGTTTCCTTAATAGGAAGACAGGAACCATAAAAGTGTTGAAAGTGACTCGCATACGAGTCATAAAATTACCATAACTAACAATATTAGTAGTATTTCTTTTCAGTGCGATGTTACGCAAGTTGTTTGATTCTTGTTAGTCGTTAAACTAGTATAACAGTCAGGATGGGGCTAAAAACAAGTTCATGATCCAAATCGTAAAAATCGAAGCCGGTTGTTTTTTTAAACAGGTTTTCCACAAACCGATCCGGCGACCGTAATCGGTTTAATTAAAAATAGCAAGGACCAATTTAAGAACCAGTTTAAAAACCAATGAAACCCAATTAAAACCAAACCGATCAACAAAAGCGCCTCTTAAAATTCCCTTGGCAAAGAATGGAAATTTGGATCAATGTAACGAAAACAAGGCATCAAATATTGTAGTTTTATCAAATAAAATTATTATAAAACAAACTATGGCCATTTCAAACTCATTTAAAAAACAAAAACAAAAAAAAATACCTTGGTTGTCAGCTTTTTGCATAATATGCCACATGCAGTATCGGTCTTGGGGATAGTACCAAAGCCTCTCTTAAACGCCTGAAGCAGCCATTTGTATGAGCTAACCGTCTCGTCGGACAACGAACCAGCACCAAATGTGACAAAGCAGTTGTGGGGGTTGATGCCGGTGAAGGGCACAAACACCATCCTGTCTGCAGTTAACACATTAAAAAAAAGGTATCAGTTTCAAACAAAAAAAAAAACATCCTTTTCCTCTTCACATTTTGACAACCGGTTTGTTGACCGGTTGACAAACCAAACCAATCTGGTTTTTAAAAATGCCAATATGCCCACCTCTATAAGAGCCTATGAAATAAAAGTTTAATTGCGTTCTTTTCGGTAATACATATAATTAATATCAAGCTTTTGATGCAAGTATTACTTCAAAACTAAAGCAAAAACAATATACTCCGTATTGTTAAGTGTTGTATAATCTTCTACTATCGGTCATACATACAACAAAAGCTTTTTGCAGTGAAAGATGAAATGTAGATATTATGCAATTAAACGTACATAAAGTGTGTGATCTCTTTAAAAATTAAAAGCCTTATATTACCATGTCTTATCTAGGGGTGGAAACGAGCCGAGCTGGGATCAGATCGGTAAAAAGCTTGAACGAGCCGAGCCTAAACGAGCTCGAGCCCGAGCTCGAGCCCGAGCTCGAGCCTAAGTTGCAGCTCGTTTATTAAACGAGCTCGAGCCCGAGCATTACGTACAAAGCTCGTATGGGCTCGCGAGCCTAAACGAGCCTACTGTTTTATATATGAGCTTCTTAACGAGCTTAATAACAAGCTTATTAATGAGCCTAATTTAGGTATATTACGAGCCGAGCCGAGCTCGAGCCAAATTTTATGTTTACATTGCAAAATCGTATAAACGAGCCGAGCCCGAGCCTAAATAATAAGGATCGAAACGAGCCGAGCTCGAGCTTTATAAAACTTAAACGAACCGAGCTCGGCTCGTTTCCACCCCTAGTCTTATCTCATCTCACAAATATTTAAAAACCAACTTTTTAGTGTAAACTTGCTTATCTTAAGATATTAATATAACAAAAAGCGGACTCTTGAATCCCCAAATTATTCAATTAAATTTTATGTACATCTCGTCTCGTCGTCTAAATCAAACATAGATTAGAATATACTTTCCATGAACATATAAACACAATCGGTTGCAAGAGAAGGAAATCTAAACCATAACTTATTGAGCCTTTCATTTGAAGCATATTCGGTATAAAAAAAAAAAAAATTTAACTCAAAAAGTATTACTCATTGTTTTTAAGGTAAAAGAGATTACCTAATAATTCATAGTAGTACAATTTTTCGATTATAAATCATAATATAATATACTTTCATTTAATCTCTAGTTTGGTCAATCATATTTTTAGGAGACTGGAGGAAGCCTTACCTATATTGGCTAATCGTAACAGGTTAGCCAAATTAATGTTTGTAATCTTTATATCATGATGTATGACGTTTAATTTGTCATTCATGTTGCTTTGAAGGCGACTCGAACCGATCGAAACATCGGATGATATTTGACATTTCTCAAGCAACCTTCATAAAAAAAAGATAAAACATATTAGTTTTAAGTTCCTCTAGATATAACAAAAAAAAACAATTATAAACAGAAAACAATTAGAGATTAACTAGCAAGATTAAAAACAATAAAAGAAGAAATAAAACCAATTACCTGTTTTCAGATCTGGTCATCAGTTAAAATAGCGGCTGTGATAGTTAAGAATTGTGTTTTCTGCTACTTATTGTATAATATGACTGCTAGGTTAGAATTGTTTGTGATGGGCTAAGTTTGTTTGTTGGGCCACTCCTTTTGTTTTTGTTTTGGGGCCATTACTCACTAATAAAAGTAAATAAAATGATGGTGTTTATATGGATAGAAACAAAATTATTTATAGAAGTTACATACACCTATACACGATGACTAGCATGGTACTCGTGTAATGCAGCGTCAGACATCGATAATAATTTTTGAGGTGACAAATTTTGTTACTCGTTAAATTTGTATTCAAATTTTGAAATTGCAAAAAAGTTACAACAAAATAAGATAAAACCTCGAAAAAATAATAATTAAAATATATCAAAATGGATATTGAATAAAAACGCATGAAATTTTAGAATCATGATATAATTATATTATGAAAAAAATTAGATTAAAAAATATTTCAATTTTAAATATAAATATTATTTTTTAATATGTTGTTACAAAAGGTTCTTCAAAAAGAGATAGATGGTCAATTACAAAATGATGTTTTCATAAAAATCAATTTTAAATATCTTAACTTTTTAGATTTTATAAAAATAAAAATATCCAAATGATTATAATATAATAAAATTTATTTGTGTGCGTCTTGATAATAAAGAGCGAAAGATAACATACCAAGATGAGGAAGGAATTTACACGGTTTATTTTTGTGATCACTAATTTATAACACTTTAATTTTAGGCTCTCTAATTTAATGCAGAAGGCTCATAAATGTGTTTGAAGTGTACTTAACCCTCTGTTTCGTCCAGGCATCTCAAGAGTTATGTGGTTATCTTGCACTTGATTCTCCTTTAAAGATGAAATGAACGGATTGGTATACAAAAAGGCATCATGATGTAAGGTTTTTATTACTTGCAATTATTTGATGCCTTTGCATCAGTTTTTTGTTATAAATATTTTTGATTGTGAAATTAAGGTTTCGATAAAATCTCGGGGTTTTATGAATTTTGTTTTTTCTTAATGATTTTGGGCATGTAATATTTTTTCAGTATTCAACTATTCAAGGTTAGTATTTTAATTGTGATTTTGAAAACACCCATAATGTATTTGATAATATGTGTAACATAGGCTTGCGAGGGTGTTATGTGGAAGTTATCTGCCAAGGGTTAATGCCTTTGTTTCATTTGTTTCATTTGTGCATGTGGAATGTTTTTGTTGGGATTTAGAACTAGTTAAACCATTAACTACGAGTACGCAGCGGAATGGATCTAGTATAACAAACATGATTAACACATAATAAAACCAACCTTTTAATTAATTGAATAAATCGATTAATGATCTTGATCTTGAAGCTATAACGGTAAAGTAACCGTCCTCTAACGATTGCTCACACGACACGTCAAACGAACACACCACGATGTTAGTGGTAACTTCACTTTAATAGATCATGCAACTATAAAACCCTAGATCCAAAACCTTAAGTGGGATTACGAAAGGATCGGTTTTGTAGACGTTGCAAGACTCTTGGAAACAATCACCGGAAAACCCTAATTAGGGTTTATAATAAATCGGACTACAAGGGAGAACTAAAACCTAGATTATGAGATCTAGGGTTTAGTTAAAGAGCTTAAGGCTTTATAAGAAAACCACCAAAAAAGGATTGATATTATAATAGTTAAACCTTTATGTGTGATTTTTGGTTAAAGGGAAAAATCGTTCGGTTTTGGTGTTGGGGTGGGTCGATCGGACGCAAAAAGCAAAGGGGAAGAGACAAAAATTTATGAGGGGTTTAGGATTGTATTTATACTAATCCTTGCACTTCCTCAAAACTTTTAAGGCCCAACCCATACTGAAATTAAGTAAGTAAATACTTAATTAACAAAACCAAAACCCTTCTAGAACCTCTAAGGGTATTCGGCCGCCTATAGGGTACCGGGAGGTTCTAGAAGTCGATTTCCTTCCAAAATTTAAATAACGCAGTCGTATTAAATTAACTAAAACCCGTTAATTAATTTAACCATTGTTAATTAAATAAAACATGAAGTTTTTATTAAACGTTTAATTATAAATAATAAAACGTAAATAAACGTGTGTTCTTCGTATTGAGTGTGTGTGCCCCCGATAGGCTCACGCATTTACCGATGGCTAAAAGATCGCATATCTCAACGTCCATAATGAAGCATCTAGCAATACTTCATTATAACCGGAAAATGTTGAGTTAGATAGTTTCAAGAATAAGATCTTAAAAGCTAGTAATGGTGTATGATTATTTGAGCTTGCTGATAATCATCCCTTCGTTTCAATGTACCGGTTAAACCATGGATATGGATCCTAACTCATTCCATATAGTTTAACTTTAATTCCTAGCTTACAAATTAATTTCGATAGTCCAAATTGTAACAAGCATCATCTTGATTACACTTTGGGTACGGCCATTCAATTACCTAATTAATTCTGGAGGGGATCTAGGGTACTTCACTACACTATATCAGAGTGGAGGAACGAATTCTATATTGACTGCAAGTGTCTGTGGATGCTGCTTCACAACACTTCCAATTAGAGTCGTTATAGTTGGATCTGGCGAACTAGCGTTGGACATAAAATCAAGAAGCGATATTCACACATGCACAACTTGTTTGCATCTCAAGTCTAAGGATGCCCTAATCCTCACCATTTGTGTATTCGAATTTACTCATGACAACGGATCAAAAAGTAACCATTCGAAAGTTCGGGGTGTCCAATATTCATATCAATGAATGACATATGAGTTTGGTTGGAAACCGTCCACCATATATATATTACTATATTACCAACACTCATATTTGCCTTAATGTATACAATATTTATATATTGTTTAACCGACAATGGACATGTTTAGAATAATTAAATATTCGAGGATTTAAACATACAAACATAGGGCAACAATAATTATATGAAGATAACAAACATCAAATATCTTTATTCATCAGAAATTAATAAATTGTCTTACAATCCCAAATTATCCAAATACTACGATAACACATATTACATGAGACTATTAGTTGGAAGCAAACCAATTGCATGAGTTAACATGGAATGCCTTTTGAGGTCTAACGCCTTTGTGAAGGGGTCAGCTAAATTGTCGTCTGTGTGAACTTTCTCCAGACTAACATCACCCAATTCTATCACTTCTTTGAGGTAGTGAACTTTGGAACGATAATGTTTCGCACCTTTAGTAATTCCTGGTTCATTAGCTATAGTAATGGATCCGGTATTGTCACATACATCGTCATAGGTTCATTATTTGTGGGAACAACACCAAGCCCAGAAATAAACTTCCTAATCCAAACTGCCTCTTTAGAAGCCTCCGAAGCGGCTATATACTCAGCCTTTATAGATGAGTTTGCATAGGTGGTCTGCTTTACGCTTTTCCAGCTTATAGCACCTCCATTCAACATGAAAACATATCCCGTCTGAGACTTCGTGTCATCAGCATCCGTAAGATATCCAGCATCAGTGTAGCAAGCAACCCTCTTTTTTCATATCTCCTCCATAAACAAGAAACATGTTTTGGTATGCCTAAGATACCTCAGAATGTTCTTAACAGCAGTCCAGTGAGAATCACCAGGATTTTGCTGAAATCGGCTAGTCATTTTGAGAGAACGCAACATCAGGTCTCGTACATCTAACAACGTACATGATTGATCCTATTGTCGAAGCATAAGGAACTCTCTGCATGCGTCTCACCTCATCAGGTGTTGATGCTCCTTGAGTCTTAGATAATTTTGATTTAGTTTGCATGGGAATAAAGCTACGTTTGGAATTATCTATGTTATACTTCTTCAAAATCTTATCTATGTAAGCACTTTGACATAAACCAATTAACCGTCTAGGTCTATCATATATGATCTTGATTCCAAGGATATACGCAGTGTGTCCCAAATCCCTCATGGAAAAACACCTTCCAAGGTAAGCTTTCACACTTTGCAACATTGGAATGTTTTTTCCCATCAAAAATATGTCATCGACATACATGACAAGAAACACTACGCTACTCCTACTAGCTTTGATATATACATGATAGGTGTGTAAACACCCATCTTTTCTACCACTTAATTACAATAATAACCGGACCTAAACGTGTATTTTATGTCTTTTATGTCGGAATTATGCGTGGTTTGTGTTTTTGTTGTAATTTAGGATGAAATTATGAAAAGTGGAGAAAACACGGACATTCACGGGCATTTACGGACTTTTATTGAAGAAAAGGATGAAAGACGAAGTCAAGAAGTCAAGAGTGCAAAAAGAACGGAAGTCCACGACCAATTCTGAAGATTTATCGAGGAAAAAGTCAAAAGACGGAAGTTTATCAAAAGCCAAAGAATTCAAGTCTGTTTTATTGAAGAATTCAAAGACGAGTTCGAAGAAATCCCGAAGCCAAAAGTCCCTTAAGTCCAAGTTTAAAGAAGATTAGAAGAAAAGGACTAATGACGCAATTAATGAAGATTAATAAAAGAAGGGACTTAAGCTTGCAATTAAGAGAAAAGGAAAGAGGGGAGGAAGCTTCCTAATCCTCCCCTATAAATAGTCATTAGATGTAAACATTTCATTTTGTTGGCTAAGGTGACAATTAGTCTTCCACCATTTAAATACTTGTTCATTTACTTTTCATGTCATTTTAAATTCATGTTATGCACCTTAATTACCATTTAATTCCAAGTAAGTTTTCATTTTAATTCTTGTCAAATCTTTATTTTATCTTGTCAATCTCTTATCTACCTTTCTTCTTCTTTGATTCATGTGTTTATGTTATGTTCATGTTTATGCTTTTGTTTGATCTTAATGGTTTTTGATTATTGTGGTTAAAGTTGTTTGATTTCATGTTTTTGATTGTGTGTTGATGCTTATTCATTGATTCGTTACTGTTCTAATCTATCCGCGTGTTTGATTTTGGTTAATTTATGTTTATATCTGCTACTGTTACTATCTTCCTTGTTCTTCGGAAGATTTTGCCTTGTTTCTGATCTTTCCAGAAAAAGTTCCGAACCAAAGAAAGGATAGAAAGCTTCATTCGGAAGTCCAAAGTTCCGAACCAAGGTGTTTCATTCGGAAGTCAAAACTTCCGAACCAAGTCTGTTCATTCGGAACTCAAAAAGTTCCGAGTCAAGGAAACTCATTCGGAACTTCAAAAGTTCCGAATAAAGGAGCTTCATTCGGAAGTCAAAACTTCCGAACCAAAGAACTTCATTCGGAACCTTCCGAACCAACTCCAAAAGTTCCGAACCTAGGGCCTTCATTCGGAAGTTCTAAACTTCCGAATCAAGGAGCTTCATTCGGAAACTTCCGAATCAAGGGGTGACCAGAAACTTCCGAATCAAGGAAGAATTTACAAGTTCCGAATCAGCAAGTTCCGAACGAAGCATTGTTTTGGATAAGTGACATATTCAGACCAATTTGTTCCGGATCAAGGATTTTGGTAATATTCCAAGTGAAGAAGAATCATTTCAACCAAAGGTGACATTTAGGACGAGTGATTGTTCCAAACGGAGGTTTATTTCGAATGAGCTGTATTCAGGTTCTTATTAGCTTTTGTCTTTGATTTTTATCTTCAAGCTTTATTTTTCTTGCCTTTTTATTTAATTGCACTTTTAGATTATTTGCTTTAGTTTTAGTCGCACTTTAAGTTTGCCTTAGATAGATTTAAGTTTACGTCATTTTACTTTAGTGCCCTTTAATTTTAGTCACGTTTTTAAATACTCGCACTTTACTTTAATTAGACTTAGATTTACTTAAAAAGCACTTTTACTTTTAAGTCTTTGCATTTAAATTTAAAATCACCCAAAAATATTCTTTTTCACCAAAGATCAACTAAGTCACACATAGGAGCCTAGATCAATTCGTTAAGATTCCGAGAACACGAACTTAATCTTTAATTTTTAACTAGGTAAAACCTAGTTATCAATACACATGGCTCATCAGGATTTTGATTGAAACCAAATTTCTTAATTTCATCATCAAACCTCTTGTTCCATTGCCTTGATGCTTGCTTAAGTCCATAAATAGATCTTTGAAGCTTGCATACACGGTTTGGATACTTTGTATTAACAAAACCCTCAGGTTGCTTCATATAGACTTCTTCGTAAAGCTGTCTATTGAGGAACGTGGTTTTAACATCCATTTGCCAAATCTCATAGTCATATAACGCGGTTATGGCTAAGAGAATCCTTATAGCTTTGATATTCGCGACAGGAGAGAAGGTTTCTTCATAATCAACCACGAAGGTTTGAGTGAAGCCCCTCGTTACATATCGAGCTTTAAAGGTGTGTACATTGCCATCTATGTCGGTCTTCTTTTTGTATAACCATTTGCCACTAACGGTTCTAGCGTTAGGGGGAAGGTCAACTAAGATCTAGACATCATTGTCTTTCATGGATTGCATCTCCACATTCATAGCATCCAACCATTTTTCAGATTCAGGATCTGCCAATGCAGCCTTGTAGTTAGTGGGTTCATTATGATCCCCTAACTCATGTTCCTCAGCGTCAATGTATAAGCACATACGGTCAGGAGCACGCCTAGTACTCGTAGACTTTCGAATGGGAGCTATATCACTTATATGTTCATCAATTTCTTGATCATCCTCTTCATGATTTCTAGTGTTTTCAGAAGGATGTATATCTTCATATTGAATTACTTCAAGATCTTCTATACTCCCACTTGCTTCTTGATTCATAAGATTGCTCTCTAGGAATTTAGCATTACGAGCAACAAAAACTTTATTCTCGGGTGGGTAGAAGAAGGAGTAACCCATCGTTTCCTTTGGGTAACCTACAAGTATACACTTAACAAATCGGGGCTCTAGTTTGTCCGGTTTGATAAGCATGTCACGCTAAACAAGAGCCTCACATCCCCAAACCTTTAAGTAAGACAACTTAGGGGCTTGCCCATACCATACTTCGTATGGAGTCCTTTTAACCTTCTTAGTTGGAACCATATTGAGTATGCGAGCATCAGACTCAAGAGCATAATCCCAAAAGGATTTTGGAAGAGTTGTTTGGGCCATGATGAAACGAACCATATCAAGTAGGGTTCTATTTCTCCTCTCAAAAACACCATTGTGTTGTGGTGTATATGGAGGAGTTCTTTGGGAAACTATTCCATGTTCCTTAAGATGCTCCAGAAATTCATAACTCATAAATTCACCTCCACGATCCGAACGTAGTGCCTTTATGGTTTAACCGAGTTGATTTTCTACTTCCTTTTGAAACACCTTAAATGTTTCAAACATTTCATGTTTATGCTTTAGCAAGTAAACATAACCATAACGACTAAAGTCGTCAGTGAAAGTGACGAAGTAACTTGCACCTTGTCTTGACACGGTTCTAAATGGACCACATACATCGGTGTGGATTAGTCCAAGTAGATCTTTAGCCCTGTCCACTTGATGTGAATAAGGTTTACGTGCCATCTTTCTAGATAAACATGAAACATACTTGTCAAAGGAATCATCATCGTTTGACTTAAGCAATCCATCAGATTGTAATTCCTTAATGCGCTTCTTGCTTATGTGGCTAAGGCGACAATGCCATAGCAATGTAGAGTCCAAATTAGATTTGGCCCTTTTGTTGCTTATAGCATACATAGAACTATTGTTTGCATTAGAATCACACATATCAATTTCATAAATACCATTACTAGGAATAGCACTAAAATAAAACATATTATTTTTAGAAACCGAAATACTTGCATTATTCTCAAAACGATTAACAAAACCATCGTCATACAAACATGAAACTGAAACAATCCCTCTAGAAATAGAAGGTGCGTAATGACAATTATTCAAAATAACAACTAGTCCACTAGGGAGAAATAATTGAAAAACACCAATGGCTTCAACAGTTGCACGATGACCATTGCCCACGTACAGATTCAAAGCTCCTGGCTTCAACTTCTTACTTATCCTTAGACCCTAAGTAGTATTATAGATGCGAGTACCACAACCAGTGTCATAAACCCAAGATTTATTAGGAAAAGTAAAGAGTTCTATAGTGAAGATACCTGAGGTGCTAGCTCCTTGAGAGGACTTATTTTTCTTCCACAACTCAGCGAGATACTCTAGACAGTTTCTCTTCCAATGACCAATGTTACCGCATTGGTGACAAATGGCATCATTAGCAGGATTCTCTCTTCTTGGTGGAGGGGGAATCTTGGTTCGGGGAGTAAAGTTAGCTACTTTCTTTCCTTTACCACGATTCTTACCCTTCGCAGCATTAGACGGTTTAGCTTTATTAGGCTTTTGGATCCTTCTTGTCCAAATAGCATTAATGGTATTAGTAGTAGCAGGTGCAACCTTCTTTGGTAACGTTTTCTCATGTAGCTTTAACATGGCATGCAATTCTCTTATTGTCTTCCCCAGGCCATGCATATTGTAGTCTTGCACGAACCTATCATAGTCCTTGTTCAGTGAGGCTAAAATTAGGCTAACCGCAAGTTTCGAGGATATGGGGTGACCCAAACGTTCCAAATTCTCTATGTAGCCCTTCATCTTTAAGACATAGGAGCTCACAGATTGTCCATCCTCATGTTTACACACGTGAAAGGCACGTGCAACATCAAGGAGTTCTTGATCAGCTTGTTCAGTGAACATGGTTTTCAATTCTTCCATCATTGACCATGCACCATGACCCTCCAAAAGTTTATGGAGTTTAGGGGACATAGTCATCAGCATAAGGCCAGTGATTTCTCTAGACCTTTTGACCCAAGTTGGATGTAAATCCGGGTCTTGTCTGGTCCTTCATGACCATGAGGCAGAATTTCTGGTTGATCAGGAATTGGTTGCTCAAGGTATTTAACCAAGTCATCAGTTTCGAGCGCTATCCGAAGAGCATGATACCAATCAACAAAGTTATTTTCAGTCAACTTCATCTTTTCAAGGAATGACTTAACAATCGTGCTATTTAAGCAAGAGTTTTGATTATTCATCTACAAAAAGTTCAACGATTAGTATTTTCTATAATTACATTCTCAAAGAATTAACTACCCAATTAATCATTATGAGACTAAGATCCTTGTTTGAACTCCCACTTAATATTAGAGGTCCGATCGTCTAGTATCAAGTAGGGCAAAAGGTAAGCGACGAGCGTTAATTGCATTACAAGTGAAACTCTTAGATTTATGAGACGATTCATGAAGTTTATTTGTTGTAGAGTGTTTGGATGGGATGTTCTCTCGTCTCTTTCGAGCACCTTTGAACATCTCAAACAAACTTGTTCTACACGTAATAAAGTCATGAGTATGTTTCATCTCATCTTTCTGCCTCGGGTTCCGAATCTGACCGGGAACTCGACTTTAAGTCGTACCAATTTGAAGCATGCAATTATTGGCAAAGGTCTGACCAATGACAAAGATCACCTCAGGTATGTAATTCGACCTAGGTCTTACCAGATGATGAAAAACAACTACAAGTGCTTCTAAATTGAATGGCATAGACTTCAAAAATTTCAAATAGGTATCACATAAGTTTTAGAAAAACAAATGTCAAAATGTGTAAATGTTGATGCAAAAGTTGGGTGATCCTTGCTAGACCCGAATTAGGCTTAATTCGGGCTGGCTGGGCTCCGGCTCCTGCACCAAGTGAACTGTATGGTTGGGATCCTGCACACTAAACAACACACGTTAGACTTACCATGGGAATGTTTCCCACGATTAGACTCCGGTGTGAGAGTAAGTATCGGTTTAGGGTTTATGAGAATTGAGTGAGTTGAGAGTATAGAACGTAATACCTTTGTGGAACCCTCGGGGTTCCTTTTATAGGCAGTGAATCCCTAATGGGCTGTTACTGATGCTTCGGCCCCAAGGAGAGGATAAGCACCAGAATTAGATTGATTGTTATCTTCTAATCATGGTGAGTGAATATCCTCTTCTTTGGGGTGAATCCTATTCAGAGATAGAATATGATTCTGTCTAACCCTGTACCGGTCATGCCGGGCCATGGGCCGCACACATGTGTGCGGTTACTGTTCATCCAAGCCCATAAGCTCAAATGACATTATTCCCACCCATCTGTGATGGGCCGGATACGGGTAGTACCCGTGGGCCGGGTTCCTGACCAGGCTAGGGACTATACGTCATCATGTCCCCCAGTCTAGTTGTTACAGCCGTAGGCGTAACCTCTAGACTATCAAGATGCTCCCCGGACGTACCAAGAAAGACCTAGGGAATGATAGATATGTAAGATTTTGTTTCGGCCGCACGTGGCTGCCCGTCTAGGAATTTTATTCCAATAGAACCTCAGCCGCACGTAACGGCCGAGACAAATTAAATGTAGCATTTAATATGGTCTTACGTAAGACCGCATATCCTGACACAAGAATAAATGCATTAATGGTAGTCAACTGGTCAGCCGCACTTCTGCAAAAGTGCACCATTAATGCCCACCATTGAGCCACGTAAAAACTGTTAAGAAGTGACCCGTGGGTCCTTTCTGACGTTTCAGAAGTGTCAGAAATCCCATCCGTTAGATAGGCGTAGTGGCCTACACGTGTCAAACATCCACATTACCTCGAAAACCGAGGCAACCCTATATAAGAGTTGGTGTGTGTGTTTGTTACACACACAATTCATTCTCCCTTTCGCCATTGTTATTTCCAAGCTCCATTCTCCAAACTTTTGTCTTCTATTCCACGGATTTCCTCCGCCGCAGGTTAGATCATCACGCCTTACAAATCCTCTTTATAAAACATGGTAAAGGACAACCCCCTTATCACAGATGTCCTTAACGTAATGTCGGCGGAAAAATACATAGACTTTTTGTCGAAGTATTACATTCCCGAAAGCGTACACCCCACCTATCCAGGTGAAGGTGAGGCAATTACGGATGCACCAAAGGGGAAAATAGGTGTGTACACGCGCCTATTTGACTCGGCCAACTACCGTATCCCCCTGTCCAAATTCTTGGTAGATCTGCTATTGTATTATGACTTCCACATAACCTAGCTTCACTGCATAGGGGCGTGTAAAATCAACCAGTTTGAAATTACATGCCATACATGCGGAGTGACTCCGACCGTGAACCTATTTAGAGCTTTTTACGCCCCCCAACTAGTAAATGGGTGACTATCATTTATAAAACGATCCAGGAACGCCCCCATGACGTATAGGAAGCCTTTAGACTCCCTTAAGAACTGGTACGACCATTACTTCTTTGTTGATGAGAAGGTATTCCCTACTCCTTTCGTCCTTAAAACTAGGGTACCCAAAGATTCTCCGCCCAAATCCAAAGACTATAGCAGCAGAGACCTGAAAATATTAGATACCCACCGCACGGAATTCCATAAGGGGTTGCCAGAACATTTCTTGTGCTTAGTAGGATTAAGTCGTCGTTATTATGGGAGGGATGACTTATATCTGTGCTTCCTGACGGAACATGGAGAGGGTAGGTTTACTTATACCTTGTAAATGTGAAATGTCATTTGTATTCAGGACTTTACTGACCCGTGCAATTGTTAATGTCCACAGAGATGAACCTACACGGACTAATTCGCCAGGGCGACCCCATGAAAGTGCTTGAAGGGTTCCGCCCTCTGAAGGAGAATGAACTCCCCCTTCTCGATGCGACCGCAGACCGCACCATTCCACTCGAAGAAACGTCCGAGCAAAGATCAGATGAAGAGGAGCCTATCATCGAGAAATCCCCATTGGACTTCCATAATGAAGATGGTGGAGAGCTACTGCTGGAGGGAACCGCGACCCACCAGGAAGATGAAAACGAAGACATCACTCAAGCTTCTGGGTCCGCCCCGCCCCCATCTAGAAAGAGAAAGACCACCAGGAGGGTGGCAAAGACGATAGGGGATGAGGCCGGGGCCTCGAATGCTCCCCCAAAGAAACTAAGGAAGGACCATCCGCAATTCTATGAGGGAAGTGGTACTGCGACTGCTCAGGCCGACCCTACCCCGCACATGGAAGAGCAAGTTTGGCGAGCTACCCCTGTGAGTGCCGTAGCTCCTACCGCCCCAGAACCTGCAATTGGTACCACGTAAGTACCCTTCGTATGCCAGTCGTGTCATTTTGCTTGTGAAAGATATAATGCCTAAACAAAATTTGCAATGTCAATAACAGGGCGGATCCGTCGGCCGTAGCCCAAGAGGAAGAAGTGGAGAGGAATCCATCCCCCGCACCATCAAACAGACCCCCATCCCCTGCTGCGACACACGCCGAGGAGCCACTCCCCGAAGGGCCAGAAAATAGCCTGCGCCTAGCATGGAATCTCTCGAGTTTAACAAGGTTGGAGGCAGAATCTGAGTGTTCGGAATTCATCGAGCACATTACCCCTCCAGCCCTTGCACACGACTTAGATGAGATGGATCATGAATCCCTGCTGGAGCAGTTTGACGTGTCGTCCGCGCATCAAGTGACGGTGGGTGCCGCTCTAAGACGCCGCCTGATCAAGGCCCTGGCGAATGTGAAGCGGGCCGACAAAAGGATAGCTAGTCGAGAGGCAATGGTTGTGAAGAATGAGAAGACCATGGCGTCACTGCAAGTGGCGCTGGTAACGGCCGAGGATACAGTGAAAGAGCAAGCTCATCATGCCGACAACCGAGAAAAGCGCATTGCCGAGCTCAAGGCCCTTGTAGTCGCATCGAACGAGAAGGTATGCTTTCGAAAATATTATACATATGCTCTTTCCTTGATTTTTTATTTAACCTAAGAAAAAGAACATATTATCCTTGTGATAACTCGAAGTTCCATATGCAGGTTTCCGCGGCCGAAGCTTCCACCAAGGCCGTAACCGTACAAGCCTTCAACATCGCCCAAGAGCGCGATGCGCTGAAGGATGAGCTAACACAAGTGCAGGCCAAGTTGGAAGAGCCAACTGCAACGGCGGAGGAGGAACTGAGCAAGATGGCCACAAGTTGTGCTGAAAGATTGTGTCCTCCCTTGCTATCCGCCATAGCTGGACGCAGGTGGATGATTGGGCAAGGAATGTGCCTCGCCGTAAGCAAGGCCATGGAAGCTCCGCACCTACTGCAAGCATTCGCCGGGGTCGTGTCTGATGGAATCGACCGTGGTAGGCATGAGGGTTTGGTCCAGGCTGCAGAATTGATAGGTAAGAATGAAGACATTACGCAGCATCCATACCATAACCCTTCAGCTGCTGACAATATGACCGCGTCGATGGATGCACTGGCGGCAATCCAACACCCCCTTCAGGATGAACTCGAGGCGCTTAAGGATGCTCCGAACGAGATGGTTATGTCCAAGCTTACTGCGGATCCCATCCAATTGACCGTGCCTACTTACGACTTCGTAACGAAAGTGATGAAAGGTGAAAAGCTGCTTGCTGAGGTGTTGGATGCGACTGCGATCAAGGAACAAGATGGAAAGGACGCTCGTGGGGAGGCCCTCCGTGCCCTGATCGAAGAAGGAAAGAAAGACATAGGGGAATTCCTACCTCCCTTGTAATTTATCTTGTAAACATTTATAGCTTTTATTCGTCCGTGCATGTACACGGCTAAGACTGATATGGTAGATAACTGTCTTTTGTTTGTAGGTCCGTGATAACCACGGCCATTTTGTTATGATTTGGAAACTTGCGCATTTTTATTTTGTTAAATATCGTATACCGATACTGCATGACTTGTCACGTCTTACACAAAAGGGAAAATACATGCAAGTCTATAATTCACTAGACATGCGACGTGCGTCTTCACTATGCCAAGCACTGCGTGAGTACGACATACGGAACTTACCACAACGTCTTGTGAGTAAGGTGTCTAGTAAGGATACATGATCCGCGCCGCTGGGGTTGCATCCCTCTTACGCGGCAAGTTGAAATAGTAGGTTCACTTAATCCTCTTACCCCGCCTGGAGGCGTATAGTACATGTACGGTGTTTGAATGAATGCATATGAATAAAACATTGCATATTATAATAATAACTAAAATCCACATTGTAGAAACTAGAAGGGGGGGTTGAATGGTTTCTTATATTTACTTGTTAAAATATGGTTTCCAAAAATCCTTTTTCAAAAACTTTAGGCTTGAGGAAATATGTGAAATCTTCTTATGCACAATATGAACAATGATAGTGTAGCTAAACTAATACTAACAAAAATATATCCACAAAGAATAAAGAATGATAGTGTAGCTAATCTAATACTAACACATGTATATGCAAAAAGAATAAAGAATGTAAATAGTTAAGGGTAAAGAAAGATCAAACCGAACACCAAGGATTTATAGTGGTTCGGCAACAAAGCTCACTCCTCGTTCCTACTCCACTCCTCGAGTACTCCTTACTCGAGAGTTCACTACACAACAAGCTCCTTATGGTGGAGAAAACCGTACACGTCGCTTAACCAATTTCCGACCCTAAGCTAAAAGTCGAGTCCTAATTGTAGCTAGGACCAATCTACACAACTATACTTAGTACATACACAACTTCCAAATAGACACAACTACTTGGATCTTCACAACTATGACACAACTACAAGTATATAAAATTTGATCTTCAATGGATCTTTGGTGGTGGACTCAACACTTCACTAGGATAGTGTTCTTCTCTTTGCACTTGGAGAGGAAGGGATGGAAGAACAAGATTCACTTCTTAAACAAGTAATAATCAAACAAATGATCAAAGATCTGAGTGATTAAAGAAGGGGTTTGAATCTGTAAATAAATGTGAAAAAGAGGTGAGGTGAAAAGCTGAGAATGGTCCACTATTTAAAGGATAAAGGAGCCAACGGCTATATCTGCCCGCGGTACCTTATCACATCCCGCGGTACCTTATCGATAAGGTACCGCCTAGGCGCTAAGGTACCGCCGGACTAGACTCCGCTCCTTTTTGTCCTTTAGTGGTGGAGGTCTTATCTGGGTATAAAAAATATCCTGAAAGGATATTCTTAACAGAATAAGAATATGCCATTTTCAAATTTCAAATAATTAATTTAATAAAACATTTTCTTAAAAATAAAGTTTAATAAAAACTTGTCACATTTAATAAAAAGTGAGTTTTAAGAAAAGATTAAATCACTTGATCACTTGATTAAGGTTTGTACTTGTTTATCCATACCTTAAGTGAAAATGAGTAAAATGAAAAATACTTGAACTCAAGAATTCGTTTTTCGTTGTTTTCGTAAATGCTTGTTTTTACATATTGTCGTAATCAAAACTAAGCGAGACCGAAAAATGCAAGTAACGTTTTTAGTCATTATTGCATTAACAATCTCCCCCTTTTTGATTCCGACAATACATAAACTCAATCACACAAAAACAAGATTTTCGAAGACGAGTTTATTCATTTCTCCCCCTTTGTCGAAGCAAAAAGGTTGCGTAAGCCGGTGTTGAAGAAACGGACTTTGCAAAGACTCCCCCTTGGTGCTTACTCCCCCTAGCTTGGGGCACCGGGGAATCGAGATATGGTGACAAGCTACATAGAAGGGTTAGTTGAACAAAAGAAACAACCAACAATATATAGCAATAGGTCACATAAAGAAAATTAAAAGAGAAGAAAACACAAAGACAAAGATCCAAGATAGGTTACTAAAGGAACATCATACAAAGAAGTATGGAAAAAGAAACAAGCCAAAAGCATAAATCTAATCCTAGTTATTCTAGAATTCTAAGATTTGCTTGAATTTGGTGTCTTGAGGATAAGCAATCAATGCTTATATGAAAGACAAGGTAATAGCAGAGGGTGGTGGTGGTGGCTTGTTGGAGATCTCATAATCAAAGTGAAGATGAGGCTTGATTAAGAGACTCTTGATGTAGCTCAACTCCTCATAGATGTGTGCCATAGCAAGATGTTGATATTGACAACAATGACAATATGTTCCATGGTGCATGACATTATCATGAGAAGGAGGAAGAACACTAAAGGGTGGTGGTGGAAGAAAGGAAGTTCCACAATCAACATTCTTGGTAGGAGAAATGTGATTAAGAGTGTTCTTGGGTGGGTTTGGATTGAAAGCAATTAGAGAAAATGGAGGAGATTCAAGGCTTTCATTGGGAGAATAAGACATTTTGGATGTGAAGTAATGCAAAATGCTTATGGTTTAAATAGGGAAGGCTTAGGGTATTTTTGGGGTGGTCAAAGGGTTTGAAACAAAGATTCTCAAAAAAGTTGGAGCAAATCTGGAGTTTCAGACAAAAAACCGAAAAAGGAAGGCCACTGTAGGCGGTTCCTTATCTATGGTGGCGGTACCTTATCAATAAGGTACCGCGGTTCACATATGGAACCGCCCGCAGAAGCAGGGTTTGGTGTTTGGAGAAAGATTTTTCAGCAAATCTTATTTTTTTAGTCTAACTTATCATAGGGATGTGCTTAAGAGCAAAGATAGACAAAGAAAACATATGCAAACTTACCAAATAGAGATTTGACCAAAATACATGGATTAAAAAATCAATGTAGGAGGTGTGTAAGACAAGACCTTAAGTCATGACACAATGATCCTCCATGATTCAATCTTGTTCTTGCTATGTTTGAGAGAATCATACATATGAATTATGTAAGCTCTACATTAATAGAGAGAATCTATGAAAAATCGTTTTAAGATTGAATTAACAATGTCAAACGAATTTCTCAACCATTTTCGAAAGAGACTTTGAGAGTTTTGAAAAGGAGAGGAGAAGATTTTTCAAAAGGATTTTAAAAGACTCAAGGACTCAAAGTGGTAATAGAAAACACACAAGAAGAGAAGAATTTAAGGAAGATGTTCCATTAATCCTAGACCTAGACGCAAGTAATTAAAAGGTTCCCTCTTAAGTGGCTTAGTGAAGATATCGGCTAAGTTGTCCTCGGAGGGCACCTTTTCAATAGTAATGTTCCCCTTTTGAACATTATCCCTAAGGAAATGGTGTCTAATTTCTATGTGTTTGGTTCGCGAATGTTGCACGGGATTCTTGCTTAGGTCTATAGCGCCTTTATTATCGCACATGATGGGAACATCATCAAGAGAAATCCCGTAATCAACAAGCGCTTGCTTCATCCATAGAGCTTGTTGGCATGCTTTTCCGGCACTCACATACTCGGCTTCCGTGGTGGATATCGCAAGAGCGGTTTGTTTCTTGGAGAACCAAGAAGTTAAACAACAACCCATGAAGGTACAAACTCCACTAGTGCTTTTCTGGTCCACATAGTCTCCCCCATGATCCGAGTCCGCGTAGACAATGGTTTCTACGCCGGTCCCTTTAGGATACCATAATCCTAAATGTATAGTGCCTTTAATGTATCGGAAGATACGCTTAACCGCTTCAAGGTGAGAGGTTTTGGGAGCCTCTTGGAAGCGAGCACAAAGGCAAACACTAAACATGATATCCGGTCGACTTGCCGTTAGGTACAACAAACTACCAGTCATACCTCTATATTTGGTGTTGTCTACCGACTCACAATCATCATCTACGGTGAGTTTAGTATCCGAGGCCATAGGGTCTTCATTGGTCTAGATTCTTCTAATCCAAATTTCTTTAGCATTTCTTTAGCGTACTTAGATTGACTAAAGAAAATACCATCGTCCATTTGTTTAATTCGGAGTCCTAAAAAGAAGTTAAGTTCTCCCATCATACTCATTTCAAACTCATCATGCATGAATTTGGCAAAGTCATCACACAATTCTTGACAAGTTGAGCCAAATATAATGTCACCAACATATATTTGTACGATTATGAGGTGAGGACCTTTCTTCTTTGTAAAGATTGTATTGTCTACCATTCCCATGGTATACTCATGTTTAACAAGAAACGCTTTAAGTCTATCATACCAAGCTTTGGGTGCTTGTTTGAGTCCATAAAGTGCTTTCTTAAGCTTGTAAACATGGTCCGGTTTCTCAAAATCAATGAAGCCGGGAGGTTGAGCCACATATACCTCCTCATTGATCAAACCGTTAAGAAATGCACTCTTTACATCCATTTGTTGAAGCTTAATATCTAAGGCACAAGCGTAGGCTAAAAGGATTCTAATTGATTCTAATCTAGCTACCGGTGCATATGTCTCGTCATAATCAATCCCTTCTTGTTGATTATAGCCTTGAGCTACAAGTCTAGCCTTGTTACGAGACACAACACCATTCTCATCTAGCTTATTCCTAAATACCCATTTGGTTCCTATAATGGTAGAACTTCTAGGTGGAGAAACAAGTTCCCAAACATCATTGGCAACGAATTGATTCAATTCTTCTTGCATCGCAATGACCCAACTCTCATCCGTCAAAGCTTCTTTAACATTCTTTGGTTCAATCAAGGAGACAAAACAAAAGAAGTTGCTTTGGTTTTGGACTTGAGATCTTAGGGTCCTTTGATTTAAGTCACCAATGACATTATTGAGAGTATGATCCCTAGTCTCCTTAATGTTTACTTCCTTTTCAACACTAAGGTCTTCATCTCCTATTTTTCTAACCTCTTTGGCTTTAACTACTTCTAATTCATCCAAGTCATCATCAACCAATGGTGGTGTCTTGGGTGAAGGAGGGGTTTCATCAAAGGTTATGTTGAGTGATTCTTCAATAACCCATGAGGTTCTATTTAGGACTATGTAAGCCTTACTAGTTTGGGAATAACCTAAAAGGATACCTTCGTAAGACTTTGGGTCAAACTTGGTAAGGTAGTCTTTGGTGTTGAGGATAAAGCACTTGCTTCCAAACACCCTAAAGTATTCTAATGAGGGTTTCTTACCTTTAAGAATCTCATAGGGGGTCTTTCCTAGGAAAGGTCGAATAAGAATTCGGTTGAAAATATAAGTCGATGTATCCACGGCATTGCACCAAAACTTTTGAGGCAAAGATTGCTCGTTTAACATCGTCCTAATCATCTCTTGGAGAGTCCTATTCTTCCTTTCAACTACCCTATTTGATTGTGGAGTGCGAGGAGCCGAGAAGTTATGGGTAATACCATGAGCTTCACAAAAGGCACCAAATTGCACTTCATTATCAAATTCCATACCATGATCCGTCCTAATAGAAACAATTGAACATCCTAGTTGATTTTGAATTCTTCGACTAAAGATTTCGAAGTGATCGAAAGCTTCATTCTTAGATGCCAAAAATCTAGTCCAAGTGAATCTAGAATAGTCATCAACTATAACTAGAGTATAAAGGTTACCTCCATAACTCCGTATGGCGGAAGGTCCAAAGAGATCCATATGTAGGAGCTCTAAGCACCGAGAGGTCGAAACCAAATTCTTGGCTTTGTGACTTGAGTGAACTTGCTTTCCAACTTTGCAAGCATCACAAAAGTGACTATCAAATTTAATCTTAGGGAGGTGTCTTACCAACTCCTTAGAGACTAAAGATTGAATTAAACGCATATTAGCGTGACCTAATCTCCTATGCCAAAGAGTAGAACTATCATCTATAGTCGCAAGACATATGTTGTCTTTTGACTTCTTATTAACCTTCATGACATAAAGCCCATGCTTTCTAACACCTTTTCCAATGACTTTTCCATCTTTTACGATTTCACTGTCATGTTCCGAAAAGATGACCTTACACTTATTATCACAAATTTGACCTATACTTAAAAAGTTAAAACCTAAGTTATCTACGTGCTCAACATTTTCAATGGTCATGGAGTCAAGAGAAACCGTACCTTTGCCAATGATATTACCACGTAGACTACTAGCGAATGTGACGTTACCTCCATCATATGCTTTGTAATGCGAGAACAAACTTCGATTACCCGTCATGTGTTTAGAACATCCACTATCCTTAATCCACTCATCGGGCTCTAAATCAATTCCTGAGCATATCTAGGTAACAACACACAAGATCAAACATTTGGTCCCCAATATCTCATGGGTCCAAAATTGTTAGTTCCAAACATCCCTTGCATTTGGTTGGGATGCATGAATGAGGAGGGGATTCCCCATGGAGAACAAAATGGAGGAGGTTAGTAATTCATGTAACCATTTTGTTGTTCATTACTTCTCCTAGGTGTGTTTGATCTAGGTTTAGAGTTATTATTATTCCTTCTAGGTGTTGAAGTTTTACTTCTAGGTCGTGAGTTGTTTTGATTATCTCTTGTAGGCGTTGTCGTTCTACTTCTAGGCTTAGACTCATTTCGTACTCTAGGTGGAGTAGAAGATAGTCTAGATAAACTTCTATTTCCATGAGAGGTTTACTTAACATATTATAGAACTTACCAATAGCATTGTCGTCAAGTATGGGTAATTGAACCTTATTAACAGTAAGATGCTTTGGTTTTTCATTTAACTTAGATTTTTCAGAAAGTTCAGAATTTTCACAAAACTCAACTTCTGGCCGCGGTACCTTATCTATGGCCGCGGTTCCATAGTGATAAGGAACCGCGCCATACAATGTGGAACCGCGTCCAGAGGGTGTTTTCTGTGAAAACCTGACTTGTTTTGGTTCACTAGTTGAGGCTTCATTTGAGTTAAAACCTAGACCAAGTTTTTCCTTAGAATGAACTTGTTTGATTAACATATCATCAAGAGCACTAGTACCTTTCATGAACTTTTCCAATTTAATGGAGGTGCTCTTGAGATTATCATTCTCTAATCTAAGTTTCTCACAACTTAAGCAACCTAAATCAACCTCTTTGTTTTTCTCAAGTTTAGCCAATTTCTCCCTAAGTTCATTGATCTCATTTTCAAGCTTAGTTTTGGTTGATTTTAAGGTTTTATTCTTTTCTATGAATTTAAGACTAAGTTTGTGTAAGCTATCATATTTGCCTTCAAATTCAATATCATCTAAAGTGGAACTATCATTGCTATAATATTCGGTTTCGGAATGTACCTCTTTAGAAGTGTGAGCCATAAGACATTTCTCCTCTTTGGGGTTGTCATCATCATCTTCACCGCTATCGCTCCAAGCGCCACTAACGAATGCCGTGTGGTTCTTATCACGAGCAGGCTTTGGACAATCACCAATGAAGTGATTTGGATCACCACATCTAAAGCAATTCCTATCACCTTTTTCGTTCTTGACAAACCGATTCTTTGACAATGGTTTCTTGTCATAGTTTGGTTTCCTAACGTGTTGACCTCGTCTCTTGAAGAACTTCTTGAAATCTCTCACCGCCAATGCATACTCCTCGTCATCACTTTCCGAGGAACTATCATGATCACTTTGTGCCTTCTTGGCTTTAAGTGCAAGAGATTTCCTTTCACTCTTGGTTTTTACTAATTCCAAGTCCTTCAAAATTATCATCTCATGAACCTTCAAGTTTCCTATGAGTTCATCGAGTGATAAAGTTGAGAGATCTTTCGACTCTTCAATAGCCGTGACTTTTGCTCTCCACTTTGGATGTAAGGCCTTAGAAACTTCCTAACATTGTTCTTGCTAGAAAAACCTTCATCAAGTGCTTTTAGACTAGTAATAATGGTGTTAAACCTAGCAAATGCACTATCAATAGTTTCATCTTCTAAGATGACAAATTGTTCATATTGTTGGACAAGAAGATCGATTTTACTTTCTTTGACTTGGCTATTACCTTGGTGGGTTACTAAAAGAGTGTTCCAAATATCTTTAGCGGTTTCACACATAAAAATTCTTTCATACTCTTTCTTAGGCAAAGCAATATAAATCACCATTTTAGCCTAATTATTTTTTGAAAGTTTCTTTTTAGTATCATCATTAGCTTTGTCAAAAGTGACTAATTCTTTTGTTTTAGAAACTTCATTAAACTAAAAGGGTAAAAAATCACCATTGGTAATAACATGCCAAAGATCTAAATCTTTTGATTTCACATAAGTTTCAAATCTATTTTTCCAATAAATAAAACTATGGGTTTCAAAAAGTGGTGGTCTTTGCATAGATTGCCCTTCTAGGTACTTGTTGGAATCCATAGATCGATTCAAGTTTTAAAATACAATATACTTTAAAAAATCTTGAGCAACCCGCTCTGATACCAATTGTAGAAACTAGAACGGGGGGGGTTGAATAGTTTCTTATATTTACTTGTTAAAATATGGTTTCCAAAAGTCCTTTTTCAAAAACTTTAGGCTTGAGGAAATATGTGAAATCTTCTTATGCACAATATGAACAATGATAGTGTAGCTAAACTAATACTAACAAAAATATATCCACAAAGAATAAAGAATGATAGTGTAGCTAATCTAATACTAACACATGTATATGCAAAAAGAATAAAGAATGTAAAGAGTTAAGGGTAAAGAAAGATCAAACCGAACACCAAGGATTTATAGTGGTTCGGCAACGAAGCTCACTCCTTGTTCCTACTCCACTCCTCGAGTACTCCTTACTCGAGAGTTCACTACACAACAAGCTCCTTATGATTTGAGTGATTAAAGAAGGGGTTTGAATCTGGAAATAAATGTGCAAAAGAGGTGAGGTGAAAAGCTGAGAATGGTCCACTATTTAAAGGATAAAGGAGCCAACGGCTATATCTGCCCGCGGTACCTTATCACATCCCGCGGTACCTTATCGATAAGGTACCGCCTAGGCGCTAAGGTACCGCCGGACTAGACTCCGCTCCTTTTTGTCCTTTAGTGGTGGAGGTCTTATCTGGGTATAAAAAATATCCTGAAAGGATATTCTTAACAGAATAAGAATATGCCATTTTCAAATTTCAAATAATTAATTTAATAAAACATTTTCTTAAAAATAAAGTTTAATAAAAACTTGTCACATTTAATAAAAAGTGAGTTTTAAGAAAAGATTAAATCACTTGATCACTTGATTAAGGTTAGTACTTGTTTATCCATACCTTAAGTGAAAATGGGTAAAATGAAAAATACTTAAACTCAAGAATTCGTTTTTCGTTGTTTTCGTAAATGCTTGTTTTTACATATTGTCGTAATCAAAACTAAGCGAGACCGAAAAATGCAAGTAAAGTTTTTAGTCATTATTGTATTAACACACATGACTTAACAAAATCCTAAGAAATAATTTGCACAAAACAAGCCGTGGAGCTAGCTAGGCACCACGACATTTTATTAGAACGTTTACATTTTTTGTTTGAACAAGAATGATAAGTCCTAAAAAACAAAAAAGGAACCTAGAAAAAACATAAGAAGCAAAACAAATAGAGTGCATGGATCTTCATTAAAGCCACATATAACGAAGTACCCATGCGGAAGCCGTAGCTTTCAAAGATAGCACCTTTTGAGATTGGAGATGTTCCATGTGCGTTCCAGATCGCGGCCATCCATGTCACGTAACTTGTACGCGCCTCGTCCCAAGGCTTCCGTGACCTCATACGGCCCTTCCCACTTAGGGCCCAACTTTCCTGTATTCTCCGCTCGACTTGCTTCGTTAGCACGATAGACGTAATCTCCCGGTCGAAAAGAAACACCTTTAACCTTGGCGTCATAATAAGCCTTCATTTTAGCCTTGGACTTAGCCTCATTGATGGCTGTTATCTCCCTTTTTTCTGCCAACAGATCCAGGTTGATTCGCAGCTGCTCGTCGTTCGTGACGACATTAACCTCCGCCGTGCGGATGGTAGGCATTCTGATTTCTGCAGGTATAACAACTTCAGTACCGTAGGCCAATGCAAATGGAGTGTCTCCGTTGGCTGTTTTGATCATAGTCCTATGCGCCCATAGAACATGTGGTAACTCATCCACCCATTTGGCACTTCGTTCCTCCAGACGTGCCTTGATGCCGTTTCCCAAGCTTCTATTTGCTCGTTCCACAAGGCCATTTGTCTGCTGATGCTTAACAGACGCGAAGAGCCGTTTGATATTCAATGATGCGCACCAGTACTTGAATGGATTATCCGCGAACTATTTACCGTTGTCCGAGATGATTTCTCCTGGTAAGCCAAAACGGCACACAATGTTCTCCCAAACAAACTTTTTAACTTGTTTTCCTGTGATGGATTTGACTGCCTTGGCCTCGATCCATCGCGTGAAGTAGTCCATTGCAACAATCAAGAACTTAACTCCCCCAGCCGCTACAGGAAATGGTCCTGCGATGTCGTTCCCCACTTATAGAATGGCCATGGGGATGTAATAGGTGTAAGATCCTGTTGCGGATGTCGCGGCACTGGTCTATGCACTTGGCAATCACTACACTTACGAATCATGTCGCGTGCGTCCCTATGCATGGTAGGCCAATAATATCCTGTACGTAGGGCTCGAGCTACCACGGATCGTGGACCTGCGTGCATGCCGCATAACCCATCATGTATCTCACTGATTACATAAGTGGCCTGACGTGGTCCAACACACCGCAACCACGGCTGCAAGAAAGAGCGCTTATAAAGGATACCTTCTCGAAGTTCGAAGTGCTGCGACTTCCTTCTGATGCGCCGCGCCGCTTTTTCATCGTCCGGAAGGGTTTCGCTAGTCAAATAGTTGATGATCGAGGCCATCCATGTAGGTCCATCCTCCTCAACTATAGTAGCGACCTCCCCTTCTGTTATAGACTTCTCCTTGAGTATTTCCACCAAGACTTGCTTGGACAAGTGGGCGAAGCTTGTGGATGCGATCTTGCTAAGAGCGTCCGCCTTCTTGTTCTCACCTCTTGGCACCTGCTTGATGGGAAAACTTGCTGAAAGCCGCGATGAGTGACTTGACTTTCTCCAAGTATCGGACCATGTTGTCCTCCTTAGCTACATATCCACCTAGAATGTGGTTCGCGACAAGCCGTGAGTCCACGTAGGCCTCAAGGTTGCGGACTCCCATTCTAGCGGCGATTTTTAAACCCGCAATTAATGCTTCATATTCCGCTTCGTTGTTGGTGGCTGTGAACTCAAAACGGAAGGCGTACGTAAACTCCATTCCTTCCGGATTTGTGAGGATGAGACCAGCTCCTGACCCATCCGTACACGAAGATCCGTCCGTAAATAACACCCATGGTTCTGTTGGAGTCTCGTCTTGTTTAGCGATTGGTCCTTCCTCATCCGGCTTCTCTATCAAGAAATCTGCCAAGATCTGGCCTTTAACAGCCGTCCTTGGCCTATAAGTTATATTATGCTCCCCCAATAGAATGCTTCATTTTTGTAGCCTTCCTGCCACATCCGGTCTAGAGATGCCTTGCTTTATTGGTTGGTCCGTAATGACTACAATTGGGTGCGCCTGAAAGTATCGGCGCAACCGCTTTGTAGCAAACACTAGTGCCAAAACCAATTTTTCCATAGAGGAGTAATTCAACTCCAGCCCTTGTAATGTTCTACTTATGAAGTTGACCGGAGTTTGTACCGTATCCCTATCCGTCATGAGTACCGCACTTATTGCTCCATGTGTGGCTGAGAGATACATAATGAGTTCCTCCTTTGGCCGGGGAGCTACTAGCATAGGGAGAGATGCAAGGTGCTGCTTGAGTTGGCCAAAGGCTTCCTCGGCTTCCTTTGTCCACCGGAAGTCTCCCTTCCTAATGCACTTCTTGAGTGTCTTAAATAGGGGTAATGACTTCTCTGCGGACTTTGATAGGAACCTATTTAGCCCGGCCAGCTTCCCATTTAAGGATTGCACCTCTTTCCGTGTCTGAGGGGATGGCAGTTGTATTACTGCGTCCATTTTCTCGGGGCAAGGTTTGATGCCATTTGGATCAATCATATATCCAAGGAACATTCCCTCCGTTGCCCCAAACGTGCATTTCTTTGGGTTTAGCTTCATATTAATCCTCCTCAGTGTGTCGAATGTCTCTTGGACATCCCGGAGGAGTGCATCCTCCGTATGAATTTTTATGACTAAGTCATCCACATAGACTTACAGATTGCGGCCTATCTGTGAGTCAAAGGCTTTGTCCACAAGCCGCTGGTATGTAGCACCGGCGTTCTTTAGTCCAAACGGCATTTTCGTATAACAATATACGCCTTGACTAGTATGGAACGCTGTCTTTTCTGCGTCCTCCTCCGCCATCTGGATCTGGTGATATCCTTTATATGCGTCTAGGAAGCACTTAAAGGGATATCCACATAGGGATTCCACCTTCCAGTCAATCTCTTGTAACGGGTAACAATCCTGTGGACAGGCTTTGTTCAGATCCGTGAAATCCACACACATGCGCCAACTTCCGTCATGTTTTTTGACCATGACCAGATTGGATAACCACTCGTGGTAGTATACCTCGCGCATGATACCTGCGTCCACTAGTTTTCGTACTTCCTCCAATATCACTTTGCTGCGCTCAGGCGCCTGGCCGCGCTTCTTTTGCTTGACGGGTTGGTACCCCTGGCGGATTTGGAGCTTATGTTCTGCTATCGCGCGTGGTACGCCTGTCATATGCTTTGGCTCCCATGCGAATATATCTAGATTTGCACTTAAAAGAGAGCACATGGCCCTTTTGCCGCTATCCGAGAGCGCCCCCCTATGGATACCTCCTGTTCTGGATAGTCAGGATGGATTGCCACCCTCCAATTGTGAGGTGGTGATCCATCCTTGGGTGGAACAGGTGGAGCCGGTGTTGTCACGGTATGACACTCGGATGCTGGCACGATTGTGTTGTAAATGGTGACGATTCCTCCCTCAACAGGGAACTTGATCATTCCGTGTGTCGTGGAAGGTACCGCCCGTATGGCCAGAATACCTGGTCTGCCTATGATCCTATTGTACGGAGAGTGTGAGCGTATCACCATGGAGTTCATCCACGCAGTAGTGGAGTGTTCCTCATTCCCAATGGTTACAAGCAGACGCAGTTGTCTTATCGGCCAGATGGTGTCTCCACTAAAGCCAGTGAGCGGCGCCGTGGCCGATACTAATTGGCTTCTTATTTCTGGCCGTAACTGCACAAAACAGTGTTCGTATAGTACTTCTGCTGATGACCCTCCATCCACATACATGCGACGAACATTGTGTGTTCCAATGCTTATCTCAATAGTGAGAGGCGCATCAATCACATCGCTTGCTGTGATGGGAGGGAATGAGATTTCCCTGCCGCGTGAAAATTTTTGGCCAATTTTTTGCCTCGTGCGGCGTTGTCTGGATTGGATCATGTATATGGTCGAAGGTTTGTCCTTTTGGGGATCCTTCTTGTCATACTTCTTGTTGTCTTTTCCATCCTTCCAATCCTTAACCAAATGCTTGAGTTTACCTGATTTGATCAGTGACTCAATGTGCTTTTTGAGCTGGATGCACTCCTCCGTGCCATGGCCCTTGTCATTATGGAACACGCAGAAGCGATTTCCTTGCCGACGGTCCAGGGGAGTTTTCATTGGGGGAGGCCTCGGAAAATTTGCCCCTTCCGTCAGCAAGATCTCCCGGTAGGACATCTTTAGGGGGTAAACTTATTGTCCGGCCGTCCTCCCTTGTTTTGGCTCTTATAATCTGAGCCCCTACTATTGTTCTGATTGCTTTGACCGCCCGATTGCCTCCTGGACTGGTCGTTTGATCGGTAGCCGTTTCCTTTTGAAGGGTAAGCCGCGACAACTGCTGTTTCTCCTTCTATGAAGTTTCTGACCCTTTCCGTGAGATCATCATATCTCTCCGGACGCTTGTCATTGAGACGCCTGATTAATTCCCTGTCTGTTATGGCGTGCATGTAGTCAGAGATTTTCAGGAGTTCCGGCATTGTCTTTGTGCGTGTGCACTCGTCGTTGAAGCGTTCCGTGAAGGCTTCAGTAGACTCCCCCGGCCGTTGCTTGACAGTTGCCAATGAGACCGGATCCCTATTATACTTCTTCCGCTGAGTATAATTATTCTTGAACGCAGTGCGTAGTTCCGTGAAGCTATCAATGCTTCGCGGAGGGAGTCCCTCAAACCAGTCACGGGCATTGCCAATCAAGGTTGAATTGAACATTTGGCACCATATAGGCATGGGCCATCGCTCAATTTTAGCCTGCGTATCAAATATTTTGAGATGATCATCTGGATCACCAGTTCCATCATAGGTCTTGACACACGCCGGCATGCGACGTTTTGTGTCCTCGGAGTAGTTCCGTATACGGAGAGTAAAAGGATCTTCCCTGGGATCCGCCCATGGACGGGTGAGCCTAGGGTCTTCCCACGGGTCACACCACGGGCAGGAAAGATCCTCCGCTTCCGCCTCCCGATAATAGGGCCACCATAATATTCATCATCGTTTGGTGGCGGTTGAGGGGTACGCCTAGGCCGGCGACGCTTGGGCGGATGGTCATCCGAGTCCTCTCCTGATGGATCCGGAGAAGGGGGTGGTGCCCCATCTCTTGAGTGAGGACCGTTCTTTTGAGAAGAGCCAGGAGTCTTCTTTCCAGTGTTCATCCTATCCCACACACTTGTGCGGCGAGCAACTCTGGTCAGTTCCCGGTCTGGTCGCTCGGGTGAACCGTCGGACTTCTCTCCCCCTTCTCGAGACTGAGTTAGTTCCTGTACGAGGCGATCTCCTATGCGCTCAAACACATTCCTAGGTTGGGGGGTTTCCTCAAAGAGGCTCCACTCCTGAGGCCGGGTCTTCCTTTTCCTCTGATTTTGGGAAGAGGTTATTGGTCCGGCGTTACCAAAGTTGAGTCTGGACTGAAGGTTCCTTCCTAGATTCAAACTTGATGCAATCCCTGGGATGGTCCTATCAAAGTTTTGCGTGAGAACCCGAGTGAGATCTTCCTCGCTGAGTGGTTGGACTTCTACTTTTTCCTCAATCGATGGTCTGCGCGGCTCCTTGTTAGGGGGATTGGGCGCACTCCCCGGGTCAGGGTTGTCCAGGGTCGAAGTAGGTGGAGGAGTCATAGAGATCGTGCTCGTCACTCCCATAGACTGAAAACCACTGCGGTTGTTTTGTCCGCCCGTTGGACGACTAGGGGATTGATTGGGGATGGGTATCCCTTCCCCTTGGGACTTCCGATTTCCAGGATTTATGTTCCTGGGATTAGCTTGCGGATGCCCCTTCGTCATTGAGAGTTTAAGATGAGATTTTGCTCTAGCTTAGTGTAATGGGTCCCACGGATGGCGCCAACTTGTTGATGCAAAAGTTGGGTGATCCTTGCTAGACCCAAATTAGGCTTAATTCGGGCTGGCTGGGCTCCGGCTCCTGCACCAAGTAAACTGTATGGTTGGGATCCTGCACACTAAACAACACGCGTTAGACTTACCGTGGGCATGTTTCCCACGATTAGACTCCGGCGTGAGAGTAAGTATCGGTTTAGGGTTTATTAGAATTGAGTGAGTTGATAGTATAGAACGTAATACCTTTGTGGAACCCTCGGGGTTCCTTTTATAGGCAATGAATCCCTAATGGGTTGTTACTGATGCTTCGGCCCCAAGGAGAGGATAAGCACCAGAATTAGATTGATTGTTATCTTCTAATCACGGTGAGTGAATATCCTCTTCTTTGGGGTGAATCCTATTCAAAGATAGAATATGATTCTGTCTAACCCTGTACCGGTCATGCCGGGCCATGGGCCACACACACGTGTGCGGTTACTGTTCATCCAAGCCCATAAGCTCAAATGAAATTATTCCCACCCATCTGTGATGGGCCGGATACGGGTAGTACCCGTGGGCCGGGTTCCTGACCCGGCTAGGGACTATACGTCATCAGTAAAAGAATGCAGGCAATTCATTCTCTTAGCACAAGTTAAGAAAACAATTTATTAACTTTTTGGTTTAGGCGTGTTTTACCGCGGGAGAAGATTAAAGAGAGATCAAACCCTATATCCTACTCTTCATGCACCCGAAGGTGCAAGTGCTTGGGATAATTATCCTATAAGTGCTGAAACACCTATGGAACACGGGATAAGATTAAAGATCCCTCAAACCCTAGATAGCTCGACTAGACCATGAAGTGCAATAGCAAGTCCATCATTAGTAAAAACACAAAACGGTGTTGTAATTTTAAGTATTGTAAACCAATTAAATTTGCAAATCACGTCGTTGATAAGATAGTTTATAAGCCATCATTACGGTATGTAAGCCCAACTCGACTGACAATATGATTTCGCAAAACAATTAGGATACAATAAAACCAAGTTTCATAGTTCTTATGTCAATATTAAGATTTGTTCAAAAATCAAGATTTTAACAAATAACACATAGCCGATTCACAAGGAAAATATGGTGTATTAATATGACATAGTTTTAAAGCTAGTTTCGATATAAGTAGAATCCATTTTTATGATTCTTAGAATCTTGAATTATTACTTTTTACAATTCATAATGGAAAATAAATAAGCACATAAAAACAGACAGAAGGGGGTAGAAGCAGAAGACAGACTCTATATGAAAGCAGTAAATCATATAAGATCCAAGTCTCGAATGATTCTTCCTCAAATTGAGGACCAAAGACCCTCATCAAGTTTTCGAGCATGGTACTTGATGACGTGCAAAGTATCACAAAAGTGAGATGCAGAGGTCTTTGACGGATAATAAAAAACAAAAGTAATTATTAACCGGTTCAATTTTAACCTACCCAATTTTAATAGATCTAGATCAAGATTAAAAATTTATGACAAATATGCATGTAATTGTCATAAAAACATAAATAAAGAGATTTTAAAGCGAAGCAAGCGTGTTTTATTCTATGTGTAACCCATGAATGCCATACGATTTGACCCGTGATGCCACTGTTGGGATTAGAACTAGTTAAACCATTAACTACGAGTACGCAGAGGAATGGATCTAGTATAACAAACATGATTAACAAATAATAAAAACAATAATAAAACCAACCTTTTAATTAATTGAATAAATCAATTAATGATCTTGATCTTGAAGCTATAACGGTAAAGTAACCGTCCTCTAACGATTGCTCACACGACACGTCAAACGAACATACCATGATGCTAGTGGTAACTTCACTTTAATAGATCTTGCAACTAAAAAAACCTAGATCCCAAAACCCTAAGTGGGATTACGCAAGGATCGGTTTTGTGGACGTTGCAAGACTCTTGGAAAAAATCACTGGAAAACTCTAATTAGGGTTTATAATAAATCGGACCACAAGGGAGAACTAAAACCTAGATTATGAGATCTAGGGTTTAGTTAAAGAGCTTAAGGCTTTATAAGAAAACCACCAAAAAAAGATTGATCTTATAAAGGTTAAACCTTTATGTGTGATTTTTGGTTAAAGGGAAAAATCGTTCGGTTTTGGTGTTGGGGGTGGGTCGATCGGACGCAAGAAGCAAAGGGGAAGAGACAAAAATTTATGAGGGGTTTAGGATTGTATTTATACTAATCCTTGCACCTCCTCAAAACTTTTAAGGCCCAACCCATACTTAAATTAAGTAAGTAAATACTTAATTAACAAAACCAAAACCCTTCTAGAACCCCTAAGGGTATTCGGCCGCCTATAGGGTACCGGGAGGTTCTAGATGTCGATTTTCTTCCAAAATTTAAATAACACACTCGTATTAAATTAACTAAAACCCGTTAATTAATTTAACAATCGTTAATTAAAGAAAACATGAAGTTTTTATTAAACGTTTAATTATAGATAATAAAACGTAAATAAACGTGTGTTCTCCAGATTGAGTATGTGCCCCCGATAGGCTCAGGCGTTTACCGATGGCTAAACGATCGCATATCTCAACAGTTTTGAAAATACAAGGTATGTATTCAAACTTATTATACAGCCTAAATACTCCCGTTGTGAGATTTAAGATGCTTAACATACAACTTCTTATTTAGTTTTAACGTGTTGATGAGGATACATGTCTCATTGAATATGGAACGACGCAATGGAGTTTTGTGTTTAGCAATGGCTTGCAAAGTTATTCGTAAAGGTTAATAGTTAATACGTAGTATAAAATTAGCTTACACATATTTCTTATTTAAGTGAAAAGGTTATTTTTAGCTAAATGCATTTGTTAGTGGTTTTTTATGCATCAGTGTTAAAATTGCATTTGTGTATGCATATGGATATGTGAAGTCTTGCGCAGATGGAGATTTTGTGCTTCTCAAAGGCAAAGTTGTTGTATTCTATCAGTTCGACAACCTTTGCAAATGCTATAAAACACATAAATTTATTGGTAAGCTACTTCCAAACTTGAAATAATGAATGTCATTTTGAGCTGTGATGAGACATGCCCATCTTGCAACGTGTGACAACCCAAAATAGAGGTCATTTATTTAATGTTACATAATATTATTTTACGAATAATTTTGAAATTTTTGATGAGTTTGAATGATATGACGATTGATGGTTTTATTTAAAACCGACGTTGGAGGTCTTATTTTATCTTTTTACTAATAGCGAGGATTATTAGTGACCACGATATCGACGGATGCCCGAGATTTTATGTTTTAGTATTTGTTGTCTTAATGTTTATATTCTTGACGTTTTTATTTTAAGTTCGTATTAAGTCGAACCGGGATCATATTATTATCAAATTTTGAGTGCGTTTTAACTTTTGAAAAGTATTTTTACGAAACTCGAGCCTCATAAATATTTTCAAAATTTACAATTTACATTTTCTACCCTTACAACTATTTAATTGCATTTTGGACCAAAACTATCATAAATTGGCAAAACTAGTCCCTCCACCATCATATAAAAGGTGATTTTCTCTCACCTAAAAACATATACACATCACCACCACCAAAAATGTCATCTCTCTTTCCCTCTCTCTAGAAAAACCGTCCACCCCCTAATCAAAATCATTTGATTTTCAAAAATTTACTTTGAATCAAAAGAACTAAAACATATCCCATGTTGGAAATTTGATGGTGATCATTTTGATGTAAAAATATACAACATGCAAGTATTTTAAATTTTTGATTATGATCCATGAAGGTTTGATCTATTTTTATGATTGTATATTGTTGTTAGTGATGTTATATACATATTTTAGTTATTGCATGTTTGAATTTTTGAGTGGGTAAATTTTTAAATAATTATTCAAGGGTGTTATGGGTTAGATGATTTGTTTAGGATGATATTAGGATGATTTTAGGCATATGAGATTGATTAAAATGGGTTGAAAAATTGATTTAACATGATTTTTAAAGTGGTGTTTTAGATCAGTAGGTTCAAGCCCAATTTTGGGTACCTTACTGTTTAAAAATGATTAAACTAATAGGATAGTGTTGTAGAGAATTCTTTTAGCTTTGATATAAGGTAGAGCTTCTAGCTCCAAACGAGCGTGAAGTTATGATGTTTTGATTATTCGTGTACCGGGAGACGAGTATTGACAAAATCCGAAGTTGTTGTCGATATTTGGATCGAATCTCGGGGACTATAGAATGAGTTGTAAAAATTATCAAGTTCTGATGTTTGGTTCTAAACTAAGGGTTGTGAGTCTATTTTCAAACTCAAGTGTCGGATTTGTAAACGGGATTGTTTAGAATGGTCAAAATGGTTGTATGAGTCGGTGACGTAAAACAGTCCGGTTTTTGTAGTTCAAAGATGTGTCGGGCAGGGAACTTTAAAAGTAAAATCTTTTGATGGGCTTTTAACAGGTCTTTCTATATATAGTAAGTGAGGTCTCTGATTAGTATCATAAGTATTTGACGTGTTTAAGTGGGGTAAATGAGCCCGTACATTTAGTGTGTGTCGGCAGATTTTTATCGAAAGAATTGACTAATAAACTAAACATATAGAATGAAGTAAAAGGTCACTTGTATTGTTTTCATTTTGAGTTGGTTGTGATTTTATGATTTTGAGTTGATGTTACTAAGTATGGATTTTACTCGAGTTTATTATCGATGAACGCGCCTTATTTGATAGGTTGCGGTTTTTGTGTTTATCGGGCATCAACTATCGTCGAAGATCGTCTTGCTACTGCTATTACTCAAGGTGAGTCTATAGCCTCGCTTTTGTAATTGTTTTGAATGATGTTAAAACCCACGAGGGGGATACATGCTATTTGAAAGTAAAATGAACACAAGTCACGACTGATTATTTGGACCCGAATGCTGCCTTTGTTGCCTTTGTTGTTTTGAATTGTATAAGTACCTAAATTGTAAAAGTCCCTAAATTCATGAGCCGTTAACTATCTTCTGACTTGATGTTGTGAGTTGGGAATAGCCGCTTATTCTAATGATAGTACTATCGGGCTGACGACCCTATCTGAGACCAGAGCTTTACGTTGAGTAACCTCTGGGAAGGATAATTTTATGAGAATGAGAATTGGTATTCTTGCAATTGATACCCTAGTAGGGGCACTAGAATTCATCTAGTCATGCTGGCTTTAGGCGTGGGTGACTAAGTTAAGGGGTCGGTGTCATGAGCTTAATACAATTCTATAGCTATTGCTACATGCCAGAATGCCTGAATAATAGATTGTATGTACAACAATTCTATTAAATGATCTTGATTGATTTTTCTCTTGTGTTGATGATTTGGAAAACCTATAGACTCGCTCAACCGTTGTGTTGATGATTTTAAGCATGTATTTCAGGTGATTGAAGTTGAAGAATTGCCGAGCTTGCTGGAGAAGGATTGCGGATTGATTTTGTGGTGATTGGTCTAAAACGAATTTCTTTCCCTTTTTGTCATAAAAATAATTGTACGGTCATGTACTTTGGTAAATTGTTTGTTAATTGGATGGAATCTTTGGGGACCTAAATGTGACTCTGACATTTCTAAAATTGTTTTACTTAGGATCGAAAGTTTTTGACATTGGTTAAAAATTATGTCCTTTAATATTTCTAAGGTATCATTTTGAGATTGTTTAAAAGTGTTTTGTGTAATGATGTTTGAGTTTAGCACCCAAATGTGTATTTCCGCTGCGCAATGTAATTTGGGGGTGTTAATGATTGGTAATCAGAGCTTTTTAGTTATAGCGAATTAGGTCGATTTTTGAAAAATGTCCTAAACTATAACTTTGGTGTCGAAAATATTTTACAAAAGCACGCAAATTCTCCGCAAGACTCCGGTAAGATTAATTGTTTTGTATTGTTTTATAGTTAGATGTATCCTTTAAAATTGAAATGATTTTTAAAGTATTTATTAAGTAAATACTATGATGATATTTGATGATGTATTGATGATGTGTTGATGTTGTTGAAAGTACGTTGAGTACTTGCTATCGTAATTTTCTTTATGTAATGCATATATATATAATTTTAAATAATGACCTTATATACTGCCGAGGGTCTAGAATAGTAGACCAGATGTTGAACGATTTTACAACTGATTTCTTACGACTTGTATCGGGTATGAGGAAGTTTGACTAGTTGATGTATGGTAGATATGTGGTTGAAATTGGTGTGATTAGAGGGTGATTGTGAAAGAAAAGTTGTTTTAAAGGTTGAATTTGGTATGTGGAGAATTGGATTTGTTAGGACTTGGAAGATGGATGAGATTGTTAGTCTTTGTTTGATTGTGATAAATTTGTGTGCTTGAATTGAAAGGTTTAAAGAGAAGTAGGTAAGTTTTGAAGGGATGAGTGAGTGGGAGCCTCATGTGAGATCAATTCGGAGTAGAGTTTGGAAGTTTAGGAGTGTTGAAAGTCGTACTGAGACTTGCCTTGTGATTAATCTGTCGTGTAGCAGTGAGTATTTAGATTTTGAGAGTGAGCTACCATCATATTATGGATTTGAATTTGAAGTGTGAAAAGGGAAATAGACGAGTGTGATGAAGCTGACAACTATGATTAGGAGGATGAGGAGCTGGTGTCTAAGGAACTAATCGCGTAATGGATTTCTTTGTATCTTATTTCTTTTTGTGATCGAACTTATTTAAACCTTGTGTCGTAGCATTGTGATGGAACTTATTATCCTTTAAGTTTGTTCGGTAAATGATTGTAGTGACAAACATTGCCACTGCCTTGTTGAATCCTCAACACAATCTGAATTACCGTCGTGATCTATGCTGTGTCTTTATTAACTCTTTTGAGTGTTGGTTGATGAACCATTGTAGTTTGTGTTGTTTGTAGATGTAGTATCCATGAGATGTCCTGATAAATAATTCTTCTTTTATCTTGATATGTATACTTATCATGTTCCTTTCTTCTGTGATGATGGAAGAAGGAGTAAGGGAAGCATATTTCTGTCATTAGTAGATCGCTACGTGACTAAGTGTCTTGAAATATGTCTCCAAAACTAACAATTGCTACTGTTAACACCATGATCGAACAAGTTATTGCTAGAGCACATGAAGCTGATCGTGCTGCAAGGAATCAAGATGCTGGAGTTAGTTGTGCTGGAGATAATGGTGTTGCAGTTGATACTGCTGAGAATTATGATGATGCTGCCGAGAATAATGATGATGCTGCTGATCCAGATGATAGTGTTGCTGCTGTTCTGCAAGTTCAAGGGAATGTACTTATGTTAGTTTTTGGGAAGAGTGGTTCTACGTAGTTTTGTGGTATTAGTGGTGCATTAGAATTGCACAGGTGGATTGATAAGATAGAGAGTGCTTTTGAGATTATTGGGTGTTCAGAAACTAATAAGGTGAAATTTGCTGCTGCTACATTTCAGGATGGTGCACTAAGATGGTGGAACAACCAAGTGACTACTTTAAGATTGGTTGTGGCTAATGGTAAGACATGAACCGTGATGAAAGGACTATTGACTGCTAGGTTTTGTCCCGAGAAGGAACTAGGACAGTTGGAATCCGAATTGAGATAATTCGTGCTAAGGAACAATGTTATTACTGCTTACTGGGAAATTTTATGAGCTATATTTGCTATGTCCTGATACTTTTGTGAACGACTATAAGGCAAGGAAGCAGTACATTAGAGGATTGTCTAGTGATATCAAGGATGAGATTATTTCTTCAAGACCTGAATCTTTTAATGAAGCTGTTCAGATGGCGCATGATTTAATGGATGTGAAAATGCAAGGTAGGAAAGATAGCATTGTTGAAAACAATAAGAGAAAGTGGGAATCTGCTCAGTCCAACCAGAATTGAGGTTAGAATCATGGGGATTACAGTAATAACAATAACCAAAGACATAACCGAAATCAGTATTTAAACCATGGAAGGAATGATAGGATTCGTGCTGCCAGTGTGCCTAGAAGTAACAAGATAAATTTTAGTGTGTTTACTGTACTCTATAACATGTAGGTAATTTTCTACAATTGCGAGTAGAGTTAGGACAACCTAGTCATAAAGCTGCTAAGTGCAGAACAAGAGGATTAGTCACTGGAATTAGTACCCTGGAGTAGTGATATGATTTATCCGTGGCGAGAAAGGACACAGACAAGGGAATTGTCCAAAGAAAGGAAATTGACAAGGTAGGAATGTTGCCGCTCCAGTTTACGTTTGAATGATGCTGACAAACCTTAAGGTCTGAACGTTGTAAATGGTATATTCTTATTTGGTGATCTTTATGTTAGTATGTGGTTTGATTCCAGATCAGATAGAAACTGTAGAACTGTAAAGATTCAGTTGTTTTATCAATGGAGAATTAGTAAGATTGACAATTAACTATAATGCGGAGTTTATCGATGGAAAGGTTGCTAGTATTAGTTCTATACTAAGAGGCTGTTCCTTGAATCTAGGAAAGTAGGTGTTTAGTATCGACTTCATGCTCAAAAAGTTGGGATCTTTGGATGAAGTTTATGAGCATAAATTGGTTAGTGATGCGTAGTGCTGATGCTTGAGATTAACTAATCTTCACTATAAATTGATAGCTGCTGGTTTAGTTTTTGCTGAAAAGCTGAGTGTTGACTGAGAAAGGGGATGAGTGAACTTTCCATTTGAGAAGTATCTTGTTTGGAGATGAGGAAGTATGTGGAAAAGGGATATGATGTATTTCTAGCACAGGTAATTAGTGATAGGGTAGTTGAGGAGAAGTTGGGAGATCTGTTAATGACTCGAGAGTATTCTGAGGTTTTCCTGAAGTTTTGCAGAATTGCTGCCGTCTTGTGAAGAGGGATTCGTTTCGATTGAGTGTTTTAAGCGATAGGTGTAGTGCTTCTGCATTTCGTTGTGTAGTGCTTCTGTGTTTTGTTGAGTAGTATTTGTATGCCTTATCATTTGACACGGTCATAGTGGAATGAGTTATCCGATCAACTACGAGAAGTGATGGATAAGGGATGTATTAGATTAAGTTTCGTTATAATGATGATCGCCTGTGTTGTTGTCGAGAAGGATGGATTGTTTCGGATGTGTATTGATTATCGAGAGCTTAACAAATTGACAGCCAAGAATCAGTATCCATTACCGAGGATTGATGATTCGTTTGATCCTTGCAACTTGTCTGGATCCAGTGTGTACGCAAAGATCGCTTTGAGTTCTGGTTATCATTAACTGAGAGTTATGGAGGAAGATGTTCCTATAGTTGTTTTTTTTCGTACTTGATATGGTTACTATAAGTTTCAAGTGATGTTTTTGGAATTGACGAACGCGACTGCCATATTCATGGACGGGGTGAATCTTGTGTGTAAGATGTGCTAGGATGAGTTAGTCATTGTATCTACTGACGATATTCTATATTATTCCAAGAGGAAAAGAGGAACATAAGTAGCATATGAGGATAATTTTGGGATGGTTGGAAAAAGAGGAATTGTATGTAAAGTTTCCTATGTATGAATGTTAGTTGAAATATTTGTGTTTTTTTAAGGCAGTTGATTGACAACAAAGGTATTCGTGAAGATCTTGCCAAGATTGAAACGATTAAGGATTGGTCGGTACCAACGACGCCGACGGAAATCTGTTAATTCCTTGGTCTAAGCCGGGAATAATCGGAGGTTTATCGAAAGGTTTTCACTGATTGTTAAACCATTGATTAAGCTGACTAAGAAGAATTGGATGTGTGAGTCCCACTTATACATCTAAATTTTAAGTTTCGAGATCTGATCCTTATCAGATGGGGAAGCTGTATTCTGAACACTAAAGGGTAGGTTGTGCTATGCACTAATGTTGTCATTGTTGAAAGGATCTGAAGTATTTATAGTTTGTAGTTTGATGTGATGCGTCTCATAAGGGTTATGTAGTTGTGGTGTTTGCTTTGAGATGGTAGAAATATTACTTGTGTGGAATCAAGAGTGTAATAATAAAGGATCATAGAAGTTGCTCCATAATTAATTTCTTGGGATGATAAAGGAGATGAGTAGAGGATTACCAGTTATATAATTTGAGTATTTAAGTATATTGATGGTTATGACTGTGAGTGATTATGACTACGATATTCGCTACCATCCGGGAAAGGCGAATGTTGTAGCTGATGCACTTATCAGGAAGAAAAAGGAAAAAGCTTCTAAGGTTTTAGTTTTGGTAATGACAAAAGTGTGGACTTGATAGAAAGGATAATGAAATTTTAAGCTGATGGTCTGATTTGAAAAATGTCAAGGTAAGTGATTTCAACATTTTGTCAAACTTATGGAAAGGATTTTGTTGTAACGCCAAGTTAGGCATGGAATATTGAGCACTCTTAACATATATGAGTTGAGAGAATGAGACTTAGTTATGAAGGAATCTCACAAGTCAAGTAATTGATACATTCTGGTTTGAGTAAAAGTAAAAGTTGAGTTGAGTACTATATGTTATACAGGGACTGATGGATAAAATGAAAGGACGATTCGAACATTGAACGGTATGCTTGTGCGTGTATTATTGACATAGATATTGTTGTAATTTTTATATGACGATGATTATCATGCTAGTAGTGAGGCTGTACTATTGATGGTACATAAGGAACTTAAATTTGTGAAGGTTAAAGATCGTGAGTTATGGAGGTAAGTTAGGTTTTTGGTGTATTGCAGAGATGTTGGCGGAATGAAATGACTGAACTAGAACTGATGTTGGCAAATATGATAAGATTGTATGGGTTAAGGATCATTCATTAGTAACAAGGAATCATCAAAAGAGTTATGTTGGCATTCGAAGAAACCGATGGAGTTTGAAAATGGGAAACGTGGTTATGCATAAGGTGTCGTTATGAAGGGTGAAATTTATTTTGGGAACAACAAGGAAGGAATTCAACTTGAAGATAAGTTGCTTTTCATAGAGAGAGAACTGTGGAGAGTTCTTATGAGATCGAAACATAGTAAGGATTATATTGTAAAGATACAAGTATTCCAGGAGCGGAATCTGGAATTGTGAAGGAAGCATGAGGATTTCTTTAAGGAAAAGAGTTCTCTCTTGTTCAGGAGGTATGGGATATGAGTATAAGAGGGGTCGAGCGCCGGGACGTCTCTCTCTTTTAGGAGGTAGGATGTGACAACCCAAACCCGAGGTCATTTATTTAATATTATATAATATTATTTTACGAATAATTTTGAAATTTTTGATGAGTTTGAATGATATGACGATTGATGGTTTTATTTAAAACCGACGTTGGAGGTCTTATTTTTATCTTTTTACTAATAGCGAGGATTATTAGTGATCACGATATCGACGTATGCCCGAGATTTTATGTTTTAGTATTTATTGTCTTGATGTTTATATTTTTTACGTTTTTATTTTAAGTTCGTATTAAGTCGAATCGGGATCATATTATTATCTTATTTTGAGTGCGTTTTATCTTTTGAAAAGTATTTTTACGAAACCCGAGCCTCGTAAATATTTTCAAAATTTAAAATTTACATTTTCTACCCTTACAACTATTTAATTGCATTTTAGACCAAAACTATCACAAATTGGCAAAACTAGTCCCTCCACCACCATATAAAAGGTGATTTTCTCTCACCTAAAAACACATACACATCACCACCACCAAAAATGTCATCTCTCTTTCCCTCTCTCTAGAAAAACCGTCCACCCCCTAATCAAAATCATTTGATTTTCAAAAAATTTACTTTGAATCAAAAGAAACTAAAACATATCCCATGTTGGAAATTTGATGGTGATCATTTTGATGTAAAAATATACAACATGCAAGAACTTTAAATTTTTGAGGATGATCCATGAAGGTTTGATCCATTTTTATGATTGTATAATGTTGTTAATGATGTTATATACATATTTTAATTATTGCATGTTTGAATTTTTGAGTGGGTAAATTTTTAAATAATTATTCAAGGGTGTTATGGGTTAGATGATTTGTTTAGGATGATATTAGGATGATTTTAGGCCTACGAGATTGATTAAAATGGGTTGAAAAATTGATTTAACATGATTTTTAAAGTGGTGTTTTAGATCAGTAGGTTCAAGCCCAATTTTGGGTACCTTACTCTTTGAAAATGGTTAAACTATTAGGATAGTGTTGTAGAGAATTCTTTTAGCTTCGATTTGATATAAGGTAGAGCTTCTAGCTCCAAACGAGCGCGAAGTTATGATGTTTTGATTATTCGTGTACCGGGAGACGAGTATCGACACAATCCGAAGTTGTTGTCGATATTTGGATCGAATCTCAGGGACAATAGAATGAGTTGTAAAAATGATCAAGTTCTGATGTTTGGTTCTAAACTAAGGGTTGTGAGTCTATTTTCAAACTCAAGTGTCGGATTTGTAAACGGGATTGTTTAGAATGGTCAAAATGGTTGTATGAGTCGGTGACGTAAAATAGTCCAGTTTTTGTAGTTCAAAGATGTGTCGGGCAGGGAACTTTAAAAGTAAAATCTTTTGATGGGCTTTTAACAGGTCTTTCTATATATAGTAAGTGAGGTCTCTGATTAGTATCATAAGTATTTGACGTGTTTAAGTGGGGTATATGAGCCCGTACATTTGGTGTGTACCGGCAGATTTTTATCGAATGAATTGACTAATAAAGTAAACATATAGAATGAAGTAAAAGGTCACTTGTATTGTTTTCATTTTGAGTTGGTTGTGATTTTATGATTTTGAGTTGATGTTACTAAGTATGGATTTTACTCGAGTTTATTATTGATGAACGCGCCTTACTTGATAGGTCGCGGTTTTTGTGTTTATCGGGCATCAACTATCGTCGAAGATCGTCTTGCTACTGCTATTACTCAAGGTGAGTCTATAGCCTCGCTTTTGTAATTGTTTTGAATGATTTTAAAACCCGCGAGGGGGATACATGCTATTTGAAAGTAAAATGAACACAAGTCATGATTGATTGTTTGGACCCGAATGTTGTCCTTGTTGTTTTGAATTGTATAAGTACCTAAATTGCAAAAGTCCCTAAATTCATGAGCCGTTAACTATCTTCTGACTTGATGTTGTGAGTTGGGAATAGCCGCTTATTCTAATGATAGTACTATCGGGCTGACGACCCTATCTGAGACCAGAGCTTTGCGCTGAGTAACCTCTGGGAAGGATAATTTTACGAGAATGAGAATTGGTATTCTTGCAATTGATACCCTAGTAGGGGCACTGGAATTCATCTAGTCATGCCGGCTTTAGGCGTGAGTGACTAAGTTAAGGGGTCGGTGTCATGAGCTTAATACAATTCTATATGCCAGAATGCCTGAATAATAGATTGTATGTACAGCAATTCTATTAAATGATCTTGATTGATTTTTCTCTTGTGTTCAAATGATGATTTGGGGAAAACCTATAGACTCGCTCAACCGTTGTGTTGATGATTTTAAGCACGTATTTCAAGTGATTGAAGTTGAATAATTTCAGAGCTTGCTGGAGAAGGATTGCGGATTGCTTTTGTGGTGATTGGTCTAAAACGAATTTCTTTCCCTTTTTGTCATAAAAATAATTGTACGGTCATGTACTTTGGTAAATTGTTTGTTAATTGGATGGAATCTTTGGGGGACCTAAATGTGACTGATATTTCTAAAATTGTTTTACTTGGGATCAAAAATTTTAGACATTGGTTAAAAATTATGTCCTTTAATATTTCTAAGGTATCATTTTGAGATTGTTTAAAGTGTTTTGTGTAACGATGTTTGAGTTTAGCACTCAAATGTGTATTTCCGATGCGCAATGTAATTTGGGGGTGTTAAACAACGTCTACATCTAATATACTAATATATCATGTTTGATTATCAGTGACCGCATAAGACCAAATAAATTTTAATATGTCATATGAAAGCTTAGGTTAAATGTTCTCAAAGATGAGAGGGCATTGACAACATACTCAAAAGCAAATATTCAGTAAGTTCATAAAGCTTCGCTACATCTTGAAAATTCCTTTTAAATGTATACATAGTGACTTGCAATGGAAATTTTAAGCCATTTCCAACCAAACATGCTCATTTAGGCTCGTACTTAAAAACATGTTTCAAGTTCAACCCCCACCTACTTGACACCCCATGTGCCACCACTAATCTCTGCTAATTAGTTAGAAGATTGTGAACGAAAAATATACATTAAAGACATAATTACTAAAGGGGTGTTTGGGTAATTATTGTGGAGTCTATGGATCGTTAGACTCAATGATTAAAAACCGTTAATTTAGGATGATCATTGTTCATATGAGATTAACCATAGCGGTATAAAACAATAATCATAACAAGGTGTTTGAACAAGACAAATTCTCCCAATGGTTACTTGCATTAAACATTAACAAATAACCTCTAGGCGTATATACATTAAATCCCACACCTAGAAACACGAACTCAACTTTAGGTTTACATTGTGTAAGAATGCTATGAAAAACCTACGTTTGGTGTGTTCTTTATATACTCTAATACCCAGGCTTACAAAGGAAATTAAATAAGATCTAAATATTTTATTCTTGCAATAATATCTTCTACAATTTTGTCCACCAACTTGTAGAATTCCTTTTTATCAGATTTAGTCCTTGTCTTTTATTTTTGACTTATCAACTCACAATTTCGACCCAATAATCTTCCCCTAGTTGATGATGTCAAAAGCACTTCCCATAAAGTCCATATCCTCTGTAAAGCATATAACATCAAGGATCAACATATTGCATATTCTTTGTAGACTTCTTCTCCTTTTTGACATGATATAAATAGGGACCTTGTATGTAAGCAACCTTGATTTCGACCACTACTAACAAATGTCACATTTCTAACCCGAGTTTGCAACTTCTCAAATTGCCCTCCATGAAGCACCGGTTATGCATTATAATGAATTTGATAAATAGAAAACTTACATTAGTTATAATAACACTCGCTAGCAGTAGTAAAAATCTTCACCTCATTGTCATATGTGAATGACTAACACTATCAATTTATCTTCCCCTTAAATTGTGCTAATCATTTTTGAATCTTTAATTCTATAGGCTTTATGTAATGATCACATATAAGAAATCTAATTATAATTTACTTGATGATGAAGTAGAATAACCCGAACTTGTGTTTTATACGTTGCACTAGCAGCGTGACTTCAAAACTTATATTGGAGATATATGAGCGGACCTTGATCTCTTTGTCAAAATCCTTATCTTCTTATGAGACACTCAACACTAGGGATGAGCATTTCGGCCTGAATCCCAAAACCGAACCGGAACTGTCCCGGAACCGTACCGATTCCTGGTACCTGAATCCCATTCGGGACGGTACCGGGACTACAAAATAAGGTGAAAAAAATCGGGACCACTAATTCGGCACGGGACCGGTACCAAATCGGGAAATTCTCATAAAAACGAGAAAAACCGGATTTCTCGGTACCGGTCCTGATACCCGTCCCGGTACCAATACCCGAATCCTGTTCGGTACGGTACCGGTACCACTAATTTATGCTCGGGAAATATTCGGTACCACTAATTCGAGACGGGACCGGTACCGTGCTCATCCATACTCAGCACAAATAACGTAGCTCCTTCAAGTGATAGAAAACAAGCATTGCTAGATGTGACAAGTATTTATCAACTACTAACGAACAAGCAAGTTATCTCAAAAGTACCCCCTATCTTTTTTAGATATGATAAAACACGCACTCGCGAAACTCAACTTCACCTTCAAACAAATGATAAAAACTTTTCCTTGTAATCAATAAAAATTAAATGAGCCATTATACCATTAAGACCAGTTGCTGTGACTGAACTAAACTCTAAATCCAAAACAGCTCCAAAGTTATCCATAAGCGGCAAGGTACAATGACAACAATAGCAAGTTATAGTACATAGATATTTTACATCCTCTATTATGACCTCTTCACTAATGAATAGATAAACATAAACAAACACCTTTGTTTAGTACTAATGGATTCATATATAAGATAAGAGTATAGATTTGGATGAGAAATAAATAAATAAGATCCTAGTACAGATTTGGGTGGGAAAGAATTACATAATTAGGTGAGAAGAAGCATGGTGATGAGACAAAGAGCAAGTTAAGTACTCCCTCCGTCCTATATTAATAGTTCAGGTTACTATTTTTGGACGTCCCAAATTAGTAGTCCAATCTAAAAATAGATAAGAAATGTAAATTAAGTTTACCATATCACCCTCACTTGAGGGTATTATTACAAACAATACAGAAGTTGTAAATTAATTGGTTAAGGGTAAAGTTGTCATTGTGTAAAAAGTAAGAGAGAGAAAGCTGAAAAGGTGATGTTTTTATTAAAGTGCGTGTTTTTTGTTAGTGGACTATTATTATGGGACGGAGGGAGTAAAAGACTATATTTCTTATATTCCATACTATAACTTTAGACAAACATATATAGCCCCACATAAATACAAAATATTTTTCTACTAATAAGTTCTAGTTAGCCTTTAAAATAACATTACCAAAAGTAAGTATCACATCATTTCAAAGTATAACATCCTCACTGTCAGTTAGCCATAAGAATCATTTAAGACTCCAAAACTTGCTTTCCTCGAGTGAATTTTTTTTTGTATACCTGGGTTCCGACTCGACATTGCGAGCCGACTAATCCCAGGGCGACTACCCTTTTGGATAGCCCGGAGTCGTCGCAGGTGAACGTCCGTAGCCACCCCTAAATGTACACACCTAATGAGGTTTGAACCCTTGACCTCTTCTTTGAGAGCCAAGGACCTTACCACTAGGCCATTTGGTGATGGTTCCCTTCCTCGAGTGATTTGTCAACTTGTTTAAACAGGTTTGTAATTTTCAACTTATAGCAATCGGTATCTGATTTATCACGTTCAAGTTCCTCCAGTGTTAACTTTTCCACGTTGCTTGGTACAAAATAATAGACAAATCAAAAAAATATGAACAAATCCCAATTCTATCACAAATCGCAATTCTAACTTGTAACCGACTGTTTCTTTCTTGATGTTGGTGTCGCGAAACATCAGAAGATAAGTCCATTATGAGTAGTTCACATGATGCATTCCATTATAGAAAAGAGAATCAAAGAAACAAATATGGAAGTGTAGAGCACCAAGGCCGACCCATTTTTCCCCCGTGAAAACAATCAGTGCCTTGAAATTATTGGGAGTAACTGATGCATAACCCACCCGCTTTACCACTCTTATTTAACATAAAGAAGAAAAAATCGATGTACCTACATTTGTAAGGTAGAATGTTTCACCAAACACCCTTTTAAACATGGAATAAAACAATAAAAAAATACAAATTAAAATGAAAGGCGTGAAGTAAGCCCAAATATATGTTTAGAAGCTAAAACTCTGTAGAAATATTAAAATATATCAATGACCTTATATCAGCAAGGTTTTCCTCTTGGGAAAGAAAGAACAACCTTGAACTCAAGGTGACCCTAGATTGAAAAATGCTTCACATTCAAATGATCTTGTTGTTGAGCTGCACTGTACCATTAAACACTGTCACGTTGGTCTGCAAATAACAACCCACCAGAGAAGATATAACCTAAATTAATACATTCACAAGTAAATATTGGAAATATAGTTCAATTGTGGGTTCATCTCACACCGGTTAATGGGTAAGGAGGTACGGAGTGTACACCCATAGGTCCCTGAACGTCATGACTCAAATAATGGTTAAGTGTTGTTCATCATCATTGATGATCTTCAGTGAGTTAACTCTTCAGGGAGTGTAACTCTGGACTAAAGGAATTCATTAGAGAGTAATACCTATGAGGAATTTCCCTCAGAGAGATTGATCATCAGTGAGTCCTCTTTGGTACTGAAGGTTCAGCAAGAATAACCTTCAGGGTTAGCTGTTGCTTCAGCAAACACTGAAGGATAGACTTTACAGATGTTGAACGCATATACTTGAAACGGGCTTTGACCAATTCAACTGGCAGTTATACTACATTGATGACCACGTGTAATTGGTCATGTAATCACTACTCATGGTATTATAAAGCTTATTAAGAGGAGATTAATTGACCGTTAATTCCTCTTAATACATTTACTATGGTTGAGTACTTCACCTATAAAAAGGTGATCATAACATTGCATGAAAAGAGACATAAAACAAGAAACACTTAGAAGCAAACAGGTTATAGATTTGTGCCTAAATATGTAACATATATTTGGTCTCACTGGCGTAGGAGTGTGGGTGTAATGGTGTGCCATGGCCGACTCACAAAGGCTCGAGATTACATATATTTATGTTGTAAAGCATAATTTGTCAAAACGTGTTATATATTTACTATCTAGTTTTTTAGATACACGTATTATTTCATGGACGAATTCATGTAAAAGCTTATAAATGACTTCATAAAACCTTTAAAATTCACAATCAGATTATTTAATCGGTGAAAAATATTCTTCGCATGTAATTAGAGCGCTAAATAAATAAATTTAGCAGAACATTTTGACATAATTATATATTCGGTACTTATTAGTCTTTGAAAAAAATCGGCCCACCCTAAGACAAATCCTAATTACGCTCCTATTTGGTCGTATCCCAAGTAAGTATTCGTGGTACCCAGGTATTTGGGTCGAATAGTTTACGCTCTGTTCTCGAGTTTATGTTTTGGAGTGAAAAGGAAAGGTTTGGAGTGATAGTAGAAAAAGTTTGTGTTCCTGAGATTATTCTAGAGAGGAGAGGGAAGTAAAGGATAGTAAATTACACTCAATTTACTCTTCTGATCTTTTTACCAAATCGAAGTGAAAAGGAGTGAAGTTCATTTTTAGCTTTATTCTTACTTACACCCTCTTATTTTCTTTCCAACTCAGGAACACACAATAAAAAATTATTTCTTCTTCCTCTCCTTTTTACTTATTTCCATTTTTCCCTCTTTATCCCTCTTCCTCACTTTTTATACTCGGGAACAGAGTGTTACATTGAAAAGTGACCACACGATTCAAAGCGATATCTGTAACCCTTATTTGGTACGTAGCTAAGATTTATTATCTTACCCTGGTTAGGATGAATATACACCAACAATAAATGGGTTCAAATTGCTACTTGTTAAAAAAAGATAACTTTCCTCAAACATTGCTACATTTCACTTAGTTGCAATCGGGTCATTATAAATCTAACTCTGCCACGTTAAACTATAAAGGAAGTGTAGTACTACTTGGTACACATGTTACATGTGCTTAATCACAATATTAGGAAAACCATAGGTAAGCATTTAGGTAAGTCCAACTATGAAATTCCAATATACTTATGGTAAGTCCAGCTATTAGGTAAGTCCAACTATGAAAATCCAAACCATCTTTTATAATCATCATATCTCCATTTCCCCTAACTCAATTTCATGTGTCTTGTAATTTAGTGATGGGAGGTTAATGATGGGAAGTGGATAGTACTGTTGGTTTGAAGTCATAAGCTATTGATGTTTGTGATGGAGGGTGATAGAAAGTTGAATGATTGCGCAAAAGCAATGCGTGATTTGGTAACTAGGTTTGACGAGACGATTACTAAACTTTCTTCGATTCACGTAGCAAATAAGAGCACAAGGAGTCCATCATTTGTTAATGTTGTTACGTCTGAAAGGTTTGAGAAGGTTGTGAACTTTAGGAATTTGGTTAGTGAAGAAAAGGTGTAGGCAACTGATATTGTGCTTCAAGTGGAGACTTTTGCTGAAGTTAAAAACAAGTTTGCCAATTCACTCGTAGGTTTTTTGTCAGAAAACGTGTGGCGTTCCCTCATGTAAAAAATTGTGTTACGAATTCTTGGGCTAAGTTTGGAGTACGGAAAATGATGAGGGATGATGACAGATATTTTTGTTTTAAATTATTGGAGCAGTGTATTGAACAAGGCTCGTGGATTATTCGAAATACTCCACCGATCTTAACTAAATGGTCGTTAAGTCTGAGTCTTTCAAAGGATGAAGCAACGTGTGTTCCTACTTGGGTTAAAATGTTAATGGTTCATGTTGTGGCATATAGCGAAGATGCTTTGAGCATGATAGCAACACAAATTGGCAAACCTCTTATGGTTGACAGTTTCACTAGTAAGATGTGTGGGGATACATGGGGACGAATAGGGTACGCTCGTGCTCTCATTTAAAGAACTAATGTAAAACCCGCATGCTTTTACCATGAATAGTACCCTTAAGATCGTACGTACTAGATTAAAACTTTCCTTTTATAGTACGATTACGTTTACGTGTTATGATTTTACGTATTACGTACGTGTTAGAACACGATAAGTATTTATTACGCACGAACACGCAATAATTATTTAAACAATAATTAATCACGAACATGAGATCATGAAATCATGAACGTAATTAAATCACGGGCTAATATTAATTACGTATATATATTTATTACAAACACGAATAAATATATTAAGTCACGATCGATAACTAATTAAAACACGTAAAACACGAACACGAGAACACACGAGAACACACCAATATTTTAGACACGGAAAAACATTCGGGTTACCCCTTGTGGGCCCCATTACCACAAAATTAGGGAGGGAGGATGGGCTTAGCCCATCAATTTTTACTAAAAGGAGGTTAAGGAAAATTACACTACTCATTTTTCTTTACAGAGAATTTTTACAAAACCCTAAAAAGATTTCTTCCTTCTTCCTTTGTTCCTCTTTTGGCCGCCACCCATAAAACACCATGGAAGGGTGTTCGTGTTTATTTTGATCTTGGAATTTATGCAAGAGTTCGTGTGTGTTCATCCTTGATAGATCCACGTATTCGGTATACCTTTTTAATCCTTTTTCTTTTGTTTTGAATTTAATAATTAAATAAGAACATGATGTTTTTAAAAACCTAATTAAAAACATAGATCTAACATGTTTATGATTATGGGGTAGATCAAAACAAGGGTTTTTAGGGGTGTTTGTCTAGCCGACGCCTAAACCGAACCCCTAAGGGGTCTCGGCTTGGCACATGGACCACCACGGAGACCTCAAGGTCCCGGTTTGGTGGTGTGGGTCCCACGGCAGCAGCAAACCAAAGGGAACCCCGAAGTGGTTCGGGGTACGGTGTCGATTTCATGTCCGGTTCATGGTTCTTAGTCAAGATCCGGTTCATGGTGTATGTTTAGTTTTATTTTTTTATGATCTTATGTTAAAAATTAAATTAATAAAACGATATGATTAATTTAATAACATGACTTAGGTTATTTTAATTATTAATAATCATGAAATTAATTAACCTAAGTATTTTATATTTTAGACTTATAATTAATTAATTATTTAAAAACCATGGATATAATTAATTAATTAACATGACTTAGGTTATATTATTAATAAATAATAATACATGTTTTAACCTAAGTATTTAACCTTATTTAATTAAAAACATGTTATACTTTTATTAAATATTTTAACCTATAGTTTAATTTAATTACATGAAATAATTATTAAACTATACATTATATCATATGACTTAGAAAATAATCATGAAAACACTTAGGCTTATATACTTAGCTTATTTAACCAGCTAATCTATTTATGGAAACCTTCTATTTTTAGAAACATATCTTTTTTAAGCAGTAATTCTATTTTTGGAAACTTTCTATTTTTGGAAACTTTCTATTTTTGGAAACTTTCTATTTTTGGTAACTTTCTATTTTTGGAAACTTTCTATTTTAGGAAACCTGCTATTTTTGGAAAGTTACTTATTATTACACATTAAGTATAATAATACATGAAATACCAGAAATATTTAATCAGATTAAACAGAATATAAGATAAACACAGTTTAAGGCTTTAAAACAGTAGAACATGATAAGAACGCATAAAATAAGCTAAGACATGACATAAAACCAGTTACGTAGTTAGTAAGCAGATACTTGTTCATGTATGTATTTATGTAGCATTAGTGATACGGAAGTAGGATTCCTCTCAGTTCATCTTCTTTGTTCACTGGACATAAGGTACGGATTCCCGTCCTTTCAGTATGGACATTCTTTCCTTATTAGGATTCACCGTATGCAGACAAATGTTTTCCCGTAGTATAAGTTACGTGTTTGATTTGCTTATGTTTAATTAAGAATACCTATAGCCATATACATGCATGACCAGTTTCACCTAGTTATGGAGGTATCATAACCATAACATTAGAGGCACTGATGTTATGACTTCACCACGGCGGAGTGATTGCTCGTGGCGTCCCTTCAGCTTTTGGCCATTTATTTATATTTATCATGTGGGGCGTATGGGTGCATCCTAGTTACATGTTTTTAGTCAGGATTTCATGGTGAATGTGGTGTGTGCCTTGCATCCTTCACAAGGAGCTGATCCCTCCTACCCAAAAACCAGTATATTAAATTAGAGGCAGCCCCTCTAATTTGCATGATGAGGTCACCCCTCCAAGTATTCATGCACGGTAGATTTTCATGACCTATATTGGCTAATGGTAAAATATGTTAAACAGTTTTCATAAGATAAACATAAGGCTTTTCAAACTATAAAAACCAGTTTTATGAACACGTTCCAGTTTTCCAGGACTTATACATTTCCGCTGCTATTAAGGCTCTATTATGTTTTGGTCACTTATACTATGTCAATATCCGTGCATTGAGCGTTTTGCTCAGCCGTTACTTTCCTTTCCATGTCCCAAAACGGCAGGTACCCAAGGGAAGACTCGAGCATTTGGAGGACGTGCATAGGACGGAAGCTGCTAGAGACTTCTTTTCCTTCTTGCCCTCATATACTTATGCTTGTTTAGTCTTTCATTCATCTCTATTACTTTATTTTGTTTTGGGCTTATGTTTGGGAACCGATGCTTGATTCCGGTTATCCCTATGGTCATGTAATGTTTTAGACATTTATCCTTGTATGCTTTGATGACACACCATAATTACGCGTGACATTCCATTATCAAGATGTGGTGTTACAATTATGGTATCAGAGACAAGGTTCGACCTGTAGGCTCTAAAACTCGACCTGTGACTAGTGGGTAGTCACCAGGAGCTTCCTAAGTCAACGTTTGTTATTCCACGTATTGATGTTTTCAACGCATTGTTGTTTTAACCATGATGTTTTCAACACCTTGAGGTTTTAACCTTGATGTTTTCATCGATATTGTTTTACTAATATGGATGGACAACCGTCATTCATATTTAGTTATGTGTCATTGTTTCATGCATAATGTTCCTCGTGAACTGTGGCTATGTGGACTGAACCCCAATAGTTCATAATTAGTCACATAATTTTTTTTTTCTGATAAGTTTTGACAGATGAGTTTCATTTATTTATGTTTCATGTATCATTGTTGCAGGGATTATGACTAAGCAATGGTTGGTACAAGACTGGCCCTATTTAGTCGCATGTGCTTTTATCGAAACTTTTAACTTTGGGACCGACCCATAGGCGTCCCCTCGCCATGTCTTTTGTTTTGGAACCGACCCATAGGCGTTCCCTCGCACATATAAAGGTTTTATAAACTACATTACGCATTCATGCACTGTTTTTCATGCATAAAATTTTTCTCATGATTTAAATTGGCATAAATTTTTTTTCATGTCCCCTCATAAGTTATTATGTTTTTATGTCAAGTATGTTTTCATACTATCATGGTTAACTTCAGTTTCATGCTGATTATGTTATACACTTCTTTGTGATAGATGGTTTCATGTTTCTTCATGATAATTCTGTCTTCATGTTGATTATGTTTTACGCCTCTTTTGTTATTTACGTTGTCCTGCAAGACATTGTTAGATTTCATTGAATCATGCTTTCATGATAGTCATGATTGGTTTTCATTGATCATGCTGTCAGGAAAATCATCGTTGAATTTTGTGTAACCACACTTTAACGTTTCCGTTACAACCAGAATGATGTCTATGCTAATACTGCCAGGTTATCATGATGGTTTTCCTAACCGTTTAACCGATATACTTTCCTTAAATCATGACAAATGATCGACCCCATACCGATCATTTCATGTGCATTCCACGTGTACTCCACGTACCGTATTTCATGTGTATTACACGTACCTTAATCCATGTATATCCCACTTGCAATACTTCACGAGTATTCGCTAGTCGATTCTAAATCATCTCACGCGTATGTTCACTCGCTGATATTCTACAAGATTGCCGATGCCGCTCATAGCTTGGAGATGTTACTAAAGGTTGATGATGCTGACGTTCGGAGACGCTACGAGATGTGGATGCTGTTCACAACCTGGAGATCCTACTAGACGAAGACAAAGGCGTTGGAGCAAAGAAATTGGACGAGAAGATGCTTCACCATCAGACGATTCCCATCAATCATTGTCCCAAATTCTTAGTTACATGTCACACGTCATTCGGCTGTCATTTCAGCCATATGAGTGCAAACCGGTACCAGCCGGCCACTCAGCTGAATAGTTACATGAATCACGGTCATGAGAATGACCATCATGGAACTGACAGACAGGACGATAGTAACCACTACTATGACAGCAACTATCCTAGAAATCGCAACCGAAACTCTGGCCACGGACGTGATCAGAAATACAATGATTAGTAGTCCAACCGATCCGCCAATTCTGGCATAATAACCTTATATTGTAGTTATATTTGTTTCACATCTCGAGACACATGTCAAGACATCAGTCAAGACACATGTCTCACGTATACTTTCTGAAGACACATGTCAAGACATCAGTCAAGACACATGTCTCACGTATACCTCCTGAAGACACATGTCAAGACACCAGTCAAGACATATGTCATGCTTATAGTTCCAAGAAACGAGTCAAGACACATGACTCACGTCCAACTATGGAACATTTCTAAGAAATTCAGGGTACCCTCCATGGTTATATCTATTTTGTTGTGCCATGTATTAATCAGGCCACAAGAATTTCAATACCATTATCGACGCATCAGTGAGAACTGTCACATTGCCGATGTCACTTTCATTTCTTTCACCATAGTTCATATATTCATGACCATGAAGGACGCCTTTCGTATTCCCATGTATACGAAGGTTTTCCCTTCAGCTTAATGATGAGATCCAAGCTGCTAACGCATTTCCTCGGACAGGCACGAGATGAATTTTATCCTAGTTATGGACTATGAACAGCACACCATGCTACGATTCATAATTATGTATAATAATGTTCAAGCTTCTGAATACATTCAGCTTGATTTTCCATCAGGAAAATCTGTACAAATTATCTATGCTTTACAAGCATGTGCGTTGTTAGCCATGGTCGCAAATTTTCTAGCTGTCAGTAAGACACGACCACTTAATTCTTTTACGCATAGCCAGTTGATTATTCCAAAGTCTTCCTATACATTCCAGAAGAACCTACAAGGAGAAGGATGGTACCATGAGATTATGTGTCGACTACCGTCGACTTAAACAAATCACCATTCATGACCGTTATTCTCCTCCACATATTGACAACATGTCCAATCAACCGTATGGTGTTAATCACTTTTCCAAGATCGAACTCATGATCATGCTGCCAACAGTGACGAGTGAAAAAGCAGGACATGTTCATGACTGCTATTCGTACACGACTCGGTCATGCTAGATTTATGATTTTGAATTAGTCTCATCAATGCTCCAACGGCACTATAAGAATGAGTTTCCATGAACTCATAAGCAAATTCATCAGCGTTTTCATTGAGGATAACCTGATTCCCTCTAAGCATAGAGAAGAACAGGAAGACCCTATCTGCACTATGTTGCAAATTCTATGACAAGTGAAATTTTACCCTGGAAATTCTTTCCGATATCAATTCTGTTTGATTCCAGTGACACGCTGAATCACATGGGTTTCTACGGTTAATCTTACCATGACTCAGCTTATGCGTAAAGGAGAGAACCCTACACTACATTAGGTGTTCTAGAAAATCCTACGCTAGGAGAAGTCTAGATTCAGAGACTCAGAGTTTCGCAAACTCCTATGTATCAGGTTCGATGAAGCAAGATACAGTTACGTTCATATCTTCATACCTGTCATACAAACAGGCTAAGATAGGACACCAACAGACTGGGATGTTTTCATCATCTGAAATTGTAAATTGAAATGGGACAAGATCTCCACGGATTTTGGTTACCAGATTAACGCAAACTCATAAGAAACATGATGCTATCTGAGTTATTGCAAACAATTTGATCAAGTCTGCAAAATCCTTACATCCGCAAGGATTTCAGAACCAACAGATTGATCGGACATGTTCCAACCAGGGCTCATCCGATCACTTGGCAATCCCTCAGTTATCGGGTCAGACAAAGATTCGCAATTGTGCTCCTTATTTAATTCACGTCTTCATTCCACGACTTGCTTTCGCGCTCGCGTTCATGACACTATGGTATCTCGGCTTACGATGTTAAGTTCGTTTTTCTCATTCTGGGAAGTTTTGCAAGAACTTGGGAGACCAGCCCCAAATTTAGTATAACTACCTATCCTCAGATAGACGTTTCTCGTCATATTCTATGTCTCACATGGTAGCGTTTGGCGTTACCGCCATTATATTCTATGTTCACGATATGTTTCACATGTCATGTTCATTCCACGTTCCTCATATCATGATCAAGATATGTTACACGTATCATGGATCACGATATGTTTACTCATACTACACTCGCCGTATCTCCACGTGGCACGTTCAAATTTTTTCACGTATCACGTTCAAAATTTTTCACGTACTACGTTTCTTTATGTCGCGCGCATCGTTTCTAGTTAACAGTTAAGTCAGATTATCTTTCATCGTAACGTTTCATTTACCCTTGCACGTTAACTCTTATTTTCCTCGATCGAATTTAGGGGATGTACCTTCCGTAGATAACCAAGAATTTCTTCGGATTCCAAGTCAAGGTCAGGAGGACCAAGACTTATCATTAGTGTCAAGATCTTCTGAAGGAACCGTTCCAAGAGGGAGGCCACTTGGAAACGGATAAGTTAATCCGGACTGTTATCCGTTTTCTCTCATCAATTAGATATGTCCTTTCAGTCACGTCACGTTCCATGTCCTCCCAAGACATGTCACGTTCCGTGTTCCTTCTGCCAGGAAACCCGCACGTTCAATTATCTTACATACCCTCTCAGTTTGATTCGGGTATGTTTCTCTTTCAGTTAGGTTACCTATAATCCGGGGACGAATTATTCTTTTTAGGGGAGAAGAGTTGTAAAACCCACATGCTTTTACCATGAATAGTACCCTTAAGATCGTACGTACTAGATTAAAAGTTTCCTTTTATAGTACGATTACGTTTACGTGTTAGGATTTTACGTATTACGTACGTGTTAGAACACGATAAGTATTTATTACGCACGAACACGCAATAATTATTTAAACAATAATTAATCACGAACATGCGATCATGAAATCATGAACGTAATTAAATCACGGGCTAATATTAATTACGTATATATATTTATTACGAACACGAATAAATATATTAAGTCACGATCGATAACTAATTAAAACACGAACACGAGAACACACCAATATTTTAGACACGGAAAAACATTCGGGTTACCCCTTGTGGGCCCCATTACCACGAAATTAGGAAGGGAGGATGGGCTTAGCCCATCAATTTTTACTAAAAGGAGGTTAAGGAAAATTACACTACTCATTTTTCTTTACAGAGAATTTTTACAAAACCCTAAAAAGATTTCTTCCTTCTTCCTTTGTTCCTCTTTTGGCCGCCACCCATTTAAAACACCATGGAAGGGTGTTCGGGTTGATTTTGATCTTGGAATTTATGCAAGAGTTCGTGTGTGTTCATCCTTGATAGATCCACGTATTCGGTATACCTTTTTAATCCTTTTTCTTTTGTTTTGAATTTAATAATTAAATAAGAACATGATGTTTTTAAAAACCTAATTAAAAACATAGATCTAACATGTTTATGATTATGGGGTAGATCAAAACAAGGGTTTTTAGGGGTGTTTGTCTAGCCGACGCCTAAACCGAACCCCTAAGGGGTCTCGGCTTGGCACATGGACCACCAACGAGACCTCAAGGTCCCGGTTTGGTGGTGTGGGTCCCACGGCAGCAGCAACCCAAAGGGAACCCCGAAGTGGTTCGGGGTACGGTGTCGATTTCATGTGAGGTTCATGGTTCTTAGTCAAGATCCGGTTCATGGTGTATGTTTAGTTTTATTTTTTTTATGATCTTATGTTAAAAATTAAATTAATAAAACGACATGATTAATTTAATAACATGACTTAGGTTATTTTAATTATTAATAATCATGAAATTAATTAACCTAAGTATTTTATATTTTAGACTTATAATTAATTAATTATTTAAAAACCATGGATATAATTAATTAATTAACATGACTTAGGTTATATTATTAATAAATAATAATACATGTTTTAACCTAAGTATTTAACCTTATTTAATTAAAAACATGTTATACTTTAATTAAATATTTTAACCTATAGTTTAATTTAATTACATGAGATAATTATTAAACTATACATTATATCATATGACTTAGAAAATAATCATGAAAACACTTAGGCTTATATACTTAGCTTATTTAACCAGTTAATCTATTTATGGAAACCTTCTATTTTTAGAAACTTATCTATTTTAAGCAGTAATTCTATTTTTGGAAACTTTCTATTTTTGGAAACTTTCTATTTTTGGAAACTTTCTATTTTTGGTAACTTTCTGTTTTTGGAAACTTTCTATTTTAGGAAACCTGCTATTTTTGGAAAGCTACTTATTATTACACATTAAGTATAATAATACATGAAATACCAGAAATACTTAATCAGATTAAACAGAATATAAGATAAACACAGTTTAAGGCTTTAAAACAGTAGAACATGATAAGAACACATAAAATAAGCTAAGACATGACATAAAACCAGTTACGTAGTTAGTAAGCAGATACTTATTCATGTATGTATTTATGTAGCATTAGTAATACGGAAGTAGGATTCCTCTCAGTTCATCTTCTTTGTTCACTGGACATAAGGTACGGATTCCCGTCCTTTCAGTATGGACATTCTTTCCTTATTTGGATTCCCCGTATGCAGCCAAATGTTTTCCCGTAGTATAAGTTACGTGTTTGATTTGCTTATGTTTAATTAAGAATACCTATAGCCATATACATGCATGACCAGTTTCACCTAGTTATGGAGGTACCATAACCATAACATTAGAGGCACTGATGTTATGACTTCACCACAACGGAGTGATTGCTCGTGGCGTCCCTTCAGCTTTTGGCCATTTATTTATATTTATCATGTGGGGCTTATGGGTGCATCCTAGTTACATGTTTTTAGTCAGGATTTCATGGTGAATGTGGTGTGTGCCTTGCATCCTTCACAAGGAGCTGATCCCTCCTACCCAAAAGCCAGTATATTAAATTAGAGGCAGCCCCTCTAATTTGCATGATGAGGTCACCCCTCCAAGTATTCATGCACGGTGGATCTTCATGACCTATATTGGCTAATGGTAAAATATGTTAAACAGTTTTCATAAGATAAACATAAGGCTTTTCAAACTATAAAAACCAGTTTTATGAACACGTTCCAGTTTTCCAGGACTTATACATTTCTGCTTCTATTAAGTCTCTATTATGTTTTGGTCACTTATACTATGTCTATATCCGTGCACTGAGCGTTTTGCTCAGCCGTTACTTTCCTTTCCATGTCCCAAAACGGCAGGTACCCTAGGGAAGACTCGAGCATTTGGAGGACGTGCATAGGACGGAAGCTGCTAGAGACTTCTTTTCCTTCTTGCCCTCATATACTTATGCTTGTTTAGTCTTTCATTCATTTCTTTTGCTTTATTTTGTTTTGGGCTTATGTTTGGGAACCGATGCTTGATTCCGGTTATCCCTATGGTCATGTAATGTTTTAGACATTTATCCTTGTATGCTTTGATGACACGCCATAATTACGTGTGACATTCCATTATCAAGATGGGGTGTTACAACTAAAGAACGAAGTCATTATGGCAGTACCTTTGGAGGATGGTTCTGGTCATACGAAAGTGACTATTAAAATCGTATATGAATAGAAGCCCTTGTTTTGTGGGAAGTGCAAGGTGTTTGTCCATGACAAGCTGATGTGTCCTAAGCGTGTTCCTGATATGTTACCACGGCTGTGAACAAGAATAGTGACGATTTACAAAATAATGGCTTTACTATGGTTACACATAAAAAGAAAAAATGGCGTAAGGTAGGTAATAACGTTGTCAAAATTGATACAACGAATGAATTTAGAGTTGTCACCAATGTCCCAGATACTAGTTAGGAAGTGGAGGTTCATCACATGGCTAATAAGGATGATGTTACTATTATGAGGCTCAGTAATCAGTTTGATGCAATTAGGGATGTAGAAACTAGAAGGGTTGAATAGTTTCTTAAATTTACTTGTTAAAGGTTGGTTTTAAAAAATCCTTTTTCAAAAACTTAAGCTTGAGTATTTATGTGAAACCTTCTTATACACAATATGAACAAGGTATAGTGCAACTAAACTAATAATCACAAGTATAAAGAATAATGAATGTATATTGCAACTAAAGTAATAATCACAAGTATAAAGAATAATGAATGCAAAGAGATAAGGGAAGGAAAGATCAAACCAAACACCAAGGATTTATAGTGGTTTGGAAACGAAGCTCACTCCCCGTTCCTACTCCACTCCTCGAGTACTCCTTACTAGAGAGTTCACTAATCAACAAGCTCCTTAAGGTGGAGAAACCGTACACAACGTCGCTTAACCAATTTCCGACTCTAAGCTAAAAGTCGAGCCCTAATCTTAGCTAGGACCAATCTACATCAATATATTTTGAGGAATAAGTATTAACATTAATACATACACAACTTCCAAATAGACACAACTAATTGGATCTTCACAATAATGACACAACAATGAATAAATAAGTTTAGATCATAAATGAATCTTTGAGGTAGACACAACACTTCAAGAATGATAGTGTTCTTCTCTTTGCACTTTGAGAGGAAAAGATGAGAGGAGAAAGATTCACTTCTAAACAAGTAGTAATCAAACAAATGATCAAGGATTTGAGTGATTTAAGAAGTATGAAAGAATCTGGAAATGTATGTGCAAAAGAGGTGGATTGAAAGACTGAGAATGGTCCACTATTTATAAGACAAACATCCAACGGCTATATCTGCCCGCAGTTCCTTATTGGAGCCCGTGGTTCCTTATCTATAAGGAACCGCCATAGGCGCTAAGGAACCGCCGACGTAGAGTTCGCTCCCTTTTGTCTTTTAGTGGATTGGTTCGAATCTGGGGATTAAAATATCCTGAAAGGATATTCCAAACCAAGATAGAATATGCCATTTTCAACTTTAAAATTTTCAAATAATTAATTTAATAAAACATTTTCTTGAAAAGAAAGTTTAATATAAAACTTTGTCACACTTAATAAAAAGTCAGTTTTAAGAAAAGATTAAATCCTTGATCACTTAATTAGGATAATTACTTATTTGTTCATACCTTAAGTGATAATGATTGAAATGAAAAATACTTGAACTTAAGACTTCATTTTTCATTGTTTTTGTAAATGCTTGTTTTTACATATTGTCGTAACCAAAACAAAGTGAGACCAAAAAATGCAAGTAACGTTTTTAGGCATCATTGCATTAACAATCTCCCCCTTTTTGATTCCGACAATCCATAAACTCAATCATCTAATAAAACAAGATTTTCAAAGACGAGTTTATCATTTCTCCCCCTTTGTCGAAGCAAAAAGGTTGCAAAAGTCTTTGAAGAAGAAAAGAACCGGACTTTGCAAATGCTCCCCTTGGTGCTTACTCCCCCTTGCTTGGGGTATCAAGGAATCGATATATGGTGACAAGATACATAGAAGGGTTAGTAGTAGAGAAGATATACCCAACAAGATATAGCAAAGATAAAAAAAATAAGAAACAAAAGATCAAAGTTAAGTTATGTTAAAAGAAAACATGATAAAAGATACAAAGAAATAAATCATACAAAGATGTATGAGATACAAACACAAGCCAAAATAAAAAGCATAAATCTAATCATAGTTAAGCTAGAACCCTAAGATTTGTTTGAACTAGATGTCTTGAAGATAAGCAACCAATGCTTAGATAAAAGACAAGGTAGTGGTGGAAGGAGGTGGTGGTGGCTTGGTAGAGATCTCATAGTTATAGTAAAGAGGAGGTTTGACTAAGAGACTCTTGATGTGATTCAACTCTTCATAGATGTGAGCCATAACAAGATGTTGATATTGACAACATTGACAATATGTTCCATGATTCATGAAATTATCATGTGAAGGAGGCAGAACACTAAAGGCTAGTGGTGGAAGATAAGAAGTTCCATAATCAACATTCTTAGAAGGAGAAGAGATATGATTTTGAATGTTCTTGGGTGAATTGGGGTTTAAAGCAATTGGATAGAATGGAGGAGAATCAAAGCTTTCATTCGGGGAATAAGACATTTTGATTTGAGAAAGAATGCAAAATGTTTAAGGTTAAATAGAGAAAGCCTAAGATAATTTGGGGGTGGTCAAAGGGTTGAAACAAAGATTCCAAAAAGTGTTGGAACAAATTTGGAGTTTCAGGAATACCCGAAAAGTAGAGTACTGGGCGCGGTTCCATACCTCAGCCGGCGGTTCCTTATCACTAGGGAACCGCGGTATCAATAAAGAACCGCCCACAGTGGGTTGAGTTTGGTGATGAGGGAGGATTTTCCAATTCATCAAATCCTATTTTTCTAGTCTAACTAATCATGGGGATATGCTAAGAAGCAAAGATAGACAAAGAAAACACACAAGAGCTCACCAAACAAGGTTTAGACCAAAATACATAGATTTTTGATAAAATCAATGTAGGAGGTGTGTAGAACTAGACATAAGGTCATGACACAATGATCCTCCATAGTTCTCTTTTGTTCTTGCTATATTTGAGAGACCCATACATATGAATTATGTAAGCTCATTATGAAAAGCAAGAAGCTATGAAAAACGTTCTTTTAGATTGAATTAACAATGCAAAAACATTTCTCGACCGTTTTCGAAAGAACTTTGAGAATTTTAAAAAAGAGAAGAGAAGTTCCAAAAAGAGTTTATTATACTTAAAAGCTCAAAGAAAGAAAAGACTCAAAAGATAAAAGATAATTGATAAATTAGAATGCATAATTAAGAAATATGTTTTATTAAACCTAGACCTAGACGCAAGTAATTAAAAGGTTCCCTCTTAAGTGGCTTAGTGAAGATATCGGCTAAGTTTTCTACCGAGGGTACCTTCTCTATCGAAATGTTCCCCTTTTGAACATTATCTCTAAGAAAATGGTGGTGAATCACTATGTGCTTAGTTCGCTAATGTTGCACGGGATTCTTGCTAAGTTCTATTGCACCCTTGTTATCTCACATGATGGGAACATCATCAAGAGAAATCCCGTAATCAACAAGCGCTTGCTTCATCCATGGAGCTTGTTGACAAGCTTTACCGGCACTCACATACTCGGCTTCCATGGTGGATATAGCAAGAGCGGTTTGTTTCTTGGAGAACTAAGAAGTTAACAACAACTCATGAAGGTACAAACTCCACTAGTGCTTTTCTGGTCCACATAGTCTCCCGCATGATCCGATTCCACGTAGACAATGGTTTCTACGCCGGTCCCTTTAGGATACCATAATCCTAAATGTATAGTGCCCTTAATGTATCGGAAGATACGCTTAACCGCTTCAAGGTGAGAGGTTTTGGGAGCCTCTTGGAAGCGAGCACAAAGGCAAACACTAAACATGATATCCGGTCAACTTGCCGTTAGGTACAACAAACTACCAATCATACCTCTATATTTGGTGTTGTCTACCGACTCACAATCATCATCTACGGTGAGTTTAGTATCCGAGGCCATAGGGGTCTTCATTGGTCTAGAGTCTTCTAATCCAAATTACTTTAGCATTTCTTTAACATAGTTGGATTGATTAAAGAAAATACCATCGTCCATTTGTTTAATTTGGAGTCCTAAAAAGAAGTTAAGTTCTCCCATCATACTAATTTCAAACTCGTCATGCATGATTTTGGCAAAGTCATCACACAATGATTGATAAGTTGAACCAAATATAATGTCATCAACATATATTTGTACGATAATGAGGTGAGAACCTTTCTCCTTTATAAAGAGTGTATTGTCTACCATCCCCATGGTATACTCATGTTTTACAAGAAACACTTTAAGTCTATCATACCAAGCTTTGGGTGCTTGTTTGAGACCATAAAGAGCTTTCTTAAGCTTGTAAACATGATCTGGTTTCTCAAAATCAATGAAGCCGAGAGGTTGAGCAACATATACCTCCTCATTGATCAAACCGTTAAGAAATTCATTCTTTACATCCATTTGTTGAAACTTAAAGTCTAAAGCACAAGCGTAAGCTAAAAGGATTCTAATGGATTCTAATCTAGCTACGGGTGCTTATGTCTCGTCATAATCAATACCTTCTTGTTGATTATAGCCTTGAGCTACAAGTCTAGCCTTGTTACGAGACACAACACCATTCTCATCTAACTTATTCCTATATAACCATTTGGTTCCTATGATGGTCGAACTTCTAGGTGGAGGAACAAGTTCTCAAACGTCATTAGTAATGAATTGATTCAATTCTTCTTGCATAGCGATGACCCAACTCCCATCCATCAAAGCTTCTTTAACATTCTTTGGTTCAATTAAGGAGACGAAACAAAAGAAGTTACTTTGATTTTGGACTTGAGATCTTAGGGTCCTTTGATTTAATTCGCCTATGACGTTATCAAGAGCATGATCCTTAGATCCTTAATGTTTACTCCCTTTTCAACACTAGGTCTTCAACTCCTATGTTTCTAACATCTTTGCCATTAACTATGTCTATTTCATCTAAGTCATCATCTACCAAAGGTGGTGTCTTAGATGAAGGCGGGGTTTCATCAAATGCCACGTTAAGTGATTCTTCAATTACACCCGAGGTTCTATTGAGGACTATGCAGGCTTTGCTAATTTGAGAATAACCAAAAAAATACCTTCGTAAGACTTTGGGTCAAACTTTGTAAGGTAATCTTTGGTGTTGAGAATGAAGCACTTGCTTCCAAACACCCTAAAGTATTACAATGAGGGATTCTTACCTTTAAGAATCTCATAGGGGGTCATTCCTAGAAAAGGTCGAATCAGAATTCGATTGAGAATGTAAGTCGATGTGTCCACGACATTGCACCAAAATTTTTGAGGCAAATATTGCTCATTTAACATCGTCCTACTAATCTTTTGGATGGTCCTATTCTTCCTTTCAACTACCCCATTTGATTGTGGAGTGCGAGGAGCCGAGAAGTTATGGGTAATACCATGAGCTTCACAAAAGGCACCAAATTACACATCATTATCAAATTCCCTACCATGATCCGTCCTAATAGAGACAATTGAACATCCTAGTTGATTTTGAATTCTTCGACTAAAGGTTTCGAAGTGATCGAAAGCTTCATTCTTTGACGCCAAAAATCTAGTCCAAGTGAATCTAGAGTAGTCGTTAACTATAACTAGGGTATAAAGGTTACCTCCATAACTCCGTATGGCGGAAGGTCCAAAGAGATCCATATGTAGGAGCTCTAAGCACCGAGAGGTCGAAACCAAATTCTTGGCTTTGTGACTTGGGTGAACTTGCTTCCCAATTTTGCAAGCATCACAAAAGTGACTATCAAACTTCATCTTGGGGAGATGTCTTACCAACTCCTTAGAGACTAAAGATTGAATTAAACGCATATTAGTGTGACATAATCTCCTATGCCAAAGAGTAGAACTATCATCTAAAGTTGCTAGACATAAGTTGTCCTTTGACTTCGTATTAACCTTCATGACATAAAGTCCATGCTTTCTAACACCTTTTCCAATGAATTTTCCATCATTTACGATTTCACTATCATATTCCGAAAAGATGACCTTACACTTATTGTCACAAATTTAACCTATACTTAGAAGGTTAAAACCTAAGTTATCTGCGTGCTCTACGTTTTCTATAGTCATAGAGTCAAGAGAGACCGTACCTTTGCCAATGATATTACCACGTCGATTACTTGTGAATGTAACGTTACCTCCATCATATGCTTTGTAGTGTGAGAACAAACTTCGATTACCCGTCATGTATTTAGAACAACCAATATCCTTAATCCACTCGTCAGGCTCTAGATCGATTCCCAAGCATATCTCTTTAGAAGTGTGAGCCATGAGACACTTCTCATCTTTGGGTTGTCACCAACATCTTCACCGCTATCGCTCCATGAACCTCCAACAAACGCCGTGTGGTTCTTGTCGTATGAAGGCTTAGGACAATCACCGATGAAATGATTTAGATCACCACATCTAAAGCATTTCCTATCACCTTTATCATCTTTGGCAAATCGCTTTTTGGAGAAGGGTCTCTTGTCATTGTTTGGTTGCCTCACGTATTGACCTCGTCTTTTGAAGAACTTCTTAAAGTCTCTAACTGCCAAAGCATATTCCTCATCATTACTATCCGAGGAGCTTTCATGGTCACTTTGTGCCTTCTTGGCTTTGAGTGCAAGAGACTTTCTTTCACTCGTAGTTTTCACCATTTCTGAGTCCTTCAAAATTATCATCTCATGAACCTTCAAGTTACCAATGAGTTAATCGAGTGATAATTTGGCGAGATCCTTTGATTCTTCAATCGATATGACTTTAGCTCTCCATTAGGGATGCAACGCCCTAAGAAACTTCCTAACATTGTTCTTTCTAGAAAAACCTTCATCAAGTGCTTTAGACTAGTAATAATATTGTTAAATCTACCAAATGCACTATCTATGGTTTCATCTTCTAAGATGACAAATTGTTCATATTGTTGAACAAGAAGATTGATTTTAGTTTCTTTGACTTGGCTATTACCTTGGCGGGTTACTAAAAGAGTATTCCAAATATATTTAGCGGTTTCACACATAAAAACCCTTTCGTACTCTTTCTTTGGTAAAGCATTATAAATCACCATTTTAGCCTCATTATTTATAGCAGGTTTCCTTTTAGTATCATCATTAGCTTTATCAAAAGTGACTATCTCCTTACTTTTAGAAACTTCATTATATTGAAATGGCAAAAAATCACCATTGGTAATAACATGCCAAAGATCTAAATCTTTTGATTTCACATAAGTTTGAAACCTATTTTTCCAATAAATAAAACTATCGGTTTCAAAAAGAGGTGGTCTTTGCATGGATTGCCCTTCTAGATACTTGTTGGAATCCATAGATCGATTCAAGTTTTAAAATACAATATATTATTAAAAAGTCTTGAGCAACCACGCTCTGATACCAATTGTAGAAACTAGAAGGGGGGGTTGAATAGTTTCTTAAATTTACTTGTTAAAGGTTGGTTTAAGAAAATCCTTTTTCAAAAACTTAAGCTTGAGTATTTATGTGGAACCTTCTTATACACAATATGAACAAGGTATAATGCAACTAAACTAATAATCACAAGTATAAAGAATAATGAATGTATAGTGCAACTAAATTAATAATCACAAGTATAAAGAATAATGAATGTAAAGAGATAAGGGAAGGAAAGATCAAACCAAACACCAAAGATTTATAATGGTTCGGCAACGAAGCTCACTCCTCATTCCTACTCCACTCCTCGAGTACTCCTTACTCGAGAGTTCACTAATCAACAAGCTCCTTAAGGTGGAGAAACCGTACACAGCGTCGCTTAACCAATTTCCGACTCTAAGCTAAAAGTCGAGCCCTAATCTTATCTAGGACCAATCTACACCAATATACTTTGAGGACTAAGTATTAACCTTAATACATACACAACTTCCAAATAGACACAGCTACTTGGATCTTCACAATAATGACACATCAATGAATAAACAAGTTTGGATCTTTAATAGAGCTTTGAGGTAGACACAACACTTCAAGAATGATATTGTTATTCTCTTTGCACTTTGAGAGGAAAAGATGAGAGGAAAAGATGAGAGGAGAAAGATCTACTTCTAAACAAGTAGTAATCAAACAAATGAACAAGGATTTGAGTGATTTAAGAAGTATGGAAGAATCTAGAAATGTATGTGCAAAAGAGGTGGTTGAAAGTCTGAGAATGGTCCACTATTTATAAGACAAACATCCAACGGCTATGTCTGCCCGCAGTTCCTTATTGGAGCCCACGGTTCCTTATCAATAAGGAACCGCCATAGGAGCTGAGGAACCGCCGGCGTAGAGTCCGCTCCTTTTTGTCTTTTAGTGGATTGGTTCGAATCTGGGGATTAAAATATCCTGAAAGGATATTCTAAACCAAGATAGAATATGCCATTTTCAAATTTCAAATTTTCAAATAATTAATTTAATAAAACATTTTCTTAAAAAGAAAGTTTAATAATAAAACTTTGTCACACTTAATAAAAAGTGAGTTTTAAGAAAAGATTAAATCGTTGATCACTTAATTAGGATAATTATTGTTTGTTCATACCTTAAGTGATAATGGTTGAAATGAAAAATACTTGAACTCAAGAATTCGTTTTTCATTGTTTTCGTAAATGCTTGATTTTACATATTGTCGTAATCAAAACAAAGTGATACCAAAAAATGCAAGTAACGTTTTTAGCCATCATTGCATTAACAAGGGATATTGATGCTTTAATTTCGTCTACTAAAGTGGAAGGAACAAGTAATGAGAGTAACAATAAGGATTTTGCAGAAACATATAGTGAGATAGAGGAAGTTTATGCGGATTCTATAAATGATAAGAGGGCAAGCACTCTCTCTGATGTGGGTGTTGATGTTTAGTCTCGCTACATGGAACATATGGGGTTTAAACCAGGTCCCCAAACAAAGTGAGGTTCGGGTAGTGGTGATTGAGAATGAGTTGAATATATGTGCTGTTTTAGAGTCACACGTTGATGTTGCTGCTTTATCTTCTGTTTGTACTAAATTTTTTAGTACATGGGACTGGACTTCTAATGCTAGTCAATGGACGAAGGTTGTCGTATTATCTTGGGATGGGATAGAGATGTTATAGATCTGATGGTCTGTAACACCCCACTTGGATAAGTGGACCGTTACGTGTATGGCGTGTCATCAAAGCATAAGGTAAATGTCCTAAAACATTAACTGACCATAACGGAAATACCGGAATCAAACATCGGTAATCCAACCTAAGCTCAAAACATGAAAAATATAATACTGAAGGAAAGGACTAAACAATGTCCAAATAAGCAGAATAATGTAAGAAGTGCATAAAGTAAGAAGTCCGGATAGCTTCCATTCAATGCACATGCTCTCAGAATCCTAAGAGCGTCCTGGTGTACCTGCCGTTAGAACATGAAGGAACTACGGCTGAGCATAACGCTCAGTGAACGGATATAAAGCATGATAAGGAATTACTGAAATGAAACAGATGATAAAATACAGGAGCTGTAAGACTGATAAATAAAGTTGCAGCGAAAATCTATGTATAATCTATAAAGTTTGATATATAAATAATAAAGCTGAACTGTTAGCTGTTAAATCTGAAAACATGCATTTACTGTATTTTAATTGCCAGAGCTTATATAGGTCATGTGTTGTAACAACGGTGCATGAATAACTGGAGGGGTGACCTCGTCATGCTGTAGAGGGGTGACCTCTAAATAACTGTAGAGGGGTGACCTCTAAATACTATGCTGGGTGGAGGGATCAGCTCCAATGTGAAGGATGTAGAGCACACACCACATTCACCCTGATAACTTGTAAACTGATAAGCCTAGGATGCATCCATACGCCCCACTAAACATACTGATAAAATGGCCAAACTGAACATGAGTGGGACGATGCAAGATATCACTCTCCTGCATGTGAGTCACGACACCGGTGCCTCTAGTGCCATGGTTACGGTACCTCCGTAACTAGTACATAAACTGGTCATGCTTGTATATAATGCTCAGGCAATTTATTTAATTATTAATCATGATTACTGATAAGCTTAAACACATACTGGGGAAAACATTTGGCTGCAGACGGGAATCCTAATCATGCATAGGAAATAAAGTTCTTACTGAAAGGACGGAAAATCCGTACGATCAATCAAATGAAGTAAAGAAACAACTTATCCTAATAATAGTGTAGAGATAGGGATATCCGTACCTTAACCGAATTAGACGCGAGCTCGAAAACACAAATTACTTCTCATTCAGATAATCTACATAATTAATGGACTAATAGTTATTACCAATTAAAGTATTTTGATAGTCTATTCATTTTAGTATGTATATAAAGTGATATCATGCAAAATTTGCCTTCTTACTACTCGTACTTATCATAGCAAGCTTTAAACATCTTAAGCACTTTAATATTTAGTATGAAAATATCATTCTTAAGACTTAGGCATGTAAAACTCATAAATTATATAAAGGATATGTGTTTTTGAATTACTTCATGTGATGCCTTCCTTTTTTAATCTTTTGTTTTTGACGAACAATGCTAAAACCGAAACTCGCTTTTACAACTTGATTTGTGTTTCAAACTGTTCCATACCATAATATATTTGATGCTTAAGGCCATGACCATATATCAAAACTCTTCTTTGTTTTATTAGTAGCAAAGACCTATGTAATTTAGCACTCTCTGTATTCAGATGATTAAACTAGTTACTACATATTTATTATTTTAAAATTGATTAGTATGACACATCATTGAACATGTTGATTATTTGCTTCATGGTTCAATCATACACAGTTTCATATATAACCATGGCTTTTGTTTACGAAGAGCACTAATCTTATGAGTCAATAATAATGGTAATAGTAAACGTTAATCTTATGGCCCTAACATTACCTCCATGAGAAATAAGAACAGATCGAGACAAACACATGAACGGGAGTATGAACAAGACGCCAACATCAATTGTGTATTTATCGTAAATGTGGACGAAACTCGAATCGAAACACCGACTCGAACCACCAGTGAATGAAGCAACTCCGAGTGGCCTGGTTATAAACCAGTCTTTAACCCATCGATCTTTAATTATGTACGTTGGAGGCGAAGTAAAACGCAGATCATATATGGCGCCACCCTCCTTATTGTGAATGAGGATATACAGCCAACTTTTGTTAAACATACCTTGGACTTATATTGGTATAGGATGTACTATCTATGATTTTATGTTATAAGTGAGAAATGAATTGCCAAATGATATGTCAGGAGATATAAACGGTTATGGCTGATTTGTAGAGAAAATCATGGCATGATTCTTGGTAATATATTGATTGACCTACTATAATTTAAAAAAATCATGGCGTGATTCTTGCCAATATATTGATTGACCTACTATAATTTAAATGGTTTTCACATTTAGTGTTATTAATTTAACGTGCGTGTACGTGTATAAATTCCCGTGTTTAAATCTTGACTTGTATTAATTATTAACTGAATAAATAAAGATTACGACCTGAATAATTACTATTATTTATTATTTGAATAATTACGTAACATTTTAATTAAAAGCTGTGACTGCGTGTAGTTAATATTCGTGATTTTAAAACAGGTTTTACAATTATTCCCCTCTAAAAAAATAATTCGTCCTCGAATTAAGGATGAAATAATGCGGTGGTTTTACAATTCTTCCCCTCTAAAAAAAATTCGTCCTCGAATTAAAGGTAATAAGCTGATGAAATTATAAAAGATGGGAAAGACACGTAGGCTGAAAGAATAAGAAAGCTGAAAGGACATATAAGCTGAAAGATAATTCGTACTCGAATTAAGACATAATGCTGTTGCAAGGTACAAACATGACATGACTGAAGTGGACATGTAACGTGACTGGTTGAAGAGGACATGGAACGTAACATGACTGAAAGAACTTAAATGAATCTATTTAAGTAAAACAATGAGAGGTCCGGATGGAATCCTCCATTCCGAGTGGCTTCCCGCTCGAAACGGTTCCTTCAAAGATCCAAACACAAAGAAAAATTATGTGGTCCTGATGACCATGTCCTGACGATGCTAAATAGTTTCTGGTTCCATATCTAAGATGGATTTTCTGAATCTGATAGAATGAATAAGCTATATTATGTAGGAATACATGAAACGATAAGTACAATAACATGAAGCGATGACTTTTAAATCTCTGAGCAAATCTGCTGAAAATATATAGGGACGAACTACGTGAACAATTGTGAACGTGCTACGTGAGTAATTGTGAACGTGGTTCGCGATCATAAAAGGAATGTTGTGCATGAAGTGTATCGTGAATGTGATACGTGAAGCATACTGTGGACGTGATACTAGAACGTATCATGAACATATGCTGACTGGGGAAGGAATGTCAAACGATATAGCCTGAGATGTGAAACGTTTGCCTGGTTATGGAATAGCAGTGCTAAACTTGAGTCTGGTTTCTCAAGCTTCCTGTATCCGTATTCGATAATAAACCGTGAAACGTGTATTGCGAAATGGCACACGAACTTGAACGTGAACCATGTTATGAACGCTAATGTGAGCTTAAATCATGAGATAGCACAAAACATGAACTGATACAACATCATACTGCGAATGAGACGTAAACGTGAAAGTGAAAATAAACGTGAACATAAAGTGAATGTAAACATACACGTGATCGTGAACATGAATTCTGTCTGATATGATGGTAGATAGAATGCCTTGAAATCGTACAATTTACTGCTGAATTTTCTTGCAGGTCCGCTACTGTGTAATCCTTCCGGATGAAAGGAAACGTGTAGGTTGATTACATGGTCGACAATGACTTAGATAGTATTATATTTTTTTGAGTCTGTGGTAAACTGATAACAATCTCTATGGAGTCTTGTCTCCTTTCGGTCTTGAATTTCCCCTTGTAGTAATAACTCGATAGTATGACGGCGTTCTATCTTAAACCTGCTGGAATGGCAGGCATCTAGATATGAACATAGCTGCATCAATGTGTGATGCTGCTTCTTATCAAAATTCTGCCTGGAATTACGGGACATTCTGGTGGAAATCTGATTGAATAGTCATGGAAAAATTTTAGTGAGAGCTGCCAGTAATTTCTGCGGTAGCAGTCAGTTGAGTTCTAGAAGATTTTGTACCCCATTCACAGGCGTAGGTCGGGCCCATCAGGTGATGGCCTTCACCTTCGCAGGATTATCTGAATTTTATTTATGCTGAAGTAGGATGGCTCAGGAACGCCACTTTGTTCAATTGGAATTCATATCGGAAAGCTATGTATAAAATTTTCTCCTATCGAAGGTTCTGTACAACTGTGAGAAGATGATTCTCGTGTTCACCTCTAGAATTTAGCAGATCAGAATGTGATCAATGAATATACTGACGATTTTGTCTGAGAATCATGGGAAAAATTTTATTCATAAATTTCATAATATAGTTGGAGCATTAGGGAGCTTAGAATTATAAAATCAATTTTTTTTAAAGAGACTGTAATATGTGCAACAGCAGTCTAGAAAAGATCATGTTCTTTCTCTCACCACTGATGGTAGCATGATCGGAAATTGTTCTGGAAAATGTTTAAGGCATCGTAGCAGATAAGATAAACCTGCTATTTGTGGAATGAACATTGATTAAGAATGGTCATCTTGTAAAAATTTTTAGTGGTCGATACATGACCTTATGATACCGGCCTTCTTCTTGATAGACAGAAATGGTGCACTTCCTGGTGGTGCGCCAGGGTGAATAAAGCCTCGTTCTGGTAATACTTGGAGCAAATGCTGCAACTCTTTTAACTTAGCTGCAGCCTTCCAATAAAAAGTTTTGAAAACATGTTCCGTTCTTGAGACTAGCTCGATGCAGAATTTTGTCTCGTGGTTAGAAAATAATTTCTGAAAAACTTTCTGAAATTACGTTTGGGAAACTCTGGAGTAATCTGCTAGTCATGAATTTAAGAAATTTCAGAAGTGAATTTATAACTGGTATCTGAAAGGTCTTCGTAGCTTTGGAATAATAAGTCACTTTGCTATAAAGTATAACAAGTTTTACTGATTTTCTGGCAGAACTAAAATGACAATATTTGGGAGTTAGTAAGACGGATCTCGTCGTTAACTGAAAAGAAAAATTAATAAATATAGGTGGTACTGTGGAGTCTTTCTGGCTGGGAGGTATGTAATACCTGATTTAAGATAAAGCTGACATATGAATACGTGAAGTAAACGTGACGACTTTCACCGAATGTTTTCGTCTGTAACTTCACAGAATGAATACCGCGTGTCTAACTGGAATAATACTCCAGTGGTGGTACTGAGTTTTTAATGGTCTGATTTATACGTGGCCTGGTCAAAAACAGGTATACCCCCTTGGAAGGTACCCTGAATTTCCGAGGGCCTGGTTTGGTAAACATACGGAGTTATAAGTTCTGACTCGTACTTTGAGAAGATACTCGTATGACGTGTACTATGGCTGGTGTCCTGGCATGTGTCTTCCGAATTGATACTTGATACCTGTGGCTTGACTGTTTTCTGGACATGTATTTTAATCGGTGAGTCTGAATAAGGTTAAGAATTTCTGGTAACTGCTAGGGTTGGCAGACCGGTTAGACTGCTGACCTCTGTATTTCTGGCCACGTCCGTTCTGAAGTTCCGATGTTTACTGACTGATTAATTATAAGCACGGTGGTTTTCATTACCGCCTTGTCTGTCATTTTATGACGGTCATTATCATGACCGTGATTCAAGTAACTATTCTACTGAGTGGCCGGCTGGGTTCCGGTTCTCACTCTTTTGAATGAATGTTTTGCTGAGTGAAGTGTGACATCTAGCTGAGAAGGAATAAGTATGAAATGGAATGGTAGCGTCTGATGGTTGAAATTTATTCTTGTCAGAAATTTCAAATTTATAGTTTTCGTCCTTGTTCTGTAGAGTCTTCGTAGTATGAACGACATCAGCATCTTGAGAAATCTCCAAAGTATCAGCAGCATCAGCATTTGTGAGGTCTTCCAAGCGTTAGTGGCATCAGCATCTGGCAAAATCTTCAACTCACGAGCAGCATCAACATCTGGTAGAATATCGACAAGCGGAAATGCCTGAGGTGATTAAGAATCGATTAACGATACACATGGTGTAAGGTGCATGGGGTACATCTAAAATACTGTACGTGAAGTACACGAAGAATACTATTTATGTGGTACCGCTGAAGGTTTGCTGATATGATCGTACTGGTGTAAACCGTCTGACACGGCCAACGGAAGATAATTTGATTTAACTGGTTAGCAACTGAACCGAAACAGTTAACATGATAGGCTGAAAATTTCTACGTAGACTTAATGCTGGTTGTATAGAGGCTGAAAAGTATGATTAAATGGAGTTTCATCAATGTTCAGTATAAGGACATGATTGATAACGACCAGAACATGATTTATCATGAAATATTATTTTACTGTAATTCTTCTGTATCTTAGCATGAAAAAAAAGCATCACCTTACTGAAAACGTAATCCTCATAAAGAGACATGAACTTAATCAGCATGAAAACGACATCCACTTGAGAGTACAAACTTGACTGATACAAAGAACATAGGAGAATAATCAACTGAGGTTTAACATCAACTGATGTGGATAGTTATGGTTTAGTTCACCATATTCATAGTAGGAAGCATGTGACTAAGTATGGGTGATTCTGGTTCGATCCATACTTGTCAAAATTTCATGAGAACTATCATGTATAGAATTTACAATATGGGACTAAATATGGATGGCGGTAGTCCAATCCATACTTGTAAAAATTTTATAAAATGTCAAGATATGAGCAAAGGTGAACAACTATGGTTCAGTTCACAAAACAATATTCGACTAAAAGCATGAAAATTTGACCTGAATAATGGTGAACGTTTATGGTTGGTTCACTAAGTAATATTTGACTGAACACATGAATCTGACATGAGTAAGGGTAAATGCCTATGGGTCAGTTTACCAATACAAAATCTGAACGGGCAAGGGTGAACGCCTATGGGTAGGTTCACCAAAACAAAATTCGCAAAAAGCACATGCGACTAAATATGGCCAGTCCTGTACCAACCTTTTATTTAGTCAAAACTTTAAGAAAAATGACTGATAACTGAAGGAAACTGACTGATAATTGCATGAGAAACATGAAAGATAACAACGCCAAAATCTGAGAAGCTCCTGGTGACTACCCACTAGTCACAGGTCAAGTTTTAGAGCCTACAGGTCGAACCTATAGCTCTGATACCATAATTGTAACACCCCACTTGGATAAGTGGACCGTTACGTGTATGGCGTGTCATCAAAGCATAAGGTAAATGTCCTAAAACATTAACTGACCATAACGGAAATACCGGAATCAAACATCGGTAATCCAACCTAAGCTCAAAACATGAAAAATATAATACTGAAGGAAAGGACTAAACAATGTCCAAATAAGCAGAATAATGTAAGAAGTGCATAAAGTAAGAAGTCCGGATAGCTTCCATTCAATGCACATGCTCTCAGAATCCTAAGAGCGTCCTGGTGTACCTGCCGTTAGAACATGAAGGAACTACGGCTGAGCATAACGCTCAGTGAACGGATATAAAGCATGATAAGGAATTACTGAAATGAAACAGATGATAAAATACAGGAGCTGTAAGACTGATAAATAAAGTTGCAGCGAAAATCTATGTATAATCTATAAAGTTTGATATATAAATAATAAAGCTGAACTGTTAGCTGTTAAATCTGAAAACATGCATTTACTGTATTTTAATTGCCAGAGCTTATATAGGTCATGTGTTGTAACAACGGTGCATGAATAACTGGAGGGGTGACCTCGTCATGCTGTAGAGGGGTGACCTCTAAATAACTGTAGAGGGGTGACCTCTAAATACTATGCTGGGTGGAGGGATCAGCTCCAATGTGAAGGATGTAGAGCACACACCACATTCACCCTGATAACTTGTAAACTGATAAGCCTAGGATGCATCCATACGCCCCACTAAACATACTGATAAAATGGCCAAACTGAACATGAGTGGGACGATGCAAGATATCACTCTCCTGCATGTGAGTCACGACACCGGTGCCTCTAGTGCCATGGTTACGGTACCTCCGTAACTAGTACATAAACTGGTCATGCTTGTATATAATGCTCAGGCAATTTATTTAATTATTAATCATGATTACTGATAAGCTTAAACACATACTGGGGAAAACATTTGGCTGCAGACGGGAATCCTAATCATGCATAGGAAATAAAGTTCTTACTGAAAGGACGGAAAATCCGTACGATCAATCAAATGAAGTAAAGAAACAACTTATCCTAATAATAGTGTAGAGATAGGGATATCCGTACCTTAACCGAATTAGACGCGAGCTCGAAAACACAAATTACTTCTCATTCAGATAATCTACATAATTAATGGACTAATAGTTATTACCAATTAAAGTATTTTGATAGTCTATTCATTTTAGTATGTATATAAAGTGATATCATGCAAAATTTGCCTTCTTACTACTCGTACTTATCATAGCAAGCTTTAAACATCTTAAGCACTTTAATATTTAGTATGAAAATATCATTCTTAAGACTTAGGCATGTAAAACTCATAAATTATATAAAGGATATGTGTTTTTGAATTACTTCATGTGATGCCTTCCTTTTTTAATCTTTTGTTTTTGACGAACAATGCTAAAACCGAAACTCGCTTTTACAACTTGATTTGTGTTTCAAACTGTTCCATACCATAATATATTTGATGCTTAAGGCCATGACCATATATCAAAACTCTTCTTTGTTTTATTAGTAGCAAAGACCTATGTAATTTAGCACTCTCTGTATTCAGATGATTAAACTAGTTACTACATATTTATTATTTTAAAATTGATTAGTATGACACATCATTGAACATGTTGATTATTTGCTTCATGGTTCAATCATACACAGTTTCATATATAACCATGGCTTTTGTTTACGAAGAGCACTAATCTTATGAGTCAATAATAATAGTAATAGTAAACGTTAATCTTATGGCCCTAACATTACCTCCATGAGAAATAAGAACAGATCGAGACAAACACATGAACGGGAGTATGAACAAGACGCCAACATCAATTGTGTATTTATCGTAAATGTGGACGAAACTCGAATCGAAACACCGACTCGAACCACCAGTGAATGAAGCAACTCCGAGTGGCCTGGTTATAAACCAGTCTTTAACCCATCGATCTTTAATTATGTACGTTGGAGGCGAAGTAAAACGCAGATCATATATGGCGCCACCCTCCTTATTGTGAATGAGGATATACAGCCAACTTTTGTTAAACATACCTTGGACTTATATTGGTATAGGATGTACTATCTATGATTTTATGTTATAAGTGAGAAATGAATTGCCAAATGATATGTCAGGAGATATAAACGGTTATGGCTGATTTGTAGAGAAAATCATGGCATGATTCTTGGTAATATATTGATTGACCTACTATAATTTAAAAAAATCATGGCGTGATTCTTGCCAATATATTGATTGACCTACTATAATTTAAATGGTTTTCACATTTAGTGTTATTAATTTAACGTGCGTGTACGTGTATAAATTCCCGTGTTTAAATCTTGACTTGTATTAATTATTAACTGAATAAATAAAGATTACGACCTGAATAATTACTATTATTTATTATTTGAATAATTACGTAACATTTTAATTAAAAGCTGTGACTGCGTGTAGTTAATATTCGTGATTTTAAAACAGGTTTTACATGGTCATTGCTCAAACTAGGTAGGTCATTCATGTTAATGTGAGGCATAAAATGGCTAATAAGGCTATCTACTGTTCTTTTATATATGATGACAATCTTCCTAAAGGTCATCGGTTACTATGGAGAGACTTGGAGCTGCACAAACTTGTGGTTCGTGGTGAGCCTTGGGTTTTATTGGGGACTTTAACATGGCACTGAATATTCAGGATATTTGTTTGGGGGCATCCTCCATGACTTTCGCAATGGTGGAGTTTAAGGATTGAGTGTCACGTATTGAAGTTGTTGACATTATCTTGTCGGGACTTTAATTTACATGGAATCAAAACCCGAGAGGGAGCATGGGCATTTTAAAAAACTTGATCGGTGCATGAGAAACTTGGAGTTTATTGATAAATTTCCGGGTGCTTATGCCATTTCCAACCATATTGAACTTCTGATCACTCACCTGTAGTTTTGAAGATGTCGAGTATTGTGAATTCTAAACCTAGACCGTTCAAGTCTTTTAACTTTATTACTCATAATAGTTCATTTCTTGAAATGACTGTTGCATCATGGAATACAAATGTTAAAGGTCACAAGATGTTCCAAGTGGTTACCAAGCTTAAAGGCCTTAAGAAACCTCTTCGTAAACTTTTTTATGACCAATGTAATCTGCATGAGAGAGTTATTAAACTAAGGCTTGAGGTGGACACGATCTAGAAAGCCTTGGGCAACAACCATCAAAACCCTATTATGCGGGAAGAAGAGGCTTTGTATGTCCACGCTAAGATTGGCGAGGAACAATATTGAAACAGAATGCCAAGGTTGATTGTTTAGAGGTGGGTGATGCAAATACAGGCTACTTCCACAAATATGTTAAGAGTCGTAATCACCATAGTCGTATTGATGTCATTCGTAATGATGATAATGTTTAACTTACATGTCCTAATGTTCTGGAAGCGTTTGTAAACCATTACAAAGGTGTATTGGGTACTAGTGACAATGGTGAGCTGCTGAATTACAGAGAATTGTTTAGCACGTAGGTTTCAGAGTTCTCTCCTAATCACATGATCCGTGGTATTACTAATGATAAATTAAGACGACTATGTTTAATATTGGAGATGACAAAACTTCGGGTCCGTATGGGTTTACATCGGCTTTCTTTAAAAAAGGATGGAACATAGTTGGTATGGATATATGTATTGCTATTCATAAATTTTTTGCTAATGGTCAGTTGATGAAGGAGGTTAATCATAAGTTTCTACGGCTAATTCCTAAATTTCTTAGTCTGGTGCGTATAAATGACTACATACCCATATCTTGTTGCAATGTCCTTTACAAATGTATTAGTAAGGTCCTTACTAATCATATTATGGCGGGTATCAAAGAGGTTGTTAGTGATAATCAATCAGCTTCTATCCCAGGAAGGAGGATGTCGGATAATATCCTTGTAACGCAAGAGATCATGCATAGTTACCATACAAATCGTGGTCCTCCTAGATGTGCGTTTAAAGTTGACATTCAAAAGACTTGTGACACGGTGGATTGGCGTTTTTTGAGGCGTATTCTTACGTGTTTTGGTTTCCATCCTATCATGATCAAGTGGATTATGTCATGTGTCACGTTTGCTTCTTTCTCTATTAGTCATAATGGTGATATCCATAGGTTCTTTCAAGGGGAAGAGGCCCTTGAGGCAATGTGGCCCTCTTTCTCCATACCTTTTTACCTTAATTATGGAGGTGCTCACTTTGATTATGAAAAAGAAGATTCGTGATAGTTCTTTCTGCTATCATCATCATTGTGAGAAGTTGGAGATTAATAATGTTTCCTTTGCAGATGATTTATTTCTATTTTCTCGTGGTGATGTCCATTCAGATCATGTGATTATGGAGTCTATTGATGAGTTTAGTTTGGTATCTAGTCTTGTCCCTAGCATCCCGAAGAGTACGATTTTTTCTATAATGTGAGTAATATTGTTAAGAATGCTATCCTTTCTCTTATGCCATTTCTTGAGGGTACTTTACCTACCATGTATCTTGGAGTGCCACTTAGTTCTTCTAAGCTCTTTAATAAGGATTGTAAGATTCTCGTTGAAAAAGGCGAAAAATAGGATTGGAGATTGGAAGAACAAGTCTCTCTCTTTTGCGGGTCGATTGCAACTATGCAAATATGTGATCTCCTCTATGCATATGTATTAGGATTCAGTGCTTGTCATTACTAAAGGTATTTTAGATGACATTCAACAACTCATTTGGGGGTTTCTTTGGTGTAATGGGGAATTTAGACGGGGGAAGCCAAAGTAGTCTGGAATGATATTTGCCTTCCACAAACTGAAGGTGGTCTCGGTATCAAAATTCTTGATGTCTTTAATATTTCTCGTATGACCACTCATATTTGGAATATTGTTTCGAATAAAGAATCGCTTTGGGTGTGATGGATTCACATGTACAAGTTAAAACTCGTACTTTTTAGGATGTTCTGGTTAAATCAAATATGAGTTGGGGGTGGCGTAAATTTTTCAGTTCTGTCCTATGGTTAAACCATATATTTGGGTTATATTGGGTAACGGGAAAAGGACGTCGTTATGGTATGATATGTGGGACACTCAATGCCCGTTGATTGAACACGTGTCGTCTAGGGACATTTCTCGTGAAGGCTTCCACTTAAATAACATGGTCTCTGATCTTGTTTCTGCTCATGGTTCGCATTGGACTCGACGATGGCTCTTTAAAGCACCGAACTTAGGTCTTATTCATGGTCCTAGTCTTAATGTGAATAATATGGATAGGGTGCAATGGCGTGATGATACTGGTAAACTTCAACTGTTTTCCGTCAGTGAGGCTTAGGAGGCGTTTCGGTCTCGTGGTAGTGATGTTACGTGGTATCGGGTCATGTGGTTTTCCCATTCGATTCCTAGGCATAGTATTAATATGTGGCTCGTGTTGATCCCAAACTTAGATCGATTTAGCTTTATGTATACGAGATTAGATCAAGTAATACACTTAGAGAAACCTTTGTATATGTTTATGATAATCTAAGTGTTATGCGGAATTAACACTTAAACAAGAACACACAAGATATAAACAAACTTTCACTTTGATTAATGATATGAAACTTGCCTACAATGAAAGTAGTTTACGAATGAAAACTTATATCAATCATTAACCTAAAGGTCTTCTTTTATAGACATAAGAAGCCTTGTACAATAATCTACGTATCAGCTATTCTAGGAAAAGATAAATATAGAAAATACATTGTTGTTCCTATCTTTACTAGAAGTAATCTAGAATACAATAAACACGTAGAGTATATCTTCCCATCAGTGCTTGTCTTCAATGTATCAACGCTTGACTTTATCTTGTCAACGCTTGAGCTGTCAGCGTTTGTTTTACTCCTGTCAACGCTTGATTTACTCTTGTCAGCGCTCAAGTGATCTGGCCATAATTTATTCCCAACAATCCTCCCCTAAACTTGATATCCACTCTTATGATCAAGTTTCTGAATAAACATTAAGGACTAGGAGGAATCTTACAAACCTTCTCATATTGGTAATAAATAAATCTGATCAAGTCTTTTGCCACGTCACTTGAATAATCAATTTCCAGCTGAGTGTTCTTCATCTTTTCCAAGATATCCTTGGATATGAAATACTGACCATCCACAAGTAGATACTCAGCAAACTTTATAGAACTCAAATGGTAAACACCAGCAGCTGAATATAATCTCCATTGAAGACCACTGAGGTCATCTTCAAGATCCTTCCAAATAGCAGGATCCTCGTCTTTTGGTCCACACATTCTCTTGAATGTGGACCACAATTTTATTCCATTAGCTGAAGTTGGTGCTTCAGCCTCATACTTGGTCTCTAGCAACCTCCATAGATCTACCAAGTCTTCTCTATCAGAACTTGCAAACAAAGATATAAGAGTGGTAAAAGTGTGTACCTCTTTGCCATACCTGCAAATTTTACAAAACCCACATTCATCTTCTTCATAGCTCACAATTGGGTTTCTGGAATCTAGTGGTAACACTTGCACCATATCTGAAGCTTCTAATGGTGAGAGCTTGAGGCTCCTTCTTATGACAGCTTCACTTGGAAATAATGGATCCATATCTTTGGGAAACTCAAGAGAAACTCCCTTTTTCACTGGTCTGGGAACAAACATTGCTTTCTTGAGCTCCATTTCTTCTGCAAGTTCTTTTTTCCTTTCATCAGAAAGAAGTCTTAGAGTGTTTGCTTCCTGCACTCTAACCCAGATGGGATAAGCTTTGCATTCCAACTCATCAAATGTCAATGCCCTCAATTTCTGATATGTCCATCCTACTCCATGACATCTGAGAAACATGCAGTATAGCTCCCTTCTATCTCTTTTCAACTCTGAGAGAATATTGCTTGCCTTGTGTTTCAAAATTACCTGGCAATCCTTTTAAACTCTGAGGAGAATCTCCAAACCCCATATTTAATCTGAAATGGTCAAGTGTGGATTCTCCATACATCTTTCTTCCCAAGCATTATACATTTGAACCACCTCTGGCATATCAAAGTCAACCTACAATTTCAATTCTCTCAATTTCTCCTTGGCCAACTCATCTCCATACTCAAGTCTTTCTGGTTCTATATTCATAACACTTGAGTCTGAGCTAGCTCCATCACTTCCTTCTTCTGAAGTAACAACAAATGGTGACTCTTTCACCTCCTTTCTGTCTTGTTCCATGATTTGTGCAGCCAACCTTCTATCAAACTCAACTTGAGCTGCATCCTTTGGAACAACCTCTTCTACCATAATACCCTTACCCTTATCTAATGGAGCAATTGTTGGTAAGGTAGATGGTGATACATGTGAAGAAACCTCCTTGATGATGGATGATGACTGGGATACATCACCCTCATGTGCAGGTCTGTCAACGCCCAATTTTGCTCTATCAGCGCCCAAAATATTTCTATCAGCGTCCAAATTCTCCTTGTCAACGCCCAAATTTCCTGCCTCAGCGCCTTTTGCAATCTCTTCCAACATGGCTGTAAATGATAAATTCAAGTTGGTAGGAGAGACTAAGGACGTATCAAAACCTGTCTGTTTCTTCAAACTTGTAAGGGCCTCAGCAACATCCAAAGATTGACCATCATGAATGCCCTTATCACTCACATTTATTGGATCTTCCTCCCCTTTGGAAGATTCCTCCATCCCTCTCCTTGCACTTGCAGTTTCCAAAACAACAATCCTCTCCCTCAATTGCTTGAGTTCAAGGCCTTGTGAGCTGACAACTTGTACTAAGTCTGCATTTTGCAAGCTCATGCAGACTGCCGTCAATTCAATTAGGGTCATTGTTTCCAATCTGCCCTCTTCTAAAATGGGGATTTGACCTCCCAAGTCAGATTCATTGGGCATGGATGAGGACTTAATGATGGTGGGACTGCCTTGGCCAGCTACTAAGCCAGAACCAATAGTCCCAGCCTCATCCATATCACCAGCCACACTTGTGGTGGTGGTTCTCTCTGCTACATGGCTAGGACCACCAGAGGAGAACACTCCAGTAGTCTGTTGGCGTTTCATCAACCTATATTCAGGGGGTGTAGAAGATGATGTGGATTGGGTGGATGTGGGTTGGTTAAGGGGTGTTTGGGTTTGTGAAGGTTGTGTGTCAATGTTGGAAATAGGCACATCAACACCAACATTTAACGTGTCAGCGTTGAAGGGTTCTTGGTCAATTTGCATATGTTCAGGTGAAGGTAATGGTTCAGGTATTGGGTCAATTTGAGGTTGGGGTCTGGTTGGGGGTGTGCTGCTGCAATGACAGCAAGCATAGCTTGGGTTAAGGGTAGGTCACGATGGGGGGGGGGGTGAGTTCATCTTCATAAAAATAGCTTTCTTTTGCACAGGGATCTCATAAAAATCATTATGATCCCTTGTGTAGTATCCTTGAACATCAAAAACCATTTGTAAAAATCGGGGATAAGCTAAAGTCATTTTGTTCCCCTTATTTTTACACATGCCTTCAAAAATCATTTTAGATTAATTAAATATTTGCCCAGTTGCAATACACACAATAGCACTGGCAATAGATCTATTGATCTCATTGTGTGCAGTGCATTTGGGACTCAAACATTGTAGAAGGACATGTATGAGGTACTTCCAGGCTGGGGGAAATTCCTGTTTATGATATTTATTTAAAGTTCCTTCATCAGGAAAAGGATATCCCAAAGCCCTTAGTCCTTGTTCTATTTCACTAATGGGAAGGGTGGATATACCATCAGCATCATCAAGATGCAAGGCTTGGCGTACCAAAGCCTCAGTAACCACCCAAGGTCTCCCATGAACAATAGAAGTCAATGTAGTCACTCTATTAACTATTGAGGAACTAACAGTGTTCCAAAACTGTTTAATATGTGTGACAGGAATGAGTGATGCATGAGAAAGAGCATACCTCATGGGGGATGCGTTCAAATACGCCACCGTTTGTGTGTATTGGGGAAACAGAGTATCATCAGCTTCAAGATACGCGATCATGTTGTGTTGACTTCTGAACCCCAATTCTAATTCTGATGGTTTAAACTTTGGTGCCATTGTTGAAAGTTGTTAAAATGTTTGATGAAGATGAAGTTGATAAGAGAAAATTGTGTTAGACAAGAATTATAGATACCCTGGTAAAAAATAGGAGCCAAATTTATAGGAGAAGAAAATGCATGTGATTGGCCAAAAAATAGGCAAGTATTTTCAAAAACACAATCATGAAAATATTGAAAAAGAATAATTTTATCTCATGCATTAAATGAAGTCTATCAACTCCCAAAATTACGGCCTAAAAATATGTCAAAAAGTAACAACTGGGTAGGACCCATTGAGTGTCAACGGTCAAAAATAACCTATCAACGCCCAACGGCTATAATCTTGTCAACGTTTGCCTATAGCCATGTCACCGTCTAAATTGGTCACAACAACGCTTGAAAATATACTTGTCAGCGTCCAAAAATAAAAAAATTTAAAAATAAAAAATGACCTTAACAAAGTAATTTATCCTAGAGAAGATAACCAAAAAGCTGATAATTATTATAGGGCGGGAAGCACTGTCCAGTTACGCACACTTGCTTAAGCAAGATAGACATAACAGTCCTCTAGTGTCCCTTGCTAACCAAAACTCTTAACAACCAAGTTACCTTATAAAATCCCTTGTTACCCCCAGGTATATCCCATAACAAAATTATCCGCAAGTCTCCCAACAGACCACAACCAATTCTAGGCCAAAAATGTCTTGGCAGCATGCATAGTATATCAACTTTGCATGCTACAGTGCCTCATGATTTAGTAAAACTAACTCATACTCACCTGTGGACACAATCTAGAATTGTGATAAGAGTATCATATGGATACCCAAACATCCTAAAGGTTCCTAAAATCTCCCCTTAAACTATGATACATAAGTTGCTAAAAACATGCATGAACATAAAAATTTATGTCAAGATAGGAATTTAAAAATTCCAACCATTATCCATAAACAAAAACATGTCCAAATTGATTCAGTCCTAGTAGCTTCAAAGATCCATAAGCAACTTTGTATCCAATGGTATACTACTAACACCACCTGCACATTTAGATTGAAAACCACAAAACTAACATTGTTGCTGACAACGCCCCGATAACACATGACAGCGTTGAGGGAAGCTTTGTCAGCGTTAGACAATTATATTGCTGACAACGTAACAAAAACACTTATCAGCGTTCAAGCAACCTTTGTCAGTGTTAGAAAAAGATAGTGGAAAATCTAAATCATCAATAAGACTAATAACAATGCATCATCCTGTACATACTTGTAGATTTGCTAAAATATGATCCGGTGGTCTAATATGGTGGTAAATGGTGGTGGTAGCTATTGTTGGTTTAGAGAGAGAGAAGAGAGGTTGAATGTGAAAATGTAAATGTATTAAAAGTGAAATAAACACAAGCAGCACCCCTCCTTGGAAGCTAAGGAGGGGTATATATAGCCACACACACAACATAAACTATACAACGAACCTAGTCTAGTCTAAACGTGTGTGACTATGATAACTAATGGGAATTATTAAATGTCGTCACATAAAGTGAGTTTCCAACAATCTTCCCCCATGGGACGACGTGTAGAATTCCTTACAATATTCTTCCTAACAAGTACAAAATGATTAAGAACAAGAGCTTTCATGAAGCGTCCAATGCTGATGAAGTCTTCTGAGGCCTTCGTCTTAAAAACGACTCATCTTTAAAGTAACTTGTAGAATAAATACTGTAACGGCACGAGCTAAGTAACCCATACACTTCTGGTTAAGGAGAAGCTTCTGAATTAGCTTCCCCCTAATTCATGCCACATAAACTTGATGTAGAAGCTTTTAAATAGCTTCCCCCTAAATCGACAATCCTCGTAAGCAACTTCAAAACTTTCAATAAAGCTTATAATGATTAAGCGCACAGCGGAATCTAACGAGCAAATCCCATCATATAACATGATAACGTTGCTAAGAGGAATTGAAAGCTTGGGGTACACCAAGTAGATCAACAAATTCTCTTCTCACGCTTGAATAATTCTTCTGAATTTTTCTTCCCCCTGAGAGTTCAAGTTATGCATACCAGAAAGAATCAAGACATTTCTTCCCCCACATAGTTGAAGAAAGTAAATCAATCCCAATTATGAAGCTCAAATACTGAAGTGGACACTTTATCCCATTCATGAAGTTGACATCGTAACACCAGAGTCAATTAAGTCCCGGAAATGCACATGTCTTCTTCCGGAGATGCACCAGAGTCAATTAAGTCCCTGGAATGCATATAGGATAATGATGATGTTTAATTGCAACAATCAAACAATTAAACCTCGAATCAGTAGTGTACCGTTTGGAGATTGATAACGCCACGAGTTAAAACACTGATTTTCTCTGCGGCTATGACAAATGTCATCCCGGAATGTCTTCAAATCAAAAGAAGGTATGAAGTTCATCACGTGTACTCGTTGTGCGTTCAATGTGTCTTCTTCTTCCCCCTTGATGGTTTTGAAACTTGGAACCATCAATAAATCGTACGCACATGTACTTGAAATCTCGTGAGAATAATAAATAAGCTGAATTATATATTTTGTGAGAATCAACTGTTGATCGAAAATCTCTTCTCATAAACTCTCCATGGCCACCTTTACCGACCCACGTGAAAGCAATTTGAAGTGACCACTGAAAGAATGAACCGGATACATCAAACATGGAGCTGAATAAAAATCCTTCGATCTTGTGACTTAAGCTTGCACCATTGTTGAATGAAGAACGGTGGAGAAATCTCTAAGTACTCAATGCATCACTGAAGAAGTCTATAAGTACAACACCTCTTGAAATTATCCACGTCGACTAAGCGCGTGACACTGAGTACAACAATGTAACCCCTTTAAGTGATAGTTATCCGAGTCATCAACCATCTACCCCGAACCCGGAAACCAGATAACCAAGTCTTCATTCTAGGATTAAGCACGAGCAAGTTATCTTTTAAAAGATAAAATAAATACACGCCTTCGAAAAATTCGTCTTCAACGTCACGTAATTAATACCCGATCAAACAAAATCTGTAGCCACTAAAAAATCGCCCAATTTTTCTTTGGTCTCGTCAAAATAAATTCTCGTCACATTTGTGTCGACACGTTGTCACGTCACTTGTTAACTCGTCCCGATGATGACCGAAGTAAACTTAATACACACAAAAGTTATTTAAAATTTGTGTTAAAATAAAAATTGTGTGTATATTACTAAGGTTACATGGCCCATCACGTCTTTTGTCCACATGAAATGTCATCCCGTGTGTACATGGCCCAATTCACACAGCCCAAATCAAAATAAATACCCGATCCAACATTGTGGATATATCTTACTTACTCCAACCCTAAAATCACTCACAGTTAACTTAACCCTTGACCTAATCTCCACATAGAGAACTCCGCCCCTCACCAAATACTCATCTCCTCACCTTCCATCGAAATCTCCGCCCCCCCCCCCCAAATCAATCTATCAAACCAAATCCCTAAATCTCAACTCCATTAATCATCATCTAAATCTTCAAAACCTCATAAAACCACAGGAGTCCTCGAGCTTGAATTGATTCAAGAACAAGACTTCGATACCTTTGTTAATAAAGGTCACAGGTAGGGTTAAGAAAGATTGCATGTTGTTGTTTTATTCAAAAACGAATCAAAGATTGGGTTTAACATAATTGTTAAAAACATTTCTTTATATTCGAATAATAAATGGTTAAAAACAAAACATGGATCAGTGATGATTTTATGGTTTTCGTGAGTCTTGATCTAAAAGATCTTGAATAAATCATATAACACACAAACCAATGAATATGAGATTATTTAAATTCTATTCGAGTCTAATATAGTTGTTTTTAGTCCGAGTCTAGATTGGATGGGGGATTAGGTGTCGACGGGAATAGGATTAGATTTGGAGTTGAGGAGTAAAAAGGTTGGCAGTTGAGTTATGTTCGACTCAGTGATTTAACTGAGTCAACTCGATAATTACCAAGTTGACTCGGTTGAGATGGTTTTGGTCAAGAGTTAATGTTAAAACTACATGGTCAAGTAATTTTTTAAACTGCATCGTAACAATTTTTTTTAAACTCATAGGAGTCTAAAAAAAAATTTCATCGCAGTCTAAAAAAATTTCCATCGCAGTCAAAAATAATGAACCCATCGCAGTCAAACATTATAGCCATCGAAGCTTGAGTCCATCGCATTCTAAACAAGACGAGTCCATCGTAATGATGACCCATCGCAGTCTAAACAAAAAGAGGAGTCCATCGAAGTCTGTCTTTTAAACCTCATCTTGATGGTACCATCGCAGTCCCATCGCAGTCAAAAAATAAAATAGACCCATCGCAGTCAAAACTATGTAGTCCATCGCAGTTATAACTTTAAGCCATCACAGTCTAAACTTGTGAGTGCATCGCGGTCTAAAACTTTGACCCATCGCAGTTTAAACTAGGACCCATCGCAGTCTTAACATGAAGAGTCCATCGTATCCCATCGCGATGGAATCATCGCAGTGGTACCATCGCAGTCAATGCGATGAACCTGAAACCTTATCCACGAGTAGTCCTTGTTCCTGAAAATCCGGGAATGGTACTCTGAAAATTTTTCTGGGTAACTTTATCATCAGAAACAACAAGATAAACCCAGAAAAAATACCAGATCAAAAATTAAGCCAGAAACAGTAGACGATATGAATACCAGATTACCACTTTTGACCAATTTTTGAATATCAAAAACAACAAGATAACTTTTGACCACGAAGACAACTTTTGACCATAGATGAATAGGTTTTGATGAAACCAATGAAACAAAAAAGGAAACATCTTTTGACCATGGCAATCTTACTGATGACATACAAATGACAGACAAGGACAAAAAGGTTATGAATGGTGGATATAAAAACATGTGAACGTGACAAAAGAATGAAAGATTCGGACCAAAAAATTATAGAACGAGACCAAAAAAATTTTAGACCACCTAAATCGAAAACATAAACACGATCCAAGGATGGAACCGAGGCTCTGATGCCAAATGTAGATTTGCTAAAATATGATCCGGTGGTCTAATATGGTGGTAAATGGTGGTGGTAGCCATTGTTGGTTTAGAGAGAGAGAAGAGAGGTTGAATGTGAAAATGTAAATGTATTAAAAGTGAAATAAACACAAGCAACACCACTCCTTGGAAGCTAAGGAGGGGTATATATAGCCACACACACAACATAAACTATACAACGAACCTAGTCTAGTCTAAACGTGTGTGACTATGATAACTAATGGGAATTCTTAAATGTCGTCACATAAAGTGAGTTTCCAACAATACTGTTACAAAAAGACTCCAAAACACACATTATGTGAGATTGATCATTCCAATACTTGTTACCAAGTATTGAAACCTCCCAGCATCAAAAGGTTTAGTTAATAAATCTGACACATTTTCCTCAGTGTCAACCCTATCTGGTTGTATTAAACCTTTTTCAAAACAATCTCTTATAAAATGGTGTCTAATTTCTATGTGTTTAGTTTTAGAATGATGTACAGGATTCTTAATGATGCATAAAGTGCTGTTATTATCAACAAATATCTTGGTATACATGAAATTATACCCATAGTCCAACAGCTGGTTCTGAATCCACAAAACTTGTCCACAACAGGCAGCTGCAGCCACATACTCAGCTTCAGTTGTAGAATTAGCCACCACTGTTTGTTTCTTGCATTGCCAAGATATCAACCTGCTCCCAAGAAACTGACATCCACCAGTTGTGGATTTTTTATCAAATTTATCACCTCCATAGTCACTATCTGAATATGCAATCAGCTCCAATGGTGAATCCTTTGGGTACCACAAACCAAGACTAGGATAGCATCTTGGGTACCTAAAGATCCTTTTCACAGCATAAAGGTGACAGTCTTTGGGAGTCACTTGATGGCGTGCACAAGCACACACAGCAAACATGATGTCAGGTTTGGAGGCTGTAAGATACATCAAGGATCCAATCATGGATCTATAGTGCTTGACATCAACATCTTTCCCATCTCCAATCTTTCCCCAAGGGTGTTCTCTATCCATAGGAGTAGTAGCCCTCTTTTCATGTGGAGAAAAGCCAAACTTCTTCAAGATCTCAGCCACATATTTATCCTGGGAGATGAAGATACCATCTTCTTTCTGTTGAACTTGTAAACCAAGAAAGAAGTTCATCTCCCCCATAGCACTCATCTTGAATTTGTCTGTCATAAGCTTGGAGAAATCCTCACTCATCTTTGGATCAGTAGACCCAAAAATGATGTCATCAACATAGACCTGGACAAGTAATACATCCTTGCCTTTCTTCTTTGTAAATAGTGTCTGATCTATGGTGCCCCTTTTGAATCCATTGTCTACCAAGTAGGTAGACAAAGTACCATACCATGCTCTAGGGGCTTGATGAAGTCCATACATAGCCTTTTTGACTCTATACACCTTGTCTGGATTCTCTGGATCCTCAAAACCAGGAGGCTGTATCACATATACTTCCTCAACAATTGTTCCATAGAGGAAGGCACTCTTGACATCCATTTGATAGACAGTGAAGCCCATGCAGGATGCATAGGCTAGAAAGATCCTTATAGCTTCAATCCTTGCAACTGGTGCAAAGACCTCCTCATAGTCTATCCCCTCCTCTTGTGTATATCCCTGAGCCACTAACCTTGCCTTGTTTCTGACCACAATGCCTCTTTCATCTTTCTTGTTCCTTAGAACCCATCTTGTCCCTATAGGTCTGACATATCTGGGACAATCAACCAGCTCCTAAACAACCTGAATTACAAATTGGTGAAGCTCATCCTGCATTGCTTCCACCCAACTTGGTTCTTTAAGAGCATCAAATATTTTCTTGGGTTCCTGTTGTGACGGAAAACAGGCAAACAAACATGCTTGCACAAGAGGGGTATCAACCTTCTTGTGTATATTGGCAATAAACCCACCAAGACCTTGATGAGATCTTCTTGTCTGAACTGGAGTCATAATATCACCAATGATTTGAGAAGTAGGGTGATTCTTCATAGTGGAAGTGAGAACTCCTCCTTCAAAAAGTCTGGTGTCCTCAACCTTATTCTCCATGTTGCCAATATCTTCTTCATCAGACTCTCTTTCATCAACATGAGGATGAACCTCTTCATATATATTGGAAGGTTCACCTTGTTAAAAAATGGAAGAAAAAAGATGTGCAGAAGTGTTGTCAACGCCTGAACCTTGTTTGTCAGCACTTGGGCTAACAACGCTTGAACTGTTGTTGTCAACGTCTGAACCATCAACGTCTGAATTGGTCTTGTCAGCGCTGGATTTGCCTTTGTCAGCGCCTGAAGGACCATGCATGTTTGTATCTGGTGGTACTTGGAGACCACCATTATCTTTACCAGCAGCAGCAAAAGCATCTGTCCAAATGGGAATTGTAACATATTCTTGGATAGGAGATGGCTTCTCTGCTTGTGATCCAACCTTCTCATGAACCTGTGTACCTGAAACATCAACAACTTGTTCTTCCACAACATTTGAAGTTACCTTCACAATGTCTGGATTAGTGACAGGCATATAATTTAAAGTTCTAGATAAAGGTTCCAAGTCAAACAACCAAATAGGACCACTTTCAGGATCACTAGGTTTATTTTCTAAAAACCTAACATGTACTCTTTCAAGTATACGTTTTTCCTCTTTAAGATAAACCCTATATCCCTTGCTCTGCACTGAATACCCCATGAAGTAGCCTTCTTCACCTTTTGCACTAAATTTACCTAAGGCATCACTAGTGTCTAAAACTACTACATGACAACCAAAAGGTCTGAGAAAACCAATATTAGGTTTTCTTCCCCAAAGTAACTCATAAGGTGTTTTGTTCTGAATTTTGTTAACCAATGCTCTATTTTGAACATAACAAGCTGTATTAACAGCCTCAGCCCAAAAGGATATAGGAAAATGAGCATCAGCCAACATTGTTCTGGCTGCTTCAATTAGGGTTCTATTTTTCCTCTCAGCAACCCCATTTTGCTGTGGGGTTCTAGCAATACTAAATTGCCTAGTAATTCCTTTCCTGGCACAGAAATCATCTAGCTTCTTATTCCTAAATTCACCACCATTATCACTCCTAATCATTTTAACTTCATTGCCAGACTTCTTCTCAATCTGAGTGATAAAATTAATTAGAATATCAGCTGTGTCACTCTTCATAGCTAGAAAGAATGTCCAAGTAAACCTAGAAAAGTCATCTGTGATAACAAAGCAATAGACTTACCATTCAAACTTTCTATATTGGTTGGACCAAAGAGGTCCATATGAAGCAAATGAAGAGGTCTAGAACTAGAGTGCACCTGTTTGGACTTGAATGAGACCTTGTGTTGCTTGCCTTTAAGACATGCAACACAAGAGTGGTCATTGTGGAAGGCCTTCTCAAGCAAACCATCAACCAAGCCAAGTCTCACAAGCCTATTTATATTCTTAAAATTTATGTGCCCTAGTCTCCTGTGCCACAAATTACTCTCATCTACTGAAGCTTTAGCATAAAAACAAGACATATTGTTATTCATTCTAATCCCATTCAGATTCACATTATATATGTCTTTATGCCTAAGTGTTCTATATTCAATATATTTCTCATCAGGGATCTTATAATCCTTGCTTAACACCAAACACTCAGTATCAGTAAACAGAACTTTATTTTTGTTATCACAAACTTGTGATACACTAAAAAGGTTGTAATCAAGTTCTTTTACCAGAAATACGTTTTCAAAACGCAAATTCTTGGTGAGAAGGGTTCCTTTGCCTGTGATAGTACCATATCCGCCTCCAAAGTAAACCTTATCACCATCCTTAATGGGAGTGAAGTTGGTCAAATAGTCTTCCTTCCCTGTCATGTGCCTTGAGCATCCACTATCCCAATATCCATAATCATTGACCTGTCTTTGAATGCCCTGCACATAAAGAAAACAAATTAGTTTTCTTTGGGAACCCAAGTCTTAAAAGACTTGGATTCATCTGGTTGTTCAATAAGAACAGACTTAGTTCTCACAACAACCCCATTTTCATCCTTTTTAGGATGAAATACCCAGTTAACCCCAATAGGTTTTGTAATGACCTTTGAAATGTAATTAAATCTATTACAGGTCATTGAAATCCCATTATCATTAGGGTTTTGATCTTTCTTGGGTCTCCATGTTAAGCTTGAAGAAGCTTTAGACCCATTTCCTTGTGGTTGCAAATATTTAGGTCTGGTTACGTTTCTGTCAGTGTTGGAATTGGTCTTGTCAACGCTGAAATTACCCTTGTCAGCGTTGAACCTAGGGTTTGCTACAGAAACCCATTGCCTATTAGACCAAGTGTTTGTCCTTTGAAATGGTCTTTGTCCATGAGTGTTAGACCCTCTAGTGAAGAATGGGGCAGGTCTAACAACTTGTGGACTTTGCTCCACACAAGGTTTGGGTCTGACAACGTTTGACTTCCTAACAACGTTGACTTTGTTCCTGACAGCGCTAAATTTGTTCCTGTCAGCGCTGGCTTTGGGAGCGTTGACACACTTATATGCCAAGTGTGAAAAGCAACCACAAGTGTAACAAGCTTTTCTAGACACAACCCTAGGTCTAGAAGAGAAGAATCTTGTTCCATTATTGCTAACTTGGCTCTTGGGTGACCTAGTATTCCTATACATCTCTGCATACTTAATGCTAGGTTTTCTATCAGTGTTGGAGCCAAGATCAACATGTTTACCGGTGATTGGGTTAGTAACCTTAATGCGTGTTGACTCATTGGGACTTTCACATAGCAAGCCACCCTTAACAAACAAAGTAGGATTAGCTTTCTTCCATTCATTCAGGTCAGTCAACTTTTGTTGGTACTCTTCAACTGGAGTGACAACTCTTGGTGGAGGAATGAATTCCTCCTCTTGGAATTCTGGCAAACCAGTCCAAGATAGGTCCTGTAGAAATGTAAATCTTGCTTATGTATTTAGAGAGAGAAAGAGATAGAGAGATGGTGGATTACACACACACTTAGAGAGAGAAACCAATGTTTACTATATGTAAATAATGAAACCACACCACCCTCTCCATCTAAGGAGAGGGTTTATATACCCAAGCCCATGAGATGGGCTTGGGTTTACATTAGGCCGCCGACCCATACAATCCATGGGCTCGGTTTTGGGCTTTGTTTGATAAGTGTAAATAACTAAACTACGAGCTATAACATGGACTATTGTTGGAGTGACCGATCCTTTCTAATACGTAAAACGTATTTCCAACAATCTCCCCCTAAGGGAGGTCACTCCAAACAAGGGCGTTACCCGAGTTACAATAATGAAATAAACCTAGCATACTATGCTTGTCTTGAGCTCGTAGTCTTCGTCTTTCTTTTTCTTTTTCTTTTCTGGTGATATGTGATCATGTTACAAATCGGTATTAGATCTCATGCGTTTGATATCATGAAGATAAAATGGACTTGCATTTTTCTTCCCAAAACCTTTGTTAAAACTTCATTAAATCAATTGATATTAAAAACATCGATTGGGTTAATATTTTTAATATGGGGGAGAAAATGTGATTTAGTATGGGATATTATCACAAATGGTTTGACTTAATGTACTGGCTCATCCCGACATGTGTGAAATGTTTTTGAATATCGTGGCATATGTTAAGGGGGAGCAAAACGGATTTGTATATCAAAAATGGATTTCATGGTGATTTATACTTACTCACACCCCATTTATTTCACGACGATGAAGATTGTGGTGACATAAGGATGGTAGGATAGGTTAAGTCCTATGATTCTTCCAGAACCGGAGGAATCTTCCCAAGGACATTCAATAGCTAGAAATAGTAGTCCTTAGGAAATATGGAGAAAGATTGTGAACGTAGCTGAATGCCGACCAAGTACTTAAGTTAGCACTGGAACAATCACAACAAGGTGCTAGTGATGACGTATTGGTAAGCATTGAAGGGGTTGAAGAATGAAAAAGAATTGTAAAGATAAAGGGTGTAAAAAAAGAAGCCCTCCTTACAACTTTAGGCAGAAACCGGGTCAATACATATGCTATTGAGATCATTTTTAATGATGCTTGATATTGAAGATAAGACATCATGGACCCAGTGATGCAATGCACAACCCATCCCAGCTAACTCAGATATCTCTCAAAAGATATTTGTTTTATTCACACGGAGACAACACATTATCTATTGATTTATTCACTCCGAATAAATTGGTATTGAAAAGGTGGCACTCCTCTCCAGCCTCCGATCACTAAAATCCAAAATGCACGATCGAGTCTAGAGCCATTTGAGATCATCAAATATCTCATTAGGACACACTTTCATAATTCCTTGCTTCTTCACACACTGTGAAAAGTAAGAAAAATCTTAAGAGTCCTACGCAAAATCTTCATGATCTTGCCTGAACATCCGAGTAATACGAAAGTATTTACAATGAAGATGGAAATCCTTCTTGAGCGAATATCAAAAAGCTCATGGTAGGTGACTTGTGCGATTCTTTATGAATCAAACTTGTGATAACTAGAAAGCAACAGCTGTTTAATTCTTAACTGAATTTAAACACGTTCCAGGCCTCTACGCAATATCTTAGTAATCTTGCCAAAACACTCAGAGTGATACCTTAGTGTTCACGGTGATGAGTGGAAATCCTTCTAGTGTTAACCTCAAACAGCACTTGGTAGGTAACTTGCAAGATTCTATACGAATCAAGCTCGTGACAACTGGAAAGCAACGATGGTGCGGTTCTTAATTGAATTTCACTTGTTCCAGGAACATGAATTGACGGCTTCAAATCATGTGGATATTATTATCCAAATGATTCACTCTTTATGTTCGCAGTCAGCTTTGAACGGTCGAATAAAGAGAACGGGTTTACCCGCGAAATCCTGTCAGGAAGTTACTTAATTGAAACTATCCGTCACGGGTACGATATCTAATATCGTCCAACGGTCTTCACCGACCGGAGGTAAAATGCTACCGAATTAGAATGAAATGTTCAAAGCCATTTCGTTCGTGTCTACTTATGTTGCGGCATTTGAATACGGTGGCGTTGCGGAATCCGAGAAGAAGTCATCCCCGCATGCTTATACTTTACGCACTTAATACCTCATCTAATTCAAGAAAGCCTAAAAGTTAAGTCTTCCGCTGTATCGAACTCTGAAGCTTTCAAGAACTACTAAGGTATAAGTATGTGGGACGTGAGGTCACGAAGAGGCGAAGATCACAAGTGACGGATGCACTAGTTCAAGGCAAGAGATTAATTCTCAAGATTGATATCAAAGATCACATCAGCATGTTCACCAGAAAAGAAAAAGAAAAAGAAAGACGAAGACTACGAGCTCAAGACAAGCATAGTATGCTAGGTTTATTTCATTATTGTAACTCGGGTAACGCCCTTGTTTGGAGTGACCTCCCTTAGGGGGAGATTGTTGGAAATACGTTTTACGTATTAGAAAGGATCGGTCACTCCAACAATAGTCCATGTTATAGCTCGTAGTTTAGTTATTTACACTTATCAAACAAAGCCCAAAACCGAGCCCATGGATTGTATGGGCCGGCGGCCTAATGTAAACCCAAGCCCATCTCATAGGCTTGGGTATATAAACCCTCTCCTTAGATGGAGAGGGTGGTGTGGTTTCATTATTTACACATAGTAAACATTGGTTTCTCTCTCTAAGTGTGTGTGTAATCCACCATCTCTCTATCTCTTTCTCTCTCTAAATACATAAGCAAGATTTGCATTTCTACAGGACCTATCTTGGACAAACTTTGGGGCACAAGAACTGTCAATTCAGCTAATTCCTTTTGTAAGCGAATGCGGGTCTTTTTAGAAAATTGATCTTTGTTATGTTGATCATAATCAATTGTATGGAATTTTGAAAGCATTTTAGAATGAGTTTCATCCGCAAGTGACTGTGTCACGTCAGAACTACGAACAAAAGGTGCTTCTTTCGATTTGCCAATTATGGTCATATCATAAAGACCGGGAATCTATTCCTGAGCTTGTTTTGCATAACCGGGATTAGGTGGTAAATCTTGAAGACGCTTAAGTTCGAATTCTTTAAATGATTTAGTTAAAAGATGAACCTTTTCTGTGGAAGCGTATTGTTTTAAAAGCTGTTGTTCCTTGAATTTAAGAAGTTTGGTAGCATTAATTTCTGATTCAACCTTTTTAGACTCGAGAGTTTCAAAATCCATTTTAAGTTTCTGAAAATCATTGACAACCGACTCCTTTTCTTTTAATTCATTGGAAAGATGAGCTTTTAATGATTCTATTTCTTTCAAGTGTTCAATCTTTTCAAAACGAAATTGGTCAAATTCAGAACATGTTATTTTCTCTTCTTGAGGGACCATTTCAAAAGTTTTGATCTTTTCTTTATGCAACGCAAGCTCAGCAGTTAGGGTGGAAATCGTATCTACGGATTGTCTGAGGGCCATATGCATTTGATCAATAATATGTTTAGGCACCATGACCAAATCATGTTGAGAATAAGATGCCATACCCGTCGTAGCATTTGGTTGAGGTTCACTCAAATGTGTTGGATTGGGTACCACATCATTTGAGTTACTAGTCCCCGAATGCTGTTCGAGGTTGTCATTTTCATGCCCAACTTGATGTTGGTTATCATCAATATTATTAGATGTGTTTGGTACCTCACTGATGACATCAGAACCGTAGTGAGAGAGATTAGCAACGAGAGCAGCTTGGGCAGAGTGAATGTCATCACAATCTGAATCGTATGCATCAAGATCGTCCGCTTGATAAGTTGCATTAGAAGTAGAAACGACTGCAATGCCTTCAGTATCTGCTGCCCCTGGGTCTGCAGGAAATGCTAACTCCTCTGAATCCAAAATCTTCCCCTTAGACTGAGCATCAACCAAATACATCTTCTCACGAAACCATGCATCATCCCTTCTCCTTTTCGGTTGAGTGCATTCCCTAGCCATATGACCTTGTCCTCGGCAATTATAGCAAGTCACAACCTTCTTAGGACCAATAGGACTCCCATTTCCACTAGCTTGAGAATTCACAGCTTGATTGTTCCCAGTCCTTGTAGGAGGTCCATATGAATTTTGCCTTCCCTGAATAGGTTGCACCGTCACTTGACCATCTTGAACAGTGACTTGTTGTCGAGGATTTGATGAGGTGCGGAGCTGATTGTTTGTTGGTGGAAATCCTCTAGTTGCAACAAGTTTTGACAAGTAGGCGGTGAGATGGTTTAGAACATCAGCTGGCGTATCATTTGGAGTAAAGACCGGTGCTTGGATTGGTGGAAGTTCATTAGTGTAGAAAGCTTGTGCTGGTTGTGCTTCTATTGGAAAATATCCTTGCTGAGGAGTATAGCCCAATGGAGAAGTGTTGGCTTGTGATGGTGATGTTTGATATGGTGTTTGCTGTGGAAAAGATTGTTGATGAACACTGTGTTGATATTCTTGCTGTGGCATCATTGGTGGTTGATAAGATGGTTGCTGTGGTTGCTTATAGATGTGTGGTGGTGGCTGCTGCAAGTATGATGGTTGTTGATAAGTATAAGCCATGTTTTGTTGAGAAGCATACATTGCAAGTGGATCATGAACTTGAGGTGTAGACAACCGAGCCTTGATCACATGGCATTCGTGTTGTTGAAGAAAAGCTTGAAGTTGATCCACATTGGTGTTATGCAAGTCCTTAGCCAATTTAACATCCGTCACGTATTTTTTCCATTCTGGAGGAAGAGTGTTCAAATACTTGGTGTTCAATTGAAAGGTAGGAATTGCCATGCCATAGATATTAAGCTCATTCAACAATAGGGTAAATCTCAGATAGTAATCATTGAGAGTCTCCCCTGGCACATAGGCAAACTTATCAAAAGTATCATAAAGCTTACACTCTCGTTCTTGTTTAGTTAACGAGGTGCCTTGCATGAGAACACGAATTCTATCCCATAACTCTTTGGCAACTTTATGTTTGCTGACGAGTTTGTAGACATCTGGAGGAAGGGCTTGGAGAATGATGTTTGTAGCATACTTATCACATTTATCTTGAATCTTCATATCTCCAGTCAACTCCCCCGTTGTGCGAGGACGAGTAGTCGTACCTTCCGTCACTGTACCATAATCTAATGGTCCATTGAGCACCGATGCCCAAATTAGATGTCCATTCTCCTTGTTCAACATATAAAGTTCCATACGGGAAGCCCATTCCTCATACATAATCTTCACCAACATTGGTGGACGATTATCCGTACCCGAGAGGATGGACTTATCCGTAAGAGATGTGTACTCCATTTCAATAAGTGAAGATTTACAAAGTTGATCGATCAATGAAAGAAAGTAAATGTGTTTGTTGTAATGTGTTAAAACCGAGAAATAATGTTAAAATCCCCTAAATTATGTCCTCGATAAACCAAAAAATCCAAGACGAAATTACACACGTTAAAAATTTTCAAAAACACGTTTTTGAAAAAAATGTTGGATCGTACTCAGATCGCAGTGGGATCGTACTGGTGATCGTACCCAACGATCGTACTCAGATCGTATTCAGATCGCACTCCTTGATCGTATCCAACAATCGTACTCTGATCACAACGAGTGATCGAAACCTGATCGTAGCCTGATCGTGGTGAAATGATCGTATCCTGATCGTGGTGAGTGATCGAACCCTGATCGTAGTAAGATGATCGTAGCCTGATCGTGGTGAAATGATCGTATCCTGATCGCACTGAGGGATCGTACTGAGCAATGGAAATATGGATCGGACCTATAGATCGTACTACTAGATCGCACTGATGGATCGTACTGAGGATCGTATTCAGATCGTAACAACGGATCGTAACGATGGATCGTACTAGGGATCGTAACAACAGATCGTACTATGGATTCCAACGTACCTTTTTTCTCGGACAGTATAGTAACACATTCAAATCAAGATTCAAAGCCAAAATTAGAATCAAACAACCAAAAATTTTGTGTTTTTAACCCAAATAACAATACCAAATCACTATAACAAGTAATAGGATGAAGTAAATCAAGATTAACCCAAAAAAAACACAAAAAAATTTTGTTCGTATGAAAATGGATCAAAAATGGCGAGAATCAAGAACACAAACACAAGAACTAAACAATCATCCCATGGCTCTTGATACCATTTGTAGAAATGCAAATCTTGCTTATATATTTAGAGAGAGAAAGAGATAGAGAGATGGTGGATTACACACACACTTAGAGAGAGAAACCAATGTTTACTATGTGTAAATAATGAAACCACACCACCCTCTCCATCTAAGGAGAGGGTTTATATACCCAAGCCCATGAGATGGGCTTGGGTTTACATTAGGCCGCCGGCCCATACAATCCATGGGCTCGGTTTTGGGCTTTGTTTGATAAGTGTAAATAACTAAACTACGAGCTATAACATGGAATATTGTTGGAGTGACCGATCCTTTCTAATACGTAAAACGTATTTCCAACAGGTCCTTTTGTTGAACACCATAGAAGTCACCAGCTGGTGGTGGAACCACAGAGTAATCATTCATCCCAATCTCAGTCATGTCCTTAGGATCTCTTTGTTTACTCACACAGTCTCCTAGGGTTTGTGTGGCTCTATCAAATCTTTGAATTTTAAGGCCAACATTATCTTTATTCTTAATGGCCTCATCTAGCTTAGCCTGTAACTCACCATTAACCCTTTCCATGATGTTTCTAATATCCATACTAGCATTTAACTCATGTTTTAAGATATTTATTTTATCTTTTAAGTCAATTTCCATTTTCTTGTATTCAGAAACAGTTTTCTCAGTTTGAGTGAGAGCTAGTTGGTAATTAGACAATTTGCACTTTTCAGTACTCACATCACTTAATAATCTTAACACCTCTTTGTTAAGTTTCTTAGTGTTTAACCTACAACCTTTACTACAAAAAGCATCATTGTATACCTCATTATCAGATGAAGCCGAGGAGTGTGCCATGAGAGCATATTCAACATGCTCTTCTTCTTCAATTTCAGCAACCAAAGCTTTATCCTCTTCCACATCCTTAGTCAGATAGCTCCAATCCCATCCCATACCATCAATTCCTTGAACTGCAACCATGGCTTTAGGATCCTGAGCTTTGACAATTTGACTTGAGGGTTTACCAGCATCAGATCTTCTAGGAGATCTGCATTCCCTCATGAAGTGCCCCATACGATGACAGTTGTAGCATTCAACTTTGGATTTATCAAATCCAGTTGTGTCTTTTGCATTGAAGGTCATTTTCTTCTTAAACCTTCTGTTCCACCTGTTTGCTCTTATACTAGCAAGAGCCATGTTCCACTTAATGTCCATCTCTTCCAAATGCTCATCACTTATCTGCTCAAGGTCCTCATATGTAATCACTGAACCATTGGGCAAAGAAGCAATATAAGCACATACAGTATCTAAATCTAAACCAGCAGGTTTAACTCTTGGGGAGTCACTTTTGAATGTGTCAGCGTCTGAGAAGGAGACGTTGACAAGACTTGTTCCAGCACTGACACATGATGATCCAGTAACTGGATGCATGTAAGAGTCCTTATGATTGAATTGACCTTCACTATGAGAGAAGAAGGCCATGTTACTGTTGGTAGACTTGCTTCCATGCTCTAAAAGAGTTTCATCTTCCAACAGCCTTAGTTTGTTGTAGATGCCATCAAACGTGGAACTTTTGTAAGTATTATTGGCAAGAATAGATCTTGCCTCAATCTTCCACGCCTCTAAGACTTTTAAGAAAGGTAGCATTAATGTCAACATCACCAAGTTGTATCCCCATGAAGGACAATTTGCTTGTAATGTCAAGCAATCTGCTTCTCACACTACTCAGCTTCTCATTGGGTTGAGCTTTGAAAACAGCATAATCATGCATGAGCTGTTTCTTCTTTTCTTCCCTGGTATCTGCATTGCCACCATATGCAACTTCAAGAGCTGCCCAAAGGTCTTTAGCAGAATCATAACCTCTGTATTTATGCTGGTTCTCTTGTCCCAAAGAGACTTTCAGAATATTTAGGGTTTTCATGTCAACCCTTTTCTTTGCTATGTCATCAGCAGACACAGCTCTACCATCTTCAGGTTTTTCTTTCTTATCTTCTTCAGAACATCCAACAACAGCTGATCTTTGAGTAATAGCATCAGCAATATTTTGGGCTTTATCGAATGTGTTTCCATAGTCAATGATCTCCCAGAGTGTGTAGTCATAGATCCCTAGATATTGTTCAAAGTTGAATTTCCACAATTCAAAGTTGGTTGCATCAAGCATGGGAATCTTGATGTTTGGTAAAGGTGAGGAGGAGGAGGTTATTGTTTCTGACATGATGTTGTTAGGGTTTTTGAGAAAATTAGGGTTTTGGTGATTTTTAGGGTTCTTGTGTTCTTTAAGATCAAAAGTTCCTCAACAAGCTCTGATACCACCTGTTGATCCCAAACTTAGATCGATTTAGCTTTATGTATACGAGATTAGATCAAGTAATACACTTAGATAAACCTTTGTATATGTTTATGATAATCTAAGTGTTATGCGTAATTAACACTTAAACAAGAACACACAAGATATAAACAAACTTTCACTTTGATTAATGATATCAAACTTGCTTACAATGAAAGTAGTTTACGAATGAAAACTTATATCAATCATTAACCTAAAGGTCTTCTTTTATAGACATAAGAAGCCTTGTACAATAATCTACGTATCAGCTATTCTAGGTAAAGATAAATATAGAAAATACATTGTTGTTCCTATCTTTACTAGAAGTAATCTAGAATACAATAAACACGTAGAGTATATCTTCCCATCAGTGCTTGTCTTCAATGTATCAACGCTTGACTTTATCTTGTCAACGCTTGAGCTGTCAGCGTTTGTTTTACTCCTGTCAACGCTTGATTTACTCTTGTCAGCACTCAAGTGATCTGGCCATAATTTATTCCCAACAGCTCGTTATGAGGCAATGTTTGAAGACGTAAGATAAAATCAGGCCATGAGACCTTAGGTCGAGTTCTAATGCAACTAATATTACTTGTGTTTTGTGTGCAACGCAACCAGACTCTCATTCTCACCTATTCTTCGAGTACCCTTATTCGCAGGGGCGAACCCACATGGGAGTCGGGTGTGGCACGGGCCACACCCAATTTAAGACTATGAAGTGTATCTTTTTCAGAAATGTATTGATTTTCTAGTATGTGCAGCACCAAAAAAATTGTGCTACTTTGGTTTAGGTTAAAACGTGTCTATGATGTTAAATATATTGTCTATGATAAAGAAATGATATGCAACGCTTTTAAAAAATTTTATGCAACACCCGATAAAATATTTTGGGTCCGCCCCTGCTTATTCGACGAAGGTATGGACTTCCACTCGCACGTTGGCTGGTATGAAGTTCTCCCTCCTGTTATGGATGATATAGTAGGTTATCGCACTCCTATAGTTGCTAAACGTACTGTTTGGAGTGTGGTGGGGCGTCTACTAGTGGCTGCTTCTACTTACTTTATATGGCCTGAACGTAATGCTAGGGTTTTCAAGGGTATCAAAAGGCCGCCTGAATACTTAAGGGTTTTAATCATGGTTACCGTTCGTCTTAAACTTCTATCTCTTCGGTTCAAGAATAAGGATTCAGTTAAGATGATTCTGTCCTGATGGCACATGCCTCATATGGGGAATAAATCGTGTTTGTTTTTTCCACTTGTTTAAAAGTTAGAGTCGCGTGGCATGTCACGAACTTTAGAGGGTTTTAGTCAAGCTCTCGCTTGAGGTTATTGTGGTATTTCAGCCATTTGGTTGGGTTTTTTTGTGATTAATACACATTTACTAGGGTAACCCTTTACCAAAAAATATATCCTATATTAGTCTATATAAACCATTTTTTACATCCAATATAAGTTAGTGCAATCTTTAAGGTCAGTATTAAAAAAACTGATATAAGTGATAACTAAACCAAGCCTCGATGTAAGATTACCCCTAATGAGTTTCAACAATTAACCTCTATATCAAAGAGGGGAATCACGGTTCTCAATGAACAGTGATTCCCCTCACATACCTAATAAAATACATTTTCTTTCCCCCTCACATAAACGCTTCTTCCTCACAGTTTTTACACACACATGTCATACACTGTTATCTTCTATGTCCCATTTTCCATGACCTCCATTGCCCGTTCGTCATTAATGATTGTTTTGCCCTTTCGTGCGGTTTTCCCTTGCCCCTTACCCCGTTGCATTAATGTAAAAACCCATAACCCTCTCTCTCTTATTTTGATCTCACAAATAAAAATACTCAACACCTCTCTCTCTCTCTCTCTCTCTCTCTCTCTCATTTTGATCAGTTTGACTTTTTTAGCAGATTATGATCGGTTTGCATCAAGATCAAATAATGAAAGATTTAATCTCCAAAAACATTTGTTGGTGATTCAAAGAATGCTTTTTCTCAGAGATCAAAATATAATGTTGAATTTGGATCAATGGGTTTGTTTTCGTTTTTTTATTTTTAGTTAATATAATGTCTTTTATGTTGTAATTTATTAAAGATTATATGTGGGGTTTTCTGGGTATTTGCTTGATCTTTAGAAGAATTCTGTTTTTTTGAGTCAATTTTTTTTGGTGTTTTTTATTTGTTGTTTGCAGGTTAATGAGTTTGAGTAGAAAGGGGCAAAAGCTTAATATAGGTTTGTTACTCTATATTTCTTTGTTCTTTGCATTGTTTTGTCGTTTTTCTTTGGCTCTCCAATTTACCATATTTGAAGTGTTGGATCAGTTGTTTAAGAGTTGTTCATAAAGTTTATGATATTGATTGAAGGTTTTATTAGCTGTGCTTTTAGAACCTTTAATTTGTTTATGTGAAAAATTATGGGCAAAATAGCTTGATTAGGTAATGAGCTTTATTATTTGTTTTTATGTAAACAAGATTGCATATTGGAACGTCAATGTGAATTGCTTTGCTTCAATAATTAAAGGCGAGAGTTGTGTGAAAATATATGTGAATAATGCTTATGTTGCGCATACGCTGTTATGGATTATAAGCTTACGTTACGAGGTTGTAATTCCATTAGGTCTAAAGAATTCTTTTAGGATGAAATAAGTTGTTTATGATAGGTTTCTTAAACAAACATCCCGTAGCAAAATATCCACCCGCAAGTAATTCTCATCAATTTTGTTTATTTGCTCAACAAATGGCGAGATTTGAATGAAATACGGAGTTTGAGGAAGTAAATGATTATCAACTATAATAAAAAGCACAATTAGTTGAAAGCACACAATCGTAGTTTATTTTAGACATATATGAAGTTCTAAGTTTTGACATTCAACAAGTGACTGTTTGCGCCAATACTTCTATCATTTAACAAATTGATTCTTTAGCCTCCATTGCTCATCGGAGCCATGTTCCGACCAAAATCATTAAGGCTTCCTTTAAGTATCGGTTTCATTCTAGGAAATATTATGAAGGCAATAAATCTTGAGTTTTGATTCTTCACTATTTCCATTGAAATCGGTTGGTTGCTAAGGTTATGATTCTCAACAGGAGACGTATGCAACCGAAGGGAGTGTAAATCCAACCATCAACAGTTAAGGAGACGGGTTTAATGTACCTGCAATTTCTAATGCTAAAGAGGTACAATTTTTTTGAAACTTTTTATAAGTTGAATGACTTTGCACGTCATTAACATCTGGTAGTTGATTACGAAGGTGTCAAAGAGGCTGGATGGTTGGAAACAGTGTAGCAGCATTGGAGGGTTTGGAATTGTGAGGTTTTACATGTTGATTACACTCATTTTAAAGGCGTCGTTGGACCAAATACTGCTACAAAGGTAAGTCAACTTTAAATTACACAATGTAGTTACTGGAGTTATGTTAGCCCAAATGACTGGCCTTCAGTAAACTGGATTTCTTTTTTGCATAGGAAAAAGAAAATTTTATCAACGCAAAGCTGCATAGTTATACATATGTCATGTATGACAATATGAACTATTGAATAATGTGGCAGGATGATGAAAAGATTGAAGATGTGGCAAGCCTTTGGGGAAAATATTGAGTAACTTACTGCATGTCATTATGCATTTATTGATATAAGTTTTAAAGGACCAGCTTCCAAAACTAATAAAAGTAAGTGGATAGCTGGGAACGCTAAGGTACACTAACCCACTTCTGCTTCATTGACTTTCAAGGAAGTATTTACTCATGAATTGGTTACACGAAACCAATTTTTATATGTTGTTCCTTTTAATATCTGAACAGGGTGAGTTTGTCATCCATAAGCTAAATAAGACGAAAAAGAACAGCCGAGATGACATAACACCTACCATGGAAGAGTTTGAAACACTCGATTTTGATAAGATACAAACATTATTTGCTTCTCTGCATGTGTTTCTACACATATCGGGTTATGCATCCTGCCTACATGATGTCAATGCTATGTTACATATAATGAGAGAATTAAAAGTTTTTTTTTTCCAAATTGTTTCAGACAGATAAGACGGATTTGCATGATGGAAACTAAAAATCAGGAAGGTGGAGAGAAAAATGAATGAGAAGCATAACACCTATGCTGAAATTTTGAAGCAGGAATTATATGATGTCAATAGACCAACAAAGGACGTACATTGATGAAACTTCACATATAAGAGGTTCCCTCTAAGTATATAACTGTTTTTACATCACTTTATTCTAGAGACGTGTTGGTCATGTTTCTGACTACTATAAAGAATCACATGGGACATTTCTGAATGTATATATTCACTGGATTGTTTTTGATACATATTTTGTGAAAAATTTTCTGTACATTATGTAGGGAATGAGATATTTAGTTATTCCCCTGTCATTCACTTGAAAAACTAGGGTTTATAGTATGAATATTTATGTTTTGTGACACACGGTTTACGGACACCCATCTCATGGCTTGGCAGCCACACTACAGGTGTCGTTGCAGCCATGCTGAGTGTCCTACGTGTTTCCCACAATACCAGATATGAGCCTAAGGTATACAATCTTTGTTTACCCAGCAGATGTGTCTTTATTGATTTGCTAGAAACTACTATGTAACCTATGAAACGTGGTTGTACTTTATTGCCGTCGTTTGTGCTTAAATAAGAATCGGCCTGCTGCACCTTGTCCTAAGAATGGATGCGCGACTACCCTTATATTCAGTGGATATAAGGATATAAGGGTGCTTTTAGCCAAGAACCTTAATTCAAATATTTATTCGTTAATTACTGTCGATGATTATTCTTTTTTTTCTAATATGATTATCATTTTCTTGTAAAGGAATATTCCATTTTCAAATAGGTTAGCGCAAGTGGAACTGTGATCACTCGACTGGACCTCAGCTGGACCTGAAAAGGATGAAAATGTGAGACATATTATTTGAAACTTTATTGTGTCGTTTGATGTTATCTTACTCATTGGGCTTATTTTGGCCGTTAAGTGTGCTTTTGTTTCATGTTGGTTGAGCAAAAATAATCGCACAACTAAATGCCACAGCAGTAGTGGAACCTATAACAACACCAAGTTTACATGAGCTGCAAGTTTACGGGATCATTGTTATTATCGTTTTAGTATTCATAGTTTGGAGGTGTGAAAATGATCAATAAAGTTGCAGCAACCTTTCTTATACATATTCTATTTTCCTCCTATGCATATTCATTGGATTTTTTGTGACTAGGGAGGATCATCCAACAGGTATGGCTTCATTCCAATCTTCTGCCTTATTGCCTTCTATGCAAAAATAAAGATGAAAAGTATATCTCACTTTGTCTATACTAAATCATATACTAATAAAGAATCACAATTACAAAGCTTATTACGGGTCAGTTTCGCATTTGACAGATCTCGCAACAAAGTCTTACTTGACATGGCTAACATAAGCTTCTTGCCCAAATTGTTTGTAAAAAAACAAATGAAATGCTATATGAGTTGTTAATGACATATTTGCGGTTTTGTTATCAACTATAGTTTAAAGAGCACCCATGGCCTAATGGATAAGGCGTCTGACTTCTAATCAGGCGATTGTGGGTTCGAGTACCACCGGGTGTGTGCTTTTCTTCCCCTCATAGAAATACAGTTTGTTTTTGTCTTACCAACTGTCCAAAAGTACAGTTCACGCCGGTTATTTTATTGTTGAAAATGGACCAACACTACAATCTGATCTAAAACAGATGATGTAACTGACAAGCCCAACATTATTTTCAATCTAAAAAGTTAGATGCTTTCTGGTGTTAGTGATATATGCAGGCTTGCTTCAGGGTTAGGGTGCGTTGGGATTACGCAATTCGCCTATATTGGTACTCAAGGTGATTTTATACTCATTTTTTTAATCTAATTTGTTTAAAGTAAGTTTCTAATTAGTCTCATGTTTTATTCAGAAGTTGATGTTTTACAATTTTTCTATAAACTTATAGACTATAGTGATTAAGTGGTCGTATAATAATAATAAGAAGTTTACTTAAGCGGTCAAGTGATTAAGTATCTCATGCTTTGTGTCAAAGAAATCAGTATTGAATTCCCTTTGCCTGAAAATGGTCATGTCCTGCTTCTTGAAGGTCGGCTCAGCAATAAAGAATCCACGAAGCCATTGAGTCAATGTCGCTGAGAGTGGATAGGGGAATTGCAACGAACTTGCGCATCCATGCCTTGACAACTGAAAATACTTCCATCGGTGCATGCTGTTTGATCTTTTTCTCACTGAACAATAGGGAAATTAGGTACAACCCCTCTAGGACATATTCCAGCAGAAATAGCACACTACAACATTCCCCTCCTACTTGTCACATTAGAACAGATGGTTCATAGGTTGTCCCCTGTTTAAAATCTTACAAAAACTGTAGTAATTTAAAATCTCATAAGTTTTTGTAGTTTGCACTTTGCAATCTATCTATTTGCTGCTACATATCAGCAAGATGCCAACGTTTTTTAGCAAACCTTTAGCAAAATTAGTAGCTGTAGATAATCAGATAAGGCTCATGGTATATAATAGTAATCCGGTATTGGTTGTTTGAATCTTTTGGTTTGCAAGTTTTGCTTCCTTTGGAGTTTCGCTGGAAAAAAACCATCTTAATGCGACTATTGTTAAGGCTCATTCACAATTTATACAAATATATACGAGGGAGAAAACACGTATGCTTGCTTTTAGGTTTAAGTTGTATAATGTATGATAGTAATAAGTTGTTGCTTCGGTGTGACCAAAATAAGTTCCTTTTTCGCCCACAAAGTATACATTAAGTGAATTTCCACTTTTAAAATAATAGGATAGTTGTGTATATAACCGAGCAGGCCAAATTAACTTTGTTTTCTCTAAAGGAGCTACAGTTGCATAAATAAAAAAATTCCACATGAATTCGATTTAATGGTACTTATCAACGCGTTTTCCAACATGTGAGATGCAAACAAGTGGCTACGGGCAGATAATCAGTTGGTCTTCATCTACTATAGGAGGCACTGGAGTTGGAGTTCAGTAATGCTGGGATACAAGCGGTTGAAGTGCGAGCCATGGTCAACCAAACATTCTGCCAGGCAGTATTGCTGCACTACCCAAAGAGTACAACACAAACAAGACCTGCTACCAAAAGCGCCCGCACAACGCCGCAACGAAACGCGGACACAAATCCTAGTACCCATTAAGCTAAGAAAATGACTAAAAGCTCTAGCTAGGACACAGGAACATATTACTCGTGTGAAAAAAATTGTTACATCAAACGAAGGCCAAATAGTCAAATTCAAATATAATAACGGTTAATGGAGTAAATGGGGAAAAGATTAGGAGGAAAAAGTTTAACATAAGCCTTTAGTTTAGCATATACTCAATCAATCAATCACAACCACCCATTTTTATCATTTAACAATTCATTTTTTAAAAATTAAATATCTCACAAAGCGTTCATTGTTACGTAAAACAAAACATATCATCGCGACGAAAATTAAGTTATCTATCTATCGAGGGGCACATGTATATACTTTCGATATACTTTTTTTCGACTTTTTTTAAGTCACGTCTGAGAGAAATCATATATGATTCATCACGAAACATATATGATTTTCAGAAAATCATATATGATTCATATCACGAATCATATATGATTGTCTGAAAATCATATATGATTCGTGACGAATCATATATGATTCTCTCATACGTGACTTAAGAAAAAAATCGAAAAAAAAGTTTCGAAAGTATATACATGTGCCCCTCGATAGAAATTCTCGTTGCAATGGTGTATTTTTTTTCGTTTGACGATTTACCGTTTGTGAGATGTGAGATGCAAACAAGTGGATACTAAACTTTATTTAGATACCAAAGAACTAATCTTTACCTTTTATATCCATTTTAATCTAATGGATAATATTAAACACAAAATATATTTTCACTTTTTTTTCAAACATTAATATCTCTTAAACCGTTAATCGTTATGCGAAAAAAAAACATACCGTTACGAAGAACATTTAAATATCTTTCTATATATATGCTATATGATATACTTTCGACAATTTTTTTTTCATTTTTTTCACGTTTTCGAAAATTATCATATATTATACTAATATCATATAGGATGTAATAGCAGTATCATATATGATATAACCTATCATATCATATACGGTTAACACTGTTATCATATATGATGAAACAGTATTATCATATATGATATTTCACGTAAATTTTAACAATAAGAAAAAAAACGAATTTTTTTTCTTCGAAAGTATATCATAATGCATATTGGTAGAAAGATAATTAAACGCTCGTCGCGATAGTATAATTATTTTCGTTTAACAATTAACGGTTTAAAAGATATCTAAATTATAAAAATAGATAAAAGATAAAATATATTTAATTTCATTCATTAGATGAAAATAAGATGAATATGAGTCCTCTAATATCCAATAAAAAGTATTGTATACAAAATAACTTTTCTCTTACAATTATACAAACACAACTTTTATTTAAACAACACAATTATACAAACCATCATTTTTTTTATTTACAAAACTAGTAAAATGCCCATAACACCAACCCATTTAAAATTTACTATCATAGAATCACTTGCAAGCATAGCCAAAAAGCTCATAAAGCCCAGTCGAGTTTTAGACACCGGTTTTTAAAACCGTTTTCTATTTCGAAGATTATTAAAAAAAATTAATTATTTTAAAATTTTAAAAGCCGATTAAAACCGGTTTCTTAGAAAAGCGGTTAAAACGGATATTTTAACCGTTTTATAACCGGTTTACAAAAATCGGTAAAACCGGTTTGGATTCGAAAATCCGGTTCAAATAAACAAAAACTGGTTTATATTTTTTGACCGATCTAAAAAACCCAGTTTGGTTCTGCACCTCTAACCTTTCTAGAGCTGCCTTCTTTTTGGTAATACATATAATTAATATCAAGCTTATGATGCAAGTATTACTTCAACTAAAGCAAAAACAAAATACTCCGTATTGTCAAGGGTTGTAAAATCTTCTACTGTAAGTTAGAGTCATACATACAACATAAACTTGGTGCGAGGAAAGATAAATATTAGGCAATTAAACGTACATACAATTCTGTCATGTCCTTAAAAATTAAAATCCTTAAATTACCATGTCTAATTGGCTAATCGTAATATGTTAGCCAACTTAATGTTTGGAATCTTTATGGCGCAATGTCATTCATGTCGGTTTGAACCATGTATGACAATATTCTCAGTTTTCGACCACCTGTCAAGCAGATATTCTCTTGGAAACTCCTGAACATTGTTCAGTCTCAAAAGTCAAAACGTGGAATATGTGACGGCAAAGCAAACCGTACAAATAAAACCGCCTACACGAGCATGTAACTGTCATGTCAGACGACCCATCAACAACCTGTAAAAAGAAAAACAAGTAACGTAAGTGCAAGTGCATCAGTTAATGGTGATAACTATCGTATAAACTGGTGACAATATAATAAAAAATCGCCCACAACCAAAATCAATCAACACCAAAGAAACCAAAGTATTTCATACTAGAACCATTATTAAGTATTCACATACACACTTCGAACGCATATTTGTCATTCCATTGTTTCAGCTCCGTGTCACGAATGAAATATTTTTCAAAAAGACCAATCATTTCAACATTCAAAGACAAGCAGTGGGTCATTGACGCGATAATCTCGTCTTAGACATCATAGAAAACGCTCGATTGATAAATGTAAGGCATATTTGTGATTAACGGGTGTGGTATAAAAACATTGTACCTAATTGTTATTCGTTACAATACAAAACAAGACCATTATACGACTAGTTAACTGACCAATAAATAATATATGTTGTTTTAAAGCTTGTAATTAAAACACAATTTAATCTAAACATACTTTTTAAAGAAGGCTACCATTTAAAGAAACACAGCTTGCCAATAATTCATACACTAAGAAATCAATAAGATAAAAGCATTAGACTAACATCACTAAAAAAATTAACTCAAACCTTCAGATTATTACATTGCAGAAATGGTCAAACTAATAACACTACCAAATAATAAATATGACGGCATAATATCAAATAACAATATCAGCTTAAAATTGTGTTAAGGCAAAAAAAGTAATGATTGAAGAAATTGTTATCCGACTCAGATCCAATCTGTTGAGCCAAAAAATAAAATAAAAAATTGCATCAATGTAACGAAAACAAGGCATCAAAGATTATAGTTTTATCAAATAAACTTATTATAAAACGCTAACTATGGCCATTTCAAACTCATCTTGAAAAAAACATAAAAATAAAAATACCTTAGTTGTCAGCTCTTGCATTGTGTGCCACATGCAGTATCAGTGACATGCATTGGGGGATTGTATCGGTGACGTGTATTGGGGGATTCTGCTTCAATAGCTTGCTTCGTCGATGCATCTTGGTCGGTAACAACCACTTACGGGTAGTACCAAAGGCTCTCTTGAACGTCTGAAGCAGCCATTTGTAAAAGCTCACCGTCTCGTTAGACAACAAACCAGCACCAAATGTGACAGAGCAGTTATGGTTGTCATGGTTGTCGATGCCAGTGAATGGCACAAACACAAAATCCTGTACTGCAGTTAACCAAAATCAAGAAAATCCACACTCAAATACTCCTTCATATCCCCTCTTCTTTCTACATCTGAAGGTAGCTCGATGTGAGCTAAGCCCGCAAGCTTTGCGGTATAGTTCTCCTTGACAAAAACATTGTCTAGGTTTAGTTTCCCATGACGAATTTTGTGCGTATGCAGAAACTGTAAACCATTGACTATCCCCTTAATGAGTTGTATCCAACTCGGATTGGTTCTCTCTTCACGTGTCAACAACAGAGAAATGTAATGTCTCATGCTTCTTGTAAACGTAATCTGGTATCCAAATTTATCAACCATTCCATCTGTTTCACCTGTTATACAATCCAGGATGTTATCATGCGTGCTTAATTTTAGAATAATTTTTCTAAATGTGTTGAAAAATTTCCTTTTCCTTCTAACTCCTCAACCCAACAGTGAGAGTTTTGAACTCCCCAAGTCTCATCTTTGACCCACTTACACGTTTCTCGAACATTTGTATACCACTTTTGTCTTCATATGGAAGTTTCCACTTTAGACTTTTAAACAAAGGAGTAGTGCGTCCATCTTTGATCACATGGAGATAATTGCATAATCTGTAAAAGTCATCTCGAGTTGTAGTGTGAAATACAGGGAGTGTGTCACGAACTGTTTGGTTTACTAGATAAAAAGCTTTGAAGTATGAAAAGTCGAGTTGCCAATTAACACATGTTTGGAGATGCATATTTGAAGACATCATCGTCATCTCATGCTTCTTTCTTACGATGACAAAAGAGTCGTCACTCTCCTCGGGCATAATCTGTCCAGTTACACCGTTCACATACACGGTTTCAGAACTTACCAACCATTTTGCATCACCATAGAGCAAGAAGCACTTTTAATTCTTCTTCTTCTTCTCCAGAGCAAACCATAAAGGTTACCTCTGATTTAGTGTGTTGTTGTATACCGCGATAGAGGCTGAGATGTCCATATTGGTCCCCAATGATTGTCGGAAAATCTTTTATGCCTAGATGATAGTCATATACCATGGGTTTGTTAAACTCAACAACCCAAGATAAAAAAAACCAGTGCTAACATCTACAAGTCTGGAGTTACATTCGGGGTCAACAAGAAGTAGTTTCTTTGTTGTATCCATGTCGGCGGGGTCAACAAATCTGATATAAACATATAAGTTAGCTTCATAAACATTCATATAAAAAAGAAGTAAAAAAAAATAGAACCTATTTTATGAAAGCAATAGAATATGATGTCACGAGTGCTTAATTAATTTATTAGTAAAGTACTAGTAATATTTAACCAGTTTCAAACAAAAAAAGGTATCAGTTTCAAAAAAAAAACATCAGTTTGACATGTTTAAGAATATAACTAAAAAACAGTATTTAACCAAATATGAGAAGTGTCTTTTAACCGGGGTATGAACTTTTCTGTCTGCAGACATGAGGTTTTGCTGCTGGACAATGAGATTGCCTTTAATGAGGCTATTATCGAGGAAAGAGAACTAGGAATCCAAGAAATTCAGAACCAAATAGGAGAGGTAAACGAGATATTCAAAGATCTTGCCGTTTTGGTTCATGAGCAAGGAGCTATGATTGGTAAGCATTTTTTTCAGTTCATTTTTCCATGTTGTGTTAGCCTGTTAGGTACGGCAGATGCCTGAGCTGTCTTTTTTCCTTTCCACATGATATTCGCTCGAATATTGAGAACTCTCATGCTGCAACCGCACAGGCAAGATTTCACCTTGCTAAAGCATCAAAAACTCAAAGAGCCAACTCTTATATCTTTTATAGATATCTATGTATTACTTAGATATCGTATTGCCTTACGGGGAGATGAGGCGGATGTGAAAAATAGTGAGGAAGAAGATGTAGAGAAAGAAGAAATCATAAGTTGGACGTTGGAAGTTGATCATGAGAAGAAAGTTCAAAATGACTCGTCGGAAGAAGAAGAAGAGTACACCCGAAAAAGGTGAGTCATGGGGGTAGATGTGTAAAAATTAGCCGGGTTCAATGATATGACCATATCAGTAATATGTTGAATTGGTTACTTAGATGTGTAAAAAATAAAAAAGTACGTTGGTAATATATGAAATTAACCCTAATATATAAGAAACAAGGGCTAATGACTTAAAAATGTATTTAACTTGACACTTTTTTGCGTTCTGTGTACCCATCTTTTTTCTTTCTCATTATGGTTATCAAACTTTCAAAAGTCGGTCATTGTGTGTATTTTGTCACTATTTTACCACGTAAAATGACCATTTTACCTTTCAAAATTTCGAAAAAATAAGGGTAAGATGGTCACAAAATACACAGAATGATCGACTTTTGAAAGTTTTATGACCAGAATGGGAAAAAAGAAAAAAGATGGCTCCACAAAACGGAAAAAAAGTGTCAAGTTAGATGCATTTTTAAGTCATTTGCCCAAGAAACAAATATATAAACTGATTCCTCAAATTATTCAATTAAATTTTATGTACATATAAAAACAATCTGTTTCAATATCCTCATGTTTCGGCTATGCGTGTGAAGGAAATCCAAACCACTACTTATTGAGGCTTTCATTTGAAGCATATTCGGTAAAAAGAACTTTATCTCAAAAAATATTACTAGTATGTTCTTAAAGTAAAAGACAATTACATAATATAATACCCTGTGACTAAATTCTTCGGTATTATAATTCGTATTTTTTTAATTATAAGTTTTAAATAAATAGTTTTCATCTAAAAACGTGTCTTAAAAACGTGATTTCAATCGAGATATATTATTACTTTTAGCATTATATGTAATATATAGATGAAAATTCAAGTAAAGTTAAGTAAATGATTAAAGGAAAAAAAACTAAATGCAATAAACCAATTTTCAATTATATTTTTTATTTGATGCATTATTATACTATAGATGCTGTTTAATGTTTTTACAATGTGCATATAATATTGTATATTTTTATAATGGGGTGTTTTATTAAGAGTATTAATTATTCATTAAAAAGTTTATAATTATTGTATGGTGAGACACTTATACACTTGGCTTATTAAATTATATTCTTTAAACAATATTTTAATTTGTGCTTTAAAAGGAGATACATCGTGTTAATTTAGTGGTACTACTTAATTTTTTTGCATTAATAGGAGAGAGATACTAATCTCTTTTATAAGGGAGTTAGATTCTTTCACTTAATCTCTAGTTTGGTCAGTGATATTTTATAAAAAGTAAATGCAGTTGCATGAGTATGGGAGACTGGAGGAAGCCTTACCTATATTGGCTAATCGTAACAGGTTAGCCAAATTAATGTTTGTAATCTTTATATCATGATGTATGACGTTTACTTTGTCATTCATGTTGCGTTGAAGGCGACTCGAACCGATCGGAACATCGGATGATATTTGTACTCCAAATAAGACTACACATTTCGCAAACAACCTTCCATCACAAAAAAAGATAAAATATATTAGTCTTATGTAGGCTTTCTACATTAACTAGCAAGATTAAAAATAATAAAAGTAGAAATAAAATGAACACCTGTTTTCAGATCTGATCATCAGCTACAAGATGATTGAGATCTACTGTATATGGCGGCTGTAATGTGTTCCTATGTTGGTATACACATATTTATTATGTACGGAGTATATGAATTGGTAGGTTAGATTTTGATTATGATGGGCTAAAGTTGTTTTTGGGCCTGTACTTTTGGTTTTTGTTTTGAGCCATTACTCACTAGAAGGGCTGAGCAAAACCGACCGAAACCGACTCAACCCGACCGAACTGAGTAAACCGATCAAACCGATCCCGATACCGAGTTAATCGGGTCGGTAATCGGACCTTAAAAATACTGATTTTCGGTTTCGGGTCGGTTCGGTACAAAACCCGATCTAAGCCCGATTAGTCCCGATATAGCCCGAAAGAAATAAATGGGTGTGTTTTTGTTTTTATCTGTTTTTATCACAATACATACCAAACACAAATAAACACACATTCCATATTTTTCTCGTTCTCTCTCTCTAACCTTATCTCTAACCTCTCTTTTTCTCATCTCAGTGTGAAAAAAAAAAACATAACCATTAATTTGATGGATGAACAAAAACCTTATCTCTTGATGGATGAACAAAAACCTTTAATATTACCACCATATCAATTTCATCTTTAGTCTCTCTTGAAGTGAGTTTTTTTTAATTCTTCATTTTATTTTTTTAATTCGTGTACAATTAATTTGTGTACAATTAATCTACATTTTTCATTAATTCGTGTATAATTAAATTTATGCTCAACCGTATTTAATTTGTGTACAGTTAAATCTTGTGGTTCGGTGTTCTTATGACTTGAAAAATTGAATTGGATTTGCAGTTTCTGGCTAATGGAGTGTTTGGATTTGAAGTTTCTGAGCTAAAAGGGGTGTTTGAGTTTGCAATTTCTTGGCTTAATTCGGTTTCGGTATGAACCGATTCTTTGCCCGACTAATCTCGACTCGAACCGAACCGAACCGAGTTGTTTCGGTTTCGGTTTCGGTTCAGCTTTTTGCCTTATGTCGGTTTCGGTTTAACTCGGTTCGGGTCGGGTCGGGTCGGGCTTGGCCCGATGCTCAGCCCTACTCACTAGTACTCACTGTGAATAACTTGGGTAAAACGAACAAAAGGTTTAAATTGATAGAAAACAAAATTATATAGAGTAGGATGAATACATATACGCGATAACTTATTAGAGAGCCGTGAACGGTTGGGTTCAAAAATGGTGCCAAAGGAAAAAATGAGTGCCATGTAGGGTTGGTATGATAATGGTTTGGCACCACATTTGGTGGTATTGCGATGAGCCAAAGAAAAAATTGGTGTCAAAAGGTTAAAATAAAATGTATAATGGGCTCATAAATACCCACTTTATTAAAATAAATAAAAAAAGCTTACCAACAGTGGCAGACGCGGACGTAGGAGATTGGACAGTGTGGGCGAAAGTTTTTATTACCAATAGCAAGGCAAACAAATTTAGAACCCGACTAAAAAATCGAATATTGTAACTTAAAAATGAAATATTTTTAAGTTTTAGAGAGTTAAAAGTTGAATTGCAATGTGTGAGTGGGGGCAATTTGCGTTTCGAATCGGGGCATTTAAAAAAATTATCAAAATCGAAGAAAAAATACACCGTAATCGCCTTTTTTTGTCAAGTCATGTGGGCGTCGCCACCCCAGACCTAACACATAAGTCCGCTCCTGCTTACCAGCTCGGCTTGTAGTTTGGACCCGAGAGGCTTTGGCGCAAACACAGTGTGGTGCGCAACGAATGTTTGGCGCCAAATGTTTGATGTCAAAGGGTTACCAGCCAAGGTTGGCTCCACCGTTCCCCCCACTGTTATAATTTGCACATTTTATATCAGGCTTTGTTTATTGAACAGCAATTAAGAGCGCTTTTGAGCAATTAGCATTTAACACTTAGCATAATTATTATATAACTCGTTTGGTATAAAGCATTTAGCATTTATAAAATTATAAAATGTTCATTTTTCAATATTCTTTGAATTAGCATTTAGCATTAGCGTTCTATCATTTTAAATTTAAAACTTACAATTACAGCTATCCTACCAAACACTTTTATAAATCAAACTGATACTGCTAACTAAAACTACTACTATTAACTGCTTATTGCTAATGCTAACTTCTACTGCTAGTTTCAACAAACACATCCTAAAAGGGGTATGTTTGGCATGGACCGGTGGTATAGCTATTTGGAGCGATGAGCGGTGAGGAAGAGCATTTTGATTTTTGTAAGTGTTTAGCAAAAAGGGTAGTGAGCGTTTTAATTTTTATTAGTCGTTTGGCAAAGAGCGATGAGCGCTGATATTTTTTAGAAAGACTAATTTTTCAATGCTTCTTTCAGATAGCTTTGAAAATGAGCGGTAAGCTGTGAGAATAACTGAATAACTGCTCACAGCTACCGCTCACTAATATTGCTCACAACTACTCCTCACTGATAATGCTCACAACTACTGCTCATAGTTACTGCTCACAGCTACAACTCACTGCTACTCCTCATTGCTACTGCTCGTTTTAACAAACAAACCCTATGTGTGTATGTGTATTTGCACATGGTAACGTTAATTATTTAACGGGAGATAGTTAATGGTATGTTAATTGACTCGGTGAATGAATTGTAACTTAATGGCTCGACTAGGTTCATCCAGTAGTCGAACTCGTGACCCGGTGATTCGACAGGGTTGACCCAATAGACGAACCCGTAATTCGACAGGCTTGAATCGGTGATTGAATCGTGACCCGATGACCAGACCAGGTTGACCTCATGGTCGAAAAATTGGCCCGGTGCTCGACCGGTTGATCCATTGATCAAACTCTTAGATTCGGTAATTCGAGTTGGTTGATCTGATGGTCAACCCGTGACTTTACATTAAAGTATATTTTTTATGTAATTGTTGAAATTTTTTAATATTTTAAGAATTTTCTACTCTATTTATAAGTAGCAATTTACATGAATGTGCCTTGATGATCTTACTTTAAAGTAAAATTTTAAATATCTTTTTCAAAAGAATATTTTCTAAATAGGAAACATTCCTTTGATTTATATAATTTATTTTTTAATTTTTTGAATTAAAAGATTAAGTATTACTTAATTTGGCTTAAAATTCATTTTTATATTAAAATATTATAAAAAACTATATGTGTCAAAAAGTAAAAGAGAATAACTTTGAAAAAAATGTTACTATAGTATTACTACCTCCGTCCCAAATTAATAGTCCTGTATTATATTTTTGGATGTCCTAAAATTATATTCCTTTTTCCAAAAATAAATGTAAGTAATGTAACAATTTACAATATTGCACCTAGTGCTATTAGAAATTACAAATATATACAAAGTTTTAATTAATTCAATGAGAGTAAGAGTGTCATTTTGCAAAAAAGAAGTAAGAGCAAAAATGAAGTGATAGTGATGTTTTCTTAAATTATTTTTGTTGGAGGACAATTAATTTAGGACGAAGGAAGTATTTTATAAACTTATGCGTATGTATCATGTCTTTATATTACCGGCTCTTTTACATAAAGTTATGTCGCAATCCTCGTATAATTTTTACTTGATAATATTCATTCTTATAAAAATATGGACTAGAGAAGCTGTTTCCCTGATTGGTAAAAGTGAGTTGCTACAATTAGGGGTGGGAATCGGATCGGGTTAGTCGGTTCGGGTTATTCGGGTCGGGTTGAATTCGGGTTGAGGGTAAAAATATTTTACCCGAACCCGACCCGAGTTAAACTCGGGTTAGTCGGGTTCGGGTCTATTCGGGTTCGGGTCAACCCGACTACGGGTAAAATTAAAAAAAAAACTTTTTTTAAATATTTTTAATAGAATTTATATTTAATTTAAATTTTAAAAATAAAAAAAATAAAAAAATTTCTTATTCGGGTCAATCGGGTTGACCCGAACCTGAATTAGGCATAAATATTTTACCCGATGTCCGACCCGATTTCAAATTCGGGTTCGTCGGGTTGACCCGACAAACCCGAATTCAAACTTCAACCCGAGTAACCCGACCCGAATATGCTCGGGTCGGATTCGGGTCGGGTCGAAAATATTGACACCCCTAGCTACAATCTCCAACCAAACTTGAATTTCAAGCTCCATTCTACCACCGTCAAAGATGTTTCTTTCCCACAAAAATCTTTCTTCTCTAGCGATTCACACTGAAATTTTGAGTTGCTTTCATAAAATAATGATAAGACAGTCTAATCTTTCTTCCATGTATAAAAGTTCATTTTATAATATTATTAGATCCCAAATATGCTTAATTTAGACTCTCTTTATTTTTTTACGTTTTGATTTTATTTAACTTATCAAGTTCACTTGATTAGTCGGTTAAGGCATTGATTTAGTGATATGGAGAGTTTTATACCTAATTTATAGGTATACAAAATTCTTGGACCGGTTATAAGTAAATTGTTGCTGGGCCGTGTTATTAATTTCATTATTATTATTCGTGGGAATTCATATCACCAACTATTTGACAAAATGCTAAAACAAAAAGAAATTGGTATGTTTTCATTTTTTTTAAAGGCAACATTTATTAAAAGGAAACACAACATACAAACAAAAGGCATCCACTATATTAAAAAGATGGTTAAAATAATAGACCCTAAAAAAAAGGAAAACATACAAAACCCAAAATGACAACACAAAATGACAAAAACAACAACAATCAAAAGTGAGGACCATAAACCCACAAGTTCATATTTATTTCCAAAGTAAAAGTTGACAAAATAAAAAGATGTTATTAGACTTACCATTAAAAGTTTTGTCAATTTATATTGGATATGGGTACCAACACCACCAATTTAGTATACCGACACACAAGACACCTCCAATGATTAGAAAGTGGGTATATGTCATTTTCAGCATGTGTTTATCTCTAGTTTATACTTTATGTCATTTTCACTATCTTTTATTGTTTTTTTTTTTTTTAAATTATGGAGGGAAATTTTGTGGAGGGGAATTTTGTGGAGGAAAACTTATTTAAAATTTTGGAGGGAAAGTTTATGGAGGGAAAAAGTTGTGGAGTGAAAAATTATTAAGTGAAGATTATTGGAGGGAAAAAGTTATAATTAAACATAAATGAGTCTGTATAAATTAAAAGTTAATTTAAACAAGTAATTATTTAAATATTTAAACAAATAAATAAGCCTAAAAAAATATTTTTAATTCAGTTACGAGAGCGTTACAAAATTACATTAAGTTAAATCATAACTTTCGGGAGCACGATAATAGTACCTACAATAATCATTTTGACGACTAGCATATATGTCGCTCCATCCAGATGCAATAGCGCTTCTATATGTATTCCAAGTGGATGAGTTATCGGTAAAGGAAAACCTTCCCGTAAATCAACTATAATAAATGATTACCATTAACATGGGCAATCACAATAATCTCATCTGATTCTGATTGTGGTGGACTGGACCAAAGAGGAAAACTCGTACAGCAACCTCCATCGGATAGATTTACGAATACTTTGTTATACTTTGAAGCAATTACCAGTCCCTTGCGTGGCATTTCCATCCATCGCCCTTCAGCCCTCACAATACCATAGATTTGCTCATAAATTGCACTTCCAAATACACACCTGTATTGATGTTGGTGAGACTCTAACTCCTGCACCAAATCCCATCGAATTCTAGGCCAATAATATTCAGGATAACCAAGACCGAGAGCAACGGATCTAAAACCAAAATTTCCATTTGATTCGACGTTTTGTTTACTTGTGCTCGAGATATATGGATGGAAAATTATCGAAATTTGAATATGAAGTTCTTTTGTCTTACGTAGTTCTTCTGCCTTACGAAGTTCTTCAGCCTTATGAAGTTCTTCTGCTTTGTGAAGTTCTTGTGTCTTCCTTAGTTGGCTCGCAAATGAACTATGTCTTTGAGGTTCTTCATTTAGGTCTGGGATTGAGTTATGCATCCGACCTCTTTGGGAGTCCGGAAAAGAATCATGTCTTTTAGGTTGCATATTCGGATCTATTTGGAAAAACTTGCAAGAAGAACTACGTTTCTTTTCTTGTTTCTTTTGTTGTCTTTCTGGTTCGACATTTAATTCAATCCCAAAAAGCCTCACTGACCGACCACATATTTTTTTATCTTTACTCATAGGAGGAACACATTTCTTTTGTTGTCTTTGCTTTTTCAAATTCGGTCGTCCGCGAGTGTTTTTCTTAACTGTGGGCGTCTTAACACTCGTTTTACTTGGATCAAATATGTCAACCAACTTTCTTAAGACACTTCTCTTTCCTGCATCAGACTGCTTGTTGAAGTGTTCTTTAACATTGTTTAAGACAATGTCACAAGAAATATTGTCACTTTAAAACGATGTTGTCGGTGAAAGATCTAGCGTTCTCCAAAATATATTTATTGATCCCAAAGGAATACATTCACCTGCATATATTCTTTTTGTCTTAGAAGTTGAAAAATAAACAATTTGATGTATAATTCAATTATGAGTATTTTATATACATACCTGAAGTCATGTAAAATGAAAGTCTACAAGCACAAAGCAACCCACAACTGTTATATAGCCGACAACCACAAGCTGATGAATCTAGTTGAAATCCATTCAATCGATTAATCTCCTTCACCATTAATCGAGAGCTTCATTTGAGACGAAACCCTTTAGTAAATCGAAGCTTGGTATATTGTGGCGGTGATAACGAGAGATTTCACTTTTTCCAAAACTTGCTCTTATTTCCGTGAGTTGCAACTTTACAATCTTATCAATACAACGAACAAATTCATCCAATGTAGTTCTTGTATTGTACATGAACTTCTTCAACTTGGCATGTTGGCTCTCAGCTCTGTTGGATGTGCGATTTCCAAAGTTTAAAGAATGATCAATCGATGCAGAAACAAAATGGTTTTTATATCTGTCCAACCAATTATCACGTATGTATCTTAAAGCATCTGAAAGTAAAGGAAGGTAAGTACAAGTGGGAGGTACATATAAAATACTTGGACTATATAAAACTATTAATGTAAATGACGTACCAGAGTATGCTGATAAAAACGTTCTAAGCTTCTCGTAGTTTTCTGCGTATGATATCCACGTTGGAGAATTTACGAGCCACTTCCACATTGATAGAAAACGGCCCCAATCACTCTCCGACTCAAAATATTTTCTACAATTCCTAAAAAGATTTTCACCAATGTTCCATCTACAGAGTAAGTGATTGGCGTGCGGGAAAACTTTTTCACACACATTCATGAGTGCCAACTCTCTATCCGTGACTATGACACGCGGGTGCATGCACTCATTTAATGTCGACTTTAGCTGTTGTAAGGCCCATTCGTAATTTTCCACCTTTTCCTCACTTATAAAAACACACGCTATGCAAAATGTCTTGTTGGTTGAAGTTACACCAACAATCTGAACAAAAGGCATATTGTATATGTTCGTCTTGTATGAGGCATCTATAATCAACACGTGTGGAAATGCACGCCATATCTCTAGGACGTAGGATGGACAAAAAACAAAGCTTCCAGCTTGTTTGTATTAGAGCATGTATAAGGATGATATACATAACACTTATCATGTAAAAGTGACATAAGACGCTGCATTGGAGTTTTCCCAGCTTTATCGACCTTGTGGATCTTTTTTTGTACATTATATATTGTTGGGAGTGTTGACAAGTTAGCACCATCTTGATCCTTTAACGTTGATAGAATTTCATGTGGTGGAACATTCTTCCACGTTAAATCTTCTACCAAACAAAATTCATCGTTAGACAACCGCCTTGCATATGCACAACCGCCTTGCATATGCATAACCCTCTAGACAACCACGTTAAATCTTCTACCAAATGAAAAGATGAACAATAATTTTGAGAACGAGAGAGTACTAATTAAATGATACATTTTTGTTAATCTTATAACAATCCAAAAACTAAAATGTGACGTGTATCAATTTAGGCCATAATTAAAATGATACTTATCTAAGATAAAGTACTTTTCACATTTTGACAAATAAATATGACTGTGTTACAATTTAATCCATAATTAAATAATGGAGTACTTATCTAAGGCAAAGTAGTTTTGACATTTAGCCCATATATTTTATATCACTCTTAACCCTAATATACTCAACCTAAAACACGCCTCAACATACACAGAAATACACCGCCTCCATTTTTCACATTCCAAATATTTATACAAAAACTAAATTCAATCTCTTTACACAAAACATTTTCCTATCTGTTTTACACAAAATCATACGCCTATTTCTTAGTGTACTGGGATCTAGCCATGACCGGATCGAGCTTTTATGTAAAAAATATTTTTATGTAACTGGGATCTAGCCTTGAACCGATCAAGCTTTTACATAGAAATTATTTTTATGTAACTGGGATCTAGCCATGAACGAATCGAGCTTTTACATAAAAAAAATTTTATATAACTTGGATCTAGCCATGAACGGATCGAGCATTTAAATGACTGGAACTAGTCATTTACTGTTTGGATCTAACTAGTTTGGTCACTTTTACATCTTCATTTTTATGAAAGATCTAGCGGCTTCATATATGACGAAAGATCTAGCGACTCAACATCCAAGTTATTTTCCAATTAACAGGTGAGTGTAAAATGGCAAGCATCAATGGACTGGATCTACTCATCTTAAATATTCGTGGGTGTTAGATCAAAATTGTTGGTGTGTAGTGGATGAGATGGGTTTCTAATAGTTTGGAGAGTGTACATATTTTTTTCTTTTTTTTTTGTATTCATCGTGTATTTTTTTATTATGAAACTGTGATCTAACTATGAACGGATTGAGTTTTTAAATGACCGGATCTAGTCGTTGAATAATCGGACCTAACCGGTTTTTCACCGGATCTAGTTGTGTTTCTATTAAACTTATTAATTAAGTCTGATAGGATTGTTAAATATTTTAAATTAAAAATATACATCAAATTAATTAATTAGTTGTGATTTCTATTAAACATATTAATTAAGTCTGATAGCATTGTTAAATATTCTAAATTAAAAATAGGCATCAAAATTAGTTAGTTGTGTTTTCTACTCCGTATTAAATATATTCATTAATTCTGCTCATGAAGAATGGAAACTACAAAACAAAAAAGGCCAGCTATCACCAATTAGACAAAGGATATCTAATCTAAAATTTATTTTCTATTATAAAATAAATGTTTTAATTAACAAAATGTTTAATCTAAAATTTATTTTCTAGTATAAAATAAATGTTTTAATTAACAAAATGGAGTATATATAGTAAAGAAATTTTAAAGTGTAAATACTCACCAGTTGAAACAAATAACGCTTTTGAAAAAACTGTCTTCTACTCTTCACAAACTTTGTAACGTCTTACCAATTTGACAATTTCTTAAGTTTTGTCGTTATCATGGTCTAACATGTTATTCTGTGTTGTGATATGTTGTTATTTTGATCCCGAGTTGTAAAAAATGTCAATATATATATACACAAATTCTATGAAACTGGTGAGAAAATTTAATGTGTTTCTTAACTTGTAAAAATGTATACACTAGTCATAATTAAAATAAAAGCTAAAAATAACTTGTTGAGAAAACCCAAACAGAAAAGAGTGTAATAAATATTCACAAGAATAAGAATCTAGTAAACATAAAGAACTGTTAAACAATTTTTTATGTTTAAAATGAATTTGTAGGATAAGAAGAACATTTATGAGTATACTAAAATATAAAGCTAATGTCACCATAGATAACCATAGATGAAGGTAAGAAAAAAAACGAGAAAGAAAGAAAAAAAGGGGCTGAGAACTAGGAAGAAAAAAAGTGAGAAAAGGATAGGTGATACACATATACCAATGTGTCATACTTCTAAAAAAGATAGGTGGTGTCTTAAACATAGGACCCTTTATATTTTACTTATTTTTTCTGTATCTCTTCAATCTCTCCATTCTATCTATTAACCCCCAAAAATAAAAAACCACCTACATTCATTCAAATCTAAAAGAACAACCGGAACAACCGCTGGACCCAAAGCAAAAACCACCTACATTCTTTTAGTTTTTTCATGGATGTGATTCAGAGATTTAATTTGTAACCTATGATTTTTGGACTTCTTTATTGAAAATTATTTAATAGATTTTGAGGATTTATTTTTATATTTATATTTTGTGGTCCATTGCTTTAGATAAGAACAAGAAAGAAAGAAAGAAGACTGAGAGTTTGATATGAGATGTCAATATCTTCTAATGATTAACGGTGTAGCAATACTATCTTACCGGTGTGTAAACCCACAACCCCATTCCACAAACTAACGTGAAACCATTTCAAAATTTCCTATTTATACTTTGACCCAAAAATATAATAAGACCTACCACAAGTCAGGACCACAAAAGGTGCATACTTGTATTTAGTCACCACTGCACATCACATTGCATACTTGTAAGGCCATTTCCAATGCAACAAACTTCTTTTGAGTATAATAGAATTCCATGTCATTTACCATAATTTTTTGAATATCCACATCATCACTCAATTTATTACAAAAAAGATGTACATTACAAATTCTCGCATTAAACGTTTATTATAATAAAAGTTCATTGTGAAAGACCCCACTAAATTTATTATAAAAACTTGCAGAGGACAAAATCTCCAATAAAAGGGTTTATTTTGATAGAAGTTTATGAGGAAGGGCCCACTAAAAGGTTAAACAACGGTATGTATAGATCTAACTGAGCATTAAACTAACGCTTTCCCACAATCGATTACACGATGACTCATCAACTTTTTTTCTTATTATACACTGTCACAGTGGAGCTTTGGAGATGCCCTAACCAGACACCACTGCATAACACAAAGCCAAACACACAAACTGCAATTGAAAACCATTACCAAACACCCATAATACAGACTGCAGCTCACACCAAACACCCATGATGCAGACTATAGCTCACGACCCATATTATAGTATCCCAACAGCGCCTACCTCCAAATAAAAATGCAGAATTTGGACGACTGATCTACGCCGTAACAAACTGTTTTCGACAATTTTAAATTTGACATTTTAAAGGATCAAAAAGCCACTGCTGCCAATTCATCTCACTTTTTTTGCGGATCTTCTCGTAATCCGCTCGAAACTTTTAAGTTGGATATCTTGAACAATCTTATTTATATTAGAAATTTTACCCTTGAAAATGCGTGTATTTCTTTTTTTCCTAATGAAGTATCCTGATGTCCAAATAACCACTTGCCACAATCTTGATGATTGACCATGAACATTTACATTCCCATTGAGAGAAAAGAATTCCTAAATTGAGAAAGCATTGATATCCCGTATTTTCTACCAACTATAATTTTTTTTCCACACACTCATAGCCAAATTACACATAACTAAGCAATGAGAACATGATTCCACCATATCTCTTCACGATGGAAATAAAAGTGTATCCAAGTCAATACCTCTTTTGTCTAAATCTTCACGAACCGGAAGTCTTCTTTAAAGGCATGCCACATGAATATAATAACTTTTATAGAAATCCATTTGGTCCATACCGTCGCATTACCTGTTGGGAATTATTTGTGAAATACTAAGTACCGTTAGTACAAGTACAAGTATTGTTAGTGTTGGCAAGTACCGTTAGTGTTAACGCGGTACATAGCAAGTAATGTTAGTTATAATGTAAGTACTGCTATATTGATTAGAACGAATATATCTTTAGAAAAGATATGTCATAGTTATAGTTAGAGTATATCTTATGTGATATACTTAATAGTTTAGAATATTGATAATATATCGTATGTGATATACTTATCATAATAGAATATTCTAAAGTTTCTAGGGTTCCTTACACTATAAAAGGAACATAGGTATAATGAGTTTATTATACCTCATTGAAAGTCGATTAATAGAAGATCGAATAGTTAAAAGTAATTATGTTCTTCTTTGATTTATAAGTTAGATTCCAAATAACATGTACCATCAGGTAACCAATACAAATTAACTCAGACCAGAATACCGGACCAGACCGAGTCGAATCAGATCGGTCCAATAGTTTTGGTTCGTTCCTTAGTCTGGAGTTTTGGATCATTTTAGTCTTTAGTCTGGTTTGATCATACCAAAAATCTCGTCGATTTTATCTAATAGGATCAGACTGAATCGTACCATTTCGGTCCGGTCTCGGTCCGAAGTTTCAGACCAATTCGGTCCTCGGTCCGATTCAGTTCAGAGCCGATGCTCAGCCCTATGTTAAATAAAGACTAGTGTGAGACTTCATACGGTTCGGCTTATCTAATCTTGTAGTTTCGTAACAAGATGTATACGACACATCACATCGTTAACAAACACATTTTTTTTCAACGAAACTTGAAGCACTTTATTACACTCGAAAACTTTGCTAGATCATCACCCAAAAACTATGGCAGTGATTGTTTTGCGCTAGTAAATTAAAAATTCTTCTAAATGACATCTTGTTTGATTATGGTTTTTAATCATATAGATAAGGTGTAACACCCCATTTTGGTAAATGGAATGTCACGCGTGATTATGGAGTGTCATCAAAGCATACAAGGATAAATATATTAAACATCACATGACCATAAAGGAAATACTAGAAACAAACATCGGTACACCAAAGTAAAGCTCAACACACACAAACATAAGTCTGTAAATGAAAAGGACTAAACAATGTCCATGGAAATAAGTATCAAAAGTATGAAGAAATGCATAAAGTAATGAAGGCTAGGGAGCTTCCAATCCATATGCACGTACGCTTAAAGTCTACGAGCGTCCATGAGTACCTGCCGTTCTGGGAATATGAAAGGAAAACGGCTGAGCATAACGCTCAGTGCACGGATATACAAGCATAGAACGAATCACATAAGCATATACAACATATAGCAGCGAAAATGATTAAGACCTGGAAAACCTGGTATAACTTAGTAAAACTGGTTTTATAGTTTGAAAAGCCTTATCTTTATCTTATAAAAATTGTTTAACATGTTTACCATTAGCCAATATAGGTCATGAAATATCAACGTGCATGAATACTTGGAGGGGTGAGCTCGTCATGCAATTAGAGGGGCTGCCTCTAACTAATATAAGTTTTGGGTAGGAGGGATCAACTCCTTGTGAAGGATGCAAGGCACACACCACATTCACCTGAATAATTTATAAAACATGTAACCTAGGATGCACCCATACGCCCCACATGATAACATAATAATATGGCTAAAAGCTGAAAGGGACGCCACGAACTATCACTCCGCCGTGGTGAAGTCATAACATTGGTGCCTCCAGTGTTATGGTTATGGTACCTCCATAACTAGGTGAAACTGGTCATGCATGTATATGGCTTTAGGCATTTAATTAAACATAAGCAATCAAAACATATAAAACATATACTGGGAAAACAGTTGGCTGCATACGGGGAAATCCTAATAAGGAAAGAATGTCCATACTGCTAGGACGGAGAATCCGTACCTTATGTCCAGTGAACGAAGAAGACGAACAGAAAAGAGTCCTACTTCGATCTCACTAATGCTACATAGATAATATACATGCATAAGTATTCTGATTATTGAAGTACGTAATTGGTTTTATATCATGTCTTAGCTTGTTTTATATGTTCATGTCATGTTTTACTGATTTTAACGTTATGTTGTGTTTATCATCTATTCTGTCTATTCTGATTAAGTATTACTTGTATTTCTTTTATTATTATACTTGTTGTGTAAAAATAAGTAACTTTCTAAAAATAGCAGGTTTCCAAAAATAGAAAGTTTCCAAAAATAGAAAGTTTCCAAAAATAGAATAGCTGCCTAAAATAAATAAGTTTCTAAAAATAGAAAGTCTCCATAAATAGATTAGCTGCTTAAAATAGATAAGTTTCTAAAAATAGAATGTTTCCGTATTTAGAAATAAGCTGGATTATTAAGCTAATAATATAAGCTTAAGTTTTACTGATTAATATTCTAAGTCATGTGATTTATGAGTATAGTTTATTAATTATTACATGTAAATTAAATAAACTATAGGTTATGAGATTAAATTAAATATAACATGATTTAATTAAATAAAAGGGTAAATAATACTTAGGTTAAAACATGTATTAATATTTATTATTAATATAACCTTAGTCATGGAAATTAATTAATTATATCCCATGTTTTAATAATTAATTAATTACTTTAGTCTAAAATTAAATCATAAAATACTTAGGTTAAGTTCATGTATTATTATTAATAATAATTAACCTAAGTCATGTTTAAATGAAATTAATTCTATAATATGTTAAATTAATTTAATTAATCTTGTAATTAATAAACTTGTAAAAATAATTAACTTGTATAATTAAGTCATGAACTGAACCCGTGTTCTAAATCTAAACATGTCATGAACCGGTCCGTGAAACCCCTTGAACCAGACCAAACAAACCCTTAATTGTGGCAAACCGGTTGCCACGGTTTAGTCAAACCGCCACCGGCATAAGCCGGTGGTGCTTCTTGTTTTCAGCCGAGACCCCAAAGACCACAAGGAAAACCCCGACATGTGTTGGGGTACCTTGTCTTGCTTGCTGCCGAGACACAAAGCCCACACCAGGACCTGTAGGTCTCGGCTGTGGTCACACGAGCCACACCGAGAGTTTCGGCTCTCGGTTTGTGTGCGCTGACCGAACCAAACACCCCTTAAACCCATGTTTTCTTAGCCCCCATGATTAGATCTAATTAATTAACATGTTTATTAAATAACTTCATGATTTCATGTGTTCTAGATCTAATAATTAATTAAAAAGAAAAAGGTTTAAGGTTTACCGAATACGTGAAACAAAAGGGATGATAACACGAACGATCTTGCAAGAATTGGATCAACCAAAATCAACAAACACACCTTTCTTGTGTGTGTATACCCGGCGGCCAAAAGGGAGCAAAGGAGGAGGCTAGGGTTTTTTTTTATTTTCTAATTCTCTGTATTATGAAAAATCTATTTTCCTTCTTTCCTTATTTTAGTTTAAAAAAACAAAGTGGGCTTGGCCCCTTGTTTTGTTTATGCCGCGGGTATGAGGGGCCCACAAGGGGAAACCCGTTGTTTTTCCGTGTTCTAATTATTACGTGTTCTCGTGTCGTGTTTGCGTGATTTATTTATTTATCGTTCGTGTCGTAAGTATATATTTATACGTAATTGTAATAAATATATGTAAATACATAATAATAGGTTCGTAATTAATTACGTTCATGATTTCATGTTCGTAATTATTTGATGTTCATGTTTTTCATGTTCGTGATTATAATTATTGTTGATAATAATTATCGTGTCTTAATACGTATTAAATACTTATTGTGTAATAACACGTACGTAATACTTGTAACTCCTATTAGTGAAACATAAACGTGCTATTAAAGGAAGGTTCTAATCATGTACGTACGATCATAAGGGTACTATTCATGGTAAAAGCATGCGGGTTTTACAACTCTTCCCCCCTAAAAAGAATAACTCGTCCCCGAATTATAGATAACGTAAACTGGAAAAGAAGAACATACCCGAATTCAAAATATGAAATGAGGGTAAGAAGCCCAGATACACTCCTCTGTTTCCCAAGTGGCTTCCCGCTCGGTATGATCCCTCCAAAGGATTTTGACGAATGGAATCGTCTTCCTCCTCATGACTCGTTCTTGTCTGTCAATAACTCGTTCGGGTTCCTCTATGAAGGTAAGATCTTCACGAATCTGTTCCAGTAGATACTGAACCATGTGAAGGGGATGATACTTGTACCCTATGAGTAAGGACACATGGAAAACATAGTAAACATGAGAAAGCTGCGGAGGTAACACTAAACGATAAGATACTTCACTGACTCGCTCAATGACATCGAACGGTCCGATGAATCGAGGACTGGGCTTCCCTTTGATTCCAAAACGTCTAACACCACGTGCCGCTGAGACCTTAAGGAAAACGTTATCTCCTACGTTAAAGTGTAAGTCCCTACGATGCTTGTCGGCATAACTCTTCTGACGTGACCGTGGTTCTTGCAATTTCTGCTTAGCGACCTTCTCGTTGGTCAACTCTATCATTTCTGGTCATTCAAGTGTTCGCTCACCAACCTGATCCCAACAGATTGGGGCGCGACACTTTCTGCCATACAACATCTCGAATGTAGCACAGTTATACTTGCGTGCCAACTACTGTTGTATACAAACTCTACCAAACAGATGTAATCGTCCCAATCTTCCGTCCATTCCAACGCACATGACCTCAACATGTCTTCTAATGTCTGAATCATTCGCTCCGATTGCCCGTCTGTTTGAGGATGAAAAGCCATGCTAAGCTTAAGTTTTGTACCCCAAGCTTTCTGCAGACTCCTCCAAAATCGCGAAGTGAAACGAGGATCTTTGTCTAAGACGATGTTGGATGGAGCACCATGAAGTCTCATGATCTCCTTCTTGTAAGTATCAGCGAGTTTACTGACCGAATCCTCCTTGCGGATCGGTAAGAAATGAGTTGATTTATTAAGTCGATCAACGATAACCCAAAGCGCATCATGCTTCCTCTTTGTATGCGGAAGACCGGTAACAAAATCCATGGTGATTTTGTCCCACTTCCACTCTGGAATATCTAACGGTTGTAGAAGACCGCCAGATCGTTGATGCTCGATCTTAACCTGTTGGCAGGTAAGACTTAGAGACGTAAGTCGCAACATCCTGTTTCATACCACTCCACCAAAAGTATTGCTTGATGTCATGGTACATCTTGGTCGAACCAGGATGAATAGAGAATGGGAACTATGAGATTCAACTAACAATACTTCCCGGAGTTCTTGATCATCAGGAACACAAAGTCTCGTGCCCTGCCATAAGATACCGTCTGCGTCTACTCGAAATTCTGTCTGCTTCTCCAAATTATGAATTATCGCCCAGATTTCACCATCATCCTTCTGAGCTTCCTTGATCCTAGAGAGTAACTCGGGGTTCACTCTAAGATTAGCCCAGTAACCGTGTTGTCCACGTACCATGATCTCAATGTCTAGTCGCTCTAAGTCTCTTATAATTTCCTCATCAATTTTAATGCCATTTATCATTCCGGACTTTCTGCTAAGTGCATCTTCACTACATTCGCCTTGTCGGGATGATACTGCAAATTAATGTCATAACCTTCAACAACTCTAACCATCTCCTCTGTCTCATGTTCAATTCACGTTGAGTGAAGATGTACTTCAAGCTCTTGTGGTCCGTGAAAATGTCACATGATTCTCCATACAAATAGTGCCTTCATATCTTCAATGAAAACACGACTGTAGCAAGTTCCAAGTCATGCGTAGGGTAATTTTCCTCATAAGGCTTAAGCTGCCGTGAAGCGTACGCGATTGCTTTCCTATGTTGCATGAGAACACAGCCAAGTCCCTTTCTCGATGCATCACTGTAGATCTAATATCCACCTATACCAGATGGGAGAGTAAGAATCGGTGCAGATACTAACTTCTGCTTTAGGTCTTCAAAGCTCTTCTCTCTTTCTTTGGTCCAGACGAATTTATCCCCTTTTCGCATCAGTTTGGTAAGTGGTAGTGCTAAACGGGAAAAGTTCTCCACGAACCTACGGTAGTAACCATCTAAGCCTAGGAAACTGCGAACCTCAGTCGCTGATGTCGGTCTTGGCCACTTGGTGATAGCCTCAACCTTTGTTGGGTCCATGGTGATTCATTCTGCTGATACAATGTGACCTAAGAATGCCACCTTGTCTAACCAGAACTACACTTGGAGAATTTAGCATACCGCTGCTTCTGGCGAAGAATCTGTAACACTGTACGAAGATGGTCTTCGTGTTCCTCCTTGGACTTAGAGAATATCAGGATGTCTTCAATGAAGACAATGATGAACTTGTCAAGAAATTCATGGAAGATTATGTTCATCAAATCCATGAACACTGCTGGAGCATTGGTAAGGCCAAATGGCATGACTACAAATTCGTAGTGGCCATAGCGTGTACGGAAAGCAGTCTTGGCGATGTCCTGCTCTTTAACCCGTAGCTGATGATAGCCCGACCTCAGATCAATCTTGGAGAAATGTTTGGCCCCTTGGAGTTGGTCAAACAAATCGTCAATGCGTGGTAGAGGATATCTATTCCTGATGGTGATCTTGTTGAGCTCGCGATAATCTATGAAAAGACGCATACTGCCGTCCTTTTTCTTAACGAATAAGATCGGTGCGCCCCATGGAGATGCGCTCGGTCGAATGAAGCCTCGTTCCAGAAGTTCTTGTAATTGATCCTTCAGTTCCTTCAGCTCTATGGGAGCCATGCGATAAGGAGCCTTGGAAATCGGCTTAGCTCCTGGAATGAGCTCGATGTTAAACTCTACTTCACGTGCAGGTGGTATGCCCAGAAGTTCTTCTGGAAATACATCTGGAAATTCTGACACTATCGGCTGATTCTGAATTGATGGGGATTCAACATCCATGTCATGAACAGTAGCTAGATAACCCTCGCAACCATGTGAAAGTAATGCATGTGCTTGCAGGGTTGATATGATTTGTACAGACCTTACGGGTATGAACCCGTTGTGAATGTACTCTGGTGCATTAACATCACCGAAGATGACCCGATATGTATGGCAGTCTATGGTGGCATGATGTTTGGATAGCCAGGCCATGCCCAATATCATGTCAAAATCATTCATGTCCAGCGGAAGTGCGTCAACAGGACGTATCTTGTCATCAAATTCTAAGGGAAGGCTCTTGTACACATGGGTTATGCGTACAGAATCTCTTAAAGGCGTGGAAATGTTCAATATATTCTCTAGTGGCATGGGGGATATCCTAACATTCTTAGCATAAGTAGTAGAAATGACCGAGTGAGTAGCAGTGATAGCTGGACGGTTAGGCTGTGAACCTCTTTGGTTCTGGTCCCTCCCGTTACCATGATTCCTGGTAGAAGATTCTCTAATGTGTCAGAATTATGAACTATTGCATGTAATCACAAGAAAATGAGTAAGTGTAAGGACATGTTGCTGCTGGAGTTCCCAGCGTTGTTACGGTATTTATCATTACCGCCACGCCTATCCGTAGCAGAACGGTCGTGAGTCTGACCGTTTCCCTTAGGCTGAGTAGGCTGTTTGTTGGGAATTATTTGTTAAGTGTCAAGTACCGTTAGTGTATTTGAAGTACTGTTAGTGTTATGTAAGTACCGTTAGTGTTAACGCGGTACATAGTAAGTACTGCTACTTATAAAGTAAGTACTGCTATGATGATTAGGACGAATATATCTTTGTATAAGATATGTCATAGTTATAGTTAGAGTATATCTTATGTGATATACCTAAATAGTTAGAATATTGATAATATATCGTCTGTGATATAGTTATCTTTATAGAATATTATAAGGTTTCTAGGGTTCCTTACTCTATAAAAGGAACATAGGTACAATGTCTTTCATGTACCTCATACAAGTCGATTAATAAGAGAATCGAATAGTTAAAAGTAATTTTGTTCTTCTGTGCTTTATAAGTTAGATTCCGCATAACTTATTTAGTGTTTAGTAAGAGTGCTCAAAGTGTTTTAGTTTGATTACAAACTATTATACTAATTCTTAACAGAATATAGATCCAAGCAAAGGGATCAACATTGTTGCTAAGTAGCCGGCTGAGACCGGTCCCCAGTCTTCTGCCTGGAAAATACAGTTTAAAAGAGATGTAAATTTTGACATATGCTGAAAAGAATACGGTTTGGTCACCGCTGAATAACAAATGTTTACCTCTTCTCGGGTCTCTCTACTTCCCCGAACTCTTCTCTTTCCTGCAGCATCTCCAGCTTACGTGTTGCATCGGCCACTTGTGCCACAGTGTTGAACGTAGCACACATCAAGTTTTTGGCGACCGATGTACGAAGAGCCCACCGGAAGTGGTATGCTTGCTCTTCGGGAGTACCTGCTGCTGCACCAAGAAAACCAGCCAAACAAAGAAAACGTTGCATGAACTCGTTGTTGTTCTCTCCAGCTCTCCATGGTACTCTCTCTTCAGCTTGTCTTGCTCAGCCTTGGGAAAGAACTGTCCCATCACCAAATCCCTGAACTGAGCCCAAGTCTAACCAGCCACCCAATTATCACCTCCCTCAGACTGCTTCAGTGCCTTCCACCATGATAGCACATCACCTTCGAACCGGTAACAGGCCAACCTCGACTTGAAGACGGGGTCACAGCCTATGGCATCGAAGATATTCTCAATGTGAGCCAACCAGCTTTCAGCTTCACTAGGGCTATATGTTTTCTCGAAAGATCGAGGGCGTAGCTTATTGAATCTCTCCAGCCATGTGACCAATGTTGCTGGAGGAGGAGGAGGTACTGGGTGCTGTTGCTGATTGTTGGCAGCCTGCACCTCAGCCCTGATTTCGTTCCTCAGCTGAGGAAGCATAGCTTGCATTGTAGCTTGGACTGCTGCATTGAGTTGTTCCTGCTCGCGTATGAGAACCATCTGATAGTATAACATAAAAATACATGATTAAACTGATTAAAACATAAAATATATACATGAAAAAAATTTATACCAATAAATCATGAGAAAAATTTTGTGCAGGAAAACTAGTACATGAATGCATGATGCAGTTTTATGAAAACTTTTATATGATCGAGAGTGAACGCCTATGGTCAGTTCACTCAAAACAAAAGACATGGCGAGGGGACGCCAATGGGTCGGTCCCAAAGTTAAAAGTTTCGATAAAACACATGCGACTAAATAGGGCCAGTCCTGTACCAACCATTACTTAGTCATAAACTTGCGACAATGACATATATATGTATGCATGAAAACAATGAATGCATGAAAACCGACTGTCAGTTCTAGGAAGACCATAGTGACTACCCCTAATCACAGGTCGTGTTTTGAGAGCCTACAGGTCGAAGCCTTGGCTCTGATACCATAATTGTAACACCCCATTTTGGTAAATGGAATGTCAAGCGTGATTATAGCGTGTCATTAAAGCATACAAGGATAAATGTATTAAACATCACATGACCATAAAGGAAATACCAGAAACAAATATCGGTACTCCAAAGTAAAGCTCATCACACACAATCATAAGTATTGTAAATGAAAAGGACTAAACAATGTCCATGGAAATAAGTATCAAAAGTATGAAGAAATGCATAAAGTAATGAAGGCTAGGAAGCTTCCAATCCATATGCACGTACGCTTAAAGTCTACGAGCGTCCCTGAGCACCTGCCGTTTTAGGAATATGAAAGGAAAGCGGCTGAGCATAACGCTCAGTGCATGGATATACAAGCATAGAACGAATCACATAAGCATATACAACATATAGCAACGGAAATGATTAAGTCATGGAAAACCTGGTATAACTTAGTAAAACTGGTTTTATAGTTTGAAAAGCCTTATGTTTATCTTATTAAAAATGTTTAACATGTTTACCATTAGCCAATATAGGTCATGAAATATCAACGTGCATGAATACTTGGAGGGGTGACCTCGTCATGCAATTAGAGGGGCTGCCTCTAACTAATATAAGTTTTAGGTAGGAGGGATCAGCTCCTTGTGAAGGATGCAAGGCACACACCACATTCACCTGAATAATCTGTAAAAACATGTAACCTAGGATGCACCCATACGCCCCACATGATAACATAATAATATGGCCAAAAGCTGAAAGGTACGCCACGAGCTATCACTCCGCTGTGGTGAAGTCATAACACTGGTGCCTCCAGTGTTATGGTTATGGTACCTCCATAACTAGGTGAAACTAGTCATGCATGCATATGGCTTTAGGAATTTAATTAAACATAAGCAATCAAAACATATAAAACATATATTGGGAAAACGATTGGCTGCATACGAGGAATCCTAATAAGGAAAGAATGTCCATACTGAAAGGACGGACAATCCGTACCTTATGTCCAGTGAACGAAGAAGATGAACGGAAAAGAGTCCTACTTCGATCTCACTAATGCTACATAGATAATATACGTGTATAAGTATTCTGATTACTGAGTACGTAACTGGTTTTATATCATGTCTTAGCTTGTTTTATATGTTCATGTCATGTTTTACTGATTTTAACGTTATGCTATGTTTATCATCTATTCTATCTATTCTGATTAAGTATTACTTGTATTTCTTGTATTATTATACTTGCTGTGTAATAATAAGTAACTTTCTAAAAATAGCAGGTTTCCAAAAATAGAAAGTTTCCAAAAATAGAAAGTTTCCAAAAATAGAATAACTGCCTAAAATAAATTAGTTTCTAAAAATAGAAAGTTTCCATAAATATATTAGCTGCTTAAAATAGACAAGTTTCTAAAAATAGAAAGTTTCCATATTTAGAAATAAGCTGGATTATTAAGCTAATAATATAAGCTTAAGTTTTATTGATTAATATTCTAAGTCATGTGATTTATAGTATAAATTATTAATTATTACATGTAAATTAAATAAACTATAGGTTACGAGATTAAATTAAATATAACATGATTTAATTAAATAAAAGGGTAAATAATACTTAGGTTAAGACATGTATTAATATTTATTATTAATATAACCGAAGTCATGGAAATTAATTAATTATATGCCATGTTTTAATAATTAATTAATTACTTCAGTCTAAAATTAAATCATAAAATACTTAGGTTAAATTCATGTACTATTAATAATAATAATTAACCTAAGTCATGTCTAAATTAAATTCATTCTATAGCATATTAAATTAATTTAATTAATCATGTAATTAATAAACTTGTAAAAATAATTAACTTGTATAATTAAGTCATGAACCGAACCTGAGTTCTAAATCTAAACATGTCATGAACCAGTCCGTGAAACCCCTTGAACCGGACCAAACAAACCCTTAATTGTGGCAAACCGGTGTGACCGATTGCGGCGATTTAGTCAAACCGGCACCGGCTTAAGCCGGTGGTGCTTCTTGTTTTTCAGCCGAGACCCCAAAGACCACAAGGACAACCCCGACATGCGTCTGGGTCCCTTGTCTTGCTTGCTGCCAATCCACAAAGCCCACACCGAGACCCGTAGGTCTCAGCTGTGGTCACACGAGCCACACCGAGAGCTTCGGCTCTCGGTTTGTGTGCGCCGGCCGAACCAACCACCCCTTAAACCCATGTTTTCTTAACCCCCATGATTAGATCTAATTAATTAACATGTTTATTAAATAACTTCATGATTTCATGTGTTCTAGATCTAATAATTAATTAAAAAGAAAAAGATTTAAGGTTTACCGAATACGTGAAACAAAAGGGATGATAACACGAACGATCTTGCAAGAATTGGATAAACCAAAATCAAGAAACACACCCTTCTTATGTGTGTATACCCGGCGGCCAAAAGGGAGCAAAGGAGGAGGCTAGGGATTTTGTTATTTTCTAATTCTCTGTATTATGAAAAATCTATTTTCCTTCTTTTCTTATATTAGTTAAAAAAACAAAGTGGGCTTGGCCCCTTGTTTTGTTTATGCCGCGGGTATGAGGGGCCTACAAGGAGAGACCCGTTGTTTTTCCGTGTTCTAATTATTACGTGTTCTCGTGTCGTGTTTACGTGATTTATTTATTTATCGTTCGTGTCGTAAATATATATTTATACGTAATTGTAATAAATATACGTAAATACATAATAATAGGTTCGTGATTAATTACCTTTATGATTTCATGTTCGTGATTATTTGACGTTCATGTTTTTCATGTTCGTGATTATAATTATTGTTGATAATAATTATCGTGTCTTAATACGTATTAAATACTTATCGTGTAATAACACATACGTAATACTTGTAATTCCTATTCGTGAAACATAAACGTGCTATAAAAGGAAGGTTCTAATCATGTACGTACGATCATAAGGGTACTATTCATGGTAAAAGCATGCGGGTTTTACATAAGGTGACAAAAAGTCCAAAAAGATATATTGACTCAAGTCATATCTGTTAGAATATGCGATCGTTTAGCCATCGGAAATACGTGAGCCTATCGGGGGCACACACTCAATGCGAAGAACACACTTTTATTTTACGCTTTAATTAAACTTTTATTAAAAACTTCACGTTTTATTTAATTAACGGTAGTTAAATTAGTTAACGAGATTTAATTGATTTATCATGAGTGCGTTATTTAAATTTGGGAACAAAATCCATTCTAGAATACCCCATAGCCTTAATCGGCCGAATATACACAAGGGGGTTCTAGAAGATTTTCTTGGTTGTTTGTATGGTAACTAAATATTCTTTAGTTATTGATTAAGGGATATATTTCCCTTAATTAGATTTCTTGTAGTAGGGAACAAGTAATTTGAGGAGGTGGAGATTAGTATAAATACAATCCCATACACCTCATAATTTTTCTCTCTCCCCTCTTTTGTGTGTTTCGTCCGATCGCAACACCCACACCACCAAAACCATACGATTTTTCCCATTAACCCTAAAATCACCTAAAGTGTAGACCTTTGCAATATCGACTACCTTTTGGTACTCACTTGTGAAGTTTCTAAACCTAATACTAAAATCTTGATCCTCGTATCAAGGTTTTAGTCCCGTTGGTTTTTCCCCTTGTGGTTAGTCGACATACATAAACCCTAATTAGGGTTTATGTGACTTTGGGTAATCAATCTTGTAACACTCTATAAACCGATCCTTACGTAATCCCACTTAGGGTTTTGGATCTAGGGTTTCTAGTTACAAGATTATACACTTGTTGTTCGAGAAGTGAAGTTACCACTAGCATCGTGGTGTGTTCGTTTAATGTGTCGTGTGAGTAAACGATGGAGACAGTAATTTAACCGTTAAAGTTTAAGATCAAGATAAAGACGTATTAATTGATTTATTCAATTAATTAAAGGTTGGTTTTAAATTGTTTTTCTTATGTGCTTAATCATGTATGTTATACTAGATCCATTACGCTGCGTACTTGTAGTTAATGGTTTAACTAGTATTCAAAATCCCGACAATGGCATCACGAGTCAATTCGTATGGCATTCATGGGTTACACATAGAATGAACACGCTAGATCCGCCTGAAAACTCTCCTTATTTATTTTCTGTGACAATTATGTGCATACTTGTCATAAAGTTTTAATCTTGATCTAGATAATGGTTAAAATTGGGTAGGTTAAATTGAGCCGGTTAATAATTACGATTATTTTTATTATCCGTCAAAGACCTTTGCATCTCACTTTTATGATACTTTGCACGTCATCAAGTACTTTGCTCGAAAACTTGATGAGGGTCCTTGGTCCTCAATTTAGGGAAGACTCATTCGAGACTTGGATCTTATATGTTTTATCGATTTAATATAGAGTCTGTCTTTTGCTTCTACCCCCATCTAGTCTATTTTTATGTGCTTATTTGTTTTCTATTATGAATTACAAAACGTAATAATTCAAGATTCTAGGAATCATAAAAACGGATCTCTACTTATATCAAAACTAGCTTTAAAAGTATATCATCTTAATAAAACATATTTTCCTTGCGAATCGGCTATGTGTTATTTGTTAAAACTTGTTTTTTGAACAAAGATTAATATGGACATAAGATCTATGAAACTTGTTTTTATTATAATCTAAATTATTTTGCCATATCATATTGTCACTCGAGTTGGGCTTACATACCGTAATGATGGCTTATAAACTATCTTCTCAATTACGTGATTTGCAAAATTAATTGGTTTATAATACTTAAAAACAACTTGTTTTGTGCTTTACCAATGATGGACTTGCTATTGCACTACGTTCTCTAGTCAAGCTATCTAGGGTTTGAACGATCTTTAATCTTTTCCCGTTTCATGTACATGTTTCGGCATCTATATGATAATTATCCCAAGCACTTGCGCCCTCGGGCGCATGAAGAGTAGGACATAGGGTTTGATCATTCTTTAATCTTTTCCCGCGGTAAACACACCTAAACTAAAAGTTAATAAAAGGTTTTCTTAACTTGTGCTAAAAGATGATTGCATGCATCTTTTACACGTTTTTGACATTTGTTTTCTAAAACTTATGTGATACCTATTTGAATTTTTAAGTCTATGCCATCCAATTTAATAGCACTTGTAGTCTTTTTCGCCATCTGGTCAGACCTAGGGCGAATCATGCACCCAAGGCGATCTTTGTCATTGGTCAGACCTTTGCCAATTATTGCATGCTTTAAATTGGTACGACTTAAGTCGAGTTCCCGGTCAGATTCGGAACCCGAGGCATAAGATGAGATGAAACATACTCATGATTTTATTACATGTAGAACAAGTTTGTCTGAGATGTTCATTGGTACTCAAAAGAGTTGTGAGAACGTCCCATCCAAACACTCTGCAAAAATAAAATTCATGAATCCTCTCATAATTCTAAGAGTTGCACTTGTAATGCAATTAACGCTCAATGCTTACCTCTTGCCCTACTTGTTATTAGACGGTCAGACCTCTAATATTTAGTGGGAGTGCAAGTAGGATCTTAGTCTTATTAGTAATTAATTGGGTAGTTAATTTTATTAAGAATTTAATTATCGAAAATACTAAATTGAACTTTCTATGTTTCGATTAATTGTGTTATTGCAACATAATTCGTAAACTAAAGTTGTTTTCTTATAAAAAACAAACATAGTCTCTTTTCCTGGTAAGAAAAGCGAAACTTACTCCTATCTCTTCTCATTAGTTGACAAGAATAAAATAGGATCATAATCGAATAATGATCGATTGTATTTAAACTCACTATTAATATTTAATTATCCTAACTCGATTCTAAAATCATTGAAAGATAACATATTTTGTGTATCTAGAGTACTTTTGTCTATAGCTACCAAAATAAATGACATCTTGCACTTGTCACGATGTATGAGTTTAAACCGCAAAGAATAAAGAGTTTTCTAGCACTTCGCTAGGTATCTTTCTTGGACTCTTGTTATTCCTTAAAGTGCTAAATACCCTTGTGGCTATGTGGACGATAAAGGAGGAATTGCATGCTAAATAGTCCAGTTAATTGAAAGCATGAACGGCTAGTCCCTCGTTTACACAAGTAGAATTTCATATACTTTGTTCAAATACCTAAGTACATGCATACTTGTAGGCATTTTTTCAGAGATAAGGAAGTCAATAAATTGCTTTTTGCCTTCTACTGGTAATGTAACATTTATAACGTTGACAAATCCAGTGAGAGCGTTGCAGTTTATTACTGAAATAATATCCATGTAATATTTTCAGTTTCAGTGGGAGCCACAAGATTTATTTTCTTGTTTAGTCACCCGTATTATTTCGAACTCGCTTTGAAATATTTATTACTTCCAAATATGAACGACCATTGCTTAAAGGAAAATTGCATTTTATTTTAGAAGATAACACGCTGCCTTTCTGATGTTGCCTTATGACACATTATCTATAAAATAATAATCCACCATTCTTTATTTAAAGTTATGGTTCTAAATCTACTTATAATATCCATGACATTATCATATTTTTTACATAATCAAACACATGTTGTGATTGTTTGTCTTCATAATATGATGACGTGCCTTACACAAGTGAGAGAAATTGCAAAGTGTGTGTGCAAGGAACAACATATGATTGGTTTCACTTGCTATCAAGGTAAGAAAGCTAATAACTCTTCTAGGACTTGAACACGCAATATGTTTGTTGCCCTACTACATTCAAATGTCATGATATAGTGAAAAGCTACATCAATAATTTACTACATGTTTAGTAAATATAATTATGGTTAAGATATAATAATCATAATTTTGAAGTATAAAAGTTAACTTGAAATTACTATTGAACTCAAGAGTTCGCGTTCATGATTACTTTAGTTAGTATAATTATGTTTTTCTTGATAACACATAATTATAAAGTACTTGAATTACTCACCGACTTATAACATAAAGTATGTAGTAAAATAGTTATGTCTCTGTGTCAACACATAAACATTAGATCTTTGAATTATTCAAAAACTTATAATGTATACTTGATATGTTTTGTTTTCTTGTAAACGCATGAACATATAATTCTTGAATTGCTATGTCTTCTTTTAAACAAATGGCTCTCACATTGTTCAAGAAATATACATTATAGCATGCACCTGGGTTTAAAATACTGATATTGTAATTTGGTACACGATCCAATTGACAAAGTTTTTAATCCAAAGATAATTAAGTTATCTATGGAATTCTGATGTAGTCTCACAATTCCAGTACTCATAGAATACCAAAATATTATGGTATGTCTAAAGAGTTGAAACAAACTATATTCGTATAGTTGATCTATGATAGCTTTAATTATTCTGCCTCCATGATCTATCAAGGTTAGAAAATTACGTGTGTCATTGATACACTCAATACAGTTTAAACCTAGAAGGTATTCAAGACAACCCACAAATTGAAAACCTCTAATTTATTAGGGACTTTTGGTTGTTCCACTCAAACCAATCTAATCTTAAAATCTCTTGGGGGGTTTTGATTTTCTACACTTCCATGCTTGATGATTGTAGTGTTGGTGTTCCTCCTAGCGTGACATAACACAAACCTTTCCGAAGGTTATTGGTTAAAAGAGTGATACAAGAATTAAGGTTCTTACTTGAAACCCTAATTAGGGTTCTTGGGAGAAATCCTAATATGTCTTGATTAAAAGTTCTTTGATTTGTTAAATATCTTTTGAAGCATAGTATTAACAAACTTGAAATAAGAATTTAAAATGTGTTTTGTAGTCTCTCTATTAAGAACAACTTATTGTTGCTTAAGTACTTAGTATTTAAGAGAATTATCTCTACTTACAAAAGTAAGTGGGAGTTATAACAAATCTTGAAGATATTCAAGAGCAAAATACATAACCTTCAAAATCCGCTTGTTGATGTCTTATTTTGGTTAAGCATGAAAATGTCAAACCAAAGTAAATGTTACTCTCATTCATAATCTGCAAAGATACCTCATCACTTGCTTGATATTGTAATATCAATGCTGAGGAATATAAGTTAGGAGATCTTTGTAATCTACTAAATCCTAATGAATATTATCATATATTGAATATGATAAATGTCTTACAACTATGAATGATAAAATGCAGTCCTTAAGAGAGAAAATCAATCATTTTAAATTTATTGATATTTCTACTGATTATAAACCTATGAGGTTGGAAGGAGTTTCTTTTGAAGAAAGACTCACAAGGACAAAATGATATACATAATTAATGCATGACTAAGAATAGGAAGCTTTTAATTATACTTAAGAAATTGACTATGATTAAATCGTTCTTCCATACTCGCATTGATTAAATAAAGATAATTGATTGTCATATATGTTTCTATGTATATGGAATATGTCAATTAAACTTTATAGTTCTCCTTTATGATTACCTTTAGCAAGGATTATGTATAATCAAAAGATTTATGAGTCTATAAAATCTTTATTGAGTATACAAGATAGATAATCCAAGTATGGATTAAATCATGCATCTAGAAACTAAACCTAGAATTTAATTAAATATGATTTTGGTTAAATTTAGATAGGTTGGAGTACACTTGACATTAAGTGGGAGCACTATGTTTTTCTTTAAATTCATATGTTGTATAACATATTGAAGATATCATTCCATTTAAGCTAGATAATAATCCTTAAGATTGGAATAAAACTTCATTTGAGAATTTATGGAATAAAAACAAATGACTTTGGAATAAATGTTTATTGAAATAAGCATATGCGGTAATTAAGTCCAACACAAATGCAATACATCATTCAAGCGAGTCTTGATTGATATATTTCACTTGACATAATTTATGACATGAATGAGAACCTTATATTTTTAACTAAGGATTCATTATGTATATATTATATTGTGTATACGACTTGTTATCACTTTTGTACAAGAGCAAAGTGAGATGACAAAAACAATATCTAATTGAGAGTATTTAGATTGTTGTTAAAACAAATGTTTACGAATTATAAAGCATAGTGTTGTATGTGTACACTGATGCTAGAGGATAATCAATTATTTTCTTATTAATGATAAATTTGCTAAACTAGATATGCTTATAATGAGCATTGTTGCATTACACATTAAGAAATAAGAATACTTTACATTTTAAGAAACTGTAAAGATGACTGTCAGAATATCTTTGATTTTAAATACCTTATACAAGGTTTGAAGATATACCCTACTATGATACTTGCAATAGTATGAGCATGTAAGATAAGACACTCATCTTGTTATTCAAATCTATCACAATTTGTGAAATTTGAAACAAGTATTCGGAAGGTTTACTTAGATGACTATTTAGCTTTCTTTTTAAGAAAAGTTGAGAATGTTAGAAACATTTGATTTCAACTTGCTAGAGTTTCATGCGTATCTATTTTAGTATTTGGATAATTGGGATGGTAAGACAATTATTATTTTCTGATAAATAAAGATACTTGGTATTTGTTATTCATTCATATAATTATTGTTGTCCTATATTTGTATGTTTAATCCTTGAATATTTGATTATTATAAATATGCCCATTGTCGGTTAGCGATATGGGAATATTGTCTAAATTAAGACAAATGCGAGTGTTGGTTATATTATTTGAATATATGGACGGTTCCCACCAAACTCATGTGTTATTCATAAGGGATGCATATTTGACACCCCGAACTTTCATATCGTTAGTTTTAGATCCTTGTCATGAGTAAGATTTAGAAAATGGTGATTAAGTCATCATTAGACTTGAGATGCAAAAAAGTTTGTGCATGTGTGAATATCACTTCTTGATTCTATGTCCAACGCTAGTTCGCCAGACCTAGTTATAAAGACTTTAATTGGAAGTGTTGTGAAGCAGCATCCACAGATACTTGCAGTCAGTATAGAATTTGTTCCTCCACTTGATATAGTGCAGATTAGTACCATGGGCCCTCTCCAGAATTAATCAAGTAATTTTGTGGCCGCACCCAAAGAGTAAATCAAGATGATACTTGTTTACATTTGGTATATTTGAATTAACTTTTATAACAAGAAACTAAAAGTTAAACTATATGGAATGAGTTAGGATCCATATCCATGGTTTAACGGTACTAGTAAAAAAGGGATGATTATTAGCAAGTCACATAATCGTATACAATTTATCGTTTTTAGATATTCTTCTTGAAACTATACCTCAGTCATTTCCGATTATAATAAAGTATTGCTAGATATTTTATTATGGACGATGAATGTCTAAAATCTCACAAGTGGGAGCTGTTGGAATATGCGATCGTTTAGCCATCGGAAATACGTGAGCCTATCGGGGGCACACACTCAATGCGGAGAACACACTTTTATTTTATGTTTTAATTAAACGTTTAATAAAAACTTCACGTTTTATTTAATTAACGGTAGTTAAATTAATTAACGGGATTTAATTGATTTATCGTGAGTGTGTTATTTAAATTTGGGAACAAAATCGATTCTAGAATACCCCATAGCCTTAATCGGCCGAATATACACAAGGGGGTTCTAGAAGATTTTCTTGGTTGTTTGTATGGTAACTAAATATTCTTTAGTTATTGATTAAGGGATATATTTCCTTTAATTAGATTTCTTAGAGTAGGGAACAAGTAATTTGAGGAGGTGGAGATTAGTATAAATAAAATCACATACACCTCATAATTTTTGTCTCTCCCCTCTTTTGTGTGTTTTGTCCGATCGCAACACCCACACCACCAAAACCATACGATTTTTCCCATTAACCCTAAAATCACCTAAAGTGTAAACCTTTGCAAGATCGACTACCTTTTGGTACTCCCTTGTGAAGTTTCTAAACCTAATACTAAACTCTTGATCCTCGTATCAAGGTTTTAGTCCCTTTGGTTTTTCCCCTTGTGGTTAGTCAACATACATAAACCCTAATTAGGGTTTATGTGATTTTGGGTAATCAATCTTGTAACACTCTATAAACCGATCCTTACGCAATCCCACTTAGGGTTTTGGATCTAGGGTTTCTAGTTACAAGATTATACACTTGTTGTTCGAGAAGTGAAGTTACCACTAGCATCATGGTGTGTTCGTTTGACGTGTCGTGTGAGCAAACGATGGAGACGGTAATTGAACCGTTAAAGTTCAAGATCAAGATAAAGACGTATTAATTGATTTATTCAATTAATTAAAGGTTGTTTTAAATTGTTTTTCTTATGTGCTTAATCATGTATGTTATACTAGATCCATTACGCAGCGTACTCGTAGTTAATGGTTTAACTAGTATTCAAAATCCCTACAATTAATCCCGAATATTAAATACGCACGCTCAGTTTCAGTTATATCTCATAATATAATAATTATCCAGAAATAAATATTGGGTTTCAGAAAAATATTACGTATACATTAATTATGATACATAAAGAAAAGAGTAATTGACATTTCGAATCTAAACACGGGAAATAAATTACGAGGTTACATGAATAAAAGTTAAGCCGAAAAAATAAATAAAATAAACGAAACCCATTTATATATAAGGGGGTGGCGGCATACTAATTAAACAAAAGAGGAATGGGCTTGAGCCCGGCCCGTTGGAAAACATAAAAACAGAGGAGACCTCACTACTCCTTTCATTTTATCAAGTCAAACAAAAAAAATAGGGTTCTGTGTTCTTAGAAGGGGGGCCGACGGCTGGAGTAAAACAAAAGGGAAACACGGTTTGATTTCTACAACTATTTTGGTTATACATTCACTCTTAATCAACCTCACGATCTAGGTATCACCTTTTCTTTATTTGTTTTACAAATCATGAAATCATGGGTTTTAATCATCAAGAACATAGATCAAGCTGAAATTATAATATAAATCAGTCGGGTTTGGGTTTGTGGGCACAAAAACCGAGAGTTGATAACTCTCGGTGAGGCTGTTTGGTTGCGCAACCGAGACCTATAAAGGTCTCGGTGGTCTTCTGTGGTGATAAGCCGAAAACAAACCCAAAATAGGGGCAATCGTATCATAAGGGGGTGTTTGTTTCAGTAAACAGTGGGAATACCCAAACAGGGGCAATCGTATCATAAGGGGGTGTTTGTGCTAGTAAATAGTGGGAATAATAACAAGGCAGTGGGAACATTTAATAAACAGTGGGGACATTTTATAAACAGTGGGAAACCTATGAAAACGGTGGGAACGATGTAGGTCATCAGTGGGTAAAGTTAAGACAGAAAATAGTGATTTTTATTTACAGATTAGCGACAGTTTTGTGACACTATTTTTCGTCGCAAATTGTTTATGAAAGTTTGTATAGACAGTTTTAAAACTCAGCTTTTGGTCACACTTTTAGTGACAGTTTTTATGTCGTTAATTCATATAGGCAGATTTTATATATATTGTTTAATTATTTTAGTGCGACCGAGAATGGGTATCTCGGTAGGCCTCGGGATATAGTTTAAACATTTAAAATTGAAGATTTTAAATTATACCTTTTATTACTTACTTTTATAAATGTTTATTGTATATTTAAAGGAGTTAAATTAAAATAGTTTTATAATATTTAAAAGGGAATAATTTTATTATAGAAATTATAAACGATTTTGAAAACTTTCTAATTTAGGAAACTTTCTATTTTAGCAGGGTTACCGATTATAGTATTAATATCACGTCAGAATACGTTTGTACCGTAGTTAATAGTAGATCGATAATACATTAAAAAGAATCAAATAGAGATAAGATTTATCAGTTAACATACGTAAAGAAGTTCAGAAATAAATAAATAAATGAGAAGCCGATAAGATCAGTAAATTAAATAAAGATCATATAACTTATTCACGTCTGTTATTATTGTAGCTTCCGTGAAGCCCGAGTAATGTTCGTTCAGTCTTCCTTCAGTCAATTACTGGACAAGAGGTACGGATTTCCCGTCCTTTCAATAAGGACTTCCCTTCTATGCATGATTAGGATTTCCTGTCTGCATCCAAATGTTTTACCCAGTACATGTTATAAATAATATGAAATTTCTTTAAAGATATTGCCTGAGCCTTATATACAAGCATGGCCAGTCAGTAGTACTAGTTTCGGAGGTACCGTAACCATGACACTTGAGGCACCGGTGTCATGACTCACCAGCGGGAGAGTGATATCCCGCAGCGTTCCACTCAGCTCAGCTTGGCCATTTTATCAGTATTATTAGTGGGGCGTATGGATGCATCCTAGGCTTATCAGTTTACAGTTATCAGGTTAATGTGGTGTGTGCTCTACATCCTTCACATTGGAGGTGATCTCTCCACCCAGCAGATTATTTAGAGGTCACCCCTCTACAACATGACGAGGTCACCCCTCCAGTTATTCATGCACAGTTGTTACAGCACATGACCTATGTAAGCTCTAGGTAATTAAAATACAGTAAATGCATGTTTTCAGATTTAACAGTTAGTAAACCAGTTTTATTATTTATGTATCAGGCTTATCAGATTTTCTACAATTTTCATCACACACCGCATATCAGTCTTTAAGCTTCAGTAATTATTAATTATTTCAAGTTCCGTATATTCTTATCATGCATTATATACGTTCACTGAGCGTTATGCTCAGCTTTAGTTCTTTCATGTTCTAACGGCAGGTACACCAGGACACTCTTAAGATTCTGAGGGCATGTGCATTGGATGGAAGCAATCCAGACTTCTTTACCTTGTGCACTTCATTCTTATATTGCCGGTTGGACATTGTTTAATCCTTTCTTTCAATATTTTACTTTTCATGTTTGAGCTTAAGTTGGATTACCGATGTTTGATTCTGGTATTTCCATTATGGTCAGTTAATATTTTAGGACATTTACCTTGTGCTTTGATGACCCGCCATAAATACACGTAACAGTCCACATATATAAAGGGGTGTTACAATTATGGTATCAGAGCGTAAGGTTCGACCTGTAGGCTCTAAAACTTGACTTGTGACAAGTGGGTAGTCACCAGGAACTTCCCTGATTTTGGCGTTGTTATCTTCATGTTTCTCATGCATTTTCAATCAGTTTTCTTCATTTATCAGTCAGTTTTCTTAAAGTTTTTGACTAAGTAAAAGGTTGGCACAGAACTGGCCATATTTAGTCGTATGTGCTTTTTAGCGAATTTTCGTCTTGGTGAACTGACCATAGGCGTTCACCCTTAATCGTTCAGATTTTTGTATAGATGAACTGACCATAGGCGTTCATCCTTACTCATGTCAGATTCATGTTTTCAGTCGAATATTACTTGGTGAACCAGCCCATATACGTTCACCAATGTTCATATCAAATTTCATGCTTTTCAGTCGAATGTTGTTTTATGAACCGATCCATAGTTGTTCACCTTGTCATATCATGACATTATATAAAATCTTGACAAATATGAATTGGACTACAACCAACCACATTTAGTCTCAGATTGTACATTTCCATACATGACAGTTCTCAAAAAATTTTGACAAGTATGGATCGAAACAAAATCGCCCATACTTAGTCACATGCTTCCTACTATGAATAGTGTGGATTAAACCATAACTATCCACATCAATTGATGTTAAACCTCAGTTGACTATACCCTTATGTTCTTGATAACAATCAAGTTTCATACCCTCAAGTGATGTCATCTTCATGCTGATTAAGTTCATGTCTCTTTAGGAGGATTATGTTTTCAGCAAGGTGATGATGTCTTCATGCTAAGATACAGAAGGGGTTACAGTAAAAATCCTGTTTTCATAATAATCATGTTTGATCTTCATCAGTCATGTCTTCATGATGACCATTGTTGAAATCCCGTTTAATCATATTCTTGAAACTCTATACAACCAGCTTTAAGTCCACACAGGAAGTACCAGGCTATCATGTTACTCATTCAGTTCAGTTTACTACCGTTTAAATCAATTTATTTCTTTGATCATGTCAGACAAGCGACACCAGTATCGATCATCCCATAAAATTTCCTCTAGTGCCATGTACAGTATTCCATCTATACCTATGTACAGTGTCTCAGTTATACTCCATGTATAGTATTTCATGAGTAATCCACGTACAGTGTCTCAGATATGCTCCATGTACAATATTCACTTTGTACTTCATGTACAGTAGTCCAGGTGTACTCCAGTTACCCTACTCCATGAATATTGCTAATCGATCCTTAATCATCTCAGGCGTTTCCACTTGTCAATATTCTACCAGATGCTGCTCGTGAGTTGAAGATTTTACCAGATACTAATGCTGCTAACACTTTGAAGACCTCACGAATGCTGATGCTGCTGATACTTTGGAGATTCCACAAGATGTTGATGCGATTTATATTCTGAAGACTTTTTAGAGCAAGGACGAAATTTATAAATTTGAAATTCCAGACAATAATAAATTTCAACCATTAGACGCTACCACCCCATTCCATGTCTTACTTCCTCAGTTAGCTGTCACACGTCATTCAACTAATCTTTCAGTCAGAATAATGAGAACCGGTACCCATCCGGCCACTCAGCAGAAATAGTTACTTGAATAACGATCATGATAATGACCGTCATTAAATTGACAGACAAGGCAGTGGTGACAACCACCGTGCTAATAATTAACTAGTCAGTAATCATCAGAACTTCAGAACAGACGCGACCAGAAATACAGAGGTCAGCAGTTTAACCGTTCCGCCAACCCTAGCAGTTATCAAAATTTTCAGCCTTGTTCAGATACACCTACTAAAACACATGTCAAGACATCAGTCAAGACTTAGGTCTCAAGTATCCTTTCAGAAGACACCTTTCAGGGCACCAGTTACGATACATGTCATACGAATACCTTCTCAAAGTACGAGTCAGATTCATAGCACCAGTATGCCTCCTAAACCAGGTCCTCCGAAATTCAGGTACCCTCCAAGGGGGTATACTCGTTCTGTTATGCCACGCATAAACCATACCATTACAATTCAGTTACCACCACCGAAGTATCATTCAGGTTAGACATGCAGTGTTCATTTTGTGAGGTTACAGATGAACACAATCAGTGAAAGTTACCACGTTTACTTCACGTATTCCTATGTCAGCTTTATCTTAAATCATGTATTACCTACCTCTCATCCAGAAAAGACTCTACATTACCACCATATTCATAAAGGCTTTTTCTTCCAGTTGAAGACAAGATTCGTCTTACTAACTCCTGATTTGTTCATTATATTTTGCCAGAAAAAATCAGTACAAATTGTTTCAGCTTTACAAGCACGTGAATTATTATCTTTTAGCTGCGAGGACTTCTGACCACCATTCATGATGCTACTTCTGAAATTCCTTAAATTCATGATCATCAGAATATCCTAAAGTTTACAGATGTCATCCCAGGAGGTTTTCCAGAAAATTTCTTCCTAACCACGAGACATAATTTAACATCGAGCTTGTCTCAAGAACATAACCTATTTTTAAAACTCTTTATTGCAGGGCTTCGGCCGAGTTAAAAAAGTTGCAGCAATTGCTGCAAGAGTTACCGGAACGAGGATTTATTCACCCTAACGCACCACCAGGAGGTGCACCGTTTCTGTCTATCAAGAAGAAGGCCAGTGACCTGAGATCATGTATCGACCACCAAAAAATTGACAAGATCACTATTCATAAACGATATTCATTCCATGAATTGAAGGTTTACCTGACCTGCTACGATGTCTAAAATATTTTCCAGAACAATTCACGATCATACCACCAGCAGTGGTGAGAGAAGGAACATGAGATTTTCTAGACTGCTGTTGCACACGTTATAGTCTCTCTAAAATTTTGACTTATACTTCTGAGCTCCCTAATACTCCAGCTATAGTATAAAACTTATGAATAAATTTTTTCCCGTGACTTCTCAGACAAAATCGTTAGTATATTCATTGATAACATTCTGATCTGCTAAATTCTAAGAGAAGTACTAGAGAATCATCTTCTCACAGTTGTACAGAATCTCCGATAGGAGAAAATTATATAAGCAGCTTCCCAGATGCGAATTCCAGTTGAACACGGTGGCATTTCTGAACCACCCTATTTCAGCATAAAGAAATCCCACACAATCCTGCGAAGGTGAAGGCCATCACCTGATGGTCCCGACCGACGCCTGTGAACGAAGTACAAACTTTCTAAAACTCATTTGACTGCTACCGCAGAAAGTGCTGACAGTTCTCGCTAAAAATTCTTCCATAACTATTCAACCAGATTTCCACCAGAATGTCCCATAATCCCAGGCAGAATTTTGATAGAAGCAGTATCACACATTGATGCAACTATGTTCATATCTCGATGCCTGACATACCGCAGGTTCAAGATAGAACGCCGTCATGCTAGTGAGTTACTACAATCCTTAGAAATTTCTGAGCAGAAATGAAACGAAATTCCATGAAATTGTTATCAGTTACCACAGACTCAGAAAAGTATGATACTATCTAAGTCATCGTCAACCGTGTAATCAACATGCGCATTTTCTTTCATCCGAAAGGATTACGCAGTAGTGAACCTGCAAAAAAAAAAATTTAGCAGCAAATTGTACGAATTCAAAGTATTCCATCGACCATCATATCAGACAGAATTCACGTCCACGATCACGTGTATGTTTACATTCACTTACGTTCACGTTTATTTTCATTTCACGTTTACGTCTCATTCGTAGTAAGATGCTGTTTCAGTTCATGTTTTGTGCTACCTCATGATTTAAGCTCACGTTAGCGTTCATAACATGGTTCACATTCAGGTTTCGTGATACACATTTCATAGTTTACTACCGAATTCGGTTACAGAAAGCTCAAGGAACCAGACTTAAGTTAACAGAGCTGCTCCATACCAAGGTAGACATTTCACATCTCAGGCCGTATCGTTTGTCATTCCTCCCTCAGTCATCATACGTTCATGATATGTCCTAGTATCACGTTCATAGTATGTTCATGTATCACGTTCACGATATATTTCATGCACAACATTCCTTTTATGATCACGAACCACGTTCACAATTGCTCACGTAGCACGTTTACAATTGTTCACGCATTTCGTCCCTATATACTTTCAGCTGCCCGCCCAGAAATATAAATGTTATCTCTTCAGGATAATTGTGCGTACTGTTTCATGTATACTACATGCTATAGCTTATTCATTCTATCAAGTACATGAAATCCATCTTAAGTACGGAACCAGAAACTACTCAGCATCATCAGGACAGGGTCATCAGGACCAAGATTTTTTATTATTATGTTTATACCTTTGAGGGAATCGTTTCGAGCGAGAGGCCACTCGAAACGGAGGAGTCCATCCGGACCTCTCATCATTTTTCCTTCAATAATTCAGTTAACTTCTTTCAGTCATGCCACATTCCATGTTCACTTTAGTCATGTCACATTTATATCCTTTCAGCAACATTATGTTCTAATTTGAGGACAATTTATCCTTTCAGCTTACATGTCTTTTTAGCTTATGTATTCTTTTAGTTCTTATAACTTCATCAGCTTAACACCCGCTTTTTAGAGGGAAAGAATTTTAAAACCCAGTACAGTCGTATCCTTATTTCGGGGACGAATTATTTTTTAGAGGGGAAGAACTGTAAAACCCGTATTTAAGAATTTCCGATTATTAAATACGCACGCTCAGTTTTAGTTATATATCATAATATAATAATTATCCAGAAATAAATATTGGGTTTCAGAAAATATTACGTATACATTAATTATGATACATAAAGAAAAGAGTAATTGACATTTCGAATATAAACACGGGAAATAAATTACGAGGTTACATGAATAAAAGTTAAACCGAAAAAATAAAAAAATAAACGAAAACCATTTATATATAAGGGGGTGGCGGCATACTAATTAAACAAAAGAGGAATGGGCTTGAGCCCGGCCCGTTGGAAAACATAAAAACACAGGAGACCTCACTACTCCTTTCATTTTATCAAGTCAAACAAAAAAATAGGGTTCTGTGTTCTTAGAAGGGGGGCCGACGGCTGGAGTAAAACAAAAGGGAAACACGGTTCGATTTCTACAACTATTTCGGTTATACATTCACTCTTAATCAACCTCACGATCTAGGTATCACATTTTCTTTATTTGTTTTACAAATCGTGAAATCATGGGTTTTAATCATCAAGAACACAGATCAACCTAAAATTATAATATAAATCAGTCGGGTTTGGGTTTGTGGGCACAAAAACTGAGAGTTGATAACTCTCGGTGAGGCTGTTTGGTTGCGCAGCCGAGACCTATAAAGGTCTCGGTGGTCTTCTGTGGTGATCAGCCGAAAACAAACCCAAAATAGGGGCAATCGTATCATAAGGGGGTGTTTGTTTCAGTAAACAGTGGGAATACCCAAACAGGGGCAATCGTATCATAAGGGCGTGTTTGTGCTAGTAAATAGTGGGAATAATAACAAGGCAGTGGGAACATTTAATAAACAGTGGGGACATTTTATAAACAGTGGGAAACCTATGAAAACGGTGGGAATGATGTAGGTCATCAGTGGGTAAAGTTGGACAGAAACTAGTGATTTTTATTTTCAGATTAGCGACAGTTTTGTGACACTATTTTCCGTCGCAGATTGTTTATGACAGTTTTTATAGACAGTTTTAAAACTCAGCTTTTGGTCACACTTTTAGTGACAGTTTTTCTGTCGTTAATTCATATAGGCAGATTTTATATATATTGTTTAATTATTTTAGTGCGACCGAGAATGGGTATCTCGATAGGCTCGGGATATATTTTAAACATTTAAAAATGAAGATTTTAAATTATACCTTTTATTACTTACTTTTATAAATGTTTATTGTATCTATATACTTTATAAAGCATTTATCATTTTTTATTTTTAGAAGTCTTAAAATATTTCAGCCTCAAACATTTCTTTATTTAGAAGTTTATATACAACCATTTTTTAGGTTTAAATGTCTTACTTTTTTTTAAACTCATCTAAAAAGTAAATGATACTATGAGTCATAAATATGAGTAAAGGTCATTAATGATTAAATAAATAATTTAACGAGACAATAAATAACCTTATATTGTAAGTTTGTAACATATAAAACTGAAAATAATTTATTAATAGATATTACTACTAAAATATCAGTTACGATATTTTAATATAAAAAATTCATGATTTATGAAAAAAGGCTCGAAAAAAATGCACAAAAAAGATTCAGCCGTCGAAAAACTTAGTCGCCGGGTACCCGCCGCAGTATTACGCGGGTACACGGCTAGTATTTAAATGAGTTAAATTAAAATAGTTTTATAATATTTAAAAGGGTATAATTTTATTATAGAAATGATAAACGATTTTGAAAACTTTCTAATTTAGGAAACTTTCTATTTTTAGCAGGGTTACCAATTATAGTATTAATATCACGTCAGAATACGTTTGTACCGTAGTTAATAGTAGATCGATAATACATTAAAAATAATTAAATAAAGATCAGATTTATCAGTTAACATACGTAAAGAAGTTCAGAAATAAATAAATAAATGAGAAGCCGATAAGATCAGTAAATTAAATAAAGATCATATAACTTATTTGCGTCTGTTATTTTTGTAGCTTCCGTGAAGCCCGAGTAGTGTTCGTTCAGTCTTCCTTCAGTCAATTACTGGACAAAAGGTACGGATTTCCCGTCCTTTCAGTAAGGACTTCCCTTCTATGCATGATTAGGATTTCCCGTCTGTAGCCAAATGTTTTCCCCAGTACATGTTATAAATAATCTGAAATTTCTTTAAAGATATTGCCTGAGCCTTATATACAAGCATGATCAGTCAGTAGTACTGGTTACGGAGGTACCATAACCATGACACTTGAGGCACCGATGTCATGACTCACCTACGAGAGAGTGATATCCCGCAGCGTTCCACTCAGCTCAACTTAGCCATTTTATCAGTATTATTAGTGGGGCGTATGAATGCATCATAGGCTTATCAGTTTACAGTTATCAGGTGAATGTGGTGTGTGCTCTACATCCTTCACATTGGAGCTGATCCCTCCACCCAGCACATTATTTAGAGGTCACCCCTCCGCAGCATGACGAGGTCACCCCTCCAGTTATTCATGCACAATTGTTACATCACATGACCTATATAAGCTCTGGGCAATTAAAATACAGTAAATGCATGTTTTCAGATTTAACAGTATGTAAACCAGTTTTATTATTTATATATCAGACTTATCAGATTTTCTACAGTTTTCATCACACTCCGCATATCAGTCTTTCAACTTCAGTAATTATTAATTATTTCAAGTTCCGTATATTCTTATCATGCATTATATCCGTTCAGTGAGCGTTATGCTCAGTCGTAGTTCTTTCATGTTCTAACGGCATGTACACCAGGACACTCTTAAGATTCTGAGGGCATGTGCATTGGATGGAAGCAATCCAGACTTCTTTACCTTGTGCACTTCATTCTTAGGTTGGACATTGTTCAGTCCTTTCTTTCAATATTTTACTTTTCATGTTTGAGCTTAAGTTAGATTACCGATGTTTGATTCCGGTATTTTCGTTATGGTCAGTTAATGTTTTAGGACATTTACCTTATGCTTTGATGACCCGCCATAAATACACGTAACGGTCCACATATATAAGGGGGTGTTACAGTATCAATCTAAATCGTTTTTGTATGGACTCTAACAATAATTTTCATAATTGCATGTCTCTACTTTCTAGATATTTCACAATTGTTTTAATTTATCTTTCAATCATGTTATAAATTATCTTTCAATCAATCATATGTTTTCTAAACCAAACAATTAAATGGTTAAATAAAGGTGATATATTAGTATATAAATATCTATGTTTATCCCAAACTTAGATCGATTTAGCTTTATGTATACGAGATTAGATCAAGTTATACACGTAGAGAAACCTTTGTATATGTATATGATAATCTAAGTGTTATGCGGAATTAACACTTAAACAAGAACACACAAAGATGTAAACAAACTTTCACTTGATTAATGATAACAAACTTGATTACAATGAAAGTGTTTAACGTATGAAAACTTATATTGAACAATAACCTAAAGGTCTTCTTTTATAGACATAAGAAGCCTTGTACAAGAGTCTACGTATCAACTATTCTAGGTAAAGATAATTATAGAAAATACAATGTTGAACTTATCTTTACTAGAAACAAACTAGAAACAATATACGCGTAGACTAAATCTTTCCATCAGTGCTTGTCTTCAATGTATCAACGCTTGACTTCTTCTTGTCAACTCTTGATCTGTCAGCGTTTGTTTTCTTCCTATCAACGCTTGTTTTACTCTTGTCAGCGCTCAAGAAGACTGGCTATATTTTATTCCCAACAATCCTCCCCTAAACTTGATATCTACTCTAGTAATCAAGTTTCTGAATAAACATTAAGAACTAGGAGGAATCTTACAAACTTGTTCATATTGGTAATAAATATGTCTGATCAAATCTTTGGCCACGTCACTTGAATAGTCAATCTCCAGCTGTGTTGTCTTCATCTTCTCCAAGACTTCCTTGGACATGGAATACTGAGCATCTGCAAGAAGATACTCAGTAAACTTTGTAGAACTCAAGTAATATACACCAGCAGCTGAATACAAACGCCATTGAAGACCACTGAGGTCATCTTCAAGATCCTTCCAAACAGTAGGATCTTCATCTCTTGGTCCACACATTCTCTTTAATGTTGACCACAGTTTTATTACATTGACTGAAGTAGGAGCTTCAGTCTCATACTTGGCTTCTAACAACCTCCAAAGGTCTACCAAGTCTTCTCTATCAAAACTTGCAAACAAAGATATAAGAGTGGTAAAAGTGTGAACCTCTTTCCCATACCTGCCAATCTTCCAAAACCAACATTCATCTTCTTCATAGCTTATAATAGGGTTTCTGGAATCAAGAGGTAACACTTGCACCATATCTGAAACTTCCAATGGTAAGAGCTTGAGGCTCTTTCTTATAACAGCTTCACTCGGATTTAACCTATCCATATCTTTGGGAAACTCAAGAGGGACTCCCTTCTTCAAAGGTCTGGGAATAATCATTGCCTTCTTAAGCTCCATCTATTCTACAAGTTCTTTTTTCCTTTCATCAGAAAGAAGTCTCAGAGTGTTTTCTTCCTGCACTCTTGCCCAAATGCGATAAGCTTTGAACTCCAACTCTTCAAATGTCAATCCAATCAATTTCTTATAAGTCCATCCTGTTCCATGACATCTGAGTAGCATGTAGTACAACTCCCTTCTATCCCTTTTCAACATTGAGAGAATATTGCTAGCTCTGTGTTTCAGAATTACCTTGCAGTCCTTTTGTACTCTTAGAAGAATCTCCAAACCCCATATCTGGTCTGAAATAGTCAAATGTGGATTCTCCATACACCTATCTTCCCAAGCATGGTACTTCTGAACAACTTCTGGCATGTCAAAATCTACTTGCAATTTCAACTCATTCAACTTTTCTCTAGCCAACTCATCACCATACTCAAGTCTTTCTGGTTGTTCTATGATCATTACACTTGAGTCTGAACTAGCTTCATCACTTCCTTCTTGTTCCTTTGAAGTGACAACAAAAGGTGATTCACCAACCTTCTTTGTTTCTTGTTCCACAATTTGTGCAGCCAATCTTCTATCAAACTCAATCTGTGCTGCATTCTTTGGAACATCTACTTCTACCATGATTCCCTTACCCTTATCTAATGGATCAATTATGGGTAAGGAAGATGGTAATACCTGTGAAGAAACTTCTTTGATGATGGACGATGACTGGAATACATCAACCTCATCTGCAGGTCTGTCGACGCTCAAATTTGCTTTGTCAGCGCCCAATTTCCTCATGTCAGCGTTTAAATCTTGTTTGTCAACGCCCAAGTTACCTGTCTCAGCGCCTCTTGTAATTTCTTCCAACATGGCTGTAAAAGACAAGTTTAAGTTTGTAGGAGTAACTAGAGACGTATCAAAACCTGGTTGTTTCTTCAAACTAGTTAGGGCCTCAGCAACACCCAAAGATTCACCATCATGTGAGCCCTTATCACTCAAATTTATCTGCTCATCCTCCCCTTTGGAAGATTCCTCCATCCCACGCCTGTGCTAGCAGTCTCCAAAATAACAATCCTCTCCCTCAATTGCTTGAGTTCAAGGCCTTGTGTACTGACAATTTGTACCAAGTATGCATTTTGCTTTTGCAAGCTTATGCAGACAGCCGTCAATTCCATTAATGTCATTGGTTCCAATCTGCCCTCCTCTAAAATGGGTATTTGACCTCCCAAGTTAGATTCATGGGGCATGGATGAGGTCTTAATGATGGTAGGACTGTCTTGGCCAGCTTCTAAGCCAGAACCAATAGTCCCAGCCTCATCCATAGCACCAACCATACTTGTGGTGGTGGTTCTCTCTGCTAAATGGCTAGGACCACTAGAGGAGAACACTCTAGTAGTCCTTTGGCGTTTTTGCAACCTATATTGTTGTGGGGGAGAAGATGATGTGGATTGGGTGGATGTGGGTTGGTTAAGGGGTGTTTGGGTCTGTGAAGGATTGATGTCAACGTTTGGATTAGGCATGTCAACGCCAACATTTAATGTGTCGGCGTCGAAGGGTTCTTGGTCAATTTGCATGTGTTGCGGTGAAGGTAAAGGTTCAGGTATTGGGTCAAGTTGGGGTTGTGGGTCTGGTTGGGGTTGTGCTGCTTCAGTGACAGCAATCATAGCTGGGGTTAGAGGTAAGTCATGGTGAGGGGGTGAGTTCATCTTTGTAAAAATAGCTTTCTTTTGCACAAGGATCTCATAAAAATCATCATGATCCCTTGTGCAGTAATTTTGGACATCAAAAACCATTTGTAAAAATCTGGGATAAGCTAAAGTCATTTTATTCCCTTTATTTTTACACATGCCCTCAAAAATCATTTTAGAATAACTAAACTTTTGCCCAGTAGCAATGCACACAATAGCACTAGCAATAGATCTATTGATCTCATTGTGTGCAGTACACTTGGGACTCAAACATTATAAGAGGACATGTGTTAGGTACTTCCAGGCTGGGGGAAACTCCTGTTTATGATATTTGTTTAAAGTTCCCTCATCAGGGAAAGGATAACCCAAAGCCCTTAGTCCTTGTTCTATTTCATGAATGGGGAGGGTGGTTATACCATCTGCATCATCAAGATGCAAAGCCTGGCGAACCAAGGCTTCAGTAACCACCCATGTGCGCCCATGAACAATAGATGATAATGTAGTCACTCTATTAACTGTTGAGGAACTTACACTGTTCCAAAACTGCTTAATATGTGTGATAGAAATGAGTGGAGCATGAGAAAGAGCATACCTAATTGGGGATGCATTCAAATACGCCACCATCTATGTGTATTGGGGAAACAGAGTATCATCAGCGTCCAAATATGCTATCATGTTGTGTTGACTCCTGAATCCCAATTCCAAATCACTTGGTTTAAATTTTGGTGCCATTGTTGAAAGCTGTTTGAATTATTGATAAAGATGAAGTATAGGAGAAAATTTGTTAGACAAGAATGATAGGTACCCTGTTTAAAAATAGGAGCCAAAAATATAGGAGAGAAATATGCATGTGATTGGTCAAAAATTAGGCAACTATTTTCAAAATACAATCATGAAAATATTGAAAAGAAAAAAGTTTATCTCATGCATTAATTGAGAGTTATCTGCTCCCAAAATTAAGGCCCAAAAATTCGTCAAAAAGTAACAACTGGGTAGGTCCCATTGAGTGTCAACGGTAAAAAATAACCCATCAACGCCCAACGGCTATATTCTTGTCAACGTTTGCCAAAGCCATGTCAGCGTCTAAATTGGTCATAACAACGCTGGGAAAAATACTTGTCAGCGTCCAAAAATAAAAATTTATAAAAATGAAAAATGACCTTAACAAAGTAATTTATCCTAGAGAAGATAACCTATAAGTTGATAATTATTATAGGGCGGCAAGCACTGTCCAGTTATGCACACTTGCTTATGCAAGATAGACATAACAGTCCTCTAGTGTCCCTTGCTAGCCAAAACTCTTAACAACTAAGTTATCTCATAAAATTCCTTGTTACTCCCAGGTAAAACCCATGATAAAATCATTCCCAAGTCTCCCAACAGACCACAACAAATTCTAGGCCAAAAATGTCTTGGCAGCATGCATAGTATATCAACTTTGCATGCTACAGTGCCTCATGATTTAGTAAAACTAACTCATACTGTAGCAATTCTTAGTTTTTGGATTAATATTTATAAACCGACTGTTATTTATCTTGTTTGTTTTTATAAAAAAAATAATTAATGAATTCTCGGTTAACCGACAAGGTTAAGCTTTAACGTATCAAATATGTGTCTTTTATTATTTACTGGCAATGTCTAAGTTAGACATCGATCGTAAGTATTCTCCTCGTGACATAAAAATATTTTTATTGTCGTCGTTTTTTTATTATTTTATGGGCATTCTTCGTCAATTTATGATAAATTTTATTCGTAGTTCGTTTATATAAAGTGTTAACATTTACTAAATCATAAGTCATCTTTTTTATATCAAAATATCAACGTTCTCCGAATGACAAAGTTTTTTATTTCATATTGAGCGATTATTAATCGCGTCTAACACGTATCTTTTATATCGCGTAACTTTTAAAATATTGGGCATTGATAATACCCGTTTATCGAAAATTTGACAAAATAAAACCTCGTCTTTAACCTTAGCTTTATGCCCATATCTGATATGTTCCATACTTGTTATAATAATATTATTATTAACCTTATCTATCAAGTTGAATGTATATATCATGTTTGACACACCAAATAGACTAACTCGCATACAAAACGTAATGCCGTCTGCTTTTCATTTTCACTCTCAACTCGACACGTACTTCATAATTTGAACGCATCTGACTTATGAAAAACTAATAAGCTCCACGCAGGAGCTTGATATTTCCTTCTCAAAAGTTGTCACTCGGCCCAATTATGGAAATACTATACGCTTCTATATCCTTAGTATGGAATAGTTGACTTTCTAAAATATACGACTAAAAATAATCTTACCTATTTCCTTGTTTAGTTTTCCATGATGTATAGCCTCTTTATGTATCATTACTTAGGAGACGAATACCTCGGATAAGGCAAGCATGGGAGTAGAACAAAAGGTGATTAACATGTTTGCGGCATAAGTGTAAGCTAGAGAAAAAGCGACAAGAAACACATACATGGTTGCTACAACCTTGTGGTTCATATATTGAAAGAGAAAAGTTGAATAACACTTTGGAAGTACATCTTATGTTCACTTCATACGCTGTCCTCCAAAGGAAGATGTTTTCATACCGGTCAAGGTGTCGGGTGTTGGAAAGGGTCTTGGTAAAGTTGCAGCGGAAGGAAGCATATAACGAGATGGCATATTATTACGCCGATAGACAACAGTGGGTTTGAATTCGTGTATTGGTCAAGTATTGGGCTGATTTAACTTCGTTAGTATTCGTGTTTACCTATACTCGTGCATCGCAAATTCGGATCACACGCATTTCTGCGTGGGGCCAAGGTATTACGATATCAACTCAACATCACGCTTCGTAATTTTTGGTTCTACCTGAATGAATGTATAACAATGAATAATTAACTTACGTCATTTTCATGCAATTTCATTGCATAGTTGCATTTTTTTACCTTCAATTATGAGGCTATGTACAAATATGTATTATAGATTTTCAAAGTAAAGCTTTTGGTCCTTGTTCATTTTATACTTTTTAAAATTAGTCCTAAAACTATAATTTAGTTATCTTAATAATAAAGCAATTTTATAACTCATTTCATTTTTGTACGTTGTCGTTTATATCTCTAAGACGCGCCACTTTATTTAGGTCGCCGTTAGAAGCTCGCGGCCTCCCATCTTATCCTATTTCACCGTTTCACTCCCGCCGCTATTATCTTGATCGATGTCCTCGCTCAATATCGATATGACTAAGGTGAGTTCATAGCCTCGCTTTTACTTATTTAATTGTTTTATTAAACCCGCGAGGGGGATACATGCTACTTTTTACGAATGGACGCAAGTACTTGAACCGTATGCTTATTTTATCCCTTTTAGTCATGAACCGTTAATTACTTGGACCGACTGTACTGGTCGAGTAAACGTGAATGCTGTGAATAGATCTATTGGGATTGACCTCTCCGTCCGGGTTTAACGGAAAACCGACTGGACGCACTGTATTTGAAACTTGAACGGAATAACGGATGTTAATGTTCGGTTTCATGAGCTAAATGTGATAACTGATGCTATCTGACTTTGGATACTGAATACTTGAAATCTTGTGGTCCACTGCTTTTACTTGCAAACCTATGAATTCACTCAACCGTTGTGTTGACATTTTAGCATGTATTTCTCAGGTACTTAGGTTAAAGAGCAGCTGGAGCATGGAGTCGCATTTGATATTTTAAAGGCAATAAATTACTGATTACCATTTGATAATCTTTTTGAAAATGTTGATTATCACATTATTGTGGGACATGCTTGTAAACTTTGATTTTAAATTATTGAATGGATTAAACTTTTGAAACGCCTCTTTTGAGTGCGTTTTCTGTAACTTGTGTGCTGTTCTATGAAGTAATACTCCCAATGACCCTTCCGCTGCTATCCGAAATTTGGGAGTGTTACACATACTCACCTGTGGACACAATCTAGAATTGTGATAAGAGTATCATAAGGATACCCAAAAGTCCTAAAGGTTCCTAAAACCTCCCCTTAAACTGTGATACCTATGTTGCCAAAAATATGCATGAACATAAAAATTTTTATGTCAAGATAGGAATAGAAAATTCCAACCATCATCCATAAATAAAAACATGCTCAAATGATTCTCCAAGGATCCATAAGCAACTCTGTATCCAATGGTATAATGCTAACACCACCTGCACATTTAGATTAAAACCCACAAAACTAACATTGTTGCTGACAACGTCCCGATAACACTTGTCAGCGTTAAGGAAACCTTTGTCAGCGTTAGACAAATATATTGCTGACAACGTCACAATAACACTTATCAGCGTTAAAGTAACCTTTGTCAGTGTTAGAAAAATATAGTGGAAAATCTAAATCCTCAAAAAGACCAATAACAATGCATTATCCTGTACATATTTTTACAAAAAGACTCCAAAACACATATTATGAGAGATTGATCATTCCAATACTTGTTACCAAGTATTGAAATCTTCCAGCATCAAAAGGTTTAGTTAGTAAATCTGACACATTTTCTTCTGTGTCAACCCTATCTGGTTGTATTAAACCCTTTTTAAAACAATCCCTAATGGTGTCTAATTTCTATGTGTTTTGTTTTAGAATGATGTACAGGATTCTTAATAATGCATAAAGTGCTGTTATTGTCAACAAATATCTTGGTATGCATGAAATTATACCCATAATCCAACAACTGGTTTTGAATCCATAAAACTTGTCCACAACAAGCAGCTGTTGCAACATACTCTGCTTCAGTTGTAGAATTGGCCACCACTGTTTGTTTCTTGCATTGCCAAGATATCAACCTACTCCCAAGAAACTGACATCCACCAGTTGTGGATTTTCTATCAAACTAATCACCTCCATAGTCACTGTCTGAATATGCAATAAGCTCCAATGGTGAATCTTTTGGGTACCACAAGCCAAGACTGGGATAACATCTTAGGTACCTAAAGATTCTCTTGACAGCATAAAGGTCACATTCTTTGGGAGTCACTTGATGGCGTGCACATGCACACACAACAAACATGATGTCAGGTCGGGAGGCTGTGAGATACATCAATGAACCAATCATTGATCTATAGTGCCTGACATCCACATCTTTTCCATCTCCAATCTTTCCCCAAGGGTGTTCTCTATCCATAGGAGTAGTAGCCCTCTTTTCATGTGGAGAAAAGCCAAACTTCTTCAAGATCTCAGCTACATACTTATCCTGGGAGATGAAGATACCATCTTCTTTCTGCTGAACTTGTAACCCTAGAAAGAAGTTCATCTCCCCCATTGCACTCATCTTGAATTTGTCTGTCATAAGCTTAGAGAAATCTGCACTCATCTTTGGATTGGTGGATCCAAAGATGATATCATCAACATAGACCTGAACAAGTAAGACATTCTTACCATCCTTCTTTGTAAACAATGTCTGGTCTATGGTGCCCCTTTTGAATCCATTTTCCACCAAATAAGTGGACAATGTACCATACCATGCTCTTGGGGCTTGATGAAGTCCATACATAGCCTTCTTGACTCTATACACCTTGTCTGGATTCTCTGGATCTTCAAAACCAGGAGGCTGCATCACATACACCTCCTTAAAAATTGTTCCATAGAGGAAGGCACTCTTCACATCCATTTGATAGATAGTGAAGCCCATGCAGGAAGCATAGGCTAGAAATATCCTTATAGCTTCAATCCTTGCAACTGTTTCAAAGACCTCGTCATAGTCTATCCCTTCCTCTTGTATATATCCTTGAGCCACTAACCGTGCCTTGTTTATGACCACAATGCCTCTTTCATCTCTCTTGTTTCTTAAAACCCATCTTGTCCCTATAGGTCTGACATATCTGGGACAATCAACCAGCTCCCAAACATCCTGAATTGAAAATTGGTGAAGCTCATCCTGTATTGCTTCCACCCAACTTGGTTCTTTGAGACCATCAAAGATCTTCTTGGGTTCCTGTTGTGACAGAAAACAGGCAAACAAGCATGATTGAACAAGAGGGGTATCAACCTTCTTGTGTATATTGGCAATGAATCCACCAAGATTCCGATGAGATCTTCTAGTCTGAACAGGAGTCATAATATCACCAATGATTTGAGAAGTAGGGTGATTCTTCATAGTGGAAGTGAGAACTCCTCCTTCAAAAAGTCTGTTGTCTTTAATCTCATTATCCAAGTTGCCAATATCTTCTTCTTCAGACTCTCTTTCATCAATATTAGGATGAACCTCTTCATATAAATTGGAAGGTTCACCTTGTTCAAAATTAGAAGAGAAAAGATGCTCAAAAGTGTTGTCAACGCCTGAACCTTGGTTGTCAGCGTTTGGGTTATCAACGCTTGAAATATTGTTGTCAACGTTTGAGCCATCAACGTCTGAATTTGTCCTGTCAGCGCTAGATTTGCCTTTGTCAGCGCCTGAAGGACCATGCATGTTGCTAACTGGTGGTAGCAGCAGCAGCAGCAAAAACATCTGTCCATATGGGAATTGTAACATACTCTTGTATGGGAGATGACTTGTCTGCTTGTGATCCAACCTCTTCATTAACCTGTGTACCTGAAACATCAACAACTTGTTCTTCCACAACATTTGAAGTTACCTTCACAATGTCTGGATTAGTGACAGGCATATAATTTAAGGTCCTAGATAGAGGTTCCAAGTCAAACAACCAATTTGGACCACTTTCAGGATCACTAGGTTTACTCTCTAAAAACCTAACATGTACTCTTTCAAGTATACGTTTTTCCTTTTTAAGATAAACCCTATATCCCTTGCTCTGCACTGAATAACCCATGAAATAGCCTTCATCACCTTTTGCACTAAATTTACCTAAGGCGTCACTAGTATCAAGGACAACTACATGATAGCCAAAAGGTTTAAGAAAACCAATATTAGGTTTCCTTCCCCAAAGTAATTCATAAGGTGTTTTGTTATGTATCTTGTTGACCAATGCTTTATTCTGAACATAACAAGATGTATTCACAGCCTCAGCCCAAAAAGCTATAGGGAAATGAGCATCAGCCAACATAGTCCTGGCTACTTCAATTAGGGTTCTATTCTTTCTCTCAGCAACCCTATTTTGTTGTAGGGTTCTGGCAACACTAAACTGCCTAGTAATCCCTTTCTTGGCACAAAAATCATCTAAAAGTTTATTTCTAAACTCACCACCATTATCACTCCTAAGCATTTTAACTTCATTACCAGTCTTCTTCTCTATCTGAGTGATAAAGTCAATTAAAGTGTCAGCAGTGTCACTCTTCATAGCTAAAAAGAAAGTCTAAGTAAACCTAGAAAAGTCGTCTATGATGACAAAGCAGTATGATTTACCATTCAAACTCTCTATATTAGTTGTACCAAATAGGTCCATATGCAGCAAGTGAAGTGGTCTAGTACTAGAGTGCACCTGTTTAGACTTGAATGAGACCTTGTGCTGCTTGCCTTTAAGACATGAAACACAAGCGTGGTCATTGTGGAAAGCCTTTTCAGGCAAACCATCAACCAAGCCAAGTCTCACAAGTCTGTTTATATTCTTAAAGTTTGTGTGCCCTAGTCTCCTGTGCCATAGATTACTCTCATCTACTGAAGCTTTAGCATAAAAACATGACATATTATTATTCATCCTAATACCATTAAGATTCACATTATATATGTCTTTATGTCTAGGTGTTCTATAGTCAATATATTTCTCATCTAGGATTTTATAATCCTTGCTTAACACCAAGCATTCAGTATCAGTAAACAGAACTTTATTTTTGTTATCACAAACTTGTGATACACTAAAAAGATTGTAATCAAGTTCCTTTACCAGAAATACGTTCTCAAAACGCAAGTTCTTGGTGAGAAGTGTTCCTTTGCCTGTGATAGTTCCATATCCGCCTCTAAAGTAAACCTTATCACCATCCTTAATGGGAGTGAAGTTAGTTAGATAATCTTCCTTCCCTGTCATGTGCCTGGAGAATCCACTGTCCCAATATCCATAATCATTGACCTGTTTTTGAATGCCCTACACATAAAGAAAACAAGTTAGTTTTCTTTGGGAACCCAAGCCTTAGAAGACTTGGATTCATCTGGTTGTTCAACAAGAACAGACTTAGTTCTCATAACAACCCCTTGTTCATCCCTCTTTGGATGAAATACCCAGTTAACCCCAATAGGTTTTGTAATGACCTTTGAAATGTAATTAAATTTGTTGCAGGTCATAGAAATCCCATTATCATTAGGGTTTTGATCTTTCTTAGGTCTCCATGTAAAGCTTGAAGAAGCTTTAGACCCCTTACCCTGTGGTTGCAAATATTTAGGTCTGGTCACGTTTCTGTCAGCGTTGGATTTGGTCTTGTCAACACTGAAATTACCCTTGTCAGCGTTGAACCTAGGGTTTGCTACAGAAACCCATTGCCTATTAGACCATGTATTGGTCTTTTGAAATGGTCTTTGTCCATGAGTGTTAGACCCTCTAGTGAAGAAAGGGGCTGGTCTAACAACTTGTGGACTTTGCTCCACACAAGTTTTGGGTCTAACAACGTTTGACTTTTTGACAGCGTTGACCTTGGAAGCGTTGACACACTTATACGCTAAATGTGAAAAGCTACCACAAGTGTAACAGGCTTTTCTAGACACAACCCTAGGTCTAGAAGAGAAGAAGCCCGTTCCATCATTACTAACTTGGCTTTTAGGTGACCTAGTATTCCTATACATTTCTGCATACTTGATGCTAGGTTTTCTAACAGTGTTTGAGCCAAGGTCAACAGTCTTACCAGTGATTGAGTTTGTTACCTTAATAGGGGTTGACTCATTAGGACTTTCACACAACAAGCCACCCTTAACAAACAAGGTAGGGTTGGCTTTCTTCCATTCATTCAAGTCAGTCAACTTCTGTTGATACTCTTCAACTGGGGTAATGACTCTTGGTGGAGGAATAAATTCCTCCTCTTGGAGTTCTGGAAGACCAGTCCAAGATATGTCCTTTCTTTGGACACCATAGAAGTCCCTAGCTGGTGGTAGAACCACAGTATAGTCTTTCATCCCAATCCCATTCATGTCCTTAGGATCCCTTTGTTTATTAACACATTCTCCTAGGGTTTGTGTGGCCTTATCAAATCTCTGAATTTTAAGGCCAACATTATCCTTATTCTTAATGGCCTCATCTAACTTAGCCTGTAACTCACCATTAACCCTTTCCCTGATGTTCCTAACATCATTACTAGCATTTAACTCATGTTTTAAGATATTTATTTTATCTTTTAAGTCAAATTCCATTTTCTTGTATTCAGAAACTGTCTTCTCAGTTTGAGTGAGAGCAATTTGATAGTTAGACAGTTTGCATCTCTCAGTACTCACATCATCTAACAATCTTAACACCTCTTTGTTAAGTTTCTCAGTATTTAACCTACAACCCTTACTACAAAAAGCATCATCATATACCTCATTATCTGATGAAGAGGAGGAGTGTGCCATGAGAGCATATTGAACATGCTCTTCTTCTTCTATCTCAGCAACCAAATCTTTATCCTCTTCCCCATCCTTAGCTAACTAGCTCTAATCCCATCCCATACCATCAATTTCTTGCATTGCAACCATGGCCTTAGGATCATGAGCCTTAACAATTTGGCTTGAGGGTTTTCCAGCATCAGATCTTCTTGGAGATCTACATTTCCTCATGAAGTGCCCCATACGATGACAATTGTAGCACTCAACTTTGGATTTATCTAATCCAGCAGTGTCCTTTGCATTAAAGGTCATTTTCTTCTTAAACCTTCTATTCTACCTGTTTGCTCTTATACTAGCAAGAGCCATGTTCCACTTAATATCCATCTCCTCCAAGTGCTCATCACTTATTTGCTTAAGGTCCTCATATGTAATCACTGAACCATTGGGCAAAGAAGCAATGTAAGCACATACAGTATCCAGATCCAAACCAGCAGGTTTAATTCTTGGTGAGTCACTTTTGTATGTGTCAGCGTATGAATATGAGGCGTTGACAGGACATGTTCCAGCGTTGACACATGTTGATCCAGTAACTGGATGCATGTAAGAGTCCTTCTGATTAAATTGACCTTCACTGTGTGAAAAGAAGGCCATGTCATCATTGGTAGACTTACTTCCATGCTCCAAAAGAGTTTCATTCTCCAACAGCCTTAGTTTGTTGTAGATATCATCAAAAGTAGAACTTTTGTGAGTGTTATTGGCAAGTATAGATCTTGCCTCAATCTTCCACGCATCACCAAGGCTTTTCAGAAAAGTGGCATTAATGTCAACATCACCAAGTTGTGTCCCCATGAAGGACAGCTTGCTTGTAATGTCAAGTAGTCTGCTTCTCACACTGCTAAGCTTCTCATTAGATTGAGCCTTGAAAACAGCATACTCATGCATGAGTTGCTTCTTCTTTTCTTCCCTAGTATCATCATTGCCACCATATGCAACTTCAAGAGCTGCCCAAAGGTCTTTTGCAGAATCATAACCTCTGTATTTATGTTGGTTCTCTTGTCCCAAAGAGAGTTTCAGAATGTTTAGGGTTTTCATATCAACCCTTCTCTTTGCTATGTCTTCAGCAGACACAACTCTACCATCACCAGGTTTTTCTTTCTTATCTGCCTATGGACATCCAGCAACAGCAGTTCTTGTAGCAATGGCAACAACAACCTTTTCAGCTTTATTGAATGTGTTTCCATATTCAATTATCTCCCAGATAGTGTAATCATAGATCCCCAGATATTGCTCAAAGTTGAATTTCCACAACTCGAAGTTGGTTGCATCAAGCATGGGAATCTTTATGTTTGGTAAAGGTGAGGAGGAGGAGGTTACTTCTGGATTTGACATGATGTTTTTAGGGTTTTGTGAAAATTAGGGTTTTGGTGATTTTAGGGTTCTTGTGTTCTTTAAGATCAAAAGTTTCTCAACAAGCTCTGATACCACTTGTTTATCCCAAACTTAGATTGATTTAACTTTATGTATACGAGATTAGATCAAGTTATACACGTAGAGAAACCTTTGTATATGTATATGATAATCTAAGTGTTATGCGGAATTAACACTTAAACAAGAACACACAAAGATGTAAACAAACTTTCACTTGATTAATGATAACAAACTTGCTTACAATGAAAGTGTTTAAAGTATGAAAACTTATATTGAACAATAACCTAAAGGTCTTCTTTTATAGACATAAGAAGCCTTGTACAAGAGTCTACGTATCAACTATTCTAGGTAAAGATAATTATAGAAAATACAATGTTGAACTTATCTTTACTAGAAACAAACTAGAAACAATATACGCGTAGACTAAATCTTTCCATCAGTGCTTGTCTTCAATGTATCAACGCTTGACTTCTTCTTGTCAACTCTTGATCTGTCAGCGTTTGTTTTCTTCCTATCAACGCTTGTTTTACTCTTGTCAGCGCTCAAGTAGACTGGCTATATTTTATTCCCAACAATCTATTAATTTTTTATTGATCAACCAATCAATCAAATGTTAAACTATGTTTTTAAGATTTTTGATCAAAGAAAAGTAAAAAAATAGAAGTAAAGATACTTAACCTCATATTGAGAAAAACCATTTTACTTTTAAAATCAATTGAACCGCATAAGAGCACACAGTAATCCCTAGGTTCCAAAAAAACATTTTAAGTGGACTTCATGACACCTTTTTCCACTTCATTTTCTTTACTTTCATTCCTTAAATGATACTCGACAATAGAATATAAAAGTACTGCTAATAAGACTATACTAGCAGGGTACTCGCGCGATGCGACGGCGGGTACCCTGTGACTAAATTTTCTTGAGAGTGAATGATATTCGGTTACTCGTCTTTTATAGCAGTACTTTATGGATGACGATAGTTTTCACCTTAAAAAATGTCTCAAAAACGTAATTTTGATATATGGATATTATTACTTGTGGCGTATATGTAATATGTAATATGTGTAACTTTATTTTTGGAACTCAATTAAGCGCGAGAATTGAGATAACCTCTTTTGAACATTTGAATGAAAAGATCAACCTAAAATTGGTTTGTACAGATGATTGTAAAGAAAAAGGGAGAAAAATATGATAGGGGAGATTTGTACGATGTGTTGTTTTCCTTGTAAATTGTGGTGATGGGATGTTTTAATTGTATTATTAATTATTTTTTAATTAAGTATGATTAAATGATTTGTATATATTAGAGATATAAAGTGGTACATATGCATTAAAATCTTATATTACTTAAATTTAATTTTCTTAGCTGCACTAATATGTTGTACATTATGTTGTATTTTTTTTACTACTTAATTTTTTGGTATTAAATGAAGAGAGAGGGTCTAATCTCTTTTATAAGATAGTATGATAATGGTGGGCGAGAGCCTTCACTTTTACCTCACTATGTCACACGCCCCACTACATCTATCACCCTATGCGTTACCTAAGCAAGAATGAGAGGAAGAGGTGAGCTTGACGATCACTTGACTACCGTGCATGTGTGGGCCTATGGTTGTTTTTATTATACTTTTTATTTGATTTATGGGTGTGTGTAGACTGTGGACGTGTTTGTATAATGAGAGTATTTTTTAATGGTGGTGAGGGAAGTGGTGACCATTGTGTTGAAAAGTGAGAGGAGTGGTAACTGGTAATGTGTTGAATGACGATTTGACGTTGAGGTGTAAGGTTTTTGGTTTTTGACGTCAAGTATTCACATCTCGTTAAGTGTCTGTGTTTTTCTATTTAAGGGTGATCAACGAATGCTCGAAAACAGTTTCGAGATTAACACGACAAGACTACGTACATAGGAGTAAAAATACTCGACAAAAAAACAGTTTCGAGATTAACACGACAAGAAAACGAATCTAACTTTTCATGCTGACACCCTTAAGACAAAAACATAGTTATACTAAAGTAAACATTGAGTATATAATGTAGTTTCTTAAGCTAAAAAGGGGGTCTTGATTTTTGGTCTCACTATAAAAGCGAGTCGGGAATGACAATGATTCCCAGTTCTGGTACGACTGTTGGGTACTGACTAAAGATGTCTCGGTTGCGGTTAAATTGAGAGCCCCGTTGGACATCTCCTTTCGTAGACGTGTTTGGGGTGGCATCGAACAACATCAGATAGAGGGTTTGACCTCTTTATTAGACTCAGTATCTTTATCGAATTCTTGCGATCGTTGGGTTTGTGATTTGTCTATTGATGGCGAATTCGGGTCAAGGAAGTACGTAGTTTTATCGATGACTTATTTCTCCCTTCTCAATTCGATGTCACAAGATGGGTGAAATTAAATTATATCAAGGTCAATATTTTCGTTTGGTGTGCCCGTCTGGATCGTTTGCCGACTAGGATTAATTTGGTTCCTAGAGGAGTCCAAATCGAATTTTCTTCTTGTTTGGTATTCTCTTCTCGCGAGGAAGACGTTCACCATTTTCTCTTTCGTTGTGATTTCAGGCGGAAAATCTTGCATCACATATGTAGGTGGTGGGATTTGGACTTGCATGACTGGTACACGTTCCAAGAGTGGCAAGATTGGTTCTTGTCGATTCGTCTCCCATTCATGGTTAAGTCCTTGTTTGAGGAGGGGGGGGGGGGGGGGGGGGTCTTCAGCGTCGCTTGGTGGTCAATTTGGAGGTTTCGGAATTGTTCAATATTTGAGGAGAATCTAGCTCGGAGGTTTTCGATGACATTGTGATTTGTTCTTTTAATTGATGTAATAGTCGTTGTCGTAGGAGGTTTTTTCTGGGTGGATTGGCTAAAAACCCATTTATCTTCTTTGTGATTTTTTCTCTAACATCTTGCTAATTTAATAATAACTAGACGAATACCCGCGCATAGCGACGAAATCGCCTAACGGTGGATAATTACCTATACGCTATGTCGAGGTAAGATTAAATTGCAATGCAAAGTTTGATAACATACGATGATACAACTTTAGACAAAATTTCAAACAAGCATGTATCTCTACTGAAAACTTTGTTTCACTAAAACCATCGGTTTCACTAATACAGTGCAGCAATTTGTTTATCAGCAAATTCACAATTGATATTAATACCAGAAAACAACTTACTTACGAACACAAACTCGACATTTTCCTCTCACATAACAATATCTATTCAATAGTGTACACAAAAACGATAAGAAAATATATATAATACAAACCTAATTAGAGTTTTGATGGAGAGAAGAAGCACCGAATATTAGTTCCAAGAAGGTAGTCCATAGCCTTACAACTTTGTTTAGTTGTCATTCGGGTCTACTTCACGGAGCAATACTCAATAGCAAATCATCATCTTTAATGCCTTTTCCCTTGATTTCTTTGATTTCGGCCACCAACGCTGTTCATAAAGACACGAGAATATTCTTTAAATATATACAAGAAAATGTGAAAATTTAAAAGCAATCCCAAATTTCAATAAGCGGGTCACCGAACCAAGCATATGAGATTTTATCCAAACGTATCATGTCAAGTAAATAAGCGTTATAGGAAGAGGTTAAAATGGGTCAAAAGTCATACATAAATGTTTATAAAAACTATTGGCAAAAAGTGGCCAGGAGTAACCCAATCCGGCCAGACTCGTTTTGGCCCATACAAAAAATTACCTATTTTGACAGCTTGCCCAACGTGTCTGACCACCCATGGTTCCCACATTTGCAACTAAAAAATAACATTCATAAAAAAAGATCACTTACATCTTGTGCTCAGATTCCAAAAATCTTGTTGCGTATAAAGCTACGATGGTCAAGTGATTTATAATGGTTCTTGGCATATATTTCAGCCCAAACCTTATTGAAATCCGATCGACACTTTGTCCAGTTCACTTGTTTTTGTTTCAAGCATGTTAATATAATTGGCATGGCTGAGATGGGTTTCTACGCAATATAATCCATCGCATCAAGACCATGATCACTGTATGAACGTTCAATGCACCGTAAATCAAGAGCTACACATACCCATAAAATACTTTCAAATATTAGAAAACTTTCAGCATCTGTTAAACCTTTCAGTGTTTTGTTTATACATGAATTGTTAGTAAAAGTTGCACCTGATAACCTATGAAATGCTTTTCAATACGGATAGGAATGTCTGTACTAAGTGACTTGTTTTTAATGCTGCTCAGCAAGTCTTCAGCGCGTCTAGTAGTTGAACGTGCGGACTCCAACATCATATCTAGCTTAAGCCTAGTAGCATCAGCCTAGTAGCATCATTGATAAGTTACGTATGGTTAATCCTTTTGATATCTACTACAGTAATATTACCATGGATAAAGAATTAAAAATAAAGGACATAAGATGATCATATTAAAACAATCAGTACTGATAGGGATGCTCCGATGTGTGTTTAGACTAATTATTGCAACTTGAAGTTGCATTAATTGGTTTAGAGTGTTTTAGACGAAATATTGCAACTTGAAGTCGCAATAACTATTGAACAGTGTCCCACGATAAGTATAATATAAATATAAGAGAGATACAGCTTACTCGAATGTCATTGATGACAAAGAGGTCGGTAATTAATCTGTTGGGAAGTATCTTTATATGTGCAATAGCAATCTGAGACGATGGATTGGTAGTTAGTTATCGCTTGCAAAAATTAATCTCCCTAATGTGAAAAGCTTAACTCGACAATGTTAGATAAACAAAACTGCTGGTGCCACGAGCTACTAATCAAATACACCAGCATAACCAACTATTGCTAATCTAAACTGAATATCGCTATTGATATGATAAAAGACCATCTATGATAAATCAAATATATAACAATAAGTAACTAAAAATGATCTAACCCCGCTACCGAAATCAAGTATATGACATATATAATCTTGAAGTAAAACTTTAAGAACCAATCAAATGAACGGTTCTTTATCATGTTTGAGTTGCCAAAACCAATACCAATTTATGTTAGTGTTAACAAGTATCGTACCTATGAATACGATAAATGTTTTTCGAGCTAAGAAACAAATTCACCCTTCCTATCGGTAACTAAATTTCATGCATTGTAATTAAAGCGTCACATGGGAACTTTTTAATAGAAAATGTTGCACACATGACATTGATACTACTTTTCGAACAATTTCAAAGATCATTAACAAATTACAGGATTTTCACAATCTTAGCACCAAAAATATCAGGAGACAATTTGAAACCAAAACAAAAAGCTAAAACTATTAAAGAGTACAACAATTTTTCATCTATGGAGGTGGAAACATACTTGGGTTTCTGTATGATTTTCGTTAGCTATTCTAGAACTTTTTCCCTAATTATATTTGTTCCTGTAAATAGTAGAACTTATGTAACAACAATTCTGTAATCAAAAGTAACACATAAATTATAAAAATGCTGAAAAAAGTATCATTGTCACTAACACACAAACATAATAAGAATCATTGAACCAATTCTAATACCAACCTCCTTCATGACACGAATCATAACAATATAAGTCAAAATAATAATCATATCATAAGACTAAATAAACAAAAATGACCCACAATCATGATTTGAATGTGATAAGCAAAAGGAATAACCGATGCCCTTGCAATAAGCCAATAATAGTAACCACGTGTATGCAAAAAAAACTTGTCACTTATTCTAAGTATATATAGCGTGTTGGCATTTTTGACCTACTCAATGCTTCCTAAATTTGTTAGTGCAACACATTGCCACTTAGTTCTTACTATATTAAAAGTTGGCTACCAAATATTTATCTTGTAGGTTAACACGAAAGACGAAAAATGAATGCTTACCATCATGAAAGAGAGAAATAGTGGGATGCTCGATGACGAAGTGATAAAGATCATATAAACAACCTTGTAAAAACTAAAGATCAGTATAAACAACCTAGCAAAAACCACACATTTTCCCTTAAATACCACATGTAATCCAACTTTCCAAAGTATGTTTGGTTTTACGGTGCATGATATGAACACACGTCTCCTAAGATAGTTTTAATTTTTTAATGTTTCATTAAACATTTTTTTTAAATTAAACTATTTCATCCATTCAACATTTTCCACAATTTCAATGTTTCCTAAGGTAGTTTTACTTTTTTATGTTTCAACATTTATTTTTATAAGAAACTCAAGTCTCTTTTAAACATTTTATCAAACACTTGACATGCATATATCTAAAAAACATCTTAGCTTAAGAACATAGTATGTCAAAAACCTATAGACATACATATTGCATACCATACCTCAAAAATTATAATAACATCAACGATAAGGAAGAAGTTGAAAAAGAGATTTAACTTTTATAAAAAATGAAAGAATCAAGATGCACGCAATGTTGGATTGTTGAAATGTGTATCCAATGGAAAAACAAGCACTCTTTTTAGTTCATGACATCAACATTCGTAATATTTCATTCTTTTAATTGCTTACCAGCTTCCTTAGTAAGCAAGATGTAGGTATGTTCTGATCGTAAACGCGACATCTGCTACACCACCATAGTCAAGCCCAACTTTCGCCGACCACCATTGTGGCCCCAGCTGAGACCACCACCTCCAACGTTCCGACCACCAACCAATATTAATTTGCAAACCAAAATTATCAAAACAACTCAAAATTATCACAAACGCATTGAAGCCATCTAGCACACTAAAACCACCTAGTCTACCGAAACCAATGCATTAGTTAGGTAGGCGGCAATAGAAGTGGCGGCGGCAATAGGTCTGTGGTAAGATTGATGGATTTTGGTGGTGAAAGATGGCGGCGGTTAGGTTAATGGCGGCGGTAGAATGGAGAGGATCAGTTAGGTTAATGAGTGTAATTGTGTATTAGGTTAGGGAGAAGAAACCGTATAATTATAATGTGGTATTAATAGGGTTTGATAGGATTAATTGATTCGTGTAGAGGAAGCTTCAACATTATGCATTAATTTTTTCAACATTTCCTTAATTAAAGGTTTTTCAACATTCAACAATTGACCTACACCCTTTATAGGGTACTAGGCGAGTACCCGCGCATAGCGGCGGAATTGCCTGACGGCAGAATATAACGAAACGCTATATCGTGGTAAGATCCAGCATCAATGACATTAGCAGAGTACCCTCACCTAACGGAAACTGTGTCTAGTTTTCAAGAAAATTACGACCGCAAATCTTTTTCAATCAAAAAATGTATTTGTGGTGCTCGGGAATTATTTTCAATGAATTGTTCTGTTGATGGCATGATTGAATAGCGGTATGTAGTTTTGACCAAATTTTAACAGAAAATATTTTTTCGACAGCATGATTCCATAGTTTTTCATTGTCATGGGGGCACTATTTTCCTTGTTGCGTAGTTATAAGTGGCAATAGTTATTTAAAATAGACTATCTTCGTCCTATATAATTGTCCACTTTTACTTTTTCGGTCTTTCTTATTCAGCTGTGACTATAAATATTTCCATTTGTGTCACCTCTACTTTTACTTTTACTTTTTCGGTCTTTCATTTTGTCACCTCTACTTTTTTCATCAATATCTCTCATTCTCTCATTCACATGGTTTTTTTTACTATAAATTCGATCAAAAATTACACTTTTATCAACATCGGCCGCTTTTGCAAAAATATATTTTTCTTATAGGAAATCAAAATCTATTTTTTGTTATAAGAAATCCAACTTAACTCATCACTCAATACTAATTGCTCAATCAAAATACAAATCAAACAAAAAAGATGAAAGTTGTTTCCAAAAAGCCTCAAAACAATTTTAAATTTATTAAAAAGATTTATCAAAGCATTGAGAATAGGAGATGTCATTTAGCATCTATTCTCTCATAAGAGTTGACATGATCAGCCCAAAGTCCCAAAACATCACCCTCCCAAAATTCTGACACTCTATTACAACGTTAGTTTCTATGTGAAATTCAAAATTTTGAATGTGTCATATAATCAAAACTTTGTATTCTCAAAGCTTCCAATGTCTACATAATATTAAAATACTAAAGTCTACTAAAAGTCTTCATATCAAAACAATGGAAACATACAAAAGTCATTGCCTCGAAACTCAAACATATTATAAAAAAATAACACTTTAATACAATTTGATCATTTACGTATAAAACATAGTAACAAATTATACAACAAACTTTTTAAAATGTATCCTTTTTAATGATTTACACACCAAAAACATGAGTACAAACATAATTTAGAATCTATCAACAAAGTCCTATATTCTTACATTCTACAAAATATACACAAAACCATGTACGGTAATAAACAATTACCAAAAAATACATGGACACAAATTTACAAACTAATTTGAAAATAAATTATACATATCGGCAAGGGCGCAATGGGATTTCGGCGAAAGTAGCGTGGGGAGAAGCATATAAAACTCGGATTTGTAAAAAAATTACACATAACTTTTTTAACATATAAGTACAAATAAATAAAAACCTTTAAACTTGAAAAATATAAATCCATAAAAAAAACATCGAATACCTCAAAATTCTAACATACCTCTAATCTATTAAGACGTTTAGGAGGAATTTGCGTCGAATCGGTGGCGGATTTTCCTGCGACTCCATGGTAAAACTCTTTTCAGCCTTTGTGACAAAAAAAAAACATAATTATTTTTATATTTTTTATAAACTCAGATCTAAAAAACTTACAAATCTATAAATCTAACAAAAGAAAGTTTACATACATTTCTGGCGAATGAATGTCATGGCTGAAATAAGAAACATGTCAAAAACGTTAATAAAACTAAAATATGCACTATAAAACTTACAAATATATATAAGGATACCTTCAAAAATTGTTTTATATTAGTAGATCTAACAAAAAAACACAAATAAATCTCAAATTTTTAAACCTTTTTATGTGAGGGATTTTAATGGTTATTTTTCTTGCTGGTGTAGGTTTCGGTGGTTGCGGGTTACGGTGTTAAGGAGTTCGGTGGTGCTAAGCTCGACGGTGGTAAATTTCTAGTCGTGATGGGGTTTTGATGGTGGTTTAATCTGGTGGTGGTGGATTGGTGTTGTGTTTCGGAGGTTGTTGTTGTGGTAGTGGCGGGGGGATTTGTGATGGTGGTGGATAAGATAAGGTGAGAGTGTTTTATGTTTTTTTAAATTGTGGAATGAGAGGGTTATGTGTGTGTTTTTTATTTTAGTGGTGAAAATAATGTGTGAGTTAGGATGGAAGGATGAGTTATTTTCTAGTTTTATATGGTGTTGTTGGTTTGAAAATAATGTGTAAGGAATATAGAATAGATTTTTAGTGGGACCCACAATTTTTCAACATTCAACATTTCAACATTCAACATTCAACCAATTTGATATAGCCTTTATAAGGTATAGAGATATAAATATACATTAGTGGGACCCACATTTTTCAAGCATTCAACATTTTCAACTTTCAAACAAAGGGATACACCCTTTATAATGTAGTATAGATATAGATTAGTGGGACCCACATTTTTCAACCATTCAACATTTTCAACTTTCAAGCAAAGGGATACACCCTTTATAATATAGTATAGATATAGATTAGTGAGACCCACATTTTTCAACCATTCAACATTTTCAACTTTCAACCAAAGAGATACACCCTTTATAATGTAGTATAAATATAGATTAGTGGGAACCACATTTTTCAACCATTCAACATATTCAACTTTCAAGCAAAGGGATACACCCTTTATAATGTAGTATATATATAGATTAGTGGGACCCACATTTTTCAACCATTCAACATTTTCAACTTTCAACCAAAGGGATACACCCTTTATAATGTAGTATAGATATAGATTAGTGGGACCCACATTTTTCAACCATTCAACATTTTCAACTTTCAAGCAAAGGGATACACCCTTTATAATGTAGTATAGATATAGATTAGTGGGACTCATATTTTTCAACAATTCAACATTTTCAACTTTAAACCAAAGGGATACACCCTTTATAATGTAGTATAGATATAGATATAGATTAGTGGGACCCATATTTTTCAACCGTTCAACATTTTCAACTTTCAACCAAAGGGATACACCCTTGATAATGTAGTATAGAAGTATAGATATAGATTAGTGGGACCCACATTTTTCAACCATTCAACATTTTTAACTTTCAACCAAAGGGATACACCCTTTATAATATAGTATAGATATAGTTTAGTGGGACCCACATTTTTCAACCATTCAACATTTTCAACTTTCAAGCAAAGGGATACACCCTTTATAATGTAGTATAAATATAGATTAGTGGGACACATATTTTTCAACCATTCAACATTTTCAACTTTCAACCAAAGGGATACACCCTTTATAATGTAGTATAGATATAGATTACTGGGACCCATATTTTTCAACCATTCAACATTTTCAACTTTCAACCAAAAGGATACACCCTTTATAATGTAGTATAGAAGTATAGATATAGATTAGTGGGACCCACATTTTTCAACCATTCAACATTTTCAACTCTCAACCAAAGGGATACACCCTTTATAATGTAGTATAGAAGTATACATATAGATTAGTGGGACCCACATTTTTCAACCATTCAACATTTTCCACTTTCAACCAAAGGGATACACCCTTTATAATGTAGTATAGATATAGATTAGTGGGACCCACATTTTTCAACCATTCAACATTTTCAACTTTCAACCAAAGGGATACACCCTTTATAATGTAGTATAGATATAGATTAGTGGGACCTACATTTTTCAACAATTCAACATTTTCAACTTTCAACCAAAGGGATACACCCTTTATAATGTAGTATAGAAGTATAGATATAGATTAGTGGGACCCATATTTTTCAAACATTCAACATTTTCAACTTTCAACCAAAGGGATACACCCTTTATAATGTAATATAAATATACATTAGTGGGACCCACATTTTTCAAGCATTCAACATTTTCAACTTTCAACCAAAGGGATACACCATTTATAATGTAGTATAGATATAGATTAGTGAGACCCACATTTTTCAACCATTCAACATTTTCAACTTTCAAGCAAAGGGATACACCCTTTATAATGTAGTATAGATATAGATTAGTGGGACCCACATTTTTCAACCATTCAACATTTTCAACTTTCAACCAAAGGGATACACCCTTTATAATGTAGTATAGATATAGATTAGTAGGACCCACATTTTTCAACCATTCAACATTTTCAACTTTCAACCAAAGAGATACACCCTTTATAATGTAGTATAGAAGTATAGATATAGATTAGTGGTACCCACATTTTTCAACCATTCATCATTTTCAACTTTCAACCAAATGGATACACCCTTTATAATGTAGTATAGAAGTATAGATATAGATTAGTGGGACCCACATTTTTCAACCATTCAATATTTTCAACTTTCAACCAAAGGGATACACCCTATATAATGTAGTATAGATATAGATTAGTGGGACCCACATTTTTCAACCATTCAACATTTTCAACTTTCAACCAAAGGGAGACACCCTTTATAATGTAGTATAGATATAGATTAGTGGGACCCACATTTTTCAACCATTCAACATTTTCAACTTTCAACCAAAGGGTTACACCCTTTATAATGTAGTATAGAAGTATAGATATAGATTAGTGGGACCCACATTTTTCAACCATTCAACATTTTCAACTTTCAACCAAAGGGATACACCTTTTATAATGTAGTATAGAAGTATAGATTAGTGGGACCCATATTTTTCAACCATTCAACATTTTCAACTTTCAACCAAAGTAATATACCCTTTATAATGTAGTATAGATATATATATAGATTATCGTTCAAATAAAAAAAAATTGTCAAAAAGATATTTTTCCATAAACAAATTTCACAACAGATTGACTCATAAAAGGATCATTTAGTTTCGCATGGGATCTTCAAAAAAATATTTCACATGGGCATGTTGGTCAACAATCTTAATCCGTGATAAGATAAACTTTCTTATTTATATAAATTTTTGTTTTTATCTACTACATAGAATTGTTTTATTGTCACGCCAACCAAAAGATATTTGCAGAAAAATATCAAAATGATTTATTGGATCTTGTGTACTGCCATGCCTGTTGTTGGTTCAATCATTTGATCCATTTGGCACTCTTAAATTGGCCATTGTTTCAAAAGTCGTATCTAATTATGTACTAATAAAAATCAACAAGGCTAAGTACAAAACAAGACAAAAAGTCAAGGTTGCAAAAATCGCTAATCGTTAGTCGGCGGATCAACCACCTTGTAACTTGTAATCATTCTAGGCGGGATTAATCGGTGATTAATCGAATTGACATTTTTAGCAAATTTTTAGTATTTTCGTCAAGTTTTAGATATTTTTAATGAGTTTTAGGTATTTTCGCCAATATCTATTTTAACTAATATAACACAATTTTTAGCCTAACAATTCATAAATGTTTTCCAAAGATACTAAGACCTATCTTTGTGACACGTGTACAACAGTATATTTGGCAGTTTATTTTGTAAATCGTTACTTCCATCCATGTAATACCGAAGGTGATAAAATATAGCAACTAATTAATTCATTTCGTCATTCATTAAAACAAAATAAGTATAATTCATTTCGTCATTCATTAAAACAAAATAATTATAATTAATATTCAAGGTTAGTAAATCAATTAATGATTGACAAAAAAAATTAATGATTACGCACAAAGAGTTACATTTGGAAAGTCATTTGAAAGCGCTATGTTTAATTTTGTTACAATAAACATGGATATCATTTGTGAAAAATATTTGTCGGCAACTTTTACTAAAGAAAGAAATAACTTTAAATAAATGTTAAAAACGTAAGTTGATTACAAGAATTATTTTACACGTTTTTAGTTATGGTCAATAAAGTATAATGACAAATACACACAACTCAGTTATTTAAATATGCTTAAAAAACGAGTTGGGATTTGACCCGCGCGTTGCAGCGGGATAATTTAAGTTAAGTTTACTTATCGATGTGTAAAGTTATGTGTGATCATTACATTATGTATTTATTGTTTGCTATTAGTTTGATATGTATTTTTTAGATAAGTATGGTTTGTGCATAAATTTACTATATTATTAGGAGTGATAGTAGAAAGTCGGTACTTTTCTATTATCTCTTATAAAACATCGTCTAATACTGCCTCAAAAATATCTACAGCTTCAAAATTCTCGGCCCATGAAGAGTTTGTAACAAAGAATCGATTTTGGAACATCGATGAGCTTATTGACCTTCTGAAAGTATATAAATCTGTTAACAACCATTTCTTATTATATTCATAGTTATCGTATTTCCCATTATTTGTTTGGATTTACAGCTCATTTTGATGGTAACTTACTAATTAATTCATTTTGTGGTGGGGAGAAGTGTTCGTAGATGTGTCAAGCGTCGTCCTCATCCAGGAGGAAAAGGGCTGGTGGTATTTGTTATGTACAAAGTGTCATAAGAATAAGGGTTGTAATGATGAACAAGTGGATCCTCGATTCACAGATTCCTCTACTTCTACTAAACACCATAATGGTTATTTCTGCAAAATTTATAATGTGTCGTGCTCATGCGTCGGCACTAGGTATTTCAACAATAATTTTTTTTAATATCTTCAACCACCCATTTTTTCTTATTATCTTACTTAAACATTTGAATTCTGTATGATTAGGTTATGTGTCCAATGTCGTGTCCAGGATGAGACAGGTACCGCAAGCTTGGTGTTATTTGAAAAAGATGTCAAATGTATATTGAGTGGAGATTCTGCATATCAGCTTTTGGCAACACAAGAAAAGGTAAAACATACAAGGCCCTTTTTGCACATAAATTATTATACTTTTATACACGCAGAATGGTAAGTTAGACGACTTCCCATATGACTTCAACCAAATACTTGATCGCAAGTATGCTTTCAAAATTTGTATAAATGAGTGGCAGTCAAAGAAATTATTACCATCATGGACCGTCCAGAAAATGTCTCATGGTTCTGACATCATAAAAGCACTCATTCTTGAGATAACACCGTCAAAGATACTAATATCTTAAACATGAGCGCATTAATATAGTGTTGGTCTATGTTCTTATACCAGTTTTAATTACATCGGGGACATGCAAGTGATTCTGTTTTGAAGGATACAAATTATTACCACATTTATAATCTTTACTTATATAATATTGAATTCCCTGTAAATTATTCATTGGTCATTTTATAGGGACTTGCATATGTTACTGATGATAAAGTGACCCCTTTAATGTTTTGAAAAGTATTATAAGTACTAATGACAACACTTTGACCAACAAAAGTAATGGAGATGGTGTGATGGGAGATGAGGGCTCAAACACAAAGGGGATGCTGCTTGACATGATGGGCGTGAAGAATTAAACCCACTCTAAATATATTTATGTTTGCATAATTTATAATTGTGTTTCACTAAACAATTTTTGTCGGTGCTTATGTTCGATGTTTGTTTCTTTTAATAAGTTCATTTGGGTGTTCAACCATGTATCTTATTGTTCCGTTGAATACTTTGATTACTTCTTTACAAATAATTTGATTACTTCGTTGCAAATACTTTGTGTGCAACTCAAGTTAATATTGAAACATTTACGAGTGTAAGGATAATGAGTGTAATATCCGCATTTGTTACCAATCAATCTATATGATATTCTATATTATATAAAACCATAAAATGGCCTAAAAACTAAGAAGTATACACATGTTTTGTTTCAAATTAATATTGAAACATTTAAAGTAGTTTACTTATTTGATATATTGGAGTTTTGTTCCATCTCTAACATAAACCTCCAACACTTTAGTTGATTGTCTAACGAGCATTGCATGAGATTATCAGATCATCAAATTTACCTTGGCTTTATCTCAAGGTCATTAGTCTCTCACTCTATCATAAGATTATCAGATTTCTATAACTGTTTGTGCACTGCGCTCAACCTATATCTATGTTGCACGGAAACGTCCCTCGGGTGTCGTGCCCGTCCCGGAAACGTTTCGGAAACGGGAAACGGCTGAAAACGGCTGGAAACGCGGCGGAAACGTTTCCCCAAAAAGAGAAACGTTTCATGAAGATCGGAAACGCCGAGGCTCTAGCAGAAACGCGAAGGGAAACGTTTCTTGGGCTTTTAACACGTTTCTAGGCCAATTTTTGGGCCATGAAACATTTTTTGGTTCATTTATATTGTATATACATATGGTAGGTCGGCATATCTTCTAACAAACCTCTAAAATTTGACTATTGGTATTTGTTTATTGTTAAGTATATGTTTTGTCACGCCATCAGTATTTATTTTTTCTTGCTTTATCGGTTAAAGATCCATGTTAATTTAATTTATTAATAAATATATATAAAATACGAAAACGTTTCCAGCCGTACCCGTTTCATAGATTTTTGGACATTGGCGTTTCTAAGTACCCGTCCCCGTACCCGTCCCCGTTTCCGTATCCGTCTCCGTGCAACATAGACCTATATGCCATAGGAAATAAGACGAGGATGCATAAGACAATAGTGACTAAACATCACATCTCGCTTTTGTTTGTTGCTAAGTTAGAGTTGCTATAACTTCTGTAATAAAGTCAAAAAGAAGGTTCATTGATCACATTCTTATTGATGCTCTGCCAAATACCCATATTTTTTATCATTGGCAGATGATCAAATATCGTTGAACCAAAGTATATATTGAAATCATGCGCAAGAATCAAAATCCTCAATATAAAACCAGATTACACCGATAAAAAAACTCACCGTGTGCCGTAAAATAGACATTTTTTACATGTTTAACAGAAAGCGCCATTCTTGCCCTCGCGAATGAGGTTGTAGATACTATAAACAAGAAATTGATGTCTGTTATTCCAGACGAAGAAGTGACATACTACATTTGCGACAGTGTTTGCAAGTCACAAAAGGTACAAATATAAAAAAAAATCCTTATTCTCTACATCGTTCGTGAATGGCATGAAATTTTCCGGCGTACCTAACCACGTACTTAAATTGAAAGTTGGTGTCCCGATCATGTTGTTACGAAGCATTGATCAGTCCAATGTGGTGTGCAATAGAATACGACTTCGCGTAGATCGGTTGCTGAAAAATTCCATCCATGTCACTATAATCAAGGGAATCCATTTTGGTAAACAAGTGATTATCGGAAGGATGAGAATATCACTTTATGATAAACGTTTACCAATAAACATACTACGGAATCAATTCTTTGTGTCTATCTCATTCGCGATGACAATCAACAAAAGTCAAAGAGAATCTCTAGGGCAAGTCGGTTTGTATTTGTCATGACATATTCTTACACACACTCAACAATATGTGGATGTGGTCATCTCTCGTGTTACGAAAGGACTCAAGATGGTTGTTCATGATGAAGACGAAAATCTCGCTAATACCACAACTAATGTGGTCTAGAAAGAAGAACTACATCAGTTATGATCACATTTTCCTGTACACATATGTGGCTTTTGTATAATAAAGGATCAGTGGTCTTTTTGTGATTTTTCTATTGTGTTTCATATAACATTTGCTTGATTACTCGTATATACTTTAAGTTGCTTTCAGATGTGGTTGTTTTTATCTAATAGCTTTGTAATAAGTATTTTAATTTCCTAACTCTTTCGACGTTTCTGTTAAGATACCCGTGAATTTCACGGGTCTTTTAGCTAGTTATTCTTAATATACAACTTATCATACATATAATAGTTACTTTAAGTGATCAACATAAGTTTACAGTGAGTTTTTGGTATTTTTGGCCAAAATTTACAAGTTTTCGGTAAGTTTGACCTCTATTGACCGTCGTTGACTATAGTTGACCGCTATTAATCGCCTTTTTATTAATCGGAAAGGTTGAAGGCCTTATAGCTATTAACCGGCGATTAATCGCCCTTGTAGACATTTTTTTGCAACATTGCAAAAAATACACTTTGTTATCCCAACTAAGACTTTTTTTTTTCAATTCCAAAAAAAGACATGTGCTTTTGATCAACTGATCAACTCACTTATATTTTTGACACGTGTCCAAATGATCAACCTTTTTTTACAAATATAACTTAAATTACAAATATACCCCTAACCTTATCTTCTTTCTCCTACATTTACCACTTCATCACCACCATCAGTCCATCACTATCAACCTATCACTTTATCACCACCACCACTATCAATCATTATAAATTCTATCAATCATTAAATTTTTTTATATCCAAAATAAATATGAAACGTCCCTTTGTTAGAATAATTTTTTTTAAAAGAAAAAAAAAATTACACCAGATCCAGTCATTCAGATCCCAGATAATCAGCTATGGCATTGACAAAACAATGCAATCTATATTGTTGTTATTCATGTATACATACGAACGAAAAAGATTGTTGATAACAGACCATGTCGAGTTGTGTTTTTAAATTGAACAAGAGTAAGAAGGAATATATTTATATTTTTCCATAACTCCATGTAGAAATGACCATTCTAGTGTAGGAGCGCCAATTACTCAAACGAGCTAAAATTTAGTAGAATTTGCCATGTAAATTGTAACAAGCTTTAGAGCAAACGGTGTCACGGCGAGGGGGTTCGCTGGTCCTAGGTGGCACCCTCACCGGTGCTCGCCGTGACACCGGGGGTCCTCTTCGCCGTCCCTATTCGCCATGTTTCAACGAAATGAAAAGGAAAAAAGTGTGGGCCCCCACCATGTTAATACCGTTTCACAATGGTAACATTTATAAAAAAAAATTAATTAATTTATTTTCCTATATATACACACACTATATTCACAATATACACACACAATACATTCACAAATTTACACCTACAATCACAAAAAATGTCAAAACTTCCCAAACGATTACCTCTCCTACTCGCAACTTCTTAGCCAAAGCACGGATCCGAATCAATCGTCGTCCTCTTCTCCGGCGACGCAGTCCGGCCAAGGATCCCGTCAATTCGCAGCCCTCCCACCATTTTCGCATCAATACTTTCCAAACTTGTCACCCCAACAAATCTACTATAATCAACTACTAGCTTTGCAACAATCTCAATTTAACCCATCTCAGTTTAATTAATCGCAGTTTAATCCTAATCCACCTCAAAGTCAACAAGTCCCTGAAACACAATTCAAAATACCAGCACCGCAACCTCCACCACAAAAAATTAGTAGTTCGTAAAGGAAAACGGGGGTCAAAAAAATCTATCGCGGTTGATTTGTCCGCAGACGAAGACGACATCGATGACGAAGCCGATGTTTTGGTGGAGTCGACACCCCAACGGTGGACACATGCTGAGGAGATCATACTGGCCGAGTGTTGGGTCGGCGTTTCAGAAGACAAAGATCGGGGGACTGATCAAACTGAAGAGTATTTTTGGAACACGATTTATGACGATTTCAATGGTCGTAACGCAAATCGTCGTACCAAGAATATGTTGACCGGGAAATGGTCAAGGATGCACCCCGATGTTCAAAAGTTTCACGTTATCTTCAAAGGTCTTAACAAGAAAAGCGGTCAAAACGAAGATGACGTGATTCATGCTGCAAAACTTGAATTTTCGGATTGTAACAGGGGGAGAAAATTTACGCTTGACCATGTGTGGAGGGTGCTTAAAAACTACTCAAAATGGGACGCACCCGAGGGTCTTGACGAAAATGATCATACCTCCGTATTTGGTCCAGATCCTCGAGCTCGACCAGCCGGCAAACAGAGACCCGCCAAGAAGACTCGATCAGAAACAACTGGCAGCAGCACGGGTAGTGGTTCGACCACTTCTAAGGGAGAAATAAACGAGGCTTTACTCCACAAAATAAATGCCAGTAAAGACATGTACTACTCGAGGAAAGCTAGAGCCGAAGCCGAGAAAGCTAAAGCCGATGCTGAATTGGAGTTCAAAGAGATGGAGTTTCTCTCGATCAGAACCGACAATTTGCCTGAACCGAACAAGTCGATTATCGAAAGAAAACAGGCAAAAATCGCGGCAAAATATGCAGTCGATGATTAGGATGTTTTTTTTTTCGTATTTGTATTTTTTTTCCGTATTTGTATTTTTTTCCGTATTGTTTTTTTTCGGTATTTTTTTTAAGTATTTGTATTTTTATTTGAAGTATTTGTAATTTTTAATTTTATGAAATAAATTTTTATTTTGTGTGAAAAATGAAAAAAGAAATAAAATGGTGAGTGGTGGGACCCAAATGAAGAGGAGAGAGACTAGTTGTGAGTGAGGGGGTGTTTAGTTGGTTTTTTGTTTTGGTTAGTTGGTGTGATGTGGCACTGAGGTGTCACAAGTGAAAAGGGTAAACCTCTTCGTGACACCTTTTGCTCTTAGTTGTAATAAAGTTTCAGTGTACAGTTCCTGATGAAAAATACTCTTAGAGCAAAAGGTGTCACGACAAGCAACCATCTCTTCCCTTGTGGCACCTCAGAGCCACATCATCTCAACTAACCAAAACAAAAAACCAACTAAACACCCCCTCACTCACAAGTAGTCTCTCTCTTCTTCACTTGGGTCACACCACTCACCATTTTATTTCTTTTTTCATTTTTCACACAAAATAAAATTTATTTCATAAAATTAAAAATTACAAATACTTCAAATAAATATACATTACAAAAATAAAAATACAAACATAAACTAAAAACGTTTTAAAAATTGCAAAAAATAGAAAATTTTAACCGAAAAATGATAAACATCAAAAGACATGGGTGAAAATTATATATTTAATATTTATAAAGAAATAAACTCCTATCGATCTTAACCACACACTGTGAGATACCACAGTGGCTTCTTCTTCACCTAGACAAACACATACACACACATACACACACTAAGAGATATAGAAACACAGTGGCTTCTTCTTCTTCACCCAGAAAACTAAAAAACCCCAGAAAACCAAAAAGAAGAAGAAAAAAGACGTGGGGCCCGTTTTTTTCTCTTTTTCCTCTCGTTGAAGACTGGCGAAGGGGGGACGGTGTCACGGCGAGCACCGGCAAGGACGCCACGTCGGACCGACGAGCTCCCTCCGCCGTGACACCGTTTGCTCTTACTAGTGCATTTTAAAATGAACAATAAATGACCAATTGGAACAGTTCACGTGTCTCTCAACGTTAGGATCACTAAATTGTCTGTGTGTTGTGAATGGGAATCCTTGAAAATACTACCAACACTTATGTCTAGATAAAAAAAAGCTTATAGTGATCATTGTACAGCTAAAGCTATATTCTGATAAAATACATGGGTGTAAGATTTATGATAATTGATAGTGGTGATGGTGATGAAGTGGTAGGTTGGTAGTGGTGGTAGTGATGAAGTGGTAAAGGTAGGAAAAAGAAGATAAGGTTGTAGTATATTTGTAATTTAAGTTATATTTGTAAAGAAAAAAGTTTGATCATTTGGACACGTGTAAAAAATATAAATGAGTTGATTAGTTGATTAAAAACACATCTCTTTTTTTAGAATTGAAAAAAAAAGTCTTAGGGGGTGTTTGTTTTAGCTTATTTAGTGGGCTTATTAGCTTATAAAAGCTTATAAGCCGAAATCAAGTGTTTGGTTAAGCTTATGTAAATATGCTTATAAGCTTATATAATAAGGTTTTGGTAAGCCAAACATTTGTGACTTTTGTAAGGAATGGTGGCTTATATAACAATATTATATGAAAATACTTTTATACCCACATCTAATAACTATATCATTTAAATATTTATGTGTTTTTTTGTCATTTTACTTTATTAACTTTAATAAGCTAAACCAAACACTAAATATAGGCTTATAAGCTTATATTATATAAGCCATAAATGACTTACATAATATAAGCTAAGCCCAACTCATAAGTTTAACCAAACACCCTCTTAGTTAGGATAATAAGGTGTGTACTTCTTGGCTTGTTTTGTACTTAGCCCAATCAACAATGCAATTTGTTTACTTCACGAGATTATATTTTTTCTAGACAAACTGAAAACGTACCAACATGTTTTACTTTTCTTGTGTAAGTACGTTTAGTGTTAACCATTAGTGTTAACCATTAGTGTTAACCAGTAGATTATTTCATTAAAAAAATCCAATTGGAAAAAATGTAGGGGATCAAACCCAGGTCACCCGCGTGACACGCGGGAATACTTACCACTATACTACAACGACTTGTTGTTTTGTTTATTTTAAGGGTAAAAGTTACAAAATACCATCTTACTTATTGATTTGTGCCGACTTTAAACACTTACTAATTAATCTCGTGACTTTACCATTGTACTTTCAAATTTGTTCCGACTACACCAATTTAAGCTTAAAATGACCATACTACCCTTCTAAATGACTATATTACCCTTAGTGATCAGTTCAAATTTACACTCAGACTGGGCCATCCTTATCTACTCTTTCATGATATTATTCTCCATCTCTGCTTATGTACGAGTACCAATCGGGTAACGTCTATAAAAGTAACTCGATGATTTTAAATAGAACTTAATTCCATATTGACTAAAATTTGGGAAGCATGGTAATTTACAGATCCACAGGCGGAGAGCATAACTGAGGATCCTTTCTATGTATCGATTGACGAAGATTTTTCAGAGATAAAGAGGATACGATTTGGAGCAAAGACTTTGTACTCTGTGCTTCATTCACTTGTACTGAGTTTAGACTCGACTGGAACAAACACAGAAGAGGAGTTTCCTTTGTTCATAAGTATAAAGTTTCTTTACAATGAAGGTGTTAAGGTTCGTGCCTCTGATGGTGGAATTCTAGACTCGTTAAATAGATTGTTGATATTACAAATACTCTCATCAGATTTGAGACCCTTGAAACCATTGAGAGTAAGCAGTTTTTGTTTTGCACCATGTTAGTTGAAGTTTTATCTATATTAAATGATCAAAACTCTAATTGTAAGGGACACATTTTCATGGTCACGTGATGAGGAAATTTGCCGACAAATGCTTGTTGTGTAGCATACAGTTGGTATCGGTTGTACTTCCTTTTGAGAATTTATATGTAGCTTGTTGCGTAAATCACATCATAACATAAAGGTTTCTTGTAGCCTTGTATAAATCCTTCACTTTCAGGCCTTTAAACTTACCTGCAAGTGAATGTGATAGTTGTGGCAATAAATGTAATTATTTGAAGAAGACAAGGGTGATATAGTCATTTCAAGCTTATATTGGTGTAGTCAGAACAAATTTGAAAGTACAATGTTAAAGTCACGAGATTAATTAGTAAGTGTTTAAAGTCGGCACAAATCAATAAGTAAGATGGTATTTTATAACTTTTACCCTTATTTTAAATATGATAAATAATTGTTCATGGTTAATAATTTACATCTTGTTTACAACCAACTGTTATGCTTTGTTGGATTAGACCAAATCGATGAACCAGACCTACCATATCAAACTAATATGTACATGAACATTTCGGTCTGATTTTCAGTCCGAGCTTTTGGACCCATTTATTTTCGACTAGGTTCGATCTGATCCGGTTTTGGACCATGATCAACCGTATATGTTGAAGGGTGACATAGAAAAAGTCGAAAACAAACATGGAATACAAAAAGAAAACCTTATCTATTTGCCTATTTTGTTAAGGTTGGATATGAATGAAAAAATGCAGACATGTGGATCTTTTATTTTTTTGATCTTTTATTTGACCATATATCTTGGATATGATGAAAAAATGTAGACATGTGGATCCAACCTTAAACAAAACAAAACAAAACACAACAATCATATGATTACACGTCACATATTTTCCCACATATAAATACCACCCATTATCATAAATCATACAGTACAGTATATCAATCATATATATTCATATTCATATTCCATTTGTTATATTTTTTTGTTGTGACAACATTTACAAGATGACTGTGGGAGCAGGGGTATCTGTGACTGACCGAAAACTAAATGTGTTCGGAACTCCGGTTTTGACAAATGTGCATGACAATGTTGTTGTCACGACATCAAGTGATGATGGCATGATTAATGGCGCGTTTCTTGGCTTTCGCTCTGATCAGACCGCTAGTGATCGTATGGTCTTTCCTGTTGGAAAACTTGAGTAAGTGCGCTAGTTTATATATCATTACTTCTTTTATATATATGTGTGTCTTTTCGGCTTATATAGGGGGCTTATGACTTATGTGGTTTTCAGCTTATGTTTTATCAGCTCACTCTTTGTGCCTTATTTTGAAACTTTTCGGCTTATATAAGTTTATTACCACCTGATAAGCTTATATATAAGCCGAATAGTATCAAAAATAAGGCCCTAAAAGTGAGATTATGAAACATAAGCCGAAAACCAAATAAGGCATAAGTCCGCTGTAAGTGTTTATGTTTATGTTAAGTGATTACGGTATAATTACCGTTTACTTGAATTTGGAGAAAAACTGCGAGAGTAGGAGATCATTTGCATACGCGAACAAGCAGCATGTAACAAATCGTACATTTATAGCAGAAATTGGTGTATGCAAGTCACCTCCCGAACTGATGGCCAATGTTTACTTTGACATTTCCTCACTTATGTTGGAGGTTAAATTAAGTTATGACTATCCTTTTATACTTACCATTTTGTCACAATTACACTTTTTCAACTTCTTAAAGTGAAGTACACGGCCATAGTGAATGCTTGCTTGTGAATAGGAATATAGGATGCTAACGTTTTTAGCGATTACTGAAATAGAAGGATAAGCGAGTTGGTTTTCCATTTTGCCAATAGTATCTTATGATGTTCACAAAATGGGTCATACTGTAGTACTTATCCCTTCTACATCTGGAATTGCTAGAAAAACAGAACTTTGCTAATTAGAGTTGCTGACCAATCTACAGGGGATTGAGGTTTATGTGTGTGTTCCGGTTCAAATTATGGTGGATGACCCAAAGAATGGGGACATTTGGTCAAGATATACCAACCGAAACTCAGTTCCTTATAGTTGAAACCATTGGTGGTTCAGATTTTGGTGAAGACGATGGATGTCACCAATCTGCTCTATACACTGTCTTCTTGCCCATTCTTGAGGGTGATTTTAGAGCGGTTTTACAAGGAAATTCAAATAATGAACTGGAAATTGTTCTGGAAAGTGGTATGGATACTATTACTAAATGTTTATCTATGTCGTTATTAATAAAAAGTAGATAAATATGATGACTTTATGTTAATTTGTAGGAGATCCTGCTGTGAAAGATTTTGAAGGGAGTCATTTGGTTTTCGTGGCTGCTGGATCAGACCCTTTTGACGCTATCACCAACGCTGTCAAGTATGCACACATTTTCTCGTTATAATTTAGCCAGAGTTAGAACTTTGAGTTGACGAGTTTAAATTACAGGAGCGTGGAAAGACATCTTCAGACATTTGCTCACCGTGAAAGAAAGAAGGTAATTGACAATTACTCTACAAGACTCTTTTGTAGGTACTTACTCAAAATACTAATCCTTTTATGCATTATAACGCATTAGATGCCTGACATGTTAAATTGGTTCGGTTGGTGCACGTGGGATGCTTTTTATACTGAAGTGACTTCTGAAGGTGTCAAACAAGGCCTTGAGAGGTAAAGCTCATATCTTTCCTATTACGAATTACGATAAATACTTTCTGTGAATTTCTAGTAAGTAGAGATTATATGCCAAATCAGTTTTGAGAAAGGAGGAGTTTCACCAAAATTTGTTATAATCGATGATGGATGGCAATCAGTTGGTATGGATCCCACCAGTTTTGAAGCTAAAGCTGACAATACAGCAAAGTGAGTACTCAAACTGTGTATTATATTTTGTAAAGATATCGTGATTTCTTCGGTTACTAACAAAAAGTCTGTTTCGTTATAGTTTTACAAATAGGCTAACACATATAAAAGAGAACCATAAATTCCAAAAAGACGGTAAAGAAGGTCACAGAGTGGAGGATCCAGCCATGGGACTTCGTCACGTTGTTACAGACATTAAAGACCATCATAATCTCAAGTACATACTTTCTATCATAATTTTTTCAAGGGTTGTTTTTATTATCCAAACGCCCCCTAATACTTCGTTGATATTGATTATGTCTAAGACGGTAAGACCACTTTTATGTATAGGTATGTTTATGTTTGGCACGCGATAACTGGTTACTGGGGTGGCGTGAGACCTGGAGTACCTGAAATGGACCACTATAATTCCAAGCTGTCATTCCCGGTTTCATCTCCAGGAGCTGAATCTAATGAAATCTGTGATGCTTTGAAAGCCATGACCAAAAATGGGCTTGGTCTTGTGGATCCTGAGAAAGTATTCAACTTTTATAACGAATTGCATTCTTACCTTGCGTCTGCTGGTGTCGATGGTGTTAAGGTTGATGTACAAAACATTCTTGAAACACTTGCAGCGGGTCATGGTGGTCGGGTCAAACTTACTAGGAAATACCATCAGGCATTGGAAGCTTCTATTTCTAGGAATTTTCATGATAATGGGATTATTTCTTGCATGAGTCACAATACAGATGGTCTGTACAGGTATATTCAATCAAAACGTCGTTTTTTATTAAATTGCATAAAAAAATTACCAGCTTTGGTCTGACTTCTCGGTGACTTAGACCATGTTGATAATTTTGAAATTTTATATGCAATCTTGCAACCTATAAAACTAAGATAAGTTCAAATGATATTTTACGCAGTACAAAGAAGACAGCGGTTATAAGGGCATCAGACGATTTCTGGCCACATCTCACACCTTCACATACCGTCCATATTGCTTCTGTTGCTTATAATACTATCTTTCTTGGAGAGTTCATGCAGGCTGATTGGGATATGTTTCATGTAAGTTTACATCCCACACATGTGTTATATTCACGTATTATTATTCTATAATGTTTCTTATTGTAATATGTATTAATTTTACATTGTAGAGCTTGCATCCCATGGCTGAATACCATGCTGCCGCTCGTGCTGTGGGTGGCTGTGCTATTTACGTCAGGTGTGTTTGGACTCATTTATTTTCTTTTAAGTTTTTGCGTTAGTTAATAAGTGCTTGTTTAGAAATGGTTTATAAACACGATGCAGTGACAAGCCTGGACATCACGACTTTAATCTGTTAAAGAAGCTTGTGCTTCCTGATGGATCAATATTAAGGGCCAAACTTCCCGGGAGGCCAACAAGAGATTGCCTGTTTACTGATCCCTCAAGAGACGGAAAAAGGTAATTTAAACAGTATTGGCTAAAAGGGGAATGGGTCGTATGGATCAAACGGGTTCAACATTAATTGTATCGAGAATGGGAAAAAATACATCTGTAGGTCAACCCAACCGAGTTCAACATTTGTATCTGTTATAACGCATTATCTATCACATTCAGTGAGTTATTATCTTTTAAACCATCGCCTGATGGATGTTTTGCAGTCTTTTGAAGATATGGAATCTAAACAGTTTCACCGGAGTGGTAGGAGTATTCAACTGTCAAGGAGCTGGGTGGTGTAAAGATGGAAAGATGACCCTCACCCACGATGAGCAACCACCCACCATCACCGGCTTCATCGGAGCTAAAGATGTAAATTACTTGCCTAAAGTTGCAGATTCTACTTGGGGTGGAGATGCCATTGTATACAGTCACATTTGCGGTATGTTAGTCTTTAACGTTTTAGCACAACACAAAATAAATGTTACATTCCCGCAACGTAATCTTTTATTTGTGCACTTTTCAGGAGAATTAGTTTACCTTCCAAAGAATGCATCTATCCCGGTAACTTTGAAATCAAGAGAATATGAGGTTTTCACGGTTGTTCCTGCAAAAAGGTTGTCGGGTGGGGTTAGTTTTGCACCAATAGGTTTGACCAAAATGTTTAACTCTGGAGGGGCGATTGTTGAATTGAACTATGAGATGGAGAAACAAGGAAATGTGGAGTTAAAAGTTCGAGGTTGTGGCACGTTTGGAGCATATTCAAGTAAAAGACCGATAAGAGTGATTATTGATTCAAAAGAAACCGTATTTGGGTATGAAGAGGGAACTGGATTGATTAGCATCGAATTGAGTGTTCCCGGGATAGAGATGTATGTATGGGACATTATCATTGAAGTGTGAAGAACTACTTTTAGTGTCATTGCAACTTCAAGAGCAACGCGGTCTGAATATGCCAAAGAGGCTAGATCAAGAGCTTTCAAGTCTTGAATGTTCGATAGATGTACTCTATTAAGTCTACCATGCTCATCTAAAATATTTAGCAGAATAAATTGTGGAATTTGATTCAAATATCATAGTGAAACATTGTGCTTGCTAGAAATCCATATAAGCATGTAACAGATTTTCATTTAATGTAATAAAATATAAACGTAACCGACAATTTCTAGATGACTAACGTGGAACAGTGATATTTATTAAGATTAGACGAACATGAAGTATATGACCGTAAGCGAAAGCACTAGCCAAATCTTTTGGCAATCACTCCTTCAAGGGAACCAACCAGATTAAAAACAGATACAATCAAGCAAAAAGTGCTATAAATACGAAGAAGAATCCATTTTCCAGACCAACGCTTTATCTTCTTGAACACAAAGTACATTTCGACAGGGAAATATATGATTGATCCTGCAAACGCCAGGACTTCATTGAAGTAAGGGAATAACATCGCAACTGACATGGTAAAAATCACATATTGTTCTTAAACATAACCTAAGAGGAATTACTCTAAATTCAGGCAATAACGACACCTTCAAATTCTGAATATTCCGTTAGTAATAGGCTTTCTGGGAACTAGCCAATACGGTTCATGAAATCCAAACCCTGTAAAAAGATTGTCAGGAGTTGAATCTCCAAAGGCAGCAATCCATCCGAGCTGTGCCATACTCCAAGCAAAACACATGATCCTATAACTCCAGCAATAAAATGTGATAGAGCCGTCCATAGTCATCGCCATTAATGAAATCAAAGTGAACCTTTTTAATGTGAAATTAAAGGGTCGTATGATATTGCTTATTTTAGGCACATCAGCAGTCTTAAGTGTTTGGATCATTCAACCTGTTTCATCTTTTTTGTAAGGTATGCGTCGTTTCCATTAAGCAAGCAGGTTGGTAATGCTTCTTTATTAACGCTTATAAAAGGTAAACTGAATTACTTTTTGCCAGCTATCTTAACCTTACGCCCATTATAAACCAATTAGCATTTTTGTACAAAACAAGCAAATCTTGACACCTTTACTAATGTGCTTATTTCTAAGCGGCTTATAAGTGCTAATTCATAAGCATAAAAATAAGCAATCCGAAACACACAGAAAATTTACTAAATAAGAAGAATAGCTTAAACAAGCAATCCCAAACATCTTATAAAAAACAAAGTTTTTTCGTCTTATTTAGCCGGCTTATGGCTTATTTGGTTTTGGGGTTATGTTTGATAAGGTCACTTTTTTTAGCTTAAACTTAAAAACTTTCGGCTTATATAACTTTGTTATGTCAAAATGAACTTATACAAGTCGAAAAGTTTCAAAATTACCCCAAAAAAAGAGTGAGCTTATGAAACATAAGCTCAAAACCAAATAAGCCATATATGAATTTAAAATCAGATCAAGTCAACGGGTTTAATCGAAAAATGGAGAAAACGACCGAAACCTATGCAAATAAGCAAACCAGGCCTAACCAAAATCTTTTTTTTTATCTTTTTATGATTGACCACAGGGTACCTGCCGCCGCATCACGCAATTAGCCTGTTAGTCAACCCATGTAGTCGTTATCAGAATATAATAGAGAGTAGTTACAAACTTCAAGGAAGAAAACAAAAGCATCAAATTTTAATTTAAGCAAAATGGTCCAACTAATACACAAACCAATTTAAAAAAATGTAAACATCGTTCTCATGAATGTGAGTCATGTGCAAGTGCAACCACAAAATTTAGACAATAATTTCTACTTTGCATTTGGATATATACAAGCAAATATTTAGTGAGTCGATAAAAACACAGAAATCAGCTAGCATGACTGGCCATCGAAGGATCCTGATAGTCGCCTATGCAGGGAAAGGCCACATCAACCCAGCCCTTCGGTTCGGCAAGCTTCTCCTAAAGTTTGATGTCGAAGTCACCCTGTGCACAAGTTTCTCAGTCGTGCAACATATACACAAACAAACAATCCCACACGGCCTAACTTTCGCTCCATTCTCTGACGGCCATGAAAATGGAATACAGCTTCATACCAACCTAGAACAATTTGTAAGCGATTTCCAAACATATGGTGCTCGTGCCGTCTCAGAATTAATCAGGTCAGCAGTGTCTTCGGGGAAACCATTTGATCATTTGGTGTACACAACCGTCATACCATGGGCTGCTCGTGTGGCGTATTCTCACGGTGTGAAAGCCGCTCTTCTGTGGTGCCAGCCAGCCACTGTCTTGGATATTTATTATTACGCTTTCAATGAATATCAAAGTTTGATATCTAGTAACAATAACAATCCAACGTATGAGATCGATTTACCAGGATTGCCACCACTCACAATGGCTGACTTGCCCTCGTTTTTGTTGTCATCAAGTCCCAAAGAACATGATTTTATACTTGAATTTATGAAAGATCATATAGATGTACTCAAAATAACTCCTACAATACTTGTTAACAGTTTTAGCCAACTCGAAGCGGAGCCCCTTAAAGCAACTAAGAAACTTAAGTTTATTCCTATCGGGCCTTTACTCGCGTCAGAAAACTCCACGGGTAGAGATTTCTTTGATACAATTGAGGATGATTACATCCTATGGTTAGACACACAATCTAAAGCATCGGTCGTTTTTGTTTCATTTGGAACATTAGCAACTTTGTCAATGGACCAACAAGAGGAGATAGCGAATGGATTGTTGGAGTGCGGGCTGCCTTTTTTATGGGTGATTAGAGGTAATGATGAAGCAGGAAGATTAAGCAAGTTAGGGGAATTGAAAAAACAAGGGATGATAGTAGGTTGGTGTTCTCAAGTTGAGGTTTTAAGTCACGAAGCAATTGGGTGTTTCGTGACGCATTGTGGGTGGAATTCAACTGTGGAGTCTTTGGCGGCAGGTGTTCGTGTGGTGGTGTTTCCACAGTGGTCTGATCAACCAACGAATGCAAAGATGATTGAAGATGTGTGGAAAACTGGTGTTCGGGTGAGGAAAAGGGAGAAAGATGGAGTGATGGAAGGGAAGGAGATTAAGAGATGTGTGGAAATCGTGATGGGAAACGATGAGATGAAGAGAAATGCAGAGAAATGGAAGGCATTGTCAAGAGAAGCTCTTAACGATGGTTTCCTAAACATCAAATCTTTCCTCGATGCTGCATGAAACTATTCGTATATCGTACTCTATTAACGTTGTAATAATCGAATTTTAGCAATGACTTGCGGTTGTTGTACACAAAGCTTTTGATGGTTTTTTCATTAGATATGCTTTTATAATCCCACTAAATAAGCTAAAACAAACACTCAAATTATATTTTCTCAAGACAAAATGAAAATATACAGGGCGTTTTACTTTTCTTGTGTAAATAAGTTTACTGTTATCATATCATTAAATAAAAAGTATGTAAAAGGAGATTGGGACTTAAATGGAAGGTGTAGTTAACCAGCAAATCATTCATTGACAAAAATCCAGTTGTTAAAAAATTAAACGCCGCTGCCGGGGATCGAACCCGGGTCACCCGCGTGACAGGCGGGAATACTTACCACTATACTACAACGACTTCGATGTTTTGTTTGTTTTAAACACGATATTCGATCTTAATAGTTTACATCTTGGTTAATAAAAGAGTTATATGTCAGTCGGATTTCGACTATTATGTTTCCTGTTGTTGTTACGACATCAAGTGATGATGGCATGATTATATTAATGGCGCGTTTCTTGGCGTTCGGTCTGATCAGACCGCTAGTGATCGTCGTCTGGTGTTTCCTGTTGGAAAACTTGAGTAAGCTCGCTAGCTTGTTACTCTATTATATATGTTCACTTATTTGAAGTACGTAGTATGTTGTATTTCAAGTTAAAGAATGTTTATACTATATTTATCGTTTATATGATCAGTTCTTTCAAGTAGCAGCATGTAATACAGCGTAAGTTTATAGCAGAAAATGGTGTTGTCCTAACGTTTTCTGGATCGATATTATATCGTTACTGAGTTGCAAAGTTTATATGAATAAGTAAATATATTATGTTTGATCAATCTTTTAACGTTTACATATGTTTGATATATATATGCATCGAATGGACATGACCCCAAACGACGCGTCTGTTCACAAACCCTAACCGACTTATCCATAAGCGGTTATTAAGTTTCGATTATACCCTAATGGTCCTTGTAGTTTAACTAACTATATACATGAAGCAATAATATAGATTATCGGTTCACATTCTCCTCCTTAATCTTGATTGTTGCTTCGTCCTAAATCTTGAACTCCGAGCATTTGTCGCATTGTCATGAACTTCAATCTTGGTAGAGCCTTTGTTAGAATATCTGCTCTTTGTAGTTCTCCGCTGACGTGCTCCACATTGATGTGCCCATTCTCTACACATTCTCGAATGAAATGGTAGCGAATATCGATGTGCTTACTCCTTCCGTGAAAGACTGGGTTCCTTACGAGTGCTATTGCTGAAACGTTATCGACCTTCAACGTTATCTTCTTCTCTGCCGATCCTGTTAATTCACTGAGTAATCTTTTTAACCATAAGGCTTGACATGCTGCTCCAGTAGCCGCCATGAATTCTGATTCACATGATGAGAGCGCCACTGTTGGTTGTTTCTGAGTACACCAAGTAATAGGTGCCTCTCCGAAGTAGAATACTATACCAGTAGTTCCTCTTCCTTGATCAGTGTTAATACCATAACTGCTGTCGCTGTAACCTGTAATCTTGCAGCCGCCTTCTTTCTTGTATATTATGCCATGCTCCTTTGTTCCTTTGATGTATCGAATCACTTGTTTTACCGCCTTCAGGTGATGATCCTTTGGGTCTTGCATGAATCTGCTAAGTAATCCGACTGGATAACTAAGATCTGGTCTTATATGTAGCAAATACCTGAGACTTCCAATTAAACTTCTGTAATAAGTTGCGTCAACTGAGTTTCCATCTTCCGCCTTGACCAACTTAGTACCGGGATCCATAGGGATCTTTGTTTCGTTGTTATCCATCATACTTGTCTCCTTTAAGATCTTGTTAATGTACCCTGTTTGCTTGATTGTGATCTCTCCTCCTGTCTGTGTAACTTCTATCCCAAGGTAATACGCTAATAAGCCTAAGTCGCTCATTTCAAACTTGTCCTTCATTTGGGATTTAAACATGTCTACTTCCTTCCTTGGAGTGCATGTGATTATCAAATCATCTACATAAACTCCAACTATCAGTGTAGAAGTCTTGCTTCTCTTTGTGTAGACTGCTTGTTCGAGATTGCACTTCTTAAAATCTAGTGATTTTAAGGTTTGATCAAGCTTCACATTCCAAGCTCTTGGTGCTTGCCTTAACCCATATAATGCTTTAATGAGTTTGTAAACTTTTCCTGAGTTCCCTTGCTGTATGAACCCCTCAGGTTGTGTAACATAGACTTCTTCCTTCAAATCTCCATGTAAAAATGCCGATTTTACATCTAAGTGGTGTACTTGCCAACCATGATATGCTGCTAAGGCCAATATCAAACGAACTGTCTCTATTCGTGCTACCGGTGCAAATACTTCATCAAAGTCTATTCCTTGTTCTTGTACATAACCTTTTGCTACTAATCTTGCCTTGTATTTGATGATCTTCCCTTCTGCATCCTTCTTGGTCTTATAAACCCACTTGAGTCCTATTGCCTTTTGATCTGGTGGCAATGTGGTGAGGGTCCATGTGTTATTTTTATTGATTGAGTCCAACTCAATCTCCATGGCCTCAATCCACTTCTCATTTGTTGATGCTTCCTTGTAATTACGAGGTTCATCTTCCATAAGTAGTAAATTCTGAATTTCTACTTCTTCTGTGTTTTCATAAAGGTTATTTAGACTTCTAAAACCTCTTTTAGGTGTATGATCAAATCTATTTCCCAAGTCTTCTGTCGATCTAATTGTAGATTCGTCTTCCTCTTCTAGAGGTTGGTTGTAGGTGTGGTTAGGTGTGATTGGTGAGTTAGGATCATCATTTGGATCCTCTTCATGATGTAAATTCTTGTCATTGACAACTCCTTCTTCCACAAAACTAGCCCAAAATGTGTCTTGTGTACTTGTATCTTCTCTATCCTCATTCCAATCCCATGGTTTCATTTCCATAAACTTCACATCCCTACTAACATGTTTTCTCTTTGCTATTGGATCATATAACCTACATGCTTTTGATCCTTCCTCTACTCGTAAGTAAACTAGTGGTATGCTTCTGTCATCCAGCTTTTTCAGGTGAGGTTTTGTTATCTTTGCATAAGCTATGCATCCAAATATCCTTAGATTTTCCAAGTTTGGTTTTATGCCATAGAGTGCCTCAAATGGCGTTTTATTTTCCAGGGCTCTTGTAGGTACCCTATTGAGTATGTATATGGCGTGTCTAACCGCTTCCGCCCAAAAAGTTAAAGGTAACTTCATTGCTTTCATCATACTCCTCGTAGTTGATAATACTGTCTTATTTCTCCTTTTCACTACTCCATTCTGTTGTGGTGAGTAAGGTGCTGTCAACTGTCGTGCTATCCCATTTTCTTTACAATATCTTGTGAATTCATTTGATGTGAATTCACCTCCTCTATCAGTTCTTAGCATTCTCAGCTTTAATCCCAACTTCATTTCTATCTGTTGCCTAAATTCCTTAAAGGTACTAAATGCCTCATCTTTCGATGTTAGAAAGTAAGCCCACATAAAACGTGTACAATCATCTACTAACAAGTATATGAGTTTCTTGCCAGAGTGTGTAGGTGGACTTATGGGACCACACAAGTCTCCATATACTAAGTCCAACGGGTTTTCTGATCTGAATTTAGCTTGATTTGGGAAAGGTGCTCTGCTTTGTTTTCCTAACACACATGCATCACAAATCTGTCCAACATGGTTTATCCTTGGTACTCCTTCCACTAGATTCTTCCTAGTCATCTTGTTGATATCATCAAAATTTAGATGACCTAATCTAGCATGCCATAACCATGCTTGCTCATCTATTCTTGCTAAGAGACATATAGGGGCTTGTACTTGTAATCTAATACTGTAAAGCCGATTCTTTGATCTTTCTACTTTCATCAACAACTTCTCATGCTTATCATATACTGCCAATATATTTCCTTCCATAATGACCTTGCAACCTATTTCTGTAAGTTGTCCTAAACTTAGTATGTTGCTCTTCAGGTCTGGTATATAGTATATGTCTGATACTATCTTTTGTTCCTGGTTTCTACAACCTAAAAGAATAGATCCTTTCCCCTTTATTTGTACATATGACCCATCTCCAAAACGTACTTTCCCTGACACGTTTTCATCAATATCTCTAAAATGGCCTTTGTTACCCGTCATATGGTTACTTGCTCCATTATCCAAGTACCACATATTTGTATCTCCTGAGGTGTATTTTCCTTGTTGAATTTGTTTCTCATTCAACAATACTTCCTCATGTGTAGCCATTAGTAGTGATGGTTCGTCATCTTCTAAGATAAGGTTTGATTGTTCCTGAGTTGTTGAATTTCCTCTACAATCCTTTTTATAGTGTCCAAATTTCTGACACTTATAACATTGTACCTTACTCAAATCTCTTTCACTCTTACTCTTGTCTGAGTTTCCTTTGTGATTTGAGTTTCCTTCTCGTGAGTTACTTCTGTTTTTATTATTCTGCCAGTTTTTATGTGAAAACTTTCTACCTCCACGTTTCCCAAAACGTCTATCTTTTCCCGAGTGTTCGCCTTGTGCGAATAATAAGTTTTCCTGGCTTTCCACTTGTCCTCCCTTTCGGAGTTTTATCCTTTCCTCAAATGCCTTGAGTTTTCCAGTGATCTCATCTAAAGTGATGTCGTCCAGATCACTTGTTTGTTCTATGGATGCTACTATCTGAATAAATCTATCAGGTGTAGAATCTAGCAATTTTCGTACTAGAAGAGATTTATCCAAAGCTTTCCCTAATTCTTTTGCCTTCGTGGCATATCCGTTTATCTTGGCCATAAATGCATCCACCGTGTCTTCATCTTTCATCTGAAGCGCATTGAATCCAATCATCAATGATTGTAGTCGTGCTTTCTGCACCTTTTCATCTCCAACGTGTTGCTTCTTCAACGAATCCCATAATTCCTTAGCCGTTTCACAACTTGCTACTTGTAAAATCACGTCTTCCGTCAACGCTTGATATAAGAAGGCTATCGTCGCCTTGTCCTTCTTATTGTCTACCTCCGTATCATCTTTGGGCTCTATCGTCTCCCACAGACCGTGTGCCTCTAATATAACCTTAATTTGTATAGCCCAAACCGTGTAGTTTGTGCCTTTTAATTTAGGGCATTGGTAGTGTGTCGTGGGTGCTTCGTTTTTAGATGATTTTGAGGTATCTTCGTCAACCATCTTGAAGGTTTTTAATATCTTCACTTTCGTTTAGGAATTATGTGTGCTAGTGTGGTACTTTCTAATAAGGGATTATATATAGGTATCGGGAATCCTAATCTATCTAAAGTAATAATTCTATATTACTTCTAATTATTCTAAAAAGTCGAGTATGAAACTTGTGACCTTGGTGTTGTGATTTGCACACAACTTTGTTCCCTTCGTTAAACCACGCTGCGTTCTTTCTCCCTTTTTTCTCACGTTGCTATTTTCCCTTTTTGCCTTATCCGACAAAAAAAATCAAACGCTGTCCGATATCCTTTTTCTTCTTTCTGTCCGATATCCTTTTTCTTCTTTCTGTCCGATATCCTTTTTCTTCTTTCTGTCCGATATCCTTTATCTCTTTCCTGTCTTGTCCGACAAATCTCCCAGCGTTCTAACTGATTTGATTTTTCTTCACCAAATTTGTTTTTCTTTCACAAACACGTATCATGTTTGTTCCCGCTCTTATCCTTGTGGTTCCCCTTGTGTCACACGACACTCTATTCTGATTCTATATCACTTCGTGATATAAATCCTCCCACAAAAGCGTTCCACGCGATATGGTCCTCGCGTCTCTTTCTGACTTTGTTTGTTGTTGTATCCGGATTCAAACAAAGTTTCCCACTCGTTTTTTTTACCCAAACGAAGTGTATCCTTCTTGTTTATCTGTGTTGCAATACCCCCAACACAACGACAAGAAATCCCAAGGGTTGTCCCCTTCCTCTCGTTTCTTCAAAGCAAACGAGGTTCGCTGTTTCAACGAAGTTTTATCCCACCGTATCGTGGTGTTCACGTCTGCAACCCTACGCACAAAGTGGTCGTGCACTACCCTTTTCTGCGTTCTCCTTATTCACACGCTGTCTCTCTTGGAAGTATCGAGAAACACGCTTTCCTGGTCTTCTCGTTCTTGAGAATCAAACGATGTTAACACTTGCTCTTGATGCCAAATGTTGTCCCAACGTTTTCTGGATCGATGTTATATCGTTACTGAGTTGCAAAGTTTATATGAATAAGTAAATATATTATGTTTGATCAATCTTTTAACGTTTACATATGTTTGATATATATATGCATCGAATGGACATGACCCCAAACGACGCGTCTGTTCACAAACCCTAACCGACTTATCCATAAGCGGTTATTAAGTTTCTATTATACCCTAATGGTCCTTGTAGTTTAACTAACTATATACATGAAGCAATAATATAGATTATCGGTTCACAAATGGTGTCTGCAAATCACCTCCCGAACTAATGCCCAATGTTTAGTTTGACATTTACCTCCATTTTGTTACCATTTTGTCAAAATTACGTTTTTTCAACTTCTGTAAGTAGTCTACTCTTATCGGATAAAAGTGAAGTACACGCCCATAGTGATGTTTGTGAATAGGATGCTACCTTTTTTAGCATTTACTATGTCATGAAATAGCAGCGCGCTCGAGTAAGTTTTTTTAGAACGGCAGTTTGGTTCCGCTCGAGTAAGTTGCCCCATAGTATTTTGAGATGTTCACAAAATGGTCATATTGGTAATTTAGTTAAAAGAAACCTGAATATCACATTAGCTTAGTAGTACTCATCACTTCTAAATCTTGAAGTGCTACAAAAATGGAACTTTGCTAATTATATCTCTCTAGATGCCCGACATGTTAAACTGGTTCGGTTGGTGCACGTGGGATGCTTTTTATACTGAGGTGACTTCTGAAGGTGTCAAACAAGGCCTTGAGAGGTAAAACTCATATCTTTAGTGTTACGTTAAATAATCCTTTCTATGAATTTTTAGTAACCAGTGATTATACGCTAAATCAGTTTTGAGAAAGGTGGAGGTTCACCAAAATTTGTTATAATCGATGACGGATGGCAATCACTTGGTATGGATCCCACCAGTTTTGAAGTTAAAGCTGATAATACGGCAAAGTGAGTACTCAAACCGTGTGTTAATATTTTGTAAAAGTATCGTGATTTGTTTCAGTTACTCACAAAAAATATGTTTAGTATAGTTTTACAAATAGGCTAACTCATATAAAAGAGAACCATAAATTCCAAAAAGACGGAAAAGAAGGTCACAGAGTGGAGGATCCAGCCATGGGACTTCGTCACGTTGTTACAGACATTAAAGACTGTCATAACCTCAAGTACATACTTTCTATCATTATCTTCTCAAGGGGTGTTTTTGATTATTCAAACGCCCCCTCTAATACTTCGTTGATATTGATTATGTCTAAGACCATTTTTATGTATAGGTATGTTTATATTTGGCACGCAATAACTGGCTACTGGGGTGGCGTGAGACCTGGAGTAGCTGAAATGGACCACTATGCGCTGTCATTCCCGGTTTCATCTCCCGGAGCTGAATCTAATTAAAACTGTGATGCTTTGAAAGCTATTATCAAAAATGGGCTTGGTCTTGTGGATCCTGAGAAAGTATTCAACTTTTATAACGAATTGCATTCTTACCTTGCGTCTGCTGGTGTCGATGGTGTTAAGGTTGATGTACAAAACATTCTTGAAACACTTGGATCGGGTCATGGTGGTCGGGTCAAACTTACGAGGAAGTACCATCAGTGACAAGCCTGGAAATCATGACTTTAATCTGTTAAAGAAGCTTGTGCTTCCTGATGGATCAATATTAAGGGCCAAACTACCCGGGAGGCCAACAAGAGACTGCCTGTTTACTGATCCCTCAAGAGACGGAAAAAGGTATTCTAAACGGTTTTGGCTAAAAGGGGAATGGGTCGTATGGGTCAAACGGGTTGAAAGTTGTATACAAATATAACCAACTCAATAATTAATTGTATATCCTGATGGATGATTTTGCAGTCTTTTGAAGATATGGAATCTAAACAGTTTTACCGGAGTGGTAGGAGTATTCAACTGACAAGGAGCCGGGTGGTGTAAAGATGGAAAGACGACCCTCACCCACGATGAGCAACCACCCACCATCACCGGATTCATCCGAGCTAAAGATGTACATTACTTGCCTAAAGTTGCAGATTCTACTTGGGGTGGAGACGCCATTGTATACAGTCACATTTGCGGTATGTTAGTCTTTAACGTTTTAGCACAACACAAAATAAATGTTACATTCCCGCAACGTAATCTTTTATTTGTGCACTTTTCAGGAGAATTAGTTTACCTTCCAAAGAATGCATCTATCCCGGTAACTTTGAAATCAAGAGAATATGAGGTTTTCACGGTTGTTCCTGCAAAAAAGTTGTCGGGTGGGGTTAATTTTGCTCCAATAGGTTTGACCAAAATGTTTAACTCTGGAGGGGCGATTGTTGAATTGAACTATGAGATTAAGAAACAAGGAATTGTGGAGTTAAAAGTTCGAGGTTGTGGCACGTTTGGAGCATATTCAAGTAAAAGACCGATAAGAGTGATTATTGATTCAAAAGAAACCGTATTTGGGTATGAAGAGGGAACTGGATTGATTAGCATCGAATTGAGTGTTCCCGAGATAGAGATGTATGTATGGGACATTATCATTGAAGTGTGAAGAACTACTTTTAGTGTCATTGCAACTTCAAGAGCAACGCCGTCTGAATATGCCAAAGAGGAATTTGATTCAAGATCAAGAGCTTTCAAGTCTCGAATGTTCATCTAAAATATTGCATCTGATATTTAGCAGAATAAATTGTGGAATTTGATTCAAATATCATAGTTAAATATTGTGCTTGCTAGAAATCCATATAAGCATGTAACAGATTTTCATTTAATGTAAAAAAAATATAAACGTAACCGACAATTTCTGGATGACTAACGTGGAACAGTGACATTTATAAAGATTAGACGAACATGAAGTATATACCATAAGCGAAAGCACTAGCCAAATCTTTTGGCAATCACTCCTCCAAGGGAACCAACCAGATTAAAAACAGATACAATCAAGCAAAAAGTGCTATAAATACGAAGAAGAATCCATTTTCCAGACCAACGCTTTATCTTCTTGAACACAAAGTACATTTCGACAGGGAAATATATGATTGATCCTGCAAACGCCAGGACTTCATTGAAGTAAGGGAATAACATCGCAACTGACATGGTAAAAATCACATATTGTTCTGAAACATAACCTAAGAGGAATTACTCTAAATTCAGGCAATAACGACACCTTCAAATTCTGAATATCCGTTAGCAATAGGCTTTCTGGGAACTTTTATGTGTAGCATCTCTCCATATTAGCAATGCACGCATTACCAAAGTCAACTAGCCAATACGGTTCAGAAAATCCAAACCCTGTAAAAAGATTGTCAGGAGTTGAATCTCCAAAGGCAGCAATCCATCCGAGCTGTGCCATACTCCAAGCAAAACATCTGATCCTATAACTCCAGCAATAAAATGTGATAGAGCCGTCCATACAGTTCCTACAATCAGCAATAAAATGAAATCAAAGGGTCGTACGATATTGCTTGTTTTAGGCAGATCAGCAGTCTTAAGTGTTTGGATCATTCAACCTGTTTCTTATTTTTGGTAAGGTTTGCGTCGTTTCCAGTAAGTAAGCAGGTTGGTAATGCTTCTTTATTAACGCTTATAAAAGGTGAACTGAATTACTTTTTGCCAGCAATCTTAACCTTACAGCCATTATAAACCAATTAGCATTTTTGTACAAAAGAAGCAAATCTTGACACTTTTACTAATGTGCTTATGTCTAAGCGGGTTATAAGTGCTAATTCATAAGCATAAAAATAAGCAATCCGAAACACATAGAAAATTTACTAAATAAGAAGAATAGCTTAAACAAGCAATCCCAAACATCTTATAAAAAACAAAGTTTTTTCGTCTTATTTAGCCGGCTTATGGCTTATTTGGTTTTGGGGTTACGTTAGATAAGATCACTCTTTTGAGCTTAAACTTAAAAACTTTTGGCTTATATAACTTTGTTATGTCAAAATGAACTTATACAAGTCAAAAAGTTTCAAAATTACCCCTAAAAAGAGCGAGCTTATGAAACATAAGCTCAAAACCAAATAAGCCATAAGCTTGATATATATGCCCTAATATATGCTATATAAACTCCGAAATAACGAGCTGGGTAGCTCGGTTGCCACCAAGCATCACAAAAAAAAACTTTAAATAACATACAAGTTGGTGGTATATATGATTTAAAATCAGACCAAGTCAACGGGTTTATGTTAAAATCCTTATAATCTGATATTCAAAAGTTATAAGGACTAACTTTGCCTTTTCTCTTATTTCAGGGTTTAAAGCTGGACAAAGGGGTGCGAAGTTTCTTATGGGCTAGCCGTTGGACTTATGGGCTTTTGTGTTGAAGGCCCAAGAATGTTTGGGTATCCGTTGCGTGTTTTAGCTATAATACCCTAACTCATTTGGAGTTAGGGTTAAGTTTGGTGTGTGTGTTTTTTCCTTGTGCAGCCATCAATGGCGTCACACATATCTTTCTTCATTTCTGGGTTGTTCATCTAGTATTTTGTTTATTTGTTTTTTAAAACTATTATCAGGTTAGATAATAGATCCACACCAGTTGAGACTGTGGTGGATTTGATTTGTTTAAACTCTCTCTTGTTCCTTTGATTGTTTGAAGTGAATGAAAGTGTTGTTGAATCGTCTAACCATATTTTTCTACATGGTATCAGAGCCTGGTTATCAAATCTGACTCTGTTATTGTGAAAAGTTTTTTATAAAAAGTTTTTTATACTTCTCGTTGTTCATACAAAGTTATAAAGTGGTTTTTCTGGTTTATCTGCTATTGGAATAGCATTATATTCTCTCGATTTACAAAACCCCTAATTTTTTGAAAAAAAATTAGGGTTTGACTTTTTTGGGGATCTTTTGATTCATTGGTTCCGGTGACTAATTTGTGGTGTTATTGTGACTCTGGTGGTATTATCTATCTCATAAGTGGTAAACCCCTAATTTTTTGTAAAAATTAGGGTTTACTGTTTGTGACTAGATCTTGTGGTTCTTGTTTCTTGTGTCTCACAGGTGGCTGATTGGTGTTATTCTCTTGCTGGAATTGATTTTCCCTTTTTTTCCCTTGAAGGAAATAAGGGTTTGTCTATTGGAGGTTCTGATATCATCTAGACTAAGTGAATCTAGATATATCAGTTCGATTGTGCTTTGGTTGCCATCACTGTAACACCTCTATACTCTCTCCTTTACTTGCTATTTGTCTTTTGTTTGTTTATTGCTTCTTTTGCTCTTGGGTTGGTTGTCTTTTTATTCTGACCCATTATTCTTGGATCCACACTCATTGCTTGCCCTTGACCTGCCACCCTTGAGTGGTTTGGAAGCCTGGGAACTTAGTTGGCAGTGTTGTGAGTTTATTTACACCTTTTTTGACCCCTCACCATGACTGATCATGAGAATGAGTCAGTTCATGGTGATGATGAGACCTTGAGTGTGACAGATCCTGTCACACTCATTAGCAAGTTGGACTTGAGTGACCCTTTGCATTTGCACCCTAATGATACTGCTGTCTTAACTGTTGTGAGTGTTAAACTTAAAGGGACTGAAAACTATCAAGTTTGGGCTAATGCTATGTTGTTAGCTTTGGAAGGTAGAAACAAAATTGGTTTTATAGATGGGTCTTGTAAAATATCTATAACTAATGAAATTTTGGGTAAACAATGGGATAGAGTTAATGCTGTAGTCCTTGGGTGGATTTTAAACTCAATTTCTGAGGAACTTTTCCTTGGTCAAATTTTTTCAAAAAGGGCTAAGCATGTTTGGAATGAGTTAAAAGAGACTTACCATAAAGTTGATGGTTCTGTCATCTTCAATTTGCATCACAAGATTAACACTCTCAAACAAAATGGATCTAATTTGTCTGATTATTACCACAAGTTAAATGCTTATTGGAAACAATATGATGCTATGATTGATTTGCCTAATTGTGTGTGTTCTGCTTCTGGTGAATTTAAAAAACATAATCAGTTGTTAAAACTTATGCAATTCTTGATGGGTTTGGATGATTCTTACATGAGCATTAGAAGATCTATTCTCTCTAGAGAGACCTTGCCTGATGTGAAAGGTGCCTATGCCATAATTTCCAGTGAGGAATCTCATAGGTTGGCATCTGGTACCCTTGCTAGTTCTTCTCAAAGGACTCAGACTTCTGCTTTCTTTTCTAATGGGCCTGCTAGAAATAATAATACTCAAAGAAATCAGTCCAATAACCAAGGAAATTATAATGGTGGTAACTTCAGACCCAACTTTAATTTTGGCAACAGTGGGGGTTTTAGACCTAACACTCCCACCACTGGATTTAGACCTAATGTTCCTAGTAATTCTGGTCCTAGACCTTTTGGTAATAGTAACTCTGAGTTGATTTGTGAAAATTGTGGGTACAATGGGCACACTATTGATAGGTGCTTCAAGATCATTGGGTACCCTCCTGATTTTGGTAAGAAAAAGGGAGGGCAAGGTAACAAGGGAAAAATGTCTCTAACAATTCTGTTGGAACATCCTCTTCATCTGGTTTCAGTGATGAGCAACTTGCTACCTTACTCTCTATGTTTAAAGAAAACAAGGGAACCACTAGTGACTCTGGAAATGTTCATGCCAATATGGCAGGTACTTACTTTAACAATAGTAAGATTTTTAATGATAACTTTGAGAAGTTTTTTTGTTCTAACACAAACATCAAGTCCAAAATTGGGAACAATGGGAAGGTTGTTGATTCAGGGGCTAATCAACATATGACCAATAATGATTCTGAATTAGAAAATGTTCTTGATATATCACACCTTAACATTAAAGTGGCTCATCCCAATGGGACTGAAGCTATCATCTCCAAAATTGGAAATCTTAAACTTTCTAATGGACTTGTGTTGTTTGATGTGCTTGTTATTCCTGATTATTGTGTGACTTTGGTGTTTGTTCATAAATTAGCTAAGGATAACAAAATCTTAGTGGTGTTTGATGAAAATAAATGTTTCTTTGTTAATCAGGATTTCAATCTCAAAAAAATCTTGGGGACTGGTAGACAGTGTGGTGGTTTGTACTATTTAGATGTAGAAGGTAACAAATGTGCTAATGATTCTCATGTGATTGCTTGCTCCTTGTCCAAACATGACTGGCATTGTAGATTGGGTCACCCTGCTGACCCATCTCTAAATGTACTAAAAGATTCTTTAAAAATTAGTTGCATTGATCAACATGAGTTTTGTGAAATATGTCAAAGGGCTAAACAGGTTAGAGAACCATTTCCTCTAAGTGAACATAAAACTAGAGCTCTTGGTGAATTAGTACATTTAGATGTTTGGGGACCTTATAGGGTGACTAGTCATACTGGCCATAGATTTTTCTTGACCATTGTGGATGATTACACAAGAGCTGTTTGGGTTTATTTGTTAAAAACCAAAGATGAAGTTGGTAAATCTATTGAGATTTTTTACAACTTGTTAAAAAACCAATTTGAAAAAGATGTTAAAATTTTCAGAAGTGACAATGGGACTAAGTTTGTTAACCATACTTTTCAGACATTCTGTAATACCAAAGGTATTATACATCAAACCTCTTGTGCTTATACTCCACAAAAAATGGGGTTGTTGAAAGGAAACATAGGCATCTCCTTAATGTGACCAGATGCCTTATGTTTCAGGGGGGAATACCCTTAAGATTTTGGACTGAATGCATTCTAACTGCTACTTATCTTATCAACAGATTGCCCTCTTCTGTTCTAAATGGTAGATCTCCTTATGAGATGATGTATAACACATCTCCTAATCTCTCTCATATTAGGACCTTTGGTTGTCTTTGTTTTGCTACTATCTTGAATAGTCATGATAAACTTACCAGTAGATCTGAAAAATGTGTTATGATGGGTTTTTCTAATTTGCAAAAGGGTTATAAACTTTATAGTCTTGATAGACATCAGTTCTTTGTTTCTAGAGATGTCAAGTTTTTTGAGTCTATTTTTCCTTTTAAGGATACTGTTTTGAATAAAAAGAATAAGGACCAAGATGTTGATGTTTCTCAAAATAATAAAGTTTTAACCTTTTTTGATTTGGAAAATCCTGAGCTTCCTAATGATGATGAGAGAGTTACTAATGTTCATAATGGTGACAGTAAGTCACCAAGTGCTGGTAACCCGGACTTGGATCTAGGTGACAATGGATACATTGCCTCTAGCAATGATACCATTGATGCCAGTCCAAGTGTTGAGGCTGCTACACTTGATGAAACACATATATCTGAAGGAAACTTAGAATTTCACCCAAGCCTTCCTTTGCATGGACATGACTTGGGTGGTATTTCTAATACTAATGCTCAGGGTAATCAGGGTGTGAGAAGGTCTTCTAGACCTTCTGTTTTTCCAAAAAATTACAATGATTTTGTTGTGGATTCCAAGGTCAAGTATGGGATTGAGAAATTTGTTGGTTATTCCAAAATTAAAGGAGATGTGTTATGTTTTGTTACTCAGTTAAATAAGAGTAGTGAACCTAGGAGTTTTTTTAGGCTTGTCAAAGTCCTGAGTGGGTAGATGCTATGAATGTTGAGTTTGCTGCCTTGCTTGAAAATGACACTTGGGACTTAGTTGAATTGCCTGCTGATAGGACTGCCTTAAATTCTAAGTGGGTTTGGAAACTTAAGTTTAAATCCAGTGGTGAGATTGAGAGGTATAAGGCCAGACTGGTTGCCATGGGTTGTGGTCAAAAAGAGGGAATTGATTATGAGGAAACTTTCTCACCTATTGTTAAAATGGTTACCATTAGATGCTTGATTAACCTTGTTGTTAATCAATCTTGGCCTATTTACCAATTAGATATAAACAATGCTTTCTTGTATGGTGAATTGGATGAGACTGTCTACATGAAACCCCCACAAGGGTTTTACTCTGATAATCCAAAGCTTGTTTGTAGGCTTAAAAAGTCTATTTATGGTCTGAAACAGTCTCCTAGATAATGGAATGCTAAGCTCACTTCTGTCTTAATTGAGAATGGGTTTGTGCAAAGCAAGTCTGATTACTCCTTGTATACTAAGGATTGCCATAAGTGTTTCATTGTTGTGCTTGTTTATGTTGATGATATTATTGTTACTGGGAACAACAAAAAAGAGATTGACAACTTCAAACTTTTTTTGAAAAGTAATTTCAAAATAAAATATTTGAGAAAACTGCAATATTTTTTGGGAATTGAAGTTGTTGACACTAAAGATGGAATATGTTTGAATCAAAGAAAGTATGTTCTTGATCTTTTGTCTGAATATGGTATGCTTGCTTGCAAACCCTCCAAGACACCTTTACTTTCTAAACTGACCATTTCTAATCAACCTTGTGATGATGATCCCTTGTTGGAAAACATTGTGGATTATCAAAAGCTTATGGGTAAGCTGATATATCTGACCAATACCAGACCTGATATTTCCTATGCTGTTCATTGTCTTAGTCAATTTATGCACTCACCCTTAAGGTCTCACTTAAAGACTGCTTTTAAGATTCTCAGATACTTAAAGGGTGCTCCAGGTTTGGGTATTCATATTAAGAATCACACAGGTATGAATCTTAAAGCTTTCTCTGATGCTGATTGGGCTAAGTGCATTGTCACTAGGAAATCTGTTACTGGGTATTGTGTTTTTGTGAATAATAACCTTGTATCATGGAAGAGTAAAAAACAAATCACTCTCTCTAAGTCATCTACTGAGGCTGAGTATAGAGCTCTAGCCTCAGTGACTAGTGAAGTCATTTGGATCCTCAAAATTCTAAAAGATTTGAGATGCAGTAATCTTATACCTGTGGATCTTTATTGTGACAGTAACTCAGCAATTAAGATTGCTGCCAACCCAGTGTTTCATGAGAGAACTAAACACCTTGAAATTGACCTACATTTTGTGAGAGAAAAGATCTTGAATGGGGTGGTTAGGACTCAAAAGGTAGAGTCTGCAAATCAAATTGCAGACATCTTTACCAAAGGGTTGGATACACCACAACATGCATACCTGGTTGAAAAACTGGGAATGCTTGACTTGTATAGAATATCAGATTAAGGGGGGATGTTAAAATCCTTATAATCTGATATTCAAAAGTTATAAGGACTAACTTTGCCTTTTCTCTTATTTCAGGGTTTAAAGCTGGACAAAGGGGTGCAAAGTTTCTTATGGGCTAGCCGTTGGACTTATGGGCTTTTGTGTTGAAGGCCCAAGAATGTTTGGGTATCCGTTGCGTGTTTTAGCTATAATACCCTAACTTATTTGGAGTTAGGGTTAAGTTTGGTGTGTGTGTTTTTTCCTTGTGCAGCCATCAATGGCGTCACACATATCTTTCTTCATTTCTGGGTTGTTCATCTAGTATTTTGTTTATTTGTTTTGTAAAACTATTATCAGGTTAGATAATAGATCCACACCAGTTGAGACTGTGGTGGATTTGATTTGTTTAAACTCTCTCTTGTTCCTTTGATTGTTTGAAGTGAATGAAAGTGTTGTTGAATCGTCTAACCATATTTTTCTACAGTTTAATCGGAAACTGGAGAAAAAGACCGAAACCTATGCAAATAAGTAAACCAGGCCTAACCAAAATTATTTTTTTTTATCTTTTTCTGATTGACCACAGGGTACATACCGCCGCATCACGTGATTAGCCTGATAGTTGCTACTAATTAGTCAACCCATGTAGTCGTTATCAGAATATAATAGAGTAGTTACAAACTTCAAGGAAGAAAACAAAAGCATCAAATTTTAATTTAAGCAAACTGGTCCAACTAATAATACACCCAATTTAAAAAATGTAAATATCGTTCTCATGAATGTGAGTCATGTGCAAGTGCAACCACAAAATTTGGACAATAATTTCTATCTTTGCATTTGGATATATACAAGCAAATATTTAGTGAGTCGATAAAAACACAGAAATCAGCTAGCATGACTGGCCATCGAAGGATCCTGATAGTCGCCTATGCAGGAAAAGGCCACATCAACCCAGCCCTTCGGTTCGGCAAGCTTCTCCTAAAATTTGATGTCGAAGTCACCCTGTGCACAAGTTTCTCAGTCGTGCAACATATACACAAAGAAACAATCCCACATGGCCTAACTTTCGCTCCATTCTCTGACGGCCATGAAAATGGAATACAGCTTCATACCAACCTAGAACAATTTGTAAGCGATTTCCAAACATATGGTGCTCGTGCCGTCTCAGAATTAATCAGGTCAGCAGTGTCTTCGGGGAAACCATTTGATCATTTGGTGTACACAACCGTCATACCATGGGCTGCTCGTGTGGCGTATTCCCACGGTGTGAAAGCCGCTCTTCTGTGGTGCCAGCCAGCCACTGTCTTGGATATTTATTATTACGCTTTCAATGAATATCAAAGTTTGATATCTAGTAACAATAACAGTCCAACGCGTGAGATCGATTTACCAGGATTGCCACCACTCACAATGGCTGACTTGCCCTCGTTTTTGTTGTCATCAAGTCCCAAAGAACATGATTTTATACTTGAATTTATGAAAGATCATATAGATGTACTCAAAATAACTCCTACAATACTTGTTAACAGTTTTAGCCAACTCGAAGCGGAGCCCCTTAAAGCAACTAAGAAACTTAAGTTTATTCCTATCGGGCCTTTACTCGCGTCAGAAAACTCCACGGGTAGAGATTTCTTTGATACAATTGAGGATGATTACATCCTATGGTTAGACACACAATCTAAAGCATCGGTCGTTTTTGTTTCATTTGGAACATTAGCAACTTTGTCAATGGACCAACAAGAGGAGATAGCGAATGGATTGTTGGAGTGCGGGCTGCCTTTTTTATGGGTGATTAGAGGTAATGATGAAGCAGGAAGATTAAGCAAGTTAGGGGAATTGAAAAAACAAGGGATGATAGTAGGTTGGTGTTCTCAAGTTGAGGTTTTAAGTCACGAAGCAATTGGGTGTTTCGTGACGCATTGTGGGTGGAATTCAACTGTGGAGTCTTTGGCGGCAGGTGTTCGTGTGGTGGTGTTTCCACAGTGGTCTGATCAACCAACGAATGCAAAGATGATTGAAGATGTGTGGAAAACTGGTGTTCGGGTGAGGAAAAGGGAGAAAGATGGAGTGATGGAAGGGAAGGAGATTAAGAGATGTGTGGAAATCGTGATGGGAAACGATGAGATGAAGAGAAATGCAGAGAAATGGAAGGCATTGTCAAGAGAAGCTCTTAACGATGGTTTCCTAAACATCAAATCTTTCCTCGATGCTGCATGAAACTATTCGTATATCGTACTCTATTAACGTTGTAATAATCGAATTTTAGCAATGACTTGCGGTTGTTGTACACAAAGCTTTTGATGGTTTTTTCATTAGATATGCTTTTATAATCCCACTAAATAAGCTAAAACAAACACTCAAATTATATTTTCTCAAGACAAAATGAAAATATACAGGGCGTTTTACTTTTCTTGTGTAAATAAGTTTACTGTTATCATATCATTAAATAAAAAGTATGTAAAAGGAGATTGGGACTTAAATGGAAGGTGTAGTTAACCAGCAAATCATTCATTGACAAAAATCCAGTTGTTAAAAAATTAAACGCCGCTGCCGGGGATCGAACCCGGGTCACCCGCGTGACAGGCGGGAATACTTACCACTATACTACAACGACTTCGATGTTTTGTTTGTTTTAAACACGATATTCGATCTTAATAGTTTACATCTTGGTTAATAAAAGAGTTATATGTCAGTCGGATTTATGTAACACGACTATTATGTTTCCTGTTGTTGTTACGACATCAAGTGATGATGGCATGATTATATTAATGGCGCGTTTCTTGGCGTTCGGTCTGATCAGACCGCTAGTGATCGTCGTCTGGTGTTTCCTGTTGGAAAACTTGAGTAAGCTCGCTAGCTTGTTACTCTATTATATATGTTCACTTATTTGAAGTACGTAGTATGTTGTATTTCAAGTTAAAGAATGTTTATACTATATTTATCGTTTATAATCAGTTCATTCAAGTAGCAGCATGTAATACAGCGTAAGTTTATAGCAGAAAATGGTGTTGTCCTAACGTTTTCTGGATCGATATTATATCGTTACTGAGTTGCAAAGTTTATATGAATAAGTAAATATATTATGTTTGATCAATCTTTTAATGTTTACATATGTTTGATATATATATGCATCGAATGGACATGACCCCAAACGACGCGTCTGTTCACAAACCCTAACCGACTTATCCATAAGCGGTTATTAAGTTTCGATTATACCCTAATGGTCCTTGTAGTTTAACTAACTATATACATGAAGCAATAATATAGATTATCGGTTCACATTCTCCTCCTTAATCTTGATTGTTGCTTCGTCCTAAATCTTGAACTCCGAGCATTTGTCGCATTGTCATGAACTTCAATCTTGGTAGAGCCTTTGTTAGAATATCTGCTCTTTGTAGTTCTCCGCTGACGTGCTCCACATTGATGTGCCCATTCTCTACACATTCTCGAATGAAATGGTAGCGAATATCGATGTGCTTACTCCTTCCGTGAAAGACTGGGTTCCTTACGAGTGCTATTGCTGAAACGTTATCGACCTTCAACGTTATCTTCTTCTCTGCCGATCCTGTTAATTCACTGAGTAATCTTTTTAACCATAAGGCTTGACATGCTGCTCCAGTAGCCGCCATGAATTCTGATTCACATGATGAGAGCGCCACTGTTGGTTGTTTCTGAGTACACCAAGTAATAGGTGCCTCTCCGAAGTAGAATACTATACCAGTAGTTCCTCTTCCTTGATCAGTGTTAATACCATAACTGCTGTCGCTGTAACCTGTAATCTTGCAGCCGCCTTCTTTCTTGTATATTATGCCATGCTCCTTTGTTCCTTTGATGTATCGAATCACTTGTTTTACCGCCTTCAGGTGATGATCCTTTGGGTCTTGCATGAATCTGCTAAGTAATCCGACTGGATAACTAAGATCTGGTCTTATATGTAGCAAATACCTGAGACTTCCAATTAAACTTCTGTAATAAGTTGCGTCAACTGAGTTTCCATCTTCCGCCTTGACCAACTTAGTACCGGGATCCATAGGGATCTTTGTTTCGTTGCTATCCATCATACTTGTCTCCTTTAAGATCTTGTTAATGTACCCTGTTTGCTTGATTGTGATCTCTCCTCCTGTCTGTGTAACTTCTATCCCAAGGTAATACACTAATAAGCCTAAGTCGCTCATTTCAAACTTGTCCTTCATTTGGGATTTAAACATGTCTACTTCCTTCCTTGGAGTGCATGTGATTATCAAATCATCTACATAAACTCCAACTATCAGTGTAGAAGTCTTGCTTCTCTTTGTGTAGACTGCTTGTTCGAGATTGCACTTCTTAAAATCTAGTGATTTTAAGGTTTGATCAAGCTTCACATTCCAAGCTCTTGGTGCTTGCCTTAACCCATATAATGCTTTAATGAGTTTGTAAACTTTTCCTGAGTTCCCTTGCTGTATGAACCCCTCAGGTTGTGTAACATAGACTTCTTCCTTCAAATCTCCATGTAAAAATGCCGATTTTACATCTAAGTGGTGTACTTGCCAACCATGATATGCTGCTAAGGCCAATATCAAACGAACTGTATCTATTCGTGCTACCGGTGCAAATACTTCATCAAAGTCTATTCCTTGTTCTTGTACATAACCTTTTGCTACTAATCTTGCCTTGTATTTGATGATCTTCCCTTCTGCATCCTTCTTGGTCTTATAAACCCACTTGAGTCCTATTGCCTTTTGATCTGGTGGCAATGTGGTGAGGGTCCATGTGTTATTTTTATTGATTGAGTCCAACTCAATCTCCATGGCCTCAATCCACTTCTCATTTGTTGATGCTTCCTTGTAATTACGAGGTTTATCTTCCATAAGTAGTAAATTCTGAATTTCTACTTCTTCTGTGTTTTCATAAAGGTTATTTAGACTTCTAAAACCTCTTTTAGGTGTATGATCAAATCTATTTCCCAAGTCTTCTGTCGATCTAATTGTAGATTCGTCTTCCTCTTCTAGAGGTTGGTTGTAGGTGTGGTTAGGTGTGATTGGTGAGTTAGGATCATCATTTGGATCCTCTTCATGATGTAAATTCTTGTCATTGACAACTCCTTCTTCCACAAAACTAGCCCAAAATGTGTCTTGTGTACTTGTATCTTCTCTATCCTCATTCCAATCCCATGGTTTCATTTCCATAAACTTCACATCCCTACTAACATGTTTTCTCTTTGCTATTGGATCATATAACCTACATGCTTTTGATCCTTCCTCTACTCGTAAGTAAACTAGTGGTATGCTTCTGTCATCCAGCTTTTTCAGGTGAGGTTTTGTTATCTTTGCATAAGCTATGCATCCAAATATCCTTAGATTTTCCAAGTTTGGTTTTATGCCATAGAGTGCCTCAAATGGCGTTTTATTTTCCAGGGCTCTTGTAGGTACCCTATTGAGTATGTATATGGCGTGTCTAACCGCTTCCGCCCAAAAAGTTAAAGGTAACTTCATTGCTTTCATCATACTCCTCGTAGTTGATAATACTGTCTTATTTCTCCTTTTCACTACTCCATTCTGTTGTGGTGAGTAAGGTGCTGTCAACTGTCGTGCTATCCCATTTTCTTTACAATATCTTGTGAATTCATTTGATGTGAATTCACCTCCTCTATCAGTTCTTAGCATTCTCAGCTTTAATCCCAACTTCATTTCTATCTGTTGCCTAAATTCCTTAAAGGTACTAAATGCCTCATCTTTCGATGTTAGAAAGTAAGCCCACATAAAACGTGTACAATCATCTACTAACAAGTATATGAGTTTCTTGCCAGAGTGTGTAGGTGGACTTATGGGACCACACAAGTCTCCATATACTAAGTCCAACGGGTTTTCTGATCTGAATTTAGCTTGATTTGGGAAAGGTGCTCTGCTTTGTTTTCCTAACACACATGCATCACAAATCTGTCCAACATGGTTTATCCTTGGTACTCCTTCCACTAGATTCTTCCTAGTCATCTTGTTGATATCATCAAAATTTAGATGACCTAATCTAGCATGCCATAACCATGCTTGCTCATCTATTCTTGCTAAGAGACATATAGGGGCTTGTACTTGTAATCTAATACTGTAAAGCCGATTCTTTGATCTTTCTACTTTCATCAACAACTTCTCATGCTTATCATATACTGCCAATATATTTCCTTCCATAATGACCTTGCAACCTATTTCTGTAAGTTGTCCTAAACTTAGTATGTTGCTCTTCAGGTCTGGTATATAGTATATGTCTGATACTATCTTTTGTTCCTGGTTTCTACAACCTAAAAGAATAGATCCTTTCCCCTTTATTTGTACATATGACCCATCTCCAAAACGTACTTTCCCTGACACGTTTTCATCAATATCTCTAAAATGGCCTTTGTTACCCGTCATATGGTTACTTGCTCCATTATCCAAGTACCACATATTTGTATCTCCTGAGGTGTATTTTCCTTGTTGAATTTGTTTCTCATTCAACAATACTTCCTCATGTGTAGCCATTAGTAGTGATGGTTCGTCATCTTCTAAGATAAGGTTTGATTGTTCCTGAGTTGTTGACTTTCCTCTACAATCCTTTTTATAGTGTCCAAATTTCTGACACTTATAACATTGTACCTTACTCAAATCTCTTTCACTCTTACTCTTGTCTGAGTTTCCTTTGTGATTTGAGTTTCCTTCTCGTGAGTTACTTCTGTTTTTATTATTCTGCCAGTTTTTATGTGAAAACTTTCTACCTCCACGTTTCCCAAAACGTCTATCTTTTCCCGAGTGTTCGCCTTGTGCGAATAATAAGTTTTCCTGGCTTTCCACTTGTCCTCCCTTTCGGAGTTTTATCCTTTCCTCAAATGCCTTGAGTTTTCCAGTGATCTCATCTAAAGTGATGTCGTCCAGATCACTTGTTTGTTCTATGGATGCTACTATCTGAATAAATCTATCAGGTGTAGAATCTAGCAATTTTCGTACTAGAAGAGATTTATCCAAAGCTTTCCCTAATTCTTTTGCCTTCGTGGCATATCCGTTTATCTTGGCCATAAATGCATCCATCGTGTCTTCATCTTTCATCTGAAGCGCATTGAATCCAATCATCAATGATTGTAGTCGTGCTTTCTGCACCTTTTCATCTCCAACGTGTTGCTTCTTCAACGAATCCCATAATTCCTTAGCCGTTTCACAACTTGCTACTTGTAAAATCACGTCTTCCGTCAACGCTTGATATAAGAAGGCTATCGTCGCCTTGTCCTTCTTATTGTCTACCTCCGTATCATCTTTGGGCTCTATCGTCTCCCACAGACCGTGTGCCTCTAATATAACCTTAATTTGTATAGCCCAAACCGTGTAGTTTGTGCCTTTTAATTTAGGGCATTGGTAGTGTGTCGTGGGTGCTTCGTTTTTAGATGATTTTGAGGTATCTTCGTCAACCATCTTGAAGGTTTTTAATATCTTCACTTTCGTTTAGGAATTATGTGTGCTAGTGTGGTACTTTCTAATAAGGGATTATATATAGGTATCGGGAATCCTAATCTATCTAAAGTAATAATTCTATATTACTTCTAATTATTCTAAAAAGTCGAGTATGAAACTTGTGACCTTGGTGTTGTGATTTGCACACAACTTTGTTCCCTTCGTTAAACCACGCTGCGTTCTTTCTCCCTTTTTTCTCACGTTGCTATTTTCCCTTTTTGCCTTATCCGACAAAAAAAAATCAAACGCTGTCCGATATCCTTTTTCTTCTTTCTGTCCGATATCCTTTTTCTTCTTTCTGTCCGATATCCTTTTTCTTCTTTCTGTCCGATATCCTTTATCTCTTTCCTGTCTTGTCCGACAAATCTCCCAGCGTTCTAACTGATTTGATTTTTCTTCACCAAATCTATTTTTCTTTCACAAACACGTATCATGTTTGTTCCCGCTCTTATCCTTGTGGTTCCCCTTGTGTCACACGACACTCTATTCTGATTCTATATCACTTCGTGATATAAATCCTCCCACAAAAGCGTTCCACGCGATATGGTCCTCGCGTCTCTTTCTGACTTTGTTTGTTGTTGTATCCGGATTCAAACAAAGTTTCCCACTCGTTTTTTTACCCAAACGAAGTGTATCCTTCTTGTTTATCTGTGTTGAAATACCCCCAACACAACGACAAGAAATCCCAAGGGTTGTCCCCTTCCTCTCGTTTCTTCGAAGCAAACGAGGTTCGCTGTTTCAACGAAGTTTTATCCCACCGTATCGTGGTGTTCACGTCTGCAACCCTACGCACAAAGTGGTCGTGCACTACCCTTTTCTGCGTTCTCCTTATTCACACGCTGTCTCTCTTGGAAGTATCGAGAAACACGCTTTCCTGGTCTTCTCGTTCTTGAGAATCAAACGATGTTAACACTTGCTCTTGATGCCAAATGTTGTCCCAACGTTTTCTGGATCGATGTTATATCGTTACTGAGTTGCAAAGTTTATATGAATAAGTAAATATATTATGTTTGATCAATCTTTTAACGTTTACATATGTTTGATATATATATGCATCGAATGGACATGACCTTAAACGACGCGTCTGTTCACAAACCCTAACCGACTTATCCATAAGCGGTTATTAAGTTTCTATTATACCCTAATGGTCCTTGTAGTTTAACTAACTATATACATGAAGCAATAATATAGATTATCGGTTCACAAATGGTGTCTGCAAATCACCTCCCGAACTAATGCCCAATGTTTAGTTTGACATTTACCTCCATTTTGTTACCATTTTGTCAAAATTACGTTTTTTCAACTTCTGTAAGTAGTCTACTCTTATCGGATAAAAGTGAAGTACACGCCCATAGTGATGTTTGTGAATAGGATGCTACCTTTTTTAGCATTTACTATGTCATGAAATAGCAGCGCGCTCGAGTAAGTTTTTTTAGAACGGCAGTTTGGTTCCGCTCGAGTAAGTTGCCCCATAGTATTTTGAGATGTTCACAAAATGGTCATATTGGTAATTTAGTTAAAAGAAACCTGAATATCACATTAGCTTAGTAGTACTCATCACTTCTAAATCTTGAAGTGCTACAAAAATGGAACTTTGCTAATTATATCTCTCTAGATGCCCGACATGTTAAACTGGTTCGGTTGGTGCACGTGGGATGCTTTTTATACTGAGGTGACTTCTGAAGGTGTCAAACAAGGCCTTGAGAGGTAAAACTCATATCTTTAGTGTTACGTTAAATAATCCTTTCTATGAATTTTTAGTAACCAGTGATTATACGCTAAATCAGTTTTGAGAAAGGTGGAGGTTCACCAAAATTTGTTATAATCGATGACGGATGGCAATCACTTGGTATGGATCCCACCAGTTTTGAAGTTAAAGCTGATAATACGGCAAAGTGAGTACTCAAACCGTGTGTTAATATTTTGTAAAAGTATCGTGATTTGTTTCAGTTACTCACAAAAAATATGTTTAGTATAGTTTTACAAATAGGCTAACTCATATAAAAGAGAACCATAAATTCCAAAAAGACGGAAAAGAAGGTCACAGAGTGGAGGATCCAGCCATGGGACTTCGTCACGTTGTTACAGACATTAAAGACTGTCATAACCTCAAGTACATACTTTCTATCATTATCTTCTCAAGGGGTGTTTTTGATTATTCAAACGCCCCCTCTAATACTTCGTTGATATTGATTATGTCTAAGACCATTTTTATGTATAGGTATGTTTATATTTGGCACGCAATAACTGGCTACTGGGGTGGCGTGAGACCTGGAGTAGCTGAAATGGACCACTATGCGCTGTCATTCCCGGTTTCATCTCCCGGAGCTGAATCTAATTAAAACTGTGATGCTTTGAAAGCTATTATCAAAAATGGGCTTGGTCTTGTGGATCCTGAGAAAGTATTCAACTTTTATAACGAATTGCATTCTTACCTTGCGTCTGCTGGTGTCGATGGTGTTAAGGTTGATGTACAAAACATTCTTGAAACACTTGGATCGGGTCATGGTGGTCGGGTCAAACTTACGAGGAAGTACCATCAGTGACAAGCCTGGAAATCATGACTTTAATCTGTTAAAGAAGCTTGTGCTTCCTGATGGATCAATATTAAGGGCCAAACTACCCGGGAGGCCAACAAGAGACTGCCTGTTTACTGATCCCTCAAGAGACGGAAAAAGGTATTCTAAACGCTTTTGGCTAAAAGGGGAATGGGTCGTATGGGTCAAACGGGTTGAAAGTTGTATACAAATATAACCAACTCAATAATTAATTGTATATCCTGATGGATGATTTTGCAGTCTTTTGAAGATATGGAATCTAAACAGTTTTACCGGAGTGGTAGGAGTATTCAACTGACAAGGAGCCGGGTGGTGTAAAGATGGAAAGACGACCCTCACCCACGATGAGCAACCACCCACCATCACCGGATTCATCCGAGCTAAAGATGTACATTACTTGCCTAAAGTTGCAGATTCTACTTGGGGTGGAGACGCCATTGTATACAGTCACATTTGCGGTATGTTAGTCTTTAACGTTTTAGCACAACACAAAATAAATGTTACATTCCCGCAACGTAATCTTTTATTTGTGCACTTTTCAGGAGAATTAGTTTACCTTCCAAAGAATGCATCTATCCCGGTAACTTTGAAATCAAGAGAATATGAGGTTTTCACGGTTGTTCCTGCAAAAAAGTTGTCGGGTGGGGTTAATTTTGCTCCAATAGGTTTGACCAAAATGTTTAACTCTGGAGGGGCGATTGTTGAATTGAACTATGAGATTAAGAAACAAGGAATTGTGGAGTTAAAAGTTCGAGGTTGTGGCACGTTTGGAGCATATTCAAGTAAAAGACCGATAAGAGTGATTATTGATTCAAAAGAAACCGTATTTGGGTATGAAGAGGGAACTGGATTGATTAGCATCGAATTGAGTGTTCCCGAGATAGAGATGTATGTATGGGACATTATCATTGAAGTGTGAAGAACTACTTTTAGTGTCATTGCAACTTCAAGAGCAACGCCGTCTGAATATGCCAAAGAGGAATTTGATTCAAGATCAAGAGCTTTCAAGTCTCGAATGTTCATCTAAAATATTGCATCTGATATTTAGCAGAATAAATTGTGGAATTTGATTCAAATATCATAGTTAAATATTGTGCTTGCTAGAAATCCATATAAGCATGTAACAGATTTTCATTTAATGTAAAAAAAATATAAACGTAACCGACAATTTCTGGATGACTAACGTGGAACAGTGACATTTATAAAGATTAGACGAACATGAAGTATATACCATAAGCGAAAGCACTAGCCAAATCTTTTGGCAATCACTCCTCCAAGGGAACCAACCAGATTAAAAACAGATACAATCAAGCAAAAAGTGCTATAAATACGAAGAAGAATCCATTTTCCAGACCAACGCTTTATCTTCTTGAACACAAAGTACATTTCGACAGGGAAATATATGATTGATCCTGCAAACGCCAGGACTTCATTGAAGTAAGGGAATAACATCGCAACTGACATGGTAAAAATCACATATTGTTCTGAAACATAACCTAAGAGGAATTACTCTAAATTCAGGCAATAACGACACCTTCAAATTCTGAATATCCGTTAGCAATAGGCTTTCTGGGAACTTTTCTGTGTAGCATCTCTCCATATTAGCAATGCACGCATTACCAAAGTCAACTAGCCAATACAGTTCAGAAAATCCAAACCCTGTAAAAAGATTGTCAGGAGTTGAATCTCCAAAGGCAGCAATCCATCCGAGTTGTGCCATACTCCAAGCAAAACATCTGATCCTATAACTCCAGCAATAAAATGTGATAGAGCCGTCCATACAGTTCCTACAATCAGCAATAAAATGAAATCAAAGGGTCGTACGATATTGCTTGTTTTAGGCAGATCAGCAGTCTTAAGTGTTTGGATCATTCAACCTGTTTCTTCTTTTTGGTAAGGTTTGCGTCGTTTCCAGTAAGTAAGCAGGTTGGTAATGCTTCTTTATTAACGCTTATAAAAGGTGAACTGAATTACTTTTTGCCAGCAATCTTAACCTTACAGCCATTATAAACCAATTAGCATTTTTGTACAAAAGAAGCAAATCTTGACACTTTTACTAATGTGCTTATGTCTAAGCGGGTTATAAGTGCTAATTCATAAGCATAAAAATAAGCAATCCGAAACACATAGAAAATTTACTAAATAAGAAGAATAGCTTAAACAAGCAATCCCAAACATCTTATAAAAAACAAAGTTTTTTCGTCTTATTTAGCCGGCTTATGGCTTATTTGGTTTTGGGGTTACGTTAGATAAGATCACTCTTTTGAGCTTAAACTTAAAAACTTTTGGCTTATATAACTTTGTTATGTCAAAATGAACTTATACAAGTCAAAAAGTTTCAAAATTACCCCTAAAAAGAGCGAGCTTATGAAACATAAGCTCAAAACCAAATAAGCCATAAGCTTGATATATATGCCCTAATATATGCTATATAAACTCCGAAATAACGAGCTGGGTAGCTCGGTTGCCACCAAGCATCACAAAAAAAAACTTTAAATAACATACAAGTTGGTGGTATATATGAATTTAAAATCAGACCAAGTCAACGGGTTTATGTTAAAATCCTTATAATCTGATATTCAAAAGTTATAAGGACTAACTTTGCCTTTTCTCTTATTTCAGGGTTTAAAGCTGGACAAAGGGGTGCGAAGTTTCTTATGGGCTAGCCGTTGGACTTATGGGCTTTTGTGTTGAAGGCCCAAGAATGTTTGGGTATCCGTTGCGTGTTTTAGCTATAATACCCTAACTCATTTGGAGTTAGGGTTAAGTTTGGTGTGTGTGTTTTTTCCTTGTGCAGCCATCAATGGCGTCACACATATCTTTCTTCATTTCTGGGTTGTTCATCTAGTATTTTGTTTATTTGTTTTGTAAAACTATTATCAGGTTAGATAATAGATCCACACCAGTTGAGACTGTGGTGGATTTGATTTGTTTAAACTCTCTCTTGTTCCTTTGATTGTTTGAAGTGAATGAAAGTGTTGTTGAATCGTCTAACCATATTTTTCTACATGGTATCAGAGCCTGGTTATCAAATCTGACTCTGTTATTGTGAAAAGTTTTTTATAAAAAGTTTTTTATACTTCTCGTTGTTCATACAAAGTTATAAAGTGGTTTTTCTGGTTTATCTGCTATTGGAATAGCATTATATTCTCTCGATTTACAAAACCCCTAATTTTTTGAAAAAAAATTAGGGTTTGACTTTTTTGGGGATCTTTTGATTCATTGGTTCCGGTGACTAATTTGTGGTGTTATTGTGACTCTGGTGGTATTATCTATCTCATAAGTGGTAAACCCCTAATTTTTTGTAAAAATTAGGGTTTACTGTTTGTGACTAGATCTTGTGGTTCTTGTTTCTTGTGTCTCACAGGTGGCTGATTGGTGTTATTCTCTTGCTGGAATTGATTTTCCCTTTTTTCCCTTGAAGGAAATTAGGGTTTGTCTATTGGAGGTTCTGATATCATCTAGACTAAGTGAATCTAGATATATCAGTTCGATTGTGCTTTGGTTGCCATCACTGTAACACCTCTATACTCTCTCCTTTACTTGCTATTTGTCTTTTGTTTGTTTATTGCTTCTTTTGCTCTTGGGTTGGTTGTCTTTTTATTCTGACCCATTATTCTTGGATCCACACTCATTGCTTGCCCTTGACCTGCCACCCTTGAGTGGTTTGGAAGCCTGGGAACTTAGTTGGCAGTGTTGTGAGTTTATTTACACCTTTTTTGACCCCTCACCATGACTGATCATGAGAATGAGTCAGTTCATGGTGATGATGAGACCTTGAGTGTGACAGATCCTGTCACACTCATTAGCAAGTTGGACTTGAGTGACCCTTTGCATTTGCACCCTAATGATACTGTTGTCTTAACTGTTGTGAGTGTTAAACTTAAAGGGACTGAAAACTATCAAGTTTGGGCTAATGCTATGTTGTTAGCTTTGGAAGGTAAAAACAAAATTGGTTTTATAGATGGGTCTTGTAAAATATCTATAACTAATGAAATTTTGGGTAAACAATGGGATAGAGTTAATGCTGTAGTCCTTGGGTGGATTTTAAACTCAATTTCTGAGGAACTTTTCCTTGGTCAAATTTTTTCAAAAAGGGCTAAGCATGTTTGGAATGAGTTAAAAGAGACTTACCATAAAGTTGATGGTTCTGTCATCTTCAATTTGCATCACAAGATTAACACTCTCAAACAAAATGGATCTAATTTGTCTGATTATTACCACAAGTTAAATGCTTATTGGAAACAATATGATGCTATGATTGATTTGCCTAATTGTGTGTGTTCTGCTTCTGGTGAATTTAAAAAACATAATCAGTTGTTAAAACTTATGCAATTCTTGATGGGTTTGGATGATTCTTACATGAGCATTAGAAGATCTATTCTCTCTAGAGAGACCTTGCCTGATGTGAAAGGTGCCTATGCCATAATTTCCAGTGAGGAATCTCATAGGTTGGCATCTGGTACCCTTGCTAGTTCTTCTCAAAGGACTCAGACTTCTGCTTTCTTTTCTAATGGGCCTGCTAGAAATAATAATACTCAAAGAAATCAGTCCAATAACCAAGGAAATTATAATGGTGGTAACTTCAGACCCAACTTTAATTTTGGCAACAGTGGGGGTTTTAGACCTAACACTCCCACCACTGGATTTAGACCTAATGTTCCTAGTAATTCTGGTCCTAGACCTTTTGGTAATAGTAACTCTGAGTTGATTTGTGAAAATTGTGGGTACAATGGGCACACTATTGATAGGTGCTTCAAGATCATTGGGTACCCTCCTGATTTTGGTAAGAAAAAGGGAGGGCAAGGTAACAAGGGAAAAAATGTCTCTAACAATTCTGTTGGAACATCCTCTTCATCTGGTTTCAGTGATGAGCAACTTGCTACCTTACTCTCTATGTTTAAAGAAAACAAGGGAACCACTAGTGACTCTGGAAATGTTCATGCCAATATGGCAGGTACTTACTTTAACAATAGTAAGATTTTTAATGATAACTTTGAGAAGTTTTTTTGTTCTAACACAAACATCAAGTCCAAAATTGGGAACAATGGGAAGGTTGTTGATTCAGGGGCTAATCAACATATGACCAATAATGATTCTGAATTAGAAAATGTTCTTGATATATCACACCTTAACATTAAAGTGGCTCATCCCAATGGGACTGAAGCTATCATCTCCAAAATTGGAAATCTTAAACTTTCTAATGGACTTGTGTTGTTTGATGTGCTTGTTATTCCTGATTATTGTGTGACTTTGGTGTCTGTTCATAAATTAGCTAAGGATAACAAAATCTTAGTGGTGTTTGATGAAAATAAATGTTTCTTTGTTAATCAGGATTTCAATCTCAAAAAAATCTTGGGGACTGGTAGACAGTGTGGTGGTTTGTACTATTTAGATGTAGAAGGTAACAAATGTGCTAATGATTCTCATGTGATTGCTTGCTCCTTGTCCAAACATGACTGGCATTGTAGATTGGGTCACCCTGCTGACCCATCTCTAAATGTACTAAAAGATTCTTTAAAAATTAGTTGCATTGATCAACATGAGTTTTGTGAAATATGTCAAAGGGCTAAACAGGTTAGAGAACCATTTCCTCTAAGTGAACATAAAACTAGAGCTCTTGGTGAATTAGTACATTTAGATGTTTGGGGACCTTATAGGGTGACTAGTCATACTGGCCATAGATTTTTCTTGACCATTGTGGATGATTACACAAGAGCTGTTTGGGTTTATTTGTTAAAAACCAAAGATGAAGTTGGTAAATATATTGAGATTTTTTACAACTTGTTAAAAAACCAATTTGAAAAAGATGTTAAAATTTTCAGAAGTGACAATGGGACTGAGTTTGTTAACCATACTTTTCAGACATTCTGTAATACCAAAGGTATTATACATCAAACCTCTTGTGCTTATACTCCACAACAAAATGGGGTTGTTGAAAGGAAACATAGGCATCTCCTTAATGTGACCAGATGCCTTATGTTTCAGGGGGGAATACCCTTAAGATTTTGGACTGAATGCATTCTAACTGCTACTTATCTTATCAACAGATTGCCCTCTTCTGTTCTAAATGGTAGATCTCCTTATGAGATGATGTATAACACATCTCCTAATCTCTCTCATATTAGGACCTTTGGTTGTCTTTGTTTTGCTACTATCTTGAATAGTCATGATAAACTTACCAGTAGATCTGAAAAATGTGTTATGATGGGTTTTTCTAATTTGCAAAAGGGTTATAAACTTTATAGTCTTGATAGACATCAGTTCTTTGTTTCTAGAGATGTCAAGTTTTTTGAGTCTATTTTTCCTTTTAAGGATACTGTTTTGAATAAAAAGAATAAGGACCAAGATGTTGATGTTTCTCAAAATAATAAAGTTTTAACCTTTTTTGATTTGGAAAATCCTGAGCTTCCTAATGATGATGAGAGAGTTACTAATGTTCATAATGGTGACAGTAAGTCACCAAGTGCTGGTAACCCAGACTTGGATCTAGGTGACAATGGATACATTGCCTCTAGCAATGATACCATTGATGCCAGTCCAAGTGTTGAGGCTGCTACACTTGATGAAACACATATATCTGAAGGAAACTTAGAATTTCACCCAAGCCTTCCTTTGCATGGACATGACTTGGGTGGTATTTCTAATACTAATGCTCAGGGTAATCAGGGTGTGAGAAGGTCTTCTAAACCTTCTGTTTTTCCAAAAAATTACAATGATTTTGTTGTGGATTCCAAGGTCAAGTATGGGATTGAGAAATTTGTTGGTTATTCCAAAATTAAAGGAGATGTGTTATGTTTTGTTACTCAGTTAAATAAGAGTAGTGAACCTAGGAGTTTTTTTAGGCTTGTCAAAGTCCTGAGTGGGTAGATGCTATGAATGTTGAGTTTGCTGCCTTGCTTGAAAATGACACTTGGGACTTAGTTGAATTGCCTGCTGATAGGACTGCCTTAAATTCTAAGTGGGTTTGGAAACTTAAGTTTAAATCCAGTGGTGAGATTGAGAGGTATAAGGCCAGACTGGTTGCCATGGGTTGTGGTCAAAAAGAGGGAATTGATTATGAGGAAACTTTCTCACCTATTGTTAAAATGGTTACCATTAGATGCTTGATTAACCTTGTTGTTAATCAATCTTGGCCTATTTACCAATTAGATATAAACAATGCTTTCTTGTATGGTGAATTGGATGAGACTGTCTACATGAAACCCCCACAAGGGTTTTACTCTGATAATCCAAAGCTTGTTTGTAGGCTTAAAAAGTCTATTTATGGTCTGAAACAGTCTCCTAGATAATAGAATGCTAAGCTCACTTCTGTCTTAATTGAGAATGGGTTTGTGCAAAGCAAGTCTGATTACTCCTTGTATACTAAGGATTGCCATAAGTGTTTCATTGTTGTGCTTGTTTATGTTGATGATATTATTGTTACTGGGAACAACAAAAAAGAGATTGACAACTTCAAACTTTTTTTGAAAAGTAATTTCAAAATAAAATATTTGAGAAAACTACAATATTTTTTGGGAATTGAAGTTGTTGACACTAAAGATGGAATATGTTTGAATCAAAGAAAGTATGTTCTTGATCTTTTGTCTGAATATGGTATGCTTGCTTGCAAACCCTCCAAGACACCTTTACTTTCTAAACTGACCATTTCTAATCAACCTTGTGATGATGATCCCTTGTTGGAAAACATTATGGATTATCAAAAGCTTATGGGTAAGCTGATATATCTGACCAATACCAGACCTGATATTTCCTATGCTGTTCATTGTCTTAGTCAATTTATGCACTCACCCTTAAGGTCTCACTTGAAGACTGCTTTTAAGATTCTCAGATACTTAAAGGGTGCTCCAGGTTTGGGTATTCATATTAAGAATCACACAGGTATGACTCTTAAAGCTTTCTCTGATGCTGATTGGGCTAAGTGCATTGTCACTAGGAAATCTGTTACTGGGTATTGTGTTTTTGTGAATAATAACCTTGTATCATGGAAGAGTAAAAAACAAATCACTCTCTCTAAGTCATCTACTGAGGCTGAGTATAGAGCTCTAGCCTCAGTGACTAGTGAAGTCATTTGGATCCTCAAAATTCTAAAAGATTTGAGATGCAGTAATCTTATACCTGTGGATCTTTATTGTGACAGTAACTCAGCAATTAAGATTGCTGCCAACCCAGTGTTTCATGAGAGAACTAAACACCTTGAAATTGACCTACATTTTGTGAGAGAAAAGATCTTGAATGGGGTGGTTAGGACTCAAAAGGTAGAGTCTGCAAATCAAATTGCAGACATCTTTACCAAAGGGTTGGATACACCACAACATGCATACCTGGTTGAAAAACTGGGAATGCTTGACTTGTATAGAATATCAGATTAAGGGGGGATGTTAAAATCCTTATAATCTGATATTCAAAAGTTATAAGGACTAACTTTGCCTTTTCTCTTATTTCAGGGTTTAAAGCTGGACAAAGGGGTGCAAAGTTTCTTATGGGCTAGCCGTTGGACTTATGGGCTTTTGTGTTGAAGGCCCAAGAATGTTTGGGTATCCGTTGCGTGTTTTAGCTATAATACCCTAACTTATTTGGAGTTAGGGTTAAGTTTGGTGTGTGTGTTTTTTCCTTGTGCAGCCATCAATGGCGTCACACATATCTTTCTTCATTTCTGGGTTGTTCATCTAGTATTTTGTTTATTTGTTTTGTAAAACTATTATCAGGTTAGATAATAGATCCACACCAGTTGAGACTGTGGTGGATTTGATTTGTTTAAACTCTCTCTTGTTCCTTTGATTGTTTGAAGTGAATGAAAGTGTTGTTGAATCGTCTAACCATATTTTTCTACAGTTTAATCGGAAACTGGAGAAAAAGACCGAAACCTATGCAAATAAGTAAACCAGGCCTAACCAAAATTATTTTTTTTTTTATCTTTTTCTTATTGACCACAGGGTACATACCGCCGCATCACGTGATTAGCCTGATAGTTGCTACTAATTAGTCAACCCATGTAGTCGTTATCAGAATATAATAGAGTAGTTACAAACTTCAAGGAAGAAAACAAAAGCATCAAATTTTAATTTAAGCAAACTGGTCCAACTAATAATACACCCAATTTAAAAAATGTAAATATCGTTCTCATGAATGTGAGTCATGTGCAAGTGCAACCACAAAATTTGGACAATAATTTCTATCTTTGCATTTGGATATATACAACCAAATATTTAGTGAGTCGATAAAAACACAGAAATCAGCTAGCATGACTGGCCATCGAAGGATCCTGATAGTCGCCTATGCAGGAAAAGGCCACATCAACCCAGCCCTTCGGTTCGGCAAGCTTCTCCTAAAATTTGATGTCGAAGTCACCCTGTGCACAAGTTTCTCAGTCGTGCAACATATACACAAAGAAACAATCCCACATGGCCTAACTTTCGCTCCATTCTCTGACGGCCATGAAAATGGAATACAACTTCATACCAACCTAGAACAATTTGTAAGCGATTTCCAAACATATGGTGCTCGTGCCGTCTCAGAATTAATCAGGTCAGCAGTGTCTTCGGGGAAACCATTTGATCATTTGGTGTACACAACCGTCATACCATGGGCTGCTCGTGTGGCGTATTCCCACGGTGTGAAAGCCGCTCTTCTGTGGTGCCAGCCAGCCACTGTCTTGGATATTTATTATTACGCTTTCAATGAATATCAAAGTTTGATATCTAGTAACAATAACAGTCCAACGCGTGAGATCGATTTACCAGGATTGCCACCACTCACAATGGCTGACTTGCCCTCGTTTTTGTTGTCATCAAGTCCCAAAGAACATGATTTTATACTTGAATTTATGAAAGATCATATAGATGTACTCAAAATAACTCCTACAATACTTGTTAACAGTTTTAGCCAACTCGAAGCGGAGCCCCTTAAAGCAACTAAGAAACTTAAGTTTATTCCTATCGGGCCTTTACTCGCGTCAGAAAACTCCACGGGTAGAGATTTCTTTGATACAATTGAGGATGATTACATCCTATGGTTAGACACACAATCTAAAGCATCGGTCGTTTTTGTTTCATTTGGAACATTAGCAACTTTGTCAATGGACCAACAAGAGGAGATAGCGAATGGATTGTTGGAGTGCGGGCTGCCTTTTTTATGGGTGATTAGAGGTAATGATGAAGCAGGAAGATTAAGCAAGTTAGGGGAATTGAAAAAACAAGGGATGATAGTAGGTTGGTGTTCTCAAGTTGAGGTTTTAAGTCACGAAGCAATTGGGTGTTTCGTGACGCATTGTGGGTGGAATTCAACTGTGGAGTCTTTGGCGGCAGGTGTTCGTGTGGTGGTGTTTCCACAGTGGTCTGATCAACCAACGAATGCAAAGATGATTGAAGATGTGTGGAAAACTGGTGTTCGGGTGAGGAAAAGGGAGAAAGATGGAGTGATGGAAGGGAAGGAGATTAAGAGATGTGTGGAAATCGTGATGGGAAACGATGAGATGAAGAGAAATGCAGAGAAATGGAAGGCATTGTCAAGAGAAGCTCTTAACGATGGTTTCCTAAACATCAAATCTTTCCTCGATGCTGCATGAAACTATTCGTATATCGTACTCTATTAACGTTGTAATAATCGAATTTTAGCAATGACTTGCGGTTGTTGTACACAAAGCTTTTGATGGTTTTTTCATTAGATATGCTTTTATAATCCCACTAAATAAGCTAAAACAAACACTCAAATTATATTTTCTCAAGACAAAATGAAAATATACAGGGCGTTTTACTTTTCTTGTGTAAATAAGTTTACTGTTATCATATCATTAAATAAAAAGTATGTAAAAGGAGATTGGGACTTAAATGGAAGGTGTAGTTAACCAGCAAATCATTCATTGACAAAAATCCAGTTGTTAAAAAATTAAACGCCGCTGCCGGGGATCGAACCCGGGTCACCCGCGTGACAGGCGGGAATACTTACCACTATACTACAACGACTTCGATGTTTTGTTTGTTTTAAACACGATATTCGATCTTAATAGTTTACATCTTGGTTAATAAAAGAGTTATATGTCAGTCGGATTTCGACTATTATGTTTCCTGTTGTTGTTACGACATCAAGTGATGATGGCATGATTATATTAATGGCGCGTTTCTTGGCGTTCGGTCTGATCAGACCGCTAGTGATCGTCGTCTGGTGTTTCCTGTTGGAAAACTTGAGTAAGCTCGCTAGCTTGTTACTCTATTATATATGTTCACTTATTTGAAGTACGTAGTATGTTGTATTTCAAGTTAAAGAATGTTTATACTATATTTATCGTTTATATGATCAGTTCTTTCAAGTAGCAGCATGTAATACAGCGTAAGTTTATAGCAGAAAATGGTGTTGTCCTAACGTTTTCTGGATCGATATTATATCGTTACTGAGTTGCAAAGTTTATATGAATAAGTAAATATATTATGTTTGATCAATCTTTTAATGTTTACATATGTTTGATATATATATGCATCGAATGGACATGACCCCAAACGACGCGTCTGTTCACAAACCCTAACCGACTTATCCATAAGCGGTTATTAAGTTTCGATTATACCCTAATGGTCCTTGTAGTTTAACTAACTATATACATGAAGCAATAATATAGATTATCGGTTCACATTCTCCTCCTTAATCTTGATTGTTGCTTCGTCCTAAATCTTGAACTCCGAGCATTTGTCGCATTGTCATGAACTTCAATCTTGGTAGAGCCTTTGTTAGAATATCTGCTCTTTGTAGTTCTCCGCTGACGTGCTCCACATTGATGTGCCCATTCTCTACACATTCTCGAATGAAATGGTAGCGAATATCGATGTGCTTACTCCTTCCGTGAAAGACTGGGTTCCTTACGAGTGCTATTGCTGAAACGTTATCGACCTTCAACGTTATCTTCTTCTCTGCCGATCCTGTTAATTCACTGAGTAATCTTTTTAACCATAAGGCTTGACATGCTGCTCCAGTAGCCGCCATGAATTCTGATTCACATGATGAGAGCGCCACTGTTGGTTGTTTCTGAGTACACCAAGTAATAGGTGCCTCTCCGAAGTAGAATACTATACCAGTAGTTCCTCTTCCTTGATCAGTGTTAATACCATAACTGCTGTCGCTGTAACCTGTAATCTTGCAGCCGCCTTCTTTCTTGTATATTATGCCATGCTCCTTTGTTCCTTTGATGTATCGAATCACTTGTTTTACCGCCTTCAGGTGATGATCCTTTGGGTCTTGCATGAATCTGCTAAGTAATCCGACTGGATAACTAAGATCTGGTCTTATATGTAGCAAATACCTGAGACTTCCAATTATATTAATGGCGCGTTTCTTGGCGTTCGGTCTGATCAGACCGCTAGTGATCGTCGTCTGGTGTTTCCTGTTGGAAAACTTGAGTAAGCTCGCTAGCTTGTTACTCTATTATATATGTTCACTTATTTGAAGTACGTAGTATGTTGTATTTCAAGTTAAAGAATGTTTATACTATATTTATCGTTTATATGATCAGTTCTTTCAAGTAGCAGCATGTAATACAGCGTAAGTTTATAGCAGAAACTGGTGTCTGCAAATCACCTCCCGAACTAATGCCCAATGTTTAGTTTGACATTTACCTCCATTTTGTTACCGTTTTGTCAAAATTACGTTTTTTCAACTTCTGTAAGTAGTCTACTCTTATCGGATAAAAGTGAAGTACACGCCCATAGTGATGTTTGTGAATAGGATGCTACCTTTTTTTTTTTGTTCTTACATTTGTTATACTGAGGTGACTTCTGAAGGTGTCAAACAAGGCCTTGAGAGGTAAAACTCATATCTTTAGTGTTACGTTAAATAATCCTTTCTATGAATTTTTAGTAACCAGTGATTATACGCTAAATCAGTTTTGAGAAAGGTGGAGGTTCACCAAAGTTTGTTATAATCGATGACGGATGGCAATCAGTTGGTATGGATCCCACCAGTTTTGAAGCTAAAGCTGATAATACGGCAAAGTGAGTACTCAAACCGTGTGTTAATATTTTGTAAAAGTATCGTGATTTGTTTCAGTTACTCACAAAAAATATGTTTCGTATAGTTTTACAAATAGGCTAACTCATATAAAAGAGAACCAAAAATTCCAAAAAGACGGAAAAGAAGGTCACAGAGTGGAGGATCCAGCCATGGGACTTCGTCACGTTGTTACAGACATTAAAGACTGTCATAACCTCAAGTACATACTTTCTATCATTATCTTCTCAAGGGGTGTTTTTGACTATCCAAACGCCCCCTCTAATACTTCGTTGATATTGATTATGTCTAAGACCACTTTTATGTATAGGTATGTTTATGTTTGGCACGCAATAACTGGCTACTGGGGTGGCGTGAGACCTGGAGTAGCTGAAATTGACCACTATAATTCCAAGTTATCATTCCCGGTTTCATCTCTCGGAGCTGAATCTAATGAAAACTGTGATGCTTTGAAAGCCATTATCAAAAATGGGCTTGGTCTTGTGGATCCTGAGAAAGTATTCAACTTTTATACCGAATTGCATTCTTACCTTGCGTCTGCTGGTGTCAATGGTGTTACGGTTGATGTACAAAACATTCTTGAAACACTTGGAGCGGGTCATGGTGGCCGGGTCAAACTTACGAGGAAGTACCATCAGGCATTGGAAGCTTCTATTTCTAGGAATTTTCTTGATAATGGGATTATTTCTTGCATGAGTCACAATACAGATGGTCTGTACAGGTATATTCAATCAAAATGTCGTTTTTTATTAAATTGCATAAAAAAGTAACCAGCTTTGGTCTGACCTCTCGGTGACTTAGACCGCATTGATATTTTGCGATTTTGAAATTTTGTTACATTTTATATGCAATCTTGCAACCTATAAAACTAAGATAAGTTCAAATGATATTTTACGCAGTACAAAGAAGACAGCGGTTATAAGGGCATCGGACGATTTCTGGCCACATCTCACACCTTCACATACCGTCCATATTGCTTCTGTTGCTTATAATACCATCTTTCTTGGAGAGTTCATGCAGCCCGATTGGGATATGTTTCATGTAAGTTTACATCCCACATACACATGTGTTATATTCACGTATTATTATTCTATAATGTTTCTTATTGTAATATGTATTAATTTTACATTGTAGAGCTTGCATCCCATGGCTGAATACCATGGCGCCGCTCGTGCTGTGGGTGGCTGTGCTATTTACGTCAGGTGTGTTTGGACTCATTTATTTTCTTTTAAGATTTTGCGTTAGTTAATAAGTGCTTGTTTAGAAATGGTTAATATACACGATGCAGTGACAAGCCTGGACATCATGACTTTAATCTGTTAAAGAAGCTTGTGCTTCCTGATGGATCAATATTAAGGGCCAAACTTCCCGGGAGGCCAACAAGAGATTGCCTGTTTACTGATCCCTCAAGAGACGGAAAAAGGTAATTCAAACAGTATTGGCCAAAAGGGGAATGGGTTGTGATCAAACGGGTTCAGCATTAATTGTATCGAGAATGGGAAAAAGTACATCTGTAGGTCAACCCAACCAAGTTCAACATTTGTATCTGTTATCAAGCATTATTTATCACATTCAATGAGTAATTATCTTTTAAACCATCGCCTGATGGATGTTTTGCAGTCTTTTGAAGATATGGAATCTAAACAGTTTTACCGGAGTGGTAGGAGTATTCAACTGTCAAGGAGCTGGGTGGTGTAAAGATGGAAAGACGACCCTCACCCACGATGAGCAACCACCCACCATCACCGGATTCATCCGAGCTAAAGATGTAAATTACTTGCCTAAAGTTGCAGATTCTACTTGGGGTGGAGATGCCATTGTATACAGTCACATTGGCGGTATGTTAGTCTTTAACGTTTTTAGCACAACACAAAATAAATGTTACATTCCCGCAACGTAATCTTTTATTTGTGCACTTTTCAGGAGAATTAGTTTACCTTCCAAAGAATGCATCTATCCCGGTAACTTTGAAATCAAGAGAATATGAGGTTTTCACGGTTGGTCCTGCAAAAAGGTTGTCGGGTGGGGTTAGTTTTGCCCCAATAGGTTTGACCAAAATGTTTAACTCTGGTGGGGCGATTGTTGAGTTGAACTATGAGATGGAGAAACAAGGAAATGTGGAGTTAAAAGTTCGAGGTTGTGGCACGTTTGGAGCATATTCAAGTAAAAGACCGATAAGAGTGATTATTGATTCAAAAGAAACCGTATTTGGGTATGAAGAGGGAACTGGATTGATTAGCATCGAATTGAGTGTTCCCGGGATAGAGATGTATGTATGGGACATTATCATTCAAGTGTGAAGAACTACTTTTAGTGTCATTGCAACTTCAAGAGCAACGCCGTCTAAATGTGTCAAAGAGGAATTGTTTACCATGTGATAGAGCCGTCCATACAGTTCCTACAATCAGCAATAAAATGAAATCAAAGTGAACTTTTTGGCAGATCAGCAGTCTTAAGTGTTTGGATCATTCAACCTGTTTCTTCTTTTTGGTAAGGTTTGCGTCGTTTCCAGTAATCAAGCAGGTTGGTAATGCTTCTTTATTAACGCTTATAAAAGGTGAACTTAATTACTTTTTACCAGCTATCTTAACCTTACACCCATTATAAACCAATTAGCATTTTTGTACAAAACAAGCAAATCTTGACACTTTTACTAATGTGCTTATTTCTAAGCGGCTTATAAGTGCTAATTCATAAGCATAAAAATAAGCAATCCGAAACACATAGAAAATTTACTAAATAAGAAGAATAGCTTAAACAAGCAATCCCAAACATCTTATAAAAAACAAAGTTTTTTCGTCTTATTTAGCCGGCTTATGGCTTGTTTGGTTTTGGGGTTATGTTAGATAAGGTCACTTTTTTGAGCTTAAACTTAAAAACTTTCGGCTTATATAACTTTTTCTGATTGACCACAGAATCATTTTTTTTTTAATCTTTTTCTGATTGATCACAGGGTACGCCGCATCACGCGATTAGCCTAATAGTTGCTACTAATTAGTCAACCCATGTAGTCGTTATCAGAATATAATAGTTACAAACTTCAACGAAAGAAAACAAAACCATCAAATTTTAATTTAAGCAAACTGGTCCAACTAATACACAAAACCAATTTAAAAAATGTAAATATCGTTCTCATGAATGTTAGTCATGTGCAAGTGCAACCACAAAATTTAGACAACAATTTCTATCTTTGCATTTGGATATATACAAGCAAATATTTAGTGAGTCGATAAAAACACAGAAATCAGCTAGCTAGCATGACTGGCCATCGAAGGATCCTGATAGTCGCCTATGCAGGAAAAGGCCACATCAACCCAGCCCTTCGGTTCGGCAAACTTCTCCTAAAATTTGATGTCCAAGTCACCCTGTGCACAAGTTTCTCAGTCGTGCAACATATACACAAACAAACAATCCCACACGGCCTAACTTTCGCTCCATTCTCTGACGGCCATGAAAATGGAATACAGCTTCATACCAACCTAGAACAATTTGTAAGCGATTTCCAAACATATGGTGCTCGTGCTGTCTCAGAATTAATCAGGTCAGCAGTGTCTTCGGGGAAACCATTTGATCATTTGGTGTACACAACCGTCATACCATGGGCTGCTCGTGTGGCGTATTCTCACGGTGTGAAAGCCGCTCTTCTGTGGTGCCAGCCAGCCACTGTCTTGGATATTTATTATTACGCTTTCAGTGAATATCAAAGTTTGATATCTAGTAACAATAACAATCCAACGTGTGAGATCGATTTACCAGGATTGCCACCACTCACAATGGCTGACTTGCCCTCGTTTTTGTTGTCATCAAGTCCCAAACAACATGATTTTATACTTGAATTTATGAAAGATCATATAGATGTACTCAAAATAGCTCCTACAATACTTGTTAACAGTTTTAGCCAACTCGAAGCGGAGCCCCTTAAAGCAACTAAGAAACTCGAGTTTATTCCTATTGGGCCTTTACTCGCGTCAGAAAACTCCACGGGTAGAGATTTCTTTGATACAATTGAGGATGATTACATCCAATGGTTAAACACACAATCTATAGCATCGGTCGTTTTTGTTTCATTTGGAACGTTAGCAACTTTGTCAACGGACCAACAAGAGGAGATAGCAAATGGATTGTTGGAGTGCGGGCTGCCTTTTTTATGGGTGATTAGAGGTAATGATGAAGCAGGAAGATTAAGCAAGTTAGGGGAATTGAAAAAACAAGGGATGATAGTAGGTTGGTGTTCTCAAGTTGAGGTTTTAAGTCACGAAGCAATTGGGTGTTTCGTGACGCATTGTGGGTGGAATTCAACTGTGGAGTCTTTGGCGGCAGGTGTTCGTGTGGTGGTGTTTCCACAGTGGTCTGATCAACCAACGAATGCAAAGATGATTGAAGATGTGTGGAAAACGGGTGTTCGGGTGAGGAAAAGGGAGAAAGATGGAGTGATGGAAGGGAAGGAGATTAAGAGATGTGTGGAAATCGTGATGGGAAACGAGGAGATGAAGAGAAATGCAGAGAAATGGAAGGCATTGTCAAGAGAAGCTCTTAACGATGGTTTCCTAAACATCAAATCTTTCCTCGACGCTGCATGAAACTATTTGTATACCAGCAATATATGATTTAATGTACTCTATTAACGTTGTAAACTTGTAATAATCAAATTTTAGCAATGACTTGTGGTTGTTGTATGATGGTTTTTTCATTAGATATGCTTTTATAAATAAGGTAAAAAGGAGACTGGGACTTAAATGAAAGTGTAGTTAACCAGCAAATCATTCATTGACGAAAATCCAGTTGTTAAAAAAACTAAACGCCGCTGCCGGGGATCGAACCCGGGTCACCCGCGTGACAGGCGGGAATACTTACCACTATACTACAACGACTTGTTGTTTTGGTTGTTTTAAACACAATATTCAATCAGGAAAACTTAATAAAGAGTTATATCAGTCGGATTTAAGCACGACCGACTATTATGTTTTGTTGGATTAGACCATATCGACTGACATGGATCGAATAATTTCGATCTGATTTTCAATCCGAGCTTTTTGGGCTCAAACATTTTCGACCATGTCCGGTTTTTTACCATGATCAACCCTGTCTGGTTGAAGGTGGCCGAGAGAAGGTCCGGTTTTGGGCATTTTTCAGGAGAATTAGTGTACCTTCCAATGAATGCATCTATCCTGGTAACTTTGAAATCAAGAGAATATGAGGTTTTCTCGGTTATTCCTGCAAAGAAATTGTTGAATGGGGTTAGTTTTGCTCCAATAGGTTTGACCAAAATGTTTAACTCTGGAGGGGCGATTGTTGAACTGAACTATGGGATGGAGAAACACGGGAATGTGGAGTTGAAAGTTCCGAGGTTGTGGCACGTTTGGAGCATATTCAAGCAGAAGACCGATAAGAGTGATTATTGATTCAACAGAAACCGTATTTGGGTATGAAGAGGGAACCGGATTGATCAGCATTGAATTGAGTGTTCCCGGGACAGAGAACATTATCATTGAAGTGTGAAGAACTACGCCGTCTACATTTGTCAAAGAGGTTAGATCAAGAGCTTTCAAGTCTCATCTTAAATATGTGCATCTGATATTTAGCAGAATAAAGCGTGGAATATGATTCAAATATCATGCCTAAACAATGTGCTTGTTAGAAATCCATATAAACATGTAACAGATTTTCATTTAACAGTGAGATAAGTATCATTATTGATCATTGATTATTCATATAAGGCTAACATGATATTATAATTGTAAGCGAAAGCACTAGCCAAATCTTTTGGCAATCAATCCTTCAAGGGAACCAACCAGATTAAAAACTGATACAATCAAGCAAAAAGTGCTATAAATACGAAGAAGAATCCATTTTGCAGACCAACGCTTAATCTTCTTGAACGCAAAGTACATTTCGACAGGGAAATATATTGTCAAGGGCCAGAAGGTTATTGATCCTGCAAACGCCAGGACTTCATTGAAGTAAGGGAATAGCATCGCCACAGATGTTCTGAAACATAACCCAAGAGGATTCACTCTAAAAGTCAGGCAATAAGGACACCTTCAAATTCTGAATATTCGTTCGCAATAGGCTTTCTGGAACTTTTCTGCCATCTCTCCACAAAGTCTGACTATATAATCTGATTCCCTCCAACCAAATGGAGTACAATGCACGCATTACCAAAGTCAACTAGCCAATACGGTTCATAAAATCCGAACCCTGTCAAAAGATTCTCAGGAGTTGAATCTCCAAAGGCAGCATAACCGGAATCTCCAAAGGCAGCAATCCATCCGAGCTCTGCCATACTCCAAGCAAAACACTTGATCCTATATCTCCAGCTATAAAATGTGATAGAGCTGTCCATACAGTTCCTACGATCAACAACACAAACGGACATCGTTAGGACCTGTAAGTTTGTCATCGCCATTAATGAAATCAAAGTGAACTTCAGGGTGTTTATCAATCTCCTTATCTAGTTAAGCAATCTTAAGTGTTTGGATCATTCAACCTGTTTCTTCTTTTTTGTAAGGTATGCTTCGTTTCCAGTAAGCAGGTTGGTAATGCTTCTTTATTAACGTTTATAAAAGGTGAACTGAAATTACTTTTTACCATCATCTATCTTAAAATTACACCCATTATAGCGGCTTATAAGTGCTAATTCATAAACATAAAAATAAGCATGTGAAACACATTCTAGAAAAGCAACTAAATAAGAAGAATAACTTAAACAAGCACTCCCAAAAATCTTATAAAAAACTAAGTTTGTTTCGGCTTATTTAGCCGGGGCTTATGGCTTATTTGGTTCTGGGGTTATGTTACATAAGGACACTTTTTTTAGCTTATTGCAAAAAATTTCGGCTTATATAAGTTTGTTATGTCATAATGACCTTATACTAGTCGAAAAGTTTCAAATTACCCCTAAAAAGAGTGAGCTTATGAAACATAAGCCCAAAACCAAATAAGTCATAAGCTTGATATATACTCAAACTAAAAACCCGTACTAACGGGCAGAACAGAGTACCCCAATACAAAAAGGCACCAATACACTTTCATATTTTGTGCTAGTACTAGTAGTGATCACAACATCAAAGATTGCATAACAATGCAAGTTATCATAGTTTCGAGATTAATTGTTACTCACAAATATATCCTTTTTCCGCGCGAAACTAACGGCGCCAGTGGTATGAGTATGGACTTGTTCATTTCTTGCTTTCTTTCCACACAACGGGTATGCCCTAATCATGATTCAGAAGCGAATTTGATGATGAAGATTGGTGTAACGCTGGCTCGTGTACAGTAGGTTGGGATTGTGATGATTGAGAATGGGAAGAGGATGAGGAGGACGAAGAGTTAGGTCCAACTGAAGCTTGAAGAGAAGATGATGAGGACAGAGTTTTGAAACGATGATGATATGTGATTGGTGTTGTTATAACGAAAAGAAGGTCCAACAGTTGCTTGAAATGGGTGATGGGTGTTGTTACAGGAAAAGAAGTTCGAATTGCTTGAAATGGGTGATTGGTGTTGTTAATCCAACAAGCTTCTCGAGAACCTTGACGACTGGTCTATGCGCGGGAAATGATTTTGATTGTGTCTGAGAGTTGTGTGATGTTGGTGGATTCATTTGACGTTGTTTTCTTTTATGATTTTGCATCATTGTTTTGGATTTGTACATCTTGGAAACTGCATCAGATGCAAAAAACATATAGTTAGTATCAAAAATATTAAATATAAATTCTGACACATGGTATATATACGATTTTATAAAACTAAGAACAAGAATCAATTTAATTCAACCAACATCTTTTATTTTTTATTAACTGCGTATAGCTATCACTTCAAATGTGATACTATGTTGTTTGATCATACATACAAAGTTAAAAGAAATCAATAACAGAATCAAAGATCTTACAACCCAAGATCAAGATTCAAGAACAAGATCAAGAACTAAAGCAACAATATCAATGGCGACCAAAACAAGAGAGATACTTTTCACAATACACACACACTTGCTACCTAACAAATGAAGATAAAATATGTATATAAAGACGAGTGGTCAAGCGCAGCTTGTGAGTTTCTAATATTGACACTCTTAGTCCTCCATCTTCCAACACCTGTACACAAAAAGAAAAAACAAAGAAAACAAAAAATAACAAAGGAAAAACTTACCATTTCACCCTCCAACTATGGACCACTTATCAACTTACATTTAATACCCCCTCTTAAGTTGATTTGTGATATAAGTTGACAAGATTAAGCTTATCACTCAGAAATTTATGATCTTTGATTGATAAGCCCTTAGTAAACATATCAGCCACATTGTCTTCAGATTTGATTTTCAAAGTCTTAATCAAACCTGCTGACACCTTTTCTCTTAAGAAATATAAGTCAATTTCAAAATGTTTTGTGCTTTCATGAAACACAGGGTTAGCAGCAATCTGAATTGCAGAACTGCTATCACAATTGATAGGAACTGGTAAACATATATCAACTTTAAGATCCTTCATGATCTTAATAATCCACATTATCTCACAAGCAACACTGTTCATTGCTCTATATTCAGCTTCTGCTGAAGATTTAGCAAGCACAGACTGCTTTTTGCTTTTCCATGAAACAAGATTGTTTTCAAGATAAACAGTATATCCTGTTACAGACTTCCTAGTAACCTTACATTTTGCCTAGTCTGAGTCAACAAATGCAGCAAGACTTAAATCATTGTTCCTCATAAAAGAAATACCATTACCAGGAGAACTCTTAAGATATCTAAGAACATGAAAAGCAAGCTTCAAGTGTGATTTATAAGGATCATGCATAAATTGACTCAGACTGTGAACAACATAAGCTATGTCAGGCCTGGTTAATGTAAGATAGATCAATTTTCCAACAATTTTCTGATAACATGTTTTGTTATCAATTGGAACATCTTGTTCTATGACCTTTTGATCTTTTTTCCTTTTAGATGAATCAGGAATAGGTGCTTTAGCTGGCTTACATGCCAGCATACCATATTCTGCAAGTAATTCAAGACAATACTTTCTTTGATTAAGCACAAGACCATTATTAGCATCAAATACTTCTATGCCTAAGAAGTACTTAAGCTTTCCAAGATCTTTAATTTTAAATTTAGAACTCAAGTATTTCTTAAACTCATTAATAACAGATTCATTGTTACCTGTTATGGTAATATCATCAACATAAACTAGTAAAGCAACAAAAGAATCATTCTCATTTTTAGTGAAAAGAGAAACATCACTTTTACTTTGTATGAATCCATTTTCAACAAGCACACTAGTTAATTTCTCATTCCACTTTCTTGGTGCTTGTTTAAGACCATACAAAGATTTAGTGAGTCTGCACACTTTATTATCATTAGACCCATATCCCTCAGGAAGTGTCATGTAAATCTCTTCATCTAATTCACCATATAAGAATGCATTATTAACATGAAGTTGATACACAGGCCAAGCATAGTGAACAACTACAGAAATAAGGCATCTAACAGTAACAATTTTCACTACTGGTGAAAATGTTTCCTCATAATCAATACCCTCTTTCTGACTAAATCCTTTAGCCACAACCCTAGCTTTAAACCTTTCAACCTCACCACTAGATTTGTACTTAACTTTCCATAACCACTTACAAGCAACTGCTTTTCTACCTGGTGGTAAATCCACAATTACCCAAGTGTTATTTCTGTTAAGTGCATCCATCTCTTCATTCATAGCTTCAATCCATTTTGGATTTTTAATAGCTTCTGAATAAGATTTGGGTTCATGAATTTTGTTCAAATTATTAGCAAAAACAAAGTTATGCATAGACAAATTGGCATAACTAATCACACTATTTATATCATATCTAACCTTTTTATCCATCACATAATTGTCAAATTTAGCAGGAGTTTTAACAGCCCTACTAGATCTCCTTAACTCTGGTCTTTCTGGACTATTACTACTTTCAGACTCAAACATTTGTTTAAATTCCACAAAGTCATCACCCTCAGACTCATAATCATCATCATTATTGATAATGTCATCTCCTTCATAACTTCCTATATTATCACCTAGACTATTCTGGTTGCTGTCAATCTTGTCTAAACTAGACTCTTTGACTACCCCCTAGAATGTCTGGCAACAACAGGAGAAGTGTCACTAGACACATCTACAAAGTCAGGAGTCAACCTATTATCAATATCATTTTTCTGTCTCTCTTATCATCATAGGGTTCATTTGACTTTGATTCTACTAGGTCAAAAAAGTTTTGACTATTAACACCATTTTCTTCAAAAACAAAATCTTTAACTAACACATCATTTTTAAAAGGATAAACAGTCTCATAGAACTTCACATCTCTAAAAAAGAAAAAACTCTTAGTTTCAAGGTTATAAAGCTTATAACCCTTTTTAGTGTTAGAATACCCCATAAAAACACATTTATCAGACCTAGCAGAAAATTTATCTGAGTTATTTAAAACAGTTGCAAAACACAAACAACCAAAACTTCTAAGCAAAGAGAGACTAGGTGGAACATTGTAAATCATTTCATAGGGACTTTTCCCAGAAAGCACAGAGGTAGGAAGCCTGATAATAAGGTACACAGATGTTAAAATACACTCAGACCACATGTTTAAAGGAATGCCCCCCTGAAACATGAGGGCTCTAGCAACATTAAGCAGATGTCTATGTTTTCTTTCAACAATACCAATTTGCTGTGGTGTGTATACACAAGAAGTCTGGTGTATTATACCCTTAGATGTAACAAATTTTTCAAACATATGATTTATAAACTCAGTCCCATTATCACTTCTAAAAACTTTAACAGAAATATCAAACTGATTCTTAATGAGATTATAAAATTCTACAACCTTTTCAAAAACCTCATCTTTTCCTTTAAGTAAATACAACCAGACAGCCCTAGTATAATCATCAACAATGGTAAGGAAAAATCTGAAACCTTCCCTACTCTTAATCTTATAAGGACCCCAGACATCTAAATGAATAATATCACCCAAATGCTTAGTCTTATGATCACTAAGAGGAAAAGGTTCTCTGGTTTGCTTAGCCTTGTGACACACATCACAAGGCTGAGTTTCACCCAAATCATCAATCTTAAGTGTATCTTTCAACACATTCAGAACTTGATCAGATGGATGACCAAGTCTGTTATGCCAAATACACTTAGAAAGCATACAACAAGTAATCTTACTATTAAAAATTTTCCTACCTGAATCAAACACATACAATCCATTATTCTCACTACCAGTCCCCAGGAGAGACTTTTGAAGAGAATCCTGAATAAAACACTTAGATTCAGTAAAAGAAACAACAAATTTATTGTCCTTAGCAAGTTTATGAATAGAGATAAGACTGAATTTGTATCCAGGTACCACCAACACATTTTTCAAACTAATTTTATCTGTAAGTTTATAATTTCCAACAAATTTTACCAACTCAATAGTCCCGTTAGGATGTGAAACAGTTATATTCAAATGAGAGACATTTATAACATCAGTTAAATGATCAGTTGAAAAAGTCATGTGTTGAGAAGCACCAGAATCAAAGATCCAGCCAACATAAGTACTATATGTACTAATGTTAGTGTTGTAGTTAAAAAACTTGCAAGTAACAAAACTAATCACATGATTAGAAAAAGATAAAGTACCAGCAGCACCAGACTGCAACTCACTATTATCAGGCTTAGAACCAATCAAAGCCATCAACCTGTTAATCTGATCTTGAGTAAAAGGCATAGAGTTCCCTGTACTTGGATCATTCTTAATAGAAGCAGAACTAGAAATAACACCACCAGATGAAGTATTAGAATTAGTACCACCAGGAGTTCTTTTCTTGAATCCTGGTGGATATCCATTAAGCTCAAAACACCTATCAATAGTATGACCAGTCATATTACAATGCTTACAAACCAAATTATTATTCCTAGTAGTTCCTCTCCCTTGAGAAGGCATACTATTGTTATTATTATTATTATTGTTAGACTAGTTGTTGTTATTACTATTAGACCAATTAGATGGTCTAGCAGCAAAAACAGAGGAGTTTGGTCTAACAGAAGAATTATGAACCAAGTTATTCTTATGAGATTCCACCCTAGATAGAGTAGCAAATGCAGATTTCACATCTGGTAAAGGATCAGAAGTCAATAATTGACTTCTTACAACACTATAAGTGTCATCCAATCCTATAAGAAATTGCATCAATCTCATTAGACTATTATGACTTTTAAGTTGAGGAGCACCCTCACAAGTACAACTAGGCAGATTAACAAAAGAATCAAATTGTCTCCATAGACTGTTATAATTGTGATAGTACTCAGATAAGGAGGACCCAGATTGAGTAAGAGAGCAAATCTTAAAATGCAAATTATATATAACAGATCCATCAATTTTATCATATGTTTCCTTAAATTCATCCCAAACATCTTTAGCACTTTTAGAAAAAATTTGCCCTTGATACAACTCAGAAGAAATACAACCAAGAATCCATGACAGAACAACAGCATTGCATCTATCCCATTGTTCTTGTAAAAACTCATCCTCTTTATCTTTAACACATGTACCATCAATAAAACCCAACTTATTTTTAGTATGTAATGCAAGTTTAAAAGCAGTTGCCCATACTTTATAATTTTCAGGACCAGACAATTTAGTTGTCACAATAGGTTGACCATTAGTATCAGATGGGTGCAAATAGAGAGGGTTATTAGAGTGAATGACAGTATTACTCTCATCATCAGTATCACTGACCTCTTTATCACTTTTCTTATCCTCACACATGATGCAAGATAAAAATAAACAGACAAAAAAGAAACAACCCTTGTAACTCCTCTACAAACAACTACCAAGAAGCAAATAACCTCTCAATCAATCAAACCTCCAAAACTACCTAGATCCCATCGACACCTAATCACCCACTAGAAACAAAAAACAAAAAAGAGAGAGACGAGTGGTATTACAAAGCACGCGCAACAACAAATCTCCAAACAGAGCCCAAGATTCACAAGATCAAGCAGATCTTATAAATCAATATGCACAGCGGAAGAACTCACCTGAAAAACAAGATGAAACAACAAAAAACCGACAAGAAACAACCTCAATTACCTTCAATCAAGAAAAACCCTAATTTCTGAAATTTAGGGTTTCTTGACAAAACTTACCAGATATGCAATTAAACCTAATTAATTGCACAATAACCCAATTAATCACCTCAGGACACCAAGAATCGAAAAACCCCCAAATTTTTAAGAAACCCTAAAAAATTAATTGATCAAATTTTGTGATTAAACACAAACAAAGTACGATTAACCACAAGATTAATCAATATATTTTGAAAAAACAGTTTAAAACAGATATCAAGAACCAATGGCTCTGATACCATATACGATTTTATAAAACTAAGAACAAGAATCAATTTAATTCAACCAACCACCCCTTTATTTTTTATTAACTGCGTATAGCTATCACTTCAAATGTGATACTATGCTGTTTGATCATACATACAAAGTAGAAAGAAATCAATAACAGAATCAAAGATCTTACAACCCAAGATCAAGATTCAAGAACAAGATCAAGAACTGAAGCAACAATATCAATGGCGACCAAAACAAGAGAGAGAGAGACTTTTCACAATACACACACAATTGCTACCTAACAAATGAAGATAAAATATGTATATAAATACGAGTGGTCAAGCGCAGCTTGTGAGTTTCCAATATTGACACTCTTAGTCCTCCATCTTCCAACACCTGTACACAAAAAGAAAAAACAAAGAAAACAAAAAATAACAAAGGAAAAACTTACCATTTCACCCTCCAACTATGGACCACTTATCAACTTACATTTAATATATATACAGCCAACAATCCTATCCGCTAATATAGACCACAAGCCGAAAAAGTAGGTTTAGAAATTTAGCACAAGAAGCAATACCATATCAATACTTAAAGGTGCTCAGCATTTCTCATTAAACCTGCTAACCGGTTAATTGCCTTTAAAAAGTGATGAAAGTTTGAAATTAACAGCTTTAAACTGCTTATTTTCACCAAATTAATTCAGTCACAAAGCAAAATCACAAAAACTCCTAAACTATTGAATCAGGATGCAACATAGTCATATTCTAGAAGCAGTTCCAAACACCCCAAACAATTCTACACCCAAACACGAACTATTAGATCATAATTGGACCATGTTGGTGACATATGGTAATTTATTCAAGTACTTTAGCAGGCAGTGACATATAGTAATTTATTCAAGTTAACAAAATACGCAAAAATTATGTTTTTACACAACAAATAACGAGTGTTTTACCATGCAGTGAAATAGATATATTCAAGTTTTACTACAATCAAGCAAAAGAACAAAGAACAAATTCAGTTGAAACACACGATTTATTCATAACAATTTAGGATTTTTGATCATCAACACAAACCATAGCATGATAAATCAATGTGTGGTTTTATCAAACCCAAAAGGCCAAAAGTAATCTTGATGGGCTTTAAAAACACGTACAACTAATTCTGTAAATCAAACTTACGATGTCTAAAGCAGAAAATCGAACATATAAACACGTGGTTACAGAACATCTTGGCGCATGTCATTTATACGAGCCAGATTTTGCGTACGTGCCTTCATTCAACCATGAGTGGTGCCACTCTATGCACGTGCGCAACAATGGATGCATATACGTTGGCAATCCAAACTACCGTCATTATGTCCCGTTTTCTTCCTCTATCGAGATTCATATGGACTTATGCGTTGCTACCGACAACAAGGACGATTGTTATGAACTCTGTAAAAGGAAATTTACGTTAGACTTTAAAAATATATGGGGCCAGAATTTATGTAACAAGTATGGCTCTTTTGATTAAAACATGGAATACTATTGACTAAGTAAGATTAACTAAATACTAAAAACATGACGAGGCTCAACTGCTCATATAAAATACATCTTAAAGTGAGAAATGTAATGAGTAAATAAAAACGTAATAAGATACTAAATAAATTTTAGACCAATTATCGAAGACAAAAAAACGTATATAATAATGATTTGTACAATAACCTATCTACATAACACATAACTTTTTTATTTTATTAATTCATAAGCTTGGGACAGAGGAAAGTAAGAGTTCTGTTTTTTCCGTTAACTTGATGAAGAAAAAGGAAGAGAACCTTACATGCAGCTGCTACATCAACAACCAATGCTCAACACTACATCCGCGACCAATGCGTCACTTTCTAACACTGTTCATGTCTTGATGTTGATGACCCATAACTGCTGATGTTATAAGAGGCTTACCTATTAGTGACAAGTTAACCAATTTAACGTTTGCAATCTTTATGTCATGATGTAGACGTTTGATTCGTCATTCATGTTGCTTTGAAGGCGACTCAAAGCTCGGAACATCGAAGCATATTGAAATATATGTTGAGCTGGACATTTGGAAAACAACCTTTATCACAAAAGATGAAAATAGTAATCCAAGTATTCAAATGCTAATATGTTATCAAGGGCGGGAATCCGTAAACTTTTTTAAGACCAAGTTAAGGTCATTCATTTTTTGTTGCCATTCTCTCTCGCTCTCGAGCTTGTTCACGAGCCTCCGCCTCTAGTTCTTGTTGTCCCAAGTGCTCTAGTACTTGATGCTTCACTTGGCGTTGTACCTCAATCTGCATCATTGGTTGTTGGGGTTAGGTCATTGGTTGTTGAGGTTTGGTAATTAGTTGTTGGCTTGTTCCCAGTTGAACTCCCGATGCAAAATCTAGTTTAGAATAAACTTTATCTCCATTCGCTGCATCTTACGTATGCTTCACAGTGAAAACTGGCTTGTTCCCAGGGCTTCCAGTTGGGTCAGATGCTTGACTCAGAGATGCTTCAGCATTGTAAGCTACATTAGTTGTTGGGGTTAGGTCATTGGTTGTTGGGGTTTGGTTACAGGTCCTACATTTAATGCACATGGTGAGATGTGTTATATACAGGTCCTAAACCCATATAGTTACTGTTATATCAGACGTCTTGCAAACCTGTTTAGTTGAAAAGCATAGTGAGGAGCAATGGAACAGACATGAAAGATCAAGGGATGACACCGAATGCATACATAGGAAAAATAAGGATAATAGAATACCAGACCAGTGTGTGGTAACCTCATGACTTGAAAATACTAAAATTACATATATACTCAGCCATATATTACTTTAAAAAGGTTTATAGAGGTGGTGCATATATTACTCAGCCAGAACTGTGTGATAATAGTACTAGGAATGACATGACATGAACTACAAACCTATGTAAAGACGATAAAAACTAAAGGTTTATAAGACCTCGTAACAACAAACATAGGTGATTAAATCAGAGCTTTTAACAGTTAAATTTAGAGCCATGACGACACAGGCACTTAATTAGGGATTTAGGGTCGTAGGAGGTTATAGTAAAGCTACCTAACAACACAGACCATCCAAACACACCTTATCTCTATGCATTATGCTACGCAAATAACTTGACACATTTGCGCTTGTATGACAACGATGGTAAGCTTCTAATAAGCTAACTGCAAGATGTAATAGGAGGCTTACCTAATAATAGGTTCCCACCATTAACGGTGAACCCACAACTGGGACAGACGTAGACACTCACGCTTGCATTCCCGGAAGTCTTGACCAAAATCACATTTCCAGGTTGACGAGACCCGTAACTGCCAGATGTAATAGGAGGCTTACCTAATAATAGGTTCCCCAATTTAACATTTACAATCTTTATATCATGATGTATGACGTTTGATTTGTCACCCATGTTGCTTTGAAGGCGGCGACTCAAATCTCGGAACATCGAAAACATATGTTGAGCACATTTGGCAGAGAACCTTCATCACAAAATAAAATAACATATATTAGTCTTATGTTTTTATCTGGTGTTAGATATATATAAAAATAAAAAAAAAATTAAAAAAAAAAAAAAACAATTACAGTACTTACTTCATGTGTGATCATCAGACAATAGCGGCTGTGATGTTAGAGAGTTTTAGAATTGTGTTTTTGGCCAATGTGACTGCTAGGGTTAGGTTTGATTATCATGGGCTTAGGTTGTTTTGGGCTACTACTTTCGTTTTTGTATTGGGCTAACTTATTATACCTTGCACTTTTATAAAGAGTGAAACATGAGTCATATGACATACAAAATGAATTTACAAAGTTTCTTTTTTGTGGTTATAATAATTTGAATTCTAGTGTGTTGGATTTAAATTCAGGTATTAGTATAGTTCACCATTACTAATCGGTCTCTTATTATAGTCTCGTCTAAACTTGGTTCCATAGTGGCATACTATCCTCCCGATCCCCGCTCAACCCTTTACTAATTTTCACATCATGCAACGCTCGTGTAGTAAGATAATACAACACAACATTCACATTACAAATATTAATAAAATCGCAAACATAGCATGATATATCCATGTAACAATTAGGACCAAGGTTGTAAATAACGTGAAACATAGCGTGGCGTCATTGCAAAGCCTCAAACTTCGATATCAATAACGAAGCTATGACGTTTTCTAAAACGAGATATATAGAGGCACAAAATATTTATAAATTATTATTTATATAACGATTTTATGTGGTAAAAAATTTGATCTCCATATTAAAATTATTAAGCCCAAGTCTAGTAAACAAACATAAATCCTATAGATCTGTTCGCCTAAGGACGATGCCTTAATATGTTTCGTAACGTTGAGATCACGCCTCATTCTATATTGCTATGGCCACCATATAATTTATAACCTGTTAGGATCCGGAGTATACGGTCATGTAGGTTGGGCTATTTGGCCTATTAGACTATCTTAATCTTATAAAAAAATTATTGTAATTAAAAAGTCACTTTTTTGCTCTATATATACTGATTTTGATTCATAGTTTTTCCTTATTTCTGATTTTGATTCATAGTTTTTCCTTATTTCTCTTTTATCTGTTTTGCTTAAGCATTCTTCTTAGACATAAACCTGCACGAGATTAAATAATATTTTGATCAGCTATTATTGTAGTTTTGCAACAAGATTTACGTGACGCCTACATCACATCGATAGCAAACACACCACACGTTCTCCTTAACGAAACTTAAACTAGTAATAGGATTCTAAAAGCCTTATATTACACCTGAAAACGTTGCTAGATCATCACAAGAAACGTTTCTAGTGATTGTTTTAACGTAACAATAAGAATGATAACAAAAGAACCTTGCAATGCTACCGAATTGAAATGATTTCAAAATGACATTTTGTTTGATTATGATTTTTATACATATGGTGACAAAAAGTCAAAAATGACATGTTGATTCGAGTCATATCTAATTCATATCTTAGTTGGCTCTTTCCATATCAATCTAATTCGTTCTTGTATGGACTCACAACGATAATTTGCATGCCTTCACTTTGTAGATATTTTACACTTATTTTGTGTATTTAAATCAATTATCTCTTAATCAATCAATCAATCATTGTTTTTTGAATCAAGTTTTTGGTCATATCTTGAAAATATCTTGGTCCAAAATTATTATTTATAGACAAAAATACATAATTTAAAAAATATACGATTTCAACGAAAAAAAGCAGTTTTACTCTTTAATAATGATTTATTTTCTATTAACTTTGTAAAGATCGCTTTGAAGGGTATGTTTGGTAGAGAGAATTTAAAAGATTAGAAATGAAGCAGATAATTAAATTTCAGAGAATTAAAATTAGTAGAGAATTCTGTTTAATTCTACTATTTGGTAGCAACAGAGAATTAAATCTGAGAAATGCGTAAATTTGTATTTGTATTAGTTTTGACTTTTTTATGCGTAAATTTGTACGGGTTTTGCTAACTAATGCCCACTAGGCAGAGGTTAACGTGTATTAAATGAACACAAAATTTCCAAATTAGCATTTAAATGCCTTAAATGCACATTAGTTTCATTGCAAATCATGTTCAAATATAAAAATTTACGAGTTTATTTAATGTGTATTTAATGCATTTTAATGCTAATTTAGAAATTTTATATTCATTTAATACACACTTACCTCTGCCGAGTGGGCATTGGTTAGCAAAACCCAATTTGTATTTGTATGTTGTGACTTTTTTTATCAAAATTTTGACTAAGGTTGTCGAAAAAGCCGACTTGAATAAAACTCGGTTAAGCTTATTCGGGTCGGGTTACTCGATCACTATTTTCGGGATATTAGTGTCAACCTAAGTCACCCAAATAATAAACAGGCTCAGATATTGAGTTGAAAATGTTTGACTAACTCGGGATTTAGTCGACCCAATTGACCGAATAAAGTTTTTTTTCATATTCAGTTCACGATGACATATGAATTCGAGTAGTAACTAAATGTACATGTGAATTGAAAAGCGAAAAATACATATTTGTGGAAAATCCATATGTAACTGAATTCGAGATCTTTGAGGCTGATCAAAGTGATTTTTAAAACGCGAAAAAAAATAATTCATTTCTCACCGAGTTAGGAGACTCGGTTCATATCCCAACTACCAAGACACTTCAGTTAGCAAGTTGGCTTCTTTTTTTGTTAAGAATACCATGATAACTTCATGTTCTTGAACCACGATGTTAAAATGAATAGTAAAATACTATTATACGTGGTCAAAATAAATGTGTCTAAGGAGTTTTTCTATAAATAAATTGGGTAAAAGCTATACAATACTAACGTAGTTTTTAAAATGTACCGACTTTAAATACTTACTTTTTATATCATGACTTTAACAACGAACTTGTTTGGGGCTATTTACAACTATCAGATTAAGAATTCTTAGATGTACTAGTACTAGCAGTGTAGTCATCGATTCTCCCGAGAGGCCACAATTGTCACGAGCAAACATATTAATGATGAGAAACACATTTTTGTTATGCTACTAATACTTGTATTTGCTTTGCTATTCTACCCCAACCCGGCCGAGGAAAAGTTATGTGTGCGCTAAAAAAATACGCTGATGGGGGCGTGCGTACTATGTGTAATGTTTCAAGCATTTACGAGAAATAATTGACCGACTATATTTCCATGTCTTTATTTTTTACTTTTATATTTTAAATAATTACACATTTTTAAATAAATTTTAGATTTAGTTTCATAACAAACATGGCATGGCAACTTCAGCGAATACCACCCCAAACACCTTCTCACCCATACACGCCACCACTCCCAAATCCCTCCCAATCTCGGGTGCCACTGATCAACTAAACCCACAGAAGAAAGCTTAACCCATTTATCATTTTCTTTTTTGTTAATTGATGGATCGGCCCCTCTCAACGCTTCACTATATAAGTGATTATTTGTATTTTTAAATCTTTACCTCTGTCCACAGTGCAATTCAGTTAATACTGTAATACTATTTGTTGTCATATTTTGTGTCTTGCTTTTCCTAATTGAGCAATAACACATGTGATAATGCATCACCAGTCTGACCATTGTTCATAATACAAACTAAAATTTTGGTGTCGAATCATCGTTATTTAACATAATAGAGCATATTCTTTTGGTATTAAGTTGAATAAATAGCTAATAAATAATGGACTTATGAATCAACTGGCCTTAGCTCAGTTAGGGTGATAAACCCTACAAGTGGGTGCGATTATGTGGTGTTAGAGATGAGCATTTCATCCTGAATCCCGAAATTAAACCGGAACCGTACTGATTCTCGGTACCCGAATCCTGTTCGATACGGTACCGGTACTACGAAATAAGGTGGAAAAAAAATCGGTACCACTAATTCGGTACGGAATGGTACCAAATCAGGAAATTCCCAAAAAAAGGGGAAAATCCCGATTTCCCGGTACCGGTAGCGATCCCGATCCCGGTACCGGTACCGATCCTGGTACCGGTACCGATATCCGAATCTCGTTTGATACGGTACCGGTGCCATTAATTTATGCTCGAGAAAAAATCGGTACCACTAATTTGGTACGGTACCGTGCTCATCCCTATGTGGTGTGATTGAATCCATATGACCGTGAGAAGATTTTGCTATGTTAATGTGATTAGGAAGATGGGATGTGGGTTTTGATGTTTTGATGTTATTGATGAATATTAGATATTTGTGTTTTGATTTTTTTAGTGGGTTTTATGTTTGTGATCTTGTTGATAAAAACTGGAGATTTATTGATGTGTGGTGATTGAAGATAACGATGGTAGTGGTTGGACATTGAAGATGATGTATAGCGATTGAAGATGATTTCTGGGTTTATATCTGTTTATAAAAATAGGTGGAAATGATTTTATAAAAAAAATGTGAAAATAACATTTTCAGCGTGTTATATATTTTATATAATGAAAATCATACGTGGAAAAATAGAAAAGAAATAAAATATATACGTGGATAATATTGTACCAGCATGTCGGTAACAAGTCACCATATTGGTGAAAACGAAACAAATTTGAAAGTTCATTGTTAAAGTCAAGAGATAAATCAGTAAGTATTTAGAGTTATATATATTTGAATAAATACGGTGTATTGTATATCTTTTGCCCAAATAAATTTCAAAAAGATTTATCCATAGAAGGATCATTTAGTTGCATCAACGTCTAAGTTAGCTACAAAAATAAAGAAACAATTCTTTCAATTAACATGATTAGATGCTAATTCACATGGGCATGACCGCATGATTATATAAACTTTTTTCAACTTTAAACTTTTTGTTTTTATCTACACTAGACGATTACCCGCGCATAGCGGCGGAAATCCATAGCGACAAATAATTAACGATATACTATATATTATTGTAAATGTTTCGTGTACCTTTCTAAATAAAACGTGAAAATATCAATATATGATTGCAAATAGTAGTCACATACGATATATTCTTAAAATGTATGAAATAACATATAAAAATATTTAGTGAACATAAAAGTAAAACGTTACATCAGTTATGAGATAAGCAATGCACTTTACTCGTCAAGTATAAATGTTCACATCAAGTTTTAAGTGAAAAGTACAAAGGTTCTTGTAAATCAATATTTGAATTTTCATATTTTCTTGCACAATTTCTATAAATTTGAAAGAATGTGTAATTCGTACCCATCGTTTAATGGCAGCTATGTTAAGTTTTTGACAAAATCATACTGGCGAATGATTTTTTTATGTGTTTTTCTAGGCATGGCTGAATAGTGGAGTCTAGTTTTGACCAAACTTTGACGGCAAATTGTTTTTCGATAACATGATTCAGTTGTTTTTTCAATGTCAAGATGGCATTGTTTTCTTGGGGCATAGTTTTTAGTTGTAATAGTCATCTAAAATGGTAATAATAATACTTATCAAAATACTTTTTTCTAATGATGGTGATGTCTATCTCTTTTATTATTTTGAACAATTTGTTGTAAATGTGTGTCAACACTAAAAAACGATCATGATAAGGTTATTGTCATCGCTCATCACTATTGATTACTAACGCCGTCTTAAAATTATAGTTTAACATTTATTTTCGGATTTTCTCGAATTAATTATTTATTTTTAAGGATAAGTAAACCTTATCATACATACGGTGTTTGAGATTATTTATTGAAAACAAATTATTTTTTGAAAATAGATAATCAGATAATTATTATTTTGAAAACGCCATTTTAGAAAATAATGTTTGATTTGATTATACAGTTTGAAATCGCAATAATCAAATAATCAATTTTTAGAGTGTTTGCCAAATTTGATTATTTGATAAGTAAAATGAATAAAATAAACTCATTTTAACTTTTCTCTATTTTCAAAATGAAATAAATAGCTCTCCACTAACTTTTTCAAAACTCTATTTTCAAAGTTTTTAAACGCAAATAATCACTTTTCTTAATTTTTTATCCAAACACTAATTTTAATTTATCTTCATTTTCAAAATAAAACAATTAAATAAAATAATTACAAACGTAATCCTAAACACCCACTTAAAACATAACACAACTTTTAAAACTGTAATTCTTAAGTATATGCGAATAAACGTAATATACTAATTTAGATAGATATAATTTCAACTAAAAATCCATTTAAAGCCTACATGACATTTTTAAAACGTCATTTTTCTAAATTGATAACATTAATATAAGGATTAAATATTTTAAGTTGTTAATAAGACAACTGTCATCAAATTTTGATGATCAAATTAAATATGAGTTCAAACGTACTTGGGGGCTGTTTCCAATTGTATCATTGTACTTGGCCATTTTTTATGTTATTTTATTGGCGAAGTTGTGTCTTGCACTTCTTGGCGTGGCATATAGTCCTTTGTTTTTAGTCCTTTAAATGTTGTATTTTATTTTACGTGAAGTCAATCTATGTCCGTCGATCATACTATTGAACTCACGAGGTCACTCAAGAGTCATGTTTTAGTCTAGTTGATAGATGTTATTTCATGTTTTTACTAATGTACCTTTTAAACTTCTGGATTTCTTTTAAAGACTTTAAATGTGAAAGTGGACGTTTTTGAGTTTCAAAATTTTATTTCTAAAACTTTCAAAATTCAATTAAAAAATAAATATATGTCAAAGCTTCAAATTTCATTTAACAATATATTTTTAAAATTTTCAAAAAACTTTATATATAAAAATAATCTATATTACAACACGAATTTGTCTATTTTTAGATTGACGTCTGTAAAAGTCAAATAAAAAAAGCAAGTGTGTATCATAGCCTCATAGGTTGTCTAAGCCATGTGAAGAGATAGTAAAAAATACAGTAGGATGTTTTTAATTTTTTATGGCTCTTTATGTCTAGTCTATGTATCTATTATTCTAGGTTTGAAAAAGATGACATATTTCTTAAAACTGGTAATATGTTACACTGTTCAATGTTTGACCTCTTTATTTATGAATATATTTCAAAAGTATACGCATTTCAAAACTTTATGTTTGGTTGGGTGATATTTAATCGCTTTTTCCGGTTTTGAAATTAAATGTCTTTAAAAATCGTGTTTGATAAGTAAAAAGCAGGTTATTTATTTATGCATAGGCCCACAAATTGGTGTTTTTTAAACACACTGATTGAGAAGAACATTATAATACGCCAACCCTAATATTTCCTTTTACTCACATCAGACAAAAATGCCCCAACTACCTGCACCATCTTTCTTCTTCCAATCTTTCTTTAATTGCGAGAAAATATTTCTCTATCATCAATTGTTCTTCCTTATTTTGTTCATACAATTACGATCAAATGTGTTCTTTCTTTATTTCTAACTTTGATATTGTAGAGTAAGTTTTAATTTTTCTTTTGCAGCCGATTTTTGGATTGAAAAATCAGCTTTGGGTTTTCATACAAACGAATGCGAACATAGTGAGATTTTACAAGAATGCAATTTTATTGCTTCAAATTATTTGTTGGATTGATTCCAATTATTGAACACTTTTTGTTCTGAAATAAAAAATATAGATTATTTATTATGACAGGATGCTAAGATTTAAAAATATATATAATCGATCTTTGATAAAGAAATCAGATTATAATGTTTTGTTTCCAATTCCTCTCATCAAATGGCAACAAGATGATAAGAGGGTAATTTTGTCATATTTGCAAATGAGAAATTAATCTTAATCTACAATTGTTGCCCAAAAACCATGATTTTAAACTCATGAACCAAACTCATATTTGAACAGTATGTCTTTCAAATTTTGAAAAACTTTAACAAAACTGAAAAAGAGTTTGTACGAAAAACAGGGCTTTTTAACGACCCAACATTTTTTGATGAAAATCAAATAAATGAGATAAGGGTCGACCTTTTTCACGAATGACAAAGACGGAGAGAGCAAGTTGTCCTCAGACATTCTGTCTTTTGACAACCTCTGAATGGTACCCCACATGGGGCCTCTTTAAAACAACGTTTTAAAGCTCTTATTTATTCTTTTCGGTTATACAAACCGAAAATAATGTAGTCATAACTACCTAGCTACTGAACACAAACACAATCGCTAAGGGCGAGGGCCTTCACTCCCTCCGAGCTCCTCCCCTCTTAGTTATAAGAGGCGGAAGATGTTCTTAATACTGGATTTCCGTTTTACACTGGATTTAAGAAAAAAAAATACGAATAACTTTCACGGTGATGGGCGAACGGTGGTTGAGACGAAAAAAGGTGGTGTGATAATCGAAGCGATGAGGGTGTGTTTTGTTGTAGATGTGAGTGTCTTTTAGGTGTTTGTGTATGGTTTTTTAATTTAATGAAGTGAGAAAAGTGGTATTGAAGATGAGTCAACGACTGAAAAAAAATAAAAAATCTTATAAAAACTCATATCTATAAATACAACTTATAGATATATAAAAGAAACTTACCAAACATGATTAATATACATAGATCTATTAAAAAAATTCAAAATGGCTAAAAAACTTTTTGGTGGCGGCGGGTTTGATGATGGTTTGGTTTATATGGTCGTGTGGTTTGATGGTGTTGCTGATGATTTGACTGTGGTGGCGGCGGCTAGTGGTAATTGATGAAGTTTTAGGTTTATGGTTTTATGTTTAGAAAGGGAGAGAGAGAGATAAAAAGAAGGCAATGTAGTGTGTGTTTTTTTTTATATTTTTTGTTAGTAGACAAGCTTTTATAAGAGTAAAGATATTTTAGTAGGACCCATAATTTTTTCAACCATTCTAGTTTTCAATTTTCAACCATTTTGGTTTTTCTTTTATAAGATACTAGACGAGTACCCGCGCATAGCGGCGGAAATTGTCTAGCAACAGATAATTAACACGATGCGATATTGTCGTAAGTGTTTCGGTGACGTTCAAAATATAACGTCAAAAGATTAAACTTTTATTGCAGAGCGTTGTAACATGTCATAATTCAAAATATCTTATAAGTATGTTTCAATTAGATGAAAGGGTGTCATTTGTTTAATTAACCAAAGTTTATATCTTTTTTAATGAATAAGATTTGCATGTAGTAGTTTTTAGTGGGACCCACATTTTTCAACCATTCAACATTTTCAACTTTCAACCAAAGGGATACTCCCTTTATAATGTAGTATAGATATAATGTAGTATAGATATAGATTAGTGGGACCCATATTTTTCAACCATTCAACATTTTCAACTTTCGACCAAATAGATACACACTTTATAATGTAGTATAGATATAGATTAGTGGGACCCACATTTTTCAACCATTCAATATTTTCAACTTTCAACCAAAGGGATACACCCTTTATAATGTAGTATAGATATAGATTAGTGGGACCCACATTTTTCAGCCATTCAACATTTTCAACTTTCAACCAAAGGGATACACCCTTTATAATGTAGTATAGATATAGATATAGATTAGTGGGACCCACATTTTTCAACCATTCAACATTTTCAACTTTCAACCAAAGGGATACACACTTTATAATGTAGTATAAATATAAACGTAGATGAGTTATTTTATTGTCAAGCCAACTAAAAAATCAATAATTTATTGGATCTCGTGTATTGCCATGCTCCTAGTTGGTTCAATCATTTGATCTATTTGGAACCGTTGGATTGGCCAATGTTTTAAAAGTCGAATCCAATGCATGTTTGTTTAGACCATTTTTTTGTGATGTACTAGAAATTAACCACTTTCAGTGAAAAAATCCAGTGTAAAAAGCGTAAAAAAAAACTAAACGCGCTGCCGGGGATTAAACCCGGGTCACCCGCGTGACAGACGGGAATACTTACCACTATACTCGAAGCAAAACACCTGATCCTATAACTCCAGCAATAAAATGTGATAGAGCCGTCCATAGTCATCGCCATTAATGAAATCAAAGTGAACCTTTTGAATGTGAAATTAAAGGGTTGTATGATATTGTTTATTTTAGGCACTTCAGCAGTCTTAAGTGTTTGGATCATTCAAACTGTTTCTTCTTTTTTGTAAGGTATGCGTCGTTTCATTGACAAATCAAAATTCAGAAAAAACTAAACGCCGCTGCCGGGGATCGAACCCGGGTCACCCGCGTGACAGGCGGGAATACTTACCACTATACTACAACGACTTCGATGTTTTGTTTGTTTTAAACACGATATTCGATCTTAATAGTTTATAGCAGAAAATGGTGTCTACAAATCACCTCCCGAACTAATGCCCAATGTTTAGTTTGACATTTACCTCCATTTTGTCAAAATTACGTTTTATCAACTTCTGTAAGTAGTCTACTCTTATCGGATAAAAGTGAAGTACACGCCCATAGTATGTTTGTGAATAGGATGCTACCTTTTTTTAGCATTTACTATGTCATGGAATAGCAGCGCTCTCCAGTAAGTTGCCCCATAGTATTTTGAGAAGTTCACAAAATGGTCATAATATTCGTAATTTAGTTAAAAGAAATCTGAATATCTGGTAAAAAATGTTGACAATCATGACATTAATTAGTAGTACTCATCACTTCTAAATCTTGAAGTGCACAAAAATGGAACTTTGCTAATTAGAGTTGCTGATCAATCTACAGGGGATTAAGGTTTATGTGTGTGTTTCGATTCAAATTATGGTGGATGACACTAAGAATGGGGACATGTGGTCAAGATATACCAACCGAGACTCAGTTCCTTATAGTTGAAACCATCGATGATTTACATTTTGGTGAAGACGATGGATGTCACCAGAATACACCGTCTTCTTCCCCATTCTTGAGGGCGATTTTAGAGCGGTTTTACAAGGCAATTCAAATAATGAACTGGAGATTGTTTTGGAAAGTGGTATGGATATTTTTTTTTGTTCTTTCATTTTTAATGTTTATTTAAGAAGAAGATGAATATGATGACATTACGTTAATTTGTAGGAGATCCTGCTGTGAAAGATATTGAAGGGAGTCATTTGGTTTTCGTGGCTGCTGGATCAGACCCTTTTGACGCTATCACCAGCGCAGTCAAGTATGCACATTTGCTCATTATAGTTAAACTATAATTAGAACTTTGAGTTGACTGGTTTAAATTACAGGAGCGTGGAGAGACATCTTCAGACATTTGCACACCGTGAAAGAAAGAAGGTAATTTGACAATTACTCTACTAGACTCTTTTGTCGCTACTTAATCCTTTTATGCATTATATCTCTCTAGATGCCCGACATGTTAAACTGGTTCGGTTGGTGCACATGGGATGCTTTTTATACTGAGGTGACTTCTGAAGGTGTCAAACAAGGCCTTGAGAGGTAAAACTCATATCTTTAGTGTTACGATAAATGATCCTTTCTATGAATTTCTAGTAACCAGTGATTATTTTGCTAAACCAGTTTTGAGAAAGGTGGAGTTTCACCAAAATTTGTTATAATCGATGATGGATGGCAATCAGTTGGTATGGATCCCACCAGTTTCGAAGCTAAAGCTGATAATACAGCAAAGTGAGTACTCAAAAAGTGTATTACAGTAATATTTTGTAAAAATATCGTGACTATTTCCAGTTACTAACAAAGAATCTGTATCCTATAGTTTTACAAATAGGCTAACTCACATAAAAGAGAACCATAAATTCCAAAAAGACGGAAAAGAAGGTCAGAGAGTGGATGATCCAGCCATGGGACTTCGTCATGTTGTTACAGACATTAAAGACCGTCATAACCTCAAGTACATACTTTCTATCATAATATTTTCAAGGGGTGTTTTTGATTATCCAAACGCCCCCTAATACTTCGTTGATATTGATTATGTCTAAGACCACTTTTATGCATAGGTATGTTTATGTTTGGCACGCAATAACTGGTTACTGGGGTGGCGTGAGACCTGGAGTAGCTGAAATGGACCACTATAATTCCAAGCTGTCATTCCCGGTTTCATCTCCCGGAGCTGAATCTAATGAAAACTGTGATGCTTTGAAAGCCATTATCAAAAATGGGCTTGGTCTTGTGGATCCTGAGAAAGTATTCAACTTTTATAACGAATTGTATTCTTACCTTGCATCTGCTGGTATCGATGGTGTTAAGGTTGATGTACAAAACATTCTTGAAACACTTGGAGCGGGTCATGGTGGTCGGGTCAAACTTACGAGGAAGTACCATCAGGCATTGGAAGCTTCTATTTCTAGGAATTTTCATGATAATGGGATCATTTCTTGCATGAGTCATAATACAGATGGTCTGTACAGGTATATATAATCAAAACGTCGTTTTTTATTAAATTGCATAAAAAAGTAACCAGCTTTGGTCTGACTTCTCGGTGACTTAGACCACGTTGATAATTTTGAAATTTTATATGCAATCTTGCAACCTATAAAACTAAGATAAGTTCAAATGATATTTTACGCAGTACAAAGAAGACAGCGGTTATAAGGGCATCGGACGATTTCTGGCCACATCTCACACCTTCACATACCGTCCATATTGCTTCTGTTGCTTATAATACCATCTTTCTTGGAGAGTTCATGCAGCCCGATTGGGATATGTTTCATGTAAGTTTACATCCCACATACACATGTGTTATATTCACGTATTATTATTCTATAATGTTTCTTATTGTAATATGTATTAATTTTACATTGTAGAGCTTGCATCCCATGGCTGAATACCATGGCGCCGCTCGTGCTGTGGGTGGCTGTGCTATTTACGTCAGGTGTGTTTGGACTCATTTATTTTCTTTTAAGTTTTTGCGTTAGTTAATAACTGCTTGTTTAGAAATGGTTTATAAACACGATGCAGTGACAAGCCTGGACATCACGACTTTAATCTGTTAAAGAAGCTTGTGCTTCCTGATGGATCAATATTAAGGGCCAAACTTCCCGGGAGGCCAACAAGAGATTGCCTGTTTACTGATCCCTCAAGAGACGGAAAAAGGTAATTTAAACAGTATTGGCTAAAAGGGGAATGGGTCGTATGGATCAAACGGGTTCAACATTAATTGTATTGAGAATGGGAAAAAATACATCTGTAGGTCAACCCAACCAAGTTCAACATTTGTATCTGTTATCACGCATTATCTATCACATTCAGTGAGTTATTATCTTTTAAACCATCGCCTGATGGATGTTTTGCAGTCTTTTGAAGATATGGAATATAAGCAGTTTTACCGGAGTGGTAGGAGTATTCAACTGTCAAGGAGCTGGGTGGTGTAAAGATGGAAAGACGACCCTCACCCATGATGAGCAACCACCCACCATCACCGGATTCATCCGAGCTAAAGATGTAAATTACTTGCCTAAAGTTGCAGATTCTACTTGGGGTGGAGATGCCATTGTATACAGTCACATTGGAGGTATGTTAGTTCTTTAACGTTTTAGCACAACACAAAATAAATGTTACATTCCCGCAACGTAAGCTTTTATTTGTGCATTTTTCAGGAGAATTAGTTTACCTTCCAAAGAATGCATCTATCCCGGTAACTTTGAAATCAAGAGAATATGAGGTTTTCACGGTCGTTCCTGCAAAAACATTGTCGGGTGGGGTTAGTTTTGCCCCAATAGGTTTGACCAAAATGTTTAACTCTGGAGGGGCGATTGTTGAATTGAACTATGAGATGGAGAAACAAGGAAATGTGGAGTTAAAAGTTCGAGGTTGTGGCACGTTTGGAGCATATTCAAGTAAAAGACCGATAAGAGTGATTATTGATTCAAAAGATACCGTATTTGGGTATGAAGAGGGAACTGGATTGATTAGCATCGAATTGAGTGTTCCCGAGATAGAGATGTATGTATGGGACATTATCATTGAAGTGTGAAGAACTACTTTTACTGTCATTGCAACTTCAAGAGCAACGCCGTCTAGCATGTAATAAAATATAAGTCTACCATGCTCATCTAAAATATTGCATCTGATATTTAGCAGAATAAATTGTGGAATTTGATTCAAACATTGTGCTTGCTAGAAATCCATATAAGCATGTAACAGATTTTCATTTAATGTCATAAAATATAAACGTAACCGACAATTTCTAGATGACTAACGTGGAACAGTGATATTGTTGAAATATGTGGTTCCCTTTGTTAACAAGTTTATAAGTGCAAGGGGTTGGTTTGAACTTTATTTGGGTATTATTTTACCGTTGGTGTTTTTTGTGTCTTTTTTGCTTTTGTGTTTATTTTGCAGGGACTGAAGCTGCTACTTTTGGAACTCAATGAAGACTGGTCAAAGGGGACGTTATTAACTAGGAAAGAGGCGTTCATTTGAAACTTGAGAAACACACACATCACTCTATCATTCTCTCCCAACAAATCCAAATTCTTGTTTTCTCCATCAAACGTTTGATTGTTTAAACGTTTGATTTATAGTTCTTTATTGTTGTATTGAACTTTGTATTTCTGGGTTGCACTCATTTGAGGACAACCCTTTCTGTTTGTAAGTTGATAGCACCCATTTGGGGACTATCCTTGGATTCTTTGATTAATAGCACAAGGGGTGGTTGGTTGAGTGCTTCGTACTGGTGTTTGATAAGTTTTTACATGGTATCAGAGCTAAGGTTGCTCTAGATCTAGCTGGATCTTGCTTCCTTGCTCTTGTTTTGGTGGTTCTTGACGTTCTTGGTGGTGGATATTGTTGGCCGTCATCGGATCTAACTGTTACTGAAAAATCAAAATTAGGGTTTCTCAAACCCTAATTTTTATTTTTTGGGGGTTTTGATTCTGGTGGCCTCCATTGATTATTGGTGACTTGGAATTAAGGTTTATTGTTACCAGATCTTTCTATTTCAAAAAATTCAAAATTAGGGTTTCACAAACCCTAATTTTATTTTTTGGGGTTTTTGATTCTGGTGACTTGTGTTGATACCTGGTGGCTTGATTTAGGGTTGTAAAACCTTAATCGTTTGTTTGGGGCTTCTTGTGCCTCTGGTGGTTCTTTTGCTGACTTTTGTGTCTCTAGACTAAGTGAATCAAGAGCACAAAGTCTTTCCTGCTTCTATATTGCGCTGTAAGTGATTCGTTTTTACTTTTGCATTGACCTTACTTGGTGGGTGCAAACAGGTTGGTTAACACCTTGACCCTCCAACCTAGATTGGTGTGGATACCTGCTCTGGCCAACCCCAATTCACCAAGTTTTGTGTTGGTGTACTTGTAGTTCGAATCTGTTCTCCCTTATCCTTTTTATTTATTATTTGCTTCCTTATTTGTGTTATTTGGTGTTTTTTGTTTGCTTTGTTTATTTGGTTAAACTTGTGTTATCATGTCTGGACCTTCTCCTGGTGGTGGTCCTAGTGGTGTTCCTCCACCTACTAGTACTCTCACTAGCAATTCTGAATTAATTAGTTCTCTTGATGCTGGGAACCCTCTTCATTTACAGACTAATGATAGTAATATTGGTGCTTTGGTTAGTATTAAACTTACTGGTTGTGAAAATTATAGAGTTTGGGCCAATGCCATGAAAATTGCTCTTCAAGCTAGGAACAAAATGGCTTTTGTTGATGGAACTTGTTTGAAATCTGATTATGCTAGTTGTATACCTTTGTCTAATCAGTGGGATAGATGTAATGCCGTTGTTTTGTCTTGGTTGTTAAGTAGTATTTCTGAGGACTTGTATCTTAGTCAGGTCTATTCTGAAAGTGCTTCTCAAGTTTGGAATGAACTTAGGGAAACTTATGATAAACTTGATGGTTCTATTCTGTTTAATCTAATTCAAAAGATTAATAATTTTAAGCAAAGTGGTTTGTCTGTTTCTGAATACTACCATAAGTTGAACTCTCTTTGGAGGGAATTTGATATTCTTACCAAATTCTCTCCTTGTACTTGCAATGCTAGGACCGAGGCTGGTAAACATCAACAGTTGATGAAGTTGATGCAGTTTTTGATGGGTTTAGATGATGTTTATCAGCCAATTAGAAGTTCTTTGTTGACTCAACCTGCTTTACCTGATGTTAAAGATGCTTTTATGATTGTGTGTAGAGAAGAATCCCATAGGGGGCTTGGTTCCAACTCTGGGGCTTCAAAACCCCAGGTTAGTGCCTTTGTTGCTAAGACTGGTGATCAATTTAAAAATCAAAATAGAAACAGTTTTAACAACAACACTAATGGAAACCAAAATCAACCTTTTTCTCCTAACAACAATAGAAATCAGTCTTCTAATAACAACAATGGAAATGTGAGGTCTTCTTATAATTCATTCAGTTGTACTAAATGTGGGTTGAAAGATCATACTGTTGAGAGATGTTATGAAATCATTGGCTACCCTCCTGGGTACAAGAAAAATCCTAATGTTGTTAATAATAACAACAGAATTTTTCAAAACAACAACAACAGATCATCTGGTTCTAGCAACAATGTTGATGCTTCTATTCCTAATGTGCTTTTACCTTTCTCTAATGAACAAATTGCCAAGATTATGTCTTTAATTGGGGAAAAGGAGAACTCTGTTGCTCAAACTAATATGGCAGGTATAAACTTCAGCTTCTTTAATGCAAACATTTTTTTCAATAATCATTTTCACAGATTTTTTATTGCCAATATCAGTTGTAATGGGTTGAATGTCAATCTGGGGTGGATTATTGATTCAGGTGCAAACCAACACATCACTAATTCCACTAAAAATATGACCAACATTTTGGACATTTCTGAACTTAAAATTACCGTTGGGCATCCAAATGGTACTATTGCTAAAATAACTCATGTTGGTAATCTTAGACTTACCAACAATGTCATTCTGTTTGATGTGCTGGTTATACCTGAATACAAAGTAAGCTTGTTATCTGTGAACAAAATGATTAAAGATAGTAAATTGCATGTTGGTTTCAATGAACATGATTGTGTGATTCAGGATTCGAAAAAGGAGATTGTCCTGGGGATTGGTAGAGAACTTGATGGTCTTTATATGTTTGATTTTGATCGTAAGATACCTTCTGCTAAATGCAATTTGTCTGTTCTTTGTTGTCATGTTTCCAAATCTGCGTGGCACAATAGGCTTGGTCATCCCTCAGACCATGTTCTCAAGGTTTTAAAAACAAGTTTAAATCTGACCAAACCTGAACATTTTTACCCTTGTGAAATCTGTCATTTTTCAAAACAAACAAGGGAACCGTTTCCGCTTAGTAACCATAAGTCCACCAAATTAGGTGATCTCATTCATCTTGATGTATGGGGTCCTTACAGAGTTACCTCTAGAGAAGGGTTTCGATATTTTTTAACTATTGTTGATGATTTTTCAAGAGCTGTGTGGGTTTATTTGCTTAAGTCCAAAGATGAAGTGTTTTAATATTTTTGTATGTTTTGTAACCTCATCCTTAACCAGTTTCATAAGAAAGTTAAAATTATAAGATCTGACAATGGCACCGAGTTTGTTAACAATAAAATGGGAACTTTTTTGAGGGATAAGGGTATTGTGCACCAAACTACCTGTGCTTATACTCCTCAGCAAAATGGAATTGCTGAGAGAAAGCACATGCATCTTCTTAATGTTGCTAGGAGTCTTCTGTTTCAAGGGAGTATCCCTTTATGTTTTTGGACTGAATGCATCTTAACTGCTACTTACTTAATTAACAGGCTTCCGTCTTCTGTTCTTGCTGAAAAATCTCCTTTTTGTATGCTATATGGTAGTGAACCTTCTCTTTCCCATTTGCGATGTTTTGGTTGCCTCTGTTTTTGTAGTGTGTTAAATGTGTCTGATAAATTCTCTCCAAAGTCTGAAAAATGTATTCTTATTGGCTACTCATCTTCGAAAAAGGCATATAAACTTTTGAGTCTTGAAAAAAGAAATTTTATTTTTTCAAGAGACGTAAAATTCTATGAGACCATATTTCCATATAAAATGAAGTCTAATAAAGATTTTTTTGATAATGTTGAGTTGAATAAGGAAAATTTTTTTGGGTCTGATGAAGTTAATCATAAAAACTTTTTTGATTTTTTTGAGTCGGGGCATCATAACATTGTAAGACCCAATGATGAAGGAGAGAGTACTCCTGATGATGATGGAGGTTATTCGGATGACTCCTCAAATGACATTGCAAGGCTGCAGTCAATTGAGGAGGATGTCGATACCACATCATCAACAGATGAAAACCACATCTCTGAGGGCAATTTTTTTCAACAACAAAATGTTCCTACCTTTGATACCAGCAATCAAACAGAAGATGAAGGTCAACCTTCTTTGCCTGAACCCAGAAAATCTAATAGAATATCTAGGTTACCTGAAAAGTTGAATGATTTTGTCCTTGATGGTAAAGTGAGGTATGGTCTTAATAAGTATGCTAATCACACTAAACTTGCTCCTGATTTATGCTGTTTTATTGCTAATTTAAATAAAACTGCTGAACCTAGTTGTTTTGAGGATGCTATCAAAGATCCTAACTGGGTCCAAGCTATGAACAATGAAATGGAATCCCTTTATCTTAATCATACTTGGACCCTTACTGATTTGCCTGTTCATAGGAAAGCTATTAAATCTAAATGGGTTTACAAAATCAAGTACAAATCTGATGGGGAAGTTGAGCGCTATAAAGCTAGGCTTGTTGCCAAAGGCTGTAGCCAAAAAAGGGGCATTGATTATGATGAAATATTCAGCCCTGTCGTTAAAATGACAACTGTTAGATGTGTTATTAATATGGCTGTTCAAAACTCTTGGGGCATATTTCAATTGGATGTTAACAATGCCTTTCTCTATGGAGACCTTACTGAGGACATCTACATGATTCCTCCACCCGGTTTCTTTGATAAAAATGAAACAAGGGTTTGTAAGCTCTCCAAGTCTTTATATGGTCTTAAACAAGCTCCTAGGCAATGGAACAAGAAATTAGTTGAGACTTTGACCAATGCTGGATTTATCCAAAGCATAAATGACCACTCTTTGTTCGTTAAGAACAAAGATGACATTTTTCTGGTTCTCTTAGTCTATGTTGATGATATTATCATCACTGGAAACAACAAAGATGAAATTGCTATCTTTAAGAGTTTTCTGAATCAGAAGTTCAAAATCAAGGACTTAGGTGAACTCACATTCTTTCTGGGTATTGAAGTGCTTAAAGTTAATGATGGTTTATGCTTAAACCAGCGAAAGTATTGTATTGAGCTCTTATATGAGTATGGTCTTTTGGCTTGTAAACCTATCTCTACTCCTATGCCTCAGAATGGTATCCTGCCTCATAAAGAATCTTTGGATGATAAATACTTGAAAAATATTACGGCATACCAAAAAATTGTGGGAAAGCTCATTTATCTTTGTAACACTGGACCTGATATTGCCTATTCTGTCCACTGCTTGAGTCAACATATGCATGCTCCTCTTCAATCTCATCTTGATGCTGCATTTAGAGTCCTTAAGTACCTTAAGAATGCTCCAGGTGCTGGTATCCTTTTTAAGAGATCTGCTAATCAAAGCATTTGCTCTTATGCTGACTCTGATTGGGTAAAATGCAAAGTGACCAGAAGGTCCGTATCTGGCTATTGTGTTTATGTTTGTGGTAACTTAGTCTCTTGGAAGAGTAAAAAGCAAGCCACTTTGTCTAGATCTTCTGCTGAAGCAGAATATAGATCCATGGCCTCTGCTGTTTGTGAGATAATGTGGATTGTTAAGATCCTAAAGGATCTTGGTATGATTGGTAAAATTCCTGCCTTTCTCTATTGCGATAACAGCTCTGCTATACAGATTGCTGCTAATCCTGTTATGCATGAGAAAACCAAGCACTTTGACATCGATGTTCATCTCATTAGAGAAAAGGTTGCATCTGGGCTTATTCGTACTGTAAAAGTGCAATCTGAAAAACAGATTGCTGATATCTTGACCAAAGGGCTGGGAAGTGCTCAGCATACTGATCTTTGCTCCCAACTCACTTTGTACAATGTCTTTGGCTTATAAACTTGTGGGAGGGTGTTGAAATATGTGGTTCCCTTTGTTAACAAGTTTATAAGTGCAAGGGGTTGGTTTGAAACTTTATTTGGGTATTATTTTACCGTTGGTGTTTTTTGTGTCTTTTTTGCTTTTGTGTTTATTTTGCAGGGACTGAAGCTGCTACTTTTGGAACTCAATGAAGACTGGTCAAAGGGGACGTTATTAACTAGGAAAGAGGCGTTCATTTGAAGCTTGAGAAACACACACATCACTCTATCATTCTCTCCCAACAAATCCAAATTCTTGTTTTCTCCATCAAACGTTTGATTGTTTAAACGTTTGATTTATAGTTCTTTATTGTTGTATTGAACTTTGTATTTCTGGGTTGCACTCATTTGAGGACAACCCTTTCTGTTTGTAAGTTGATAGCACCCATTTGGGGACTATCCTTGGATTCTTTGATTAATAGCACAAGGGGTGGTTGGTTGAGTGCTTCATACTGGTGTTTGATAAGTTTTTACAGATATTTATTAAGATTAGACGAACATGAAGTATATGACCGTAAGCGAAAGCACTAGCCAAATCTTTTGGCTATCACTCCTTCAAGGGAACCAACCAAATTAAAAACAGATACAATCAAGCCAAAAGTGCTATAAATACGAAGAAGAATCCATTTTCCAGACAACACTTTATCTTCTTGAACACAAAGTACATTTCGACAGGGAAATATATGGTCAAGGGCCAGAAGGTGATTGATCCTGCAAACGCCAGGACTTCATTGAAGTAAGGGAATAACATTGCAACTGACATGGTAAAAATCACATATTGTTCTTAAACATAACCTAAGAGGAATTACTCAAAATTCAGGCAATAACGACACCTTCAAATTCTGAATATTCCGTTAGCAATAGCCTTTCTGGGAACTTTTCTGTGTAGCATCTCTCCACAATTGCATACACTGTCCGACTATATATCTGATACCCTCCAACTAAGTGGAGTACAATGCACGCATTACCAAAGTCAACTAGCCAATACGGTTCATAAAATCCAAACCCTGTAAAATATTGTCAGGAGTTGAATCTCCAAAGGCAGCAATCCATCCGAGCTGTGCCATACTCTAAGCAAAACACCTGATCCTATAACTCCAGCAATAAAATGTGATAGAGCCGTCCATACAGTTCCTACAATCAGCTAAGTTTGTCATCGCCATTAATGAAATCAAAGTGAACTTTTTAGGGTGAAATCAAAGGGTCGTATGATATTGCTTGTTTTATGCAGATCAGTAGTCTTAAGTGTTTAGGATCATTCAACCTGTTTCTTCTTTTTTGTAAGGTATGCGTCGTTTCCATTAAGCAAGCAGGTTGGTAATGCTTCTTTATTAACGCTTATAATTACTTTTTGCCAGCTATCTTAACCTTACACCCATTATAAACCAATTAGCATTTTTGTACAAAACAAGCAAATCTTGACACCTTTACTAATGTGCTTATTTCTAAGCGGCTTATAAGTGCTAATTCATAAGCATAAAAATAAGCAATCCAAAACACATAGAAAATAAACTAAATAAGAAGAATAGCTTAAACAAGCAATCCCAAACATCTTATAAAAAACAAAGTTTTTTCGTCTTATTTAGCCGGCTTATGGCTTATTTGGTTTTGGGGTTATGTTTGATAAGGTCACTTTATTGAGCTTAAACTTAAAAACTTTCGGCTTATATAACTTTGTTATGTCATAATGAACTTATACAAGTCGAAAAGTTTCAAAATTACCCCTAAAAAGAGTGAGCTTATGAATCATAAGCTCAAAACCAAATAAGCCATAAGCTTGATATATATGCCCTAATATATGCTATATAAACTCCGAAATAACGAGCTGGGTAGCTCGGTTGCCACCAAGCATCACAAAAAAAAAAACTTTAAATAACATACAAGTTGGTGGTACATATGAATTTAAAATTAGACCAAGTCAACGGGTTTAATCGGAAACTGGAGAAAATGACCGAAACCTATGCAAATAAGCAAAACAGGCCTAACCAAAATCATTTTTTTTTATCTTTTTCTGATTGACCACAGGGTACATTCCGCCGCATGACGCGATTAGCCTGATAGTTGCTACTAATTAGTCAACCCATGTAGTCGTTATCAGAATATAATAGTTACAAACTTCAAGGAAGAAAACAAAAGCATCAAATTTTTATTTAAGCAAACTGGTCCAACTAATAATACACAAACATATTTAAAAAATGTAAATATCGTTCTCATGAATGTGAGTCATGTGCAAGTGCAACCACAAAATTTGGACAATAATTTCTATCTTTGGTTTTGGATATATACAACCAAATATTTAGTGAGTCGATCAAAACACAGAAATCAGCTAGCTAGCATGACTGGCCATCGAAGGATCCTGATAGTCGCCTATGCAGGAAAAGGCCACATCAACCCAGCCCTTCGGTTCGGCAAGCTTCTCCTAAAGTTTGATGTCGAAGTCACCCTGTGCACAAGTTTCTCAGTCGTGCAATATATACACAAACAAACAATCCCACACGGCCTCACTTTCGCTCCATTCTCTGACGGCCATGAAAACGGAATACAGCTTCATACCAACCTAGAACAATTTGTAAGTGATTTCCAAACATATGGTGCTCGTGCTGTCTCAGAATTAATCAGGTCAGCAGTGTCTTCGGGGAAACCATTTGATCATTTGGTGTACACAACAGTCATACCATGGGCTGCTCGTGTGGCGTATTCTCACGGTGTGAAAGCCGCTCTTCTGTGGTGCCAGCCAGCCACTGTCTTGGATATTTATTATTACGCTTTCAATGAATATCAAAGTTTGATATCTAGTAACAATAACAATCCAACGTGTGAGATCGATTTACCAGGATTGCCACCACTCACAATGGCTGACTTGCCCTCGTTTTTGTTATCATCAAGTCCGAAAGAACATGATTTTATACTTGAATTTATGAAAGATCATATAGATGTACTCAAAATAGCTCCTACAATACTTGTTAACAGTTTTAGCCAACTCGAAGCGGAGCCCCTTAAAGCAACTAAGAAACTTGAGTTTATTCCTATCGGGCCTTTACTCGCGTCAGAGAACTCCACGGGTAGAGATTTCTTTGACACGATTGAGGATGATTACATCCAATGGTTGGACACACAATCTAAAGCATCGGTCATTTTTGTTTCATTTGGAACATTAGCAACTTTGTCAATGGACCAACAAGAGGAGATAGCGAATGGATTGTTGGAGTGCGGGCTGCCTTTTTTATGGGTGATTAGAGGTAATGATGAAGCAGGAAGATTAAGCAAGTTAGGGGAATTGAAAAAACAAGGGATGATAGTAGGTTGGTGTTCTCAAGTTGATGTTTTAAGTCACGAAGCAATTGGGTGTTTCGTGACGCATTGTGGGTGGAATTCAACTGTGGAGTCTTTGGCGGCAGGTGTTCGTGTGGTGGTGTTTCCACAGTGGTCTGATCAACCAACGAATGCAAAGATGATTGAAGATGTGTGGAAAACTGGTGTTCGGGTGAGGAAAAGGGAGAAAGATGGAGTGATGGAAGGGAAGGAGATTAAGAGATGCGTGGAAATGGTGATGGGAAACGAGGAGATGAAGAGAAATGCAGAGAAATGGAAGGCATTGTCAAGAGAAGCTCTTAACGATGGTTTCCTAAACATCAAATCTTTCCTCGATGCTGCATGAAACTATTCGTATATCGTACTCTATTAACGTTGTAATAATCGAATTTTAGCAATGACTTGCGGGATTGGGACTTAAATGAAGGTGTAGTTAACCAGTAGATCATTGCAGTGAAAAAATTCAGTGTAAAAAAAAAAACTAAACGCCGCTGCCGGGGATCGAACCCGGGTCACCCGCGTGACAGGCGGGAATACTACAACGACTTGTTGTTTGGTTGTTTTAAACACAATATTCAATCAGGAAAACTTAATAAAGAGTTATATCAGTCGAATTTAAGCACGACCGACTATTATGTTTTGTTGGATTAGACCAGATCGACGGACATGGATCGAATAATTTCGATCTGATTTTCAATCCGAGATTTTTGGACCCAATCATTTTTTACCACGTCCGGTTTTGTACCATGATCAACCGTGTCTGGTTGAAGGTGGCCGAGAAAAGGTCCGGTTTTGAGCATTTTTCAGGAGAATTAGTTTACCTTCCAATGAATGCATCTATCCCGGTAACTTTGAAATCAAGAGAATATGAGGTTTTCACGGTTGTTCCTGCAAAAAAATTGTCGGGCGGGGTTAGTTTTGCTCCAATAGGTTTGACCAAAATGTTCAACTCTGGAGGAAGCGATTCTTGAACTGAATTATGAGATGGAGAAACAAGGGATTGTGGGGTTGAAAGTTCGAGGTTGTGGCATGTTTGGAGCATATCAAGTAAAAGACCGATAAGAGTGATTATTGATTCAAAAGATACCGTATTTGGGTATGAAGAGGGAACTGAATTCATTTGCATCGAATTGAGTGTTCCCGAGATAGAGATGTATGTACGGGACATTATCATTGAAGTACTCTAGTAGTCTACCATGCTCATCTTAAGTATTGCATTTGATATTTAGCAGAATAAATCGATATAAGCATGTAACATATTTTCATTTAATGTTATAAAATGTAATCATAAACGACAATTTATAGATAGTGATATTTATTAAGATGAGACGAACATGATGTATATGACTGTAAGCGAAAGCACTAGCCAAATAGTTTGGCAACCAATCCTTCATGGGAACCAACCAGATTAAAAACTGATACAATCAAGCAAAAAGTGCTATAAATACGAAGAAGAATCCATTTTACAGACCAGCGCTTAGTCTTCTTGAACACAAAGTGCATTTCGACAGGGAAATATACGGTCAAGGGCCAGAAGGTGACTGATCCTGCAAACGCTAGGGCTTCATTGAAGTAAGGGAATAACATTGCCGCTGACATGGTAAAAATCACAGATGTTGTTCTTAAACATAACCTAAGAGGATTCACTCTATATTCAAGCAATAACGACACCTTCAATTCTGAATATCCATCTCTCCACAATTGCATACAAATGTCTGACAATATATCTAATACCCCCAACCAAGTGGAGTACAATGCACACATTACCAAAGTCAACTAGCCAATACGGTTCATAAATCGAAACCCTGTCAAAAGATTCTCAGGTGTTGAATCTCCAAAGGCAGCAATCCATCCGAGCTGTGCCAGACTCCAAGCAAGTGATAAAACACCTAATCCTAAACTCCAGCTATAAAATGTGATAGATCTGTCCATACAGTTCCTACAATCAACAACACAAACAGACATCGTTAGGACCTGTAAGTTTGAACTTCAGGGTGTTTATCAATCTCCTTATCTAGTTATGGAGTTTGCTTTTCATCAACTAATATGTTTGATTAATTATATTACAGTATATCACATTAAGGGTTGTATGGTATTGCTTGTTTTAGGCAAATCAGCAGTCTTAAGTGTTGGTTCTAGTAAGCAGGTTGGTAATGCTTCTTTATTAACGCTTATAAAAGGTGAACTGAATTACTTTATACCATCATCTATCTTAACCTTACACCAATTATAAACCAATTAGCCTTTTTCTACAAAATAAGCAAGTCTTAACACTATTTACTAATGTGCTTATCTCTAAGCGGCTTATAAGTGCTAATTCATACACATACAAACACACTCTAGAAAACTAACTAAATAAGAAATATAACTTAAACAAGCAATATCAAAAATCTTATAAAAAAACTAAGTTTGTTTCAGCTTATTTAGCCGGCTTACACTTCTTATTTAGCCGGCTTATGAACATCGCCAAAAAACTATGATATTTGGGATTACACTTCTATTTGTTTCCCAAAACGATATGAACATCGTGGAGTTACCACCAAAAACAATCTAAGAAGCCTAATTCTTCTTTTTATAAAAAATATCACTCTGACATAAAAGATGCACAAAGAAACAAAAGAAAAAAGCAGATCAGGTAATTGTGGTAAACAATTCGACATAGTTTCCGCATACAAACAAACAACAATTCAACAAACAGTTATGCTTATCCAAGAATAAATTAATACACTCCAGCATTACACAGTCTACATATTTATTCTCCTTCAGGTAAGCCAAACAATCTTATAAATAACACACTCGCTCTCTTGATTATAAATCTAGGACGGGTATGCCCGAATCATTGCATTTTATGGGATTTGTACATACAACTAGTCGCCTGAGATTAAATCTTTAATCCAAATGAAACAAACCCCAGGATCATCATTCTAAAACAGAAACCCTATGCACAAGCCATAAACGATGAACACATACCTGTTTTGTCACATATATAAGTGGCAGTATCAGAAGTAGAAGCAACATTGTATAGATATTGAAGTGTAGGATGAACTTTGAGCATTCCATAAACCTCAGAGTTTTTGTTCCATATTCTTCGGTTGCAAACCTTGATTTTCTAATTGCTTACTGTAGGACTCGACTTTTGTATTCTGAATCGCTAATTGATTTTTATAAGTCTCTAATTCCTTGTTGCACGTCTCTAGTTGTTTTTTATGAGTATGTATTTCTTTAGCTTCATTGTCTACCTTCTGTAATAATAAGCGGTTTTCATCTAATTCCTGCTGTTATTCCTGATGTTGGCGACCCCTCATTGACCGGTGTTATCCATAACCTTGCAGGAGAATAGGAGGCTTACCTATCAATAGGTTACCCAGTTTAACGTTTGCAATCTTTATGTCACGATGTATGACGTTTAATTTGTCATTCATGTTGCTTTGAAGGCGATTCAAAGCTCGGAACATCGAATATACGTTGAGCTAGACATTTGTCAAACAACCTTCATCACAAAAGAAGAGAAATATATTAGTCTTATGTTTTTATCTGGTGTTATCAATGTTCACTAATCTCTATCATTAATATCTGAATAAGTACCTTAATATGATTCGCTTATTTCATTAGACATTAACTATCAATATTAAAAACAATAAAAGAATAGATAAAACGAATACCTGTGTTTCGAGATCTGGTCATCAGCTACAAGATGTTGTGATCTATACAATAGCGGCTGTGATGTGTTATGTTGGAATTTAGTGTATTCTGGTATTTAGTACTACGTATATGACTGGTAGGTTAGATTTGATTATGATGGGCTAAGATTGTTTTGGGATACTACTTTTGTTTTTGTTTTGGGCCATTACTCACTGAATAAAACTAAACTGAGTGTCTCTTAATTTATAGAACTCTTCAGTTGGAACCGGAAGAAGGTAGGCCTTGTAATCAGCTTCAACTTTGTCCACATGCACCTTCGCATGCCCCTGTAGGACTGACTTTCCATGTACTTGCTTGTCGGGATACACCATCCCTGTAGCACAAAGTACCTTATTGGTCCCGTAGAGGAGAAACATCTCGCAGTTGCTAGGCTCCTACAAAGCGTTTATTATCAAAAACTATATAGAACACTTACGATAACAAATATTAACAATGAACGATTATGTGTTATGATATCTCTAAGTACGATCTAAAATCTAAATAATCATACAGCAGTCGCTTCTGATAAACTGGCCACAAAAGTTTCAGACCAATAGTCATTAAATGGTAGAACATTTATACAAATCAAATAAGATGCTAGTTGTGGCAATGATTAATTTAATATTAGGAAATAAAGAAACTGCTAAATATTACCAAGCAACATAATTTCAAAAAGATACATATAATATGACCATGAACTCACTAAATCGGTATCTATTTTCATTTTTTGACACAGATTTTATATGTCTTTTCAACGATGTATTGTTTACACAATAGAACCGAACACCAGGCTTCATCTTGTCTACACAATAGAACCCATGAACAGAACCATGAAACGATAATAGGATTTGTTTTCAGGGGTGTTTGGGAATGCATATTAAAAAAAATTGACTGAATAAAGTAAATAGATGTACCTGTAGATTATCTAGTACATCAAAATTTGACGCCAAGTCACAACTGCTTTTCCTCATTAGAGGGCTCTCAAGGTTTTTATTATATTGTCCGGATTTCATCTCCATAATTGCTGTTGCAAGTTTCTCGTTATACTCCGCATCCATTTCTTCACGTGCCTCCTTTAGTTTTTTGTTTACCATCGCCATTAGTTCTTCTTTTTCAAGACACCTTCTCTTCTTTGCCCTATACCGTAATTAATGCATCCACGCCATCTTCGACATCTGAACTGTTGGATAATTCCAAATGCGCCTCAATCTGTAATTGTATGCAAGTAATACAATACTCAGAAACAATACATAAACTATTAACAATAAACTTTGAAGCTTGTAATGTCGTACCAATTTGTCTGCGATAACTTGCATTTCAGAAGATAACATCAATCCTTTTACCTTGTCGTGTATTCTCCTTGCTAAACAATAATGTCTCCCACGACGATCAGGTATCATATGGACACGCGTACAAAGCTCTTCAAGAACTCTTCCCAAATAGCTTGTTCAACAAATGTATACTTCTCACAAGGAATTCTATTCTTATACATGAAATTTGTGCGAAGATACTTCTTAAAGCTTTTCCAAGATTGATTGCATTGTTTAAGCAGTTGTATTTTATGGGCATTATTCTTGAGCCTGCAATGTTCCTGATTATTGTAGAAAAAGAAAATCATAAGATTACCAAGATGAATTCGCACATTAAAGCTAAACCAAACATTAAACACCTTATTCACTCATTATTAATACCTTTTCTTGTTTAAAAAAACATATATTACAAGTCACCGCGCTAGTAATTTAACACGTTATACTGATTAAACCATTACAAACTTCGAAAAGTTATATAATGAAGTTATAGACTAACACGCTAATTATCATTGTAAATTCATTAGTTATATAATGAATTTATAGACTAAACAAGGCCTGTCGGTTGCGGGCCAATCTTAATCTCATCTGCCCATACTAAATATTGTCCTGCTTTAAAATGAACCCATTTTGCAGGTTTTGCTAATCTTGCCTCCTCTAGTTTCTATAATCTGCAGGTTTCACTAGAACAGACTATATGCTTTAAAATGAACCCGAATTGTAAGAACTACAAGTATACGTAACTGACACGCAATGCGCACCTTAACTACTGTTATGAATTGACCGAGGATATCAGGAATGTTAAGGGTCTTGGTTTGAAATGTTAAGGGTTCACACTTGGTTAGGTATGTGTATTTTGGGTATTTTAGGGTAGTCAGGAAATGATCAGAAACAAATCTAGAATTAACGTTTACTAAACTGAAAGCTTGTAAGACTGTCTAAACCATAAAACAAAGCTGTTTACTAAACTCTACTTCTAGTACTAAAGATGTAACCTAATTTTATACTAACAGTGTGTTGCGTTTGGGCTGATTACTTAACCTCAGGTCCTCAAATTTGAAATAATAAGAAATAAGCTAGGAAGAATTAGCGAGGTAAAAAGAAATTCGAAACAAGTTCATACAGGGGCTGATTACTTAACCTAAGGTCCTCAAATTTGAAATAATAAAGGTAAAAAGAAATTCGAAATACATACATGCCTAATAAAATAAAACTTAAACAATCTGCCTAACCACCACTTCAAAGAGCCGACGTCACCAGCTGCAGGGACCATGATGCTCAAAGAGAGTCTGCCAACAAAAAAGTCAATGCAAATGAGAATGGTGCATGTTTATATAAAGAGCATAAGAAAAAAAGAAAACTTATTCTTTAAATGAGAGCATTGTTGTAAAAATGACTAATTTCTTTCTTTCATTCATTCACTTTTATACAACTTGAGAACACATGTACACGAATTCAATTTCTTTCTTTTTCTTTCATTTTCTTTACTTTGTTTTCATTTGCTTTCATTTTCTTAGTAAAATGGTTTATTTAATTCATCTACTCGTTTGCAACTCAATTCGTGCCTTTTTAATACCACTTAACTCATTTGGCCCGTTTTTCAATCTAAACATACATCTTAATCCAACAACCACTATTACAAGTTCCTAGCATCATCGTAACCTAGCTCAATATCTAGCCAAATGGTTTATTTGATTCATCTACTCGTTTACAACTCAATCCATGCCTTTTTAATACCACTTAACTCATTTAATCCGTTTTTCAATCTAAACATGCATCTTGATCTCACAAAACCAATATTACAAGTTCAACAAAACAAATATTACAAGTTCTTAGCATCATCGTAACCTAGCTCAATATCTAGCCAAATGATCTCATGAACTCATTTTATCATATTATGCAAAAATTGCTATAAATTTCTAATCATGCTTATTAAACCAATCAACGTATCAATTTCAGCTCTTAATCGCATTCTAAAACTGCGAAAAGGGGTACTCTTTACCACGTTTAAGTCTGGGTGGATGTAGGTTCAACGTGCCAAAATGTCGGAAACCATGGTTACCAAAAAAAAGGGTAAACGAAGAGGGATCCTAGTTCAGGCTACCCGGGGAAAGTCAAACTTTTTTTGTTCTAAGCCTAACCAGTAGCGAAAATGATATGTGCTAGTCAAAATGTGGTCAATTTCATGATACTATCCGCATATAGAGCTACTTTCTAACTAATAACCATAATTACACAAAAGAGAACTTACAATCAAACCTAACATTATACAAACTAAATGATGACACGTGCATAATGGCAGTAGTTTAGCCTAATAACATTACTAGCTTTTTAAGTTTTTAAGTTTTAAGAAAATAATCTGAGGGGCTTAAAAAGCAAATGAACTTACATCATTAATACTTATAAGAACTCAGATCTAACTTTTTTTTAGCAATAGGATTCCATGTATGAATTCGTATCACTAGATTCGCTGCATCTAGCAGATGCTTCGCAGCGAAAACTGGTTGTCGGGGTTAGGTCATTAGTTGTTGGCACGTTGTTCCCCAATTTAACGTTTGCAATCTTTATATCATGATGTATGACGTTTGATTTGTCATTCATGTTGCTTTGAAGGCGACTCAAACCGTTCGGAACATCCAGGCATACAGAACTACACATTTCGCAAACAACCTTCATCACAAAAGTAGAGAATATATCATATATAAACCTTAATATGAAAATGTAAAATAACTGTTTTCAGATCTGGTCATCAACTACAATAGCGGCTGTTGTAATTAAGAATTGTGTTTTCTGTCTGCTACTTATTATATATGACTGGTAAGTAGGTTAGATTTGATTGTGATGGGCTAAGTTTGTTTGTTGGGCTACTACTTTTATTTTAGTTTTGGGCCAACTTTATGATTCTGCTAGTTCTCGGCTAATATATTGTACGTAGATTTGTAAGTTTGTAACAAATAACAAGATTTATGTGACACCTCCTATATCACATCGTTAACAAACATGTTGCACATTTTTCACCAAACTTAAACTATTAAGCACTTTATTACACCCGCAAGCTTTGTCAGGTCGTCACCCAAAAACTTTGTTAGTGATTGTTTTAGGTAAAATAAAAAGGGGTTTTCTAACCTGTGCCCTCAATCACATGTTAATTCATATTTATTGAACACTGATTTGCCTTTTATATTAAAAGATACATTTAATTCACATTAAATACACCAAACTCTCCATAAATAAATAACAATTTGTGTTTAATAAGCTCAAATTTTACTTTTATACAAATACAAACATGTACACTCAGGTAGGGGTGTCGAAAAAGTTGACCCGACCCGAACCCGACCCGAACCCGAACCCGAATAATCATATTCGGGTCGGGTCACTCGGGTCTAAAAGTCAATTCGGGTCAACTCGAATTGACCCGATTTCTAATTGGCTCGGGTTCGGGTTATATATTTTTTACCCTTGACCCGACCCGACTTGACCCGAACCCGACCAACCCGACTTGACCCGACTAAAATTACATTTTTTACAATGTATTAGTACTTAATTTAGCCATTTTTACACATTTTCCTTAAATTCGGGTTGACCCGAACCCGAGTTGACCCGACCCGAGTTGACCCGACCCGAATTGACCCAAACCCGAGTGACCCGAGTTCTAATTAGACTCGGGTTCGGGTTATATATTTTTTACCCTTGACCCGACTTGACCCGACCCGACTTGACCCGCCGGGTCAACCCGAATCACATCCCTACACTCAGGGCACATGTTAGAAATTTCGAAATAAAAATGATATCAAAAAACCTTGCAATTAGGGGCGTGAATTAGGTCCGGTTGGTCGGATTCGAGTTAATCGGGTCGGGTTGAATTCAGGTCATGCTAAAAATAATTTATCTTAATCCAATCTGATTTGAACTCGGGTTAATCGGGTTTGGGTCTATTTGGGTCGAGTCTAGTCGGGTTCGAGTCAACCCAAATTCAGGTAAATTATAAAATAAAATAAAAAATATTTTTTAATAGAAATTATATCTAATTTAAAATTTAAAAATAGAAAAAAAAATCTTACTCGGGTCAATCGAGTTGACCCGAACCCGAATTACATTGTACTTTATATTATTTACATTGTACCTACTTTTACGTATATTTACATTGTACTTTATATTATTTTTTAATTAATACAAGTCGCATAAAAAGACTTTATAGATTTTATCAAAAAGTAGCTTACTCAAATGTCATTTCATTGTATACATAAAAGTATAAGTTGCATAAAAATAAAATATAAAATAAGTAATTTAAAAGATTTTGTTAAAATTTACTTTTTATTAAAATAATATTTTTTAATACAAGTCGCATAAAAAACAAAGTAAGTTGCATAAGAGACAAGTTCTTACGCACATGTATTTTTTATGACACTTTTTGTATTTTAATATAAGTCGCATAAGTTGCATAAGACACTTTAGGAAAATCTCTTTTGGTGAGTGCAAAAAAGGAAACATGGTAATACCATGGGGCATTTCAAAAATTAGCCCTTTTATAGCAAGCATCCTTATTGGCTAAAAAATTTGAACGCATGCATCCCCGAATATTTGGAAGTCAAATCATAACCGCAAAACAAATAAAATGTATAAACCAATTTTCAACGATAATTAAAGAAGGAAAACGAATTTTGAGAAAAAATATTACTACGAACGTAGTAAATATTTACTACTAATACAAAACTGCATAAACCGCGGTCACCATCCGATACAAGTTGCAGAAATTAAAACAGTACTATTAATCTAACCAACACCGCGTGATCGTAATCACAATATATTCCCAACCAACTCACCACGCTTACCCCCAATATTATTCACTTCAACTTCCTCCAAACAATATTCGTAACAGATTCGGCCTGTCTAGTCAGGATTTTAGCGCCTGTTTAGTAACTAGTTAAGCATAACTTTCTAATAAAACATGCATTCGCGTAACTAGCCGTGCTAAACCGCACAAAATATAACTTATTGACAGTTAATTAGACGAAACAGCATAAACAATTAATCAACACAAATGACACGATTTACACATTAGAAACCGTTAACAACGAAACTATTCCATTAACAACGAGAATTAATCAGTAACACATTCAATAGAAACCGTTAAAACCTAACATCTTGACGATTTACACTTTAGATTCAAATCAAAGCAGTTGTACGTAACCCTTTACTGCATATCATCATCCTAAAAACATCTAAAAAAAACTACTACCTGTGAATCATGACTTATTCATCATCTTCTTAAACTCATCAAAGTTAACACAACCATCACCATCAACATCAACACTCTGAATCATCTTCTTACAATCCTTCAACGAAACCTTCTCATTCAGCCTCTTCATAACCGAAAACAACTCATTAGCAGTGATATGTGAATCATCTTCTTACAATCCTTCAACGTGAAGCACGGCCATCCGAATGCCTGTTTAGTTTACCAGTTTATTAACGAGTTTCAATAAATAAATAAAAAGCACAATAAAAAACCCATATTAACTCAGGTTCAGTAAGCCTTACCTATGTTTTGAGATCTTTATGCCATGATCTATGTCGTTAGAATTGTGTTTTTTTTTTTGTACTTATTACAAAGAGTAAATTACACGGATCATCGTTATGGTTTGCGTTAACCGACGTCTTTAGTCCCTTGAGTAAAAAAATTGCACCGTTCAGCCTTAACTTTGAAATCTTTTCCACCGTTTCTCCTTCGATTTAACTGGGCCCACAAACAAATAACAAAAATCATTTACCCACAAGGGTAAACCCGTCATTTCTCACCTCAGGCCCACCATTACTAGCCAACAACATCTTCATATTTTTCATTTAACTTTATCTCCGTCTTCATCACTACACCCACCATTATCTTCATTTTCTTCATCTTTTTTAAAACAACATTAAATAAAAAAATTGATCAAATACCATAAACCATAAATAAATTGAAAAGTTAAAATCAAACCCCAACTTAAAAAAAACATATACCAGGTCACAATTTATGTGACGTTCCCTTAAATCTTCATTTCTACAAAACCCCTTCTTCAATCTTCATTTATTTGTTATCAATTCATGCTTTTTTTTATTTGAGGTGGGTTTTTCTTCAATTGCAAACCCTAGTTAAAGATATTCATCAATTAATGTTCTTCATTTCTTCTCTCCAAAAATCTCTATAAACCCCAAAATTGAGTTGAAGCTTGTTATCTGATTGAAATTTGAAGTATTTGTGCGATTTGAATTTGGTTTTTGCTGAATTTGAAAACCCTCTAAGGATATTATTTGCCTCCGAGAGTATTTTGGTTAGGAAGATGTTTTAGATCATATGGCTCGAATATTGATTGAAGAAGATGAGAAGTTAGATATCCCATTTCAGTGGGTATAGCCTTAGTCAAGATACGGTCTCGTCTTCGCCTTTTTCTAGTGCTATTACTTCTACTAAAATAGAAGGATTTCTAAGTGCCTTAAGGGGTTTATCCCCAAAGGTTATGGTGGTAGTTGAACAAGATTCTGATCATAACAAATCTGGTCTAATGGAAAAACTTTTGGAATCTTTGTACTTTTATGCGGCATTATTCGATTGTTTGGAGTCCACATTACCACAAAATTCAATGGAGAGACCGAAGGTGGAAAAGATGTTATTTAGGGAAGAGATCAAGAACATTATAGTTTGTGTAGGTGGGGAGAGAAACGAGATACATGAAAAACTCAATAAGTGGTTTCAGAGACTAGCTAGATTTGGTTGGATTCGTGTGTGTGCCTTTAAGCTATTATGCTCGTTGGCCAAGCTTTGTTCGGGTACGGAGCTGTTGTTGTCATAGTAGGTTCGGACCCTCACTTGAGTAAAGAGGTGCCATTGTTTCACATGGTGTATGCTTTCACATGGTGTATGCGTACAAAAGAAAGTTGTGTTTGTTTGGACACTTTTTGTCATGATGAGTCACATATCACATAAAGAAATGAAAGGACACCTTATGTCAAAGTGAGTTAACAATCGTTTGTGGGCCCAGTTAAATCGAGGGATAAACGACAGAAAAGGTTTCAAAGTTAAGGCCAATGTTTTAAAACCCGGGTTTTTAATTGACCCAGTCAAGTCACCGGTTTTCCGGTTCAACCGCTTGAACCGCCGGGTCAACCCGGTTTTACCTCAAAAGAAAAGATTACCTATATTTGTAGTATACTAGTTTGTCGAAGTAAAAATACGGATGGATAACATAACGAAATGCTACAATATTATTTATTTTTTAACATCTAAATAAGTCAGTCATGTTTTTACTCGTACATAAAACTATAAAATAATCATTTCACTACACAATTACTATACTTCGCCTATACTTTGACTCTTCACCCTTGGACTCATCACCCATCTCCATGGTTCTAAATAGCGTGCTATAGCGCGCCTTATAGCGTGCTATAGCGTGAAGCGTGGCCTCCACGTTACGAAACAGACTAAGGCGTCCTCTCTAGGCGTAGCGTGCTAAAAGGCGGCTTAAAGCGCGCTATAGCGCGTAGCGTGGCACTTTTTTGTGAATATTTTTGCAAATTTACAAGAATTGGGCTTGTTTACTAGTTTTGGGATATTTAGTGACATAGGTTAGTAGTTTTATTATCGGGAATACTCTTTGAGTAATTATTAGCCGGTTTTGTTTTAAATTTGAATTAAAGTATTCCTCCATTTTGTAAAACCGCTATACAAATATTAATTTATAAAAATTTCGTGCCGCTATATATCACGCTTCAGAAAACGCCATAGCTTCGCTATAGCTTGTGTAGCTTGTAGCTTCACAATACCGCTACGCTACGCTTCACGCTATTTATAACCTTGCCCATCTCACATCATCCTAAATGACCAAAACAAATATCAAAGCATAACCTTTCACATCCACCGATCACCATCTTTTTTTTGTTTGACTAAACAAGAAATCCCAAAACAATCGGTGCACATAGCTTCATTTTCATTCACCACTCATTATTTCATAGACACATGAGTCGTCATCACAGATTAGAAAACGAATACCAAGATTAGGAGGAGGTATGCTTCAAGTTAACACAAATCTTATCCAATCACATCAGATGATCTAAGATGTTAGATCATTATATTTTTTTATATGTGCTGAACCGGCCAGTTTTCGGTCTGGCGGTTTAACCCTGGTCGCCAAAAACCCGGCGGGTTAATTCGGTTCGAGTTTAAGCAAAAACTCGGCTCACAACGGACCGGTCATCCCTCTGGTTCCCGGTTCAACTGGTTGAACCGGTTTTTAAAACATTGGTTAAGGCTGAACGATGCAATTTTTTTAGTCAAGGGGCGAACGACGTCGGTCAACGCAACCATAAGGACGAACCGTGTAATTTTCTCTATTACAAATGTGACTGCTAGGTTAGGTTAGGTTTGATTATGATGGGCTTATGTTACTTTGGGCTACTGCTTTTGTTTTTATTAGCCCATTAGTCACTATGAACACTTATAAAGATTAAATAACTTAGCTAAAAATGATAAACATTAAATAACTTAGCTAAAAATGATAATAGTGCTTATATTGTGTTAGAAAATAAAAACTTTCATGGTAGAGTGATACATGATAACTTACAATAATTTTCATGTTAAATTTACATGTATGTGCCTTGATAATAAAGAGTGAAAGATAAGATACGAAAATGAGGCACAAATTTACAAAGTTTCTTTTTGTGGTTATAATAAATTCAATTTTAATGCGTTGGATTTGAATCCAGGCATTAATATAGTCTATCATCATTCATCGGTCTCTCATCGTTATCCGGTATGAAACTTGGTCCCATAGTGACATACCGTCCTCCCGATCTCCACTCAACCCTCCTACTAATTTTCATACCATGCAACATTCGTAGTAGGATAATACAACACAACATTCGCATCACAAATTTCAATTAAATCGCAGCCATCATTTTTATTCTTATCCATGTGACAGTTAGCATATGGAGTATATGACTATGTAGGTCGGGCTCATTGGCCATTTAGACTGTCTTGATTTTAAGAATTTTATTTCTCGTTTACTTATTTCTCTTTTATCTGTATTGCTCGAAGTATTATTGTTAGACAAAGACTGGCGCGAGATTTAGTACGGTTCTGCTTAGCTAATCTTGTAGTTTTGTAACAAGATTTATATGAACACATCACAACGTTAACAAACAGACTGTATATTTTTTCCTACGAAACTTGAACTAATAACCAGGAGGTTAAAAGCACTTTATTACACTCGAATACTTTGCTAGATCATCACCCAAAAACTTTGTTAGTGATTGTTTTGCAATGTTACTAAATTAAAAGTTTATCTAAATGACATATTGCTTGATTATGATTTTTAAACACATGGATATGGTGACAAAAAGTCAAAAATGACATATTTATTCAAGTCATATCTTATTCATATCTTAGCTGGTTTTTTTCATATCAATCTAAATGGTTTTTGTATGAACTCCAATAATAATTTGCATGCCTCTACTTTATAGATATGTCACACTTGATTTAAATCATCTTTCAATCATGTTATAAATCATCTTTCAATCAATCATTATAATATATAATAAATGAATAAAGAAAACATGCCAAACAACAGTGGTCCATATAAAGTGAATAAAGAAAAAAATTAAAAAAAAAACCCTTTAGTATACAACTTATTACAAAAATAGAGTTAGACGTTCAACTATTTACACATTTTTAGTTTAACAGATTTTACCTATCAAATATGAAGTGTATATTTATAGATTTTTTGGTGAAAAAATATCGTTGAAAAATACGTCGAATTGTTAATCAAATGAGTTGAATATTGCAATGCTTCTGATTGCGTATGATTTTATAAAAAAAGTTGAATTTAATACACATTTCAAAAAATTATCGAAATAATCCTTGATATTATTCGTTTCTTGCAAGGCTAATCATTAACGTGAACAACCTTTTGTTTCGTCGGTCAACTACTAATCGTTAGTCCTAAACCCTCTGCCGCAAAACGCGGGTTATATATCTTATTGTTTTCTAAAAAATAACTAAATGGTTAAAGGTCATATCTTAGTATATAAATATCTATTAATTTTTAATTGATCCAATCAATCAAATACCAAACTCTATTTATAATATTTTTTATCAAAGAAAAGAGTTAGAAGTAAAGATATTTCACCTAATCTTTACTACATTATAAAGGGTGTATTCTTTTGGTTGAAAGTTGAAATGTTGAAAGTTGAAATGTGGGTCCTACTAAGATGTTGAAAAATATTGATTATTCCTTGTGGTCAACCCTAATACACACAATATAATTAATTCACACACACACATACACAAACTTTAATCTCTCTAAACCCTAATACACATAAAAAAGACATACTTTGTGGTGTGGAAATTATTTCAATAAGCGACTACAATATCGTATATCGTTAATTATCGTTGCTAGAAAATCCCGCTGCTATGCGCGGGTACTCGTCTAGTCTATATTACATATACATTATTTTACACACTCTCTCATTATTAATTGCACAAAATTTAAGTAATACAACTAAAACAACATGATGCACATCTTTTTAATGCATAAACTTAAATATAATTTAAGTAATACAATTTCAAAAGTCAAATGTACAATTATTTTAGCAGACAATAATTAAAAAATCATTAACATCACTTTCCTAAAATTAATTTTAATTAATACATGTTATAAAATATAGGTTACAAATACACATTAATTAATATATTAAACACTCTAATTAATAATATTTTAAAAATACCGCTAAATTGAATAATGCATATTATTATACATACAACTATTAAAACACAAAAAAAACCTTTAAATAACATACAAGTTGGTGGTACATATGAATTTAAAACCAAGTCAACAGGTTTAATCGAAAACTGGAGAGAACCGGCCGAAACCTTGCAAATAAGCAAAACAGCCCTAACCAGAATATTTTTTTTATATTTTTCTAATTAACTACAGTATACTCGCTGCGGCATCACGCGATTACCCTAATAGTTGCTACTGATTTTTTTTAGAACGACAATTTTTACAACTCAAACTTACTATCTCATAATTTCTATCTCATATGTTTCCACCGAAATTTACACCCACAACTTTAAAGTTAGAAGACAACTCACATACTGATAGACTAATAGGCCCTTTTATCAGAATATAATAGTAACAAACTTCAAGGAAGAAAACAAAACTATCAAATTTTAATTTAAGCAAACTGGTCCAACTAATACACAAACCAATATATACTATATATAAAGGAAAAACCTCAAAACCTTGAATGTTGAAAATTGACTTAATTATGGAATTGTTGAAAAATTAAATGCATGCAATTGGATATAATAGGAAATGCTGAAAAATTAAACCATAAACAATTGCATAAGTTACCAGTCACGGGTTCGACCATCGGATTAATTTGGTCAAGTAACTTGGTCACGGGTTTGACCAACGGGTCAACCCGGTCGAGTCATCGGGTCACATATCGACCATCGGACCAACCCGATAGAGTCACCGGGTAACGGGTTCCACCATCGGGTCAATCTTTTCGAGTCACGGGTTCGACCATCGGGTTAACCTGATCGAGTCACCGGGTTACGGGTTCGACAACTGGGTCAATCCTGTCGAGCCACCGGGTCACTGGTTTCGACCACCGGGTCAATACTCTCGAGTTACCGGGTCACGGGTTCAACCACCGAGACACGGGTTCGACCGGTGAAAACTGGCTCGCCTACCGGTTCAACCTGGACGAGTCACTATCTATCGCTAGGCAATTATTGGGTCACGAGTTCGACCACCGAATCAATTAACATATCAATAATTATATGTCATTAGGTAATTCCGCTGCTACGCGCGGGTAATCGTCTAGTTTTAAAAATGTAAATATCGTTCTCATGAATGTGAGTCATGTGCAAGTGCAACCACGTAATTTAGACAATAATTTCTATCTTTGCATTTGGATATATACAACCAAATATTTAGTGAGTCGATAAAAACACAGAAATCAGCTAGCTAGCATGACTGGCCATCGAAGGATCCTGATAGTCGCCTATGCAGGAAAAGGCCACATCAACCCCGCCCTTCGGTTCGGCAAGCTTCTCCTAAAATTTGATGTCGAAGTCACCCTGTGCACAAGTTTCTCAGTCGTGCAACATATACACAAAGAAACAATCCCACACGGCCTTACTTTCGCTCCATTCTCTGACGGCCATGAAAATGGAATACAGCTTCATACCAACCTAGAACAATTTGTAAGCGATTTCCAAACATATGGTGCTCGTGCCGTCTCAGAATTAATCAGGTCAGCAGTGTCTTCGGGGAAACCATTTGATCATTTGGTGTACACAACCGTCATACCATGGGCTGCTCGTGTGGCGTATTCCCACGGTGTGAAAGCCGCTCTTCTGTGGTGCCAGCCAGCCACTGTCTTGGATATTTATTATTACGCTTTCAATGAATATCAAAGTTTGATATCTAGTAACAATAACAATCCAACGTGTGAGATCGATTTACCAGGATTGCCACCACTCACAATGGCTGACTTGCCCTCGTTTTTGTTGTCATCAAGTCCCAAACAACATGATTTTATACTTGAATTTATGAAAGATCATATAGATGTACTCAAAATAGCTCCTACAATACTTGTTAACAGTTTTAGCCAACTCGAAGCGGAGCCCCTTAAAGCAACTAAGAAACTCGAGTTTATTCCTATTGGGCCTTTACTCGCGTCAGAAAACTCCACGGGTAGAGATTTCTTTGATACAATTGAGGATGATTACATCCGATGGTTAGACACACAATCTAAATCATCGGTCGTTTTTGTTTCATTTGGAACGTTAGCAACTTTGTCAATGGACCAACAAGAGGAGATAGCAAATGGATTGTTGGAGTGCGGGCTGCCTTTTTTATGGGTGATTAGAGGTAATGATTTTCAAGCAGGAAGATTAAGCAAGTTAGGGGAATTGAAAAAACAAGGGATGATAGTAGGTTGGTGTTCTCAAGTTGAGGTTTTAAGTCACGAAGCAATTGGGTGTTTCGTGACGCATTGTGGGTGGAATTCAACTGTGGAGTCTTTGGCGGCAGGTGTTCGTGTGGTGGTGTTTCCACAGTGGTCTGATCAACCAACGAATGCAAAGATGATTGAAGATGTGTGGAAAACTGGTGTTCGGGTGAGGAAAAGGGAGAAAGATGGAGTGATGGAAGGGAAGGAGATTAAGAGATGCGTGGAAATGGTGATGGGAAACGAGGAGATGAAGAGAAATGCAGAGAAATGGAAGGCATTGTCAAGAGAAGCTCTTAATGATGGTTTCCTAAACATCAAATCTTTCCTCGATGCTGCATGAAACTATTCGTATACCAGCAATTAGAGGTGGCAAAATGGGCGGGCGGGCGGGCTAAACGTGCAACGGGCTAAACGGGCGGCGGGCTAAACGGGCGCGGGCTAAACGGGCACGGGCGAAACGGGCGGGCAAAACGGGCGGGCTAAACGGGCGCAAGCTAAAAAAGGAAAAAAACATATAAAAACCTACAAATAAAAAATAAAAATACTTGTTTGAAAGCCGGGATAAAAAATTTAATAAAAAATATTCGTCGAGTATACTAATTTGTATTTTACAAGTGCGCCCGTTAAGCCCATTTAGTTTCTTACATATGTGCCCGTTTAGCTCATTCATTATAAAAATGGGCAAAAAGTGCCCATCCTTTTTTGAAAATGGGCAAAAAGAGCCCATATGTATTAAAATGGGCAAGATTTGACACTTCTACCAGCAATATATGATTTAATGTACTCTATTAACGTTGTAATAATCGAATTTAGCAATGACTTGCCGTTGTTGTATGATGGTTTTTTCATTAGATATGCTTTTATAACTATATAAGGTAAAAAGGAGATTGGGACTTAAATGAAGATGTAGTTAACCAGCAAATCATTCATTGACGAAAATCCAGTTGTAAAAAAAACAAAACGCCGCTGCCGGGGATCGAACCTGGGTCACCCGCGTGAATACTTACCACTATACTACAACGACTTGTTGATTCAGTTGTTTTAAACACTATATTCTTTAATAATAGATTTATATATGTTTTGTTGGATAAGACCAGATCGACGGACATGGATCGAATAATTTCGATCTGATTTTCAATCCGAGCTTTTTGGACCCAACCATTTCCGACCAGGTCCGGTTTTGTACCATGGTCGAGAAAAAGTCGAAAATAGAGGACAAGAAAAAAACCTGGTCCGGTTTTATACCATTTTTCACGAATAAAATCTCACCAGATATATATTGTGGATCCAACCTAAGAAAACAATATACAACAATCATATGACTACACGTCACATTTTTTCAAACATATGTATCATAGTAATATATCAATCATATTCCTCAAATAACTCATTGCTATATTTTTGTTACAACATTTAAAAGATGACTGTGGGAGCAGGGATATCTGCGACTGACCAAAAACTACATGTGTTTGGAACTCCTGTTTTAACAAATGTGCATGACAATGTCGTTGTAACTCCATCTGATGATGATGGCATGATTAATGGCGTGTTTAATTATTGGCGTTCGCTCTGATCAGACCGCTAGCAGTCGTATGGTCTTTCCTGTTGGAAAACTTGAGTAAGTGCGCTAGTTTGTTACTTCTTTCAACTAGTATGTGTGTCTGTTTCGGCTTATATAACAGGCTTATGACTTATAAGGTTTCCAGCTTATGTTTTATAAGCTCACTCTTTGTGGCTTATTTTGAGACTATTTGGTTTATATAAGTTTATTACACCTGATAAGCTTATATAAGCCGAAAAGTATCAAAATAAGCACAAAAAGTGAGATTATGAAACATAAGCCGAGAACTAAGTAAGCCATAAGCCCGCTATATGATGTTTATGTTTATGTTAACTGATTAAAGTATAATTATCGCTTATTTGAATTTGGAGAAAAACTGCAAGAGTAGGAGATCATTTGCATACGCCTTTGAACAAGCAGCATATAACAAAGCGTAAATTTATAGCAGAAAATGGTGTATGCAAATCACCTCCCGAACTGTTGCCCAATGTTTACTTTGACATTTACCTCACTTTTGTTTGAGGGTAAACCAAGTGAAGGCTATCCTTTTATACAAAATAATTACCATTTTGCAACTTCTTAAAGTAGCGTGCTCTTTATCAGACAAAACTGAAGTACATGCTCATAGTGAATGTCCTTGAATAGAATGCTACCTTTTTTTAGCATTTACTAATGTCATGAAATAGCAGCGCATGTTGTTCCATTTTGGCGATAGTATTTTATGATATTCCAAAATGGGTCATATTGGTAATTTAGCTGAAAGAAACTGGTATATCTGGTAAAAGGAAGATGACAATCATGACATCAGCTTAGTAGTACTTATCCCTTCTAAAATAAGTTAAATTGCTAAAAAAACGGAAGTTTGCTAATCAAAGTTGTTGATCAATCTACAGGGGATTGAGGTTTGTGTGTGTGTTTCGGTTCAAATTATGGTGGATGACACAAAGAATGGGGACATGTGGTCAAGATATACCAACCGAGACTCAGTTCCTTATAGTTGAAACCATTAATGGTTCACATTTTGGTGAAGATGATGAAGTTAACAATGGATGTCACCAATCTGCCCTATACACGGTCTTCTTGCCCATTCTTGAGGGCGATTTTAGAGCAGTTTTACAAGGAAACTCAAATGATGAACTGGAGATTGTTTTGGAAAGTGGTATGGATGTTTTCTTTTGTTCTAATATATGTTGTTATTACTATGAAGGAGATGAATATGACGACATTATGTTAATCTGTAGGAGATCCTGCTGTGAAAGATTTTGAAGGGAGTCATTTGGTTTTCGTGGCTGCTGGATCAGACCCTTTTGACACTATCACCAATGCTGTCAAGTATACACGCATTTTCTCGTTATAATTTAACTAGAATTAGAACCTTTAGTTGACAAGTTTAAATTACAGGAGCGTGGAGAGACATCTTCAGACATTTGCACACCGTGAAAGAAAGAAGGTAATTGACAATAACTCTACAAGACTCTTTTGTAGGTACTTAATCAAAATACTAATCCTTTTATGCATTATAACGCATTAGATGCCTGACATGTTAAATTGGTTCGGTTGGTGCACGTGGGATGCTTTTTATACTGAGGTGACTTCTGAAGGTGTCAAACAAGGCCTTGAGAGGTAAAGCTCATATCTTTCCTATTACGAATTACGATAAATACTTTCTGTGAATTTCTAGTAAGTAGAGATTATATGCAAAATCAGTTTTGAGAAAGGTGGAGTTTCACCAAAATTTGTTATAATCGATGATGGATGGCAATCAGTTGGTATGGATCCCACCAGTTTTGAAGCTAAAGCTGACAATACAGCAAAGTGAGTACTCAAACCGTGTATTAATATTTTGTACAGATATCGTGATTTTTTCGGTTACTAACAAAAAAGTCTGTTTCGTTATAGTTTTACAAATAGGCTAACTCATATAAAAGAGAACCATAAATTCCAAAAAGACGGTAAAGAAGGTCACAGAGTGGAGGATCCAGCCATGGGACTTCGTCACGTTGTTACAGACATTAAAGACCATCATAATCTCAAGTACATACTTTCTATCATAATTTTTTCAAGGGTTGTTTTTTATTATCCAAACGCCCCCTAATACTTCGTGGATATTGATTATGTCTAAGACCACTTTTATGTATAGGTATGTTTATGTTTGGCACGCGATAACTGGTTACTGGGGTGGCGTGAGACCTGGAGTACCTGAAATGGACCACTATAATTCCAAGCTGTCATTCCCGGTTTCATCTCCCGGAGCTGAATCTAATGAAATCTGTGATGCTTTGAAAGCCATGACCAAAAATGGGCTTGGTCTTGTGGATCCTGAGAAAGTATTCAACTTTTATAACGAATTGCATTCTTACCTTGCGTCTGCTGGTGTCGATGGTGTTAAGGTTGATGTACAAAACATTCTTGAAACACTTGGAGCGGGTCATGGTGGTCGGGTCAAACTTACTAGGAAATACCATCAGGCATTGGAAGCTTCTATTTCTAGGAATTTTCATGATAATGGGATTATTTCGTGCATGAGTCACAATACAGATGGTCTGTACAGGTATATTCAATCAAAACGTCGTTTTTTATTAAATTGCATAAAAAAGTAACCAGCTTTGGTCCGACTTCTCGGTGACTTAGACCACATTGATATTTTGCGATTTTAAAATTTTGTTACATTTTATATGCAATCTTGCAACCTATAAAACTAAGATAAGTTCAAATGATATTTTACGCAGTACAAAGAAGACAGCAGTTATAAGGGCATCGGACGATTTCTGGCCACATCTCACACCTTCACATACCGTCCATATTGCTTCTGTTGCTTATAATACCATCTTTCTTGGAGAGTTCATGCAGCCTGATTGGGATATGTTTCATGTAAGTTTACATCCCACACATGTGTTATATTCACGTATTATTATTCTATAATGTTTCTTATTGTAATATGTATTAATTTTACATTGTAGAGCTTGCATCCCATGGCTGAATACCATGGCGCCGCTCGTGCTGTGGGTGGCTGTGCTATTTACGTCAGGTGTGTTTGGACTCATTTATTTTCTTTTAAGTTTTTGCGTTAGTTAATAAGTGCTTGGGTTTAGAAATGGTTTATAAACACGATGCAGTGACAAGCCTGGACATCACGACTTTAATCTGTTAAAGAAGCTTGTGCTTCATGATGGATCAATATTAAGGGCCAAACTTCCCGGGAGGCCAACCAGAGATTGCCTGTTTACTGATCCCTCAAGAGACGGAAAAAGGTAATTTAAACAGTATTGGCTAAAAGGGGAATGGGTCGTATAAATCAAACGGGTTCAACATTAATTGTATCGAGAATGGGAAAAAATACATTTGTAGGTCAAGCCAACCGAGTTCAACATTTGTATCTGTTATCACGCATTATTTATCACATTCAGTGAGTTATTATCTTTTAAACCATCGCCTAATGGATGTTTTGCAGTCTTTTGAAGATATGGAATCTAAACAGTTTCACCGGAGTGGTAGGAGTATTCAACTGTCAAGGAGCTGGGTGGTGTAAAGATGGAAAGACGACACTCACCCATGATGAGCAACCACCCACCATCACCGGCTTCATCCGAGCTAAAGATGTCAATTACTTGCCTAAAGTTGCAGATTCTACTTGGGGTGGAGATGCCATTGTATACAGTCACATTTGTGGTATGTTAGTCTTTAACGTTTTAGCACAACACAAAATAAATGTTACATTCCCGCAACGTAATCTTTTATTTGTGCATTTTTCAGGAGAATTAGTTTACCTTCTAAAGAATGCATCTATCCCGGTAACTTTGAAATCAAGAGAATATGAGGTTTTCACGGTTGTTCCTGCAAAAAGGTTGTCGGGTGGGGTTAGTTTTGCCCCGATAGGTTTGACCAAAATGTTTAACTCTGGAGGGGCGATTGTTGAATTGAACTATGAGATGGAGAAACAAGGAAATGTGGAGTTAAAAGTTCGAGGTTGTGGCACGTTTGGTGCATATTCAAGTAAAAGACCGATAAGAGTGATTATTGATTCAAAAGAAACCGTATTTGGGTATGATGAGGGAACTGGATTGATTAGCATCGGATTGAGTGTTCCCGGGATAGAGATGTATGTATGGGACATTATCATTCAAGTGTGAAGAACTACTTTTAGTGTCATTGCAACTTCAAGAGCAACGCCGTTTAAATGTGTCAAAGAGGAATTGTTTACCATGCTAATTTATCTGATATTTAGCAGAATAAATTGTGGAATTGTTCAGATATCATGCTGCAACATTGTGCTTGTTTGAAATCGATAAAAAGCATGTAACAGATTTTCATTTAATGTCATAAAATAACAACGTAAACGACAATTTCTAAATGACTAACGTTTAACAGTGAGATAAGTATCATTATTATTGATTATATGACTGTAAGCAAAAGCACTAGCCGGATCTTTTGGCAATCACTCCTTCAATCAAGCAAAAAGTGCTATAAATACGAAGAAGAATCCACCATTTTCCAGACCAACGCTTTATCTTCTTGAACACAAAGTACATTTCGACAGGGAAATATATGGCCAAGGGCCAGAAGGTGATTGATCCTGCAAAAGCCAGGATTTCATTGAAGTAAGGGAATAACATCGCCACTGACATGGTAAAAATCACATACGTTGTTCTGAAACATAACCTAAGAGGATTCACTCTAAATTCAAGAAATAACGACACCTTCAAGTTCTGAATATCTGTTAGCAATAGGCTTTCTGAGAATTTTTCAGCATACCATCTTTCCACAATTGCATACACTGTCCGTATCTGATACCCTCCAACTAAGTGGAGTACAATGCACGCATTACCAAAGTTAATACGGTTCATAAAATCCAAACCCTGTAAAAAGATTGTCAGGAGTTGAATCTCCAAAGGCAGCAATCCATCCGAGCTGTGCCATACTCCAAGCAAAACACCTGATCCTATAACTCCAGCAATAAAATGTGATAGAGCCGTCCATACAGTTTCTACAATCAGCTAAGTTTGTCATCGCCATTAATGAAATCAAAGTGAACTTTTTAGGGTGAAATCAAAGGGCTGTATGATATTGCTTGTTTTAGGCACATCAGCAGTCTTAAGTGTTTGGATCATTCAACCTGTTTCTTCTTTTTTGTAAGGTATGCGTTGTTTCCAGTAAGGAAGCAGGTAATGCTTCTTTATTAACGCTTATATATAAAAGGTGAACTGAATTACTTTTTACCAGCTATCTTAACCTTACACCCATTATAAACCAATTAGCATTTTTGTACAAAACAAGCAAATCTTGACACTTTTACTAATGTGCTTATTTCTAAGCAGCTTATAAGTGCTAATTCATAAGCATAAAAATAAGCATTCCAAAACACATAGAAAATTTACTAAATAAGAAGAATAGCTTAAACAAGCAATCCCAAACATCTTATAAAAAACAAAGTTTTTTCGTCTTATTTAGCCGGCTTATGGCTTATTTGGTTTTGGGGTTATGTTAGATAAGGTCACTTTTTTGAGCTTAAACTTAAAAACTTTCGACTTATATAAGTTTGTTATGTCATAATGAACTTATACAAGTCGAAAAGTTTCAAAATTACCCCTAAAAAGAGTGAGCTTATGAATCATAAGCTCAAAACCAAATAAGCCATAAGCTTCCCAAATAACCAACTGGGGCTCAGTTGGCCACCAAGCATATACTGGCGTAGGTCGTCAAACTTTCACAGTAAACTTGCTTATCTTGAGATATTTCCATACATATAATAACAAAAGGTGGAGTCGTAATCGAATCCAACTAATTAAAATAAATTGATGAGCATTTCACGGTTTAAAAAAAACATCCTTACAATACCACTGTCGAGAGTAATCGTAATTTGTTTCAATCTCCTTATGTTTCAGCTATGCTATGAAGGAAATCCAAACCACATCAACGGTAACACTTTCATAAACCTTTCAAATGCTACCAGGTCAAACAAAGTCTTTTAGTTCCACAGTGAAAATTCCGAAATTAAACATCGTCATTATTCCCTGAATTCACTAATCTGCACACAAACAATATTACATTGATTGAGTTTGTGAGTATATGTGCTTTGGGTAAGACTTTAAAAAACATTCTTATGTAATTCGATCTGCCAATTTTCGAAAATAATTCACTTGTGATAAATGCCAATAATTTAAGTGTTATGGAAGGACAAACCATGAACCCTTGCTTCTGATAACATGTGATAGCACCAACATTGCTTTCTTCAACGTGAAGCGCGGCCATCCGCATATTGCTTCTGATAACATGTGTTTCTGATAACATGTGATAGCGCCAACGTTGCTTTCTTTAACGTGAAGAACGGCCATCCGCATATTGCTTTCTTCAACGTGAAGCACGGCCATCCGCATATTGCTTCTGATAACATGTGATAGCGCCAACGTTGCTTTCTTCAACGTGAAGAACGGCCATCCGCATATTGCTTTCTTCAACGCAGGGCCGTCCCGCTAATTTTGGTGGCCCTGTGCCATCGTTACACTGTAAATCCTTTTGTACGCGAAAATAGAATCTACATAGAAAAGTTCGTTGTTATTATTGTGATGATTTAATCAAGTTTGCACGTAAAATTGATCATTCATTAAATAAACTAAAGGCATAATTTAAAACTTCAATTGCTCGTTCGTTTGTCGTTTAAACACAAATTATTAGAGCTTAAATTACATACCTCAATTTTCACGAATGTTCGTACTAATTTTAATCAGGAATTTCTAAATGATTATAATTGTTTTAAAAATCGATTCATCAAACTATTAGACACAAAAAATAAATATAGAATACACATGTAGCTTTGCTTGGGTTCTTTGCATGGATTTATCAATGTTTGAAGTAACTTTTATTGCAAATAATGAATGGGTTTTTATTCTACCGTTTTGGTGTAAGACCTTGTGGCCTACTATTGCAATATAATATTACGTAGTATGCGTATACAAAAGACATGATGTAAAATTGAGGCCCTAAATATTTTGTGGCCCTGTGCCACTGCCCCTATGGCACTTGCCATCAGCCGCCCTGCTTCAACGTGAAGCACGGCCATCCGCATATTGCTTCTGATAACATGTGATAGCGCCAACGTTGTTTTCTTCAACGTGAAGAACGGCCATCCGCATATTGTTTTCTTCAACGTGAAACACGGCCATCCGCATATTGCTTCTGATAACATGTGATAGCGCCAATGTTGCTTTCTTCAACGTGAAGAACGGCATCCGCATATTGCTTTCTTCAACGTGAAGCACGGCCATCCGCATATTGCTTCTGATAACATGTGATAGCGCCAACGTTGCTTTCTTCAACGTGAAGCACGGCCATCCGAATGCCTATTTAGTTTACCAGTTTATTAACGAGTTTCAATAAATAAATAAAAAGCACAATAAAAAACCCATATTAACTCAGGTTCAGTAAGCCTTACCTATGTTTTGAGATCTTTATGCCATGATGTATGTCGTTAGAATTGTGTTTTTTTGTTACTTATTACAAAGAGTAAATTACATGGATCATGGTTTGCGTTAACCGACGTCGTTCGTCCCTTGAGCAAAAAATTACACCGTTCAGCCTTAACTTTGAAATCTTTTCCACCGTTTCTCCTTCGATTTAACTGGACCACAAACAAATAATAAATCATTTACCCACAAGGGTAAATCCGTCATTTCTCACCTCAGGCCCACCATTACTAGCCAACATCTTCAGAGATTTTTACTAAGAGTGCTGGGAGCCGTTGGCACCAGAAGGTGGTGCCAAAGGCGCCACGTAGGATTCTGGGCCTTTGGCACCAGAATCCTGTTGGTACCACATTTCTGAGGTAACCGTTGGCACCAGAATTTCTGGTGCCAACGGAATTAATTTTTTTTTTCACAAAAATTAACTTAAAATAAAAACTTTATTAATAAAAAAAAAACATTACAATAAAAAAAACATTACAATAAAAAAAACATTACGAAAAACTTAAAATAAAGAAAATACATAACGGAAATAAATAAACTAGTTCTCGGGAGGGGCATACGATGCTCGAATCGCATCCTTTCGACTCTCGATGATTGCCCGGTCCGAGGCACTCATGTTCCTTGTGTCGATTTGAAGGATTGCGAATTCTTGAGCGACCATGTGCGTGTTGAAATATTTTATTTTCGCGCTTGACTCACGCTCCATGATTTCCAACTTGGCTTGTCTCTCGATCTCGTATTGTTCTTTCATCATTTGTTGATAAGCTTCCGGGTTTGAACCGGAAGTAGCCGACGAGTTGGTTGATCTTTGACTTTTGGCAATACGATACGACCCGGGCGGCCTCGGGATGGCGTCGGGACCCAAAAAACTCGGGACCTTCTTCGGTAACACGGAGACGGTTTCGCCTTTCAAGAGTAGAATCGGGGTTCTTCCACTTGTGCTTGTCCTTCAAAAAATTCCAAGCCGATTTGTGCTTAAATGCTACACCCCCCTGTGGCTCATTTATACGCTAGCTCAACCCGTGCCATAAAACCCTCATCATTCTCCCCACTCATCATTTGCATCTCGTCATAAAGACTATTCCACTTCTTAACCGCCCGATTCAACGTACTCCATTTTCCCGTTAACATGTTTTTGGTGCGTTTTGGGAATTTTTTTGATTTCGCCACATCATTGTATACTTGATCAACCCGCCACCAAAAAGTTTCCTTTGTTTGACTCACACCAACCCTAGCATCCTCCGAAATCTCTATGAAGCATTCGGCTAAAAGCAACTCCTCGTCATCGGTCCACAAATGCCGAGTCGCATCATCTTCATCGTCGTCCTCCACCTCAACCACCTCTTTCGCCTTCCTACTAGTCTTAGCCTTACTAGACTTAGTCTTAACCTTACGACGACCTTTCTTTGATGTTGGTGTCGGGATTTGTTCTTCGTCTACGTCTTCGTCGATTAGGTGATGGGATTGTTGGTCGGATTGTGGTGTAGGTTGTGGTTGTGATTGAGTTTGTGGTTGTGAACCCATTTGTGATTGTTGAAATTGTTGAAACTTCGCACATTGTTCTTGTTGGTATTTCATGTAAGCTTCATTTTGTTGTGGTGGGAAAAACGGAGAATAGAAGTGTTGGGGTTGAGAAGACGAACCCGGATTCGAAGATGAACCGGGATTGTAGTTTTGGAATTGATTGGAGGGATCGTTAAGCATGTTGTTAGTCCAATTAGGATCCATTTTTTGTAAAGAAATTAGGATTGGAAGTAATAGATTGGATTGGAAAAATGGATGAAATGAGGTATAATATATAGGGATTTGTAGAATGTTTTTTGAAAAAAAATATTACTTTTTTTAAACCCAACGACTAGTTTTTTTCAATTTTTTTTAATAACCCTAGCCAACGGCTAGTTTTTTAAAAATTAAAATTTTTTTTTCAAAAAACCACCCTACCAACGGCTAGAAAAAAAAGAAAAAAAAGGTGCTTTAAAGCGAGCTGTTGGGGTTGGCGCGAGGTCCGTTGGCGCGAGCCACGGTACCGTGCGCCATTGGAGGGCTGGCGCCAAAGGGCTAACAGCCAGCCTTGGCACCACCGCTCCCCCCACTCTAAATAATTGCTTTTAGAAAAAATATTTACCATAATGTAGCTTGTTTAAACATATTAACCATTACTAGGTGAATACCCGCGCATAGCTGCGGAATTGTTTGACGGTAGATATTTAACGATACGATATTTTGACGTAAGACTAAAATGCAATGGAAAGTCTCATGACATACGATAATTCAAGTTGGATAAATTCTCAAATAAGCATGTACATATACTAATATAAAAACATACAGTTAAACTTGAAATGAAACACTACATTGATTCTGATTTATGAGACAGATAGTTAGTTAAAAAACACTACAATAAGAATTAATGGTAACCAACAAAGCGACCACAAAAAAGTAAGAAACAAAAATTAAAACACCAAGAGAAAAAAACAAATCAACGGTCAAGAGTATTTTACCTTGAATTTAATTTTTTAAATAAAAATAAGTAGTTAAGGCCTCGCTTCGCCACGAGGGTTAGAGCATTCGGTTTTTATGCAGCTTATGCGCATTAGTAGGTACACAACTTATGGAATTTCTAGGTTAATAAGGTTTTGTTTAATAGATACATTCCAACATTGTCTACACCAACATTTGGATGTCCTAAGTCTTCTACGTAGTTGGTTGTTTGCAAAAGCCAGCATCGCATAATTTTTCAGCACCTTCAAACATCTTTCTTTTTCTTTGGATCTCGTAAGTGGTACCGCCACCCTTATTTCTTCAGATATGTAATGTGGTGGTCTTCAACCATCTTTGCAAAAGCGAGCAATGCATAATCTTTCAGCACCTTGTTCAACCATCTTTCTTTTTCTTTAGACCTGGTAGAACTGACCTTATTTATTCGGATATGTCATGCGCTGGTGTTCATGTAAAAGTAAAAAGATTAGAAGGTGAAATTGAGAGAAATGATGGAAAACTATGTTTTTTCTACTTTTATTAATTCATAACTGAAATGAAAACTGAGCATGTTTTGCGGCAGAAGGGGTGTTTGGCTCTTGGTTTAACAGCAGCCAAACACCCTTTTTGGACCACAAGGCTCATTACTACTTATATATTATCCTAACAAATATTTCTTCCTTAATATAAAACAAAATAGTTAAATTTTTAGTATGTTGTATTGTAGGCAGAGTTAAAAACCAATAGTCAAAGCTATACCTCGAAGAAGTGAGCTGAGATCGTCAACAACATTGGTGGTGGAAAAAAATTCTTTATATCAAAAGATACACCAGTAGAAGAAGAACTGCGATGCTGTTGTTATCCTTGTATTTTTTTTATAGGGGATCTGGTGCACATCACATCATGCTTTGCAAATAGACATGTATAACAATATGAGCTTTAAAAAAATAAAAGAGAATATTATAGCCATATGATCCACATGGAAAAACATCGCTATAAAATTATATACAACTAATAGATTATTGAGTAAATGACCAGCAACACTTTGACATGGATTTATAAAAGAACAATATTACAAATGTTGCTATTTTTCTCTAAAAAATGGTTAAAAATAGGAACTCAAACATGAAGTTGGACACCCTTTGCAAATATTTCCTTTATTTATTGATGCAAGCTTATAACTTGATTTGGGGTATAATGTGAGCAGGTGCATATTTGCTATTGATATATGTTGGTGCAAGCTTATAACTTGATTTGAACCATCACGGATGCGTTTACTTTAAAAATTCTGATTTTTTACTTCATAATTTGATTTCTAAACTTACATGTGAATATACAAAAGCATTACGCTTTACAAAAGCAATACGCTTTAGTTCAGATTCTGCTATATTTTATGGAAGGATATTAAACTTTTCTATTTTAATGGGTTGAACTAATTCTATAGGATAAAAATTATATTTAAGCTAAATTACTACAAAGTTCGTTTACTTTTCTTAGTTTGAACAGGTTAACCACCATTGATCTTTTCATATGAAAAATAAAAGCTTTGTAGTTGTCCAAAATCCATAAAAGTATTCAAAGTTGATACGTATGATGGTTATGGTTGCCTACTATTAAGATGGTTTTTGGTTAAATGCGCTTTTTTATTCTTTGATGTTCTTTTATCTTGAATGTGTTTTATGCTGGTTGTAATTAATTTGCCTTGAAAATACACATAAGAAATGTAAAACCTTTAAACCATCACATATTCTCCTGAAAACCAGAAAGTTCTTCTACTATCATTTCCGGACATAATTTATATGGTGGGGGTTAGTCATCTGGTGTAGTAGTTACCACACAGTCAGCAGCACAACGTCATTATGGTGCCTATTTTTGTTTTTGTTGAAAGGCTATGGATGGTACGTAACTGTGTATTACAAGTCCATAATGAAGATCAGAGAGTAGCTGCAACGAAGAGGTATGTTTATATTTCTTTACTTACGGAAAAATTCTGACTATAGGCGGGTTGGGCAAAACATGTCACTACTTTTGATAATGATTTGACGTTCCTCTTATCACGTGGTTTTGTATATGAAAAGCTTAATTTTTTTCTTTTTTAATTTTAGGTTGAGCCTTTGTGTTAGGACCATTGGTATAGTTAAATGTAATAGGTAGACTCGGAGGTATGTAGTTCCTCCTGGTCCTAGTAGTAGTAGGAGCAAGTCGTGCTCCTGGTCCTGGTCAAAGTCAAACTTTATTATTTGTTTATTATTCTGTTAGGATATGCATGAGATATGTTAGGAAAGGATATGCATATCAGTTTTACACGTTTTGTTTAATGTTGTATTAGGGTTTCCTTGTAGTATAAAAGGAACCTTAGGCAGAAGGGTTAAACACACCTTCATCAAACATAGTTCTAGTCATTATCAATATTAGAAATCCTTAGAAAGGATCAAGTCTTTATAGTTATTCTGTTCTTCTTTATTATATTTGTGTTCTGCATTCATATTGTGTATAGAGTCTCTCTGTGGATTGACTTGTGATTACAGAAGTCATTCACCGTTCCTGACCGGCTGCAAGATCTACATCTAGTAGACCCAACAAGTGGTATCAGAGACTGGGAGGGTCTCTATACAAGAAGAATCAAGTTTTCTTATTACTGACATTTTTGTTTTATCATGTCTGCCTCAACTTCTACTCAAACAGGAGAAGACAGCACTCCTAAAATTGTGCAACCTCAGCAGATCGTTGCTACGGTTTCCAACATGAATGGTAAATTCCCTCTTCTGAAAAAGGTTGAATATGATAGTTGGGTAATGAAGATGGAATGGTGGATCACCAATACTGATCAAGACCTTTGGAAGATTATTCTGAATGGGAACAGCAGGAAGCTAACTAGAAGAGACAAGAATGGTAATATTACTCTTCTTGACCCTAAATTCATGAAGAAATCATAGCTCTTCAGAAGGAGGTCAAAGCAAAAACAATTTTGCTTCAATCTCTTCGTGATGATCACATGGGTGACTTCTACCATTTGGATGATGCCAGAGAGATCTGGAATGGTATTAAAGCAAGGTTTGGTGGGAATGACGAGTCCAAGAAAATGCGAAGATCCATGCTGAGAGATGAATTCACAGAATTCAAAATCTCAGAAACTGAAGGTTTACATCAAGGGTATGACAGGTTTCAGAAGATATTGAGCCAATTGAATCAACTTCGTTTAAAGCCAGACGATGGTGATATTAATGCAAGGTTTCTTAAAGCCTTACCCTACTCATGGAATCAGGTGGTGATCTCTCTCAAAACCAAAGGTGGGCTTGACTATCTCAACTTTGATGATTTATTTCATAAGCTCAGAACTTTTGAACCTCATGTGAGAGGATATAGAAGTGACTCTTTTCCCACTCCTGCTAATTCTGCCTTTATGAGTTCTATGGCATCCAGTCCCATGTCATATGCTAGTAGCCCAAGCAATATTGTGTCCTCTCAACATACTTTTCAGCATACTTCTGCTCCTGATCCTACTGCCAAGTCTGGTAGTATGGTAGAAGCCGTTCTTCATTCTTTTGTGGCTGATGTTGATGCTCAACAACAACTTGCTTTTGATGACTTCAAACAGGTCGATAAACTTGACCTGGATCAAATGGATCTTAAATGGCAGATGGCCATGCTCACTCTTAGGGTTCACAAGTTTGAGAAGAAAGCAGGTCGAAAATTCAATTATAACCCACGGGAGCCAGCAAGATTCGACAGAAGCAAGGTTCGATGCTATAACTGCCAACAACAAGGTCACTTTGCAAGGGAATGCCCTAGCAAGAATGACCAGGAGAAGAGCAGGTACTCAGCTTTTAAGGTTCAGGAGGTAAAAGATGACAAGAAGGCACTAGTATCCGTTGACTCTATGGTCAACTGGAATGATCATCAGGCTTCCACTCTGGAATCAGCTGAATCCTCGACTGACGTGTTTGCAATGATTGCTGGGAATCTATCTGATGCAGAAGAAGCGGACGAATTTGCTCTTATGGGCATCACACCTCAGGTACAGCATTGTCCTCTTGGTTGTCATGATAAATACTCAGAATTGTTGTCCCAATTTAATGAAGTAAATGATCAAAATGATAAGTATTTTTTAGAGGTTCAAGCCTATAAGGCTTCTTTAAACACATTGGAACAACAAAAGAGGTGGCTACAAGATACTCAACGTGAGTATGAGGATAAAATTCGGATACTAAGCATCGATTTAGAAAACACAACTAATATGCTTAAATATACAGAAAAGGTAAAAGATGCCAGTATCAAAGAAAAACAGGAGATGCAAGAAAAATTAGATGCTACAATGTTGAGATTTGAAAAATGGCAAAAGGCACCTAAAAATCTATCAAAATTAATTGATAGCAGTATGTCTGGTAGGACTAAAAGAGGGTTAGGATTTGATAAGTATATTGATTCAGAAGATGTGTTTGATTTATCCTTTTCGAGTGTCTTTGATGCCGACAAAGAGGAAGAGGGAAAACCTAGTTACAATAGGTTTAAACCAGCAACATAAATGCATGTTGTCCCTCCCCCTCTTACTGGAACTTTTATGCCCACTTCTTGGCATAATGACTTGGATGGATCACAGATGCATGAGTCCCCAAAAAGTTCTACTAATTCTAATGACTTTGTCTCGTGTACTTTCAGTGACAAAGCCAGTGACTCTGCATCAAGTGATTCAAGTGAAGGGTCAAGACCTACGAGTTCCAAGTCGAATGATCATGCTGCTACTGGTGCTAGGGTGTGTGAAGAAAGAGTTGCTGTTAAGTCAAGTGTGTCTGGTCCTAGTTTATTGAGTCCTAGGAAGAATGTTTCTCCTAGAATTATGTGTAATAAAGTTAGCAGTATGAAACAAAGTCATTCTAATAAAAGGTTTATTAAAACATGTTTTGTTTGTGGAAGTACATTTCATTTGATTAAGGACTGTGATTTTTATGACACACATGCTTCTGTTAATCAAGTATTTCCTGCTCCTGGTCTACCAGGAGCTGCTCCATATACCTTTAGAAGACTTAATCCTAGTGCTCAATCATTTTCTTCTTCTAGAAGGTCCTCTCCTTTAGCTTCTGATCATTGGAAAAACATTGGATTAACAACAAATAGAAACACCAGTAACTATCTTCAGAATTTTAATCCAATTTATCCACATAATTTAGACCACATGTATTTTGGTTTGGGAAGTCTGGGAACTGCTGTTAAGCCCTCAACAGGTTGTTCTTCGTCAAACAATAATACCCATATGATGCATAGGCAACCAAGGAACAACGGTGGATCTCATCAATCTTCTTGGCTCTCTACTAAAAATCCACAAGGCAGGCTCAAACCTGAAAGGGTTTGGGTCCCCTTAAGACACTAACTTTTGCATTTTTATCTTGTTGTTGTAGGTTACTCCATACCAAGATCCTAGTTTAGGCATTGTTGATAGTGGTTGCTCCAGGAGCATGACAGGAAATAAAAGTCTTCTCTCTAACTTTGTACCATTTCAAGGCGGCAAGGTCTATTTTGGTGGAGGAGAAGGCAGGATCACTGGCAAAGGAACGATTAAGACGCCTAATCTAAATTTTGAGCAGGTCTACTATGTGGAAGCACTTCAACACTTCAACTTGATATTTGTCTCTCAGATTTGTGACAAGAAGCAGTTTTGTTCTCTTCACGGATACTGATGCACTTGTGCTCTCCAAAGACTTTCAGCTTCCGGATGACTCACAGGTTCTGCTCAGAATCCCTAGAAGACACAATCTATATAGCATCAAGCTGAATGAAGTCAACCCTACTGGTCAACTAGCATGTCTGGTTGCTAAAGCCTCAGAAGATGAAGCCACTCAATGACACAAAAGGATGGGGCATGTGAACTTCAAGACCATTCACAAACTTGCAAATCTGAATCTGGTCTCTGGTTTACCTCCCAAGTCGTTTAGAAATGATATAAATTGTATTGCTTGCAGCAAAGGCAAACAACACAAAGCATCCTTCAAGGCCATTACTGCTCTTAGTCTTATTACTGAACCATGCAGCTACTACACATGGATTTATTTGGTCCTACTTCCATTAGGAGCATTGACCACAAACAATTCTGTCTGGTGGTAACTGATGGATATAGCAGGTTTACGTGGGTGTTCTTCATGGCTGCCAAGAGTGAGACCTACTCAATTCTTAGAGATTTTCTTACCCTTATAGAGAACAAGTTGACCAAGAAGGTTAAAGGTATTCGTTGTGATAATGGAACCGAGTTAAAAAATAAAGACCTCATAGCACTTTGTAATGCTAAGGGCATCAAAAGAGATTATAGTGCAGCAAGGACTCCTCAACAGAATGGCGTGGCAGAAAGAAAGAACAGGACACTAATAGAAGCAGCAAGAACAATGCTTGTCGATTCCAAGCTTCCAACCATGTTCTGGACAGAAGCTGTTAATACTGCAAGTTACGTTTTGAATAGGGTTTCTATTACCAATCCTCACAAGAAGACTCCTTATGAGCTTCTAACGGGCAAAGTTCCAAATATTGCTCATTTGAAGCCTTTTGGGTGTCCAGTAACCATTCTGAATACTAGTGACTATTTGGGGAAGTTTGATGGCAAGGCAGATGAAGGATACATTGTGGGATATTCAGCTCACTCTCGGGCTTATCGTGTCTACAATCTTCAAGCCAAGCAGATCACTGAAACTATAAATCTCAGGTATTTTGAAGAGAAGTCAAACATCCAAGGCAAGGGTCCTGAATGGTATTTTGATCTTTATTATCTTAGTGATTTGTTAGGATATTTTCGTTTCAAAACTAACCATGATGCAGGTCCACAAGTGTTTGCAACTTCTAGTACTGGTGTTCCTTCTAGTCTTTCTGATTCAGATGACGAGGATGACATTTTTGTGGTTCCATCCTACTCCACCGGTGTCTCTCCTACTCCTCCTAGTGATGCAACTCCATTGGATGTACTGGATTCCCAAGTAGCTCTTGACACTCTACTCAAACAACAACAAGAAGCTACTACAGCAGCTGCTCAAGGTGGTTTTGAGTTTCCCTTGGATACGCCTACTGACAAAGCTGCTCCTGGTACCCCGGCTTCTGCTCCTAGTGCTAGTTTTTCACCTACTGGTACTCCAGCTAGTGAGTCTGCTTCCAATACTCGTTTCTCCAGTCCTTCTGATTTGGGGAACCATCAAAAGAAGTCTTCTACCAAACTGGATGATATTCATAAACAACCAGTAGATAGGATTTTCAACACTGCTTCATATGATGCTGACTTTGTTGGTGATCTCAATAACTTGGCACCAGAAGTGGAGTTAGCTTCCAATCCAGTCTTGAAATCACACAAAGATCACCCTACCACCCAAATCATTGGAGATCCTGGTTCTACTGTCAAGACACGCAGAATGCAGAAGAAGGCCTCGTCTGATCATCATGCTCTTGTGAGCTATATTGAAGATCAAAAGCGTAATAATCATACGGACTTTCAACACTGATCCCAACACTTTGTTTTTACATATTTTTGGGCATTCCATTCTCTTTAAAGGCGTTATTTTTTAATCTTGGGTGTTGTATAGTGGTGATGGTGGTGGTCGAGGATTGGGAGGAAGTTATACAAATATCAACCGCTAAAGGGGGTGTTTGGGTTTCCCTTTTGGGCGTAATACCAGCTTTTCTGCATATTTGCTTTTGATTACAAGTAACGGCGACTTACTTCACATAACAAAGCCCTCATTTTTTCCTTTCTTGCGGTAAAACTATATTATCTATTAAGCGTGGTAAATTTTGTTTGACAATTCGAGCGCTATATCTAGTAGCATGTATTTTGAGTTGCAGATTTTGTAGTTGAACTTGTTCAACTTCTTTTTTGTTGATGCAAAAGTTGGGTGATCCTTGCTAGACCCGAATTAGGCTTAATTCGGGTTGGCTGGGCTCCGGCTCTTGCACCAAGTGAATCATTTGGTTGGGATCCTGCACACTAAACAGCACGCGTTAGGCTTACCATGGGAATGTTTCCCACGATTAGACTCCGGCGTGAGAGTAAGTAATCGGTTAGGGTTTATGTGAGTTGAGAATATAGAACGTAATACCTTTGTGGAACCCTTAGGGGTTCCTTTTATAGGCAGTGGAACCCTAGTGGGCTGCCACTGATACTTCGGCCCCAAGGAAAGGATAACTATCAGAATTAGAATGATTGTTATCTTCTAATTATAGTAGTGAATATCCTCCTCTTTTGGGGTAAACCTATTCCTAGACAAAATATGATTCTGTCTAACCCTATGTCGGCCGCACCGGGCCGTGGGCCGCACACATGTGTGCGGTTACTGTTCATCCAAGCCCATAAGCCTGAATAACATAATCCCACCCATCTATGATGGGCCGGATACGGGTAGTACCCGTGGGCCGGGTTCATGACCCGGCTGGGGACTATACGTCATCATGTCCCCCCAGTCTAGTTGTTACAACCATAGGCGTAACCTCTAGACTACCAAGATGCTCCCTGGACGTACCAAGAAAAAATAGGGAATGATAAGTTGTCCAAGAATTTGTGTTGGCCGCACATGGCAACCTGCCTTAGGAAATTATTCCATTATTACCTCAACCACACATGGCGACCGAGACAAATTAAATATAGCATTAAATGACAACTCTTACGTAAGAGCCGCATATCCCGACATTAATAACTGTTCACCTGACATTTTGACTGACAAAAGTGCAAACAGTCAGAGCCTTGAGCAGTGCAAACGTTTGAGTCAGAAGTGACCCGTGGGTCTCGCCTGACGTTTCACTTGCCACTTGCCCCCTAACCATACGATCAAAAATAGTGGCAGACACGTGTCACACATCCAACAGGTCATGACCCACAAGGCAACCCTATAAATAAGCCACCCATACGGCTGTGTGAAACACACAGTTATAATCTCCATTTCTGCCATTAAAGCTTTCTTCTTAGCTCGAATCAATTACGCACGGATCCCTTCATACGCAGGTTAGAACACCACGTCCTTACATTTTTATTTAGTAATGGCTCACAGAAACAACCCTACCATTGGATCCGTGCTGAATGTAATGACCCAGGACCAACTAAATCACTTTTGTACAAACTATTTCATCCCTACCAACCTACACCCCTCACTTCCTGGCGCCGGAGACCTCATAACTGAGGCACCGGCGGGTAAGATTGGCATGTACACTCGCCTGTTTGATGCGGCCAATTACCGCATTCCCTTCACCCATTTCCTTGTAGATCTGTTAGGATACTATGATGTACATATTAGTCAGCTCCACTGTATAGGTGCCTGTAAGATTAGTCAATTCGAGATCCTCTGTCGTGCTAGAAGAATCCCCCCAACCGTAGAACTATTTCGGCTCTTTTATATCCCCAACCTAGTAAATGGTTGGGTATCCTTTAAGAAACGATCCCCTAACAGTCCCCAGTCTCATAATAAGCCAATGGATTCGCTGAAAAACTGGTATGACCACTACTTTTTCATTGACGCAGTAGTATGGCCGGCTGACTATACCTTTAAACGTAGGATATCCCACGACCCCAAGCCGCACACTAGTACATACAACCCCCGACATTCCCAAGAATTAGATCTAAATAGGACCGGGTTCCATAGAAATCTTCCTGAGTCATTTCTATGCTTGCTAGGGATTAGCCGCAATTATTTTGGCCCGTCCAACAAATATCCTGTGTTTTGGAGAAGGCAGGGTGAAGGTAGGCTAACATCCGTACACAAAAACTTATTCAATCACTTTGTAAATGGCTAACATATTTTGTTTTTGGTGAGCAGAAATGAACTTCTTTGGACTTCTACGCCAGGACGACCCGAAGCTCGTACCGGAGGGCTCCCGTCCCCTCCGTGATAATGAGCTACCCCTTCTTGAGCATACCTGACCCGTGACGGTTGCTCTTGAAGCCGTGCCAGATCCCCACTCGGACGAGGGAGAGCAAGGAGACAATGAGGGTGGTGATAACAGGATGCATGAAGGAGGATCCGGGCCCTCCTCACCGCATAGGGAAGAGCAGGGAGATAATATTGACTTAACTACCTCCAGCCTTCGCCGGATGATGGGCGATGATGATGAAGAAGTGCAACAAATCAATGAGGAAGAAGAAGTGGACGAAGAAATTGAGGAGGAGACTGAAGAAGCAACAGCTCAGCCCGTCGCCAGGCGTACCCGTAAAAGAAACAAACGAGCAAGGAGAGCTGCTTCAGCCGATATTGGCGAACACAACGCCCCTCCCAAGAAACTTCGAGAAGACCACCCCTTGTACCAATCTGTTGGGAGCACCACCCAGGCTTCCGAGACAATCCGGGCCACACATGTCGATCCAGTCACTCAGATTGCCCCAACCACATCAGAATTAGCAAGAAATGACATGTAAGGCTCCATCCTAACACGTAAGAATGACAACTCCTTTTTGAAGCAACACTTAATATGTATCCACATGCTTGTTTTCACAGGGATGAACAAACTGGTGCCGCGCCTCCTCCTGACACTCAAATAGATAAGGGAAAAGGAAAAGAAGTGGAAAGAAACCCCACGCTTCACACTGCTGCCACAAAGTCCGGCCCTATTTTTGAAGAAGGTTCACCCACAGCCTCCCAAGACCTCCCAACGTCCGGCCCCCCTCAATCGTTCAACCCGATATGGAATATCACAACTGCATCACGAATGAGGGATGCCGATGAATGCCGGGAGTACCTCAACAACTGTATACCACCAGGTTTGGTGCGAGAGGTGAACGCGCTCAGCCATGCGAACTTGGCGGATGAGTATAATGGTGCCTTGGTACACCAAATGGCGATGGGCACCTCGATGAGGGTAAGGTTTGAAGCTGCACTTGGGCATGTGGAATCTCTTAAGAGGAAAGTTGGACGGAGGGAGAAGATGATCGTGGACAATGAAGCTCAAATTGCAGACCTCCAATCCCAACTGGCTAGCGCCGAGGCGACCATAAAAAAGCAATCGGCCCGCGCGAATGAATACGACCAACAAGTGGCCAACCTTGAGTCAAAACTAGATGCCGCGACCATCAAGGTACATATCCGTGCTGCACCACCCATTTTTAAAAGAAATATATTCTAACGTTTTATCTCTTATAGGTAGCTACAGCGGAAGCGTCTGCCCAGTCATACTCCGGCCAGGTATCCGTGCTTAACAAGAAACTAGAAGACGCGCACCTGGCCGTCCAAAGCATGGAGAAGGTACAAGAGGAGCTTGCTGATGAGAGGGCTGTCACCCAAGAGCTGAAAGAGGCATTTGCCCAAAAAGATTTGATGATCGATGCCCTCACCGCCGAGCGTGACGACGTGCTATGCCCCCAACTACTAGCGGCTATTGCCGGCCGTAGGTGGATGGTGGGGCATGGAGCACGCTTGGCCGTCACGAAGGTACTAGAGGCCCCCGAATATGTGCAACAGTTTGCAAGTCTTGTGTCCGATGGCATTGACCACGGACGTCATGAGGGAATGGTCCAGGCCGTAGAGCTGATCAAGAAAAGGGAGAACTTCACCAGACATGCTTTCTTTAACCCTGAGGCGGCTAACAAGATGGTTGCTTCTATGGCCGCAATGCGAGATTTGCATTATCCATTCTTGGCTGAGCTGGAGGCCACAAAAGATGCATCAAACATGGAAATCATGGAAAAGCTAAGTCTGAGTGCGTTCTCCCAAGATGAGAGTCATTCCCGCGCCTCCTTCACCCCATCGCCCAGCCACCTGACGCTCCCCATCTATGAGGATGTAACCAGGATCGTGCTTGATGAAGAACCCTTAAGTGTGGTGCTGGAGAGGAACGCTGCTCAAGCCCGGAAGCGAAAGGAAAGTAGTGAGTGGTTGTCATCCTTGGTTAAGGAACAAGTAGAGATAGGTAAGCTTCTCCCCCCTATGTAGGGTGCTTCCACTTTTATGATCAATTTTTAGATAACTCTGGTTTGTAACCGCTGAATATTTGTTGTTTCTATTCGTCCATGTATGTACACGGCTAAAACATGTGCATTTTGTATGTAAGTCCGTGATGACCACGGCCATTTTTGCTATTTTATTTGGAAACTTGTGTATTTTGATTGTGTTGAATATTGTATACCAATACTGCATGATACGTCACGTCTTACACACAAAAAAGGAAAATACATACAAGCCTATAATTTACTAGACATGCGACGTGCGTCTTTACTTATGCGAAGCACGGTGTGACTACGGCATATGAAACTTACCACAACGTCTTGTGAGTAAGGTGTCTAGTAAGGATACATGATCCGTGCGGCTGGGGTTGCATCCCTCTTACGCGGCAAGTTGAATTAGTAGGTTCACTTAATCCTCTTACCCCACCTGGAGGCGTATAGTACATGTACAGTTGTTTGAAAGAATGCATATGAATGAAACATGGCATATTATAATATAAGTAAAATTCATACGACTAACAAAAAATCTAAAAAATGATTTGCACGAAACAAGCCGTGGGGCTAGCTAGGCACCACGGCATTTTATTAGAACGTTTACATTTTTGTTTGAACAATAATGACAAGTCCTAAAAAACAAGAAATGAAACTAAACAAACATAAGAAAAACAAACAGATAGACCGCATGGTTCTTTTTTAAAAGCCACATATAGCGAAGCACCCATGTAGCTTTCAAAGATAGCACCTTTTGAGATTGGAAATGTTCCATGTGCGCTCTAGGTCGCGGCCATCCATGTCACGTAACTTGTACGCGCCTCGTCCCAAGGTCTCCGTGACTTCATACGGTCCTTCCCACTTAGGGCCCAGTTTTCCTGTATTCTCCGCTCGACTCGCTTCATTAGCACGATAGACATAGTCTCCCGGTCGAAAAGAAACACCCTTGACCTTGGCGTCATAATAAGCTTTCATTTTAGCCTTGGACTTAGCCTCATTGATGGCTGCTATTTCCCTTTTTTCTTCCAACAGATCCAGGTTGATTCGCAGCTGCTCATCGTTCGTGACGACATTAACCTCCGCCGTGCGGATAGTAGGCATTCCTATTTCTGCTGGTATAACAGCTTCGGTGCCGTAAGCCAATGCGAATGGTGTATCTCCGTTGGCTGTTTTGATCATAGTCCTGTATGCCCATAGCACATGTGGTAACTCATCGACCTATTTGGCACTTCGTTCATCCAAACGCGCCTTGATGCCATTTCCCAAGCTTCTATTTGCTCGTTCGACGAGGCCATTTGTCTGCGGATGCTTAACAGATGCGAAGCGCCACTTGATGTTCAATGATGCACACCAGTCTTTGAATGGATTGTCCGTGAACTGCTTACCGTTGTCCGAGATGATTTCTCCTGGTAGACCAAAACGGCACACAATATGTTCCCAAACAAACTTTTTAACTTGTTTGCCTGTGATAGACTTGACTGCCTTGGCCTCTATCCATCGTGTGAAGTAGTCCATCGCAACAATCAAGAATTTAACTCCCCCGCAGCTACAGGAAATGGTCCTACAATGTCGATTCCCCATTTATAGAATGGCCATGGGGACGTGATAGGTGTAAGCTCCTGCTGCGGGTGCCGCGGCACTGGCCTATGCACTTGGCAATCACTACACTTGCAAATTATGTCGCGCGCGTCTCTGTGCATGGTAGGCCAATAATATCCTGTCCGTAAGGCTCTAGCTACCACGAATCGTGGACCTGCATGCATGCCGCACAACCCTTCATGTATGTCACTGATTACGTAAGCGGCCTGACGTGGTCCAACACACCGCAACCACGGCTGCAAGAAAGAGCGCTTGTAAAGGATGCCTTCTCGAAGTTCGAAATGCTGCGATTTCCTTCTAATGCGTCGTGCTGCTTTTTCCTCGTCTGGAAGGGTCTCATTAGTCAAACAGTTGATAATCGGGGTCATCCATGTAGGTCCATCCTCCTCAACTATAGTAGCAACCTCCCCTTCCGTTATAGATTTCTCCTTGAGTATTTCCACCAAGACTTGTTTAGACAAGTGAGCGAAGCTTGTGGATGCGATCTTGCTAAGAGCGTCTGCCTTCTTGTTCTCGCCCCTTGGCACCTGCTTGATGGAAAACTTACTGAAAGTCGCGATTAGTGACTTGACTTTTTCCAAGTATCTGACCATGTTGTCCTCCTTAGCCACATATCCACCTAGAATATGGTTCGCGACAAGCCGTGAGTCCACGTAGGCCTCAAGGTTGCGGACCCCCATTCTAGCGGCGATTTTTAAACCCGCAATTAATGCTTCATATTCCGCTTCGTTGTTGGTGGTCGTGAACTCAAAACGGAGGGCGTACGTGAATTCCATTCCTTCTGGATTTGTGAGGATGAGACCAGCTCCGGACCCGTCCGTACACGAAGATCCGTCCGTGAATAACACCCATGGTTCTGTTGGGATCTCGTCTTGTTTAACGATTGGCCCTTCCTCATCCGGCTTCTCGATCAGGAAATCTGCCAAGATCTGGCCTTTCACAGCCGTCCTTGGCCTATAAGATATATTGTGCTCCCCCAATAAGATGCTCCATTTTTGTAGCCTCCCTGCCACGTCCGGTCTAGAAATAACCTGCTTGATTGGCTGATCCGTAATGACTATAATTGGGTGCGCCTGAAAGTACCGGTGCAGCCGCTTTGTAGCAAACACTAGTGCTAACACCAATTTTTCCATAGAGGAGTAATTCAGCTCCGGCCCTTGTAGTGTTCTACTTATAAAGTAGACCGGAGTTTGCACTGTATCTCTATCTGTCATGAGTACCGCGCTTATTGCGCCATGAGTGGCTGAGAGATACATAATAAGTTCCTCCTTTGGTCGAGAAGCTACTAGCATGGGGAGAGGCGCAAGATGCTGTTTGAGTTGGCCGAAAGCTTCCTCGGCTTCCTTCGTCCACCGGAAGTCTCCCTTCCTAATGCACTTCTTGAGTGTCTTAAATAGGGGTAATGACTTCTCTACAGATTTAGATAAGAACCTATTCAGCCCGGCTAGTTTCCCATTCAGGGATTGCACCTCCTTTCGTGTCTGAGGGGATGGCAGTTGTATCACTGCGTCTGTCTTCTCTGGGCAAGGTTTGATGCCGTTTGGATCAATCAAATATCCAAGGAACATTCCCTCCGTTGCCCCAAACGTACATTTCTTTGGATTTAACTTCATGTTAATCCTTCTCAGTGTGTCGAATGTCTCTTGGACATCCCGGAGAAGTGCATCCTCCGTATGACTTTTTATAACCAAGTCATCCACATAGACTTCCAAGTTGCGGCCTATCTGTGATTCAAAAGCTTTGTCTACAAGCCGTTGATATGTAGCACCGGCGTTCTTCAGTCCAAACGGCATTTTCGTATAGCAATATACGCCCTGGCTCGTATGGAACGTCGTTTTTTCTGCATCCTCCTCCGCCATCTGGATCTTGTGATATCCTTTATATGCGTCCAAGAAGCATTTAAAAGGATACCCACATAGGGATTCCACCTTCCAGTCGATTTCCGGTAACGGGTAACAATCCTGTGGGCAGGTCTTGTTTAGATCCGTAAAATCCACACACATGCGCCAACTTCCGTCATGTTTCTTGACCATGACCAGATTGGATAACCACTCGTGGTAGTATACCTCGCGCATGATGCCTGCGTCCACTAGTTTCTGTACTTCCTCCAATATCACTTGGCTGCGCTCAGGCGCCTGGCCGCGCTTCTTTTGCTTGACGGGTTGGTATCCTTGGCGGATCTGGAGCTTATGCTCTGCTATCGCACGTGTCACGCCTGTCATATGCTTTGGCTCCCATGCGAATATATCTAAGTTTTCACTTAAAAGAGAGCACATGGCCCTTTTTCCGCTATCCGAGAGCGCCCCTCCTATGGATACCTCCTGTTTCGGATAGTCAGGGTGAATTGCTACCTTCCAATTGGGAGGTGGTGATCCGTCCTTGGGTGGAACAGGTGGAGCCGGTGTTGTCACGGTGTGACACTCGGATGCCGGTACGATTGTGTTGTAAATGGTAACAATCCCCCCCTCAACGGGGAATTTGATCATTCCGTGCGCCGTGGAGGGTACCGCCCGTATAGCAAAAATACCTGGTCTGCCTATGATCCCATTGTACGGAGAATGTGAGCGTATCACCATGAAGTTCATCCACGCCGTAGTGGAGTGTTCCTCAATCCCAATGGTTACAAGCAGACGTAGTTGCCCTATCGGCCAGATAGTGTCTCCACTGAAGTCGGTGAGCGGCGCCGTGGCCGGTACTAATTGGCTTCTTATCTCCGGGCATAACTGCACAAAACAGTGTTCATACAGTACCTCTGCTGACGACCCTCCATCCACATACATGCGACGAACATTGTGTGTTCCAATGCTTATCTCAATAGTGATAGGCGCATCGGCCACATCGCTTGCTGTGATGGGAGGGAACGAGATTTCCCTGCCGCGTGAAAATTTTTGGCCAACTTTCTGCCTCGTGCGGCGTTGTCTGGATTGGATCATGTATATGGTCGAAGGTTTGTCCTTTTGGGGATCCTTCTTATCGTACTTCTTGTTGTTGTCTTTTCCATCCTTCCAATCCTTAACTAGGTTCTTGAGTTTACCTGATTTAATCAGCGACTCAATATGCTTCTTGAGTTGGATACACTCCTCCGTACCGTGGCCTTTGTCATTATGGAACTCGCAGAAGCGATTTACTTGCCGACGTTCAGGCGGAGTGGTCATTGGGGGAGGCCTTGGAAAGTTCACCCCTTCCGTCAGCAAGATTTCCCGGTAGGACATCTTTAGGGGGTGAACTTATCGTCCGGTCGTCCTCCTTTGCTCTGGATCTTATAGTCTGAGCCCTTGCTATTGTTCTGATTGCCTTGACCGCCTGACTGTCTCCGAGACTGGTCATTTGCCCGGTACCCATTTCCTCTGGATGGGTAGGCAGCGGCAACAGCTGTTTCTCCTTCTATGAAATTTCTGACCCTTTCCATGAGGTCATCATATCTCTCTGGACGCTTGTCATTGAGGCGCCTGATCAACTCCCTGTCTGTTATGGCGTGCATGTAGTCAGAGATTTTCAGGAGCTCCGGCATTGTTTTTGTGCGCGTGCACTCATCATTGAAGCGTTCAGTGAAGGCTTCTGTGGACTCCCCCGGCCGTTGTTTGACAGTCGCTAATGAGACCGGATCCCTATTATACTTCTTCCTCTGAGTATAATTGTTCTCGAACGCAGTGCGTAGTTCCATGAAACTATCAATGCTCCGTGGAGGGAGTGCCTCAAACCAGTCACGGGCATTTCCGATCAAAGTTGAATTGAACATTTGGCACCATATAGGCATGGGCCATCGCTCAATTTTAGCCTGCGTATCGAATATTTTAAGGTGATCAACCGGATCACCAGTCCCATCATAGGTCTTGACACACGCCGGCATGCGACGTTTGGTGTCTTCAGAATAGTTCCGTATGCGGAGGGTGAACGGGTCTTCCCTGGGATCCGCCCATGGCCGGGTGAGCCTAGGGTCATCCCATGGTTCACACCATGGACGCGAAAGGTCCTCCGCTTCTGCATCTCGATAATAAGGGTCACCATAATACTCATCATTGTTTGGTGGTGGTGGAGGGGTGCGCCTAGGTTGGCGACGCTTAGGCGGATGGTCATCTGAGTCTTCTCCTGACGGGTCTGGAGACGGTGGTGGTGCCCCATCCTTTGGGTAGGGACCACTTTTTTGGGATGAACCGGAAGCCTTCTTCCCAGTGTTCATCCTGTCCCACACGCTCGTGCGACGAGCGGTTCTGGCCAACTCTCGATCTGGCCGCTCGGGTGAACCATCAGACTTATCTCCTCCTTCTCGAGACTGCATTAGTTCCTGTATGAGGCGATCTCCTATGCGCTCAAACACATTCCTGGGTTGAGGGGTTTCCTCAAAGGTGCTCTGCTCCTGAGGCCGAGCTCTCCTTTTCCTCTGATTTTGGGAAGAGGTGATTGGTCCGGTGTCACCAAAGTTGAGTCTGGATTGGAGGTTCCTCCCCAGATTCAACCTTGACGCGATCCCCGGGACGATCCTATCGAAGTTTTGCGTGAGAACTCGAGTAAGATCCTCCTCGCTGAGTGGTAGGACCTCTACTTCTTCCTCTACCGATGGTCTGCGCGGCTCCTTGTTAGGAGGGTTGGGCGCACTCCCTGGGTCAGGGTTGTCCAGGGTTGAAGTAGGTGGGGGTGTCATGGAGATCGTACTCGTCACCCCCAGGGGCTGAAAGCCGCCACAGTTACCAGGTCCGCCTGCAAGGCGGCTGGGTGATTGATTGGGGATGAGTATCCCTTCCCCTTGGGACTTCCGATTTCCAGGATTCGTATTCCTGGGATTGGCTTGCTGGTGTCCCTTCGTCATTGAAAATTCAGAATGAGGTTTTTGTTCTAGCTTAGTGTAATGGGTCCCACGGATGGCGCCAACTTGTTGATGCAAAAGTTGGGTGATCCTTGCTAGACCCGAATTAGGCTTAATTCGGGTTGGCTGGGCTCCGACTCCTGCACCAAGTGAATCGTTTGGTTGGGATCCTGCACACTAAACAGCACGCGTTAGGCTTACCGTGGGAATGTTTCCCACGATTAGACTCCGGCGTGAGAGTAAGTAATCGGTTAGGGTTTATGTGAGTTGAGAGTATAGAACGTAATACCTTTGTGGAACCCTTGGGGGTTCCTTTTATAGGCAGTGGAAACCTAGTGGGTTGCCACTGATACTTCGGCCCCAAGGAAAGGATAACTATCAGAATTAGAATGATTGTTATCTTCTAGTTATAGTAGTGAATATCCTCCTCTTTTGGGGTAAACCTATTCCTAGACAGAATATGATTCTGTCTAACCCTATGTCGGCCGCACCGGGCCGTGGGCCGCACACATGTGTGCGGTTACTGTTCATCCAAGCCCATAAGCCTGAATAACATTATCCCACCCATCTATGATGGGCCGGATACGGGTAGTACCCGTGGGCCGGGTTCATGACCCGGCTGGGGACTATACGTCATCATTTTTGTAAGTGACTTTTATATGAATCCGCCAATTTAACATTTTTTTCTAACAATGTAATTGCTAATTAACTTTTAAAAATGTTAAAATTAGATGGTACCTAACCTCAATTAAGCGAAAGTATATGGAGTACTAACCATTGACCAAGTTGAGGGTTCATAATAGGAAATGTGACAACGATGAAACCGTTGGCCTTAAGGCGAAGAGAGAGCGTTGGATTTTCTTCAATCGAAGCTGCACGAACCACCTGCGTATATATGAAGAATACGAAAATGAGACGATATTAAAGTACATTTCGGGTCATTTTATTTCACATAAGCAACATAAGATGCAAACACGCAACGCAGAGGAGCAATACTAATCGTGCATTAAAATAAGTAAGCGACGGGGAACGTTTGGATTAGCTTGTTTTGTAGCGTTCATGCTTACTAGAATTTTAAAGAGCTCTTAATCCATTTTTCAGCTTAAAATTTTATTAGGCAGACTCATAATCCTGAACTAATTAAAATTCAAATAAGTCCTTAAAGCCTAAAAATAAGTTGATTCAAATACCAGTAAAAGTGAAAGATAATATTGGAATCATGAGATATTTATTGGAATAGTATCGAGGACTATAATTTTTACAAAACAACATAAACGATGTATATAATTCACTCTTGCCTATGCTGCAAAAATAGGTAAAACCAGAAAATCAGCTATACAAATAGGAGATAAAGGTATGAGCCGCTAATACCTCACACACAATGCAAGACAACGGCACACACATGTCAAAAAATAAAGATGACCCATTGCACAATGCCACACACATGTCAATTCTATGGACTCTGATAAAAACAAATAGATGATCACGAAAGCAAAAGAATACGATCATATAAAATAAAGCAGAAATATTAGCCCGGTTGTGGTGTTATTTCAGCCAACCCACAACCATATTTCGATTCATATACTTGGTCGTAACTTGTGAGATTAAGACAGTGATCCCTCACGCATATCATGCATTGATTTTTTGGGAAGTGCATACATGGTTTTAGGGAACGTTTTACTTTTTAAAATGAACGGTACTAAATAAGTTTGCAATTTAAATCAGCTTAAGAATCTTCCCAGCCCCCTCCTAAATATCGAAATCTAATAAGCTAAAAAATGTATACAAAATTATGGAACATCCAAAACTCAATTACGTCAAACCTAAACTGGATTCATTACCGCCAGAGCTATGAGATCATGAATCCAAGTGACAAAATTCATGAGAGGTGACTTTTCCTACAAATATCAAGTATTTCAGATATATATATATTGAGGGCAGCTTAGGATATATATTTTTAGTTTACTATTATTAGACGCAATTAACACTGATAAAAATTCTAGCAACATCAGGTAAAGATGGAGCAATGAATTTCATAACGACACAAAAAATTATTCTTAAATAAAAAATTACATAACCTACGCTATTCAAATTCCATTTGATATTCGTTGCAAAGTCGTAAGACAGTAACACACTTTAAATGATAAGTAATTCTACTTATTATAAATGGAAAAGGCAGCAAATAATTAGAAGTTTTTTAAATACATTCACTAACCTCATGATAACGATGAAGAATGAATCAAATCAATGAGAGACTCCAAGAATCACGAGAAAAGGATGCAACCATATTGGTGTCTGCAACATGGTAGTACCCCGAGCTAAAGGATGCATGAATGTCAATAATATAAATAGCTAGCTAACAGACAACTCCAAATTAAAGTACCAGGAAACAAAGAATCAAGTTAGTAAGTTACCTTAAATTCAATATCGGTCACCTTTCAACCTGATCAACTCGTTGCACCTTTTACCAAGCCTCGTGATACCACACCATCCCATTCAAAAGCCCAATATAAGTTCAAACACACTCTGATTTCATGTGATGTCCAAATCGGTGGTTGTCATGATAGGATGATCGATTGTTAGCTGATGTCAAAACTGATCATATTTTAAAACTGATGTCCATGAGCTCGAAGCCCACCTTTTCAGCTCATCTTTTATAAGCAACTTTTCAACTTATCGTCTACTCGTCCGCGAGCCGATTCAGCCTTCTTTTCATTAAAGGAAACTTAATCCTGTAATTGTTTAAAATAAAAAGCAGTTTAATGAAACTGAAGTACCAAAGTAACCAAAAGACAGAAAATAATCAGACCATTTGTGACCCTCGTCTCCATGCCAAAATCCGCAAGTGTAGTTTTCCCCAAAACTGTCAGGTGAGTATTTGTAGTACACCTAGATGCACCACACCCATATCGTGACAATAGTTGTTGCTCAGAATACCTACCATCCCCCGTCATGGAAAATATCAACCGAATACATGAAAGAAACTTGAGCAGAACCTGAAAGTAAAATGCAGTTAGTAAGTGATTGTATCTGCTTTCACTCGTCACAGTTTTTATCATCCCTTGAAACCAGCCATTAAGCCCCCAAATAACGATAAACCCTATCATTCCAAGAAAACTTTCAAAATTGATTATAATAATAAATCTATAAAAAAACTAAACAAATACTAAAAAACGCTCAGTAATTTATAAGTCAATTTCACAAATAACATATACCAATCCAAAGAAACTATGAAAATTAATTATAATTATAGATCTATAAAAAAATTCAACAAATACCTTAAAACTTGAAAACCCCCTTTGGGTGGGCGTCGGTTTCGGTGGTTGTAGTATATAACAACCAAATATATAAGAATAAAAAATGAAACACAACACGAACCTCATCTAATAGTTTGGATTCGGAGATGGACCACTACTGAAACCAACAAAAAACACCTAAACCAACAATCAACCAATACCACAAACCAAAACTACCTTGAAACCACCTAAACCATCAAGAGATGGTGGCAGATTCGGCAGATGTGGTGGTGGATTCGGCAGATGTGGTGGTGAAAAGATTTGGTGGCCGCTGTGAGGGAGCGTATTGATTAAGGAGTGTATATGAAACTGAAATCAATTGATTGAAATGATTTTGGGGAAGGTTTTATAATATTAAACCATATTTATAGCTTAACAAAAATACATTGCGAAACTGAAACCATTGTAACAGAAGTTCCTGAGTTGTCATATTTCTTTTTTTGAATGTGGTGAGATTGTAAATAAAGAAATGTTGAGAAAACTTACTTATTTTAGAAATGAAGATATGAAGAGAAAATTATACAGATATTATAAGTAGTAGAGATATAGTCTTTTCTTTATTTTTTTCATTGATCAATATATAGTACTTTTTTTAATCTATTTTTTCATTTTTTACCATATATTGTTCAAACCTTATACTAACTTGCAATGGACATGGTTATGGAAAATACAATAAATATTCACAATTTATTTAATAGAGTTTGTTTTTTATCAAATCACCGATAACTTTAATTGTTAGAGTTATTCGAACAAACCTACTAAAAAACATAACATTTATCATTGCACATCATATCTACAAAGGCATTCAAATACTCTAGGAGTATCATAATTTGGGTTTGACCCATAAAAACCGAAAATCAAACTGAACCAAACTCGAACTAGAAGCGAACCAAAAATATAATTCGGGTTTTGGGTCATAACCGAACCGAACTACAAATATTGTTTACGGGTTGCATATGGGTTTAACAATCGGACCCGAGAACCGAACCGAAAACCAAAATTATACATATATATATATATATATATATATATATATATATATATATATATATATATATATATATATATATAATAGCTATTAAAATTTAATTTATGCCCAATATATATAAATTATTTATTAAAATATAATCTCAATATAAAAAAATAATTTTACTTGAAATAATTTTTTTTAAATATCTATATAATTACATATTTTTTTAGAAAAATTCAGATAATTTGGGTCAACCCGAAAACCGAACCAAATTCAAATTCGGCTTCGGTTTTTGGTTTTCGGTTTTTGTGTTGACCCAGAAAAAAAAGTTAACCGAATAACCTAAACCGAATAAACTGAACAACCCAGAAACCAAACCGAAAGACACCCATAAAATACTCAATCTTTCTTTTTCGAACAAACCAAAAAGTAAATATAGACGACATCATTTTAAATATATATCAAGAGATAAGGAACAACGTATATCGTTGTTAAAATCGTGAAAGATACTAAAACATGAATGACAAATAATCATGAACACCATTTATCTTTTGATAAACATATAGTAATATATAAAATTGTACATTTAGTAAAGAATTGGATTGATAAATTCGAAGAATAGCAGTTGATTCGTTTTGTTAAAGAATAAAAAACGGTATATATATACATATCTAGATTAGTTTAAAATATGTGAAATAAATTTAAAAAAAATAAAAATAAAAAATGCTACGTATTGGTAAATATGTTTAAACAAGCCACATAATGGTAAATACTTTTTGTAAAAACAATTGTTTAGTAAAAAACTTAACATCTTCATATTCTTCATTTAACTTTATCTCAGTCTTCATCACTACGCCCACCATTATCTTTATTTTCTTTGTCTTTTTTAAAACAACGTTAAATCAAAAAACTGATCTAAACCATAAATAAATTAAAAAGTTAAAATCAAACCCCAACTTAAAAAAACATATATCCGGTCACAATTTATCTGACGTTCCCTTAAATCTTCATTTCTATAAAATCCCTTCTTCAATCTTCATTTATTTGTTATCAATTCATACTTTTTTTATTTGAGGTGGGTTTTTCATCAATTGCAAACCCTAGTTAAAGATATTCATCAATTACTGTTCTTCACTTCTTCTTTCCAAAAATCTCTATAAACCCCAAAATTGTGTTGATGCTTGTTATCTGATTGAAATTTGAAGTAATTGTGCGATTTGAATTTGGTTTTTGCTGAATTTGAAAACCCTCTAAGGATATCACTTGCCTCCCAGAGTATTTTGGTTAAGCAGATGTTTTAGATCAAATGGCTTGAATATTGATTGAAGAAGCTGAGAAGTTAGATATCCCATTTTAGTAGGTATAGCCTTAGTCAAGATACGGTCTCGTCTTTGCCTTTTTCTAGTGCTGTTACTTCTACAAAAATAGAAGGATTTCTAAGTGCCTTGAGGGGTTTATCCCCAAAGGTTATGGTGGTAGTTGAACAAGATTTTGATCATAACAAATCTGGTCTAATGGAAAGACTTTGGGAATCTCTGTACTTCTATGCGGCATTATTCGATTGTTTGGAGTCCACATTACCACGGATTTCAATGGAGAGGCCGAAGGTGGAAAAGATGTTATTTGGGGAAGAGATCAAGAAGATTATAGTTTGTGAAGGTGGGGAGAGAAAGGAGAGACATGAAAAAATCGATAAGTGGTTTAAGAGACTAGCTAGATTTGGTTGGATTCGGGTGTGTGCCTTTAAGCTATTATGCTCATTGGCCAAGCTTTGTTCGGAGACGGAGTTGTTGTTTTCATAGTAGGTTCGGACCCTGACTTGAGTAAAGAGGTGCCATTGTTTCAGATGGTGTATATATGCGTACAAAAGAAAGTTGTGTTTGTTTGGACACTTTTTGTCATGATGAGTGTGAGAACCCGTACTTTCCCAGCATTTTTTTAATCTTTTTATTCGTGCTTTTTGAATTTTCCAACGTATTACGTTTTCTTGAATACTTTATATGTAAACCCTGAGATTTTTAAATTATACTTTGAGTATTATTTTGTTCATTGACAATGATTCATATGGAATTATAAAATTTTTATTTTATTTTTCCATATTTATTTTAAATCAAAGTTTTTGATTTAAAATCACCCGCGTGCGTTTTACAACGAGTTTATTCAAAAACAATGTACAACGAGAATTTCCTAGTGATCGCGATACCGACGGATGCCCAACAGTTTACGTTTATTTATCGATTGTTTCGATAATTAATATTTTTGACGATTTCGTTTTAATTACGTATTAAGTCGTGTCGAGGAATCGTATAACCATTTTTATGATGCATTGTAACTTTTGAAAAGTATTTTTACGAAACCCGAGCCCCGTAAATATTTACAATATTTACCAATTACCATTTTCTACCCTTTAAAACTATTAATTTCTTTTAGGTCCTAAAGTTTGCAAATTGGCAACTTAGGTCCCTCCACTTAACTAGCCATATAAAATCCCATTTTTCTTCCACTTTCACACACATAACACCATTTAAAAAAAAACTCACCAACTCTCTCTCCACCATCTCTTTGCCGTGAACACCTCCACCACAAACACCCTCAAATTTTGATTTTCTACTATGAATAAATCAAAACTAAATTAAGACCCATGTTCTAAATGATCTTGTGGTCCTTTTGATACAAGAAATTCACACATGCATCAAGTTTTCATAAGTTTATGATTCCATAGTTGTTTAATGTTTTAATCATCATGCATGTATGAATTTTGGTAAGATTATCTTGATTTGATCTTAAAAAGTCTCATTTTTTATCTTTGATTTTGTTAGATTTTACATGCAAGTGTTTTTAGAAGTGTTTGGATGATGGGTATGATAGTATAGTGATTCTAGAGGTATGGGTATGAGTGGATTTGGTTGAAAATTTGATTTGTCATGTTTTCTAAAAGGCCAATTTGGGACAGCAGCTCTAAACAGTGTGTTTCGTAGGTTTAACGTCTGTGAAAGGCTAAGATTAGTTGAAATTGTTGTAGAGTTTTCCGAGACGTCCGTTTTGGTATAAGATAGAGCTTCTAAGTCATTACGAGTCAAAAGTTATTCTAGTTTTAGTTTTCGTGTACCGGGAGACGCAAGTCGGCACAATCCGAAATTGTGGCTGATTTTGGGTCGACTCTCGGGGACTTTAGGCTTGGTTAGATAAATGTATCTACTGATTTTCAAAGTTTACAAACTGAGTTTGATGAGTCTATTAGTGGTTTCAAAAGTCGGATTTTCGAGTTTGTACTTTTAAAGCGGTCTAAACGGTTTTACAAAATAAGTGTACAAATCTGTCCTAAAATTTGGAGTCGAGTAAAGTGTCGAGCTGATGGATTTTAAAGTGTGAACTTTGGCTCAAATTTTGTTGAGGTCTTATACAGGTTATAAGTGACCTTGACACCAATTTTCATGTAAAACGGACATGTCTAGATAGGGTAGATCGGTGTGTACATTCGGGGTGTACTTGCTGATTTTATTTGGACACATCGTTTAATGTTTGTGTTGCGTGAGTTAGAGTATTCACCATCGGACATGGTGAATTATTCAAATGCTTAGTCATTATATAAATGACTTAGCTACTGGTCCAAATAAGGGTAAAGGATAGTTTGACTTGCGTTGACTTGGCGTCGTATAACGGGTCATTTTCAAGTGTTCAAGTGTTTAAACGTGTAACGTTGGATAAATGTATTCATTTGATTCGTGTCAATGGTTTTGAAACGTGTATACTTTGAAAACGTTTGAGTCATATTATATTTGGTACATATCGATATTCGAGTTCGAGTCTTAACGCGCACCTTATTTTGATAGGTTGCGGTTTTCGTGTTTCCCTGGGCATCCATATCGTCGGTGATCGTCTACCACTACCATTTCTACTCAGTTGCTGAGTACATGATTGACTTACCTCGTGGCTAAGGTGAGTTCATAGCCCCTTTTTACTTGTACATGGTTTCTAAACACGGGGTGAGAATTTACATGGTGGAACACAACTAAATTAAAAACTGTATTGTTATCCAGAACTCGTATGTTATTCTGAACGTGTATGCTTTATAGATGATTTCAATGGTATTATTGCTTTTAGACGTTAGCCTTGAGTTTCCTCTCCTATCATGAATCGTTAATTGTCACGTATGCTTTGCGCTAAGCGCGAATATTGTGGGTGGATCCATCGGGATTGACAATCCCCGTCCCGATTACTTCGACGCACTAATATTCGTTTATACTTGAGTATTTAGGCTGAATACTCCCTAGAGGAACTTACATTTGAGTTAAGCTTCGGTTCATGAGACTAAACAGCAATAATATGTGATACATAGATTTTCATTGGGGTTCTAAATTCGTCTCGGTATCTCCTCGAATTGATCACGGCTCTAAGTGGAATGATTTGTTCTTGGTTAATAAAAAGGTTTTGGTTTGTTTATCTATTTTGACCTAATGACAAATAAGTAAGTGTCGAAGAGTAAAATTAAAGCTTTTACAAGATTAAACTAGATTGACAAGTTTAAAACTGAATGCTTGAAAACGAGAAGACAAGATTAGACAAATACTTTGAAAACTTAATTGAACTAATACTTAAAAACTAGTTCTATCGGAATATTGAAAGTTATTTCTATCGGAATACATCAAAGACTTAAGCATCGGAATATAATTAAAACAGCCCATCGGAATATCAAAGTGGAGTCCATCGGAATGTTCATGTTTGTTACCATCGGAATAATTAAGATCAAGATGTCGGAATGATGTCTCGATCGGAAAGTCAGATCGGAATATCTAAGGGCCCTTTTGTCGCAATGCAGATCGGAATGTGGTGAATTAAAATTGGCCAGAGTTTTGACTTAACATAGAACCTTAGTCCCGTCAGAATGTGCGATCGCAATGAGCGATCGCAATCCCAGATCGAAATAAGGGGAAATGACACCCGATCGCAAAGTAAAACCCTCTTGGGTTATTGCGATCAAAAGCAGGAAATCAGTCGGAATATATATACCCTTATATTGCGATGAAATGCAAATCTAATCCGAATATGGTGAAAAGCTAAAACTTCAATAAGCACGAACAATAAGCTATTCTAACCGAGATTTAAACACTTTAAAAAGATCAAATTTGACAACTTTTGAAAACAAAATCATAAACTTTGTAAACGAAGCTTTTGAATGACTAGAACATTGATGAAATCCGAAAACTAATAAGCTAAAACAAGCAATACGCCAATAAGCATAGAAGGCCTATAGCTTATACGTGTGAGAGCTTAAATAGAAACAAGAAAGATTAAACTTTGATCACGAACTCAACCACAAATCCAATCCGTATGAAATGAGACAATCGGATCAAGGATTTAGGTAAACTAAGAAATGTAGAAGAAGATTAAAGAACTTAAAAGCTTAACTTGAATAAGATTAATGAAATCCAAAGTACAAAGATTAAAGAAAGCTTGAATTTAAAAGATGAAAACAAAGAAAAAGTTTAGTGAGAGAAAGTTTGGAACTTTCTCTCTCTAAAACTAGGAAAATGAAAAAACTAACTAAAATTAACTAAGTGCTCCAAATTTGTGAAGTAGAATCATATATATAGGCGTGTGATATGGGCTTGTAAATGGGCTTTGGTATCGGGCTTCTTTTCTTCTTTCTTCTTTAGTCTTCACGTTTCTTTAAATAAACGTTTCCGACTTCGGATTTTGAGAAGTGTCGGTGAATAATTCCAACTCGTCTTATAATCTTTTGTTTAATAGACTCGAGTTCTTCGACATATATGAATCTTCCATCTTTGGCCCTATTCTTCGATAAATATTCAAATAGGCACAATGACTTCAAATCTTTTGCATCTCTTGGACAATAGACTTCGTCTTGAGTCTTTTTCCTCGATAAAACCCGTGCAATCCCATGTTTTCTTTAATATTCATCCGGTTGACTCTGAAAACACAATAAACACAAAAACCACGCATAATTCCAAACAAATGATATTAAATATGTGTTTTGGTCTCGTTTTAGGCAGAATTAAGTGGTAAAAGGATGGGTGTTTTCACACCTATCAAATCCCCTACACTTAACCATTGCCATGCCCTCATGCAATGCTTAGTGACAAAGCACATTTACACTTTTCTCATAATCAATCAACCTTGGCCTTATTAATATACTACTAAACAAAAATGAAAGTACTAAGAGAAATTAAAACTTCAAAGTAAACAAAAGGATGGAAATAACTTGCAAAGAGATCAAGGACTTACATTAGGGCTTCGGTGCTGCGAAGATTTATCACCCTCAAGTTTCACGTTCCCCAAACTAAGCTTAAAAACGAGATCATTGTTATTATAAGTTAGCAATTCAAACACTTACACACATGGCTTAATTATATGCTTAAACTCCCTTATTCCTAGGTATATCTCTTATGTTTTATTTTTGTCTTAGAATGATCATGAAGATGCATTTTTGGACTTATTTCGATAGTTTATTTAGGCTGAAAGCAAAGTAGGACGATTTGATCAATAGTTAGCTAAAGGACAAAATCTTTTAAAACTGCTAATTAACTTTTAAAAATGTTAAAATTAGATGGTACCTAACCTCAATTAAGCGAAAGTATATGGAGTACTAACCATTGACCAAGTTGAGGGTTCATAATAGGAAATGTGACAACGATGAAACCGTTGGCCTTAAGGCGAAGAGAGAGCGTTGGATTTTCTTCAATCGAAGCTGCACGAACCACCTGCGTATATATGAAGAATACGAAAATGAGACGATATTAAAGTACATTTCGGGTCATTTTATTTCACATAAGCAACATAAGATGCAAACACGCAACGCAGAGGAGCAATACTAATCGTGCATTAAAATAAGTAAGCGACGAGGAACGTTTGGATTAGCTTGTTTTGTAGCGTTCATGCTTACTTGAATTTTAAAGAGCTCTTAATCCATTTTTCAGCTTAAAATTTTATTAGGCAGACTCATAATCCTGAACTAATTAAAATTCAAATAAGTCCTTAAAGCCTAAAAATAAGTTGATTCAAATACCAGTAAAAGTGAAAGATAATATTGGAATCATGAGATATTTATTGGAATAGTATCGAGGACTATAATTTTTACAAAACAACATAAACGATGTATATAATTCACTCTTGCCTATGCTGCAAAAATAGGTAAAACCAGAAAATCAGCTATACAAATAGGAGATAAAGGTATGAGCCGCTAATACCTCACACATAATGCAAGACAACGGCACACACATGTCAAAAAATAAAGATGACCCATTGCACAATGCCACACACATGTCAATTCTATGGACTCTGATAAAAACAAATAGATGATCACGAAAGCAAAAGAATACGATCATATAAAATAAAGCAGAAATATTAGCCCGGTTGTGGTGTTATTTCAGCCAACCCACAACCATATTTCGATTCATATACTTGGTCGTAACTTGTGAGATTAAGACAGTGATCCCTCACGCATATCATGCATTGATTTTTTGGGAAGTGCATACATGGTTTTAGGGAACGTTTTACTTTTTAAAATGAACGGTACTAAATAAGTTTGCAATTTAAATCAGCTTAAGAATCTTCCCAGCCCCCTCCTAAATATCGAAATCTAATAAGCTAAAAAATGTATACAAAATTATGGAACATCCAAAACTCAATTACGTCAAACCTAAACTGGATTCATTACCGCCAGAGCTATGAGATCATGAATCCAAGTGACAAAATTCATGAGAGGTGACTTTTCCTACAAATATCAAGTATTTCAGATATATATATATTGAGGGCAGCTTAGGATATATATTTTTAGTTTACTATTATTAGACGCAATTAACACTGATAAAAATTCTAGCAACATCAGGTAAAGATGGAGCAATGAATTTCATAACGACACAAAAAATTATTCTTAAATAAAAAATTACATAACCTACGCTATTCAAATTCCATTTGATATTCGTTGCAAAGTCGTAAGACAGTAACACACTTTAAATGATAAGTAATTCTACTTATTATAAATGGAAAAGGCAGCAAATAATTAGAAGTTTTTTAAATACATTCACTAACCTCATGATAACGATGAAGAATGAATCAAATCAATGAGAGACTCCAAGAATCACGAGAAAAGGATGCAACCACATTGGTGTGTGCAACATGGTAGTACCCCGAGCTAAAGGATGCATGAATGTCAATAATATAAATAGCTAGCTAACAGACAACTCCAAATTAAAGTACCAGGAAACAAAGAATCAAGTTAGTAAGTTACCTTAAATTCAATATCGGTCACCTTTCAACCTGATCAACTCGTTGCACCTTTTACCAAGCCTCGTGATACCACACCATCCCATTCAAAAGCCCAATATAAGTTCAAACACACTCTGATTTCATGTGATGTCCAAATCGGTGGTTGTCATGATAGGATGATCGATTGTTAGCTGATGTCAAAACTGATCATATTTTAAAACTGATGTCCATGAGCTCGAAGCCCACCTTTTCAGCTCATCTTTTATAAGCAACTTTTCAACTTATCGTCTACTCGTCCGCGAGCCGATTCAACCTTCTTTTCATTAAAGGAAACTTAATCCTGTAATTGTTTAAAATAAAAAGCAGTTTAATGAAACTGAAGTACCAAAGTAACCAAAAGACAGAAAATAATCAGACCATTTGTGACCCTCGTCTCCATGCCAAAATCCGCAAGTGTAGTTTTCCCCAAAACTGTCAGGTGAGTATTTGTAGTACACCTAGATGCACCACACCCATATCGTGACAATAGTTGTTGCTCAGAATACCTACCATCCCCCGTCATGGAAAATATCAACCGAATACATGAAAGAAACTTGAGCAGAACCTGAAAGTAAAATGCAGTTAGTAAGTGATTGTATCTGCTTTCACTCGTCACAGTTTTTATCATCCCTTGAAACCAGCCATTAAGCCCCCAAATAACGATAAACCCTATCATTCCAAGAAAACTTTCAAAATTGATTATAATAATAAATCTATAAAAAAACTAAACAAATACTAAAAAACGCTCAGTAATTTATAAGTCAATTTCACAAATAACATATACCAATCCAAAGAAACTATGAAAATTAATTATAATTATAGATCTATAAAAAAATTCAACAAATACCTTAAAACTTGAAAACCCCCTTTGGGTGGGCGTCGGTTTCGGTGGTTGTAGTATATAACAACCAAATATATAAGAATAAAAAATGAAACACAACACGAACCTCATCTAATAGTTTGGATTCGGAGATGGACCACTACTGAAACCAACAAAAAACACCTAAACCAACAATCAACCAATACCACAAACCAAAACTACCTTGAAACCACCTAAACCATCAAGAGATGGTGGCAGATTCGGCAGATGTGGTGGTGGATTCGGCAGATGTGGTGGTGAAAAGATTTGGTGGCCGCTGTGAGGGAGCGTATTGATTAAGGAGTGTATATGAAACTGAAATCAATTGATTGAAATGATTTTGGGGAAGGTTTTATAATATTAAACCATATTTATAGCTTAACAAAAATACATTGCGAAACTGAAACCATTGTAACAGAAGTTCCTGAGTTGTCATATTTCTTTTTTTGAATGTGGTGAGATTGTAAATAAAGAAATGTTGAGAAAACTTACTTATTTTAGAAATGAAGATATGAAGAGAAAATTATACAGATATTATAAGTAGTAGAGATATAGTCTTTTCTTTATTTTTTTCATTGATCAATATATAGTACTTTTTTTAATCTATTTTTTCATTTTTTACCATATATTGTTCAAACCTTATACTAACTTGCAATGGACATGGTTATGGAAAATACAATAAATATTCACAATTTATTTAATAGAGTTTGTTTTTTATCAAATCACCGATAACTTTAATTGTTAGAGTTATTCGAACAAACCTACTAAAAAACATAACATTTATCATTGCACATCATATCTACAAAGGCATTCAAATACTCTAGGAGTATCATAATTTGGGTTTGACCCATAAAAACCGAAAATCAAACTGAACCAAACTCGAACTAGAAGCGAACCGAAAATATAATTCGGGTTTTGGGTCATAACCGAACCGAACTACAAATATTGTTTACGGGTTGCATATGGGTTTAACAATCGGACCCGAGAACCGAACCGAAAACCAAAATTATACAAATATATATATATATATATATATATATATATATATATATATATATATATATATATATATATAATAGCTATTAAAATTTAATTTATGCCCAATATATATAAATTATTTATTAAAATATAATCTCAATATAAAAAAATAATTTTACTTGAAATAATTTTTTTTAAATATCTATATAATTACATATTTTTTTAGAAAAATTCAGATAATTTGGGTCAACCCGAAAACCGAACCAAATTCAAATTCGGCTTTCGGTTTTTGGTTTTCGGTTTTTGTGTTGACCCAGAAAAAAAAGTTAACCGAATAACCTAAACCGAATAAACTGAACAACCCAGAAACCAAACCGAAAGACACCCATAAAATACTCAATCTTTCTATTTCGAACAAACCAAAAAGTAAATATAGACGACATCATTTTAAATATATATCAAGAGATAAGGAACAACGTATATCGTTGTTAAAATCGTGAAAGATACTAAAACATGAATGACAAATAATCATGAACACCATTTATCTTTTGATAAACATATAGTAATATATAAAATTGTACATTTAGTAAAGAATTGGATTGATAAATTCGAAGAATAGCAGTTGATTCGTTTTGTTAAAGAATAAAAAACGGTATATATATACATATCTAGATTAGTTTAAAATATGTGAAATAAATTTAAAAAAAATAAAAATAAAAAATGCTACGTATTGGTAAATATGTTTAAACAAGCCACATAATGGTAAATACTTTTTGTAAAAACAATTGTTTAGTAAAAAACTTAACATCTTCATATTCTTCATTTAACTTTATCTCAGTCTCATCACTACGCCCACCATTATCTTTATTTTCTTTGTCTTTTTTAAAACAACGTTAAATCAAAAAACTGATCTAAACCATAAATAAATTAAAAAGTTAAAATCAAACCCCAACTTAAAAAAACATATATCCGGTCACAATTTATCTGACGTTCCCTTAAATCTTCATTTCTATAAAATCCCTTCTTCAATCTTCATTTATTTGTTATCAATTCATACTTTTTTTATTTGAGGTGGGTTTTTCATCAATTGCAAACCCTAGTTAAAGATATTCATCAATTACTGTTCTTCACTTCTTCTTTCCAAAAATCTCTATAAACCCCAAAATTGTGTTGATGCTTGTTATCTGATTGAAATTTGAAGTAATTGTGCGATTTGAATTTGGTTTTTGCTGAATTTGAAAACCCTCTAAGGATATCACTTGCCTCCCAGAGTATTTTGGTTAAGCAGATGTTTTAGATCAAATGGCTTGAATATTGATTGAAGAAGCTGAGAAGTTAGATATCCCATTTCAGTAGGTATAGCCTTAGTCAAGATACGGTCTCGTCTTTGCCTTTTTCTAGTGCTGTTACTTCTACAAAAATAGAAGGATTTCTAAGTGCCTTGAGGGGTTTATCCCCAAAGGTTATGGTGGTAGTTGAACAAGATTTTGATCATAACAAATCTGGTCTAATGGAAAGACTTTGGGAATCTCTGTACTTCTATGCGGCATTATTCGATTGTTTGGAGTCCACATTACCACGGATTTCAATGGAGAGGCCGAAGGTGGAAAAGATGTTATTTGGGGAAGAGATCAAGAAGATTATAGTTTGTGAAGGTGGGGAGAGAAAGGAGAGACATGAAAAAATCGATAAGTGGTTTAAGAGACTAGCTAGATTTGGTTGGATTCGGGTGTGTGCCTTTAAGCTATTATGCTCATTGGCCAAGCTTTGTTCGGAGACGGAGTTGTTGTTTTCATAGTAGGTTCGGACCCTGACTTGAGTAAAGAGGTGCCATTGTTTCAGATGGTGTATATATGCGTACAAAAGAAAGTTGTGTTTGTTTGGACACTTTTTGTCATGATGAGTGTGAGAACCCGTACTTTCCCAGCATTTTTTTAATCTTTTTATTCGTGCTTTTTGAATTTTCCAACGTATTACGTTTTCTTGAATACTTTATATGTAAACCCTGAGATTTTTAAATTATACTTTGAGTATTATTTTGTTCATTGACAATGATTCATATGGAATTATAAAATTTTTATTTTATTTTTCCATATTTATTTTAAATCAAAGTTTTTGATTTAAAATCACCCGCGTGCGTTTTACAACGAGTTTATTCAAAAACAATGTACAACGAGAATTTCCTAGTGATCGCGATACCGACGGATGCCCAACAGTTTACGTTTATTTATCGATTGTTTCGATAATTAATATTTTTGACGATTTCGTTTTAATTACGTATTAAGTCGTGTCGAGGAATCGTATAACCATTTTTATGATGCATTGTAACTTTTGAAAAGTATTTTTACGAAACCCGAGCCCCGTAAATATTTACAATATTTACCAATTACCATTTTCTACCCTTTAAAACTATTAATTTCTTTTAGGTCCTAAAGTTTGCAAATTGGCAACTTAGGTCCCTCCACTTAACTAGCCATATAAAATCCCATTTTTCTTCCACTTTCACACACATAACACCATTTAAAAAAAAAACTCACCAACTCTCTCTCCACCATCTCTTTGCCGTGAACACCTCCACCACAAACACCCTCAAATTTTGATTTTCTACTATGAATAAATCAAAACTAAATTAAGACCCATGTTCTAAATGATCTTGTGGTCCTTTTGATACAAGAAATTCACACATGCATCAAGTTTTCATAAGTTTATGATTCCATAGTTGTTTAATGTTTTAATCATCATGCATGTATGAATTTTGGTAAGATTATCTTGATTTGATCTTAAAAAGTCTCATTTTTTATCTTTGATTTTGTTAGATTTTACATGCAAGTGTTTTTAGAAGTGTTTGGATGATGGGTATGATAGTATAGTGATTCTAGAGGTATGGGTATGAGTGGATTTGGTTGAAAATTTGATTTGTCATGTTTTCTAAAAGGCCAATTTGGGACAGCAGCTCTAAACAGTGTGTTTCGTAGGTTTAAGGTCTGTGAAAGGCTAAGATTAGTTGAAATTGTTGTAGAGTTTTCCGAGACGTCCGTTTTGGTATAAGATAGAGCTTCTAAGTCATTACGAGTCAAAAGTTATTCTAGTTTTAGTTTTCGTGTACCGGGAGACGCAAGTCGGCACAATCCGAAATTGTGGCTGATTTTGGGTCGACTCTCGGGGACTTTAGGCTTGGTTAGATAAATGTATCTACTGATTTTCAAAGTTTACAAACTGAGTTTGATGAGTCTATTAGTGGTTTCAAAAGTCGGATTTTCGAGTTTGTACTTTTAAAGCGGTCTAAACGGTTTTACAAAATAAGTGTACAAATCTGTCCTAAAATTTGGAGTCGAGTAAAGTGTCGAGCTGATGGATTTTAAAGTGTGAACTTTGGCTCAAATTTTGTTGAGGTCTTATACAGGTTATAAGTGACCTTGACACCAATTTTCATGTAAAACGGACATGTCTAGATAGGGTAGATCGGTGTGTACATTCGGGGTGTACTTGCTGATTTTATTTGGACACATCGTTTAATGTTTGTGTTGCGTGAGTTAGAGTATTCACCATCGGACATGGTGAATTATTCAAATGCTTAGTCATTATATAAATGACTTAGCTACTGGTCCAAATAAGGGTAAAGGATAGTTTGACTTGCGTTGACTTGGCGTCGTATAACGGGTCATTTTCAAGTGTTCAAGTGTTTTAACGTGTAACGTTGGATAAATGTATTCATTTGATTCGTGTCAATGGTTTTGAAACGTGTATACTTTGAAAACGTTTGAGTCATATTATATTTGGTACATATCGATATTCGAGTTCGAGTCTTAACGCGCACCTTATTTTGATAGGTTGCGGTTTTCGTGTTTCCCTGGGCATCCATATCGTCGGTGATCGTCTACCACTACCATTTCTACTCAGTTGCTGAGTACATGATTGACTTACCTCGTGGCTAAGGTGAGTTCATAGCCCCTTTTTACTTGTACATGGTTTCTAAACACGGGGTGAGAATTTACATGGTGGAACACAACTAAATTAAAAACTGTATTGTTATCCAGAACTCGTATGTTATTCTGAACGTGTATGCTTTATAGATGATTTCAATGGTATTATTGCTTTTAGACGTTAGCCTTGAGTTTCCTCTCCTATCATGAATCGTTAATTGTCACGTATGCTTTGCGCTAAGCGCGAATATTGTGGGTGGATCCATCGGGATTGACAATCCCCGTCCCGATTACTTCGACGCACTAATATTCGTTTATACTTGAGTATTTAGGCTGAATACTCCCTAGAGGAACTTACATTTGAGTTAAGCTTCGGTTCATGAGACTAAACAGCAATAATATGTGATACATAGATTTTCATTGGGGTTCTAAATTCGTCTCGGTATCTCCTCGAATTGATCACGGCTCTAAGTGGAATGATTTGTTCTTGGTTAATAAAAAGGTTTTGGTTTGTTTATCTATTTTGACCTAATGACAAATAAGTAAGTGTCGAAGAGTAAAATTAAAGCTTTTACAAGATTAAACTAGATTGACAAGTTTAAAACTGAATGCTTGAAAACGAGAAGACAAGATTAGACAAATACTTTGAAAACTTAATTGAACTAATACTTAAAAACTAGTTCTATCGGAATATTGAAAGTTATTTCTATCGGAATACATCAAAGACTTAAGCATCGGAATATAATTAAAACAGCCCATCGGAATATCAAAGTGGAGTCCATCGGAATGTTCATGTTTGTTACCATCGGAATAATTAAGATCAAGATGTCGGAATGATGTCTCGATCGGAAAGTCAGATCGGAATATCTAAGGGCCCTTTTGTCGCAATGCAGATCGGAATGTGGTGAATTAAAATTGGCCAGAGTTTTGACTTAACATAGAACCTTAGTCCCGTCGGAATGTGCGATCGCAATGAGCGATCGCAATCCCAGATCGGAATAAGGGGAAATGACACCCGATCGCAAAGTAAAACCCTCTTGGGTTATTGCGATCAAAAGCAGGAAATCAGTCGGAATATATATACCCTTATATTGCGATGAAATGCAAATCTAATCCGAATATGGTGAAAAGCTAAAACTTCAATAAGCACGAACAATAAGCTATTCTAACCGAGATTTAAACACTTTAAAAAGATCAAATTTGACAACTTTTGAAAACAAAATCATAAACTTTGTAAACGAAGCTTTTGAATGACTAGAACATTGATGAAATCCGAAAACTAATAAGCTAAAACAAGCAATACGCCAATAAGCATAGAAGGCCTATAGCTTATACGTGTGAGAGCTTAAATAGAAACAAGAAAGATTAAACTTTGATCACGAACTCAACCACAAATCCAATCCGTATGAAATGAGACAATCGGATCAAGGATTTAGGTAAACTAAGAAAAGTAGAAGAAGATTAAAGAACTTAAAAGCTTAACTTGAATAAGATTAATGAAATCCAAAGTACAAAGATTAAAGAAAGCTTGAATTTAAAAGATGAAAACAAAGAAAAAGTTTAGTGAGAGAAAGTTTGGAACTTTCTCTCTCTAAAACTAGGAAAATGAAAAAACTAACTAAAATTAACTAAGTGCTCCAAATTTGTGAAGTAGAATCATATATATAGGCGTGTGATATGGGCTTGTAAATGGGCTTTGGTATCGGGCTTCTTTTCTTCTTTCTTCTTTAGTCTTCACGTTTCTTTAAATAAACGTTTCCGACTTCGGATTTTGAGAAGTGTCGGTGAATAATTCCAACTCGTCTTATAATCTTTTGTTTAATAGACTCGAGTTCTTCGACATATATGAATCTTCCATCTTTGGCCCTATTCTTCGATAAATATTCAAATAGGCACAATGACTTCAAATCTTTTGCATCTCTTGGACAATAGACTTCGTCTTGAGTCTTTTTCCTCGATAAAACCCGTGCAATCCCATGTTTTCTTTAATATTCATCCGGTTGACTCTGAAAACACAATAAACACAAAAACCACGCATAATTCCAAACAAATGATATTAAATACGTGTTTTGGTCTCGTTTTAGGCAGAATTAAGTGGTAAAAGGATGGGTGTTTTCACACCTATCAAATCCCCTACACTTAACCATTGCCATGCCCTCATGCAATGCTTAGTGACAAAGCACATTTACACTTTTCTCATAATCAATCAACCTTGGCCTTATTAATATACTACTAAACAAAAATGAAAGTACTAAGAGAAATTAAAACTTCAAAGTAAACAAAAGGATGGAAATAACTTGCAAAGAGATCAAGGACTTACATTAGGGCTTCGGTGCTGCGAAGATTTATCACCCTCAAGTTTCACGTTCCCCAAACTAAGCTTAAAAACGAGATCATTGTTATTATAAGTTAGCAATTCAAACACTTACACACATGGCTTAATTATATGCTTAAACTCCCTTATTCCTAGGTATATCTCTTATGTTTTATTTTTGTCTTAGAATGATCATGAAGATGCATTTTTGGACTTATTTCGATAGTTTATTTAGGCTGAAAGCAAAGTAGGACGATTTGATCAATAGTTAGCTAAAGGACAAAATCTCTTAAAACTGCTTCTCGGGATATCAAAAAGTTCATATCTTGGCATAACTTGGTTCACGATTTGAGACCTTTCTCGGGCCGATATTTGGCATGTACTTCATACTTCATATCTTCGAGAGACGTTCTTGAGATAATGGTCTTCTCATCGTAATAGAGTTTCTTCACTTGGAGACTTTTGAGGGGTACTCCAACTTTGTTGACCACGACTTCATGATTATTTCTTCAATCTCTAATTGGGATTTTGAGATACAACGATCCGCCTCCTTTTCGGACTTGGATCTATTTATCCTCATACCTTGTTAGGGTCTTTTCGGATAGACTTCTCCATGATCTTTACGGGAGTTGATTGCTTTTCGTCGTGAGTCTTGATCCTTCATATTGATTTTGGGAATAATGCTTTTCACATCACCTTGGATCTTTAGCAATAAGATTGAATCCTCATGCCTTGTTAGGGCCTTTTCGGACTCGCCAATCTTCGCGCCCCGCTTCATAAGTTATGCCTTGGCTATGAACTCTTATCATTACCGAGCAACTTTTAAACGATCTTGGGCTAGAAGCTAAGTAACTTTTCAAATCGTACGACCTTACTTATTGCAGATAAATTATTAGCAAGTGATGGGAGAATAGGCAAATAATTACACCAAGTGATCTTGCGCAAGAATACCAACTTATAATTGACTCTATCATTTCTCGTTCTCCACAATTTAAAACCTCAAGTAATGAGACTCGTGGATGCTTAGCCTAATAAACCAATTAAGGTCTACATGGTTAAGGATACTAGCTAGAAGAAACTTAGATAAGTCTATTCGGGTTGAGTCAAAATAATCGCAACGGGCCTAATATGTCAAAGACTTCTAAACTAGCTACACCACTTTTTTTAGTATTTTTGATTTTATTGCGGGATATATACATATGAAAGCAACGATAAAAATTTAAAAATTACGACTAAATGGCCAAAGTTAATTAAAAATTTGAAAAATGTTGAAAAAGATGATTTTCCGGTTAAATGAAGGCATTTTCATAGAAAAGTCCACTTAAAACTTCGATAGAAGTCCCCCCTACACTTAAGATAAACATTGTCCTCAATGTTTAAGCATGTGGGAAAAGTCTCCCCTACACTTATGACATTGTGCACGTTGGTTAAAGCAAGCTAAGGAAAGGACGACTAAAGTGATCAATTTCAAATGTGAGTATGAAGAAAATTGAATCACGATAGTTGAGAGATAGAACCGGATTTCGGATAACACGGGAGCACGGTTCTTCAAAGGTTCCAAAAGTGCATTCATCCCTGTAATCACATCACCACACAAATACAAACACCTATATAGGTCCCCCTACACTTAGGAGGTTAAAACAGAAAAGGATAGATACTCGGGCTGCCTCCCGAGGAGCGCTTGTTTTTGATAACCGAGTCACGAGCCTGACTCGACCCAAAATTAGTTCATGGGAAACGTGGTGAGGGATGGAGTCATCTCGTGAGAGATGTCCTCACCAAAGTACAACTTCACTGTTTGGCCATTCACCTTAAAATTAGGACCATTAGGGTGAGCGAGCTCGAGAGTACCATATGGAAAAATTTGGGCAATGGTGAATGGGCCGGACCAACGAGATTTTAGCTTGCCCGAAAAGATTTTCAACCGAGAGTTAAAAAGTAAAACTTTGTCTCCAACTTGGAACTCTCGGTTCTTAATCTTAGAGTCGTTAATGAGCTTAGTCTTCTCCTTATAGATCAAAGAATTTTCATAAGCCTCATTCCGGAGTTCATTCAGCTCATTGAGTTGGATCTTGCGTAGGTCACCGGCTTTGTTGATATCAAAGTTAGCCCATTTCAAGGCCCAGTAAGCCTTGTGCTCCAACTCAATGGGGAGGTGGCATGCTTTCCCGTACATGAGACGATATGGTGTACAACCAATCGGAGTCTTGTATGCGGTACGAAAATCCCACAAAGCATCATCAAGTTTATCAGCCCATGAGGCACGATGCTCTCCCACGGTTCTTTCAAGAATTCGCTTTAATCCTCGGTTGGATATTTCAGCCTGGCCATTAGTTTGTGGGTGGTAAGCGGTGGAAAGACGATGATTTACACCATACTTAGCCATGACTCTTGCGAATTGGTCATTGCAAAAATGAGTCCCGCGATCACTAATAATGGCACGAGGCACACCGAATCTAGCGAATAGCGATTTCAAAAAGTTACAAACCACCCTTGCGTCATTAGTAGGTAAAGCTTTGGCTTCAACCCACTTTGAAACGTAGTCAACGGCTACAAGGATGTATTTGTTTCCTTTAGATGAAGGGAATGGCCCCATAAAGTCGATACCCCAAACATCAAAGATTTCACATTCTTGTATGAAATTCTGAGGCATCTCGTCTTTATGTGTGATCTTGCCTTGTTTTTGGCAAGCATCACAATGTTTAACCATCTCGTGAGCATCACGGTAAATGGTGGGCCAATAAAATCCCGATTCAAACACTTTTTTGGCGGTGTGCTAAATTCATAGATTTTCATTGGGAAACAAGGGAACGATCTGAGAGCTGATATGAGAAACACTTTGGATAGTCAAACGAATGACTTAAAGAATATGATGGCTAGTTTCTTCCAAGGTAATCAACCCTCTTCTTCGGGTACTCTTCCGAGTAACACCGTTGCGAATCCAAGAGGGGAGATGAAAGCAATCACCACTCGAAGTGGCAAAGGTACCAAGGAACCCGAGCTTCCTATACCTCCACCGATGATTGTGACTAAGGAAAACGAGTCACCTGCTCCTATTCCTCATCCTTCTCCTTCCCCAATTTCTCCACCTCTTACTTCTACCCCTCCTCCACCCAAGGATGTGAGTGATCCTTCGATCCCAAAGACTTCCTCTTCTTCCGATATACCTTATCCATCAAGGTTGAGGAAAGAGAAGCTCAAAAGCAAGGATGATATTCAGGTTTCGAACTTTCTAAAAATGTTTAAACAATTGAATTTTAACATCTCCTTCGCTGAGGCTCTCGCTCACATGCCCAAATACGCGAAAATGTTCAAAGATCTTCTTAGCGACAAGGAGAAGCTTCTTGATATTGCTAACACTTCTAAATTCGTCTCGGTATCTCCTCGAATTGATCACGGCTCTAAGTGGAATGATTTGTTCTTGGTTAATAAAAAGGTTTTGGTTTGTTTATCTATTTTGACCTAATGACAAATAAGTAAGTGTCGAAGAGTAAAATTAAAGCTTTTACAAGATTAAACTAGATTGACAAGTTTAAAACTGAATGCTTGAAAACGAGAAGACAAGATTAGACAAATACTTTGAAAACTTAATTGAACTAATACTTAAAAACTAGTTCTATCAGAATATTGAAAGTTATTTCTATCGGAATGCATCAAAGACTTAAGCATCGGAATATAATTAAAGCAGCCCATCGGAATGTCAAAATGGAGTCCATCAGAATGTTCATGTTTGTTACCAACGGAATAATTAAGATCAAGCTGTCGGAATGATGTCTCGATCGGAAAGTCAGATCGGAATATCTAAGGGCCCTTTTGTCGCAATGCAGATCGGAATGTGGTGAATTAAAATTGGCCAGAGTTTTGACTTAACATAGAACCTTAGTCCCGTCGGAATGTGCGATCGCAATCCCAGATCGGAATAAGGGGAAATGACACCTGATCGCAAAGTAAAATCCTCTTGGGTTATTGCGATCAAAAGCAGGAAATCCGTCGGAATATATATACCCTTATATTGCGATGAAATGCAAATCTAATCCGAAAATGGTTAAAAGCTAAAACTTCAATAAGCACGAACAATAAGCTATTCTAACCGAGATTTAAACACTTTAAAAAGATCAAATTCGACAACTTTTGAAAACGGAAAATCATAAACTTTGTAAACGAAGCTTTTGAATGACTAAAACATTGATAAAATCCGAAAACTAATAAGCTAAAACAAGCAATAAGCCAATAAGCATAGAAGGCCTATAGCTTATACGTGTGAGAGCTTAAAGAGAAACAAGAAAGATTAAACTTTGATCACGAACTCAACCACAAATCCAATCCGTATGAAATGAGACAATCGGATCAAGGATTTAGGTAAACTAAGAAAAGTAGAAGAAGATTAAAGAACTTAAAAGCTTAACTTGAATAAGATTAATGAAATCCAAAGTACAAAGATTAAAGAAAGCTTGAATTTAAAAGATGAAAACAAAGAAAAAGTTTAGTGAGAGAAAGTTTGGAACTTTCTCTCTCTAAAACTAGGAAAATGAAAAAACTAACTAAAATTAACTAAGTGCTCCAAATTTGTGAAGTAGAATCATATATATAGGCGTGTGATATGGGCTTGTAAATGGGCTTTGGTATCGGGCTTCTTTTCTTCTTTCTTCTTTAGTCTTCACGTTTCTTTAAATAAACGTTTCCGACTTCGGATTTTGAGAAGTGTCGGTGAATAATTCCAACTCGTCTTATAATCTTTTGTTTAATAGACTCGAGTTCTTCGACATATATGAATCTTCCATCTTTGGCCCTATTCTTCGATAAATCTTCAAATAGGCACAATGACTTCAAAATCTTTTGCATCTCTTGGACAATAGACTTCGTCTTGAGTCTTTTTCCTCGATAAAACCCGTGCAATCCCATGTTTTCTTCAATATTCATCCGGTTGACTCTGAAAACACAATAAACACAAAAACCACGCATAATTCCAAACAAATGATATTAAATACGTGTTTTGGTCTCGTTTTAGCCAGAATTAAGTGGTAAAAGGATGGGTGTTTTCACACCTATCAATATGCATCGTGACTATGGACGTACATAGTTAACCCCCCCCCCCCCACCCCATTACGTGTTTTACAAATTCTATTGTGTTCCACACGTTTACTCCTAAACCTATGAATATCACTCAACTTTATGTTGGCGTTTTTACATGTTTAATCTCAGGTATTATACTTAGCTTTGCTTGGATGGGAGCCCGCAGGATATTCGCAGCTTGGAGATTTCTGTGATGCTTTTGAAAGATTGGTTTTATATAAACTATCAAGAGTTTATTCTACCTTTTGGGCAACTTAATATTATAAATTTAGACGAAATAATATAATTTTTTCCGCTTCTAAAACTCTAGGACCTATGTTTTAAAAACTCTGACCTTTTATGATGTAATGTACATGTTTTTATTTCGTCAGCTTTATATGAACTGTAATTCATTGTTTTCTTGTACTATGACGTGTTACCCCCTCCTTGCCTAGTTGTTCCATGTCGGATTTTGGGGGTCTCACAGAGTGGTATCAGAGCGATGGTTATAGGGAACTGAGTCATTTTTCAAAACTTAGTCTATAACCGAAAGTTCAAATTTTCATGTTTTAAGTGTCAATCACGGAATCTGCCATTGTTGTTCGATATCTGCGCGGGTAACTCTCTAATCCTTATTATTTACGTTTAATTATCGTTATAGTATTTCATCTCTTGATTGCATGTTGAAATATTACTTCACCTTAATGACGATAATTACTATGTCTTTTCAAAGCCTATGTGCTTCATGAATTATCATTGAATGTTACCGTGATTACATCTGCTCTTACTGTATTTCTGGAATTCTTGTTCTTGTGAACTGATCTGGTTACGATGATTTTTACATTGTTATGACGTTACATACTTTGTATTCAGAGCGCGTGTACTGCCGACTTTTCATACTCATTCTTCTGAGTACTATTGCTATTTCATTTATGCGTGATACGACTGACTTCATATACTCGTTCGATTTGAATCATCTGTTTTTCTCGACTCGCTGCTACATGTTTTTCATACTCTCGTAATACCATTGTTCGGGATTAAGAAGTGTTGTCTCGATAAAACTTCCGATTTTCATTTTACTACCGTGCGTGTTGCTTTCATTATTAAACCTCTTTAATATATCTATTTAGATATCCAATTTGCTTGTCGACCATTTGTGATTGAATGTCTTGGAAAATAGTCTATAGACCATTGTGTTGCTCAATGTGTCTCCGGAAAAGACTAAAAGACATCGTGTGAGTCACACATCTCGAAGCATTCGTTGAATCAGTACTTGAATAATATTGTGGGTTTTCATAATCTTGATTTACCTTTACGTCACTATTTTACACGACACTTGTACATGGATTACATCTTATTTCATTGACCATTTTACGTTTCGACTTCGACTTACAACATCCGTTGTACCTTGAACACATGATCGTCATTTATTATGTGACGATTGTTTGGAATACGATCCTACTTGTATCCTCCCTTTTTCATTTAACCTCCTCGCCTCAGGAGTGTGACTTGTTAATATTTTGTTTCTTTCTCGGTATGTCTTGTGACTTTGGAAAATCGCGCCGCCAGGAGACCTTCCTACATTGCATCTTGCAGCCGAAGACACGGATGTCATGCGTCGTTTTTTATCTCTCAGACTATCGTTGGTATTCATAAACCAATCCTATATCATGTTTTCTTTACATGATTAATTATAGAGTTTATTCTCTTTCGTTTTTACGGAATCCACAAGTCCTGTGTGTACATTAATTATGTGTTATTATGAAATTGGATTTAATTTCAAGCTGTGTCGAAAAATATACTTTGTATAGAAACCTTACAGGGAATTTAACAGTGTCGAGAAAATATTTTTATAACTTTAGACATAAAAATATATATTTCTACTTATTGAGACGTCCGTTTAGGACATAAAATTTGACCAGTAAACTTTAAAATCGAGCAAGTTACGCTCATTTGAGATTGTAAAATCTAAGAAGTTATTTTCTGAATAATGCTAAAATATCATTTTGTTGACAGATTTAATGCAAGGGCATTTTCGTCCATTTTTATTCCGTTTCAAGTCTCGGGTAAAACTAGAAAGTTGTTCAAAACATTGTTTTACATCGAAATGCATTAGACTTTGAGTCTTAGAATATCGTTTATTGAGTTAATTGGTCTAGTCAAACCCAAAAAGTCGAAACTGATAGACTTTAAAAATATAATTTCAAGCGTTTTTTTGAATTCGTTTGAGCTCGTAAAACATTAACTAATGATATTTTACAAATTAAAAACAATGATTGCGTTTGAACAAGTATAGAATAGTAACTTTGAATTCGGTCATACATATACATAGATCTTGAACTTTTGAAATTCGATAACTTCCTAATGTAGAAACCTTTCGGAGTAATTGTACTATTGGTTAACTGATGCACTACTTTCTTAAAAGTATATTATTGTCAAATTAATTATGATGTACACACATACGGATTCCTTTATCCTTTCTTTTATTTGTGACTTATTCGTCATTTTACATCACCTTTTCTCTGTTTATATCGTACCACTGATTTGGACCGAGGTTGAAGTTCTTATTTTTATCATTCGTTATCATCTTGGCACGTGTCTCCTGACGATTCCTGCTAAACCTCTTGGAACCTTATCACCTTGTAACCATTTTGTTGACTGCCTTGAACTATCCTTTATTACCCTCATGTAACCCACTCGCTATTTTACAAGTTACCATATGAACTCAAACAGATATTGTTTGCAAATCATTTTACAAAAGGTTTCATTTGTGCTTTCTTAAATAATTGCATGCTATCTTATAAAATTAATTTGTATTAATTTTACAATGTATTCTCACTAATTGTTCTACATTGGTCTTGCTAAGAATTCTTGTAACAATAAAATGGTTGATTTAAATATGTAGCCAATAACTTATAGGCGAAAAGTTTCATATGTTATTTTGATTCCTGTTTTTACAAATGCTATTATATACATATTTTAAATCATATGATATGTAATACTGGTTTGACGAAGCTGAGCATCGCATTGCTAGTCCTAAATTATGCATGGCCTGATCACCTATGCTTAATTTAGAAGGAGCCATGCAAGGCCGAATAGTAGTCGCCCTAAATGTTTGACCAACAATCAACTTTTTAATTATGTTCTTTAAAAAGTTTGCTAAAATGAAAGTTTTGAAAACTTTTACATTTTTATGCGAGTATCAATAATTTGCAACATACACCTATGAACTCTTACATTTTCTTGAACAAAGTACATGCCTCAAGCACAGTTTTCCTTACTCAGCGATCTTTGCTTTACTGGTTACCTTATCATCCTCATGATATAATTTTTGTTAGCATTTGCCTAAATTCTTACCATTGATACCGGACTTGAAAGTTTCAACGTTGTTATGTCTCTACATCGATCGACCTTCTCTATCTCTTTTGGTAGACCTTCGAAACGTCTCCGTACGCGGATAATGATTTATGACTGGAAGTGACCAATGATTACGTGTATTTGTCATGATGTGTGTTAGACTTTATCGTCTTGAAATTCGTTTGTGTGAATCATGTATTGACTTTGCCTTTCATTGTTAATGTTGTTCATTTTACTGAATTTACTCTCAAGTGACTTCTTAAGAATTTTTTTTGATTCAAAAAGTCGTTGTGTGGCTTTTCTCCTTCGATCGCGTATCGACTCCCGAGAACTTAATAAGTCGATGTGGTGATGTCAACCACACTCGTGAATTAATCATTGCTATAATCCTTGTTTCTTATTATCTTTATTATTATCGACGCGCCTATTCTATCACGTTTGTTAAGAATTGATACGGCTTTTGTTTTATTCCCGTGTGTTATTGCTCATAAACAAACTGTTGACCTTTATATGATTCATATTCGTTTACTATTTTGTCACTTTCCGAAAGCCAAAAAATGTTACGTGTTTATTGTTTGATACCTTAATCGCCTTCTTGGATTTCTAAAAATTATTATTAATTTTTAAGAACGTTTTATACATTTTACCAAATGTTTAAATTGTCAAAATACCCACTTCAAGTTTAATATCGAATCTGTACATCCTCTTGGGTAAATTTATAACTTATGTTTAAACAGTGTCAAGTTGTATCTTTTAAAGTAATTGATTTTATCATACTTTACTGTCAACCTAATGAAATTATTAAATTAATTTATAATTTCTAACAATGATTCTAAATAACTTGGAAAATCTGATTTTTTTTTCCTAATGGTAACGATAAACCTGATTTTTTAACGATAATTTCATGTGGTCACCCGAAAAGCTCTTAAGTCGATCAGGATAACTATTTTGAACTGAGTTACTTTTACCTTGAAGTTCGATCAAGAAAAAAATTTGACAACTGTTTACCCACTCATTTTATATAGAGTTTGATTTTTTTAATCACTACACCTTGTAAAATTTTCTTTTAATCAAGAAAACTTATAAACTGAGTTTTAAAGTAATCCCAAAATCCTAGACAACTGACTTCGACAGTTTGTATTTTAAATGATCATAGATAAATCATTTTTTTTCCCTTCTATTTCGCTTGTGACTAGATTCTTACATTTTAAGATTTTCACGTTTTACAGTTGCACGACTTGCGACCTCTTGTTGATTTACAATCTTGGTTCATTTTATCGCACTTTGCCTGTTTAAGCGATTCTTGTGTTCATTCTTGTTAGTTTATCGCACGTATCTCCAACAATTCTATCTCTTGATGTATCTCCGTATTGAAATATCGTAAACCTAATCCAAGACTTAAAAGTAATACGAAAAGGAGTTAAGAAACTGAAGCATAGTGAATCCTAACCGATAAGATTCGTCTTGGTATGGAAATTAACCTGGGAAGCGATGAACTTTGTTCTACACTTTGTACCTCCTCTTGTATGCATCTTCTACTGTTTTCAGGAGAACTCTGGGGACCAGAGTTCCTTTAGGGGGGAAGACTGTGAGAACCCGTACTTTCCCATCATTTTTTTTATTCTTTTTATTAGTGCTTTTTGAATTTTCCAACGTATTACGTTTTCTTGAATACTTTATATGTAAACCCTGAGATTTTTAAATTATACTTTTAAGTATTATTTTGTTCATTGACAATGATTCATATGGAATTATAAAAAATTTATTTTATTTTTCCATATTTAATTTAAATCAAAGTTTTTGATTTAAAATCACCCGCGTGCGTTTTACAACGAGTTTATTCAAAAACAATGTACAGTGAGAATTTCCTAGTGATCGCGATACCGACGGATGCCCAACAGTTTACATTTATTTATCGATTGTTTCGATAATTAATATTTATGACGATTTCGTTTTAATTACGTATTAAGTCGTGTCGAGGAATCGTATAACCATTTTTATGATGCATTGTAACTTTTGAAAAGTATTTTTACGAAACCCGAGCCCCGTAAATATTTACAATATTTACCAATTACCATTTTCTACCCTTTAAAACTATTAATTTCTTTTAGGTCCTAAAGTTTGCAAATTAGCAACTTAGGTCCCTCCACTTAACTAGTAATATAAAATCCTATTTTTCTTCCACTTTCACACACATAACACCATTTAAAAAAAAACTCACCAACTCTCTCTCCACCCTCTCTTTGCCGTGAACACCTCCACCACAAACACCCTCAATTTTTGATTTTCTACTATGAATCAATCAAAACTAAATTAAGACCCATGTTGTAAATGATCTTGTGGTCCTTTTGATACAAGAAATTCACACATGCATCAAGTTTTCATAAGTTTATGATTCCATGGTTGTTTAATGTTTTAATCGTCATGCATGCATGAATTTTGGTAAGATTATCTTGATTTGATCTTAAAAAGTCTCATTTTTTATCTTTGATTTTGTTAGATTATACATGCAAGTGTTTTTAGGAGTGTTTGGATGATGGGTATGATAGTATAGTGATCCTAGAGGTATGGGTATGAGTGGATTTGGTTGAAAATTTGATTTGTCATGTTTTTTAAAAGGCCAATTTGGGACAGCAGCTTTAAACAGTGTGTTTCGTGGGTTTAAGGTCTGTGAAAGGCTAAGATTAGTTGAAATTGTTGTAGAGTTTTCCGAGACTGTCGTTTCGGTATAAGATAAAGCTTCTAAGTCATTACGAGTCAAAAGTTATGCTAGTTTTAGTTTTCGTGTACCGGGAGACGCAAGTCGGCACAATCCAAAATTGTGGCTGATTTTGGGTCGACTCTCGGGGACTTTAGGCTTGGTTAGATAAATGTATCTACTGATTTTCAAAGTTTACAAACTGAGTTTGATGAGTCTATTAGTGGTTTCAAAAGTTGGATTTTCGAGTTTGTACTTTTAAAGCGGTCTAAACGGTTTTACAAAACAAGTGTAGAAATATGTCCTAAAATTTGGAGTCGAGTAAAGTGTCGAGCTGATGGATTTTAAAGTGTGAACTTTGGCTCAAATTTTATTTAGGTCTTATACAGGTTATAAGTGACCTTGACACCAACTTTCATGTAAAACAGACATGTCTAGATAGGGTAGATCGGTGTGTACATTCGGGGTGTACTTGCTGATTTTATTTGGACACATCGTTCAATGTTTGTGTTGCGTGAGTTTGAGTATTCACCATCGGAAATGGTGAATTATTCAAGTGCTTAGTCATTATATAAATGACTTAGCTACTGGTCCAAATAAGGGTAAAGGATAGTTTGACTTGCGTTAACTTGGCGTCGTATAACGGGTCATTTTTAAGTGTTCAAGTGTTTTAACGTGTAACGTTGGATAAATGTATACATTTGATTCGTGTCAATGGTTTTGAAACGTGTATACTTTGAAAACGTTTGAGTCATATTATATTTGGTACATATCGATATTCGAGTTCGAGTCTTAACGCGCGCCTTATTTTGATAGGTTGCGGTTTTCGTGTTTCCCTGGGCATCCATATCGTCGGTGATCGTCTACCACTACCGTTTCTACTCAGTTGCTCAGTACGTGATTGACTTACCTCGTGGCTAAGGTGGGTTCATAGCCCCTTTTTACTTGTAGATGGTTTCTAAACACGGGGTGAGATTTTACATGGTGGAACACAACTAAATTAAAAACTGTATTGTTATCCAGAACTCGTATGTTATTCTGAGCGTGTATGCTTTACAGATGATTTCAATGGTATTATTGCTTTTAGACGTTAGCCTTGAGTTTCCTCTCCTATCATGAATCGTTAATTGTCCCGTATGCTTTGCGCTAAGCGCGAATGTTGTGGGTGGATCCATCGGGATTGACAATCCCCGTCCCGATTACTTTGACGCACTAATATTCGTTTATACTTGAGTATTTAGGCTGAATACTCCCTATAGGAACTTACATTTGAGTTAAGCTTCGGTTCATGAGACTAAACAGCAATAATATGCATCGTGACTATGGACGTACATAGTTAACCCCCCCCCCCCCCCCCCCCCGCCCTCCATTACGTGTTTTACAAATTCTATTGTGTTCCACACGTTTACTGCTAAACCTACGAATATCACTCAACTTTATGTTGACGATTTTACATGTTTAATCTCAGGTATTATACTTAGCTTTGCTTGGATGGGAGCCCGCAGGATATTCGCAGCTTGGAGATTTCTGTGATGCTTTTGAATGATTGGTTTTATATAAACTATCAAGAGTTTATTCTACCTTTTGGGCAACTTAATATTATAAATTTAGACGAAATAATATAATTTTTCCGCTTCTAAAACTCTAAGACCTATGTTTTAAAAACTCTGACCTTTTATGATGTAATGTACATGTTTTTATTTCGTCAGCTTTATATGAACTGTAATTCATTGTTTTCTTGTACTATGACGTGTTACCCCCTCGTTGCCTAGTTGTTCCATGTCGAATTTTGGGGGTCTCAGAATGAGTCACATATCACATAAAGAAATGAAAGGACCAGATTACCCCTATGTCAAAGTGAGTTAACAATCGTTTGTGAGCCCAGTTAAATCGAGGGATAAACGGCGGAAAAGGTTTCAAAGTTAAGGCCGAACGGTGCAATTTTTTTGGTCAATGGACGAACGTCGGTTAACGCAAACCATAAGGACGAACCATGCAATTTACTCTATTACAAATGTCACTGCTAGGTTAGGTTAGGTTAGGTTTGATTATGACGGGCCTAGGTTACTTTGGGTTACTGCTTTTGTTTTTGTTTGGCCCATTAGTCACTATGAACACTTATAAAGAGTAAATAACTTATCTAAAAATGATAATGGTGCTTATATTGTGATAGAAAATAAAACTGTCATGGTAGAGTGATTTCCTATACGATAACTTACAATAATTTTCATGTTAAATTTACATGAATGTGCCTTGATAATAAAGAGTGAAAGATAAGATACGAAAATGAGGCACAAATTTACAAAGCTTCTTTTTGTAGTTATAATAATTTTGATTTTAATGCGTTGGATTTAAATCCAGGCATTAATATAGTCTACCATCATTCATCGGTATCTCATTGTTATTCGGTATAAATCCCGAACTTGGTCCCATAGTGGCATACCGTCCTCCCGATTTCCACTCAACCCTCCTACTAATTTTCATACCATGCAACACTCGTAATAGGATAATACAACACTAGATTCGCATCACAAATATCAATTAAATCGCAGCCATCATTTTTATTCTTATCCGTGACAGTTAGCATATGGAGTATATGGCCATGTAGGTCGGGCTCATTACTATCTTGATTTTATGAATTTTTTTCTTGTTTTTACTTATTTCTCTTTTATCTGTATTGCTCGAAGTATTATTGTTAGACAAAGACTGACGCGAGATTTCATACGGTAGCTAATCTTGTGGTTTTGTAACAAGATTTATGTGACACATAACAACGTTAACAAACAGACTGTATATTTTTTCCTACGAAACTTGAACTAATAGTCAGGAGGTTAAAAGCACTTTATTACACTCGAATACTTTGCTAGATCATCACCCAAAAACTTTGTTAGTGATTGTTTTGCAATGCTACTAAATTAAAAGTTTAACTAAATGACACTTTGTTTGATTATGGTTTTTAAACACATGGATATGGTGACAAAAAGTCAAAAATGACATAGTGATTCGAGTCATATCTTATTCATATCTTAGCTGGCTCTTTTCATATCAATCTAAATGGTTTTTGTATGGACTCCAACAATAATTTGCATACCTCTACTTTATAGATATCTCACACTTGATTTAAATCATCTTTCAGTCATGTTGTAAATCATCTTTCAATCAATCATTATAATATATATTAAATATGGAAGCAAACGTCGTCGTTTTGTGTTTTCAAATGTCGTTCTGCTCGGTTACTGTTGTCGTTTCGGAAAACATGCCAAAAAACAGTGGTCCATATAAAGTGAATAAATAAACAAATTTTAGAAAAAAAAACCATATAGTATACAACTTATTACCAAAATAGTGTTAGACGTTCAACTATTTACACATTTTTAGTTTAACAAATTTTACCTATCAAATATGAACTGTATATCTATAGATTTTTTGGTGAAAAAAATATCGTTGAAAAATACGTCGAATTGTTAATCAAATGAACCGAATATTGCAATGCTTTTGATATGCGTATGATTTTATAAAAAAAGTTGAATTTAATACACTTTTTAAAATATTGTGATAGGTAAAATTTGTGCCAAAGTCTATTTAAAAATGCACAAAATTTAAGTAATACAACTAAACAACATAATACATATCCTTTTAATGCATCAACTGAAATATGATTTAAGTAATACAATTTCAAAAGGCAAATGTATAATTATTTTAACATACAATAATTACAAAAAAATCATTAACATCACTTTTATAAAATTAATTTTAATTAATACATGTTATAAAATATATATGTTACAAATACGTATTAGTTAATATATTAAATACTCTAATTAATAATATTTTAAAAATACCTCTAAATTGAATAATACATCTTATTATACATACAACTATTAAAACAAAAAAAAACTTAAAATAACATACAAGTTGATAGTACGTACATATTAATTTAAAATCAGATCAAGTCAATGTATTTAATCGAAAACTAGAGAACACCGACCAAACTTATGCAAATAAGCAAACTAGGCTTAAACATAATTATTTTTTTTATCTTTTGCTGATTAACCATAAGGTATTCACCGTCGAATCACGCGAGTTGCTACTAATTAGTCAACCCATGTAGTCGTTATCAGAATATAATAGTACAGTAACAAACTTCAAGGAAGAAAACAAAAGCATCAAATTTTAATTTAAGCAAACTGGTCCAACTAATACACAAACCAATTTAAAAAATGTAAATATCGTTCTCATGAATGTGAGTCATGTGCAAGTGCAACCACGTAATTTAGACAATAATTTCAATCTTTGCATTTGGATATATACAAACAAATATTCAGTGAGTCGATAAAAACACAGAAATCAGCTAGCTAGCATGACTGGCCATCGAAGGATCCTGATAGTCGCCTATGCAGGAAAAGGCCACATCAACCCCGCCCTTCGGTTCGGCAAACTTCTCCTAAAATTTGATGTCCAAGTCACCCTGTGCACAAGTTTCTCAGTCGTGCAACATATACACAAACAAACAATCCCACACGGCCTAACTTTCGCTCCATTCTCTGACGGCCATGAAAATGGAATACAGCTTCATACCAACCTAGAACAATTTGTAAGCGATTTCCAAACATATGGTGCTCGTGCCGTCTCAGAATTAATCAGGTCAGCAGTGTCTTCGGGGAAACCATTTGATCATTTGGTGTACACAACCGTCATACCATGGGCTGCTCGTGTGGCGTATTCCCACGGTGTGAAAGCCGCTCTTCTGTGGTGCCAGCCAGCCACTGTCTTGGATATTTATTATTACGCTTTCAATGAATATCAAAGTTTGATATCTAGTAACAATAACAATCCAACGTGTGAGATCGATTTACCAGGATTGCCACCACTCACAATGGCTGACTTGCCCTCGTTTTTGTCGTCATCAAGTCCCAAAGAACATGATTTTATACTTGAATTTATGAAAGATCATATAGATGTACTCAAAATAGCTCCCACAATACTTGTTAACAGTTTTAGCCAACTCGAAGTGGAGCCCCTTAAAGCAACTAAGAAACTCGAGTTTATTCCTATTGGGCCTTTACTCGCGTCAGAAAACTCCACGTGTAGAGATTTCTTTGACACAATTGAGGATGATTACATCCAATGGTTGGACACACAATCTAAAGCATCGGTCGTTTTTGTTTCATTTGGAACATTAGCAACTTTGTCAATGGACCAACAAGAGGAGATAGCGAATGGATTGTTGGAGTGCGGGCTGCCTTTTTTATGGGTGATTAGAGGTAATGATGAAGCAGGAAGATTAAGCAAGTTAGGGGAATTGAAAAAACAAGGGATGATAGTAGGTTGGTGTTGTCAAGTTGAGGTTTTAAGTCACGAAGCAATTGGGTGTTTCGTGACGCATTGTGGGTGGAATTCAACTGTGGAGTCTTTGGCGGCAGGTGTTCGTGTGGTGGTGTTTCCACAGTGGTCTGATCAACCAACGAATGCAAAGATGATTGAAGATGTGTGGAAAACGGGTGTTCGGGTGAGGAAAAGGGAGAAAGATGGAGTGATGGAAGGGAAGGAGATTAAGAGATGTGTGGAAATCGTGATGGGAAACGAGGAGATGAAGAGAAATGCAGAGAAATGGAAGGCATTGTCAAGAGAAGCTCTTAACGATGGTTTCCTAAACATCAAATCTTTCCTCGATGCTGCATGAAACTATTTGTATACCAGCAATATATGATTTAATGTACTCTATTAACGTTGTAAACTTGTAATAATCAAATTTTAGCAATGACTTGTGGTTGTTGTATGATGGTTTTTTCATTAGATATGCTTTTATAAATAAGGTAAAAAGGAGATTGGGACTTAAATGAAAGTGTAGTTAACCAGCAAATCATTCATTGACGAAAATCCAGTTGTTAAAAAAAACAAAACGCCGCTGCCGGGGATCGAACCCGGGTCACCCGCGTGACAGGCGGGAATACTTACCACTATACTACAACGACTTTGTTGTTTTGAATGTTTTAAACACGATATTCGATCCTAATTGTTTACATCTTGGTTAATAAGAGAGTTATATGTAAGTCGGATTTATGTAATGCACGACCGACTATTATGTTTTGTTGGATTAGACCATATCGACTGACATGGATCGAATAATTTCGATCTGATTTTCAATCCGAGCTTTTGGACTCAAACATTTTCGACCATGTCCGGTTTTTTACCATGATCAACCCTGTCTGGTTGAAGGTGGCCGAGAGAAGGTCCGGTTTTGGGCATTTTTCAGGAGAATTAGTGTACCTTCCAATGAATGCATCTATCCTGGTAACTTTTAAATCAAGAAAATATGAGGTTTTCACGGTTGTTCCTGCAAAAAAGTTGTCGGGTGGGGTTACTTTTGCCCCAATAGGTTTGACCAAAATGTTTAACTCTGGAGGGGCGATTGTTGAATTGAACTATGAGATGGAGAAACAAGAACATGTGGAGTTAAAAGTTCGAGGTTGTGGCACGTTTGGAGTATATTCAAGTAAAAGACCGATAAGAGTGATTATTGATTCAAAAGAAACCGTATTTGGGTATGAAGAAGGAACTGGATTGATTAGCATCGAATTGAGTGTTCCCGAGATAGAGATGTATGTACGGGACATTATCATTCAAGTGTGAAGAACTACTTTTAGTGTCCTTGCAACTTCAAGAGCAACGCCGTCTGAGTGTGCCAAAGAGGCTAGATTAAGAGCTTTCAAGTCTCGAATGTTTAATAGATTTACTCTACCAGTCTATCATATAAATTGATGTATAGTAGATTTTCATTTAATGTCATAAAATATAAACGTAAACGGCAATTTCTAGATGAGTAACGTGAAACAGTTATATTTATTAAGATGAAACGAACATGATGTATATATGACTAAGCGAAAGCACTAGCCAAATCTTTAGGCAATCATCCTTCAAGGGAACCAACCAGATTAAAAACTGATACAATCAAGCAAAAAGTGCTATAAATACGAAGAAGAATCCATTTTCCGGACCAACGCTTAATCTTCTTGAACACAAAGTACATTTCGACAGGGAAATAAATGGTCAAGGGCCAGAAGGTGCTGCAAACGCCAGGACTTCATTGAAGTAAGGGAATAACATTGCCACTGACATGGTAAAAATCACACTTGTTCTGAAACATAACCTAAGAGGATGCACTCTAAATAGATGCAATAACGACACCTTTCAAAATTCTGAATATCCGTTAGCAATAGGCTAGCTTTTCTGCGTACCATCTTTCCACAATTGCATACAATGTCTGACTATATATCTAACACCCCCAACCAAGTGGAGTCCAATGCACGCATTACCAAAGTCAACTAGCCAATACGGTTCATAAATCCAAACGCTGGCAAAAGATTCTCAGGTGTTGAATCTCCAAAGGCAGCATAACCGGCAGCAATCCATCCGAGCTGTGTCATACTCCAAGCAAGTGATAAAACACCTGATCCTATAACTCCAGCTATAAAATGTGATAGAGCTGTCCATACAGTTCCTACAATCAACAACAGAAACAGACATCGTTAGGAGCTGTAAATTTGCCATCGCCATTAATGAAATCAAAGTGAACTTCAGGGTGTTTATCAATCTCCTTATCTAGTTATGGAGTTTACTTAATTGAATTACAATATATCACATTAAGTGTTTGGATCATCCAACCTGTTTCTTCTTTTTTGTAAGGTGTGCATCGTTTCCAGTAAGCAGGTTGGTAATGCTTCTTTATTAACGCTTATAAAAGGCGAACTGAATTATTTATACCATCATCTATCTTAACCTTCCACCCATTATAAACCAATTAGCCTTTTTCTACAAAATAAGCAAATCTTAACACTATTTACTAATGTGTTTATCTCTAAGCGGCTTATAAGTGCAAATTCATACACATAAAAACACACTTTAGAAAACTAACTAAATAAGAAGAATAACTTAAACAAGCAACATCAAACATCATATAAAAAACTAAGTTTGTTTCGGCTTATTTAGCCGGCTTACACTTCTTATTTAGCGGGCTTATGAACATCGCCAAAAAACTAAGATGTTTGGGATTACACTTCTATTTGTTTCCCAAAACGATATGAACATCATGGAGTTAGCATCAAAAACAATCTAAGAAGCCTAATTCTTCATTTTATAAAAAATATCACTCTGACATAAAAGATGCACAAAGAAACAAAAGAAAAAAGCAGATCAGGTAACTGTGGTAAACAAGACGTAGTTTCCGCATACAGACAAACAGCAATTCAAGAAACAGTTATATCCAAGAAAAATTAATACGCTCCATCACTTCACACTCTACATATCTATTGTCCTTCATGTAAGCCAAACAATCTTATAGATAACACAGTCGCTCTCTTGATTATAAATCTAGGACGGGTATGCCCTAATCATTGCATTTTACGGGATTTGAACATACAACTAGTCGCCTTAGATTACATCTTTAATCCAAATGAAACAAACCCCAGCATCATCATTCTAAAAACAGAAATCCTATGCACAAGCCAAAAACGATAAACCCATACCTGTTTGTCACATATATAAGTGGCAGTATCAGAAGTAGAAGCAGCATTGTATAGATCTTGAAGTGTAGGATGAACTTTGAGCATTCCATAAACCTCATTGAGTTTTTGTTCCATATTCTTCAGTTGCAAACCTTGATTTTCTAATTGCTTACTGTAGGACTCGACTTTTGTAATCTTAATCGCTAATTGATTTTTATAAGTCTCTAATTCCTTGTTGCACGTCTCTAGTTGTTTTTTATGAGTATGTATTTCTTTAGTTTCATTGTCTACCTTCTGTAATAATAAGCGGTTTTCATCTAATTCCTGCTGTTATTCCTGATGTTGACGACCCCTCATTGACCGGTGTTATCCATAACCTTGCAGGAGAATAGGAGGCTTACCTATCAATATGTTAGCCAGTTTAACTTTTGCAATCTTTATGTCACGATGTATGACGTTTGATTTGTCATTCATGTTGCTTTGAAGGCGATTCAAAGCTCGGAACATCGAATATATGTTGAGCTAGACATTTGTCAAACAACCTTCATCACAAAAGAAGAGAAATATATTAGTCTTATGTTTTTTACATGGTTCTGAATAAACAATAAAAGAATAATTAAAACAAATACCTGTTTCAAGATCTGGTCATCAGCTACAAGATGTTGAGATCCATACAAATAGCGGCTGTGATGTGTTCTGTTGGAATTTAGTGTATTCCTGGTATTTAGTACTACCTATATGACTGGTAGGTTAGATTTGATTATGATGGGCTAAGGTTGTTTTGGGCTACTACTTTTGTTTTTGTTTTGGGCCATTACTCACTGAATAAAACTAAACTGAGTGTCTCTTAATTTATAGAACTCTTTAGTTGGAACCGGAAGAAGGTAGGCCTTGTAATCAGCTTCAACTTTGTCCACATGCACCTTCGCACGCCCCTGTAGGACTGACTTTCCATGTACTTGCTTGGCGGGATACACCATCCCTGAAGCACAAAGTACCTTATTGGTCTCGTAGGGGAGAAACATCCTGCAGTTGCTAGGCTCCTACAAAACGTTTATTATCAAAAACTATATAGAACACTTATAATAACAAACATTAACAATGAACGATTATGTGTTATAATATCTCTAAGTACGATCTAAAATCTAAATCATACAGTAGTCGCTTCTGATAAACTGGCCACAAAAGTTTCAGATCAATAGTCATTAAATGGTAGAACATTTATACAAATCAAATAAGATGCTAGTTGTGGCAATGATTAATTTAATATTAGGAAATAAAGAAACTACTAAATATTACCAAGCAACATAATTTCAAAAAGATACATATAATATGACCATGAACTCACTAAATCAGTATCTATTTTCATTTTTTGACACAGATTTTATGTCTTTTCAACTATGTGTTGTTTTCACAATAGAACCATCTTGTCTACACAATAGAACCCATGAACAGAACCATCAAACAATAATAGGATTTGTTTTCAGGGGTGTTTGGGAATGCATATTAAAAAAATTGACTGAATAAAGTAAATAGATGTACCTGTATATTATCTAGTACATCAAAATTTGACGCCGAGTCACAACTGCTTTTCCTCATTAGAGGGCTCTCAAGGTTTTTATTATATTGTCCGGACTTCATCTCCATAATTGATGTTGCAAGTTTCTCGTTATACTCGGCATCCATTTCTTCACGTGCCTCCTTTAGTTTTTTGTTTACCATCGCCATTAGTTCTTCTTTTTTGAGACAGCTTCTCTTCTTTGCCCTATATCCCTCTATCCCCTGTTTAAAAGGGACAAGGTATCCTACCCCCTAGTACGACCACCGTGCTCCTGTCCTTCCACCATAATTAATGCATCCACGCCATCTTCGACATCTGAACTATTGGATAATTCTAAATGCGCCTCAATCTGTAATTGTATGCAAGTAATACAATACTCAGAAACAATACATAAACTTTTAACAATAAACTTTGAAGCTTGTAATGTCGTACCAATTTGTCTGCGATAACTTGCATTTCAGAAGATAACATCAATCCTTTTACTTTGTCGTGTATTCTCCTTGCTAAACAATAATGTCTCCCACGACGATCAGGTATCATATGGACACGCGTACAAAGCTCTTCAAGAACTCTTCCCAAATAGCTTGTTCAATAAATGTATACTTCTCACAAGGAATTCTATTCTTATACATGAAATTTGTGCGAAGATACTTCTTAAAGCTTTTCCAAGATTGATTGCATTGTTTAAGCAGTTGTACTTTATGGGCATTATTCTTGAGCCTGCAATGTTCCTGATTATTGTAGAAAAAGAAAATCATAAGATTACCAAGATGACTTCGCACATTAAAGCTAAACCAAACATTAAACACCTTATTCACTCATTATTAATACCTTTTCTTGTTTAAAAAACATATATTACAAGTCACCGCGCTAGTAATTTAACACGTTATACTGATTAAACCATTACAAACTTCGAAAAGTTATATAATGAAGTTATAGACTAACACGCTAATTATCATTGTAACATCATTGTTTCTGTCATACTTAACACACCAATTAGTTATATAATGAATTTATAGACTAAACAAGGCCTGTCGTTTGCGGGCCAATCTTAATCTCATCTGCCCATACTAAATATTGTCCTGCTTTAAAATGAACCCATTTTGCAGGTTTTGCTAATCTTGCCTCCTCTAGTTTCTATAATCTGCAGGTTTCACTAGAACAGACTATATGCTTTAAAATGAACCCGAATTGTAAGAACTACAAGTATACGTAACTGACACGCAATGCGCACCTTAACTACTGTTATGAATTGACCGAGGATATCAGGAATGTTAAGGGTCTTGGTTTGAAATGTTAAGGGTTCACACTTGGTTAGGTATGTGTATTTTGGGTATTTTAGGGTAGTCAGGAAATGATCGGAAACAAATCTAGAATTAACGTTTACTAAACTGAAAGCTTGTAAGACTGTCTAAACCATAAAACAAAGCTGTTTACTAAACTCTACTTCTAGTACTAAAGATGTAACCTAATTTTATACTAACAGTGTGTTGCGTTTGGGCTGATTACTTAACCTCAGGTCCTCAAATTTGAAATAATAAGAAATAAGCTAGGAAGAATTAGCGAGGTAAAAAGAAATTCGAAACAAGTTCATACAGGGGCTGATTACTTAACCTAAGGTCCTCAAATTTGAAATAATAAAGGTAAAAAGAAATTCGAAATAAGTTCATACATGCCTAATAAAATAAAACTTAAACAATCTGCCTAACCACCACTTCAAAGAGCCGACGTCACCAGCTGCAGGGACCATGATGCTCAAAGAGAGTCTGCCAACAAAAAAGTCAATGCAAATGAGAATGGTGCATGTTTAGATAAAGAGCATAAGAAAAAAAGAAAACTTATTCTTTAAATGAGAGCATTGTTAAAAATGACTAATTTCTTTCTTTCATTCATTCACTTTTATACAACTTGAGAACACATGTACACAAATTCAATTTCTTTCATTTTCTTTACTTTGTTTTCATTTGCTTTCATTTTCTTAGTAAAATGGTTTATTTAATTCATCTACTTGTTTGCAACTCAATTCGTGCCTTTTTAATACCACTTAACTCATTTGGCCCGTTTTTCAATCTAAACATACATCTTAATCCAACAACCACTATTACAAGTTCCTAGCATCATCGTAACCTAGCTCAATATCTAGCCAAATGGTTTATTTGATTCATCTACTCGTTTACAACTCAATCCATGCCTTTTTAATACCACTTAACTCATTTAATCCGTTTTTCAATCTAAACATGCATCTTGATCTCACAAAACCAATATTACAAGTTCAACAAAACCAATATTACAAGTTCTTAGCATCATCGTAACCTAGCTCAATATCTAGCCAAATGATCTCATGAACTCATTTATTCATATTATGCAAAAATTGCTATAAATTTCTAATCATGCTTATTAAACCAATCAACGTATCAATTTCAGCTCTTAATCGCATTCTAAAACTGTGAAAAGGGGTACTCTTTACCACGTTTAAGTCTGTGTGGATGTAGGTTCAACGTGCCAAAATGTCGGAAACCATGGTTACCAAAAAAAAGGGTAAACGAAGAGGGATCCTAGTTCAGGCTACCCGGGGAAAGTCAAACATTCTTGGTTCTGAGCTTAACCAGTAGCGAAAAATGATATGTGCTAGTCAAAATGTGGTGAATTTCATGATACTATCCACATATAGAGCTACTTTCTAACTAATAACCATAATTACACAAAAGAGAACTTACAATCAAACCTAACATTATAGAAACTAAATGATGACACGTGCATAATGGCAGTAGTTTAGCCTAATAACATTACTAGCTTTTTAAGTTTTTAAGTTTTAAGAAAATAATCTGAGGGGCTTAAAAAGCAAATGAACTTACATCATTAATACTTATAAGAACTCAGATCTAACTTTTTTTTAGCAATAGGATTCCATGTATGAATTCGTATCACTAGATTCGCTGCATCTAGCAGATGCTTCGCAGCGAAAACTGGTTGTCGGGGTTAGGTCATTAGTTGTTGGCACGTTGTTCCCCAATTTAACGTTTGCAATCTTTATATCATGATGTATGACGTTTGATTTGTCATTCATGTTGCTTTGAAGGCGACTCAAACCGTTCGGAACATCCAGGCATACAGAACTACACATTTCGCAAACAACCTTCATCACAAAAGTAGAGAATATATCATATATAAACCTTAATATGAAAATGTAAAATAACTGTTATCAACTACAATAGCGGCTGTTGTAATTAAGAATTGTGTTTTCTGTCTGCTACTTATTATATATGACTGGTAAGTAGGTTAGATTTGATTGTGATGGGCTAAGTTTGTTTGTTGGGCTACTACTTTTATTTTAGTTTTGGGCCAACTTTATGATTCTGCTAGTTCTCGGCTAATATATTGTACGTAGATTTGTAAGTTTGTAACAAATAACAAGATTTATGTGACACCTCCTATATCACATCGTTAACAAACATGTTGCACATTTTTCACCAAACTTAAACTATTAAGCACTTTATTACACCCGCAAGCTTTGTCAGGTCGTCACCCAAAAACTTTGTTAGTGATTGTTTTAGGTAAAATAAAAAGGGGTTTTCTAACCTGTGCCCTCAATCACATGTTAATTCATATTTATTGAACACTGATTTGCCTTTTATATTAAAAGATACATTTAATTCACATTAAATACACCAAACTCTCCATAAATAAATAACAATTTGTGTTTAATAAGCTCAAATTTTACTTTTATACAAATACAAACATGTACACTCAGGTAGGGGTGTCGAAAAAGTTGACCCGACCCGAACCCGACCCGAACCCGAACCCGAATAATCATATTCGGGTCGGGTCACTCGGGTCTAAAAGTCAATTCGGGTCAACCCGAATTGACCCGATTTCTAATTGGCTCGGGTTCGGGTTATATATTTTTTACCCTTGACCCGACCCGACTTGACCCGAACCCGACCAACCCGACTTGACCCGACTAAAATTACATTTTTTACAATGTATTAGTACTTAATTTAGCCATTTTTACACATTTTCCTTAAATTCGGGTTGACCCGAACCCGAGTTGACCCGACCCGAGTTGACCCGACCCGAATTGACCCAAACCCGAGTGACCCGAGTTCTAATTAGACTCGGGTTCGGGTTATATATTTTTTACCCTTGACCCGACTTGACCCGACCCGACTTGACCCGCCGGGTCAACCCGAATCACACCCCTACACTCAGGGCACATGTTAGAAATTTCGAAATAAAAATGATATCAAAAAACCTTGCAATTAGGGGCGTGAATTAGGTCCGGTTGGTCGGATTCGAGTTAATCGGGTCGGGTTGAATTCAGGTCATGCTAAAAATAATTTATCTTAATCCAATCTGATTTGAACTCGGGTTAATCGGGTTTGGGTCTATTTGGGTCGAGTCTAGTCGGGTTCGAGTCAACCCAAATTCAGGTAAATTATAAAATAAAATAAAAAATATTTTTTAATAGAAATTATATCTAATTTAAAATTTAAAAATAGAAAAAAAAATCTTACTCGGGTCAATCGAGTTGACCCGAACCCGAATTACATTGTACTTTATATTATTTACATTGTACCTACTTTTACGTATATTTACATTGTACTTTATATTATTTTTTAATTAATACAAGTCGCATAAAAAGACTTTATAGATTTTATCAAAAAGTAGCTTACTCAAATGTCATTTCATTGTATACATAAAAGTATAAGTTGCATAAAAATAAAATATAAAATAAGTAATTTAAAAGATTTTGTTAAAATTTACTTTTTATTAAAATAATATTTTTTAATACAAGTCGCATAAAAAACAAAGTAAGTTGCATAAGAGACAAGTTCTTACGCACATGTATTTTTTATGACACTTTTTGTATTTTAATATAAGTCGCATAAGTTGCATAAGACACTTTAGGAAAATCTCTTTTGGTGAGTGCAAAAAAGGAAACATGGTAATACCATGGGGCATTTCAAAAATTAGCCCTTTTATAACAAGCATCCTTATTGGCTAAAAAATTTGAACGCATGCATCCCCGAATATTTGGAAGTCAAATCATAACCGCAAAACAAATAAAATGTATAAACCAATTTTCAACGATAATTAAAGAAGGAAAACGAATTTTGAGAAAAAATATTACTACGAACGTAGTAAATATTTACTACTAATACAAAACTGCATAAACCGCGGTCACCATCCGATACAAGTTGCAGAAATTAAAACAGTATTAATCTAACCAACACCGCGTGATCGTAATCACAATATATTCCCAACCAACTCACCACGCTTACCCCCAATATTATTCACTTCAACTTCCTCCAAACAATATTCGTAACAGATTCGGCCTGTCTAGTCAGGATTTTAGCGCCTGTTTAGTAACTAGTTAAGCATAACTTTCTAATAAAACATGCATTCGCGTAACTAGCCGTGCTAAACCGCACAAAATATAACTTATTGACAGTTAATTAGACGAAACAGCATAAACAATTAATCAACACAAATGACACGATTTACACATTAGAAACCGTTAACAACGAAACTATTCCATTAACAACGAGAATTAATCAGTAACACATTCAATAGAAACCGTTAAAACCTAACATCTTGACGATTTACACTTTAGATTCAAATCAAAGCAGTTGTACGTAACCCTTTACTGCATATCATCATCCTAAAAACATCTAAAAAAAACTACTACCTGTGAATCATGACTTATTCATCATCTTCTTAAACTCATCAAAGTTAACACAACCATCACCATCAACATCAACACTCTGAATCATCTTCTTACAATCCTTCAACGAAACCTTCTCATTCAGCCTCTTCATAACCGAAAACAACTCATTAGCAGTGATATGTGAATCATCTTCTTACAATCCTTCAACGTGAAGCACGGCCATCCGAATGCCTGTTTAGTTTACCAGTTTATTAACGAGTTTCAATAAATAAATAAAAAGCACAATAAAAAACCCATATTAACTCAGGTTCAGTAAGCCTTACCTATGTTTTGAGATCTTTATGCCATGATCTATGTCGTTAGAATTGTGTTTTTTTTTTTGTACTTATTACAAAGAGTAAATTACACGGATCATCGTTATGGTTTGCGTTAACCGACGTCTTTAGTCCCTTGAGTAAAAAAATTGCACCGTTCAGCCTTAACTTTGAAATCTTTTCCACCGTTTCTCCTTCGATTTAACTGGGCCCACAAACAAATAACAAAAATCATTTACCCACAAGGGTAAACCCGTCATTTCTCACCTCAGGCCCACCATTACTAGCCAACAACATCTTCATATTTTTCATTTAACTTTATCTCCGTCTTCATCACTACACCCACCATTATCTTCATTTTCTTCATCTTTTTTAAAACAACATTAAATAAAAAAATTGATCAAATACCATAAACCATAAATAAATTGAAAAGTTAAAATCAAACCCCAACTTAAAAAAAACATATACCAGGTCACAATTTATGTGACGTTCCCTTAAATCTTCATTTCTACAAAACCCCTTCTTCAATCTTCATTTATTTGTTATCAATTCATGCTTTTTTTTATTTGAGGTGGGTTTTTCTTCAATTGCAAACCCTAGTTAAAGATATTCATCAATTAATGTTCTTCATTTCTTCTCTCCAAAAATCTCTATAAACCCCAAAATTGAGTTGAAGCTTGTTATCTGATTGAAATTTGAAGTATTTGTGCGATTTGAATTTGGTTTTTGCTGAATTTGAAAACCCTCTAAGGATATTATTTGCCTCCGAGAGTATTTTGGTTAGGAAGATGTTTTAGATCATATGGCTCGAATATTGATTGAAGAAGATGAGAAGTTAGATATCCCATTTCAGTGGGTATAGCCTTAGTCAAGATACGGTCTCGTCTTCGCCTTTTTCTAGTGCTATTACTTCTACTAAAATAGAAGGATTTCTAAGTGCCTTAAGGGGTTTATCCCCAAAGGTTATGGTGGTAGTTGAACAAGATTCTGATCATAACAAATCTGGTCTAATGGAAAAACTTTTGGAATCTTTGTACTTTTATGCGGCATTATTCGATTGTTTGGAGTCCACATTACCACAAAATTCAATGGAGAGACCGAAGGTGGAAAAGATGTTATTTAGGGAAGAGATCAAGAACATTATAGTTTGTGTAGGTGGGGAGAGAAACGAGATACATGAAAAACTCAATAAGTGGTTTCAGAGACTAGCTAGATTTGGTTGGATTCGTGTGTGTGCCTTTAAGCTATTATGCTCGTTGGCCAAGCTTTGTTCGGGTACGGAGCTGTTGTTGTCATAGTAGGTTCGGACCCTCACTTGAGTAAAGAGGTGCCATTGTTTCACATGGTGTATGCTTTCACATGGTGTATGCGTACAAAAGAAAGTTGTGTTTGTTTGGACACTTTTTGTCATGATGAGTCACATATCACATAAAGAAATGAAAGGACACCTTATGTCAAAGTGAGTTAACAATCGTTTGTGGGCCCAGTTAAATCGAGGGATAAACGGCAGAAAAGGTTTCAAAGTTAAGGCCAATGTTTTAAAACCCGGGTTTTTAATTGACCCAGTCAAGTCACCGGTTTTCCGGTTCAACCGCTTGAACCGCCGGGTCAACCCGGTTTTACCCCAAAAGAAAAGATTACCTATATTTGTAGTATACTAGTTTGTCGAAGTAAAAATACGGATGGATAACATAACGAAATGCTACAATATTATTTATTTTTTAACATCTAAAAAAGTCAGTCATGTTTTTACTCGTACATAAAACTATAAAATAATCATTTCACTACACAATTACTATACTTCGCCTATACTTTGACTCTTCACCCTTGGACTCATCACCCATCTCCATGGTTCTAAATAGCGTGCTATAGCGCGCCTTATATCGTGCTATAGCGTGAAGCGTGGCCTCCACGTTACGAAACAGACTAAGGCGTCCTCTCTAGGCGTAGCGTGCTAAAAGGCGGCTTAAAGCGCGCTATAGCGCGTAGCGTGGCACTTTTTTGTGAATATTTTTGCAAATTTACAAGAATTGGGCTTGTTTACTAGTTTTGGGATATTTAGTGACATAGGTTAGTAGTTTTATTATCGGGAATACTCTTTGAGTAATTATTAGCCGGTTTTGTTTTAAATTTGAATTAAAGTATTCCTCCATTTTGTAAAACCGCTATACAAATATTAATTTATAAAAATTTCGTGCCGCTATATATCACGCTTCAGAAAACGCCATAGCTTCGCTATAGCTTGTGTAGCTTGTAGCTTCACAATACCGCTACGCTACGCTTCACGCTATTTATAACCTTGCCCATCTCACATCATCCTAAATGACCAAAACAAATATCAAAGCATAACCTTTCACATCCACCGATCACCATCTTTTTTTTGTTTGACTAAACAAGAAATCCCAAAACAATCGGTGCACATAGCTTCATTTTCATTCACCACTCATTATTTCATAGACACATGAGTCGTCATCACAGATTAGAAAACGAATACCAAGATTAGGAGGAGGTATGCTTCAAGTTAACACAAATCTTATCCAATCACATCAGATGATCTAAGATGTTAGATCATTATATTTTTTTATATGTGCTGAACCGGCCAGTTTTCGGTCTGGCGGTTTAACCCTGGTCGCCAAAAACCCGGCGGGTTAATTCGGTTCGAGTTTAAGCAAAAACTCGGCTCACAACGGACCGGTCATCCCTCTGGTTCCCGGTTCAACTGGTTGAACCGGTTTTTAAAACATTGGTTAAGGCTGAACGATGCAATTTTTTTAGTCAAGGGGCGAACGACGTCGGTCAACGCAACCATAAAGACGAACCGTGTAATTTTCTCTATTACAAATGTGACTGCTAGGTTAGGTTAGGTTTGATTATGATGGGCTTATGTTACTTTGGGCTACTGCTTTTGTTTTTATTAGCCCATTAGTCACTATGAACACTTATAAAGATTAAATAACTTAGCTAAAAATGATAAACATTAAATAACTTAGCTAAAAATGATAATAGTGCTTATATTGTGTTAGAAAATAAAAACTTTCATGGTAGAGTGATACATGATAACTTACAATAATTTTCATGTTAAATTTACATGTATGTGCCTTGATAATAAAGAGTGAAAGATAAGATACGAAAATGAGGCACAAATTTACAAAGTTTCTTTTTGTGGTTATAATAAATTCAATTTTAATGCGTTGGATTTGAATCCAGGCATTAATATAGTCTATCATCATTCATCGGTCTCTCATCGTTATCCGGTATGAAACTTGGTCCCATAGTGACATACCGTCCTCCCGATCTCCACTCAACCCTCCTACTAATTTTCATACCATGCAACATTCGTAGTAGGATAATACAACACAACATTCGCATCACAAATTTCAATTAAATCGCAGCCATCATTTTTATTCTTATCCATGTGACAGTTAGCATATGGAGTATATGACTATGTAGGTCGGGCTCATTGGCCATTTAGACTGTCTTGATTTTAAGAATTTTATTTCTCGTTTACTTATTTCTCTTTTATCTGTATTGCTCGAAGTATTATTGTTAGACAAAGACTGGCGCGAGATTTAGTACGGTTCTGCTTAGCTAATCTTGTAGTTTTGTAACAAGATTTATATGAACACATCACAACGTTAACAAACAGACTGTATATTTTTTCCTACGAAACTTGAACTAATAACCAGGAGGTTAAAAGCACTTTATTACACTCGAATACTTTGCTAGATCATCACCCAAAAACTTTGTTAGTGATTGTTTTGCAATGTTACTAAATTAAAAGTTTATCTAAATGACATATTGCTTGATTATGATTTTTAAACACATGGATATGGTGACAAAAAGTCAAAAATGACATATTTATTCAAGTCATATCTTATTCATATCTTAGCTGGTTTTTTTCATATCAATCTAAATGGTTTTTGTATGAACTCCAATAATAATTTGCATGCCTCTACTTTATAGATATGTCACACTTGATTTAAATCATCTTTCAATCATGTTATAAATCATCTTTCAATCAATCATTATAATATATAATAAATGAATAAAGAAAACATGCCAAACAACAGTGGTCCATATAAAGTGAATAAAGAAAAAAATTAAAAAAAAAACCCTTTAGTATACAACTTATTACAAAAATAGAGTTAGACGTTCAACTATTTACACATTTTTAGTTTAACAGATTTTACCTATCAAATATGAAGTGTATATTTATAGATTTTTTGGTGAAAAAATATCGTTGAAAAATACGTCGAATTGTTAATCAAATGAGTTGAATATTGCAATGCTTCTGATTGCGTATGATTTTATAAAAAAAAAGTTGAATTTAATACACATTACAAAAAATTATCGAAATAATCCTTGATATTATTCGTTTCTTGCAAGGCTAATCATTAACGTGAACAACCTTTTGTTTCGTCGGTCAACTACTAATCGTTAGTCCTAAACCCTCTGCCGCAAAACGCGGGTTATATATCTTGTTGTTTTCTAAAAAATAACTAAATGGTTAAAGGTCATATCTTAGTATATAAATATCTATTAATTTTTAATTGATCCAATCAATCAAATACCAAACTCTATTTATAATATTTTTTATCAAAGAAAAGAGTTAGAAGTAAAGATATTTCACCTAATCTTTACTACATTATAAAGGGTGTATTCTTTTGGTTGAAAGTTGAAATGTTGAAAGTTGAAATGTGGGTCCTACTAAGATGTTGAAAAATATTGATTATTCCTTGTGGTCAACCCTAATACACACAATATAATTAATTCACACACACACATACACAAACTTTAATCTCTCTAAACCCTAATACACATAAAAAAGACATACTTTGTGGTGTGGAAATTATTTCAATAAGCGACTACAATATCGTATATCGTTAATTATCGTTGCTAGAAAATCCCGCTGCTATGCGCGGGTACTCGTCTAGTCTATATTACATATACATTATTTTACACACTCTCTCATTATTAATTGCACAAAATTTAAGTAATACAACTAAAACAACATGATGCACATCTTTTTAATGCATAAACTTAAATATAATTTAAGTAATACAATTTCAAAAGTCAAATGTACAATTATTTTAGCAGACAATAATTAAAAAATCATTAACATCACTTTCCTAAAATTAATTTTAATTAATACATGTTATAAAATATAGGTTACAAATACACATTAATTAATATATTAAACACTCTAATTAATAATATTTTAAAAATACCGCTAAATTGAATAATGCATATTATTATACATACAACTATTAAAACACAAAAAAAACCTTTAAATAACATACAAGTTGGTGGTACATATGAATTTAAAACCAAGTCAACAGGTTTAATCGAAAACTGGAGAGAACCGGCCGAAACCTTGCAAATAAGCAAAACAGCCCTAACCAGAATATTTTTTTTATATTTTTCTAATTAACTACAGTATACTCGCTGCGGCATCACGCGATTACCCTAATAGTTGCTACTGATTTTTTTTAGAACGACAATTTTTACAACTCAAACTTACTATCTCATAATTTCTATCTCATATGTTTCCACCGAAATTTACACCCACAACTTTAAAGTTAGAAGACAACTCACATACTGATAGACTAATAGGCCCTTTTATCAGAATATAATAGTAACAAACTTCAAGGAAGAAAACAAAACTATCAAATTTTAATTTAAGCAAACTGGTCCAACTAATACACAAACCAATATATACTATATAGTATATAATATATACTATATATAAAGGAAAACCTCAAAACCTTGAATGTTGAAAATTGACTTAATTATGGAATTGTTGAAAAATTAAATGCATGCAATTGGATATAATAGGAAATGCTGAAAAATTAAACCATAAACAATTGCATAAGTTACCAGTCACGGGTTCGACCATCGGATTAATTTGGTCAAGTAACTTGGTCACGGGTTTGACCAACGGGTCAACCCGGTCGAGTCATCGGGTCACATATCGACCATCGGACCAACCCGATAGAGTCACCGGGTAACGGGTTCCACCATCGGGTCAATCTTTTCGAGTCACGGGTTCGACCATCGGGTTAACCTGATCGAGTCACCGGGTTACGGGTTCGACAACTGGGTCAATCCTGTCGAGCCACCGGGTCACTGGTTTCGACCACCGGGTCAATACTCTCGAGTTACCGGGTCACGGGTTCAACCACCGAGACACGGGTTCGACCGGTGAAAACTGGCTCGCCTACCGGTTCAACCTGGACGAGTCACTATCTATCGCTAGGCAATTATTGGGTCACGAGTTCGACCACCGAATCAATTAACATATCAATAATTATATGTCATTAGGTAATTCCGCTGCTACGCGCGGGTAATCGTCTAGTTTTAAAAATGTAAATATCGTTCTCATGAATGTGAGTCATGTGCAAGTGCAACCACGTAATTTAGACAATAATTTCTATCTTTGCATTTGGATATATACAACCAAATATTTAGTGAGTCGATAAAAACACAGAAATCAGCTAGCTAGCATGACTGGCCATCGAAGGATCCTGATAGTCGCCTATGCAGGAAAAGGCCACATCAACCCCGCCCTTCGGTTCGGCAAGCTTCTCCTAAAATTTGATGTCGAAGTCACCCTGTGCACAAGTTTCTCAGTCGTGCAACATATACACAAAGAAACAATCCCACACGGCCTTACTTTCGCTCCATTCTCTGACGGCCATGAAAATGGAATACAGCTTCATACCAACCTAGAACAATTTGTAAGCGATTTCCAAACATATGGTGCTCGTGCCGTCTCAGAATTAATCAGGTCAGCAGTGTCTTCGGGGAAACCATTTGATCATTTGGTGTACACAACCGTCATACCATGGGCTGCTCGTGTGGCGTATTCCCACGGTGTGAAAGCCGCTCTTCTGTGGTGCCAGCCAGCCACTGTCTTGGATATTTATTATTACGCTTTCAATGAATATCAAAGTTTGATATCTAGTAACAATAACAATCCAACGTGTGAGATCGATTTACCAGGATTGCCACCACTCACAATGGCTGACTTGCCCTCGTTTTTGTTGTCATCAAGTCCCAAACAACATGATTTTATACTTGAATTTATGAAAGATCATATAGATGTACTCAAAATAGCTCCTACAATACTTGTTAACAGTTTTAGCCAACTCGAAGCGGAGCCCCTTAAAGCAACTAAGAAACTCGAGTTTATTCCTATTGGGCCTTTACTCGCGTCAGAAAACTCCACGGGTAGAGATTTCTTTGATACAATTGAGGATGATTACATCCGATGGTTAGACACACAATCTAAATCATCGGTCGTTTTTGTTTCATTTGGAACGTTAGCAACTTTGTCAATGGACCAACAAGAGGAGATAGCAAATGGATTGTTGGAGTGCGGGCTGCCTTTTTTATGGGTGATTAGAGGTAATGATTTTCAAGCAGGAAGATTAAGCAAGTTAGGGGAATTGAAAAAACAAGGGATGATAGTAGGTTGGTGTTCTCAAGTTGAGGTTTTAAGTCACGAAGCAATTGGGTGTTTCGTGACGCATTGTGGGTGGAATTCAACTGTGGAGTCTTTGGCGGCAGGTGTTCGTGTGGTGGTGTTTCCACAGTGGTCTGATCAACCAACGAATGCAAAGATGATTGAAGATGTGTGGAAAACTGGTGTTCGGGTGAGGAAAAGGGAGAAAGATGGAGTGATGGAAGGGAAGGAGATTAAGAGATGTGTGGAAATCGTGATGGGAAACGATGAGATGAAGAGAAATGCAGAGAAATGGAAGGCATTGTCAAGAGAAGCTCTTAACGATGGTTTCCTAAACATCAAATCTTTCCTCGATGCTGCATGAAACTATTCGTATATCGTACTCTATTAACGTTGTAATAATCGAATTTTAGCAATGACTTGCGGTTGTTGTACACAAAGCTTTTGATGGTTTTTTCATTAGATATGCTTTTATAATCCCACTAAATAAGCTAAAACAAACACTCAAATTATATTTTCTCAAGACAAAATGAAAATATACAGGGCGTTTTACTTTTCTTGTGTAAATAAGTTTACTGTTATCATATCATTAAATAAAAAGTATGTAAAAGGAGATTGGGACTTAAATGGAAGGTGTAGTTAACCAGCAAATCATTCATTGACAAAAATCCAGTTGTTAAAAAATTAAACGCCGCTGCCGGGGATCGAACCCGGGTCACCCGCGTGACAGGCGGGAATACTTACCACTATACTACAACGACTTCGATGTTTTGTTTGTTTTAAACACGATATTCGATCTTAATAGTTTACATCTTGGTTAATAAAAGAGTTATATGTCAGTCGGATTTCGACTATTATGTTTCCTGTTGTTGTTACGACATCAAGTGATGATGGCATGATTATATTAATGGCGCGTTTCTTGGCGTTCGGTCTGATCAGACCGCTAGTGATCGTCGTCTGGTGTTTCCTGTTGGAAAACTTGAGTAAGCTCGCTAGCTTGTTACTCTATTATATATGTTCACTTATTTGAAGTACGTAGTATGTTGTATTTCAAGTTAAAGAATGTTTATACTATATTTATCGTTTATATGATCAGTTCTTTCAAGTAGCAGCATGTAATACAGCGTAAGTTTATAGCAGAAAATGGTGTTGTCCTAACGTTTTCTGGATCGATATTATATCGTTACTGAGTTGCAAAGTTTATATGAATAAGTAAATATATTATGTTTGATCAATCTTTTAACGTTTACATATGTTTGATATATATATGCATCGAATGGACATGACCCCAAACGACGCGTCTGTTCACAAACCCTAACCGACTTATCCATAAGCGGTTATTAAGTTTCGATTATACCCTAATGGTCCTTGTAGTTTAACTAACTATATACATGAAGCAATAATATAGATTATCGGTTCACATTCTCCTCCTTAATCTTGATTGTTGCTTCGTCCTAAATCTTGAACTCCGAGCATTTGTCGCATTGTCATGAACTTCAATCTTGGTAGAGCCTTTGTTAGAATATCTGCTCTTTGTAGTTCTCCGCTGACGTGCTCCACATTGATGTGCCCATTCTCTACACATTCTCGAATGAAATGGTAGCGAATATCGATGTGCTTACTCCTTCCGTGAAAGACTGGGTTCCTTACGAGTGCTATTGCTGAAACGTTATCGACCTTCAACGTTATCTTCTTCTCTGCCGATCCTGTTAATTCACTGAGTAATCTTTTTAACCATAAGGCTTGACATGCTGCTCCAGTAGCCGCCATGAATTCTGATTCACATGATGAGAGCGCCACTGTTGGTTGTTTCTGAGTACACCAAGTAATAGGTGCCTCTCCGAAGTAGAATACTATACCAGTAGTTCCTCTTCCTTGATCAGTGTTAATACCATAACTGCTGTCGCTGTAACCTGTAATCTTGCAGCCGCCTTCTTTCTTGTATATTATGCCATGCTCCTTTGTTCCTTTGATGTATCGAATCACTTGTTTTACCGCCTTCAGGTGATGATCCTTTGGGTCTTGCATGAATCTGCTAAGTAATCCGACTGGATAACTAAGATCTGGTCTTATATGTAGCAAATACCTGAGACTTCCAATTAAACTTCTGTAATAAGTTGCGTCAACTGAGTTTCCATCTTCCGCCTTGACCAACTTAGTACCGGGATCCATAGGGATCTTTGTTTCGTTGTTATCCATCATACTTGTCTCCTTTAAGATCTTGTTAATGTACCCTGTTTGCTTGATTGTGATCTCTCCTCCTGTCTGTGTAACTTCTATCCCAAGGTAATACGCTAATAAGCCTAAGTCGCTCATTTCAAACTTGTCCTTCATTTGGGATTTAAACATGTCTACTTCCTTCCTTGGAGTGCATGTGATTATCAAATCATCTACATAAACTCCAACTATCAGTGTAGAAGTCTTGCTTCTCTTTGTGTAGACTGCTTGTTCGAGATTGCACTTCTTAAAATCTAGTGATTTTAAGGTTTGATCAAGCTTCACATTCCAAGCTCTTGGTGCTTGCCTTAACCCATATAATGCTTTAATGAGTTTGTAAACTTTTCCTGAGTTCCCTTGCTGTATGAACCCCTCAGGTTGTGTAACATAGACTTCTTCCTTCAAATCTCCATGTAAAAATGCCGATTTTACATCTAAGTGGTGTACTTGCCAACCATGATATGCTGCTAAGGCCAATATCAAACGAACTGTCTCTATTCGTGCTACCGGTGCAAATACTTCATCAAAGTCTATTCCTTGTTCTTGTACATAACCTTTTGCTACTAATCTTGCCTTGTATTTGATGATCTTCCCTTCTGCATCCTTCTTGGTCTTATAAACCCACTTGAGTCCTATTGCCTTTTGATCTGGTGGCAATGTGGTGAGGGTCCATGTGTTATTTTTATTGATTGAGTCCAACTCAATCTCCATGGCCTCAATCCACTTCTCATTTGTTGATGCTTCCTTGTAATTACGAGGTTCATCTTCCATAAGTAGTAAATTCTGAATTTCTACTTCTTCTGTGTTTTCATAAAGGTTATTTAGACTTCTAAAACCTCTTTTAGGTGTATGATCAAATCTATTTCCCAAGTCTTCTGTCGATCTAATTGTAGATTCGTCTTCCTCTTCTAGAGGTTGGTTGTAGGTGTGGTTAGGTGTGATTGGTGAGTTAGGATCATCATTTGGATCCTCTTCATGATGTAAATTCTTGTCATTGACAACTCCTTCTTCCACAAAACTAGCCCAAAATGTGTCTTGTGTACTTGTATCTTCTCTATCCTCATTCCAATCCCATGGTTTCATTTCCATAAACTTCACATCCCTACTAACATGTTTTCTCTTTGCTATTGGATCATATAACCTACATGCTTTTGATCCTTCCTCTACTCGTAAGTAAACTAGTGGTATGCTTCTGTCATCCAGCTTTTTCAGGTGAGGTTTTGTTATCTTTGCATAAGCTATGCATCCAAATATCCTTAGATTTTCCAAGTTTGGTTTTATGCCATAGAGTGCCTCAAATGGCGTTTTATTTTCCAGGGCTCTTGTAGGTACCCTATTGAGTATGTATATGGCGTGTCTAACCGCTTCCGCCCAAAAAGTTAAAGGTAACTTCATTGCTTTCATCATACTCCTCGTAGTTGATAATACTGTCTTATTTCTCCTTTTCACTACTCCATTCTGTTGTGGTGAGTAAGGTGCTGTCAACTGTCGTGCTATCCCATTTTCTTTACAATATCTTGTGAATTCATTTGATGTGAATTCACCTCCTCTATCAGTTCTTAGCATTCTCAGCTTTAATCCCAACTTCATTTCTATCTGTTGCCTAAATTCCTTAAAGGTACTAAATGCCTCATCTTTCGATGTTAGAAAGTAAGCCCACATAAAACGTGTACAATCATCTACTAACAAGTATATGAGTTTCTTGCCAGAGTGTGTAGGTGGACTTATGGGACCACACAAGTCTCCATATACTAAGTCCAACGGGTTTTCTGATCTGAATTTAGCTTGATTTGGGAAAGGTGCTCTGCTTTGTTTTCCTAACACACATGCATCACAAATCTGTCCAACATGGTTTATCCTTGGTACTCCTTCCACTAGATTCTTCCTAGTCATCTTGTTGATATCATCAAAATTTAGATGACCTAATCTAGCATGCCATAACCATGCTTGCTCATCTATTCTTGCTAAGAGACATATAGGGGCTTGTACTTGTAATCTAATACTGTAAAGCCGATTCTTTGATCTTTCTACTTTCATCAACAACTTCTCATGCTTATCATATACTGCCAATATATTTCCTTCCATAATGACCTTGCAACCTATTTCTGTAAGTTGTCCTAAACTTAGTATGTTGCTCTTCAGGTCTGGTATATAGTATATGTCTGATACTATCTTTTGTTCCTGGTTTCTACAACCTAAAAGAATAGATCCTTTCCCCTTTATTTGTACATATGACCCATCTCCAAAACGTACTTTCCCTGACACGTTTTCATCAATATCTCTAAAATGGCCTTTGTTACCCGTCATATGGTTACTTGCTCCATTATCCAAGTACCACATATTTGTATCTCCTGAGGTGTATTTTCCTTGTTGAATTTGTTTCTCATTCAACAATACTTCCTCATGTGTAGCCATTAGTAGTGATGGTTCGTCATCTTCTAAGATAAGGTTTGATTGTTCCTGAGTTGTTGAATTTCCTCTACAATCCTTTTTATAGTGTCCAAATTTCTGACACTTATAACATTGTACCTTACTCAAATCTCTTTCACTCTTACTCTTGTCTGAGTTTCCTTTGTGATTTGAGTTTCCTTCTCGTGAGTTACTTCTGTTTTTATTATTCTGCCAGTTTTTATGTGAAAACTTTCTACCTCCACGTTTCCCAAAACGTCTATCTTTTCCCGAGTGTTCGCCTTGTGCGAATAATAAGTTTTCCTGGCTTTCCACTTGTCCTCCCTTTCGGAGTTTTATCCTTTCCTCAAATGCCTTGAGTTTTCCAGTGATCTCATCTAAAGTGATGTCGTCCAGATCACTTGTTTGTTCTATGGATGCTACTATCTGAATAAATCTATCAGGTGTAGAATCTAGCAATTTTCGTACTAGAAGAGATTTATCCAAAGCTTTCCCTAATTCTTTTGCCTTCGTGGCATATCCGTTTATCTTGGCCATAAATGCATCCACCGTGTCTTCATCTTTCATCTGAAGCGCATTGAATCCAATCATCAATGATTGTAGTCGTGCTTTCTGCACCTTTTCATCTCCAACGTGTTGCTTCTTCAACGAATCCCATAATTCCTTAGCCGTTTCACAACTTGCTACTTGTAAAATCACGTCTTCCGTCAACGCTTGATATAAGAAGGCTATCGTCGCCTTGTCCTTCTTATTGTCTACCTCCGTATCATCTTTGGGCTCTATCGTCTCCCACAGACCGTGTGCCTCTAATATAACCTTAATTTGTATAGCCCAAACCGTGTAGTTTGTGCCTTTTAATTTAGGGCATTGGTAGTGTGTCGTGGGTGCTTCGTTTTTAGATGATTTTGAGGTATCTTCGTCAACCATCTTGAAGGTTTTTAATATCTTCACTTTCGTTTAGGAATTATGTGTGCTAGTGTGGTACTTTCTAATAAGGGATTATATATAGGTATCGGGAATCCTAATCTATCTAAAGTAATAATTCTATATTACTTCTAATTATTCTAAAAAGTCGAGTATGAAACTTGTGACCTTGGTGTTGTGATTTGCACACAACTTTGTTCCCTTCGTTAAACCACGCTGCGTTCTTTCTCCCTTTTTTCTCACGTTGCTATTTTCCCTTTTTGCCTTATCCGACAAAAAAAATCAAACGCTGTCCGATATCCTTTTTCTTCTTTCTGTCCGATATCCTTTTTCTTCTTTCTGTCCGATATCCTTTTTCTTCTTTCTGTCCGATATCCTTTATCTCTTTCCTGTCTTGTCCGACAAATCTCCCAGCGTTCTAACTGATTTGATTTTTCTTCACCAAATTTGTTTTTCTTTCACAAACACGTATCATGTTTGTTCCCGCTCTTATCCTTGTGGTTCCCCTTGTGTCACACGACACTCTATTCTGATTCTATATCACTTCGTGATATAAATCCTCCCACAAAAGCGTTCCACGCGATATGGTCCTCGCGTCTCTTTCTGACTTTGTTTGTTGTTGTATCCGGATTCAAACAAAGTTTCCCACTCGTTTTTTTTACCCAAACGAAGTGTATCCTTCTTGTTTATCTGTGTTGCAATACCCCCAACACAACGACAAGAAATCCCAAGGGTTGTCCCCTTCCTCTCGTTTCTTCAAAGCAAACGAGGTTCGCTGTTTCAACGAAGTTTTATCCCACCGTATCGTGGTGTTCACGTCTGCAACCCTACGCACAAAGTGGTCGTGCACTACCCTTTTCTGCGTTCTCCTTATTCACACGCTGTCTCTCTTGGAAGTATCGAGAAACACGCTTTCCTGGTCTTCTCGTTCTTGAGAATCAAACGATGTTAACACTTGCTCTTGATGCCAAATGTTGTCCCAACGTTTTCTGGATCGATGTTATATCGTTACTGAGTTGCAAAGTTTATATGAATAAGTAAATATATTATGTTTGATCAATCTTTTAACGTTTACATATGTTTGATATATATATGCATCGAATGGACATGACCCCAAACGACGCGTCTGTTCACAAACCCTAACCGACTTATCCATAAGCGGTTATTAAGTTTCTATTATACCCTAATGGTCCTTGTAGTTTAACTAACTATATACATGAAGCAATAATATAGATTATCGGTTCACAAATGGTGTCTGCAAATCACCTCCCGAACTAATGCCCAATGTTTAGTTTGACATTTACCTCCATTTTGTTACCATTTTGTCAAAATTACGTTTTTTCAACTTCTGTAAGTAGTCTACTCTTATCGGATAAAAGTGAAGTACACGCCCATAGTGATGTTTGTGAATAGGATGCTACCTTTTTTAGCATTTACTATGTCATGAAATAGCAGCGCGCTCGAGTAAGTTTTTTTAGAACGGCAGTTTGGTTCCGCTCGAGTAAGTTGCCCCATAGTATTTTGAGATGTTCACAAAATGGTCATATTGGTAATTTAGTTAAAAGAAACCTGAATATCACATTAGCTTAGTAGTACTCATCACTTCTAAATCTTGAAGTGCTACAAAAATGGAACTTTGCTAATTATATCTCTCTAGATGCCCGACATGTTAAACTGGTTCGGTTGGTGCACGTGGGATGCTTTTTATACTGAGGTGACTTCTGAAGGTGTCAAACAAGGCCTTGAGAGGTAAAACTCATATCTTTAGTGTTACGTTAAATAATCCTTTCTATGAATTTTTAGTAACCAGTGATTATACGCTAAATCAGTTTTGAGAAAGGTGGAGGTTCACCAAAATTTGTTATAATCGATGACGGATGGCAATCACTTGGTATGGATCCCACCAGTTTTGAAGTTAAAGCTGATAATACGGCAAAGTGAGTACTCAAACCGTGTGTTAATATTTTGTAAAAGTATCGTGATTTGTTTCAGTTACTCACAAAAAATATGTTTAGTATAGTTTTACAAATAGGCTAACTCATATAAAAGAGAACCATAAATTCCAAAAAGACGGAAAAGAAGGTCACAGAGTGGAGGATCCAGCCATGGGACTTCGTCACGTTGTTACAGACATTAAAGACTGTCATAACCTCAAGTACATACTTTCTATCATTATCTTCTCAAGGGGTGTTTTTGATTATTCAAACGCCCCCTCTAATACTTCGTTGATATTGATTATGTCTAAGACCATTTTTATGTATAGGTATGTTTATATTTGGCACGCAATAACTGGCTACTGGGGTGGCGTGAGACCTGGAGTAGCTGAAATGGACCACTATGCGCTGTCATTCCCGGTTTCATCTCCCGGAGCTGAATCTAATTAAAACTGTGATGCTTTGAAAGCTATTATCAAAAATGGGCTTGGTCTTGTGGATCCTGAGAAAGTATTCAACTTTTATAACGAATTGCATTCTTACCTTGCGTCTGCTGGTGTCGATGGTGTTAAGGTTGATGTACAAAACATTCTTGAAACACTTGGATCGGGTCATGGTGGTCGGGTCAAACTTACGAGGAAGTACCATCAGTGACAAGCCTGGAAATCATGACTTTAATCTGTTAAAGAAGCTTGTGCTTCCTGATGGATCAATATTAAGGGCCAAACTACCCGGGAGGCCAACAAGAGACTGCCTGTTTACTGATCCCTCAAGAGACGGAAAAAGGTATTCTAAACGGTTTTGGCTAAAAGGGGAATGGGTCGTATGGGTCAAACGGGTTGAAAGTTGTATACAAATATAACCAACTCAATAATTAATTGTATATCCTGATGGATGATTTTGCAGTCTTTTGAAGATATGGAATCTAAACAGTTTTACCGGAGTGGTAGGAGTATTCAACTGACAAGGAGCCGGGTGGTGTAAAGATGGAAAGACGACCCTCACCCACGATGAGCAACCACCCACCATCACCGGATTCATCCGAGCTAAAGATGTACATTACTTGCCTAAAGTTGCAGATTCTACTTGGGGTGGAGACGCCATTGTATACAGTCACATTTGCGGTATGTTAGTCTTTAACGTTTTAGCACAACACAAAATAAATGTTACATTCCCGCAACGTAATCTTTTATTTGTGCACTTTTCAGGAGAATTAGTTTACCTTCCAAAGAATGCATCTATCCCGGTAACTTTGAAATCAAGAGAATATGAGGTTTTCACGGTTGTTCCTGCAAAAAAGTTGTCGGGTGGGGTTAATTTTGCTCCAATAGGTTTGACCAAAATGTTTAACTCTGGAGGGGCGATTGTTGAATTGAACTATGAGATTAAGAAACAAGGAATTGTGGAGTTAAAAGTTCGAGGTTGTGGCACGTTTGGAGCATATTCAAGTAAAAGACCGATAAGAGTGATTATTGATTCAAAAGAAACCGTATTTGGGTATGAAGAGGGAACTGGATTGATTAGCATCGAATTGAGTGTTCCCGAGATAGAGATGTATGTATGGGACATTATCATTGAAGTGTGAAGAACTACTTTTAGTGTCATTGCAACTTCAAGAGCAACGCCGTCTGAATATGCCAAAGAGGAATTTGATTCAAGATCAAGAGCTTTCAAGTCTCGAATGTTCATCTAAAATATTGCATCTGATATTTAGCAGAATAAATTGTGGAATTTGATTCAAATATCATAGTTAAATATTGTGCTTGCTAGAAATCCATATAAGCATGTAACAGATTTTCATTTAATGTAAAAAAAATATAAACGTAACCGACAATTTCTGGATGACTAACGTGGAACAGTGACATTTATAAAGATTAGACGAACATGAAGTATATACCATAAGCGAAAGCACTAGCCAAATCTTTTGGCAATCACTCCTCCAAGGGAACCAACCAGATTAAAAACAGATACAATCAAGCAAAAAGTGCTATAAATACGAAGAAGAATCCATTTTCCAGACCAACGCTTTATCTTCTTGAACACAAAGTACATTTCGACAGGGAAATATATGATTGATCCTGCAAACGCCAGGACTTCATTGAAGTAAGGGAATAACATCGCAACTGACATGGTAAAAATCACATATTGTTCTGAAACATAACCTAAGAGGAATTACTCTAAATTCAGGCAATAACGACACCTTCAAATTCTGAATATCCGTTAGCAATAGGCTTTCTGGGAACTTTTATGTGTAGCATCTCTCCATATTAGCAATGCACGCATTACCAAAGTCAACTAGCCAATACGGTTCAGAAAATCCAAACCCTGTAAAAAGATTGTCAGGAGTTGAATCTCCAAAGGCAGCAATCCATCCGAGCTGTGCCATACTCCAAGCAAAACATCTGATCCTATAACTCCAGCAATAAAATGTGATAGAGCCGTCCATACAGTTCCTACAATCAGCAATAAAATGAAATCAAAGGGTCGTACGATATTGCTTGTTTTAGGCAGATCAGCAGTCTTAAGTGTTTGGATCATTCAACCTGTTTCTTATTTTTGGTAAGGTTTGCGTCGTTTCCAGTAAGTAAGCAGGTTGGTAATGCTTCTTTATTAACGCTTATAAAAGGTGAACTGAATTACTTTTTGCCAGCAATCTTAACCTTACAGCCATTATAAACCAATTAGCATTTTTGTACAAAAGAAGCAAATCTTGACACTTTTACTAATGTGCTTATGTCTAAGCGGGTTATAAGTGCTAATTCATAAGCATAAAAATAAGCAATCCGAAACACATAGAAAATTTACTAAATAAGAAGAATAGCTTAAACAAGCAATCCCAAACATCTTATAAAAAACAAAGTTTTTTCGTCTTATTTAGCCGGCTTATGGCTTATTTGGTTTTGGGGTTACGTTAGATAAGATCACTCTTTTGAGCTTAAACTTAAAAACTTTTGGCTTATATAACTTTGTTATGTCAAAATGAACTTATACAAGTCAAAAAGTTTCAAAATTACCCCTAAAAAGAGCGAGCTTATGAAACATAAGCTCAAAACCAAATAAGCCATAAGCTTGATATATATGCCCTAATATATGCTATATAAACTCCGAAATAACGAGCTGGGTAGCTCGGTTGCCACCAAGCATCACAAAAAAAAACTTTAAATAACATACAAGTTGGTGGTATATATGATTTAAAATCAGACCAAGTCAACGGGTTTATGTTAAAATCCTTATAATCTGATATTCAAAAGTTATAAGGACTAACTTTGCCTTTTCTCTTATTTCAGGGTTTAAAGCTGGACAAAGGGGTGCGAAGTTTCTTATGGGCTAGCCGTTGGACTTATGGGCTTTTGTGTTGAAGGCCCAAGAATGTTTGGGTATCCGTTGCGTGTTTTAGCTATAATACCCTAACTCATTTGGAGTTAGGGTTAAGTTTGGTGTGTGTGTTTTTTCCTTGTGCAGCCATCAATGGCGTCACACATATCTTTCTTCATTTCTGGGTTGTTCATCTAGTATTTTGTTTATTTGTTTTTTAAAACTATTATCAGGTTAGATAATAGATCCACACCAGTTGAGACTGTGGTGGATTTGATTTGTTTAAACTCTCTCTTGTTCCTTTGATTGTTTGAAGTGAATGAAAGTGTTGTTGAATCGTCTAACCATATTTTTCTACATGGTATCAGAGCCTGGTTATCAAATCTGACTCTGTTATTGTGAAAAGTTTTTTATAAAAAGTTTTTTATACTTCTCGTTGTTCATACAAAGTTATAAAGTGGTTTTTCTGGTTTATCTGCTATTGGAATAGCATTATATTCTCTCGATTTACAAAACCCCTAATTTTTTGAAAAAAAATTAGGGTTTGACTTTTTTGGGGATCTTTTGATTCATTGGTTCCGGTGACTAATTTGTGGTGTTATTGTGACTCTGGTGGTATTATCTATCTCATAAGTGGTAAACCCCTAATTTTTTGTAAAAATTAGGGTTTACTGTTTGTGACTAGATCTTGTGGTTCTTGTTTCTTGTGTCTCACAGGTGGCTGATTGGTGTTATTCTCTTGCTGGAATTGATTTTCCCTTTTTTTCCCTTGAAGGAAATAAGGGTTTGTCTATTGGAGGTTCTGATATCATCTAGACTAAGTGAATCTAGATATATCAGTTCGATTGTGCTTTGGTTGCCATCACTGTAACACCTCTATACTCTCTCCTTTACTTGCTATTTGTCTTTTGTTTGTTTATTGCTTCTTTTGCTCTTGGGTTGGTTGTCTTTTTATTCTGACCCATTATTCTTGGATCCACACTCATTGCTTGCCCTTGACCTGCCACCCTTGAGTGGTTTGGAAGCCTGGGAACTTAGTTGGCAGTGTTGTGAGTTTATTTACACCTTTTTTGACCCCTCACCATGACTGATCATGAGAATGAGTCAGTTCATGGTGATGATGAGACCTTGAGTGTGACAGATCCTGTCACACTCATTAGCAAGTTGGACTTGAGTGACCCTTTGCATTTGCACCCTAATGATACTGCTGTCTTAACTGTTGTGAGTGTTAAACTTAAAGGGACTGAAAACTATCAAGTTTGGGCTAATGCTATGTTGTTAGCTTTGGAAGGTAGAAACAAAATTGGTTTTATAGATGGGTCTTGTAAAATATCTATAACTAATGAAATTTTGGGTAAACAATGGGATAGAGTTAATGCTGTAGTCCTTGGGTGGATTTTAAACTCAATTTCTGAGGAACTTTTCCTTGGTCAAATTTTTTCAAAAAGGGCTAAGCATGTTTGGAATGAGTTAAAAGAGACTTACCATAAAGTTGATGGTTCTGTCATCTTCAATTTGCATCACAAGATTAACACTCTCAAACAAAATGGATCTAATTTGTCTGATTATTACCACAAGTTAAATGCTTATTGGAAACAATATGATGCTATGATTGATTTGCCTAATTGTGTGTGTTCTGCTTCTGGTGAATTTAAAAAACATAATCAGTTGTTAAAACTTATGCAATTCTTGATGGGTTTGGATGATTCTTACATGAGCATTAGAAGATCTATTCTCTCTAGAGAGACCTTGCCTGATGTGAAAGGTGCCTATGCCATAATTTCCAGTGAGGAATCTCATAGGTTGGCATCTGGTACCCTTGCTAGTTCTTCTCAAAGGACTCAGACTTCTGCTTTCTTTTCTAATGGGCCTGCTAGAAATAATAATACTCAAAGAAATCAGTCCAATAACCAAGGAAATTATAATGGTGGTAACTTCAGACCCAACTTTAATTTTGGCAACAGTGGGGGTTTTAGACCTAACACTCCCACCACTGGATTTAGACCTAATGTTCCTAGTAATTCTGGTCCTAGACCTTTTGGTAATAGTAACTCTGAGTTGATTTGTGAAAATTGTGGGTACAATGGGCACACTATTGATAGGTGCTTCAAGATCATTGGGTACCCTCCTGATTTTGGTAAGAAAAAGGGAGGGCAAGGTAACAAGGGAAAAATGTCTCTAACAATTCTGTTGGAACATCCTCTTCATCTGGTTTCAGTGATGAGCAACTTGCTACCTTACTCTCTATGTTTAAAGAAAACAAGGGAACCACTAGTGACTCTGGAAATGTTCATGCCAATATGGCAGGTACTTACTTTAACAATAGTAAGATTTTTAATGATAACTTTGAGAAGTTTTTTTGTTCTAACACAAACATCAAGTCCAAAATTGGGAACAATGGGAAGGTTGTTGATTCAGGGGCTAATCAACATATGACCAATAATGATTCTGAATTAGAAAATGTTCTTGATATATCACACCTTAACATTAAAGTGGCTCATCCCAATGGGACTGAAGCTATCATCTCCAAAATTGGAAATCTTAAACTTTCTAATGGACTTGTGTTGTTTGATGTGCTTGTTATTCCTGATTATTGTGTGACTTTGGTGTTTGTTCATAAATTAGCTAAGGATAACAAAATCTTAGTGGTGTTTGATGAAAATAAATGTTTCTTTGTTAATCAGGATTTCAATCTCAAAAAAATCTTGGGGACTGGTAGACAGTGTGGTGGTTTGTACTATTTAGATGTAGAAGGTAACAAATGTGCTAATGATTCTCATGTGATTGCTTGCTCCTTGTCCAAACATGACTGGCATTGTAGATTGGGTCACCCTGCTGACCCATCTCTAAATGTACTAAAAGATTCTTTAAAAATTAGTTGCATTGATCAACATGAGTTTTGTGAAATATGTCAAAGGGCTAAACAGGTTAGAGAACCATTTCCTCTAAGTGAACATAAAACTAGAGCTCTTGGTGAATTAGTACATTTAGATGTTTGGGGACCTTATAGGGTGACTAGTCATACTGGCCATAGATTTTTCTTGACCATTGTGGATGATTACACAAGAGCTGTTTGGGTTTATTTGTTAAAAACCAAAGATGAAGTTGGTAAATCTATTGAGATTTTTTACAACTTGTTAAAAAACCAATTTGAAAAAGATGTTAAAATTTTCAGAAGTGACAATGGGACTAAGTTTGTTAACCATACTTTTCAGACATTCTGTAATACCAAAGGTATTATACATCAAACCTCTTGTGCTTATACTCCACAAAAAATGGGGTTGTTGAAAGGAAACATAGGCATCTCCTTAATGTGACCAGATGCCTTATGTTTCAGGGGGGAATACCCTTAAGATTTTGGACTGAATGCATTCTAACTGCTACTTATCTTATCAACAGATTGCCCTCTTCTGTTCTAAATGGTAGATCTCCTTATGAGATGATGTATAACACATCTCCTAATCTCTCTCATATTAGGACCTTTGGTTGTCTTTGTTTTGCTACTATCTTGAATAGTCATGATAAACTTACCAGTAGATCTGAAAAATGTGTTATGATGGGTTTTTCTAATTTGCAAAAGGGTTATAAACTTTATAGTCTTGATAGACATCAGTTCTTTGTTTCTAGAGATGTCAAGTTTTTTGAGTCTATTTTTCCTTTTAAGGATACTGTTTTGAATAAAAAGAATAAGGACCAAGATGTTGATGTTTCTCAAAATAATAAAGTTTTAACCTTTTTTGATTTGGAAAATCCTGAGCTTCCTAATGATGATGAGAGAGTTACTAATGTTCATAATGGTGACAGTAAGTCACCAAGTGCTGGTAACCCGGACTTGGATCTAGGTGACAATGGATACATTGCCTCTAGCAATGATACCATTGATGCCAGTCCAAGTGTTGAGGCTGCTACACTTGATGAAACACATATATCTGAAGGAAACTTAGAATTTCACCCAAGCCTTCCTTTGCATGGACATGACTTGGGTGGTATTTCTAATACTAATGCTCAGGGTAATCAGGGTGTGAGAAGGTCTTCTAGACCTTCTGTTTTTCCAAAAAATTACAATGATTTTGTTGTGGATTCCAAGGTCAAGTATGGGATTGAGAAATTTGTTGGTTATTCCAAAATTAAAGGAGATGTGTTATGTTTTGTTACTCAGTTAAATAAGAGTAGTGAACCTAGGAGTTTTTTTAGGCTTGTCAAAGTCCTGAGTGGGTAGATGCTATGAATGTTGAGTTTGCTGCCTTGCTTGAAAATGACACTTGGGACTTAGTTGAATTGCCTGCTGATAGGACTGCCTTAAATTCTAAGTGGGTTTGGAAACTTAAGTTTAAATCCAGTGGTGAGATTGAGAGGTATAAGGCCAGACTGGTTGCCATGGGTTGTGGTCAAAAAGAGGGAATTGATTATGAGGAAACTTTCTCACCTATTGTTAAAATGGTTACCATTAGATGCTTGATTAACCTTGTTGTTAATCAATCTTGGCCTATTTACCAATTAGATATAAACAATGCTTTCTTGTATGGTGAATTGGATGAGACTGTCTACATGAAACCCCCACAAGGGTTTTACTCTGATAATCCAAAGCTTGTTTGTAGGCTTAAAAAGTCTATTTATGGTCTGAAACAGTCTCCTAGATAATGGAATGCTAAGCTCACTTCTGTCTTAATTGAGAATGGGTTTGTGCAAAGCAAGTCTGATTACTCCTTGTATACTAAGGATTGCCATAAGTGTTTCATTGTTGTGCTTGTTTATGTTGATGATATTATTGTTACTGGGAACAACAAAAAAGAGATTGACAACTTCAAACTTTTTTTGAAAAGTAATTTCAAAATAAAATATTTGAGAAAACTGCAATATTTTTTGGGAATTGAAGTTGTTGACACTAAAGATGGAATATGTTTGAATCAAAGAAAGTATGTTCTTGATCTTTTGTCTGAATATGGTATGCTTGCTTGCAAACCCTCCAAGACACCTTTACTTTCTAAACTGACCATTTCTAATCAACCTTGTGATGATGATCCCTTGTTGGAAAACATTGTGGATTATCAAAAGCTTATGGGTAAGCTGATATATCTGACCAATACCAGACCTGATATTTCCTATGCTGTTCATTGTCTTAGTCAATTTATGCACTCACCCTTAAGGTCTCACTTAAAGACTGCTTTTAAGATTCTCAGATACTTAAAGGGTGCTCCAGGTTTGGGTATTCATATTAAGAATCACACAGGTATGAATCTTAAAGCTTTCTCTGATGCTGATTGGGCTAAGTGCATTGTCACTAGGAAATCTGTTACTGGGTATTGTGTTTTTGTGAATAATAACCTTGTATCATGGAAGAGTAAAAAACAAATCACTCTCTCTAAGTCATCTACTGAGGCTGAGTATAGAGCTCTAGCCTCAGTGACTAGTGAAGTCATTTGGATCCTCAAAATTCTAAAAGATTTGAGATGCAGTAATCTTATACCTGTGGATCTTTATTGTGACAGTAACTCAGCAATTAAGATTGCTGCCAACCCAGTGTTTCATGAGAGAACTAAACACCTTGAAATTGACCTACATTTTGTGAGAGAAAAGATCTTGAATGGGGTGGTTAGGACTCAAAAGGTAGAGTCTGCAAATCAAATTGCAGACATCT